>CM060987.1:193637088-194887088 GCA_030765065.1 Deroplatys truncata
GCTGCCCAGAGAGGGCGATGAACGACCTGCTAACCAGACAGCCTTGTAGTGTCCACGGGGAATACCTACCCTTTTCTTGGAACAGGCATCCGCGCCATCTGTCCGCGACCACCTCACGCCACGAAACTTAGCACACCTGAAACATGACAGGTAAAGGGAATGAAAGGGAAAAGAGGAAAAGCAAATACATGAGAAACCACCCCAGCATTCGTCTACCGACCAGGCAAAACCACGAAAAGCCCAAGCTCAGAGTGGGCGGTCGACGGGAGTCGAACCTGGGACTTCCCGAACGTGAGCCTCACGCGTTACCGCAAAGCCATACTCGTTAAATAGAGAGTAAGTAACGGGCTAAAACTAAGTAAGGTTACGGGGCTCCTAAGGCTTTTTTGCCAATCTTATTATGAAACACAAGGTGTTTCTCATAACGTGCTGATGCAATATTTACTACATTTAAAGAGCTACTCTGTGGTAGTTACCCAGTTGTCTTCTAGGAGGTGTTGGTCTGTCTCACAGAACACTGAAAGAAAAATGCCGGTGCTTTCATTCGCCAAAAAGAGAATTTATTATCGTTGGAATATGCGAACTGTTTACATATTTCGGAGCCCGATCTCTTAAGTAATGTAATAATCCAATGTGTAAATATTTAATGTAGCGTCAATTGTACCTATGGTGAGAAGTCTACTAACTGCAGTTAAGACGTTGTCGCTCTGAACACTGACTGAAGTTATTATTATTCAGGACGTTAGACGATGGACTGGGACCTGGGTGGAAGTTCTGGCGCAGACGACGGTACATCGTCGCCTTCCTGGCCTTCCTCGGCTTCTTCAACGTGTACGCTCTCCGGGTGAATCTCAGCGTCGCTATCGTTGCCATGACCAGTGACAGAAACGTCACCTTGGAGAACGGAACAACCATCGTCGTGAGTACACCACTTTCCTTCAATATGAAATAGAAATGTGGCATTCTTACTTTCCTCTACTTCTAATGTTAATGATCATTTTTTTCATATTATGTCCTGAGCACGGCGTGGACGAATAACATTTAAGAACGCCTCAGGTGCCAACCAATCGCTGTTTGATTACACGATAACTAGGTACTTCAGCGCTACTCCTCCATGTTTAATTGCATCTTACTGCCGTGAATACCGTCCTCCATTTGCTTCCGATTGAGGGAAATTCAAAACAAAATGGAAGCTTTATAGAATTGGTCAAGCGTCATACATTTAATTACCTTGTTTTAAAAATAAAGCGTTATTTTCCCTCATTTTTATCCTGTTTATGTAACATTTGGCCTCTGCTTTTGAGGTTAGGTATTGTTTCAGAATTCAGCAACTGGTACTAATAATGCAATAAGCGATGCGGTAATCCAATTTTTATTGTTTCGTTGTTTAGCCTCCTATAACTTGCATGGTCATATCAACAGTTTTGACAAACAAGCGATGGTGTTATTGTTATTACTTGTTGAACTGGAGGTTTTAACTTTAACGCTAGTTTTATTCTTTCCCGCTATAAAAACACACACACAGGGAATATTCTAGTTAAACAAAAATTCTCTCGCCCCAGCCAGGAATCAAACCCGGAGGGTGACTTTTTTTTAACAGGGTGCAAGTACAGATTACTTTCATTGTATATAGTGTGTAATAATCCCAGTATTGTTATTGATTTTATTCATGAAAAGCTCATTATAAACATCATTGGAAGTTTTTAACTTTTTAGATAATCAAAACCCCTTGTGACATTACCTATGATAAATAAAGGGCGGATGGTTGTGTGTTTTACCTTAAACGCCCAGAGGCACGCTGTTGTTCGCATGGACTGTGTATTTACCAAGCTTAACAGTAGCAGATAAAGCTACGCTAAGAGACTTCGGTTTCTCTGGCTTCACAGTTTGAGGATCTCTCATCTACAAAGCCTTCGTTTGGACGCATAGCCGTCCTAACGGGAATTTTCTTGGCATTGGGAAACACGCTGTTTGCCGGCGTAGCGGATGTTCTTAGTCCCTTAAATGCAAGCGTATAGATTTCTTATTACTACAACGACTACTAGAATTATAACTGCAATAACCATATACCTTCGTCATAGAAGATTTTGTAAATTATGCCCTTGTGCAGCCATGCATCTCTCACACCTTTAAACAAAATTTGCATCAACACTCACTAATTCTTCATGGCCATGTAAACAAAACTGGGTCAGTTGAGCGATTATTAACATTATCCAACACCCAATTGTAGAAATTAACTCTACTCATATTATCACGTGATTGCAATTCCTGAACTAGAGTTATCTATAGGGTTTTAATTTTGAAAGTTTCGTGGCATTCCAAGCTGAGGTTTGCGAAATTCCTGATTTCTGTGCAAGCTTTCTCAGAGATTTCTTTGGGTTTCATTCTAACTTTTCTCCGAATTTCCTCTGTAGGAACACGGCGATTCGGTTTTGTTTTTAATCAATACACCCCGTTTCCTTAAATCTGCTGTCGTTTCCCAGTTACTACACGAAACCTTGGCACTTCCATACGTAGAGAATGTGTTTGGGCGCTGGGCTAAACATATGTACGTCAGACTTACGCATTTGTCAGATCCCTGGGGGACTATTTGCAAAGGAACTACCGCTTCAGGCGTTACTGGGTTCCTTGCATGGTAACAGTGGAATTAAAGCAGCTAACAACTACATACATAAATTGAACTGAAGCAATTCATTCCCTCCCCATAATGGGAGTCTCAAACATTCAAAATTAAAACGCCTTTTGGACACAAACTTACATCATCAGTGAAGTGGTTATGGCATAAATGTAGAATATTTTTCTTGTTTTAGTTTAGTTTTATTGTACACGTTCCAGCTTACAATTTACAATATTCTGATACATTTATTCATCATATTCCTACTTAAATACGAGGATAATCAAGAGAGTCCCAGACGTTTTGAAATAAACAATTAACAAAATGCAAATATCAACGTTTATTATCTACATTTGAAAGGTACACTCTTAAGTTATTTTTCTACATAATCGCCATTCAAATTGAGGCATTTATCATACCGTGGCACAAGTTTTCCAATACCCTCTCTGTAGAAATCTGCCGCCTGCGACTTCAACCACTGGTTTACACCGGCATGCAGTTCAGCGTCAGTATCAAGGCATCAATTTGATGCACCAAACTCCGTGAAATTTGGGGAAAATGTTCCAAAAGTTCTGTAATCGCGAGACGACGATTTTCACGAATTTTGTCATTGATTTGCATTGACAGTTCATCAATCATAAGGCTGGGCCTACCACTGCGATCCTCGTCGTGAACATTGGTACGGCCATTTTTAAAATCAATGCACCATTGCCTGACTCCGCTTTCATTCATTATTCCCTGCCCGTAAACATCACAAAGTTGACAATAAATTTCAATTGGTTAGCTCCTTTTAGCCAACCGAACTTCACAGGTGGCAGGATTTTGTATTGCAGCGCACATTTTAACATCTCACAGAGAACACAGTAAGGAAGGCACAGTCCTCACGTACCACAGCTGGATGCGTACTAAATGTAGGAACGTTCTGACACCAAGATGACGGCTCTAGCCCTACTTATCGCCACGATAGGCCAAAACGTTTGGGCTTTCTGGACTGTCTGGGCTTTCGTATGTACATGCCTGACATCTTCCTTTGTGTTGCACAGCCAGTATGGCTCCCTGGCCTTCAGCACTGCTGCAATATTTACTTCCCTTTGCTAAAACCTTAAAGCAGTTCATTTTCTCTTATCTCCCCTCCCCCTCCCTCCCTCTTCTCACAGACTTTCTTCATCAATTTTCTTTCACTTTTATTAATAAATCCCTTACCTTCCTATTTCTTTCTTCCTGCTTCCTTGTTAACATTTCAATACAACTAAATTACCGCCATATTGTTCCACTTCTTGTCCCAGATTTTCTCTCTCTCTTTTTTTTTTTAATATTTACATTGGGTTGGATAATGTTCTACACTTTCCTCACCATCACAAAATTCACACATTCCTTTTTTCATTACCTCTTAGGTTCCCATTCTCATCCAAGCTAATTCTTTTTGTTTCTTATTACACTGCTGTACATACCTTTCTCTGCCCCGTTCCGTTTTTATTTTCCTGTAAAATTTCAACGATTTTTTTCTGTACTTCCCCATATCTCCTGCCCTTCGATATCCTTCAACCTTTCTCTGACTTGTTTCCACAACCTGAACTGTTCCTTTCCGTTTGTAACCATATATCTTTCATTTCTATTTCTTCCAGCGCTTTTTTTCAACCCTGCTCTCCAACTATTCTCATTTGTATACTCTCTTGTTGTATCACACAACTTCTTAATATATCTCCTTCTTTCTTTATACCAAAATGTTGCCACCCTCTCTAGCACTGTACCTTTTCTTCTTGTCTTTCCTAATTCTAGTAAAGCGACTTTCTTCGGAGTTGATCGCCGCAATCCTAATAGTTCTTTACAAAATAACCTGTAATGAAACCATTTCTGCAAACGTTTATCTCTATTAATACCAACATTTGTAAGAATAGTCATTTGAATATAACACATCACAGTTTTGGATGCATTGCCTCAATTCTTCAACATTCATTGTTTTTTACTCTCTCTACCATCATCTAGTAAGTTGAGGAAGTATTGCATCCCACCCAAAATTTGATACCGAGATTTCACTGGAAATATACCTACGTTTAGAGCAGTAGCGCTATTTAGGTGATGAGTAACTGTGATGTGCCACTTCACCTGTTTTTTAATATCAGACACATCATCTTCTTTTTTTCCCCGTAACAATTTTATGATCATCTTGTGCTGTCGATCTCTTCGCTTTTTTGTGTTGCCGACAGTGTAATTCACGATTCTAAGAGTTGAGTTTCTGTCCACTAGAGCGGAACGAAATCACAATTTTAAATGAGAGGTAGTATCTTTGACGTTGAACTACTTTGATAAATTATTTCCAAACTCATGGTTGCTATGGCAACAGTGACAGTCTAGTGAATTTCTATTTTTAGAAACACTGGCATATACAAAATGCAGGTGGAATGGTGATTTGCTGTAGTTTTCTCTTTAACTCGTAGTTGAGTAGTAATTCTTTGTCCCTTAGCGGACAGACTTGCAGAACATAAGTAATTTAGCGTATTTTGTATGCTTGGTTTCTTAATATTTTATACTATAACAAGCGCCATAGCGGACAGAGTTGGCAGAACATAAGTAATATAGCATATTTTGTATGTTTGGTTTCTTAACATATTATAATATAACAAGCGCCATAGCCGACAGCATTGGCAGAACATAAGTAATTTAGCGTATTTTGTATGTTTGGTTTCTTAACATGTTATAATATAACAAGCGCCATAGCAGACATAGTTAGCAGAACATAAGTAATTTAGGTATTTTGTATGTCTGGTTTCTTAACATGTTATAATATAACAAGCGCCATGACAGACATAGTTGGCAGAACATAAGTAATTTAGGTATTTTGTATGTCTGGTTTCTTAACATGTTATAATATAACAAGCGCCATGACAGACATAGTTGGCAGAACATAAGTAATTTAGGTATTTTGTATGTCTGGTTTCTTAACATGTTATAATATAACAAGCGCCATGACAGACATAGTTGGCAGAACATAAGTAATTTAGGTATTTTGTATGTCTGGTTTCTTAACATGTTATAATATAACAAGCGCCATAATTTGAAACTCGGTGTGTTTGATTTGATGCTGTAAAGCTGTTCAGAGTTTTAGCTTTTCTTGTGCTGTGAAAGTGAAATATGAACCCGTAAGGATAGGGCTGTTTGTTGGGTCAAGCTCGATTCTTCATTTTAAGGACTCGTGGTTTCAACAGTACCATGGTTATGCGGTAGTGTAACATTACAAAAGTTCTCCTGTTGGCCATGCCTTTTGTTCAGTAATAAATTTGATGTTCTGGTGTCATTGGCTGGCATTTCAATAAACCAGTTGTCCAAAGTTCCAAACTCATTAAGAGCCAACTTTTTTAAGAGGACATTATTGATAAATATGCCAGCCTAAAGGACAGCAGGATAGATTTAATTTACAAGAAATAGGGTGAGTTTAGATAATTTTGTACTTTAAATTGTTGTAGTATTTAATATTCATTTGTAGAAGAAATAGTAATAGTGGTAGTTATAGCAGAAATATTATTAATAAAGTATAATAATAATTTTTGTTGTGCAATATGCCATCGCTTTACCCCCCCCTTTGGTTTTTACCACCGGCCACCACTGGTTTAGAGGCTTCCTGAATCCAAAAAAGCATTTTTAGAAAAAGGTCAGCGTGTGTGTGTGTGTGTGTGTGTGTGTGTGTGTGTGTGTGTGTGTGTGTGTGTGTCTGTGAACAGCATAACTCAAGAATGAAAAGTTGGTAAAATAGGAAACTTGGTATTTAAGTCCCTCCCCCTGCAAATTACACTTTACATGGAAAACATGTTTGTATTGTTTTTCTAAAAAAAAAGCTCTAATGATTTTCATTACAATGCCATATGTTTAAGATATTTTCATGACAAATAAAATGTATATGTGGAATTTTCTGGGAATAGCCTGTGAAGTTCTCTTTATTCCAAACAATATTTAATTGTTTCACTTGCACAACCTCTTTTAACTTCTATGGTCATATCAGGGACAAACAACCCATTGACTGTAGGCTCTTTTAATGTTGGGTTTTAATCATTACTAACTTGAAACACACACGCATTCACTCCCACATACTGACTCTGGGAGGGTATGAAAAGATTCTAGTTAGAGAAAAAATAGCCCACCCCAGCCTAGAATCGAACCCTGGACCTCTATCTTGAGAATCCAGAATGCTGATCACTTGAATACTTTTGCATAACTGGTAAACCATAACAGATAGAAAAAATCTTACTGCACAAAAAATGAATATGTCTTTAGAGTACATAACTTATGCCAAATAAACTTTTTGTGGCATTAACAATTTCCAAAATATGCTTTGTTGTTGGTTTGAATTTTAAAACATTTATACTTTTTTCATGTGGTAAGTCCTATTTGTTTTTTCTCGAGACATACAAAGAGCATGGAATTTCAAAGCCATTTGCTTTTTAAAAATCTGACTATCGCTTTAGTCTAATGTATTCTTCTTTAATCTACAATGAAATTTGTAAATGAAACTTTATCTTGATTAACAAGAAGTAGAGAGAAGAAGAAACGTTTCTAAGAATAGTTTGTAGAGAATGTCTCAGTTGTTTTCAAATAAGGACCTTGTTTTTTTTTCAGACACGAGACTTTGACTGGAGTCCACAAATGCAGGGTGTGGTACTTAGTGCCTTCTTTTATGGCTACATAGGAACCCAGCTTCCAGGTGGATTTCTGGCAACATTTATTGCTGGCAACAAGATTTATGGTATTGGTGTTGCTGGTACATCATTGCTTACATTACTGACACCAGCTGCTGCAAACATCAATGTCTTTCTGCTGTTTATAGTACGTTTAGTCGAGGGACTATTTGAGGTAAGCGTTTCTCTGACAATATCGAATGTTCTTTAGTGGGTAAAAGAGAACAGAATACACATAAATTAATAAATACAGTGAAAGTGTAGTCTGAATATGGAGAGACTAAGGAAAAACTGTAATTATCCAATACGAATTAAAAAATGATATAGGCAATCTATATAATATGTATTCTGAAGTTTGAAGAAGTATGATTCTTCAATTGCAGATAGTAGGTTACGTAATTATTTGGAGGAGTTTGCCCCATAGAAGAATGATTATTTAGCGATGTTTTTGATGTGTGATGTTTCTTGTAAGCCCCACGTTTTGGTAGGTTTTTGGTTACGTAAATATTATTAAGGTTACGTAATGAAGATACACTTTGATGTTGTTTGATTTTTAGGACGGCAAACTTTATAGGGAAGATGATGCTTGTTTTTACGTAATATTATTATAGTTATTTGCCTCGGCTGCTTTCAGTCGCACTATAGAAACACGAGTTCTTGTAGGGTTGTGATAAGACGCCACACAATTTACTTTTTTAATTTTTTACTTCTTTTTATTTCACTTTATATTTGCAAATTTTTATAAATACAACACTTAATAAAATAAAACTGTGAGCACTTAATATATTTTTGGCGGAGAACACACATTTTATCATTTATACTTTACAACATTTTTAACCACGACTTTCACGTCTACTCTACAATTTCATGTCCGCGACTCTTACGTCTGCTGTTTACTACATCTTGCCCGCGACTTTCACGTCTGCTCTGTCTAATATCTTGCCCGAGACTGACTAGATTCAACGGTAAAAACCTTTAGCTTTGGTAATGTGATTCTCTTATTGGCTAAATCTAATTGAATAGAATTTAAGTATTCAAACTAAAAATCTTTCTTTACTTTTGATTGGCTAATTCCAAACTTTAAGCGAAATTACGTTATTACCGATCTTTTCATGACCACTATTTTTAAATTCCAGACACATTATTGTCACCAAAATTACTTTATTCCCTCATTATTAACATCCTAAAACATAGTATTCTCACAGTTTTTGCACTATTAGAGTATATAAACATTTACATATCACTAATAAATAAGTTTACAATAAAAATAAGTATTTACAATGACTTTACATACAGTATAAATAATAATTATATACATACTGTTTTCAAGGTGGGCTGTTATTGAATTTAATTATAATAAACGCAATTAATATTATTTAGGCATCAAAATACTGCCTCAAGTTAGTAGAGTATATTATACACTAATAAAAAGACATATACAGGGTTTTCGGTATAACATCTGACCGCTCGCACAGGGTTTTGTGTCTGGTTAGTACGACATGCCACAGCCGGCCGTGCCAGTACTCTGTCTTCGCCTCTTACGAGGGCAGTCCCAGAAGTTCCCGACCTGACGTATATATAGCGGTTGTTGTTTCAAACGAATGACTATGGTAGAATGTGCCACCTTTATACCGCTTGTTTAGTAATTGTTTGGCAGCCATTAATAGTGAACTCTCTCAGCGAATTTGTAAACATGGATAAAACTGTCCATAGTTACTTTCATATGAAACGTCTTAGTCCAACTAATATTAAAGCTGAGCTAGATTCTACTCTGGGGGAGTCTGCTCCTTCGTTTACAACAGTAAAATATTGGGTGGCAGAGTTTAAGCGAGGCCGTACGAGCTGCCAAGACGAACATCGCAGTGGTCGACCAAATGAGGTGATCACGCCAGAAATTGTGAAGAAAATCCACAAAATGGTATTGGATGACCGTCGACTGATAGTGCGCGAGCTTGCAGACATCGTAGGCATTTAAAAAGTGCTGTACATCGTATACTGACTGAAAATTTAGACATGAGAAACCTGTGCGCAAGATGGGTGCCACTTTTACTCACAATGGAACAATAGTAGCATACTGTGGATGTTTCAGTCGAGTGTTTGGCGATGTTTCGCTGCAATAAAGCCGAGTTTTTGCGTCGATTTATAACCATGGATGAAACTTGGGTCCATCACTTCACACCTGAGACGAACGAACAGTCAAAACAGCAGGTTGAAAGGGGAGAATCGGCTCCAAAGAAGACGAAGATAGTTCCATCTGCAGGCAAGGTCATGGCGTCAGTTTTTGGGATACGCGTGGGATAATTTTCATTTGCAATCAATGGCGAGTATTATGCAAACTGTTTCATCAAGACAATGCACCAGTTCACACATCCATTATTGCCATGTCCAAAATCAATGAGTTAAAGTTCGAATTGTTTCCTCGTGCACCCTATTCGCCAGACTTAGCCCCCTCTGATTATTTTCTGTTTCCAAAGTTGAATAAATGGCTTGGGGTAAAAGATTTGCCAACAATGAAGAGGTGCAATTTGCAGTTGATGGCTATTTTGCAGAACTCGGCGGTTCTCACTATAAACAGGGTATCAAAGCTATTGAACACCGCTGGGAAAAGTACATTGAGCTGAAAGGAGACTATGTAGAGAAATAAAGATGTTTTTTCCCCAACATTTTTGTGTTTTGTTTGTTAGGTCGGGTACTTGTGGGACAGCCCTCGTACGTCTTCGGATGTGTTCCTTGTTTTGTACTGAACCAGTAGTCTCAATTTTATTCACAAGAACGCGACGAGCGATTCATATTTAAAATAAGATTTACATACCAATATACGTTGTTCTAAAGATAACTGTCTTCTCATCTTTGCAAGTGAAAGTGAACTACTGACGCTAATGACTACATGGTAACTGAAGGACAGAGAGCCTGTCGTGAGTGCGGGATGCAGGTTTAATTAATTGATTTAGTTTTATTTATGGGCGCTCTTTAACTGTTATGGTTCATAGCGTCCCATTCTATATGGTGCCGTAAATCTACGACACGGGACCACCGGCTTTACTTCCCTTCCGAAACGGAGTGGGATGGCTCAGGCGGCAACATCTGTGGCCCGCATTCGGGAGGTCGCGGGTTCATTCCTAGTAGCCGCCCACTCTGACCATGGTGGACAAGGTGAATGCTGAAGTACTGTCTTCTACCATGTCTCTCCTCTCTCTTCCATTTCATCTCCCTTTCATGTTACACGTTGACTCCGGGGTTGTGTGTCGGTCGGTTGAGACAGATGGCGCAGGGGCTTGCATTTTGGAAACCCCCTCTCGGCCCCGTCAGATGGCAGCCGTTCGAGCTTCCGCGGCTGGGTCGAGCCTGTGAGCGCCCTCCAGTGGCTTGGGAGGGTCGCCGCCGAGCCCTCTCCGGCAGGGTGGTCAAGCCAGTAGCTATTGCGGAACTCTGCGCGTCTCTGCCGTCCACGCCGGCATATCCTGCGGCCCGTACGTCTCCTGTAATTCCTTCATCTCCTCTGTTCCTCCAAGGGGTGTATGCACAAAAGATCCCTTGCGGGTCGAGGTGCTAGGTGTGCCCTCCTTTGAACTAATCTCTTCCAAGGTAGGTACCCCTAGACCACGACGGACGACGCGCGGGGTGCAGGGAGTGGGGGAAGTCAGCCGGCATTGGCTCTGAATCACAACACCGTGTGAGCAGTTAGGTATTAAGGCTAAAACCGTGGAATCTGAACTGTGCTCAAGCTTCTCTATCACTGTAGTTGCTGATTGCACATGTTCCTCTCAGAGACATTCTCATGAGTGGAGCACAGCACACGTCAACCTGAGAGGTAAAAGATTGTCATGTCTCTTGCTTCTCAAAAGCAGAAAAAGTGCTAACTCTACAGTTTTTAAGCTTTGGAATTAGAAGCCTGCCCATTGTCATAGTAGAATCACTAGGGATGGAAATAAAATGGTTAGAGATAGTTTAAATGGCTATAGTGAAGGCAAAAATGCTCTATGGAGTGGAGATTTGGTATTTGTAGGAAGGGTAGGCGAATGTGGATATGACCCATAGAAACTTTTATATACTAATCTGTGCTTGCCAAGAGCTTCATCCAATGGTGTGGCACAAGCACAATTAGGAAGAAGTGGAACTAGGGGAAACATTGTGAAAAGATTGTTGAAATATTGGATTAGAAATAGAAATCTAGATGAGCATAATATTTGACATCAGTGTTTGACAGTACAAGAAAGGCTTAATGAAAAAGATACTTGGCTCAGTAAGATAAAGGAGATTATAATGAAAATTGGTTTCAGGGATACATGGAGAGCAAGGAAATCATTACAAACTGGTTTCTAGAAAGAAATCAGATTAAGACTAGAAAATATTGAAAAACAAGAAATATTTGCAAGTTTCAATTTGAAAAATTCATTGGAAGCATACAGAGATAGAAAGTGGTTTGGAGTAGGGAAAATGATGTTGATGAATGTGACAAAGCAGCAAGAGAAGGCTTTGCATGGGCTACAACATGGTTGGTGGAATTGAGAGGTCTAAGAATAGGGAGTGATTTAGAGAAATGCCCTTTTTGTAACCTGAAGGATAATAAATGGCGCATCATTTTAGAATGCGAGGAAACTAAAATGCTCAGAGAGAGGATAGCTAAAAAGGAGTGGTCAAATTTATCAAAAGAAATTCAAGGAGAAGGTTTATGAATGTAAACTCTATAAAAATTGTAAGGGAAGTAGGAAAATTTTTGGGAAAAATAAGATTCAAATTTCAGCACATTTCTGGGACACAAACCATGAGATCAGCAGAGAAATGTTTATTTAAACTGGTAAATAAGGCCTCCGACCTCAGCACATGGGAGAAGATATTTATAAAGAAACCAAATGATGCCATGAATTTTCACATTCAAGAGAACAATGTAATTTGTTTGTTTTACATGTATTTTATGAATATATTTTTATTTTATTCACTTTATCTTCATATATGATTTACAAATATATTTCCAAGTAATATGTGCGTGAGTCTTGAAAATTGGCAACACTGATGGTAGCTCACACCAGATTGGTGAATCCCCACCTTACCTGTCATAGCTGTTCCCTCACGGTATGAAGGTGGCTGTTAAGGAATTCTCAGAATTGATTTCAAGTGTGGTGGTTATATTTATAATATTAAGTTTAGTTTGAATTTTATTGTTTAGTATCTCTTAAGGTTTATAAAAATGTAACCCACTAATTTACACAAAGGAAAGCATTTCAGAATTTTCAACTGTTAATAGTTTTAGAAATTAGATTTCAAAAATATTTCTACAGGTTCACAATTATTCTCCAGTTGAAACCTCAGGTTATTGAATTTAAAGGTGTGGTACTTGTTTTTGTCTAACCATGAAGAAAGTAAAAGTGAGCGAAAGAGCTAGGTTACAGCTCCCCTCCCAATATTTTCTTTGTTCTGGTGCCTCGGTTCCTTATTTTTAATTTGAGGTTCTGGCAACTCTAATTATAACCAAATATTAAAATTTAAATGCTTTTGAATTGAGTTTTATTTATGGACGCTCTTTAACTACTGTGATTCTTAGTGTCCTATTCTATATTGGGCGTGAAAGAATGGACATTTTAATCAGAGACCTCTTTGTCAGGCTTGAGGTTCTTTTAAATGCCGTAAATCTATGACATGGGATCACCGGCTTTACTTTCGTACCGAAGGAAGCCATGCTGAGGATTTTAACATCTGGAAAACTCCATTGCCCCCTGCTGGGTTTGAACCTACGAGCTCAGGAACTAGAGGCTGTCATGGTACCACTAGAACATGGAGGACAAGTAAATGTTTTTGAGGTATGGTATTATAATAAAAGAATGTTAGTTTATTTTTACACAGAACTTTGCTTGCAGGGAGTAACATATCCCTGCATCCATGCAGTTTGGTCAAAATGGGCTCCTCCTCTGGAACGCAGTCGTCTAGCAGTACTGGCCTTCTCTGGCAGCTACGTGGGTACAGTTGTGTCAATGCCAGTTTGTGGGATACTGGCAAATCGAGTTGGATGGCCATCTATATTCTATGTTTTTGGTAAATATTATAAATATTTATTTGTACTAAGCATCAATACAAAAGAGTGGTCAACCCAGCTGTTAACTTGCTATCTTCATGTCAAAAATCTTGTTATTATCTAAAACATTCTGTTAAGCTTATGTTTGACTTACTATTTGCTTCTCTTTTTATTGACCAATTTCATTACTTTTGGACTTTAGTTAGGTACTTCCCTACCTTCTTGCTATCTTTACTAAAGAGCTTAATTAATGCTAACTTTCTGTCTAATTTAAGCCATTTCCCATTTACACACTCTTCTCCAAAGCTCTGTCTCTTTACATTGAAAAATTGTGTGCTCCATATTTTCTTTTTATGTACATGATGGGCGCTGATTTTTGGGGAAACTTTTCTCATCCCTTTTAGCCTCCACACACCTGCTCATACCCATACAATACTCTCTCTTTGTTCTTTATTTAGCTTATCAATATATGCTTCTCTTTCCCATGTACCTTTTAATGTAATACACAATTCTAATGATCTTTTACCAGCTATGTCACTAAACAATGTTTGAATTACTACATCTTCAAATCTCCTCCTTACTCCTTTGCAAAAACCATTTGCATTATTTTCCCAGCTGCTCCAAATTTCCCCAGCCCATTGTTCCCCAAGTTAGTTCACAAACTGTAGCTTCCCCCATTTTCTCTTAAACTCTTTTCTTGATATTCTAAGCATTATCCTAACAGATTCCTTCCATCCAGATTTAATATTCTAAACCAATATTTAAGAGCTCTCTCCAATGTTACAACATTAAATTCTCCAACTGACTCACATCTGCTAAACCACAAAGTGTTCTTAAAAGGCTGAGCTTCATAGTTAAATACTATTAGATCAATCAATTACAATAATTAATTTTGTCTCACACATGCCATGTGTAGGCTAAAATTGGAAAGGTAGAATCTGGGTGAAAACTGTGAGGCAGTTGGAGAATTTAATGTGTGCTGGCATGTTGCCATGGTAGCTCATCTGATTAGAGCAGCAGTGCAATAAGCCAAAGGTGTAATTCACATCCCAAATTTTTCAGTCTGATTCTACCTTTCCAATTTTATCCTATACATAGCATGTGTGGAAGAACATTTAGTTATCAATCAATATCAATGTTGGAGATTTCCTATATTCAAATCCTCACTGTGGGGCTGCCAAGCCTATGGAAATGGATGGTTTGAACCCATGTAAAACAATTGGCGATTGGTGTGCATGAATATTGACAGGAATTCAGCATAACTATGTTTTGCATTTAAGATGTACAAAAACTGTCTGTCTGTGAACAGCATAACTCAAAAACGAGAAGTTGGATAAATACCAAACTTGGTATTTAAGTTCAGCATCTTCCAAATATGTGGCACAAATATTTTCAAGAAGATCCCTTCACCCCAACTGTCCTTCACATGGAACATTTTTCAAAATGTTTGTTTTTCTAAAAATAGCTCTAATGATTTTGATTAAAATACCATATATTAAAAACATTTACACGAAAAATACAATGTATATCTTGAATTTTCTGGGAATAGCCTGTGACGTGCTTTTTATTCAGAAAGAATATTGTATACTCTTTTATAACTGGTAAATGTTAAGCAATAGATGAAAACACACTACACAAAAAATGTAGATCCTTTTGAGATACACAGTTTATTTCTGTAAGTTTTTTTGTGGCATAAGCCATTTCTGAGATATCCATTATTAATGTTTTGAATTGTTTAATACTTGGTCATTCTTTTAAAGGTCTGTCAACATTCAGTTGTTTCTTACAATTGCATTGAAACAGTAGGAATTTTAAGACCAGCATATACTGTCCAGTTCATTTGACTAGAATGATGGATGGGTAAGTAAATTACGGAACATTTTGGAGAAAAATGGGTTAGGAGATATGTGGAGAAGGAGAGAAAATAATGTGAAAAATTTTTGGAAAAAGGCGAGGAAAAGACTGGAAGATATAGAAATACAAATCATGTTCAGTGAGATTGCCGAAAAGAGCTCATTAGTTTGTTATAGGCCAATGAAAAATACATGGGGTAGGGAAAAATATATAGACATAGTAAATAAAGAAGAGAGAGAATCTATTGCATGGGTAAGAACCGGAGCATGGAGGCTAAAAGGGCTAAGACAGGGTATTCCTCAGAACCAATGTACGATATGTGGTGATAATGAAGATATTGAATACATAGTATTTAAGTGCCAAGGAACAGAAAATTGGAGAAAAGAATTTTTTAATAAGAAGTGGTTGAAGGGGGATAGAAATACACTTATGATTGAAATGATATGCAAGGACGCTGGAAGCATTGGACAGTTTTTGTGTAAAGTAAAAAATAAATGGCTTTGGACAGTGGAAAGAGAAAAGTAAGAGGTAGCGCATCTTACCTTGAATGGAAACTATAGTGAATGTGTGATGGTTAAGCAACCAATAAGTGAAAAGTGAAAAACGAGTGGAAATGGTACATGAAAAACACTGAAAAAAAAACAAGATAATTTATTGACAAGAAATTGTAAAATATAAATAAACTGTAGTGATTGTCTATTGAATGAGTGACCAGGGTCAAAGTGCAGCAGTAGACAATCAAATTTGTAATACTCACTAATAAACAATAGAGGGTAGAGAAAATCATCTGACTGTATCACATCAGATTTCTTTTGTTTAAGTTATACTAGATTCAATGAATTTAAAGAAATCAACAAATATATAGCAATAAGAGAATTGTCAAAAGTTAAAAGGTTTTGCAGCTTAATTTTATTTTGGCTGATATCTCAGTATCATCAGACCACAAAGTGTTAAAAGTTTGTTGTTTACGCAATTTATCTAAAGCAAATGTATACTAAACATCTTCTGGGTCTCTTTATGATGCAAAGCTTTGACTTAAAGACTAAACATTATGTGAATATTTGTACTTTACCATAACATTTGGAATATCATCTGATAGCACAGTATAGCAGCATTGGAATTTTGGAATATACCAAATGAACAAAGCTTATAAAACAGTGTCTTTTTGCATTGTTACAGGTACGGTAGGCCTTCTGTGGAGTGTTGTCTGGTGGGTAGTGGTAAAACAAAGTCCTGAATTGGATCCTCACATATCACCACAAGAACTGAAATACATTCAAGACAGTATTGGTCCTCCTTCTACAAGAAGAATGGCAAGTATAGTTTTGTATTTGTGGAGTCAGTTTTTATAACACACATCACACTTTAAATTTATGAGTAACTAATTTTGGGAGCCGTTGCTTTCATTTTCGGACCACCTTCCATTTTTAGGTCTGGCTGCCTATTTTGGTGCACAAAATTTATATTTTGTTTTAATAAAGCTTGGAGATTTTAACCAGAGGTTTCAGATAAATAATTTAAAAGCATATTCATCCAGAATGATATTTCCTATTTTCCTATGCAATTTTACATTCCATTCCCACTGGCAATCGGTTCCCTGAGGTTGAAAATGGAAGCATCTTATGTGATACATTCACATGGCTTTCTCTACCCTCTATCATTTATTGGTGGATATAAAAATTATTCTTACTAAAGCTTATTTTTATATCTACTACATTTTAATGCAAATAAACCTTTGCAGAAATAGCTACATTACGCATTTCATTATAGATGCAAAGAAAACAACAAAATTGAAATGTTTAAGAACTGGACACTAGATGCTGGCCGTAAAATTCCATACTGTTTGCATGAAATTGCGAGAAATAACTGAATGTTGACAGGATTTTAAGAGAATGACCAAGTAATTAACAATTTGAACCATTAATAACCGACATCTCAGAAATGGCTTATGCCACAAAAAAAAGTATTTGAAATAAGTTGTGTGTTTTAAAAAAATCTACGTTTTCTGTATTGTACATTTTCATCTATCACTTAACGTTTACCAGTTATATAAGATTATACAAATTCCTTCAGAATGAAATGGACTTCACAGTCTATTCCCAGAAAATTCAAGATATGCATTTTATTTGTCATGTAAATATCTTTAATATATGGCTTTTTAATCAAAATAGAGCCATTTTTTAGAAAATCAAAATTTTGAAAAATGTTCCATGTAAAGGGTAATTGTGTGGAGGGATTTTGTTGAAAATCTTTGTGTCGCATCTTCAGAAGATACTGAACTTAAATACCAAGTTTGGTACTTACCCGACTTTGAGCTATGTTACTCTCTCTCACACACATACACACACACACACACACACACACACACACACACACACACACACACATGCATGCATGCACTGTATCACAAATGTTGTGTTGTTGAAGAACATTGGCACTGTAGACCAAGGAGCTGATTCAAGCCTTAGCCTGGTAATGAATTTTTAAAATCTGATTTAAACTTCCAACTTTCCCAATCCATACTAACATTACAGAGAAGTGTGTGTTTATAGGATAATCTCAAAAACCAATCAATCGATTTTTATAATTCTTTCACCATTCTTTCAGATGGTCATAAACTTATAATGTTTCCAAAATTATGAAAACTGGGTGTTACATATTTCTTTGTCATATTCATGTCACACCAAATTTCAATCCTGTTTCATTGAATATGTATATTAGAGGCCCTTTTGACACTTTATCACAAATGAGGCAGATATTTTAGAAACTTTGAGCCATTTTAAAATTAAATTATTTTAAGGCGGTTAAGGGAGGGTTGTATATGATTCATATCACCACATTTCCCTCATATTTCACTGAAGTTTCATAAAGTAATAGTTTTGGTATGAATTTGACCAGGTATATTTACATTCTAGAAACTGACAAAAATAACAGGCTAACCGTATATTCAGTCCTTATTTCCAACCCCTAACATACTTTGGCCTATCTAGATGAAACTTTCAATGCTTACATTATAGGACCCAACAAAAATTATAAGCTACCTTACAACTTTAAAAATTAGCCCTACCATATTTTCAACCCCTTACATAGAAGTATGAATTGCTTAAACCACATGGTCAAAACGTTGCACAATTATACAATGGGAGTTAGCAAAAGTCATAGGTTATGTTACAACTTCCGAAATCATCTAATTCAATTTTGAATTATACAATACTCGAAATTTCTAAAAGCTACCCTTACTTCAATCCCATATAAATAAAACTATACTGTTTGGTCAACCAGGGCACAAATTTGCGCACTTGCACTATATGACTTGGCAAAAATTATAGGATGCCATACAACTTCAGAAAGCTACCCATACTCATATTGTTGTCCTCTGTGATCTAGTGGTACTATGCTTGCCTCTACTCTGTATTCACTCTTGGGTTGATCCGCATCAAAACAAACCCCAGGTGACTAGTGCACCACTATAATGTATCCTTCCGCCATTTGCACTAGAAATACTGTCACACTTTCAGACTATGTGGCGAGTACAAACGGCACGTAGTGCAAAAAAGAACAGAGTTATTTTGACAAGTGAAACGGTGACTAGCATATTCTGTTAAGGGTTAAAGGTGATAAGATTGATAAAATAAACATTTGCACATATAATAGTTAATTCTAAAATAAATGAGCGAAAAATAAAGTAACAGGTATGCGATAACCTAATTTATTCGCTATCTGGAAGCGGCACTTTATTAACTGTTGGCGGCTCATTTAAAAAAAAAAGAAATTGTGCACTGTTGCGCGAATTGCATTCTTCTTAAAATTACTACATTCTTGCTTTGGGTATTTCATATGCTTTCTTTATTTTTCCGGGTGTAACCACTTTTGCCATTTCAGATTTTTCTGCACAAGCACTGTTTATACTTGTACCCGAAACACCGGTGAACTCGGAAGTTAATTGCACCATTTATTTCGCGGAAAGTGTTGGATATTTCTCACATAACTTATAATAAAGATTCAACATTATTGTTTTTTCACCACTAGTCAATGGTTTGCGCGGCTAATGCTTTACGTAATTCGACGAAAACGCGAGAGCAAATTCATCGTCCGCCATGATACTAAACACAACTGCTGGTTTCTGGCTGTAAACAATATTCTGCGATTACCCGGATGTCAGGTGATTCATACGTATTGCGTCATGGGACTTGTAGCTCTGTTTTACGGTATAAATCAGCATTAAATAAAACCTGAGGTATTTGTATAAATATTATACTATTTAAGGATAAATTCATTCTAAAATTCAGAGATTAGCATGGGACTACTTTCCTGGGCGCATTGCTATCGTGTTGCACCACGGTGCACTGACCACGTAGGTTTGTTTTGCCGCGGATCAACCTAAGAGTGAATATAGTATAGTTCCCAAGGTCATGGGTTCAAACATGGTGGAGGACAATGGATTTTTTTTGGGCATAGAAGTCCTTAGGATGGAAGGAAGTAAAGGAAGCAAAGTAAAGCTGATGGTCCCATGTCATAGATTTATGGCACGTAAAAGAACCTCAAGCCTGATAAGGAGGCCTCTGAGCAAACTTTTCCTGTGTTTCACGCCCAATATAGAATGGGACACTAAGAACCATAGTAATGAAAGAACATCCATAAATAAAACTCAATTTAATTTAATTGATACTCATATTTTTCAATACTTTATGTACAAATTATCACTATTTGATCAACATGGACAAAGCTTTAGACACTTATGCTTAAGATACAAGTAGAAAATTACAGACTACTTAGAAGTTTCAAAAATCACCCCTATTCTTATTTTCAATCAATAGTGTGCTGGGTAAGACAGCTGTAGTTGTATAAACAGAGAAATGTCCAGTTAACTGATAATTTGTAATTAACAACTCAGAATATTATTTTTCTCAGTTAGAATTACAATTTATTATGATTCAATACAATGGATTCACAAGCCAGTGTAAATACATAATATAGTATCTTAGGAAAAAAACAAGACAAATTAAAAAGAATGTTACATAAATATTCTTCAATAGTATAATAGGCTCTATATATCAGGAAATTTTCCAAAGCTTTTTTAAATTTACAAATATTACTTTCAATTTTGATTTCATTGGGTAAAGCATTATAAAATTTAGCTCTCACAAAGCTTCTCAAAAAGACAAAGTCTGTGACCCTGAACATAAAAGCCATTCTTATTTCTAGTATTATAATTATGATTGTCAGAGTTAGTTAACAGGTGTGCTTTAAACTTTTTAGATACAAAATAGTTTTATATATGTATAAGCTAGGAAGTGCTAAAAGCTTTGGATGTCTACAAGTGTCTGCAAGATTCATATTTTGCGAGATTAGCAAGGTATCTAATGGCCCTTTTTTGTAGAAAGAAAATTTTATTGAAATCTGCTTTACTGGTACTGCCCCATAGTTCAATAGTGTAGGTAATGTGTGCTTGAACAAGGGAAAAATAGATAATCCTGGCAGTTTTCTCAGGAACAAATTCGCTTAAATATCTAAGGATAAATAAGTTTTTACTAATCTTAGACGCAAGTTTATCAACGTTTAGAGGAAGAGAATTATTCAATAAATTACCTAGAGAAATAAAGAACATAAACCAGCCAAATGTAATGACGAAAACAATAAAGAAATACTTAATAGAAAATGAGTTTTATAGTATAGATGAATTTAGACATGGTAAAGCAACGTAAAGTGAAAATGATATTAAGGTAAACTTAATGTAAATGCAATGTAAAACAAGTAATGTAAAATTATAAGCTGTACTTGTTAAATTATTTTATATTTGTAATTGGACATGTCCTTAAAATGTATTTAAAAGGATGATAATAAACCAAGTGCCCACACAGCCAAAGAATCAGATAAACGTATCATACGTACATATACTATCTATATTTATCGCTAGAAGTTTCGTAATTTTAACATTGTTAACTGTTGTTTTATTAATAGTAAGCTTAATTAAGCAGTCTATATATTTAAAACCAAAATAAATCATTTCACATTTGGTTGGATTCACAAATAAATTTAGATCTCCAAAATATTCAACCACTGATCTAAAGTGTCATTAATGTTTGTATTAAGTTGAGGTAAGCTAGTACTGCTTATGGCAATAGTACTGTCATCTGAAAATTGTATTATACTAAAATTTTTAGATATTGATTCATTTAATCATGAATATACAAAATAAAAAGCAATGATCCTAGTATTGAGTCTTGGGGTACACCTTTTAATACATTTTGTATTGTAGACTATTAGAGTTTATATATTGTTTCCTATTTGTAATTAAAGATTTTCCTTAATACCTAACATATATAAGTTGTCCATTAACATTGTTGGATCCACACAATCAAACACTTTAGTAAGATCCAGCATAATACCAGCAGTGTAATGGCCTAGTTAAATGTTACCTATTATGTTTTCATCAAAATGTTTCAAAGTTGTTATAGTAGATTTATTTTTAACAAAGCCATTTTGCCGTTTAGAAACTAAAGCAAATTTAATTAAATAATTCATTAGACGATTATAAATTAATCCTTCAAAAATTTTAGATCCTGATGACAAGATAGATATTGGTCAGTAATTTATCACCTTTTTTATACAATGGAATAACTTTAACTATTTTTAATTTGTCAGGAAATATGCCAGATTCAAAAGAATTCAAAGTGGTTAACTGGTGGGTTGGGAGTCTGAAATCTTCATATTCAACAGCTTCACATCTATTTCATTGTATATGTTAAGGGTCTATGTACTATGTTAAAACTATGTAGCTTTTATGTAATTACATAACTACAGGACAAAAGAAAAGGTACAAAGTTTTTAAATATCACCTAATGTGAATATGTAAAAAAATTCTGATGTGATACATTCATATGACTTTCTCTAGCCCCTATCATTTATTAATGGCTATACAAACTATTCTTACTGAAGTTTATTTTACTATCTAATACATTTTAATCCAAACAAACATTTGTAGAAATAACTACATTACACATTTTGTTATAGATAAAAAGGGAAAAGCGATAGTCAAATGTTTAAGAACCGGATGCTCTATGCCAGTCTTAAAATGCCATACTGTTTCCATGCAATCCTGAGAAGCAACTGAATGTTGACAGGACTTAATGGCTAAGCATTGAACAATTCGAAACACTAAAAATGATATCTCGGAAATGACTGATGCTACAAAAAAGTTATTTGAAATAAATTGTGCATTTTAAAGAGATCTAAATTTTTGTGTA
This sequence comes from Deroplatys truncata, assembly GCA_030765065.1. Classification (NCBI taxonomy): domain Eukaryota; kingdom Metazoa; phylum Arthropoda; class Insecta; order Mantodea; family Mantidae; genus Deroplatys; species Deroplatys truncata. The sequence continues at coordinate 193,659,484 of CM060987.1, forward strand.
GTACATTTTTGTCTATCGCTTAACATTTACCAGTTATACAAGATTATACAAAATTCCTTCTAAATGAAGAGGACATCACAGGATATTTCCAGTTCAAAATATACGTTTTATTTGTTCATGTAAACACCTTTAATATATAGTATTTTAATCAAAATCATTGGAACCATTTTTTAGAAAATCAAATATTTCAATAAATTTCCATGCAAATGGTAGTTTTGGTTAGGGGGATTTTCTTGAAATTCTTTGTGTCGCATCTTTGGAAAGTGCTGAACTTAAATACCAAGTTTGGTATTCATCTAACTTTTTGTTTTTGAGTTATGCTGTTCTCACACACACACACACACACACACACACACACACACACACACCTGCACACCCGCGCGCCCGCATGCACCCACCCACACACACACCCACCCCCACACACACCCGCATGCACGCACCCACCCACACATGCACACACACACACGCACACGCACACAGACCACACCCCACACCACACCACACACACGTGCAGACCTTTTTCTAAAAATGGCTTTTTTCGTATTCAGGTGGCCTCAAAAGATGCATTTCTGGTGAAATTCCAGTATCGAATTTTGGGGTGGAATGGAATACCTTCTTTGCCTATTATGTACGTGATGGAGAAAGTAAAACTTACTTAACCATTCCAACTGAAGATTCTTCTACCACCAAAGGATACTTATAGGCTATACAGTATTTCCAGAACTTGGAAGACTGTCAGGGGGAGGTTAAGAAAGCCAGACATCCTTCACAACCTTTTGCGCGAATATCAGTGAATTTTTCATCCATTATTAGGAAAGGAGATTATTAGGTTAAAGGAGAGGGTTCACGATAAAAATATTATAGAACGTCATTGTACAGTAATTTAAAAATGAATGGGAGAGGTAAATTACATTAATTAAATGGACATTGATGTTTAAAAAGCTACCCATGCAATGTTGGGCTGCCAGATATTGACTTATAAAGTGTTATTGGTTGTTAATATTAATTTACTCACTGAACAGAAGCTTATGTTAACTCCTGGAAGAAATTCTTTTTAAACAGAATAAGTTTTCTTTGATTTGAACTTAGTATTCTTTGATGTGTTAAATTACAATTTTATAAGCAAATAAAAGGAAACTGGGGACAAGAACCATATATAGATTACTGTAACAGACAAGAAAAAGAAGGGATAGCCTGGATGAGAATGGAATAATATTTCTAAGAGGGGTAAGAGGTAAGATAAAAGAATATGTTAAATGTCCAGTGAGAAGGAAAGCATAACACATTAAATGATGGAATGTAAGGAGTTAGCATTAAGGGAAAAAACAGAGGGGAAAATTATAGCTATAAAAATGTTAATGGGAAAAGAAGAGAGGAAGATTAGAAATATAGGTGAGTTTTTACAGAAAGCAAAAGAAAAATGGGCAAGGAAAGTAAGGAGTACAAGGGAAGAAGACAGATGGAAGGAGGAGGATAATTAAGATAAAGGGGTAAGGGACAACAATAGCTACCAGACAGAGCGAATGGTCTGGGTGCCATGCAAGCCAAGGGAGCAACAAAGTCAGTCAATAATTTGTACATAGTTTAGGTTAGGTAAATGAAAAATTGTAAAAGCTCTGTAAAGGAAGTTGTACAAATGAATGAATTCATTCATTCTTTGATCTGTTAAATACTTTCATTGAAGAAACAAATAATGCATTTGCAGAAATGAACATTGTAATATGTTGTTCATAGGCTAGGAAGGACTAGTTAAAGAAAGGGACACCTAGTATCTCGACCCAAATAGATCTTTTGTGTGTATACTCCTGGGAGGAATGGATGAGGTGGGAGAACCACAGGAGATGTATGGGTTGCAGAGCAAGGCTGGCACAAGATGACAGAGATATGCAGAGCTCCCTAACAGTTCCAGTCTTGACCACCTGGCCACAGGAGGGTCACTCAGAGATGTCCCTTTAGTGGGACCAGGGAAATGCGACCCAGCAGTGGAGGCTCAACAGACTTCCCTCTAGCAGGATCCAGAAGAAGTTCCAAATCACAAGCCTCTGCACCATCTGCCCAACTGACCAAACAACATTCCAGGAGTCACCTGAAACATGAAAGGGAAATGAAATGAGAGGAAATCGACCCTAACATTCAACTAGGTCAACCAGCAAAAACCACAAAAAAAACCCTTGGTGAATATGAGCAGCCACCAGGAGTTGAACCTGGGACCTCCTAAATGCAAGCTTCACAAGTTACCGCAGGGCCGTCTTGCTTGGTAAAAGTTGTTCATACTCCACCTTCATACTGGTTCTGCAATGAGATCCTCTCTGTACTTATATTACAATATACTATCTTTTCATTTAGCATTTCTTTTCTTTTTTCAGACATGTTGCCATCCTTGGCTTAAAGTTATACTTTCACTCCCGGTGTGGTCAATAGTTGTGGCACATTTCAGCGAAAATTGGGGGTTCTATACCTTGCTAACACAATTACCAACATTCCTACGAGGTAAGAATAACAGTTGCTATTCTTTGATTATGTCTTTTGTAAGCAAGTAAAGTATGGTTTTGGCTGCCTCTTTGATGTGGCAGAAGCATATCTGCTTCACATTCAAGAGGTTTTGAGTTGTTATGGTGGGTAACATGGATTAGTTAGTATTAGATTAAGAATTTTAATTATTGTAATTGTAAAAATGTATCTATCTATTGTTTTATTTGTGTTTATTCATTCATGAAATTATATTAAGGCTGAGAATAAATATTCAATATTCAAAGTAGTGGAAGTATTGTGTGTTCCACCCAACAATTTGATATCAAGATTTCACCAGAAATACACATTTTGAAGTTCTGTGAATTCAGAAAAAGAATTTTTAGAAAAAGGCTGTATGTGTTTTCTTTTTGTTTCAGCCATTCTTGAGAAGATAAAAAAATATGTAATTGTTTGCACATAAGCAGTAGTTTGGTGTGGTGTGTTACGTACTTGGAAGATGCTACACATCAATACCAACTTTATTATTTCTTTTTGAGTTATGCTGTTCTCTCTCTCTCTCTCTCATATATAAGGTTTAAAATTAGATTTCTAGCTTCAAGGTAGCCCATTATAAACATTAGAATCAATTATTCATCCAAATTTGAAAATTTCCAAAAAATATTTTAGTTTCAGTTTTGTTACACAAGATGAAGAGGCAGCACTAAACTAAGAATTTTGAGGTTAGGAGCAGGGGGTCGTAGATGTAGTATAATAATAGGAACACTGCATGAATGAAGAGGCAGCACTAAACGAAGAATTTTGAGGTTAGGAGCAGGGGTCGTAGATGTAGTATAATAATAAGAACACTGCATGAATGAAGAGGCAGCACTAAACTAAGAATTTTGAGGTTAGGAGCATGGGTCGTAGATGTAGTATAATAATAAGAACACTGCATGAACATAACTGAATTCTGACTTTATGAAACATCAAAATTAAATGTAGCTAACACAACAAATGTGTACTAGTACTGAACAAGATGGTATCACTAGTACCCTTCACATCAGACACAAGTAGTAACAGCATTTTATTTACATCTGACACAGGACTCTAATATGACGGATTTAATGTTAACAAATATATCACACTAAAAGAGCTACTTGGTTCCTAACTTCAAAATGCTTATTTTGGTACTGTCTTTCTACTCTACAATTTTCTGCACTTTTTTTTGTACCCTCTGTACAACTAGAGTTAATATTTTCTTAGCATTAACCATTACCAAAATATTTTTGTTGTAGGTTTAAATTTCCCTAGCACTTTTTTTACTTATTTATGGACGCCCTTTAACTATTATGGCCCTTAACGTCCCATTCTATATTGGGCATGAGAGACCAGAAATTTTGCTCAGAGGCCTCTTTATCAGGTTCTTTTACATGCTGTAAAACTATGAGATGGGAGCACCAGCTTTACTTCCCTTCCAAAGGAAGACATGCAGAGAATTTTTAACACCTGAAAAAATCCATCCCTTCCACCGGGTTTGAACCTGCAACCTCGACAACTAGAGGCTAGCACAGTACCCCTAGACCATGAAAGATGACTTTTCCAGGATGTGTGCCATCTATGAACATTTGAAAATGAGCAACTGTCCCTGGCACAAGCCAAACATAAAGAAGTTTATAACAAAAGTCCTTTGCTCATGACAAAAAAGAAATTAATTTGTTTATGCATTTGTATATTACACACTTTGTGTATGATTAATGCAATTGGATAGATGAATTCAGCTTTTTATATGAATGGTTTATGTAGGTATCTTGAAAGAGGAATAAGTAAGAAATCTCTTTGACTTATACACTGGATTATATGACCTAATCATGCTCCGTGGTCTAGGGGTAACATGCTAGCCTCTGGTTTCTGAGGTCATGGGTTCAAACCTGGCAGAGGACAATGGATTTTTTTGGGTGTAAAAATCCTTTGCATGGCTTGCTTTGGAAGGGAAGCACAGCTGGTGGATTCATGTTGTAGATTTACAGCATATAAAAGAACCTCAAGTGTGATAAAGAGGCCTTTGAGCAAAATTTCTGGTCTTTCATGCCCAATACAGAATGGGACGCTAAGAATCTAGTAGTTAAAGAGCGTCCATAAATAAAACTTAATTTAATTTTCATTTAATTTTACCTAGGTTCCAATTTCTTTTTCCTTCTGTGTAATCTCTGTTTTTTCTCAAAAGAATTCATGTTCAGCCTATATGTTAACAATGGCTCATTACATAGGAAGAGACTAAGAGGGGCTATAGTTCCCCTCTAATTATAGAAAAAACATATAAATGGTGTTACTTTGTAGAGTCAAAATCAAAACTTTTATTTCTATTTTATTTACTTAAATCAGGTGACATCTATTCGGTGGTGGCTGCTGTGTAAGAGCATGTGAACACCCTAACTTTTGACACCTTGTGGATTTATTGGTTATTTTTTTTCTTTGAATGCTCTTAAACGTAACATATATATGGTAATTTAAAATCTATGGCATTTAAATCTACTGCACTACTCCTCTAAACTTGATGAGACATGGCAACACAGTTCTAGCACATCTTGACTGGTGCATGTTTTAAGGAACTTCTGCCCATGTGCAACTGGTATGATATAAATAACTTATGGGGCCAAATACATATGAGTTGTGCACACTTGAAGAAGTGCACTAGCGTGTGAAGTTTTTCCCACACTGTTTCCATACTGTCACCAAAATTTTATGTCAATGCCACTAGTGATAGCATGCTACGGCAGAAGTTAGAGCTTATTTATCAGAAGTACTACTCAGGACATACATCTTTAGTGGCCAATGCAACTATCCCTGTTTTGTATAGTGAATAAAGGCAACTTGAATGTAAACATGATAGCAGTGCCACCAAACCAGCACTATTCCTGTCCCAAGTAATAGGTAATGTGCACAACTGCGGAAACTTCTTCCTGTTTCTCCATACCATCCTTAATCTCAAATAATTTTAATTTACACTTACTTCGTTCTTTCCCTAACACGGTTTACTTAATTATACAGATGTTAACAATCATTAAAAGAATAAATGAATAATAATAATAAAAAAAAAAACCTTCTTTCGTCAGACAGAGTTATGCATTTTTTTGTAATAACAAGAAGCAGAATTGGAAGTGATGCCAAGTTCATTATAGAAATGTGCTATGTAGACTACTTCTTCTTTACTAGCACCCCAGTTTCCCAGTTGTTATTGGACTTTGAAACATTTTTTGAATGTTAAGCTATTTCATCTTAAGCTCTGTGTCGACTGCAAGCTGCCACTCCCCTATCCCCCTTATGTGAAGTCGAAGACGAAACTACTGCCCTTGGTTGTGAATGGTTACTACTTGGAACTATTTCTTCTGTTTCCTTCTGAACTAGAACAACTGCCCTCTGTCCATCTACACTACAAATAATACAATTTTTCTATGTAAATGGTGGATTTTCTTGAAAATGTTAGTGTTGCAGCCTTGGAAGATACTGAACTTAAATATCAAGTTTGGTATTTTCACTTTCCATTTTGGAGTTTTGCTGTTCACATTCACACAGCTCCTTCCTTCCCTCCCTCCTTCCGTCCTCCCTTTCTCTCACTCTCTTTCTTTATTTCTTTCTTTTTTTTTTGTATTGCTTAGGGGATTCTAAAATGTGTATTACTGGTGAAATCTTAGCACTGAATTTCTGGTTGGAATAGAATACTTCCTCTTAGATACTATAGGCAGGTGGTAAAGAAAAGTAAAAATAATTTAAATACAGGGTTATTCAAAAAGAAGGAACAGACTTTACATATTTATTTCTAATGAATGACAATAGATGGCGTCACATGCAATACATTACTGAATAGAGAAAAGTTCAAAGTTTTATTTTATGCGTTCAAAATGAGCACCATTTGTTATGCGAGGATGACCAGTGCTTTTCCGTTTGCATATGCAACCATCTTCTACGAATTTATTGTATCAATTATAAATTTTTTATGACGAGGCAGCTCAATGTTGAACTTACAATGAAATGTATGCTGCAATGAAACAATGGATTAACTCTTTGCATAATGCAGCCACAAAATGACTTTTCCTGTGGCATCACCATTTTCTCATAAACAAACACAACACCGCTGTAGGCACTGAATGTAACTAATAGGTGGGGCTTAAAACTTTGAGCTTTCCTCTATTCAATGATGTGTCGTATGTGTTGCCATCTATTGTCGTTCATTAGAAATAAATATGTAAAGTCAGTTCCTTCTTTTTGAATAACCCTGTATTAGATCAGACTATTGTTAATAGTGTCACACTGCAATGCGCTTGCTGTTATTGTTGACTGTTTACAAACATTATCCCCATTTTACTTTCAGATACACTAGAATTCAAAATAGAGAAAGCAGGATTCATGTCTGCTTTGCCATACCTTGCCATGTCAATTGTGCTGCAGTTTGCAGGCCATCTTGCAGACTGGCTTCGTTCAAAAGGCATTCTCAACACAACACAGGTAATTATCATTTGCCTCCCTCTTATCTAGAACGTTCAAATTACATCTCTAAAATTAATTTGAATTATGACATAAGAAGATTATAAAAACATATGAAAAAATCTGATGTGCTACACTCACATGACTTTCTCTACTCTTGTACAAACTATTTTTACAAACGTTTATTCTCCATATGCTTCATGTTACTCGAGATATCGAGATGTCAATCTTATTGCTAATTTTCTTGTAGATGCAAGGGGAATATGGTAGGTTATAAGCGATAGTCAAATCTTTTAAGCGCTGGTTGCTATGTGGCACATTCTATTCTGTTTGCATATCCAGGACATAAAAAATTGAATAACGAATTTGAGAAGAGGTATAAGTATCGGAAAATTTAAGGAAATAACAAGCAATATCTCGAAAATAGTTCACTCAACTAAAAAAATGTATATGACATAAATTGTGTATTTTAACGCAATCTACATTTTTTGTGTAGTGTATCTCTTATGGTTTACCAGTTATGCAAAAGTCGTTCACAATAAAGAATACTTTTGGAGACATTCCCAGGAAATTCAAGATATACATTTTATTTGTCATTATAATATCTTAAATATATTACATTTTAATCAAAATCGTTAGAGCCATTTTTGAGAAAATTAAAATTTTCGAAAAATCCTCCATGTAAAGGGTACTCTGCGGTGGGGGGATTTTCTTGAAAACCTTTGTGTCGCATCCTTGGAAGATACTGAACCTAAATACCAAGTTTGGTGTTTATCCGACAGTTCGTTTCTGAGTTATGCTGTTCACAGACAGACACACACACACAGACATGTTTCCAAAAATGTTTTTTTTTGGATTCAGGGGGTCTCAAAACATGTATTTCCGGTGATATCTCGGTATCGAAATTTTGGGTGGAATACAATACTTCGCCTACTTACTATACATAGTAGAGAAAGTAAAAATCTTATGTGTTACACTCACATGAGTTTCTCTACTCTTGTACAAACTATTTTTATAAAAATTATTCTCCATATGCTTCATGTTAATCAAGACGTTAATCTTATTATAATTTTCTTGTAGATGCGAGGGGAATATGGTAGGCTTTAAGCGATAGTCAAATATTTTAAGAGCTGGTTGCTATGTGGTGCATTCCATTCGCTTTGTATGTCCAGGACATAAAAAAAAATGAATAATGAATTCCCATTTGAGAAACAGTATTGGAGAATTTAAGGGAATAACAAGCAATACCTCGAAAATGGTTCACTCAACAACAAAAATGTATATGACATAAGTTGTGTATTTTAACGCAATCTACATTTTTTGTGTAGTAAAATTTTGTCTATGTCTTATGGTTTACCAGTTATGCAAAAGTCGTTCACAATGAAGAATACTTTTGGAAACATTCCCAGGAAATTCAGGATATACATTTTATTTGTCATTATAATATCTTAAATATATTATATTTTAATCAAAATCGTTAGAGCCATTTTTGAGAAAATTAAAATTTTTGAAAAATGTTCCATGTAAAGGGTAATCTGAGGTGGGGGTATTTTCTTGAAAACCTTCGTGTCGCATTTCTGGAAGATACTGAACCTAAATACCAAGTTTGGTGTTTATCCGACTGTTCGTTTCTGAGTTATGCTGTTCACAGACACACACACGGACATGTTTCCAAAAATGCTTTTTTTGGATTCAGAGGGTCTCAAAACATATTTTCCGGTGAAATCTCGGTATCAAATTTTTGAGTGGAATACAATACTTCCCCTACTTACTATACATAGTAGAGAAAGTAAAAAAAAGGAAAGTTTTCTTTCTATAATATATGGATAAGCTAGTAACAGCGATGTGAATTTGAAATTATTTAGAAAAACTTAGTCGGAGTTGAAACAGTTAACATCAATAAGTCGACCACTTCTGATGATGGGTGCAAGTAACTCTTGAGACTGGTTAAGATGAAGTGATGTTAAGTGATTCAACTCCAACTCAATTTTTGTAATAAAGTTTTCTTGCCAACCCATACAAAATATTAACAATTTAATTCTGACCTGTTGTTACTGGTAAAGTATATCCCATCTGTTTGGTGTACAAGTTGGGACTGTACAACCCAAATGGCTGTGACAGAAGCATATCTGCAGCTCTGCTCATCTTAGTGCATAGATCCTACTCTATGTTGATCCCTTTCTGACTTTCTCCCACTCCCTCTACCTCGCTCTTCCTCTTCACTTTTAATTTTGCTTCCCATTAGAATCCCTAAGTAATGAAGGTGTCATATTACTTATTTTCTTAGTGGGGCCTAAGTATGTTATACAGAATGTAACAATAAGGTATGGCAGTGGTGTATCATGTCCTAAACAATAGGTGAAGCTTTTTTTTCACATAAAACAAGACATGCAACTTATCTATTTCTTGTGTATTAATTTGAACCCCCTCTTCTTTCATTTAGCATTTTTCTCGATAATGTTATCATCAAATGGCTGCTTCCCCATTAAGTACAATACTGCTTCAATCACTGTCTTAAAGAATAATCTGTTCAGCCTAACATTTTCATTATATTGTACGAAATAATGATGTGAATTTTCTTTTAGAGTACCATCAATTGATTTCTGATCTTTCTCGAGCTGTTTTAAGTGAACACACATTTGAGATGCTCAGTAGAATCTGATTGTTTATGCAATGACTGATTGATATTCAGAATGTCACAAAACCATCAGAATTCCACACCATTTTTATTGTTCCAAGAAATAGATAAGCCCAGCAAAACAGCTTTTGGAAATAATTACTACCACACAACTACTCATACTCACCATACCACAAGCTTTTAAAATGTCTGATATAACATATCGCACCTTTCCTTTCCACTTTATGTACCAATATGCTAAGAACTGGCAATATACCTCATGGTCCTACACATACAGTAGCCGAATTGCTTTGCATTGTTAGGCAACACTGCAACAATTACAGGAGATGATGATCTTGCTGCACAAATGGGGCACGAAATAGTGCGACTTCCTCCATACCACTGTCAATATAACTATGAGCTCATGTGGGCTCAGATAAAGAGAGAAGTAGCAGACGAGAATTCTATGTTCAAAATTAAAGAAGTAAGAAAACTACTGGAAGACGCCATTAAAGTGTGATTATTGAAGATTGACAGAAATGCGTTGCCCATGTGGAGCAACTGCAAGTGGAGGATTTCATGAAAGAACTACATATTCAGAGCATTATAATAAATCTACATGAAAATAGTGACAATAGTTCCAGTTACAGTGATGAAGAATGTAGTGAAGATGATGATGTCCGTCCACTATAGAATTTCTGTTCAGTGAATCATTTTTCAGTGTTCTCTTTTTCTTCTGTTTAAAAATATATATACTAATTTTCGTGGATAGATCTCTAGGATCATGTATAAAATACTCAAATGTACAAAATTAAATTCATTAAAGAGGAAGAATTGGAACCTTTAATAAGTTAAAATGGAACGATTTTAAAATAAATAAAGGTACAAAAGAGATAGTAAACATGATTCTTCTCACATGCATAATAGGCATGCTACTGGTAATTGGTGGAGTCAAAATTAATCCTGGGCCAAATGAATCGAAACATCATGGATGAAATTTTGGCTAGTATAAAAGATATGGATGAGAAATTAGGAAACAAATTTAATGGAGTAGAAAAGGAACTAATAGATATTAAGAGAGAGATTAAAAATAAAATGCAAGATATAAGGAATGAGGTACAGAAAATCAAAAGAAGATTAGAGCTGTTGGAAGAGAGACACCACAGTTACAATCTAGTTATAACAGGAGTGAAAGAAAGGAATGGAGTATGGCCTGTTGAAGAGGTCAGGGAGATTATAGAAGGAAAGCTTGGAATGGTGCTACAGGGCTGGGAGATTAGGGAAGCATTCAGAGTGGGGAGATCAAGAGGAGCCAGAATGATAGTTGCAAGATTTACGTCAGTGCAGTTTGTTTATGAAGTGTTAAAGAAAACAAAGCAACTAAAAGGAACAAATATTTTCATAAACAGAGATTTATCGGTGGAACAACGGGCCTTGAAGAAAGATTTAATACAACAAATGAAGCTGGCAAGAATGGAAGGGAAACGGGCCGTCACAGTTGTGGGTCGATGGGCGCATGGTGGCTGGATGCGAAAGAGACACAGGAGCAGCAGATTGCAGGAGCAGGAAATGATTCAGCTAAATACATCCGAGACCAGAGAGAAGGAATGCAGATCGGAAGGAAGTCCAAAGAGTGATTGGAAATCTGAGGAGAAGGATGGACACATGTAAGTTACATCACTGCTACGTGGGGCTGGCGGGAAGAAGATGGTTGTGTCAGAGAGAAGATTGGGAGATGACGTAAAAACATCAGACCAGAGTGACATAAGGGCAACAGTTGGTGAAGTCAGGAAAATGATAGCATCGAGGAGGGAGGATGTTCAATCGCCACGTGATGTGGTCGTGGGCAGGGCAGAGGTGTGGTTTCAGTGAAATAGTGGAAGAAGAAAGCATTGTGTTGACACCCAATGGGAGTTTACGGGTTCTAGACAGAAACAAAGTGGGACTGTCAAGGGAGCCAACAGGAATAGATTTATGGAGTAGGAAAGAGTGCCATACGTATAGAAATAGAGCAGGCTCTGTGAGAAGTAGGGAATACAGAAGCAATAATAATAGGGGAGTTAATATTAGAATAGGGAGGGAGAGTGATTATAGAATGAATATGTTGTGGAAATGAAACATGATCTAGAAGGGAACAAATTAGACAAAGTAAAGACAAGTGTATTGATAAGCAAGTGATAGTCTTATATGAAATCATGAAGTGAATGATTTAGATATAAAGAACGGTAAACACGGAGAGGGCTAGGAGGGAGAGTTACATTTCTTAATATGAACGAGCAAGTGTTGTTATGGCCGATTAGCATGGGGTATACAATAAGTATTCTTTAAGGTATTAAATTTCCATCTAATAGTTGCCATTTCCCACTGATAGTGAAGATTCAAAGATGATCGCAGGAAGTAAGGGAAGGAGATGGGAATGGGAGAAGAACACTAAGCAGTATAGTGAATTTAAATGAGAAACTGTTAGCGATATGAAGCTAACTCAACACACATGTTGTAAATGCGGAAGCTTGGGTATGATTGGCAAAAGGAGCCAGGGCTTGACGCTGATCATGCCCAAATGTATTGTATTACCTCAACACTCAATAAAGATATCATATCATATCAAATTCATTAAAGTATTACAATAAAGTAATTATCTAAAACACTGGCAATGCATACTATTGTTGGCACCTCATTTATAGCAGTATGCATTCACTTGTCAGCTATAAGGCTGTTGACTGCACTAATATGTTCTTGAACCGCCTGGTGGAAGTAAAAATATTTAGCAGAAGCTCATTTGATGTGAGGATTAGCACATGGTAACAGCTGTGCTGCTCAACGGGAGACATTTCCAGAATGAAGGTGCCCTGACAGGAAGATATTTAAATCAATGATCATCATCTTAGGGAGTATGAAACATTTACTCGTGGCTTGGAGAAGCCTAGGATGAGGGCACCTCAACTGTGGCAGGCAATCCTTCATGCAGTTGATGACAACCCTAATGCCAGCATAAAACAATTATCTGCAACAAGTAATGTTGACCACATGACTATCCGAAGAGAACTGTTTACATCATGTGCAGGAACTATCAGCAGTTGATTTTCTGCATGGATACATACTGTGAGTGGTTTATTCAACAATGAGTCAACCCTGATTTTAGTGCAGCTGTGCTGTTCACAGATGAGGCGTCTCTTCAGCGTGATGAGATTGTAAATTTTCACATTCAGCACGTTTGGGCTGATGTGAATCCTCACACAACTGTTGAATCACGTCATCAACAACGATTTTCTATTGTTGTTTGGGTCAGAATTGTGGGTGACTCGTGTTCTTCCACCCAGGCTCAATGCTTTCTTAGAGAACATCCTCTCTGTTCTGATAGAACAGATTGCCTTTACCAGTGCAATAAAACATGCACTTCACATACAATGCAGTTCCTACTCATTTCAGTGTTAATGTCCGTCAGCTTCTAAATAACAGATTCCATGACATGGATAGGTAGAGATGGACCAATTTCATAGCCTTGACAGTTTCAGGACCTAAACCCATTAGACCTTTATTTGGGAAGAATTTGAAAGCTGTTGTGTCTCAAACCTGGTTACAAGAATCAGGGTCTTTAAGCCCATATTGTGGAAGGCTGTGAAACAATATGCAATTCTCCAGGGATACATCAGCATACCTGGGATTACATGCAACAGCATATATTATGAAAAGTTGTAGAAAATGAGTTATAACATGAAAATAAAGTGTTTCCAGACCTATGCTTATATAACATAGCATATTACTTTCTTCTTCTACATGTGAGGAATGTGTCCTGAAAGTTTTCTCATACCTTATTGTTACACCCTGTATACCAAGTCTCTCTTCAATGAATATGTTGATGCAATGTTTGTAAAACCAGTAACAAAACTGAAATTTACCTGATATTTATTTACTGTTTCCCATGGAAATAAATAACAATATAAGATTCCGAATTATAATACATAAAACATTGTTGGTTTATGTACAAAAATATGGCAATGAAAAATTGGTGTGTCTCCATAAATATTCATTATTAAAAAGCTTTAATAATAATTTAATTTTGTTGTTGTAATTCCTTTTTCAGTAACTTAATTAAGATAGCTTGTCATACTATGAATGGAATCTAACCTATAATAATTGAATGAAAAGTTAACAAAGTTAACAGTGTTAGTACCAGATACTGAATAAAACTCCAGATTTACAGAAAAATTATAACTATATTTGTGTAAGAAACCTTGGAAAAGCCTTTTATGTATTATTTATAGCTTTGAATGTACAGGTACTATGCATTTATTAACAGTATTATGTGATGTTCATTATAGTTACTGTGGCCTTTGCATATAATTCTGTCATGTCACTGGTGACCAAAACAGAAGTGTTTTGAAAATTAGTTTTAAATAGCTTAAAAAGGAACTTTATACAGTGAAACCACCAACAATGTAAAAAAATAGAGTTGTATACTCAACTAAACACTTGTAAGTTTTCACTTACCATACATATATTGTAGGAGCATGCTTTGCTGGGTTGTAACCTACATTGTACGACTTCTTAAACATCTGGGTACCTCATGGCTTGATGAAGTTCTTCTGGCAGCAGAGGCTTAGGAATATCAAAGTTCATAATTTCAACTTCACACTTTTTCTCTCATACGTCCAACTCCTTGGCGTAATCACAGCACAATGCAGATGATATTGCTATTCTAAGCAAAGGCACATAGAAATCATTGGCTGATAACCTCCAGTTATTTGTTAAGTGTTGTGCACCTGATGCAAAAAATGGAAAATTAAATTGAATCCATGCAAGTCTAAAGTAGTCCAGTTCACTTTAAATATTAAAAACAAAATCACAAAATTACTTTCTAGAGTGAACATATTCCAAATGAACAATCCACATTGTATCTCGGACTTATGCTGGACAGCAAACTCAACTGGAGAGGACAGCTTAGTAAAATGACTACAGCACAAAATTGTTCAGTTAAAATATCTACTTTAACACTTCATTTAAAAAGAGTAAACTAATTTCTTGCTGATAAGATAGATTTGGCAATACAGTTGTGCAATATTGAGTTTGACCTACAACTGAAAAGAATTTGAACTTATTTGCACAACTTCCTTTACATAACTTTTACAATTTTTCATTTATCTAACCTAAACTGTGTACAAATTATTGATTGATTTTGTTACTACCTCAGCTTGCAAAGCACCCGAGTTGTTAACTCCGCCTGATAGTTCTTATTATCCCTTCCTGTTTATCTTAATTATTCCCCTCCTTCCCTCTGTCTTCTTCTCCTGTACTCCTTACTTTCTTTGCTGATGTTTCTTTTGCTTTCTATAAAAACTCATCTATACTTCTAATCTTCCTTTCTTCTTTCCCTGTTAACATTTTTATGGCTACAATTTTCCCCTTATTTTTTTCCCATTTTTCCTCCCAAAGCTTTTTTCTCCATAATGCTAACTCCTTACATTTCACCATGCAAAGTGCTATACTTTCTTTCTCACCACACATTTCACATATTCCTTTATCTCTACCTCTTATCCCTCTTACAAATATTGTTCCTGTTCTCATCCAAGTTATCCCTTCTTTTTCTCATCTAGTATAGTAATCTATATATGGTTCGTTTCTTTTTATTTGTTTATAAAATTCCCCATATCTCCTGCCTTTCTATGTCTTCTATTCTGCTTTTTACCAGTTTACCTACATCACTTTCTTCTAGCTTCCATATGTCAACTGAAAGGAATCGAAACCATCCAGAATCAGGCACCTTGGTACATTTGTAACAAAGCTCTACCTAAGGATCTGAACACTCCAACAGTGGATTTCACCCTTCACTCCTGTTACACTCAACTTCATTGCTCCTTCCTACGCCACTCCAATGAACCACTGAGCAACATTCCACCCACCTTCCATCAGCACAACATCTTCAAAGGCTGAAATGCAAATAATGTTCAGATTTACTCCAAGATTAACAATTTTCACAGTAATGTATTGAGGATAGCCACTGGGCTGCAACCTCAACATGTGTCATGTATACATTGTTGTAATTTTTATGCTCAGTGCATAATACAGTTTACTGAAATTAAAAATAAATCTTGTGTTTTATTAAATTTTATATCATTAAGTTGCGATGTGTGCTTCAATTGCGTTCTAATGCTTCCAATTGTAATCTTGTATACAATGAAAACACTAAAAGAAGTCTAGCTGTGAGATTGAAAGCATACTTAAGAGGCATTAAATATAAGCAAACTAACAAATCTGCAGTAATTGAACATTTCTGGAATACACATCACAACAAAGCAATGTCATAATGCCCCTTGTACACGATCAAACTTTTCTTTCAATTCAATAGTTTACAAGAAAAGTTGTGAAATATTTTTCAATATGTGGCAAGATTGGAAAAGACTTGGCAAGACTTGACAATGTCAAAAATGAGTATTTACAAGTTGTCTCTTGGCCAAACTGAAACCCTTTAGAACACATTGGTAATTTACCATGCGCAAAGCAATTTAGTATTTGCATCACAGTATAAGAATTCGCAATGAAATATTGTTCTTTACTAATATTATGTAGCACTTTCACATATTATATCCAATGAAATCACATTACTAGTGTGAAATACAATGGAAATAACACCAACTGATAGGTTAACCACACTATATAACATTGCATTAATGTATACTCAGTTCGGAAAACTGCCTGGCAAATATTTCTTCATAATCGACTTCATCTGCTCCATCTTGTGGTAATCCACGGAGCCCTCGATGTACAGACATGGCCAGCGTATGTATAACCTAATCAGTTCGCATACGACATATCTTGGCCGGGTAGCCATTTTTTTTTACTTTTCGCTTTCAGCTATGTTGCAGATTTCATGACACACTGTATATACTCACATTTCATTGGCAAAAGCCTCAAATCATTGTGAAATCTTTGATCGTTTAGAGCATGTTCTTATTTGCTTTCAAGACTTTCAAAGGCTTTAAAATTATTGGAAGAAATTTGACAAGAAAAGTTGTGAAGTTGTGACAACTCTTGAAAAGTCTTGTAAAGTATTGAATTTGATAAAAGTTTGATCATGTACAAGCGGCTTTAGACTGTTAAAAACCACAAGAAATGCCAAAGAGTTGGAGGTATCAGAGAAAATTTTCATTAAGAAGCATGAAAATCATGTTATGAACTTTGATATTCTTATGGATGTGGATAGATTTGTAAATTTGTTAAAGTGTCCTCCACCAGGTGAACTTAGTTAAGACATGGGGGACCCAGATGTTGATAGGTACGAGATAATGTAAGTAACCTACCTTGCTACTGCAATATATGTATGGTAAGTGAAATCTCACATGTCTTTAGTCGGCACCAACTCTATTTTTATATTAAACCATTCTTTTGTTGTCATTTTAAATGCACTGTATTATGCTAGGATCTATTTTTGTCACTCTGAGTATATTAAATCCTGTAAAAGTAGGATATATTTTTGTCACTCTGAGTATATTAAATCCTGTAAAAGTTAGAATATTTTAATTATTTAACTGTGTGGTATAATTTCAGGTGCGCAAGCTGTTTAACTGTGGTGCGTTTGTTGCTCAGACAGTGTTCATGTTGCTAGCAGCATTCCTGATGACACCTGTTGCTGCTATAACTTGTCTTACAATTGCTGTAGGCCTTGGAGGGTTTGCTTGGTCAGGCTTCAGGTATGTGTGTCTCTTAATACATTGTTGTAGCAGTAATAATGATTAAGTTGTGGCAGAATCAAACACAGTGGCGTCTTACTACAGAGTTAACTTTCACTTTCTACATCCCTACCTACAAAATGATTTTTGGGTAACTTCTGAGACAATTCCTGTTAAGAATCTGCAAAGTCTTTGGTAGTCTTCAGATGAACTTGAAAACGGGGATGTCTGCTTCTAAACTGCGAGAACATTATTGATTACGTAATATATTTTACGTAAGTTATTAGAACTTGGAGATCTTATATTGTGTTTACTTCATGTGAGTGGAAGCCATCTTATGACGTCATTCATTTGTTTGGTTTGTAGCTCCATCTGGCGTTAGCAATTTGCGTTCCCTAGTATCAGTTTTTGAAATAATTCATTTTAAATGTCCTCCGGCTAGCTATTATCCTGTTGGCTTGGGTCGAACATGTGTCTCAATACAGGTTGTGAAGCGGAAAGGAATCTTTTATCCAAAAATTACACTGATGAAGAAATTTGTTTTATAATTTTTTATTGTCGAACACGTTAACTATCACATTTATACATTGATCTTAACACTCGCCAAACTGAAACTGTTATAATAACTTCTTACTTATCACTTTTAATCAACGTACTTCAACCTTTTGTATAATTAACTTTACCATATTTTAGATCTTTCAATAATTCTGCTGCGCGTAACTTGACGAACTGACTGACTGACGACGACGTGTAGTGTATGAATGCTTTCGGCGAACTGAAGGACTGACTGACTTTACCTCTAACTTGGCTTCTATTTATACTCCCACAATCAGATACGCCTAAAGATTATAACTGAACTACAATTGGCTAAGAAAACGCGCCAACATTAGCGTCTATTTTAATATCCAATGAAAACCACGAATACATATTGCTTTTAGGGAGAAAATATTCCAGAAGTTTCTACCGAAAACGCGCCAACATTACGTAACTTCCTTGTTTCCAATAATGATAAACAGCTCACCCCCCTCGCTGCATTATTGCGCTATTATTGACAGTTTCAGTAAAGCCTTATAAACTTACTTCCCAACAATATTTACAATCAATAAACATCTGAAATCAATGTCACATAAAAATGCATATTCATATTACAATCATTATTTACATTTAAGTAATTTGTGATACAAATTACTGCATCATATGCCCCACTAGAAACATAATTATAAATATTTACAACTTGTTTGGAAATTTTATAATTGTGTTTTTAGTCTCCTAAATCTTGGAACACACGCTATCACTTTCACTTAACACTTCGCACGCATTTAACACACGACATATTTTTTTTTTTTTTATCTTGCCACTACTTACTGGCTCTGGTTTAATTAACTTAGATTTTAATCTGACATCACAAAAATTTTTTATAGCAAATACTGTACCCTGAATTATTTAATTACTGTTACCAAATTGTTTACTTTCTTAAGTTGTTGGCAAAAATTTATACATTTAAGATTTTTGTAATTGTTTAACATTTTTACCAAAATATTCACCCTCTACACAAATATATTTTCATCTCTTAAATCTAGGCACTGTTTCACATGTTCTATTTGCTACATAAATATTTGTTTTTAATTATATTTACCAATTTTTGTTATTTTGTACTTTATCTTAACAATACTCTTGGAATAGTATTTATGTACTTTAACTTTAATATCATATTGAGTTTCAATCTTTGCATTATTAATTTTCAAATACTGTTATAGTTACAAAAAAAATTTAATTTTTAATTTTTTTTTTTTTAAAACATTTCTCTTTTTTTTTTTATAATTTATTTCTCTTTTCAAATGACATATATAAATAGTTAACCCTCTTACGTTCCAATACATTTCTCTGCAAGTCATCTTTAACTATCCAGCATTTACTTTACATCTCATTGCTATTTACCCTCCTGGATCAAATTGTGTGTGGCTAAACATTACTCGTAGCCGTATCCTAACCTTCAAATTTTTGTTCATGAATAACCTCTTGTATTCATTTGAAATTTCATCACATGATAACATTTGAAAACAATCTGAAGTTTCCTGAACTACACAACTTTTAACAACTGTCATTTTCAATTCTTCTACTATCTCTTTAATTTGATAATACTCTGACAAATCTTTCATAAGCTGTACTGGATTGGAGTTTTCATTTTGAACATCTTGGTACAATTTATTTCTTTGCATTACTGTCTCATTCTGTATTTCTGATATCTCCCCTCTGAAATTAACTTGCGCCTTATTCACATCTACATTCATAACCTCATTTATCTCTCTTATCTCACTTGCAATGTTACTCACTTGATTTCCTAACTCTGTGCATTCTACATTAACCTCACTTTTAGTATTAACCTCACTTTCTTTGTTACCTATTTCCCTGCTCATATCTGACATTTTCTTTGAAATTTCTCCTGTCTCACTTGCTATTACTTCCTCATTTTCATCTCTCATTTCTGGCATACTAATATCTAGCTTCGTAACTTTCTTTTCAATTTCTTCACTGCTTTGATCTACTTTTTGCTCTAATACCTCATTACTCCTTCCAATATCTTTTCTGTTTTGTTCAAAGCTCCTACGAATATCTTCCTTTAATTCCCTATGACTCTTTTGCATATCTTCCCTGTTTTGATCTATTTTCCTTTCTAATTTCTCATTATTCTTACAAATTTCTTCCCTTAATTGATCTGTAATACTCTTACCAATATCTTCCCTCAATTCTCTCTTATTCTGATCTAAACTCCTATCAATATCTTCTTTTAATTCCCTATTATTCTTTTGCATATCTTCCCTCATACTCTTAATATCTTCCCTCATACTCTTAACAATATCTTTCAGCATTTCCATCATCATACTAGCATCAAAATTAACATTTCCTGCTATTCTATTCTCACTTTCTGCACTAACATTTTCATCCTCAAATCCTAAAAAGTTTGGGCTATTTTCTGTAACCTGTATTGAATTACAGCTAACTGTTACATTATCTCCCTCCATCATTGTTTCTTCAATATTATTAGTAGCCATTGTTTTTATTTTCTAAAAAAAATTACGATACTCTAACCTTTGTGATGCTGTCTGTTGCTGTTACATTGATGTCCAGCTTTCTGCCCCTCTCTCCTAGGTTATATGTCGCTTCTGCGTTGTGTTATGATGAGTCCACGTCGTTTTGTTGTCCTGTAGTTTGGAATCTGCGTCTTGTAGATCATTTCACTGCTACATTCGTTCCACGTCCTGGTTCCTTTCCTGGTCACTCTGCTACTTTCCTGGTTACTTTGCTTCTTTCCTGGTCATCGTGTTCCTTTCCTGGTCACTATGCTTCTTTCCTGGTCATCGTGTTCCTTTCCTGGTTATCGTGCCCCACGTTCTGGGTGCCAATTTGCGAGAACATTATTGATTACGTAATATATTTTACGTAAGTTATTAGAACTTGGAGATCTTATATTGTGTTTACTTCATGTGAGTGGAAGCCATCTTATGACGTCATTCATTTGTTTGGTTTGTAGCTCCATCTGGCGTTAGCAATTTGCGTTCCCTAGTATCAGTTTTTGAAATAATTCATTTTAAATGTCCTCCGGCTAGCTATTATCCTGTTGGCTTGGGTCGAACATGTGTCTCAATACAGGTTGTGAAGCGGAAAGGAATCTTTTATCCAAAAATTACACTGATGAAGAAATTTGTTTCATAATTTTTTATTGTCGAACACGTTAACTATCACATTTATACATTGATCTTAACACTCGCCAAACTGAAACTGTTATAATAACTTCTTACTTATCACTTTTAATCAACGTACTTCAACCTTTTGTATAATTAACTTTACCATATTTTAGATCTTTCAATAATTCTGCTGCGCGTAACTTGACGAACTGACTGACTGACGACGACGTGTAGTGTATGAATGCTTTCAGCGAACTGAAGGACTGACTGACTTTACCTCTAACTTGGCTTCTATTTATACTCCCACAATCAGATATGCCTAAAGATTATAACTGAACTACAATTGGCTAAGAAAACGCGCCAACATTAGCGTCTATTTTAATATCCAATGAAAACCACGAATACATATTGCTTTTAGGGAGAAAATATTCCAGAAGTTTCTACCGAAAACGCGCCAACATTACGTAACTTCCTTGTTTCCAATAATGATAAACAGCTCACCCCCCTCGCTGCATTATTGCGCTATTATTGACAGTTTCAGTAAAGCCTTATAAACTTACTTCCCAACAATATTTACAATCAATAAACATCTGAAATCAATGTCACATAAAAATGCATATTCATATTACAATCATTATTTACATTTAAGTAATTTGTGATACAAATTACTGCATCAAAACTTATCTATAAGTTTTTACTTTCTCTACCACCTATTGTAGGTAGAGGTATTTCCACCCAAAAATTTGGTTTCAGGATTTCATCAGAAATACATGTTTTGAGGTGCCCAATTCAAACAATCTGACTTGTTACATTCATATGACTTTCTTTAACCTCTTATCTGCGAGTGAACAAATTGTATATATGTTTTAAAACACCACGCGGTGGATAATGTTTCTCACGTAATGTTGTTTACATCACGCGTGTGTAGCCATCTTGTGTGACGTCATACGTTGGTTGGTTCATTTGTTCTGATTGTAGTTCCCTCTGGCGTAGCAATTTGTATGAATTCGTTTTAAGGTTATGTATATTGTCTTCCGGCTAGCTATTTAGGTAGACATTTAACTCTTGCAGGGTGTGAAGCGGAAAGGAATCTTTTGTCTATAAATGATACTGATGAAGAAACTGGTTTTATAATCTTTATTGCAGAACACGTTCACGAACACTTTCACAAATTAATTTGGATACTCGCCATACTGAAACTGTTTGTAATAACTTCTCACTTTTAACTCACGTACTTCAACTTTATATATTTAACTGTATAATCCTTTATAAGATTTCTCGTACTTCTGCTGCGCGTAACTTTATGAATTTAGAGACCGACATGAGAATCTTGTTGAACTGGGAGCTGACGTGTTACGTGTTGAGAATCTTGTTGAACACTGGGGGACGCTTACCTCAGACATGGCTTATTTATAGACTTGCCTTAAGATACGCCTACAGATTATAAATGAAATGCTATTGGCTAATAAAACGCGCCAACATTAGCGTCTATTTTACTATCCAATGAAAACCACTAATACATATTACTTTTATAGAACATTCTGGAAGCTTTTACCGAAAAGGCGCGAAACATTACGTAACTTCCTGGTTCCCGGTAACGATAAACAACTCATTCCTTGCTGCAGTATTGTGTGATTGTTAACAGTTTCAGTAGAGCCGTATATTATTATTTACCAATAATAATTACAATTAATAAACCTCTGAAATCAATGTTACATAAGAATACATATTCATATTACAATCATTATTTATATTTGAGTAATTTGTGATACAAATTACCGTATCATATCGCTTATTATAAAACCCCCGCCGCTGAATCTTTGCACTTGACAGTTTGTGTGGCTTTGCTTAAAGTTGGCTATATTGTGGTTGCGATGTTGCCAGAGTGGCTAGTAAACAACAACAGCTGATAGTTATTTCTATCGTGTCTAAGCCGCATACAAAAGTGTATGTAGTAGCCAACGTCAATGTATAATAACCATTTTGTATTATTATTGTTAATTGAAAATAACTGTGCATAAACATTGCAGCGTATGTAGAATAAATTACGCACTTTTGACAATATAGAAACAGAACAATGCAAACTTGCCTGCCACATTGAGGAGAAATAAAACAAATTATAAGCATGCGATAACAAAGTTATTTTCATTCACCGATTTAAAACTGCAATGGCTCAATTCCATCCAAATCCCTGTCATTATTTTCACCAAGGCATATCATTAATGATTCACACTCACTAATAATTCCATCTATTTCTTGTGTTTTTCGTATTAGCTTATTCACACGATCTACTTTCTTCTTCCACGAAGCCGCGTCTGTCGCCACAGCTTCCCACAAAAGCCTTTCCACCTCGGTAATGGTAAATTACTTATTGTTCTCCCTCACATAAGCCTTAATGTCGCACCACACTAATTTGTTTGGTTGAAGTGACAGTGTACGGCGCTATCAGAAGGAATAGAGGGATGGCCGTGAAGCTTCACATACTCCTTTTCCTGTTCAAAGAATTCTCGGGTCCTACTTAATAGTTCCAATGCCTGACTATTAAGTGGCACAAAGGATTTTCACTTCCTGAATCATCACTCGGTGATCGACGTCATTTTTCAGACATTGTCGCACTTAAATCTTGTATAAATAAATAATGACTTAAATGTATACAAAATAGATAAATACATATAACCACAAATACAAATAACAATGAACAATATTTAGCTTGCAAAGAACAACTCGACGCTCGTGCTAGAGATTCACAAACTGAAGCACGTGGTTGGGAATAGCTACAACCGGCAACAAGGCCGCTTCCAGCTCCAGATCCGCTTCCGCTTTGTCATCGACCATCCGGAATGCTGCCTTGTGATTGGCTTAGAAAGTCAAACGGTGAAAGCTTCTCATCTGTTTTTTTGCAAGTGTACCAACTTAAACGCGAGCTGTCAAGTGCAACGTTACAGCGGCGGGGGTATAGTGAGTATACAAATTATTCTTACTAAAGTTTACTTTCATATCTACTTAATTTTAATTGAGATAAACCTTTCTGGAAATAGCTACATTACACATTTCATTATAGATACAAAGGGAACAGCGATAGTCAAATGTTTAAGAACTGGATGCTATATGCTGGCCTTAAAATTCCATGCTCTTTCCATGACACTGCGAGAAACAACTGAAAATCGACAGGGCTTTAAAAGAATTACTTAAGTGTTGAACTATTTTAACCATTAATAATTGATATCTTGAAAATGGCTGATGCCACAAAAAAGGTTATTTGAAATAAATTGTGTGTTTTTAAGTAGATCTATATTTTTTGTGTAGTACGTTTTTGTCTATCACTTAACATTTTTTTCGTTGTCCTCCGTGGTATAGTGGTTATCATGCTAGCCTCTAGTTCCTGAGGTCGCAGGTTCAAACCTAGCAGAGGGTGATGGATTTTTTTCGGGCATAAAAATCCTTAGCATGGCTTCCTTTGGAAGGAAAGTAAAGTCTGTGGTCCCATGTCGTAAATTTATGGCATGTAAAATAACGTCAAGCTTGATAAAGAGGCCTCTGAGCAAAATTACCAGTCTTTCACACCCAATACAGAATGGGATGCTAAGGACCACAGCAGTTAAAGAGCATCCATAAATAAAAAACTCAACTCAAAGATTTAACATTTGCTAGTTATATAGGATTATACAAAATTCCTTCTAAATGAAGAGGCTTCACAGGCTATTCCCAGAAAACTCGGGATATACGTTTTATTTATTATTTAAATATCTTTAATGTATGATATTTTAATCAAAATCATTAGAGCAATTTTTTTAGAAAATAAAAAATTTTGAAAAATGTTCCATGTAAAGGGTAGTTATTTTCATGAAGATCTTTGTTTCGCATCTTTGGAAGGTACTGAACCTAAATACCAAGTTTCATATTTATCCAAATATAACATTAAATAACAACAATAAAATAACATTAAACAACATTTCAAAAGACAGCAGAGATTTGATGAAGAAGATAAATTAAAGGATAAAGATTATAGGAATATTAAAGATAGAGTTGATATACAAAAAATGCCAAGGAAGACTGCAGTGGCCTTATTTAGGATGGCAAGTGGCCACGATTGCCTCGCAGAACACCTCTACAAGATACGATGCCTACCTACACCCAAGTACACTCTCTGTGAAGAAGATGTCATCCTGAACAAACAACATCTTGCCAAATGCAAAGACCTTAAAAGTGATAACTTACTGACTTTATATTGGGAAGCCAGAGGGAAAATGATGCAGATCAACTAATCCCCAGTGCCATTGGTGAACAACAACAACATATTTATCCAAATTTTCATTTTTGAGTTTGCTATTCAGAGAAACAGACATATACTGACCTTTTTCTAAAAATACTCTTTTTAGATTCAGCTGCCTCAAAACATGTATTTGTGGTGAAGTCTCTGTATCAAATTTTTGGTTGGAATGCAACACCTTCTGTAACTTCTATGCATGTGGCAGAGAAAGTAAAAATGAATGAATGAATTAAAAAGTTCTCCTGAACCAGTTTCTCAACTTGATTTACTATTACAGTGTGAACCATTTGGACATTGCTCCACAATATGCCAGTGTATTGATGGGCATTTCTAACACCTTTGCTACTCTTCCTGGCATCATAAGTCCAGTCCTCACAGGCGTAATTGTTCGTAACAGGGTAAGTAAAGTTTAAAATATCAGTTACAAGAAATACATAACAACTGCAAGTAACAAACTTTTAACTGCATTCTCCGCTGTACTTGTTTCAGAGTCCAAGTGAGTGGCAATACGTATTTTACATTGCAAGTGCCATCTATCTGATAGGAGCCCTATTTTATGGAGCATTTGCCTCAGGAGAGCGCCAGAGTTGGGCAATGGATGACAATATACCTGCAAATCCACAAAGACGTGTAGAGCAAACACAGATGGATGCTTCTAAGGGCTATGTCAATAATGCTCTAGAAATGGAAGCCACTTGATTTCATAGCCTACTTGTTTCATACAGTATTTCTACCTATGGTTCCTAGTCCTACCATTGGATATCCTTCAGTAGGACATGCCGTTTGAATAATTTGGACTATCGTGTATACAACCAGAGAACGAATGAACTGTGAAATATTTTTAAAGGGTTATAAAACATCTGAAAGCTTTCAGCTACAAGATACAAGTGCTGAATCCTTTTGTTACCAATACAATAGATTCTTGTCTTATAATAAGAATGAGAGAAATTTTATCTGTGATCTAGAGAATCTAGAAGAAACGAGTTTGCTATATATATGTATAAAGTTTTAATAAAACATATCAATTTGATAAGTTACTCAGTGGAAAACAAAAACAACAGTTTGCTTAAGTTTAAAACCTTTCTTCCCTGGGCATATTATAGAGGATGAGTCACCTAAAACTACCACCGTAAATAACTGAAACAAAAATAGGAATTAAAACGTGACTTTTACAGGCATGAAAGCAGGGGAGGGGCTCATTAAGGCAGACCATTCTAAAATGTAAGCAACTATGATTTTCAACATAAACTTATGATTTTAAAAATCGAAATTCCAGATTGATCACAGAAAATAACATTTAAGAATAGCATTTATTAAATCGCAATAGATTAATTGCATGAGGATGGTTCGATAAGTCTGGTAAATTTCCATGAAAGAATGGAACATCCTTCTTGCAGCTTCATGGTTGATAAGCTTGGTTATTCAAAGTATTGTATACAAAATTTCAACAATGTACAGTGTACAGTTCATTGTTGACAGCCGTCTGAATTGGTGAATGTGTCAGCTGCAATTGAAAATGGAAAAAAACTGAGTTTTGTGCTGTTATTAAACATTTTCATTTGAAGGTTTGGACTGCCACACAAATCAAAACAGAACCGGATGAAGTTCATGCAGACTCTGCACCATTATTGAAGTCCATTTACTTTTGGATTAATGAATTTAAAGGTGGTTGAACAAGCACCGAAGATGAAGTGCGGTCCAGCCATCCAATTGAGGTCACCACACAAGAAACCATTGATAAAATCCATGATATGGTAATGTAATTCGTGAAATTGCTGAGACTGTAGCCATCTCAATGAGCACATGCACAATATCCTACATGGAGAATTGGCTATGAAGAGGCTGTGTGAGGTGGGTGCTACCCACAGTTGACCAAACATGTATCCGGAAAAGCATTTCAACAGTGTCTGGTGATGTTCAATTGCATGATTTGTGACCATTGATGAAACTTGGATCCATCATTACACACCAGAGTCAAAATGGCAGTCCAAAAAAAATGGGCAAAGGTTGGTGAAAGTGCACCTAAGAAGGCAAGTACCATTTTGTTCAGCTGGTAAGGTAAACGGCCACTGTTTTTTGGGATTTCCAAGGAATAATCCTCATAAATTACTTGGAAAAAGTCAGAACCATAACTGGACCCTATTATGCTTCATTTTTGGATCGTTAATTGTCCTCCATGGTGTAGTGGTTACCATGCTAGCCTCTGGTTCCTAAGGTCACAGGTTCAAATCCGACGGAGGGTGATGGATTTTTTTCGGGCATAAAAATCCTTAGCATGGCTTCCTTCGGAAGGAAAGTAAAGTCAATGGTCCCGTGTCGTAGATTTATGGCATGTAAAAAACATCAAGCCTGATAAAGAGGCCTCTGAGCAAAATGACCGGTCTTTCATGCCCAATATAGAATGGGATGGTAAGGACCACAGCAGTTAAAGAGCATCCATAATTAAAAACTCAATTTAATTTAATTGTTGGATCGTTTGAAACTTGTTTTGACTGAAAAAAGACCAAGGTTGACATACAAAGCATGCTCTTTCCCAACCATCCCACACATCAGCAATCACAATGGTGAAAGTGCATGAACTGGGCTTTGAATTGGTTCCTCATCCACCCTATTCATCAGACTTAGCCCCAAGTGACTTCTTCCTGATCTCTAACTTGAAACTGGCTTGGTGGGAAGAAATTTTCATCAAATGAGGAAATGATTATCACCATCAATGAGTATTTTTCAGAATTTGACAGAATCTATTCTTCCAGTGGGATGAAAAAGCTGGAGAGGATCACTGAAGGAAATGTTCAGCCATCAAAGCAGACTATGTCAAGAAATAAAATGAAGGGTCCAGGAAAAAAACCAGGTAAGTCAGTTTCTTTTCTAAATGAGTTTGATATGCCTTTGGATACTCCATGGAAAAAGCCATCTTTTAGGTGTATGAAACAGGGAAAGAAACTGGTTAGTCATGGATTTGTTTGCCGTTTAAGTTTTGGCATACAGGAAAAGAAATAGACAAGTCAACTGTTCCAACAAAAGAACCAGGTAAGTCATCTGCCCGCCAACAGACAGCAGTACGACCTATCCCGCCATTTACTTTTGTTAATTTTGTTGGATTTTGCTAAAAATGTCCCAATACCGAATATAAGTACCAACGACGTGTACTACAAGCGTCAGCTATCAATGCATTCATTCAACACCCACATTCTCTCTACAGGCCAGTCAGCTATCTATGTGTATTACGAGGGTATTGGAAAGAAAGGTCCCATCAAGGTAGCCTCGTTTCTCTTTCATTTCGTTATGAACTATCTTGATGATGAGGTTGAAGAGCTTCAAGTGTTTTGTGACTCTGCTGGAGGGCAAAACAAAAATGTCACTGTTTTTCGCTTCATGTATTACGTGGTTCATAATATCATCCATGGCTTGACAAACATCAGGATCACATTTCCAAAACGAGGTCATTCATACATAGAATGTGATAAGAACGTTGGTCTTTGGAATTTGAAACAAAGGATGGAAACCCCAGAGGAGTTCAAAAGAATGATTGCAAATTCAAGAACCAAATCATCGCCTTTCATTGTTATGAATGTCAGGAATGGTGTATGACTGGAAACATTTTTTAGATCAAAAATATGTACTGAAATATCCGTTTAAGACCTAGCCTGTGAAGGAAATTGGGGCCTCATCCATCCACCCATATCTACTGAACTGGAGAGCTACATATAATGGAGCGATGGTATCCAGTATCATAAGAAAGCCTGACAAAGGTGATTCAACACAGAGGTCAGGAGAATTTGAGCTACGTTCTTTGGCCTCTTCAAGTAATTTTAGTAGAAATATTATTCTATCCTTCAAATTTTCTGATAAAATTGCTTATATGCAATATATGTAACAAATGTTTGTATTGTACACAGATCTTCTACATGTTTCCAAAGCTAAGTACCAAGATATAATGAGTCTCGTGAAATTCTTTGGTCAGCCAGCAGTGAAATTTTTCCAAGGATTGGCACATAACTGATAACCTGTGGGATAACTGAGAGTTTCCACGGTTGTAATAATAATAATAATAATAATAATAATAATAATAATAATAATAATAATAATAATGAATAGTATTTACATGATGGTAATACAATCTTAATTACAAACAAAATCTTGAATAGCTGACATGCCTGTTTCAGGTGACTTGCCTGGTTTGTTTCCTGAAAAAAGTGCTGTTGGAGTAAACATTTTTGTTTAGTGTGAGATTATTGATATAAGAGACATTAAGCGCCATTTTATTTGGTTCACTACATCTAAAACTTCAATATTTCACTTTGTTTGAAAGAAGTATTTTCTGAAGGAATCACCCATTGCGTTTTATAATTAAAAATTCATTTTCTGGGTTTCTTGGAAAAATTGACTTCCCTGCTTTTTTTCCCTGGACCCTTCAAATGAGTTGTTTACAAAAAAAAACTGTTTTTATTGCTTTTTTATTACACATATCAAACCACCCTCGTATGTATGTCTTTATTCACCATAAGAAATTTTTACACAATTTGATGGTTTTGTCAAATTGTTTAAAACTAATGAACAATAGAAAAAACATTAAGTATGTGACAAACATTATATAGAATATAATTATGAGTAAATATAATAATAATAATAATAATAATAATAATAATAATAATATAAAACATTACAAAGTAGGGCTAAAATAGTCATAAAATTCTTGTAAATTGTAAAACATTGCTCAATTAGAAACTTCTTAGTGTAACTCCTAAATTTGGTCTTCTTATTTTGACTTATTTTATTAGTAATTAAGTTTATTTATACCTTTACATAATATACAGTTAACCTTTTTGCTGTTCTGGTAATATGTAATATTTATTTCATCATTATTACAGTAATACAAATAAAACTTACATCTAAAACTATGTCTAGTGCACCAGTTTTCTAGCTCCCCCATATTTAGCCCCTAGGCTGTATATATGGGATAAAGCTACTATACCATCTCTCCACTTTACAAACTACGCCCGTTCTGCTGTACCTTTCTTAAGCTCCTTATCCACTTATCCCTTGTGTTGCCTAAAAATGTCCCCATCATTTTAATTGTTTCTACTTTTGTGCTTCCCAACATTCTTAATGCTACTGCTTCTTTGTTTAGCTTGTCCCATTTTTTATTCCTATAACCTCTTTCCACCTTTTAACCTTATCACATTCTATTAGCCAATGAAAAGTACTACCTGATTCATCACACATAATACATCTCCCCGAACAATTATATCCGTTCCTTTTTAAAAATATTACTCCTGTGCGCATCCACGCAAGACCTATTCTACCAAATTGATTGCATATATCTACATACTTCTCCCTTCCCCAATCTCTTTTAACTGATTTATACAAGATCAATGATCTTTTATCCTCGAAACTAGCCCATATCTCTTGTTTCTTGATATCTTCCACCCTCAATCTCACTTCTTTCCAAAACCCACTGTTATTATATTTATCTAATAGGAAAATATTCCTCATGCCAATTTCTTTTAGCACATTTCCCATTTCCCCAATCCAACACTCTTCTCCTAAGACAGCTTTTTGGAACTGTATACATTCTTTTAATATATTACTATCTTCTAAATTTAAATATCTATACCAATACTTCAAAATTCTTTCCACTATTATACCTTTTCTCCCTACCCTTCCTAGCTCTGCCAGTGCCACACCCTTTGGTGAACTCTTGGGTAAACCCAGAACTTCTCTACAAAACATTCTATGGACTATATCAATCTTATTCCATCCCTTTGCCAACCCCCATATTTCTATTCCATTGGTAGTATTTAAGTGTATTTTGTTACAATTTCCAGTAATGTGATCATGTAGATTTGAAGCAATGGATGTTGTTTATGAAACCTACTGTTTTCTAATATGTACAGGCAAGGTAGTATAAGGATATTCAGTTTCTTGAAGTATAGTCTGCAGGATGTGCTTCTGTTTAAATTTAGCAAGCACTGTATTATTTTCTAGTGTTACACAAAAAGCAAATTTATTTCTCCCACTGAACCCCATAGAAGAATACAATAGGAAAATGTGGATTGTACGTATAGAAATATACCAATTGGAATGTTTGTAAATTACATATACTCTTTAAAACATAAATTACATAGAATACCTCATTAAGTTTTGTTGCAATGTTCTGAACATGTGAGTACGAGGGTGGAGCGATAAGTCAGTGACTTTTTAAAGAAAATAACAATTTTTTCCAAAAAAATCAATTTTAGTTCTCAATATAGTTTCCTTTCAATTCAATACACGTCCAACATTTCTCCAGTTTTTTTTAACCCTTCCAAAAAAATATGCTTTTTTGAAGTCTGCGAAATAAGAGGTTGTTTCTGTCATGATATATTCACTGAACATGAATTTCTTCCCAGCGAGCCAATTTTTGAGGTTTGCAAAGAGGAAGAAGTCACTTGAAGACAAATCTTGAGAATATGGTGGGTGAGGTAACAGTTCATAGCCCAATTCCACAAATTTTGCAATGGCAATGGCTGCTTGTGTGCGGGTGCATTATCCTGCTGGAAGAGATCCTTTTTCTTCACCAAATGGGGTCGTATCTTTAACAATTCCTTGTGAAACTGATCCAGCATTGCGGCATAATATGAACCTGTAATCGTTTTACTCTTTTCCAGGTAGTGGATTTTTATCACCTCTTGTGAATCCCAAAAGACAGCTGCCATGATTTTTCCTGCTGGCGGAATGGTTTTCGCTTTCTTTGGAGCAGGTTCGCCAAAGGAAATCCAGTGCTTTGATTGTTGTTTCGTTTCAGGTTGATAGTAATGGATCCAAGTTTCATCAACCGTGATATAATGCCGCAAAAACTCATTTGGGTTGTGCTGGAATATGTTCAAACATCCCTGTGAAATGGTCACACGATTCCGCTTGTTCTCAACTGTGAGCAGTCGCGGACCCATCTTGCTGACAGCTTTCTCATACCCAAAAATTCGTTCAGAATGTTATACACCCGTTCACTCGAGATGTTTACGGTCTTGGCTATCTCATGGATTTTCGCTCGGCGGTCTTCAATACAATATCATGAACTTCGTTACCATTTCTTCTGTTGTGATTTCAACTGGCCTTTTATGCGCATGGCATCTCTTGTGCTCGAATGGCCACATCAAAATTCTGTGAACCATGCCATGTGAGGAAGCAGAGTCCCCAAAATACTTGTTCAGCTTTTCTTCTGTTTCCTTACCGTCTTACCACGCAAAAAGTAGTGCTTTATTAGAACACGAAATTCACTTTTCTCCATTTTCTACGAAGCAACACACATTTGCTTATTTTAGATGCGCTCAACAATGTTCTAAGAAACAAATGACGACGAATTTCTGCGATTATACCCAGAATAGATGTAAGACTTGGGTGAAAACAAGAAACCTGTGATTAAAACGCTATCTCTCGTCAAAGTCATGGACTTATCAATCCGCCCTCGTACATTATCTATTGTTACTCCAAGAAATTTGGTTTCCGCAGTATAGTTTATTTCATTGCCATAAATTATTCTTGGTGCTGTTTTGAATTACCTCTACTAGACAGTAAGATGTTTTAGCATTTAGTTTAAGTTTGTTTGGACAACCATTGCCTCGTGCTTGATTTTACATTATCAGCACGATGCTGCAGGTCAGCGGTAGAATTTCCTGTAAGTATGGTGTTGGCATCATCAGCATACAGTATGGTTTCTGCGTGAAGAATATTAGCAGGTAGGTCATTTATATATACTAGAAAAAGCACGGGACCGAGATTGGAATTTGACGGACCCCACAAATTACCAATTTAGTATCAGTTCACATAAGCACCTTACTTTTTACTACTATAACCTATGTTCTATTGGTCAGATAGGACTCAGACCATTACTGAGAAATTTCTCATATCAGAGAGTAAAGTGACGTGCAGACAGGGGTTTTAGTGTCTTCTTCCCTTGCCGACTTCAAACCGCCGCAGCTCTGCAGATTCCGCTTCGACGCCTCACATCACCACCGATGCTCAGTCAGAAATTCTTAATCAACGAAAGGCTCAACTCGATAGAAGAAGCCATGACAGACGTTAGAGAAGGCACCACTCTCGGCGCAACAAGGATGATATCAGGTTTCCGCTGGTAACTACAGTGGACCTCGTTAAGTCCAGGCCAACAACTTATGTCCATCAGAAAGCTCGTCAAGGAAGAAATGGCAGCCCTTCAGGTGATGCTTAACGAACTACTGCCCAGACCATCAGTATTCACCCAATTGGGAGGACACTGATGAACCATCACCGCATTCTTCAACCGCAAGAATAGACGCAGATATCATTAGGACTCCGAGAGCATCAAATCTTACTGCCTAAAGTCATAACACCACACTCCATTTTACCTCACTTAGGTCCAATATAGACGCTCCCTGAATGCACAGGTGCAATAACGGTACTGCCGCGATTCCTCTCATGAATTCCGGTGGAAGGTTTTTCAGTGGATATGACCATTCTGGCGAGTCCCACATTCTCAAGTTCAGCTGGGGTTAGTGCGTAAATAGCATTTTTCCCTCCACTCGGAAAAGAAAAAGAAAAGCGCTTCATCAGGCTGCCAACTCAACTTGTACTCACACAAGCGCCAGTCTAGTAGTAAATCAGCTTCTGAAGATTCACAACAGAGTTACGGGCGAAACGTCAAGTGATATTTCATCCACTGGACCACGGTCTACAAGCCCGTAAACTACATTCTACTGGATTAATGTCGGCCGTGAAAGCCTAAGCATGTATGTTAAAAATTATTTAAAAATTAAAACCCATTAAGAACGGATATCTAAGAAACGGCTGAAGCCACAAAAAGTTTATTTCAAACATATAGGTATGTGTTTTAAGGATATCTACATGTTTTGTGTAGTAGGTTGTCCATCTGTGCCTTATGCTTTACCAGTTACATAAAATTCTATACGAATGAAGAAGACTTCACAGGCTATTCCCAGAAAATTCAAGATATGCATTTTATTTTCCATGTAAATAACTTTAATACAAGTTATTTTAATCAAAATTGTTAGAGCAAGTTTTCATAATATCAACATTTTCATATCACATCTTTGTATGGTTGTAAACGTAAATGCCAAGTTTGGTATTCATCTGGCATTTCGTTTTTGAGTTATGCTGTTCACACACAAATAAGGATCTTTTCCTACTCTTATTTTTTATCCAGAGGCCTCAAGACATGTATTTTCGATTAAATTTTTTGGTGGAATGCTTCCTCTACCTTAGATACGCGATAGAAAAAGTATATCTAATCTTTACTATACATGACAAGAAGAATGAAACCTTGTGTCTGCGTACTCTAAGGTAAAATATATCCTTCTACAGGTTACCAGGCGACGTGTTATTTTGTTGTACAACTGAATTCTTCTCTCACTGGGACCTATGTCAATCCTCTTTGATAAGTTTGCATCACGAATATTTTGACTGGGATGCTGTTACACCAATTAGGAAATGAAATTCCTACTCCCTAATGTTTTGATTCCCCCCCCCAAATTAAAGTAATAATTTAAACCAAACTTAGGTTGTTATACAACAGAGAGGGATACCCTGTACACTGCGACCTACATAGATCTACTGTGGGTACCACCACTAGGAGGAAGGAAGGAGCTACAGGAGGTTACAAGCCGCAGGCAGACCGGTCACGGAAACGCGCGGAAGTCTTAAACAGTTCCAGGCTCGAATACACGTCCCACTACTGGAGCTGACTCAGAGCGCGATGAAGGACCCATCGACCACGAGTACTCTTTCCTTTGAGCAAGCATCCACGCCTTCTGCCCGGCACCGCTACAGCCACACGCCACTAAACCTAAAAGTACAGCTGGAAGATAAGAAGGAAACGGAATGAAAGGGAAATGATGGTAAGGAAGCCGTGGTAGATGAGAAATCGCCCCAACATTCACCTAAAGACCAGGGAAAACCCAAGGTCAGTGAGTGGTATGCGAACCTCACGTTACCGCGAAGCCATTTCACTCGGTAAATCAAACTTCATTATGTAAAAGTTCTGCTGTGTGATGCAGCACAGTGTACAGCTTCGGACAAAAATATTGCTGATATAGCAGCGAGGTAGTCAGTTGGTATAGAAATGCCAAAGAACCTATTCCTCTTGTAGAACAGACCTTTTTACCCTTCTAACTTCTAAACTGTTGAAGATAGCTTAACACATTTTAGCCAGACAATCATTAGTCCTCGCGCTATCTTCAGCGACGATCCCGAAAGTAAACCGTTTTAAAACAATTTTTCCTTTCGGGTTAATAACTAAACAAAGGGAAATGGGTTAGTAATGCCTACTACAACCATGATCCTTATCCTGACAAGTCATATCACTAGGCTTTCAAATTAAATGGGTGCTTGCAAAAAGGGCTATCCATCAAGTTTTTTTTAAAAAAAAATCTGATGTGTTACACTCACATGACTTTCTCTACTCTTGTACAAACTATTTTTACAAACGTTTATTCTCCATATGCTTCATGTTAATCGAGATGTTAATCTTATTGCTAATTTTCTGTAGGTGCAAGGGGAATTGCTAGGCTTTAAGCGATAGTCAAATATTTTAAGAGCTGGTTGCTATGTGGAGTATTCCATTCTCTTTGCATTACCAGGACAAAAAAAGTATAAGTATTGGAAAGTTTAAGGGAATAACAAGTAATATCTCGAAAATGGTTCACTCAATTAAAAAAATGTATATGACATAAATTGTGTATTTTAATGCGATCTACATTTTTTGTGTAGTAAAATTTTGTGTATCTCTTATGGTTTACCAGTTATGCAAAAGTCGTTCACAATGAAGAATACTTTTGGAGACATTCCCAGAAAATTCGAGATATACAATTCATTTGCCATAAAAATGTCTTTAAACTTATAGTATTTTATTCAAAATCGTTAAAGCCATTTTTGAGAAAACTAAAATTTTTGAAAAATGTTCCATGTAAAGGGTAATCTGGGGTGGGGGATTTTCTTGAAAACCTTCGTGTCGCATCTCTGGAAGATACTGAACCTAAATACCAGGTTTGGTGTTTATCCGACTGTTCGTATCTGAGTTATGCTGTTCACAGACAAACACACGGACATGTTTCCAAAAATGCTTTTTTTTATTCAGTGCACCTCAAAACATGTATTTCTGGTGAAATCTCGGTATCGAATTTTTGGGTGGAATACAATACTTCCCCTACTTACTATACGTAGTAGAGAAAGTAATAAGTTACATGCTTCGATCTACTGCACAAACTGTAATACATTCTCTCTGAGTTCGACTAACCTCAAGGAAATCTGTGTAGGGACAGGATTTTAATTTAAAATGTATGTTTCTTCTTACTGTCAGAAGTTAATTATTTAATTTCCAAAAATTTAAACAATATTTTATGTTGCACATAATGCAGATTTTACGTTTTGTTAAGCATATTTCAGCAGTTTGCAAATTATGTTGCATAGTCGCTTGTTTTACAGCACGGATATTTTATAAATATACTTTTATGTTATTTATTTTGTCTTCATAATTTTTTACAAATACAATATTTCCGAAAAATCGAGTCAGTCTTGAAACTTGGCAACCCTGATGGTAGCCCACACGCAACGCAATCAATTCACATCGGTGAATACCCGGCTTACCTGGTCATAGCCGTTCCCTCGCGGTATGAAGGTGGCTGTTAAGGAGTTCTCGTAATTGAGTTCAAGTGTGGTGATTATACTTATGCGTAACTCATATTAAATTTAGTTTAAATTTTATTGTTTAGAATCTCTTGAAAGTATAACAATGTAAGGCACTGATTTACATAGAGGAAAAACGTTACAAAAAGTTCAACCGTTTTAGAAATTCAATTCCAAAAACATTCCTGCAGGTTCGCAATCATACTTTTTATATGTAAATATTCTGAAAGTTTTCAAAGCATAAATGCATACATATTAAAGGGATTACTATATAATAAAATTTCTGTCCATAATGATTATATACAAAGCTTATAATTTTGATATTTGGTTGAAAACATGCCGTTTTATATTGTTATAGCAAAATGGGGCTCATTTTGGCACCTTACAAAGGAGGCCGCACAGATGAGGTGACCGATGGCTGTATTGCTACTTTATTCCTATGTATATTACCAGGAGAGCCAATGAACTAAGATTTTCTGTTCGCGTTATCGGCGTTCGTTGCCGTCTACGCCTATCATAGAATGGCGCGGATGCAACCATACAACTTTTTTAATTTTTTTTTTTAAGACTTTACCTATCAACTTTATGAAAGGAGGCGCTGAAACTGGCCACCGTCGTTGTCCATACATTTTTGACACCTCTTTAGCAAATTATCCATTACTCGCCGTGGTTCACATTGAGAAATGCTGGCAGTATTTTGTTTTAATTCTT
Source organism: Deroplatys truncata (assembly GCA_030765065.1). Classification (NCBI taxonomy): domain Eukaryota; kingdom Metazoa; phylum Arthropoda; class Insecta; order Mantodea; family Mantidae; genus Deroplatys; species Deroplatys truncata. Next base: position 193,697,026 of record CM060987.1, read on the forward strand.
CCGGGGTGTGTGGTTTGTCTTGTACACTTTGTTTTAATTTACCCCAGAGATAGAAATCACAGGGGTCGGGGGATCGAGGGGGCCACAAATTTCTACTAATAATTCTGTCCTCAAACACACTTTCAATTGTTCTCATCGAAGTATCGGTCGTATGAGATGTGGCAGAGTTTGTTGAAAAAAGGCAAAATCACGCTCCCTGTCTGTTCATTCTCTAAAAATAGGGGACAAAATTGTATTCACGTATGCAGGAGCATCAACTGTTGACTCGAAAAAACAAATTGGCCCTATAATACTTTCTCCGTTCATGTCGCATCATACACCATTTTTTTCGTCACGGAGGGGTACTTAATGAACAATATTAGTTTGTCAGAGCTCCAAATAACGGTTATTTTGTGTACACATATATCCATGAGGGTGGAACCAAGTCTCGTCTGAGAAAAATATTATATATGGGTGTATTTCGCCATTGTGTACAGTATTGAGACTGCACTGACAAAATGTGGGGTGCCACAGTTGTTACATATGGTTTTAACGTCAATTTTGTAGCTCTTTGTACAGAGCCACAAGAAATGCCTGCCTTTGTGAAAGACGCCTAAGCGATTTCTGGGGGGGAGTCTCCAAACGATCACCGATATCTTTAATGTTTCCTCAGTAAGAACCCTAAGCTGTCTTTTAGGTTTCTTAGATTGAACACTTCCTGTAGCCTGAAATTTAATATAAAGTGTATGGATTGCTGTACGGCCTGGAACTTTTACATCCGGAAATCTTTCTACAAGTCGTATTTTCACTTGAGCTGACTGAGTTAACATACACGAATCATAAATAGATACACGCTGCGCAGTAGAAAACATACTGGGCCATAATATACTTTGTAACTAAATACAAGACAATATAATAAATAACTTGCAATAACTGAGCTATAACATTTCACTGTCAACTCAATACTGCAAAGCCAGAGCAGAGCAAAGCCGCGTCAGTAGCGTGACCTTGATTACAGCAGCAGCAGGAATCTTGTCACCACACGCCCACTGAAAAAACACCGCGCAGCCAGTTCTTAGTTCATTGGTTCTCTTGCTCTTGCTCTCTCTTTCTCTATGGGTGATTTGTTTTATTTGCATTTGCAAAGGTTCACTTTTCTTTGTTCTGATACAAATGATGGTTAGCCCGTTTTTACGAGCACCCATCCACGTTCCTTTACTTAAATCCAATGCAACAAACCTACTACATCCCTTCTTACTTACGTGATATTGTTTGCTGAGTAACTTTTATTTTTCAAAATTTACTTCAGGCAAATTGACAAAGAAGTACGATAGAAGACGGAGGTAAAATATTAGTGAAATAAATTGGCAAGAGAGAAAGGTGGTGCTGTGATATGGGATAACAGGCAAGAACTTTTGTACCTAACTGTACATTTACTACCGTGATATGGGTCGCGAAATTACGCTAATCTCTTTTAGTGCTTTTTGTTCTTAAGGTCGAGTTTTTTGCCCCTTCTTTTCTTCTCTTTCACCTACTTATATAGAGTAGTGAGAGGAAGTATTGTAAGGTTCCGTTGCGTGCGTGTGCGTGTGTGAACACCATGTCTTAGAAACTAAATATCGGATAGATACCAAACTTTTTAATCGAGTTCAGAAACTTCCAAAGATACGACACGAAGATTTTCGAGAAAGTCCTCCACCCGAAATTGCCATTTACGTGAACATTTTTTCTTTATTTTCTAAAAAGAAAAAGAAAAGGCTGACGATTTTGCTTAAATATATATATTTAACATATTCCTATGACTATCAAAACATATATTCCGCTAAAACAAACAAATTATGCAAAATAATTTTTGTGGTATTAACCATTCGCGTTATTAGTTTGCATTTTTAATGTTTAATTTTACATTTTTGAAGTACTACAATTTTTATTTCTCGTGATGTCACGGAAAGAATACGGAATTTCATAGGCACACCAGCACATAGCAACCCGCTTGTTAAACAATTGACCATCGCTTCAGCGTCCTACATTCTACAACGAAATATGTGGTTAAAGCTTTTCTGTAAACGTTTATCTCGATTACATGAAATAGAAAGAAATATAAACTTTTGTGTGGTTATTTCTTTCCCTCTACCTACATCTACAAAGCGCTGACATCAATACCCATTCGCAGAGCCTCAAACTCCAACAATTTATTACAGAGATTGTTGGAGTCAAACAAACGAAGCTTAGTTTCTCAATTAACATACCTACAGCTTTAATATACTACCTTTATTCAAATCGCTGTTGGAAAATTGCATATCTGCCCTGAGGTTTTCATTTTGTGACAATTCTTGATTTTCTCTTTTGTTTCAAATACCTGCAATAGAAGTGTGATATTGCTACGTGTTAACAGTAATTGAGGTTAAGTTTATATTATCGTCCCGTTGAAACTTCTTATGCAGCAATATACTGTTTAGTTGGTGTTATAAAGTCGCCACCTGCAAGGCTGCTAATAGGCTGAACAAGGGCAAATAAATGACAATATTGCAACCAATTAACACATGGATAATGCGTTAGCAATGGCTCACGACTTGAAAGCATCAAGCAAACAATTTCACAGTCTCTAAAGCGAGGCTCACAGTGGAGAGTTGTGTTCTTCCACGGCAACAAGACACACCTCTACACGTTATCCTGGGGGTTTTAACTGGATTAAGTGATACGAATGTTTACTGCAGTATTTCCTAGGTAATCTGCAACTGCCATGGAAACAAGAGATTTATTTTGAAAATCCAGAAATGTGCCTCCCTCAGCTTCTTTAGCGGTTGAGAAGCCTCAAGCAGGACTTGCGCTCACGATCAGATTTCGGGTAAGAATATGATGAAATACAATTTATAATTTAACTAAGGTGCATATATTTAGTGTTATAGACACCGTTATCAGCTGGAAGTATGGGACAATTTTTCGTGAGCTACTGACATACGTAAATTGTAATTTATACCGCCTAGGCATCTATGATAGAGGGAGTTGTGCTTGTATTCAACCTACAAATTTGATATCGATAAATCACCAACATACGATTTTGAGATCCCCTGACCCCCCCAATAAAAAGCATTTTAAACGCGTGTGCATGAGCCAGTATGTCTGCGAGCATCATAGTAAATGAAAAACGAAATAAATGCATTTCATACATAGGTCAGGAACCACGTAAGGCAGAGATTCTTAGAAATTCCTCCCTTCCCAAGCGAAAAGCTATAATTATTCCAAAGCTTAGTTGCACTTTCCTCAATTTTTAAAAAAAGAAATTGCTCAGCGGGCTCCACGAGTTATGGAACTGGACAATCCAAGAGCCAAAGAATGTAATCTCATTTGCAACAGACTACTAAAGCTAACCCATATCTTGGTGCAACATTCGGAGCGAGTTGAGAACCGATGGTAACCTTTGTCTCCGTGCACACAGGTCATGTGGTCAGCATACCGGCTCCCACCGACCTTGAGCGCGGTTTACAAGTCCAGATCCAACAAAGTAGTTGATCTACCACGGAGTTCCCTCGCATCACAGGCAGCATTGCTACCGCAGCCGTGAGGAGACTGCCCATTGACATGTGATATGTAAATTGTTTATCTTCATACAATAAAACTGTAATAGAATGTTTCTTGGAAGTTTCGATTTTGGATGAAGTGTCCTAACGTTGGGCTTGGTACTCCGAAGCCAAAAATAACATTTTAAAAATATTTGTTTGTAAATGTGTGTTTGTGTTACCCTTTCATGCAAGAAACTTAGTATATAGCATACCTTAGAACCTATTTAAAAATAGGTTATATGGTATCTTAACTACCTGCATTAAAGTGGGGCTCTTAAGTAACACAAAATACAAAATTCGAAATATATTGCTCATTATTCAGTTTTTACATTCTCTACTAAACTATATTAAGTAGGGGAAGTATTGTATTCCATTCCAAAATATTTAAAACCGAGATTACGCCGAAAGTACACGGTTCAAGGCTTCCTGAATAAATGTTTTTCTTTAGAAAAAGGTCTATGTGTGAGCAGGATAACTAAAAACGAAAAATGGTCTAAACAGCAAACTTGGGCCGTTTTACAAAAGTATTTTTTAAACTCAGGGGCCTCAAAGCGTGTATTTCTGCTTACATTCTACACAGAATTTTTGGGTCCAATGCAATACTTTCTATACATACTGTAAATAGTTATTTACCATGGTTGAATAGCAACGTATGTATAAGTCAATTAGAAGTCACATTAAAATGAATATTATAAACACGTTTCGATGTCAGTGTAATGCATACCATGTTTAAAGGCAGATTTCTTAATTTAGATGGTAAATTATAAAATTTGTAGGCCACAAAAGAAAAACTAGGATGTACCGTCTTAGTATAGGTATGTACATTCACTTATATGAATATTGTTTCTGTTTTACGTCCATTAATTATATGAACACTTCATATTGCCCTTTAACATATGAGAGACAATACAGTACGTACAATGACGTGCATAAAAAGTGGCCCATTTCCCTAAATGTCGTGTTTTTCTCTCCGTAAGGTAATCAACTCTTGAGTCCAACCAGCCGGTATCACTTCTCTATGCGACTGGTCTGAGAAACAATCCAGAGACATAAGAAACGAACCAATGAACGGTGTTATAACCGATGTGAAATGAAAAGGTGGTTCGGGATCGCCTCTATGCGTTATGCTACGAGTGGCACACAAGGAAACGCTTGAGAAATGCATATATTTCGGCTTTCAAGAAATGAATCATTTGAGTGTGTCGTTAATCTGAACGACGGGTATAACATTTATACAAGAACTTTCTTCAGCAAAATGGAGACGAAGAGTATTTCGTCTTTATTTCCACGTTTTTAGTACATTTTGCGCCTAAATTCAACGAAGCATTGCCTTATCGGTATTTCGCCATTAAGAACATATAGCTTGTAATGTTACCCTTCGGCATTTCAGCCATATTTGGGAGGGGAGTTGCTAGAATTCTGCTCGAGCAACAGAGCAGCTCGCGTTGTCAGAGGGTGGGGGCGAGATTTGTCATTACCAACCTAAACAGCTGCATTCCATTTGGGGCACTTTTTATGCACGTACGAGGCGTGTTTTTTAAGTACCGATACTTTTTAAAAAATAACAGAACACTGTTTTCCAAATACTTTATCACACATTACCTTACACTACTTCACATAGTCACCGCCGTTATTCAGGCACTTGTCATAACGGCAAAACAGTTTTTGTGTGCTTCGTCAGAGAAAGATGCCGCCAAGTCCGCACTACTTGTTTCACATCATCATCGTCGTTGAAATGTTTCCTCATCAAGGAATTTCTTCAGATGAACAAACACTTAAACATCGCTTGGTGCCAAATCCGGACTGTAGGGAGGGCGGTTGAATTGTTCCCAACCAAATGATGCGACCAGACCTTGAGTTTGTTTGGCTGTGTGTGGCCGGGCATTGTCACTCATCATTGTTTCCCCCTAAACCTACACGATTGGCGGTGAATGTTTGCTGGAGTAACATTTGTCGCATTCTAAAAACGAATCACTGATCTGACTTCACAGTCGGCGGGTCGTTCGATTGTTTTGAACATTTCGAAAAGCTCTAACAATAGGAAAACACAAAGTGACGATCGCTCACAGCTGCGTGTCTGGCTTCCTAATGAATGGACGAAGTGACAGCGCATGCTCAAAACCGCGACTGCATGTTAAAACGCTATTTACTTTAAAACCATGCCTCATGGTGTATATTGATGGTAAAGCAAGTATGGCTAGATCAACATAATGGTTTTTAGTATGTTCTCGGAGGCACCCCGCAGGGTTAATTATAGCAATATAATCGTATACCAACATAGATGAAACAAACATTTTTGAGCTGTTCATAATCAGGCCTTATTAATTGTAATTCCTCATGTATCTGATACTGTCAGCATGGTGGATGACGGACTGGGACCCAGCTGGATGATATGGCGCAGACGACGGTACATCATTGCCTTACTGGCATTCCTCGGCTTCTTCAATGCTTATGCTCTCCGGGTGAACATGAGCGTTGCCATTGTTGCCATGACCACTGAGAGAAACATCACGTTGGAAAATGGAACTTCTCTCATTGTGAGTATATCACTTTCTTTCAAATGTAAGTAATATTACTAACCATTACCTGTAAATCCAAGGCCACAGTCATAAGAGAAAATCAACTAAATTCAAGAGGGAAAACAGGACCAGTCAGTCCTTCAGATGTCATTTTGAGGAGAAAAAAAAGTGTGGAATTTATAAGGCGGAAAGTTTTCCTTAATGGTACAAAGATTTCCTGTGAATATTTTAGTGTCCCATATTACTTTCTCTACTGTTTATCTAAAATAGAGGAAGTATTGCATTCCTCCCAAAACTCCAATACCGAGATTTCACTGGAAACCCACGTTTTGAGGCTTCCTGAATAATAATAATAATAATAATAATAATAATAATAATAATACTAATAATAATAATAATGTAGTTTTAGAAAAAGGTCCGCGTGTGTGTCCGTGAACAGCATAACTTAAAAACGAAGTCACTTAAATACCAAATTTGGTATTTAAGTTCAGTATCTTACCAGTATATGACATGAAGACTTTCAAGAAAATCCCCGAACCACAAACTACTCTTTATATGGGAATATTTTAAAATCTGATGGGTTACACTCACACGACTTTCTCTACTCTTGTACAAACTATTTTTACAAACGCTTATTCTCCATATGCTTCATGTTAATCGAGATGTTAATCTTATTGCTAATTTTCTTGTAGATGCAAGGGGAATTGGTAGGCTTTAAGCGATAGTCAAATATTTTAAGAGCTGGTTGCTATGTGGAGTATTCCGTTCTCTTTGTATGTCCAGGACATAAAAAAAATGAATTACGAATTCCCATTTGAGAAAAAGTATTGGAAAATTTAAGGGAATAACAACCAATACCTCGAAAATGGTTCACTCAACACAAAAAATGTATGACATAAATCGTGTACTTTAACGCGATCTACATTTCTGTGTAGTAAAATTTTGTCTATCTCTTATGGTTTACCAGTTATGCAAAAGTCGTTCACAATGAAGAATACTTTTGGAGACATTCCCAGAAAATTCGAGATATTTTCATAACAAATGAAATGTATATCTTAAACATATGATATTTTAATCAAAATCGTTAGAGCCATTTTTGAGAAAATTAAAATTTTCGAAAAATGTTCCATGTAAAGGGTATTCTGTGGTGGGGGATTTTCTTGAAAACCTTCGTGTCACATCTCTGGAAGATACTGAACCTAAATACCAAAGTCTTTGTCTGTATGACGACAAGTTGAGAACTTTCATGGAACAGGGAACAGTGTTTACTGGGCAATCAAATCTGATCCAGAATGACTTAATTGAATCAATAAGCAATGTTCTAATGGCGGAGATAAAGAGAGAAATTAAAGAGACCAGCTTTGTTGCCATTAGTTTGGACGAAAGTACAGATGTTGCTAATTTATCGCAACTTTCTGCAATAATGAGATTCGTTGGAGCTAAAGGCGATGTTCAAGAAAGATTTCTTCGTTTCATGAATATTTCAGATGATCGATCAGCTGATGCATTATATAAAATTGTAACGATCTCGTGGAAGAATTTAACTGTGGAGAAAAGCTGGTTGCTCAGACGTACGATGGTGCGGTTGTTATGGTGGGCCATTTAAATGGACTTGAAGTGAAAGTAAAAGGATCATTTCCCCGTGCTCTGTTTGTGCACTGTTTTGCCCACAGATTAAATTTAGTTCTATCACAGGCAGTTTCACACATTCGAGAATGTAGGATATTCTTCATGACCGTTAATGGGACAGCAGCATTTTTTTAAGTCTTGGAAGAGAACTGAGGCCCTAGACAATGAGATACTTAGAAGATTGCCACGTGTTTCACAAACTCACTGGAGCTACAGCTCTCGTTCGGTGGAAAGAATTTGTGAATACAGAAAAGAACTCTTTTAATTGTTTGAAGCTATTGCCAATGCTGATGAAAAGTGGAATCAAGTTGCTTATACTGCTGTACGAGGTTTCGTTATAATATTCCCCATCACTGACACTCTATATGATATTCTCCAAGCAAAGTCATCTGATGTTGGATATTGCTTACTGAAAGTTACGGAATTTCAGACGGTCTTGGAAGAGAAGTGCAATTCCTTCGACGAAGTATGGGATAACATTCAAGAAGATATTGGTGAATAACCACCTACGAAGCGCCATACGGGCAGCGATTGTTTGAACGAGAAAGTGCACTACAAACGTTTGTATTGTGAGGTTCTGGATACACGTTTACTTAATCTCAGAGAAAGATTTGGTAATATTGCGTCTCTGCGTCTTCTGGAATTGTTACATTTTAAGAGCTTCATAAAATACAAGTCATCTTTTCCAGAATTACTTATACAGTCACTAAGAGAGTCCTATGGGACAGTCTTTGATTTTGTTGCTTTGAGGTCTCAACTCTCTGCAACTTACCTGTCACTAGACATGCATCATAAATCCGCGAATGAACTTCTAGCCTTCATCAAAACAAATGAACTGAACAGGGCATATAGTGAAGTAACAAAACTGTGCGAGTTGATGTTAACTATCCCAGCAAGTAGTGCTGCAGTTGAACGTAGTTTTCCTAAACTAAAAAAGAAAACAATTCTGATGTGTTACACTCACATGACTTTCTCTACTCTTGTACAAACTATTTTTACAAACTCTTATTATCCATCTATTTCATATTAATCAGGATAAAGATTTGCAGAAACGATCTTTTGACATGCAAAGAGGATTACATTTTACACACAGCGACCAGTTCTAAAAATATTTGACTATCGCTTAAGGCGTACTATGTTCCCCTTGTTTTGTATTTGCAAGGGCAATATAGAAATACAGTAGCCTTTCAGCATAGGCATATCTCTTAATAGCTGTTTGCTAGGTGCAGCACCATTATCTTTGCCACAGATTAATACTCTTTGCATATCCAAGACAAAAAATGAATAACGAATTCCCATTTGAGAAAATAAGTATTGGAAAATTTAAGAGAATAGCAAGCAATATCTCGAAAATGGTTCACTCAACAAAAAAAATGTATATGGCATAAATTGTGTATTTTAACGCCATCTACGTTTTTTGTGTAGTAAAATTTTGTCTATCTCTTATGGTTTACCAGTTATGCAAAAGTCGTTTACAATATAGAATACTTTTGGAGACATTCCCAGAAAATTCGAGATATACATTTCATTTCTCATGAAAATATCTTCAACATATGATATTTTAATCAAAATCGTTAGAGCCATTTTTGAGAAAATTAAAATTTTCGAAAAATGTTCCATGTAAAGGGTAATCTGGGGTGGGGGATTTTCTTGAAAACCTTCGTGTCGCATCTCTGGAAGATACTGAACCTAGATACCAAGTTTGGTGTTTATCCGACTGTTCGTTTCTGAGTTATGCTGTTCACAGACACACACACACACACACACACACACACACACACACACACACACACACACAGGGATATGTTTGCAAAAATGCTTGTTACTTTCTCTACTACGTATAGTAAGTAGGGGAAGTATTGCATTCCACCCAAAAATTCGATACCGAGATTTCACCGGAAATACATGTTTTGAGACCTCCTGAATCCAAAAAAAGCATTTTTGGAAACATGTCCGTGTGTGTGTCTGTGTGTGTGTGTGTGTGTGTCTGTGTGTGTGTGTCTGTGAACAGCATAACTCAAAAACTAACAGTCGGATAAACACCAAAACGTGGTATTTACGTTCAGTATCTTCCAGGGATGCGACACGAGGATTTTCAAGAAAATCCCCCCACCCCAGACTACCCTTTACATGGAACATTTTTCGAAAATTTTAATTTTCTCAAAAATGGCTCTAACGATTTTGATGAAAATATCATATGTTTAAGATAATGTCATGAGAAATGAAATGTATATCTCGAAATTTCTGGGAATGTCTCCAAAAGTATTCTTCATTATGAACGACTTTTGCATAACTGGTAAACCATAAGAGATAGACAAAATTTTACTACACAAAAAATGTAGATCGCGTTAAAATACACAACTTATATCATATACATTTTTTTTGTTGAGTGAACCGTTTTCGAGATATTGCTTGTTATTTCCTTAAATTTTCCAATACTTTACTTTTTCTCAAATTCGTTATTCATTTTTTTATGTCCTGGACATGCAAAGAGAATGGAATGCGCCTCATAGCAACCAGCGATAAAATATTTGACTATCGCTTAAAAGCTACCACATTTCCCTTGCATCTACAAGAAAATTACAAATAAGATTGACATCTCGATATCTCGATTAATATGAAGCATATGGAGAATAGGCGTTTGTAAAAATAGATTGTACAAGAGTAGAGAAAGTCATGTGAGTGTAACACATCGGATTTTTTTTTGGATTCAGGAGGTCTCAAAACATGTATTTCCGATGAACTCTCGGTATCGAATTTTTGGGTGGAATACAATACTTCCCCTACTTACTATACGTAGTAGAGAAAGTAAAAAAAAAAACATAACAAATTATGCACGCAACACTCAGGGACAGGAAAGGATTTCAAACCTATCTTTAATAGCACTGGAGAAGGAACTTCTAGTAAATCTACAACCGGATTCCAAATTTTATGACCATGTGATTGACGATTTCGCCAAGAATGGGAGGAGAATTCAGCTCTGCTTCAAATAAGATAAGGTAAAAATACAATGTAATGTTACAATGTAATGCACGGGGTGACAGTAATACTATCATTTTAATTGCAATTATGTATGTATCTACAGCATATTTTCGTTTAACCACTTACAATGAGATTGCTTACCCTGGCGGATACCTTCACCACACGCCGCTGGACGATACCATCAATTATTAGGATTCCTACAGTGGATAATAAATCAATTCAAAGACTTAATAATAATAATAATAATAATAATACACCTCGCTATGTCTAATTGCTAGTTTATTGTTTTGATTCCAGACAAAAGACTTTGAATGGGACTTGCCAACACAGGGAATGCTACTCAGTTCCTTCTTTTATGGCTACATTGTAACTCAGCTTCCTGGAGGATGGTTGGCAGCTCGTATTGGTGGCAACAAGGTTTATGGCATTGGCATTGCTATGACAGCACTACTGACACTGCTGACGCCGCCGCTAGCAAGCATAAGTCATTACTTGCTACTTGCTGTGCGCATCATTGAGGGAGTCTTCCAGGTAAAACAAAACCCTCTCACATAACTACATAGTCTTTCTTTCTTTTGTACCGAGTCTGTTAAAACTCTTTCAAAAGTAATGCAAATGTTCCGTTTTATTTTCTACAATAAGTAGAGGGAGTGTTGTATTCTAACAAAAATTTGATATCAAGAGAAATACTTGCTTTGACGTCCCACGAATCCAAAAACACTACATGCGCGTTTTAACTCAAAACGAAACGTCGAATAAATACCCAAGTTTGTATTTAAGTTCAGCATCTTCCAAGAATGCAACACAAATATTTTCAAGAAAATTTCCCATCCTTTACATGGAAATTCTTTATTTTAGTTAAAATACCAAGTGTTTAAGTATCTGCATGACAAATAAAAGCTATATCTTGAATTTTCTGTGAACAGCATATGAAGTACTCTCCATTCTAAATGAATTTCGTAACTTTTTGTGTAACTGGAAAATCATAAGAGTTAGACAAACAGTGTAGATCTCATTAAAACACAATTTATTTCAAATAAAAACTTTTTGTTTTATTAACCCTTTCCAGACGTGCACTGCTTTCATCTTGAAAATGTTTAAATACCTAATACTTTTTGTAGTGCTTAGACACAACTTGATCAAAAGCTTGTTGGAACGCCTGAATGCAGCCAGTGTTTGTTGGATCACACTGTTAGTCAGATGCATTTAATGTACATACTCAAACTGTCAGGGGCACACCTAATAAACCCACAGACTATTGTCAAGAAACACTTCAAAAGGTTTGTGAAGAGCTCCGAAACAGGATTATATTATAGTCTAGTAAACGGAGAAAGTATCGAACATTTAATTTAGTAAATTGAATTAATTATGTGCATGAAATTTACCGAAATAAACCATGTTTTCGTCCAAATGATCTATTCATTTTTTGATCACAATAAAATATTTCCAGCTTTCCAAACTGAAATATGTGAGAACAAATGAATTAGATGTATTAAAAAATGAATATTGTTTAAAAATAAATGTAAAAATCTGATGTGATACGTTCATATGACTTCCCCTACCCTCTATCTTTATTAGTGGGTACACAAACTATTCTTACTAAAGTTTATTATTGTTATCTACTACATTTTAATCCAAATAAATCTTTGCAGAAACAGCTACACTACACATTTCGTTATAGATATAAAGAGAAGAGCGATAGTCAAATGTTTAACAACTGAACGCTATATGCTGCCTTAAAATCCCATACTGTTTCCATGACATCGCGAGAAACAACTGAAAATCCGCGAGACTTTAAAAGAATGACAGGTAGTGAACAACTCGAACCTTTAATAACGGATGTCCCAGAAACGGCTTATACCGCAGAAAAACTTATTTTAAGTAAATGGAGTGCTTTAAAGAGATCTACTTTTTTGTATGGTAGTTTTCGTATATCAAATTAAATTGAGTTTTATTTATGGACGGTCTTTAACTGCTGTGGTCTTTAGCGTCCCATTCTATATTGGGCGTGAAAAACAGCAAATTTTGCTCAGAGGCCTCTTTATCAGGCTTGAGATTCTTTTACGTGTCGTAAATCTACGGGACCACCGGCTTTATTTTCCTTTCGAAGGAAGCCATGATAAGGATTTTTACGCCCGAAAAAAATCCATCGCCCTCCGCCGGGTTTCGTATATCGCTTAACCGTTACCAGTTACACAAGATTATACAAAATTCCTTCCGAATGAAGAGGACTTCACAGGCTGTTCCAGAAAATTCAAGATATACATTTTGTCATGTAACTATCTTTAATATATGACATTTTAATCAAAATCGTTATAACCATTTATTAAAAAATCGAAATGTTCAAAAAAATGTTCCATGTAAAGTATAGTTGGAAGAGGGGGCATTTTCTTGAAAATTTTCGTGTCGCATCTTTAGAAGATACTAAACCTATATACCATGTGTGATATTTATCCTACTTTTCGTTTTTGAGTTATGCTTTTCACACACAAGCGCGCGGACCTTTTTCTAAAAATGTTTTTTTCTCTCTCTCTTTTTATTCAGGTGCCTCAAAACATGTGTTTCTAGTGAAATTTCGGTATCAAAATTTTGGGTGAAACGCAATACCTTTCTACCTACTATGTATGTGGTAGAGAAAGTAATAATACAGCAGTGTCATTTGAGATTTCAAAGGGGATGAAATGCATTGAACTCTGGCTTTGAACTTCCCCTTATTATCTAAATTGCTGTTCTTTTAAACAAAACTACAATTAAATGAAAAGTCAGTACCTAATTGGCTTGTGTATAAAATAAGAGGAGTTGTGATTGCCTACAGGGTGTAATATTTCCATGTATGCACGGAGTATGGTCCAAATGGGCCCCACCACTGGAGCGTAGCCGGTTGGCGATGCTGGCCTTCTCTGGTAGCTTTGCTGGTACAGTTGTTGCTATGCCGTTGTGTGGGATACTGGCAAATCAAGTTGGATGGCCAGCCATCTTCTATGTTTTTGGTAAGTTATGCTTTCTACCATTACAAAAAACAGATGATTAAATTATTATAATAATGACCTTATCAATTGTAGAAGAACCGTTAGGAGGCATTTGTTTTAAGGCCGAAATGTTTTTACTTTCTCTAACACCTACCTATAGAAGGTAGACGGAGTATATACACTGCCGTTTGTGAAAATTGCAACACCAAGAAAGATTTCCCGAATAACTCTAAACTTGGTGGAAGTGTAGAAGAGTGTGCAAGCAGTAAGTGATTATGTTTGCAGAGAGATGGGGTACACGTAGGCCGAGCAGAGCCCTCTCCTGTCGGTCCGACAAGGCCCAGTGTAGTCAGTGCAGAGCTATCAAACAAAGTGGAAACAATAGAGTGCCAGTATGCCTCGTCGACATCAAGGGAGCCATATCGGCATGTGAGTGAGTTCGAACGGGGCAGAATGATGGGTCTCCGAGAAGCGGGTTTGTCATACCGTGACATTTCGGCTCGTACAGGGCATGCTGTTACGACAGTGATGCGTGTGTGGAAGTAGTGGATAGATGAAGTTCGTACGCAGTGAAGAGCGGGTACTGGACCACAGCACGGGATGACCGTCATCTTGTCCGCATGGCCATAACGAACCGTACAGCCTCATCCACAGTGTTGGCTCGACGCTGGAGCAGTGCAACAGGTGTGAACTTGTCTGCATCAACGGTTCGTCGCCGTCTTCTGCAGGTTGGACTGGTTGCACGCATGCCATTACGTCGGCTTCCATTGTCCAGAAACCACAAGCTCCTCCGACTGCAATGGGCACGTGAACACCGTCACTGGGATGCTGAGTGGCAAAATGTAGTCTTTTCGGACGAGTCCCGCTTCAACGTATCCTACAGTGATGGTCGCATACGTGTCCGGCGGTACCGTGGTGAGCGCAACCTGAAGGGCTGCATTGTTGAGCGGCATAGCGGACAAACACCAGTTGTGATGGTTTGGGGCGCCATTGGTTACAACAACCTATCTCGCCTCCTACGAATTGAGGGCACTTTGAACAGCAACCGGTACCTAACGTGGTTATGGAGCCTGAGGTACTCCCCCTGCTTCAGGCATCTCCACAGGACAATGCCCGGCCACATATTGCGAGGAATGTACAAGCCTTCTTCTAAGATTGACGGGTACCACTGCTTCCCTGGCCTGCACGTTCGCCTGACATGTGGCCCATCGAACATGTCTGGGATATGGTTGGTCGACACCTGGTGCGTCACGGTCCTCCAGTAACCAGTATCACGGATTTGTGAATACAAACTGCGTGGAGGGAAATCCCTCAGGAACTTATTCACAACCTTTTTGATTCAATGTCACGGCGTATAGCAGCTCTAATTGCAGCGCATAGAGGCCACACCAAACTGAATATTACGGCTCAAAGGTCATGTATAGATTTGAAAAGTTTATCGTTTGTTACTTGTCATGTACCTAACCTGTGGTATTAAATACATTGAATTCATGCGTTTCCTTCTTGGTGTTGCAATTTACACAAACAGCAGTGTATATTTCATACAAAAAGTTCCATATTGAGATTGTATCGCAAATGCAGGTTTTGAGGAGAGAGGCAGGGACTAAGAAGAGAAACCTGAATATCAAATTGCAAAGGTAGTACTTAAGTTTAATGCTGTTTACGCATGCATGCCAGGCAGGAAAGTTCTGACCATACTAAATCATCGTTTACATGGAAAAAACTGTTATCATTTTTCAGTTTCTTAAAATTGATGTAACAATGTTGATTAAAATGCTATACTTTTAAAATATTTGCATTACTAACAAACCACTATCCTGAATTTTCTGTTAACCTGAGAAGTCCTCTTAATTCTGAATGAATTTTATTTAAGTTCTGATAAACCATAAGTGTTAGACGAAAACTTATTGCATGGAAAATATAGAGCTTATTAAAATATTCAATTTATATCAAATAACCATTTTTAAATATTTAACCCAGATTGAACAGTTCATGTGGTATTCATAAAACATCTTACGCGATTCTTATTTTTTCCCATGTGGTTTCATTAATGAAAAAGAAAAAAAAACTAACACAGTATGAAAACAATTGTGTTTTATTTTGTGTATTATGCATGAATCCAGGTTCATAAGAATCAACTTTTATATGAATACCAGCGATGGGATGATACAACTCGTATTTCTCGATATTCGATACTCCCTTTATAAAAAAGAAATGTAAAGCAAATAGCTTGTTTACTGCATTATGGTTTTATAGTAGTTTTCTATGTATAAACGCATGAAAGCAATTTAGATTTGTACGTAATTCCGAAATTGTCCCTGTTTGACATTCACCAATTGGCAGCTATTCTTTTTATTTTGATAATGCCACACGTTATATCCCCTATTGTTAGTCAGGGCTATAATAATGATAACAAAAACAATTTCTTTGCTTCCTTTTTCATGCAACTACATTTTGTGCTGAAAACTATTTTAAAGGATTTTCTATCCACATTATGGAAATTAGTTGTACAGTATACCTGTAAGGTGTGCTCGTGACCCGAGTTTGAGTGCGTGTAAACACAAACTAATAGATGGAAGGAAAGAACGAATGTTTCTAAGCGCTGTATCATTTCACGTCTTTAGTTCGGATTCACAGATTTTAGTCACTGGAGTAGGTACATATAATGACTGAGAGTGACTCACCAAACCAGGCTATTGCAGAAACATGATTTAGTGTATTAGCTAAACCAGTTTCATTCACAACTCAGTTAATGCTGCATGTTACAAGAGTACCTCTACTCATTCCCCCACTGTTTTGCATGCTTTCATTTAGACACAGGAGGGAATGTAACACTGATTCACTCACAGGAAACTCAGTCAAGGTCTATCAAGAACTATAGTCCAGTAACTCTTTTGGGATATGTGCGAGGCAATAGCGTGAAGTCTCGACTCATTTTACTTCTTATCTAACATAAAGTTCAATGCAACAATTTTTAATAATGCAAAACTAAAAATTTAAAAATGTCAAAAACTTTATATCAAAGAATTAGACATGCTTTGATATCACCGAGTACTGAGTGCCGAGAGTATCGAGGTCCCATTCCTAATGAATACGATAATATAAGGGATTGTCAATTGTAATGGATAAAAGTGTTCAGGTGAATGTACACATCAAGTTTTTAAACATAAAAATCAAAAACTCACCGTAAAAAATCACACAATGCTTAAATCTGTAATATGAAGTCATGCACTGGTCTGTGCATTATTACAAACTTTTCAAGCAAGGATTTTTTTATAATGTACACACATATATACCGAGCGGTCGAGTAAACAAGATAAAAGTTGCTTGTCAGCGTAAATACTTGGCGTGGGAGATAACTAGAACTTTCTGGAAGCTTTATCTCCTCCCTCCTTCAGAAAGTGTGTCGGAGTAGTTCTAGAACGTTCGAGAATCTTCTGCAAAAGATCCCACTGCGTTTATAAGCGAGCGCTCTCGCGGGCAGTCAGTCGCGAGTTGAAAGCGAGTAGATTCAGTGCGAGGTGAGGAGTGGCGACAGAAGAGTGAGTCGAGTCATGTGCGAGCGAGTTAGCGACTGATTTCTGATGCGACATCAAGAGCGATTCTCCGAGCGAGTTGGTGACGTGCAGTGAGTGCTACGCGAAGCGACGGTTTGCGCAGGTCTTGTATTCGACTCCCGAGTAAAGTGAACCGTCCTGCGCGAAGACGCTGCGTCACGAAAGGAATTGAAGTGACGGAGAAATGACCTGGTTCACAAGTGAAGTGAACTCCTAGCGAAGGTGAACTACATAAAAAAAAATTACTGAAAGTTTAAAAACTGGACAATCTCACCACACGCACGCACCATGCCCGTACCCAGAAACAAATTTTGGGGAGGGTTTTCCATAACTAGATCTAAACTTAGCAGTACCCCACACAGTTATCTACTCTGTGGTATATAGACGATATGTGGATAAGAAAATTGCTTGGGGACATTATATAGACAGGAAAAATTCACTAGAATGAATATACTCCATCTTACAGCACAAAACATCAAGACTGCTTCAAAAACCGGAACGTATGATCACCTTACGTATGTAAGGCGACAGTATTAAGTTTCCCTTTTCCTTGTAAATATGTTACTAGCAGTAGACCTACTGTCATCTAAGGACTTTTTCCATATTCGTTTGATATGAATTTAAATAAATAAAGTTGTCAGAAGTTTTGGGGGGTGGGGTTTGAACCCTAAAAACCCCACCTCTAAATACGGCCCTGACACACACACACACACACACACACACACACACACACACACACACACACACACACACACTTAAATTTTACAGCTAGTAAACCTGTATTCTTTACAACAAAGCATTAACAAGAATTAATTAAAAATAAATTGGTTCAAGGAACTGTATATTTGAAAAAATAAAAATCTGATGTGCTGCATTCACATGATTTCTCTACCCACTATCATTTATTTTTATATAGCATCCACAAATTCTCGCAGAAGCTTATTTTTCTAGTTACTTAATCAGGATAAGCATTTGCAGAAATAGTTTCATTTCACATGTCATTGACGTACAAGAGGGATACAGGAAATAGGTTGCTATATATTGACCTTCATTCCATACTCTTTCCATAACGTCACAACAAACCACTAAATGATGACCACTTCAAAAAAATTACAAAAGTACTATTGGAAAATTCAAACTAATAATAATGGATGTCTCAGAAATAGTTGATGGTACAGACAATTGTTTGTTTTAAAGAGCTCTACATTTTTTATGTATTATGTTTTTGACTATCTCTTATGTTCTACAGTTTACAAAGTTATGCAAAATACCTTTAGAATGAAGAGGCCTTCACAGACTATTCCTAGGAAATTCAAGATTGTCAAGTAAATGTCTTAAATAGATGGTGTTTTTTATCAAAATCATTGTAACCATTTTTTAGAAAATAAAACAATAATGAAAAATTTTACATGCGAAGCAATTCTATTATGATTTTATGCACTTATCAAATATTGTATATTGGCTGTTTATCATGGATTTTTGTTAATTAATGTATTTCTTATATTTTCTTGCTCATTATGAATGATGTGTTGTTTAATGTACATATTTGTGAAGTTGGAAATGAGACAGGTTAAGTTAATGAAAGATTAATTTAATTTGAAAAAAAAAAGTGTGCACGGCTAACTGTAACATGTACATAGAGTTTCTAAAGAAGGAACCAATCTTTTGTTCATAGTCATGAACAGTAACAATAATGATTACCAACAGTTCAACTTGGCAACAGTAACAAAAAGAAAATGGATAGTTAAAAAATATTTTTCATCTTAGTATCTGCTCAGAAATGTATGAAGGGTAGATGCAAATTCTGGATTATGGAAGTAAATTGGTGTAGTGTAGATAAAGTATAGAAGAATGTAGTGTACAAAACATATTGCATTAAAATAAAACAGTAATAAAGAGAATACTTTTCTTTTAATATAAAGAAAAATAAATTATTTAAAAATCAAAACATCTCTACCTGTACCATGACCTGAAGAAGGAAGATACAAGAGATCTCATAGGTCATGCAACAAAACTACAAAGTTTACAAAAGAAAGAAAAACAAAACAGCCCAGCCCCATACGCAGGCATAGTTTGAGGTGGGGAGTTTTCTTGACAATCTCCATATTGCATCTTTGGAAGATGCTGAATTTAAATGATCTAATGTTTTATTCAACATTTCGTTTTTGAGTTACGAATTTTCTAAAAATCTCTTTTTCTGAATTCAAGTGGTCTCAAAACATGTATTTCTGGTGAAACCTTAATATAGAATTTTTGGATGGAATGCTATACTTCATCCACCTACTAGGTAAGTGGTAGAGAAAGTAAAAAAGAATGTCCAAAATGTGTTTACTGGCTTTATCTCTCATCATTTTTACTCGTCTCACTAAGTTCAGCAGCTTAAAACAGTCAATAATATTTTCAATGGCACACTACAGGCACTCTGGGTCTTCTGTGGTTTGTTGTTTGGTGGATAGTGGTCAAGGACGCACCTGAAATGGATCCTTATATTACGCCACAAGAACTGAAGTACATTCAAGAATCTCTTGGTTCTCAGGCTGGAACAAATAAGGTAAGTACCCTCTGTCATGTTTTCATATTCCACTGCCGAGTCTCTAAGATCTCGATACTGCATTTAAATATATTCAATTAATACTAGCAAATCAAGAGGTTTCCTCTCTTGTAGCAAATATAGGATGATTTTCAATTTATTTTATTTTACAGAATAACAAAGATATCTGAAATGAGCAAATAAAAACTGTATATGTGTTACTGAGCATGCTACAAGCGGGATGACTCAGATGGTAACGTCTATGGTCCGCATTCGGAAGGTTGTGGGTTCGATTCCCACGGCTGACCTTCCTGACTCATGGGTTTTTTTCGGAGGTTTCCCTGGTTGCTAGGCGAATGCTGGAAGATTCATTACATCCGTCAAATTTCCTGTCCCTCCATTTCACCTCCATTCTCATTGTATTTCACCTTTCATTTGCTTGGTCGTTTCAACGTTGAAACTGTTGATGGGAGTCTCCACGTTGCATGGCAGGGGAAAAGGATGCTCTATGTAACCCTTTGTTCCCCAGAATGGGGTCTCCGAATCTCAGGACCCCTAATGGGATGTGTAAGCTGCAGGGGGGAGGGGAGCCGGTTGCATCAGCTGCCATTTGGGGAGTTTCATTCTGTAAAAGGTAGGGACCCTGCCTTCTGCCCTGTCATGCCTCCTGGTCCAGCCACCCTCTGGTTCCTCTCACCTCACCCCTCCCTCCTGGGGCGCCCTGTCAGGGGCTTAGACACAAAAGATCTTTGTAGGTCATGGTGCTAAGTCCTCCCCGATTACCTACTCCTCCCTATTAAGCATGCTGCATAAATAATTACGCAGGACTTATATTTTATTTATTTGGTAAAGTGGTAAGAAAAAATTAGAATTGGTTTGTCTACTGAAATTTGGCCTAGGTCTCTCATTCAGTAGACAACTACTATAGTTCATACAAATGTAATAACTAAATATTATTACCCATAATTCAATTGTGTTTCTCTCTCTTCACAATCCATTTCCAGTTATGTTTTGCATTAAATAAATATTGACTCACACTCGTTTTATTCTCTGAATATTCCGTTTAAAACTGTTCTTCTGTCTTATTCAAAGCAAGTATGACTAACCCATACCCATCAGCTGTTTTTAGGTTTTTTCTGTTTACGTATGCTTTTATCTTATACTATTTATAATACTGATGAGGCTAACATTCTGTAATGGATCTACAGATAAAGAATTGAATTGAACTGTTTAAAGCATACCTGACTGCTGTACGTCAGCTGATATTGGTTTAAATCTCAGCTGGTAATTTAACTCTACATGAGTTGGTTAAAGTGCAAATTATTCCATTGTTTTTGAGGATATTAGACTGAAACAAAAAAACAATTATTTACTGAAATTGTAAATTATAAGGATAAACCTACTGAAAGGGAGCACTGATTGTGGTTGTATTTGACATTGGTAAAATAAACTTTAGTAATCCTTTATTAAAAAAACAAACTTTAGGTAGCTAATTTGGGCATGATATACAGAGAAGCATGTTAGAGACTTCACTTTTCTTGGAGTGTACTTTGTGCAAGCTAACTGACACAAAGTCAGCAACTAGAGTAATGACTCAAGAATTTCCTGATGTGGTGTCATTCATCCTTGACTAGCGACTGACGTGTACCTTCTTGTATTAGCTTCTGTGAATCATAGCCTTACTACACACAAATATAAATAAAGACATGTTGAATAACCTTGTCCCTGATGATCATGGCTCACTACTTGTCCCTCTTGTAAGAATTTGGCATCTATTAGTCTTCAGGGAATGCTTGCTCAAAGAATCATAAACTGTAGGTTCTTATGACCATTGTTTACATATTTTTAATTGGAATAATAAAAAAACCTCTTCCTTTGCAATATATTAGAATAAATAGACTGCAATATAATCAGCAGGAGCATTCATATGCAAATGAGTTGTAAAATTATATGACTTATTATGCTAACAGGGATCAGACCCCTTCACATGCACTCACTACTGCCAGAATGACAAAAAAAGGTTAACTCTATATTACATACAGGAATCCTGATGTATAATTTAGTTATAACAAAAATTAATGACAAGCATCCACCGAGTTTCAGAAAGCAGGTTAAGAGGTTTTTAATGATCACTGTCTTTATAATATACAAGAGATTTTTTGAGTTCTTTAGCTAGGTATAGATATCAATGTAAATAGGTTCCTTAGAGCAATCTTAAACTCTCTCTTTATGTATGTAGTAAGTTATTGAATTGTTAATATTTATGATGTAATTATTTGTAGAAATAGATTATTCTGTAGCACTTGACGAAGCCATAAGATTGTAATAACTTTCCAATTGGTAAATAAACCATACATAAATACATACACAGCATCTTCAGTTGTTACACTAGGTGTATAACAAATGATATTGCCCACAAGTTAACAGCAAAACAGAATTTCATTTAAATTAACATAGTTCTAATCTATGCACAGAACCATTCTGTCCATAACAGGTAAGGGGCATCTTCATGTGACAGAACCGTTCAGTCTATAATAACAAAGGGGTTAATAATTTCTTCCCTCCATTTTTAGTTCCTTTACAATCAAACATTATGTGCTCTAGGTCTTCCTCCCCTTCACATAATGGACAATTCTCGTGTATAAAAACCATTTCTCTTATCTTTTAACTTCTACACTCCAGTTCTTGCCCTCTTTTTCCTACATGTATGCTTTATCAATATATTTTTCTCTGTCCCTGAACATTTCAATATAACATACTAAAGATCTCTTTTCTGTTAAAGCACTAAACAAGTGATACCTATATAAACTATAAATTTTCATTATCAAAAACAACTTTAATTCCATAATCTCTAATAAGGGAATACAACATCATTAGTATAAGTTATTAAGCAATACTTATTGTTACATATTCTGTTGTTGAGTTTTGGTATTTAAATTTAATATATATTCTTGCATCAATATTCTTTATAAATAATATTGTATGGTTTATTTGGCTTTTTTTATGAACATTATTATTTTGGTATTTGATATAGAACATGTCAAACAATTATATACATTATTTACAAAGATGCTTACTTATTTACACTGTAAAAACAATTTTCATACAAGAATCATTTAGTTTTAGTTATAAAAGTTATTAATCTTTTTTTTCAGCTTTTATTTGGCTAAGTATTAAGCATTTTTATAGCTGCATGAAGTGCTCCATTTTCTAGTAATTTTGTGCTTGCTGAAAGGATGTGCATAATTTTTATAGATATATGGTGCTCTGGGTATGAATCTCTTGATTAATTTGAAAGAAAAAGCTATTTCATTCTGCAAATAATAATATTTCCAGAATGTATATGCATGCCAGGGTTAAACTACCTTCTCGTTTAAATAATGGTCCACACTGTTAACTTTGCTCCCTGTCATTATTCTCAGGATTCTTTTATGGATTATAGATATTATTTTTGCTGGTGCAGTGTTTCCCAGAAAATAATACATCTAAGTAGACAATGCAATATAAAAAACTGAATTTGTTTTGCTGTCCAGTACCAAATTAAAAGAAAGTATGCTCCAAACTTTAGCACTAAAAGGTAGCTAAACGTGGCATCACCACCTTAAGACAAAAGTGCTTAACAAAAATAAGAATTATAAATCAGAGCATTTAAGCACATGGGACCTTAGCTGAAACCTATAAAAAAAGATGTTTTTTTGTTAAAGCGTAGGTGAAAGTAATAAAATGGGAACAATAACAGTATGAAAAAAATTTCTTTTTTCAGACAATCCACCATCCTTGGAAAAAATTCCTAACCTCACTTCCTGTATGGGCGATAGTTGTATCACATTTCAGTGCAAACTGGGGTTTCTACACACTGCTAACACAACTACCAACATTCTTAAGAGGTAAGAAGGCACAGTCTGTTGGCTTTTGTGTAGTGTTAGTGTCTTGAATATACAGATCTGGAGAGATAGCCAAACTATATTTCATTCAGAAAGAGTGTGTTATCATTATAAGTATTTTCCTTTTAAAACATATGAACCACTTACTGGAGAGAGGCAACACATTTACACATTTCCTTTTTTTTGACCATTATGATTTTAATGGGTTGATGGATTGTTTACCACAGAAAAGAAACTTTGCTGCATGATAGCACAGGCATGGCAACCCTTTAATTTTTGTTTAATGCAGATAGAGAAAGTTTTATTCAGTACTTTGTCTCTACTGCTAAATTAGAAAATGTGGATAAGTTGCCTTTTTGCAGTAATTGGTTCACATACATGTTGTTGACACATCAAGTTACAAAACAATGAATATAATAAATACATATTAAAAATATAGAAACGTTATAAATAAGTATGGAGCTTTTGTTTGGATGCATGGCAATATTACAGGGAATTGCTTGCCCAGCACTGCAGTGTTTCTAGCTGGTTCTGTTCCCCTCCAATTTCCATCCTCTCCGTGTGTTGGCTAATCAATTGGCACAAAGTCTGTGCTGTACAGAGTTGATATGTAGTGAGACCGTATGTTTCATTGTTAATTAAGGTGCCAAAAAAAACCTGTATACTTTAACACATAGAATCTTCATGTATGATTCCTATGTGACAACAAACTCTTAGAAGAGAAGTCAGAAGGTGATTCATAGACAGATTCCCTGCTTTTGGTACACCTCGCAGAGAAATGGTCCATAATCTTGTGAATAGATTTAGGGAAACAGGAGCTATTCTTGATAAGAAACCAAAAGTTGCTATGTTCTTATAGAGCAAAAACTTGAATATATGAGGGGCATTCAAATGAAACCTGGTCAGTGCGTCTAACTTTGCACTACACATAAGGTGGCACCACGTAACTGCGGTATGGTGGCACCATCTATTGGTAGAGCGACTACAGCGTGTGCAACATTTGACGTTGCATAGTGACAGTGTGGTTTCATGCCGAAGAGAAGCTGGTCATACAAGTTATTGTCCACTACTGAACATGAAGAAGAATAAGCAGGAACAACGAGGAGTGAGTCAGAGCAAACAGTGGAAACATGCGACTTCACCACCTCCAAAGAAATCAAAGGCCGTGCACACCAGTTCTGGTAAGGTCATGATGTCCTTTTTTTACCACAAGGGCCCACTGCTTGTCGAGTTCCTGGAACGGGGAACCACCATCAATGCCCAGCATTATCAAGCCACTTTACAGAACCTTAGACGAGCCATCAAGTCAAAACGCCCAGGCATGTTGTCCAATGGCATTATTCTCCTGCATGATAATTCCCACCCACACACTACCAATGTGGTGAAGACGACATTGCAGCAGTTTCAATGGGAAACACTGGAACATTCACCGTACAGTCCAGACCTTTCAGTGTGACTTTCATGTTTATGGACCTCTAAAACAAGCTATTCGCGGACATTGATTCACAATGGACGACAAAGTGTGTGAATGGATCCAGGCCTGGATCCGACGGCACCTACTGGCTTCTTCAAAGATGGAATCGACCGGCTAGTGTCGCAATGGGATAAATGTGCCAAAAGTTTTGGCGACTATTTTTGAGTTAATAAAATCGTTACCGTTACTTTACACAAGTGACCAGGTTTCATTTGAATGACCCTTATATTAGAGAAAAGTTAGAGCGGAATCTAAAGAAATCTCTCATAAAGCTTTAATGGGAATCAGGAATTTTGCAAACCTCAACTTGGAATGTCACTAAGCTTTTAAAATTAAAACTCCATAACTGCAGTTCAGGAATTGCAACCATGCAATAATATGAGTAAAGCTAACTTATGCAACTGGGTGCTGGATGGGTTAATGAGTTGGATGGGTTTTGTTTAATTTTTTTTTATGGACAAGGCATATTAATGAGAGTTAATGCAAATTTTCTTAAATGTGTGAGAGATGTGTGGTAGCACAAGGACATAATTTCCAACATCTTCTATGACCTAATTAATGGTCATGTTACAATAAATAATGTTAAACAATTTTATTGTAATTATAATTTGCATGTGAAATCTGTGCACTTGAATTTAAGAGGCTATGAATACCCGACTCTGCTGGCAAATAGTGTGCTTCCCAGTACCAAAACAATTCCTGTTAGTTCCATCACACATCCAAACAAAGGCTCTGTATTTATAAACTATTAATTTAATATACTTGAGACTTGAGTATTGCGTGTATTTATATACTTATGTAAAGTTTTTGCCTCTTAGGTAATCATCTATAGAATAAAAGCAAACCCTTATAAAATTTGCTTTAGCTGAGTAGGAAGTAGTAACACTATCATAACTTATCACTCACTTGAACTTGTTTCAAGAAACCAATTGTTCTC
This sequence comes from Deroplatys truncata, assembly GCA_030765065.1. Classification (NCBI taxonomy): domain Eukaryota; kingdom Metazoa; phylum Arthropoda; class Insecta; order Mantodea; family Mantidae; genus Deroplatys; species Deroplatys truncata. The sequence goes on from CM060987.1 coordinate 193,723,049, forward strand.
ATCTTCAGCAGTCTGACTTTATGAAACATCTTCATTTGGCAGTCAAAATGAAATTTAATCTACAACACAATAAGTGTGTACATACTGTTTCAACTAATGAGTACTGGTACACAATGAGACATTACATGTGCGCACTATACTGAACAAGATGGTGTTACCAGTAAGCTTCACATCAGACACACCTAGTGACATGTTTTGTTTACATCTGACATGTCACAAACAGGAGACTCTAACATGATGGATTTAATGTTGATGCATGTAAAACAGTTAGAAAAGCTTCTGGTTCCTAACCTCAAAATGCTTATTTTTGTACTATCTTTCTACTCTTCAATTTTCTGCATATTGTTTTTCTACACCAGTATATTCTGGAAATTATACCTACAACTTTGACACCAAAACATTCTTTTGTGTGTGCTCTGTATCATTTTCTTACTGTATAGGTGTTTTCCTAACAGTGCCATTGCTGTTAAATGTATGGACATTAGACAAAAACACATTTAAGAATATCTGTCCTGATTACAAATTAATGTTATATTTTCAGACATAATGGATTTCCAAATAGAGAAAGCAGGGTTCATGTCTGCTTTGCCTTATCTTGCAATGGCTATCATGCTCCAAGTTGGAGGATATCTTGCAGATTGGCTCCGCACTTCAGGGATGCTTACCACAACACAGGTATTCAAAATTTTAGCTCAAAGTATTAATTCACACTCTCATACTGTTTGCATTTTATGTAAGGATTTACCATTGATATGTACTATATTAAATTTTTTTAACAACCGGCCAGTTTATATTGCAGAGGAAACTGAAGCTCCAGAAAAGATTGAACATTTTGAATTACTATGATGTAAAAATTTGTCATCCAAATATTAATAATAATAGTAACAATAATAATAATGTTACTTCATTTTCTATTACAAAAAAACATTTGTTTTGTAATTCTAGAGAATTGTGTTGCTCTAAAACTTGTCAACACAAGAAAATCTTATGTGTCACATTCACACAACTTTTTCTACTCACTCTTCTATAAATTGTTCTTACAAAAGCTTATTCTTTCAACTACTTTTGTTAATCGAGATAAACTTTCATTACATATTAGCAGATTTGGTTGTGTGTATAACATGAATACAATAGGCTAAAGTGATAGATTTTTAAAAAGTGGGTTACTATTTGACGGCTTTGAAATTCCATGATCACGAGAAAAAAAAAATAGCAACTTACCACTTGAAAAGAAGTATAAGTAATTCAAAATTGAAACCAATAAGAAGGAATATCTTGATAATGGTTAACGCCACAGGGAACGGAATTCAAAGCCATCACATAGCAGCCTGCTCTTAAAAAATTTGACTATCGCTTAAAGCCTACCATATTCCCCTTGCACCTATAAGAAAATTAGCAATAAAACACTTTCTGCAAATGTTTACCAATTAACAAGATGTAGATAGGAGAATAAGCATTTGTAAGAATAGTTTGTGCAAGAGTGAGTAGAGAAAATAATGTGAGTGCAACATATAAGTTTTTTTTAACGGCCATATTTGGTAAAACGTATGAATAAGTGTGAATACAGTATGCTTGAATATTTTAAAACACAAAAAGAAAGAAATAAACACAAAATATAACACAATGGAGAATTACCAAAAAAGCTGTGCTTATACACTGAAGTCACACAATTCAAGTATTCAAATGTTAAAACTCCACTTCATGATTTTAAAGAATGTATAAAACTGCTGGATTGTATTATTTGATTACAGGTACGCAAGGTGTTTACATGTGGTTCCTTCGTAGGTCAAACTGTGTTTATGTTGCTGGCAGCTTATCTCCTTACCCCTGCTGGCGCTGTCACTTGTCTTACAATTGCTGTAGGCCTTGGAGGAGTCTCTTGGTCTGGCTGGTGGTAAGCATTTCCCTCAGCTTAGTTTTATTTCATACACAATGCAACAATGTTTTATAATTATGAAGATCAATTTTTATTTTCTCAACCACTTTAAATAGAGGAAATATTGCACCTCACCTAAAAATTTTATACTGAGATTTTACTGGAAATACACGTTTTGAGGTTCCCTGAATAAAAAAATACATTTTTAGAAAAATGTGTATATACATGGAACATAACTCAAAAACAAAAAGTTGGTTAAACACCAAGCTTTGTATTTATTTTCAGCATCATCCAAGGATGCGACACATAGGTCTTCAAGAAAATCCACCCATCACAATTTTGTATACGCATTTTTTCCACACCCTATAAGCAATTATCCATAATGTTGTGAGTGTTTCTAAATGCAGTGCCTTGTATTGCAGTGTAAACCACTTAGACATCGCTCCACAACATGCCAGCATGCTAATGGGGTTTTCCAACACTTTCGGCACTCTTCCAGGTGTGATAAGCCCAGCCATCACTGGTTTCATTGTTCAAAACAGAGTAAGTGCATTTAACCTTAAATAGGTACCAAATATTCTAGCTCTTTTCCTTCAAATATGAGCATAAAAGAGTTAAGAAATCCTAACCTTAAAGAAAAGTTTTGTATCTTAGTTCAATTAATAAACATTTCTAATCTAGTACAACAATTACATGGAGCAGATAAGATTAAAGGCTTATTGTCATATACCCTTACAATTTGTTCAGTAAAAGCTCCGTAAACAGGTGACTTATCAATAAAAGAAAACTTTACAAAATAATAGTTACAAGAAACAAAATTTGCTATTTACAGTACAATCTATACAAATATACAGCCTTCATTTGGAAGCATGGCTAACCTAATGGGAGTTTTCTCAGCACTAGGAAGCACACTGTTTGCTGGCGGAGTCAGATATTCACAGGCCCTTAAATTCAAGTGTATAGATTTCTCATGCAAATTATAGCTACAATAACCACATACCTTCATCATAGAAGACATTGGAGATGATGTCCTTGTGCTGCCACACATCTCTCACACTTTTTAAGAATATATGCATTAATACTCATTAATTGTACACGGTAATTGTAAATAAAACCGTGTTTTGTAAAAAAAAAAAAGTTAAAGCCCAATCAATAGAGTGATCATTAACATTATCCAACACTCAACTCCAGAAATTAATGCTTCTTACATTATCACTGGGTTGCAATTCCTGAACTATAGTTATCCTACAGGATTTTAAAGTTTAGTGACATTCCAAGCCAAGGTTTACAAAATTTCTGCAAGCTTTCTTAGAAATTTCTTTGGACTTTGTTCTAACTTTCCTCCAATGTCAGGGTTTTTCATCTGTAAGAACACAGCAGTTTACTTTTAGTTTATCAAGAATAGATCCTGTTTCTCTATTTTATTCATGAGATAATGAACCGTTTCTCTGTGAGGTGCACAAACAGGAGGGAATGTCTATAAATTGCTGTCTCACTTCTCCATAAGAGCTTGTTGTTACATAGGAATCATACATGAAGATCTGTGTGCTAAAGTATGCAGAATTTTTGGTATTATAACAGCACTAGCACACTATAACACTGAAACACGTGGTCTCACAATGTATCAACCTTTGTACAGCACAGACTTTGTGTCAACTGATTAATTGGCACATGGAGAGGAGGGAAAGTGGAGAGGGAACAGAACCAGTTAGAAACAGCAAACAATTTCCCATAATGTGGCCATGCATTCAAATGAATGCTCTGTATAACAGTAACCTAACAGCAATTTTATCTAAGCAATGTTGCATGATACATACGGATTACAAAAAGAAGAAAGTGTTATTGGAAATCACATTCTAAATTGCCATTCATACATTCTGCAACTGAATAGCAGGCTTTGTATCTATTAACATATTTATTTACTTTTACTTGAAGCATTTCAAGGTTTTCATTGTTCTGATTTTGATAGCAATCTGCTGTGGTGCTTTATTTTTCATACAGTGGAAATTTTTCATATGACAATAACTTGTGCTAGGATGTTTTTTATTTATTTTTGGTTCTCATTCCTTGATGGTGATGAGTTTGTGACTTACACAGAGTATCAGAGTTTATATGTATGTATTTATTTAATGTGTATAGAAACTGAGACAGTAAAGTTAGTGCCTATTTTAAAGTTTTTGAAAAGTAAACATGTCCTGTCAGTAATTTGGTAAGTGGAGCACTAAAAGTGCTTAACATTGATTCATTTTTCGTAATTTAATTATTTGCTTACTATATGCAAGCTCCTTTCAAATAGTTGAAAATAGCACCTATAACTCCAGAAATATCTGCAGTAATACTTTAAGGGGAATCACCCGATATAAAGTGAACCTGTATAGTCAATAACTTTGAATACTACATGTAATATAATATTTTTTCTGGAAAAACAAAGAGTGATATGATGTATGAGGAAAAAAAATTCTCAAATAAGAATGTGGCCATATTTCCTATGAATTAAATCATAATTTGTACAAGTGTATCTGAGAGTTATTTCCTAAGTCTTTGCAACGCTTTTTTTTTTTCTGTGGAAGCTTGTGGTCTAACAGAATAGGGAAACCTTTTTAAGAGGGCAGTCCCAGAAGTACCCGACCTGATGTATATATAGCGGTTGTTGTTTCAAACAAATGACTATGGCAGAAAGTACCAACCTTATAAAGCTTAAGTTTGAAGTTTCATGATGCTACATTGTTTAGTAATTGTTTGGCAGCCATTAATAGTGAACTCTCTCAGCGAATTTGTAAACATGGATAAAACTGGCCATCGTTATGTGATACAATACTTTCATTTGAAAGGTCTTAGTCCAACTAATATTAAAGCTGAGCTAGATTCTACTCTGGGGGAGTGTGCTCCTTCATTTACAACAGTAAAATATTGGGTGGCTTCGTTTAAGCAAGGCCATACGAGCTGCCAAGATGAACATCACAGTGGTTGACCAAATGAGGTGTCCATGCCAGAAATTGTGAGGAAAATCCACAAAATGGTATTGGATGACTGTCGACTGAAAGTGTGTGAGCTAGCAGACATTGTAGACATTTCAAAAAGTGCTGTACATCACATACTGACTGAAAATTTAGACATGAGAAAGCTTTACACAAGATGGGTGCCGCATATACTCACAATGGAAGAAAAGCAGCATCATGACGATGTTTGGCAATGTTTCGCTGCAATAGAGCTGAGTTTTTGCATTGATTCATAACTATGGATGAAGCATAGGTCCATCACTTCACACCTGAGACAATGGAATAGTCAAAACAGTGAACTGAAAGGGGAGAATCGGCTCTAAAGAAGGCGAAGGCAGTTCCATCTGCAGGCAAGGTCATGGCGTCAGTTTTTTGGGATGCACGTAGGGTAATATTCATTATCTTCAAGAAGGAAAAGCAATCAATGACGAGTATTATGCAAACTTATTGCAACATTTGAATGATGAAATCAAATAAAAACGGCTGCATTTAGCTAAAAAGAAAGTTCTGTTTCAAGACAATATACCAGTGGACACATCCATTATTGCCATTGCCAAAATCAATGAGTTAAAGTTCAAATTGCTTCCTCATGCACCCTATTCGCCAGACTTAGCCCCCTCTGATTATTTTCTGTTTTCAAAATTGAAGAAATGGCTTGGTGGTAAAAGATTTACCAACAATGAAGAGGTGGAGTTTGTAGTTGATGGCTAACTTGCAGAACTCTATGGTTCTCACTATAAACAGGGTATTGAAGCTATTGGACACTGCTGGGAAAAGTGTATCAAGCTGAAAGGAGACTATGTAGAGAAATAAAGATGTTTTTTGCCAAACTTTTTGTGTTTTCGTTATTAGGTCGGGTACTTGTGGGACAGCCCTCTAGAAATGCAAACTGAGCCTCTGTTCAAGCTTCATCAGACAATAAAGCACCAGTTCTTCTGCCTCTTATTGTGATCTGATAACTTACCAGCAAGCAATTGTTTCATTTAAAATCATGGAAGTAAATAATTAAATGGAAAATGAATCAACATTAAGTACTACTTGTGTTGCTCCACTTACCAAATTACTGAGAGGATGTTTCAAAGAACATGTCCTCATTTTCAGCTGTTGGTTGACTAATCAGTAATTCCCTCATCTTCTTCTTCCCTGGGTATCTGTAGCATCATCTGGTGTGGTTTGGTGAATTTAGACATTAAACTATATTTGTTGGAATTTCAAAGTTCATAATTCCATGTTTGACATATGTTTTTCCCTATAAGCTCAGTTTTAAGGGTTTGTGTACTGATTTAAACAGCTTCACCTTTTGTTTTATATGGTAATTTTCTTCCCAGAAGTGATTGGCTGCGGTTGATTTATCTGTCTGTTTGTATTTGGTATTTTTGAAGTGTTCTTTTACTCTTGTGCTTATGTTTAACTAGGTTCTGATGTATACTTTGTTGCAATCTAAACACTCTAACTTATAAATGGCTGGTTTCTCTTCTGATGGGATTCTGTCTATGTTCTGATTTCAGCATGTTTTTATTTTGTGATGCTAGGCCTATATTGAACTCATTAAAGAGCTTTTGGAATTTTGAAATGTCCAGGGTTGGCATGTAAACATTTTAAATTTAGATTTAGCCTTATTGGGGAGTAGTGTAGTTATTTCTTGGAGCTGTCAGAACACTAACAGAATCTCATCAGAAAAGAAACCAGTTATATACACACCAAATAAAGAAATAAAATTACTGAACTTAAAATAGCAATGGAACATTCCTTACACCAATTATATAACTGCTCTATGAAAATTCGATGAAGGTTAATATTAACAAATGCAGTTATCAACATTTTTCATAACTAAAAAATCTGATGTCATATATTTATGTGACTTTCTCTACCCTCTATTATTTATTAGTGGGTATACAAATTATTCTTACACAAGCTTATTTTTCTATCTACTGCATTTTAATCCAAATAAACCTTTGCATAAATAGCTACATTACACATTTCATTATAGATACAAAGAGAACAGCGATAGTCAAATGTTTAACAACTGGATGCTATACACTGCCTTAAAATTCCATACTGTTTCCATGCAATCGTGAGAAACAACTGAATGTTGAAAGAACTTCAAGAGAATGGCCAAGAAATGAGCAATTCCAACCTTTAATAATGGATATCCCAGAAAAGGCTTATACCACAAAATAACTTATTTTAAATAAATTGTGTGTTTTAAAAAGATCTACATTTTTCATGTAGTACGTTTTTGTCTGTCACTTACACTTACCAGTTATACAAGATTATACAAAATGTCTTCCAAATGGAGTGGGCTTCAAAGGCTATTCACAGAAAATTCAAGATATACATTTTATTTGTCATGTAAATATTTTTAATATATTGCATTTTAATCAAAATCATTAAAGCCATTTTTTTGAAAATCAAAATTTTCGAAAAATCTTCCTGTAAAGGGTAGTCTGGAGTGGGGAGATTTTCTTTTAAAATCTTTGTGTTGCATCTTGAAAGGTACTGAACTTAAATACCAAGTTTGGTGTTGATCTGACTTTTTGTTTTTAAAATATGCTGTTCACAAACACACACATACATGGACCTTTTTCTGAAAATGTTTTTTATGGATTCAAGGAGCCTCAAAACATGCATTTCCCGTAAAATTGTGATATCGAATTTTTGGGTGGAATACAATACTTCCTCCACTTACTATACCTAATAGAGAAAGTAAAAACCAATACAAATCAAACTAAATAAAAATAGAAAACTTTTACCAGAAACAAACTCAGCAAAATATTTAAGAGTGATTTTTGGTACCAAACTTACTTGGAAGGAACATGCAGAATACATAGAAAACTAAAAACTGGATATCTGTTCTAAAATGATTGTCAGGCATGAAATGGAGATGTCTACGAGTAACACTTGCCAGCACTTATGTGTACATAAAACCAATACTTGTGAGGTGGTATCCAAAATATTCGGGACTGGTGACGCCATCTCGACAGTAGTTGCAGTAGAGTTTTGTAACACTAAGTGGTAACACTAGCACGTCTGATGAGTGAGTGTTTAAAGTTTCATACAGCTGGGTAGATGTGTTGAGGATCTATAATACTTTTCATGATACTCTGGTGTAGTGTGTGGTGATTTTACAATGGATCCAAGATTACAACAGAGAGTGTGTACCAAATTCTCAGGAAAAATGCTACGGAGACCCTCGCAATGATTCAACAAGTGTTTGGGGGACAAAGCATGGGCCGTAGGGGCATGCTCAGTTCAGGGCCAGCCGTACAACTATTGAAGACTATGCTCTCACCAGTAGGCCCGTCAGTTGCACAAGCTGCATGCTCCTCATTTTCTTTGATACCAAGAGGATTGTGCACAAAGAATTCGTCCCACTAAATCAAACAGTGAATTCCACGTACTACTGTGACGGCTCTATGAAAATGGTGGAGATGACGGCCCAAATTTTGGCGACAAGGGAACTGGCTATTGCTTCATGATAATGTGTCCTGTCACAATTCCTTGTTCACCAAGAGCTTTTTGATGAAAAACAACATGACGGTTGTCCCCCACCCGCCATATTCGCCTGATTTGGCACCCTGCGACTTTGCTCTATTCCCCAAACTGAAAATCAAGTTGAAAGGACGTCAGTTCAACACAATTGAGAGGATTCAGGAAGAAACGCTGTCTTGCTAAACACCCTCAAAGAACATGACTTACAGGATGCATTTGGAAAATGGCAGAATCGCTGGGAGCAGTGTATACGTGTGGAAGGTAACTACTTCGAGGGTGACAGTGGTCATTAGTCTCAAAGTAAGTTTCTGACCAGATGATAGTATCAGTCCTGAATATTTTGGATACCACCTCGTACATATTGTGGTAAAGTATTCATGACAGCTATTTGAAAAACCAATGTCCTCGATTAATTACAGGAGGTGTTAAAACAACCCCAATACCTGCAATGCAGTTATAAATACATCACTCCTCTAGAGAACATGAAGTTAAAAGAATTGCTGTTATTCACATGAAAAATTAATTAGACTGCCTACCTTTCAACAATTGAGAAAAAAGAAATTTTATAGTGTTCTATCTAAAGTACACAGTATTAAAGAACAAAAGAACCTCCCATCAGGTAAAGAAAATCTACACAACAAAATTAATCCCACAGAAACAATGGAAACAAAACACTATTTAGAACTATTTGAAGCTGTCAAGAAATGTGTCACTCGTGAAAGATGTATTAAAAACATTAGCATTAGTAACTATTAACTCTAGATTTCCAAATAAAGAATGGCTTCATATTTACACGGATGGATCTCTAACCTTCAAACTGGTGCTAGTGCTACACGTCAACTATCTTCATTTTATTATAACCTTAGGATTTGGCACAACAAATTATTCTGATGGAGAAATTGAAGCTATCTGTTCAACACTGAAAAACCTACTATATCGAAACTCCTTTGTTTATTCTAGACCAGCTATAATTGCTGTATCAGATAGTATGTCACATAAATACAAAAGAATAATAGATTGTTGGAAACTAATGCATTATCTATTAAAACTTAAAAAGAAGATAGTTCCTCAGCAGTTTCCAGCACACTAGAACCCCAGTAGTGCTGTTTTTAGTGTATATAAATGATCTTACCTTAAATTTAAGATACGCAAACACAGTACTGTTTGCTGATGACATCAATATGATAATTGATAGTAAAAATTCTATTGAGTTGCAAGCCATGGTAAATGAGACTATGACGGAAATATAACGGTGGCTCTCAAATAATAAATTAGTAGTTAATATAGATAAAATGGCCTCTATTAACTTTAGTCAAAAAACTCAACATGATATCCTATTCAATTTTCAATATATAGCTCTTCTGTAACTGAAGCTCAGAATGCAAGATTTTTGGGAATATGGATTGACTTTAATATGATATGGGAGCAACGTATAAAGAGGCTAGAAGAAAAACTAAGTCGACTTTGCTGTGCGTTCAGAATTCTAATGAATGTACTAACAATTAAAGTTTTAAAAACCATATACTTTGGATATGTACATCCCATTAGTACATATGAAACTATTCTTTGGGACTCTACATCCAAATCTTTATGTATATATAAAATGCAAAAAAGAATATTAAAAATATTACGAAAGTTCTTTAAGAACAGAAAGTAAACCAATATTTCAGGAGCTTATTTATCTTGTCTGTACATAGTATTTATATATAAAGTGGTTTATTTCATACATTGGAATAGGTCATTGTTTATAAATAATTCAGATTACCATACACATAATACCAGGAGTAGTAAAAACATACACCTAAGTCATCACCGCCTCACTCAGAGCTTAGATTTTATTTCTCACAAAGGAACCATTATATATATTAAACTCCGGTCAGGGTAAAAAATCTAAATAAGAATTTTAAAAAAGCTGTAAAACATATTCTATTAAAAATAATGCCACAGACAACAGGTGAATTTTTAGACGGAAACATTAATTAATAATTTAGGTAATGATTTTATGTGTAAAATGTTAGAATTACGAAAAAGGAAAATATGTAAATCAAATTGATACTTGACTTGTGTCTATTTACTTGTATTTATTATGTAATTTAATTATTAATTGTATTCTTTGACGAAGCCATGAATATTGTATATTCTTATGGTGAATAAAACTACTACTACTATGGATTATTCGGAAATGAAACGCTGATTATCTGGCAAAAAATGGAAGTAACATAATACAGAAACCTTTATCAGATGTGTTATTCCTAATAAAAAAAGTTTATAAATTTAGAATTTAAAAATATATTGACAAATTATTTTAATGAAGCTTCAAGAAATAAAAGCTGGGAGTGTCTCAACACAAGTTTATTTAAAATTACTGAGTATCCAAGGAAAAGTGCTGTTTCATGTTGTAGATTAATCACAGGTCATGGCTGTCTGTCAAGCACCTACATGGAATTGGAATTACTTCTTCCCCACTTTGTCCCATGTGTCCTCTGCAAGAAGAGATAGATTAGAATCACCTTCAAAAATGTCCAGCTGTTTTATCCAAAGTCATAATGCCTGGAAAATACTGAAGAGCAAGAGAGCTAATGGCTGCACTGCAAATGCTCAGCATTAGTATAAAAACTACAATATAGAGTGAAGGTGACCTATGATCATCGTTTTAAACTATGAAAAAGCATGTTGTTTTGAGTGTTGTTCCTTTATAAATTTTTTCCATAAAGCTTTCTGTTTTTGGGATAATTACATTTTATTTTGCTCAATATTGCAACACAGCAAATTCAACACATTAAATCTTAATTCTTCAGCTTCTGCTGCTCTGGCATTGAATAAATAAACATTTATGGTATACAAATACACAGAAAACTACACAGATTGTAATGTAACCTAAATAGCATATGGAATATGGGCTTGTGGAAGCATTTACAATATTATGCAAATTACTAATAGGAAAACTTAATCATGAAAGTAAATAAAAGCTTGAGGAACTGATTATGCATTTCTTTTTTTTTTTTGTGAATTACAAAACTGTGTGAATAATTAAGGGGAGACAAGAAAATAAAATCAATGAGAACTTCTTTTAAATGTTTAAAGAAATTATTCAAAATGTGCACCCCTTGCCAACACACATGCTTCGCAATGTTTTCTCCAATTTCTGCATTCCTCAAAGTATGTCAGGATTGTTTGTTTATTTCTTCCACTGCTTGAAGTATTCTTTCTTGCAATGTTTCCACATCAGGCACTTCTGTAATGTATATGCGAGTTTTCATATCGACTCAAAGAAATAAATTTATTTGATTTAGATCTGGCAATTTTAATAACATATCATTTCTTAGTGCCAGGGGAACATCCTTAAGCAGAACTGCTGACTTTTGTTGGAATATTTTTATTATTATATAATTCATTTATTACAACTAATGAAATTAATTATACTTTTTAAAGACCTACCTGGTCTAGGCACGTTTTTAATATAAAGTCAACTAAAAAATGCCATGCCACAGCTGGGATTTGAATATGGTTCTCCTGCTCTCCATGCAGTTCTAACCACTCAGCTAATCTGACAATATGCCAGTGGGACATTGAATTCCCTAATTGACTCATGTTGTTTCCCAGGTAGACCACCAAGGCATCTTACTAGAGGCAATAATCTCAATGACAATTTGCAATAGCAAGCACTTTATTACTGGGTAAACGGGTTTCTTTCTTTTTGTTGGAATATTTTATTATCATATAATTCATTTATTACAACTAATGAAATTAACTATACTTTTTAAAGACCTAACCTGCTCTAGGCATGTTTTTAATATAGTTTTATAATTATACTTATAATTTAATATATCCTGGTTGTGGCGTTGAATTTTTCAGTTGATTCTATATTAAAAAGAACTGGTAATGTTCCTTGAAGAAACTGGAGAAAGATGGTCCTGTCAAAACCCAAGGAAGAATCCATGGACCGATTAATGTGTTTCCTATGATTCCTGCCCAAACATTTACAGAAAATCTGTGCTGAAAGCTGTCTTGTCTTACTGTGTGTGGATTGTCATAAGCCCAAGTGTGTGCTTTATGGTAATTAGTTACTTCATTTCTGGTTAACGTTGCTTCATCCATTGCAAGAATTTTAAGGTTAAAGTATCCTCCTTGTTGAAGAGACCATTTAGAAAATGCCACCCTTGGTGCATAATCTGCTTCAGAAAGATACTGGATGCACTGAGTATAAGGGCGTAGCATTTCTTCTTTTAATGTTCTCAAAACAGTCCACTAGGATATACTGATAGTACGAGCTACACCACGGTTGCTGCTTCCAGGATCTTCTTCCACCAAGTGAAGTATTTCTTCTTCTTGTGCAACATTTCTTTGACCAACTCCTTCAACATGAGGAGGTGCGCTTCCCGTACTAGAACTCTTTGACAGATGAAAACAAATGTCCTATGATGCAGTGCTTGTCTATTTGGAAATCTTTCTTGATAAATTCTTGACGTAACTGCTGCATTACAATGTGTTTCACTATAAATGAGTAGCATTTCAAGATACTCAGCATTAGTAAAGTCAGCCATTTTGTAATGATAATCTGCTGTTTCAAAAACAAGCCATAAGTGCAATAAACAACAGGTGAAGTGAGTTTCTTTATAAACAAACAGCTGATGTGCGTTTCTTTCGATCTTACAGTGTTGCCATGTTGTGTAGTCTTGTGGCTAACAATACATAAGTAGATTCAACTTAAACAAATTTCAAAAGCCTATAATAATAGTAAGAGTCAAATTGTTTTAATTCACAACGTATTTAAACATGCAGAAAATATCTAAAAATCGTAAAATCTTCATTTAAAATAGAGTTAATATTAAGCAATTTTCTCTTTTTCTCAAAAACTACTTTAAAAACAGCAAAACTGCATTAAGAGTTTTTGTTCTGTTGATTACAAAGAGTCAACCTGTTCAAGTATGATCATAGGTTACCTTCCAACCTGTATAAAATAGGACTATTTAGATTGCAACAAAACTTAGACTGGAAAAACCAAGAAAGACATAAGCACAAGACTAAGAGAACACTTCCCAAATATCAGATACAGCCAATCAGTTCTGGGGAGAAAATCACAATATTGTGATTTTGTCCACTTTTATGATGGCACATAGCCATGAAATGAAATATTTGCGAAGTTGTTTTTCTTCTGCCCATTTTGGTCACTGGGATATCAAACACAAGACTTCTCCAATCTCTTGCAGTAGCAGAACTCACTGATATTACAACCTCACTCATAGAACAGCACTTGATACTATATCAGAATAACTCACTAGCTGGCTCACTTACATAACCGCTGGAGTTTCAAGAGAGTTCTAGAATGTTCAGGAGGTGGGGAGAAAGGAGGTTCTAGAACAATTCCATAATCTCTTGATAACACTTTTGGATGCAGGGTGGGAGCACTTACTACTTTAACTGGCCAATCATTTGATCAGTCATTGCCTTCTATTGGATAACTGAGGCCTACAGCTAAGTCACAACATAGAACAGTCAAGCTGCTAAAACCAATACACAACCCCCTAGAAGTGGGAATGAACATATAACTAAAGTTTTGAGCATACAATTATGAAGTTTTAATTCATGAAGATGGTATTGTCTATTAGATAGATTGAAAATGTAATATTTCTATGATAACAGATTATATAAATGTGTTCTAATATTTAAAATCTTAAAAGGCCTTACATAATACTCATCTTTTTCAGAATGCACATGAATGGCAGTATGTGTTCTACATTGCAAGTGCCATCTATATGGCAGGAGCTATTTTCTATTGGATATTTGCCTCAGGAGAACGCCAACGTTGGGCAATGGACGAAGATACTTTCACAGATAAAGACAGTTCCACACAACAAACAGAGAAGACTGGCTATGTCAACAATGCCCTTACATTGGAAATTACGTAGCTTTATTCAAATAAAAAATAACTATTTGTATTGCATTAAATCCATGAAAACTTGTACTCTAATGCAGAGACATTTGTAACTGAGCTGCATATTGTGTACAAAATGTGCAATGTTTGTTTTATTTTTTTATTTGAAAACATTTCTACACATTTGTAAGTTCCAGAACAAGAGAACGCAGACATTATAAACTATGAAAAAGAAATAAAACAGAAATAAAAAAATTTGATGTGTTTCAATCATATGACTCTTTCTACACATATAATTGATTTTCATACCTATTCTGCAAATTATTTTCCTAAGAAAAGCTTGGTTATCTGCTTCTTGTTAATCATGATGTTTTCAAAAATTGTCTCAATGCACATTTTGTTGTAGCTACAGAACCCTTGGTTTGGATGCATGGGCATATTATGGGGGAATTGCTTGCCCTGCACTGCGCTGCTTCTAGCCAATTTTGTTTCCCCTCTGTGTACCAGGCAATCAGTTGACGTGAAGTCTGTGCTGTACAGAGGTTGATAGGTTATGAGACCAAATGTTTCAGTGTTATAGTGTGCTAATGCTATTATAATGCCAAAAAGTCTGTATACTTTAGCACACAGTATCTTTACTATGATTCCTATGTGACAACAAACTCTTGAAGAGAAATGAGATGGTGATTTATAGACACATTCCCTGCTATTCGTGTGCCTCACAGAGAAACGGTTTGTAACCCTGTGAATACATTTTGGGTAATGGGATCTATTCTTGACAAGAAACCAAAATTAAATCGCCATGTTCATCTTCATCCTCCCTATAGTACCACTATCATGGTGTTGGCGGAATGCATCGGATCCATCTTTTGAATTCTGAGCAAACCAGAGGAAAATCTATGACACAGGCAAAAAGTTAGAATGAAGTCAAAAGAAATCTCTGAGAAAGCTTGCACAGGAATAAACAATTTTGCAAACCTTGGCTTAGAATGTCAGTAAGCTTTTAAAATTAAAACCCTGTAAGATAAATGTAGTTCAGGAATAGCAACCACGCGATAATGTGAGCAGAGTTAATCTCTGCCATTAGGTATTGGATAATGTTAATGATTGCTCTATTGAGCCATGTTATGGACAAAGCATGGTTTTATTTGCATTGCCATGAAATATTAATGAGTGTTAATGCAAATTTTGGTAAAAGGTGTGAGAGATATGTTTTTCCAACAAAAAAAAAAAAAAAAAAAATAAATAAATTGGGGGGGTTCAGAGACCTCAGAGCATGTGTTTCCTGTAAAATCTCAATATCAAATTTTTAGGTGGAATGAATACCTTCTCTACCTACTACATATGTAGTAGAGAAAGTAATACATTAAAAATAAATGCCACTACTGATAAACTATGGTATGGGAGTATGATCACTCTCGAATGGTAAGTCCCACACTCCCAGCCTGTCTGGGGTTAGTACGTAGCTGTATTTCTCCTCAAAAAAAAAAAAAAAAAAAGGAAGCTAGGTAGGTTCTAGGTTTGGTTTACATCTCCTTTTAAACTGTGTAATATATGCATTTTCCTTCTTTAAATCATCTTTCTTCCGCATTTCAATCGGAAAGTATATATGGACCATTACCAAAATGGTAACTTAGGGAAAGAAAACGATATAAGAGTGGCTTAAAAAGAAGATATGAATACTTAAGAAAGCTCCTACCCAAACGCCCACCCATTTTAAGACGTTTTTATGGATACTTTTTTGTAACTTGGGAAGTAAAATCTGCGTGATGGTTCCACTATGGTGACTGTCCAAAAAGTGTAAATGAACTATCAACTTCATAACTGTGTATTTGCTGGATGCCAAGTCCTTACTAACATAATTTGAAAAATCCATAGACATCACATGCAATTAATACACACATAAAATAAATTATGCACAGCGAAATAAAATTGAAATAAGTGTTTTGTACAGAACTTAAAAGTGAATGCTTAAGCCAAACAAGCACAAAGCTGACATAAACATGGTGAAATGTGCATGGAAGAGTCCGTTAACTATTTCATGATGAAAATCATGGGATATAGCTCAGGAACTGGGAGCAAGAGAGACCCTTGGGATCGCACTACAGTTAGACATGTTAGAAAAGAAAGTTCAACTGAACACATTTTATTATAATCACATACCTGCGATGGAACAAAATTAATTGTACATTTCCTCAATACGGCATAGGTTAGGCTGAAGCTCCTAGGTCAGCCTCATGGCAGTATGCAATTTCACATTCTCTCTGCTCGATCAGCTACGTTATGCATGCACTCAACAAATGAATGTACTGTTAAAGAAACATTTGCTATCTGACTTTACTGCCAGTTAGAATGAAATGGTCAACAACAATTAACATTACAATGTAATATTTTAATCAAAATATTTAAAGATATTTTTAAGAAAATAAAACATAATGGTAGTTTGGTATTTATCTGACTTTTTTCCCCCCTAAAAATGCTTTTTCTAGGTTCAGCAATCTCAAAATCTGTATTTCCAGTGAAATCCTGACATAAAAATTCTGGTTGAAATAGAATACTTGCTCTAGGTGGTGGATGAAGTAAAAACTTGGAGAATTTTTTCATCCCCATGGTCAGAAAGGTGCAGCTTTTGCCACTGTACAAAACTTCTCATTAGTTTTAACATCCACACTTGACATTAGGATAGGACTGGACTAGAAGCGGAGAGGGACTTAGAACCTTGACCTATACAGATGTTTTGTACCTAGAGGCCTGATTGGGCACCCCTGGGAGGGAGGGAGGAGCTGAGAGAGACAGAGGGCAGCAGATCAGGAGGCATGACAGGCAGAGAGCAGGGTCTCTAGCATTTACAAATTTAAATTCCCTGGATTCCAGCTGAAGCAGCGGGCTCTCCTCCCATCCTGTGGGCTTACACATCCCCTGGGGGCCTGGCACCTGAAGACTGCCCCCATTCTGGGGGCAAAGGTTTACTCAGAGCATTCTTTTCCCCTGCCAAGCACACACCAAGACCTCCCATTGACCCTTGCAACCCTGAAAGAAACCAAGTAAATGAAAGGTGAAGTGAAATAAGAATGGAGGTGAAATGGAGGGACAGGAAATTCAGGGGATGTAATGATCCTTCCTAGCATTTGCCTAGTCACCCGGTGAAACCCCCCAAAAAACCTATGGGTCAGCCATGTGAATTGAACTCACAACCTCCCGAATGTGGGCCACAGACTTTACCACCTGAGCCATCCTGCTCAGTCATTTAACATGTAAAGCAAACAAATAGAAACTATTGTCTTAATAGTAAATCAGTGTATGTCTACAAATTTGTTATTGTTGCTTCCAATGCTCATTCCACCACAACCTTTGGGGGACCTCATCCATCAAGCAATGATTGAACCCATTTATCAGCTGGAAACATCAAAGGGGGTGTGCATTATTTCAAATGGCAGACTGACAAAGAGTATGGCGATGGAACGAGGTGACCTACAGCTTTTACTGTGTCCTTGGACTACTTCACATGAGCTAATCACAGGAGTGACATCTTAGCCAGCAATTACACCATGAACTTTCAAAATGGGAGCTGCCAACAAAACCACTGATTTATCACATTCTCCTGTTCCACCCTCATATGCACAAGGAGAAAGGTTTGATGTATAAATAAACTAAAAAAAATAATAAAATCTGATGCATATCCATGTGAATTTCTCTACCCATAATCTATTGTTTTTATACAGGGTGGTAAGGAGCCAACTAGCACATTTCAAATGCTGAAACATGCCATTTGTTATCCAAAGCTTACAAGCTTATTTCTTGAAAACTGTAACAGAAAGATGGCCAACTTTTAAAACAATGCACTATTGTAAGTGATTTTGGAAGCTATCATACACACACCTAAGTAGATCACCACCTATTGTTGCAACTTCGTCAACAATGGCTTGTTTGATTCTTGAATGTTCACCATGCATCTTCAGAACATACAGACTTTCAAGTATCCCCACAGGAAAAACTCTGGGACAGTAAGATCGGGTGACCAATCAGGCCAAGTAATGTCTTCAAATCAAGAGATAACACTTCCAAACAGCCCATGAACAACAGTCATACTGTTTTGTACTGTGAGAGTTGTTGCACCATCCTGCTGAATGAGTAAATGCCAAGCTATTGTAAGCATGGTGACATAACATTCTGAATTAAACCATCACTTTGGAAGAGTGCAACTCTTTAGGGTTTACTGTGCGACGGTATTAAGGTTGTATTGACTTCATGTGAGTGGAAGCCAATTTGCGAGTGAATAATGTTTCTCACGTAATGTTGTTTACATCAGTGTTGAAGCCATCTTGTGACGTCACTCCTTGTTTGGTTCGTAGCTCCCTCTGGCGTAGCAATTTGTATCAATTAGTTTCCGAAAGAATTTAAAGTTTTGTATATTGTCCTCCGGCTAGCTATCATCTTATCTTGGTAGGACATGTATCTCTATGTAAGGGTGTGAATCGGAAAGGAATCTTTTATCCAGAAATGATACTGATGAAGAAATTGGTTTTATAACTTTTATTGTCGAACACGTTCACTAACACTTTTTACATATTAATCTGGATACTCGCCAAACTGAAACTGTTTGTAATAACTTCTTACTTATCACTTTTAACTATGTATAGAATTAACTTTATAACAATTCTCGTAATTATGCTGCGTGTAACTTGACGAAATGAAGGACTGACTGACGATGAACTGAGAGACCGACGTGTAGAGTATTGAGAATTCTGAACTGGGAACAAGCTACCTCGAACCTACACTATTTATAGGCCTGCATCAAGATACACCTAAAGATTATAAATGAACTGCTATTGGCTAATAAAACGCGCCAACATTAGCGTCTATTTTAATATCCAATGAAAACCACGAATACATATGCTTTAGGAAATGTTCTAGAAGCTTCTACCGAAAAGGCGCGAAACATTACGTAACTTCCTTGTTCCCGGTAATGATAAACAACTCACCCCATCGCTGCATTATTGCGTTATTATTGACAGTTTCAGTAAAGCCGTATATTATTATTTACCAATAATAATTACAATTAATAAACCTCTGAAATCAATGTCACATAAAAATACATATTCATATTACAATCATTAATTACATTTAAGTAATTTGTGATACAAATTACCGTATCATATGCCCCACTAGAAACATAATTATAAATATTTATAACTTGTTTAGAAATTTTATAATTGTGTTTTTAGTCTCCTAAATCTTGGAACACACGCTATCACTTTCACTTAACACTTCACACGCATTTAACACACGACATATGTTTTATCTCGCCACTACTTACTGGCTCTGGTTTAATTAATTTAGATATTAATCTGACATTACAATTTTTTTGATAGCAAATACTGTACCCTGAATTATTTAATTAATGTTA
Source organism: Deroplatys truncata (assembly GCA_030765065.1). Taxonomy (NCBI): domain Eukaryota; kingdom Metazoa; phylum Arthropoda; class Insecta; order Mantodea; family Mantidae; genus Deroplatys; species Deroplatys truncata. The sequence continues at coordinate 193,742,698 of CM060987.1, forward strand.
CCAAATTGTTTACTTTCTGAAGTTGTTGACAAAATTTATGCGTTCAAGAATTTTTTTGTAATTATTACACATATTTACCAAAATATTTACCCTCTACACAAATATTTACATCTCTTAAATCTAGACAATGTTTCACCTTTTTTTTTGGGCTACATCAGTATTTATTTATTTATTTATTTTTTTATTATTATTATTTTTTTTACCCATTTTTGTTGTTTTGTACTTTATTTTAACAATACTCTTGTAATAGTATTTATGTACTTTACTTTAATATAACATCATGCTTTATTTCACATGTTCAGTTACTAATAAAATGTTATTTTCCTCTCAAACAGTTAGTCATGGCCACAATTTATTTCTCCTTTCACATGACGTACATTTTATTTAACCCTCTTACGTTCCAATACCTTGTTCTGCATTTCGCCTTTAACTATCCAGCATTTACTATTTATCATCTTTGTCTTTTATTTCACCATGATCTTCATGGTTGTATGGTTTAAGCATCTCAATATGGAACTTTCCTATGCTTTTTCGAGTTGTTGGATTACATAACTCATATGTATTAGTTCCATATACTTCAACAACTTCATATGGTCCATGGTATTTGAGAAACATTCGCCAATAAAGTTTATTTTCTTTATCCGATAATTTCTTGGTTTTAACCAAAACTAAATCTCCTATTTTGATCCTCCATTCCTTTCTCTTCTTTTCTTCATGTTTAATTTTTCTTTTTATGGCTTTTTTCTTCATCCTCTCGAATGCTTTTCGGCACATCTCTTCTTCTGTTTGTGGTATCGAATGCGCATCTGGAATGGCTTCTGGAATTTTTTTACACATTGTATTGATCTTCTTTCCTAACTTAAGTTCACATGGTTTGTATCCTGTCACATTGTTTACGGTCTCATTTAGTAGATTCTGAACGAAGTTCACGTATCCATACCATTGGGTGTGTTTTCGATGACACAACACCCTTAAATAATTTGAAATTTCCTTAATTTCCCTCTCCACTGGGTTGGAGTTCGGTCTGTATCTTGACGAAAAATATTGTTTAATGCCATTTTCTTTCAGTCCATCCATAAATTTTTTTTCCTGTGAAGTACGAAGCATTATCGCTCAATACAGATTGAATAGGTCCTTCTTCTATCACATATGACTTAAGTAGTCTATTCAAACATGCTAAACCTGTAGGTTTTCTCAAAGGGTAAATTCTTACATATTTGCTGAATATATAATAACATACAAATATATATTTGTTTCCAAATTGACTTGGAGGCATCGGACCATGAATATCAATACTAATTACACATCTCGGCTTATCCCTTATAACCGAATTAGTTTCAAATGCATATGCTGCATTTATTTGCTTTGCCTTCTGACACAGGTTGCAGCACGATATAAATTTCCGAACTTTCTGACGCAATTTGGATATGTATAAATTCTCTAAAATCATAGAAGTTGTTCGGTCCGTCCCTGAGTGTGCTAACCCTTCATGAAAATTCTTAATTAGTTCCTTTTCCATGCTTTTCGGAACCATTACCTTCCAACTAGGCATTTCTTTTCCATGCTTTTTGTATAATGTCCCATCTCGAATTGCTATAATTTCTTTCTTTGCCTCCTCAATCAATGGTGCATTTTCTTTAAGTTCAAATAATTTTGCATCCTCATTTTGAATTTCCCCCATATTTTTCAATTTTCTAATCATTTCTTTGCTTAAAGGAATTTCAATTGTCAATATTTTGACTTCATTTCTAGGCCTTTCAATATTTTCGGGAATTTGTGGGTTGTAGTTCAATCTTGATAGCAAATCACTGAAGGTATTATTTTTGCCAGGAATGTGGATAATCTCAATATCGAATGCAGATATTGCATGAATATATCTAGCAAGTTTTCCACTACATAATCTACACCGTTGTATGAAAGTTAGGCTGATGTGGTCTGAATATACTTTCACCTTTTGCTGATAAATATAGGTTTTAAAACGAATTAATGAGAAATATAGTGCTCCAATTTCTAGCTGAGTCACTGAAGAATTCCGCTCAATATTTGTAAGTCCTCTAGAAGCTGTACTAACGACGTGAAAGTCATTGTTGATGTCTCGCTGTCCTAAAATTCCGGCGTATCCTTGCATTGATGCGTCGACATAAATCTCATATTCCAAATCTTCTCTGGGCCTCTCGAGTAATATGGACTTAGCAAAGAGTTCCTTTACTCTCTCAAAACATTTTTGATGATCCTCTGTCCATTTCCACTTATTGTTCTTTCGGAGAAGCTGCCGCAGTGGTTCTATTTCAGCCGAATATCTTGGTACGAACTTACTCTGAAAGTTCAGTACCCCTAAGAGACGTCTAATTTGTTTTACGTTCCTGGGTGACGGAATTCTCATTATTGCTTCTATTCTTTTCTGATCAGGTCTTATACCTCGTTCATCCACTACATAACCCAGAAAATTTATTTCCTTGACACAAAATTTTGATTTTAGTATGTTCACAGTCATACCATGTTGTTGTAGTTTATTTAACACATAATGGACATTATTCATGTGTTCTTCAAATGTTTGACTAATGATTAAGAAGTCGTCAATATACTTTATTAAAAAGTCATCTGCAGAATTTCCAAAGATACTGTGAATGGCTCTCAAAAATCCACTTCCTGAGTTTTTTAGACCAAAAGGATTTACACAAAAACGATACTGGATCCCTGAGTACTGAAATGAAGTGTAATCACGCACTTGTGGATCTAATTCCACTTGCCAATATGATGCAGTGAGGTCAATGGATGTCAGAAATCTCCCTCTTGAAAGTTTTGTAATTAGTTGTTCAATTCCCTCACTTTGAAAATGATCTGGTTTCATATACCTGTTGACATATCTACCGTCTAATGTTAATCTCAAACTACCATCTCGTTTAATACTCCAGCAGATTGAATTTATGTACTGAGAATTACTTTGCTCAATAATCCCATTTTCTAACATGCTATTTATTAGTTTTCTAGCTTTGTCCCGGAGACTTATAGGTAAATTGTCATACTTGTGCCTATATGGTGGTACGTCTTCTACTTGAAATGTATGTTGATATACATTACATCTGCCTGGGATATTACTAAATACTGAACTATTGTTCATCAAAACATCATGAAGGATTTGTTTTTGCATTATCGTAAGATTATAAGCTTCTTCACACTTGTATATTATTTCCTCATTTCTCTTCTTTTCCAGCTGTTGTCTGTCTCGCTCACATGGTCGTCTTTTGTTTGGATTGTAAATTCCTCTACTTTCTCTGGCATTTCTGCTAGCTGTTGAAAATATGGCGTGGTATTCCCTTCATATTCTGTGACTACCTGCTTTATCTGACTATTTCTATCAGTTTCTGCGATTTGTACAAAAAACTCTTGGTCACAAAGATTCTTCTCATCCTTTGTCATCTCGATTACAGAAACTTTCTCTTTTATAAATGGTACCCTTATTTCTCTATCTTCTTTTGTTATTTTTAACTCTTCATGTTTAAAATCTATACATGCTTCATATTCATGTAGGAAGTCACATCCTATAATTATGTCACAAATCAGATGGTTTACAATTAGAAATTCCATTGGTAATGGATACTGAATTATTAAAGACGTCCTGAGAACCTACTACACAGGAGTCTGTTAACAGTTTTCCTGGTTATTTCCATGTTCATGTACGGGACTGCCATTCCTAACAGGCGCTAAATCTATCTCAGTGTCGCTACCATTGTTTTGAGTTCCCCTTCCTCGAGTTCGAAATCCTCGATTTCTGACATTATGTCCCCTTGGCACGTAATTTTCTTGCCGTTCCTCAGATCTTTCCCGGTTATTATTTTCCCTCCAGTGAGTGAAATTTCCCCTTTGTCTAATGTACCTCCTTCCATAATTTTGCCCTCTTTCAGGCAATTTTTCTGTCCTGACATAATTTATTTGTTCCTGTCGACCTGGTCTCCTATCTATCCTTGATCTTTCAAATTGTGGAACGTATGATTGATACCGTTGTCTGGTATTAATTTCATGATGTCTGTCTTGTCCTCTAATTTGCTGATAACTACCTTGGTAATTTCTTCTATCTCGCACATCTAAAAATCTATGTTCCCACTCCCGAGACATATCTTCTTCCTGTTGTTCTAAAGCTGTTATTAATTCTGTCATCTCATAGATGTTCCGTGGTTTTGCAATTAATAAGTAATTTCGTATCCTTATAGGATAATGCCTTGCGAGTAAACTCACAAAATCTTCCTCACTGATTGGAGGTGACAAGTTTCTAACCTGACTTGCATGTTTTAGTAAGTAATCAGTCATTGATATTCCCTCTCGTGGATTAAATTGACCATGACTAAGCATTGCTCGAATTCTTTGCTGTACCGTAACATTCCAAAATCTGTTCATGAATAATCTCTTAAAGGATTCATATGAAATCTCACCCCCTGATACCATTTGTAACCAATCTAATGTTTTCTGGTCCAAACATCTTTTGACAACTATCATTTTCAATGCTTCAGGTATCCTTTTAATTTGAAAATACTCTGATAGTTCTGCAATGAACTGTACTGGACTGGAGTTTTCATTAAATTTTGGAAGTGGAAAATCACTTAAGATATGATTGTAATTTTGCAAATTCCCTACTCCCATATTTAAATTCTCTAGTGTAACTTGTGCACTCTGAGTTTCAGCATTAGCTATAGATGAAGCTGCCGCATCACTCACATTATTTGTTATACCTGAGGAACTACCTCTATCATTATGTTGTACATCTGATACATTCACATCACATATATTTGCCCTTGAATTTAATTCTAACCTATTTACAGTACCTTGCAGATTTTCTATTGTCTGTTCCAATTTTTTATTATTCTCATTTTGAACAGTTTGGTGTTTGTTAATTTCAGAAGTCAGCTTTTGATTCAAATCTATAGACAAAACTTTAACTTCATCAGACAATTTATTTCTCTGTGTTTCTGACTCCTTCTGAATTTCAGATATTTCCCCTCTGAAATTAACTTGCACCTGTATTAAATCTGCTTTTGTAGCCTCCATCATCTCTTTTAACTCACTTGAAATGCTTACTCATTCGGCTACCTAGCTCTGTACATTTTACATTAACATGCTCTATTTTATTATTAACCTCACTTTTTTGGTTAGATATTTCCCTGCTCATGTCTAACATTTTCTTTGAAACTTCACCTATTTCATGTGCTATCATTTCTTGATTTTCATTTTTCATTCTAATCATACTACTATCCAGCTCCATGAATTTCTTTTCAATTTCTTCCCTGTTTTGTTCTAAGCTTTTACCAATATCTTCCCTTAATTCCCTATGACTCTTTTGCATATCTTCCCTGTTTTGATCTATTTTCTTTTCTAATTTCTCATTATTCTTACAAATTTCTTCCCTTATACTCTGAGTTAATTTTTGTTCTAATTTCTCAATATTCTTACTACTATCTTCCCTGTTTTGTTCTAAACCCTTATTTAGTATTTCACCAAAATTTCTTATCATTTCCATCATCATACTAGCATCAAAATTAACATTTCCTGCTATTCTATTCTCACTTTCTGTACTAACATTTTCATCCTCAAATCCTAAAAAGTCTGGGCTATTTCCTGTAACCTGTATTGAATTACAACTAACTGTTACATTATCTCCCTCCATAATTATTTCTTCTGTATTATTGGTAGCCATTGTTTTTTTTATCCTACCACTCCTCAGTAACATTTATTTACCCTTTTTTTTTTACAAAAAAAATTAAGATACTCTAACCTTACTGATGCTGTCCGTTGCTGTTACTTTGATGTCCAGCTTCCTGCCCCATTCTCCTAGATTTGTATGTCGCTTCTGCGTTGTATTATGATGAATCTACGTTGTCTCGATGTTTTTGCGTCCACTTATCCGCGTCGTTTGTCGCTCCTCTAGTTGTTTCTTGAATCTGCGTCTTGTAGATCATTTCACTGCTGCATTCATTCCACATGCTGATTAATTCTGCTACTTTCCTGGTTAATTCTGCTACTTCCTGGTTATTGTGATCCTTTCCTGGTCATCTTGCCCCACGTTGGGCGCCAATTTGCGACGGTATTAAGGTTGTATTGACTTCATGTGAGTGGAAGCCAATTTGCGAGTGAATAATGTTTCTCACGTAATGTTGTTTACATCAGTGTTGAAGCCATCTTGTGACGTCACTCCTTGTTTGGTTCGTAGCTCCCTCTGGCGTAGCAATTTGTATCAATTAGTTTCCGAAAGAATTTAAAGTTTTGTATATTGTCCTCCGGCTAGCTATCATCTTATCTTGGTAGGACATGTATCTCTATGTAAGGGTGTGAATCGGAAAGGAATCTTTTATCCAGAAATGATACTGATGAAGAAATTGGTTTTATAACTTTTATTGTCGAACACGTTCACTAACACTTTTTACATATTAATCTGGATACTCGCCAAACTGAAACTGTTTGTAATAACTTCTTACTTATCACTTTTAACTATGTATAGAATTAACTTTATAATAATTCTCGTAATTATGCTGCGTGTAACTTGACGAAATGAAGGACTGACTGACGATAAACTGAGAGACCGACGTGTAGAGTATTGAGAATTCTGTTGAACTTGGAACAAGCTACCTCGAACCTACACTATTTATAGGCCTGCATCAAGATACACCTAAAGATTATAAATGAACTGCTATTGGCTAATAAAACGCGCCAACATTAGCGTCTATTTTAATATCCAATGAAAACCACGAATACATATGCTTTAGGAAATGTTCTAGAAGCTTCTACCGAAAAGGCGCGAAACATTACGTAACTTCCTTGTTCCCGGTAATGATAAACAACTCACCCCATCGCTGCATTATTGCGTTATTATTGACAGTTTCAGTAAAGCCGTATATTATTATTTACCAATAATAATTACAATTAATAAACCTCTGAAATCAATGTCACATAAAAATACATATTCATATTACAATCATTAATTACATTTAAGTAATTTGTGATACAAATTACCGTATCAACTGGAAACCAGTACTGAATGTTCTGATGTTGATGAAGCCCGAAAGATGAAAATGCACTCATCAGGCATGAATAGTTTATTCAAGATGTTAATGTTTTCGCTTAGCACTCAGTCATGGCAGTGCAGAAATTCACTCATGATTTCTTGTCTTTGAGGTTAAATTTCTGAACAGTTTGCAATTTTTAATGATGAAATTTGACCTCCTTAAGCATTGAAATAAACTTCTGAGACTGCCGGCATGAAGAGAATCAAGGACTTTGTTTAAAAGCTTCCCTCACTCTCTGCAAGTTCTCTGCCATGTGCACTGTTTTTGAAGCTTCGTGCTTCACATTAAACACACTACCAACTCTTCAAACTTCCTCACCAAAACTAACATGGTACCTGACCATGTCTACAAACATTAAACTGTTGTCTAAACAAACGTTGCATTTCTGTCACGGACTTAGTTTCATAACTACAAACCAAGGTAACACAATATTGAACACTCCAAAGCTCCATTGTGACTGACCATATGAAATGGTGTCCTCTCTTTTAGCGTTCCTCTTGCCCCTGCCTAATTCAAGCTATTTATTGTGCATGCATAATATTCAAATTTGAAATGTATAATCGGCTGAGTATCACCTGTATCTCTTCCAGATTATTCTTACAAAAGCTAATAATTCTTTCTACTTCCTGTTAATCAAGACAAACACTTTGCAGAAATACATTCATTGTGCATTTCTTTGTATGTACAAGTGGGATACAGGAGGCTGAAATGATAATTAAATTTTAAAAAGCAGGTGGCTATTTCCTGGCTTTGAAATTCCACACTTTCTGCATGACATCCCAAGAAACAAAAGAATAGTGAGTTAGTATTTCAAAAAATATTAACCACTGGACAATTTAAACCAAGAACGAATATCCCAGAAATAGTTGAAGCCACAAAAGATAAATTGACATAATTTGTGTGTTTTAATCAGATCTACAATTTTTGTATAACCAGTATTTATCTCTTATTGTTTAGCAGTTATACAAAATTTGTTCAGAATAAAGAGGTCTCCATAAGCCATTGGCAAAAAATTCAAGACAGATATATTTTATAACTCAAGCAAATATTGTTAACATCCTGTATTTTATTCAAAATCATTCAGAGTAATTTTTGAGATAGTCAAAAACAATGAAGACTTTCCCAGTAAAGGGTAGTATGGTATGGGGGTATTTTCTTGAAAATCTTTGTATCAAATTTTTGAAACATGGTGAAGTTCAGCTAAAGCTGCTAAGTTAGGGACTGCTAATTCTAATACCATTTTGAATGTATTGATAAACATCTCCACCCCATATATAGTTTTTTATTCAACTGCTGCTGAATAAATTCTCTCAAGCCATTTTACTTTTATACTTGGTATTTCTTCAAAGATACTCTAATGCTACTCAAAGCTAGTTTTCTCTTTCCTTGTTCATTTCTCTTCTGCTCTGTACATTTTACTTTGTTGTTAAGTCATATCCCTAAGTAATCAAATTTCTTCACTGGCTCACTTTCACTATCCTCCAACCTCTGCTTTTCATCTCTACAAAATTTGATTCCTTTTTTTCATAATATGACTTTATTTTTATTTATTTCAGAGACCTACACGTTGCCCTTTTTAAGGAGGAAGTACAAGATAGATTTCCTCTCCTTAAAAACGTATCAATTAATTTAATACAAATAACAAAATTGAATGAAATTATACTCTAATTCAAATTTATAAACTTTTCACTCAATTTACAAATAAATAAATAAATAAATAAATAATAATAATAATAATAATAATAATAATAATAATAAAGGCAGCATTAATCACAACAAAGTAATTATTACTTTAGCACCCTGTGACCGATTTGCTTCAAATCTTTTAAATAAGTGCTAAATAATATGTTACAGGCCCTTTTGGATATCTTTTTTGTGGTAAAAGTTTAGTTTGGCTGCAAGAAATGTTTAAAAACTGTAATATAACAACGTGCATGCATCAGTGATTACACATAAGCAAACATGAGAAGAGAGAAGATGATTGCAAGGCAATAGATTTGAACTCGCCTGAAGTTAATTTGCCATTAAGATAACATAGGCTCCCTAAAGTTATATTAGGACCAGTTCTGCTTCTTCACTGAGCATTCAGGTGTGACACATTTGTTCGAACCACAATCAACTTGCCTTTCTTGGTTGTTATGTTTTTCTGCAACAATAGAAAATTATAATTGAAATGAATATCCTCTTGCAATTCTGGCAAGTAACCAGTTCTTTCGGAACGTCATGCTTTATAAAATATTGTAAAATCTTACCCTCATTACATTAAATGTTGTCAATGAAATGTACTTCACATGAATCACAACAGAGTTTCACTTGAAATGATCAGCACAAAATCAACAATGATACTATTGATATTCTTTCATTTTTCAATGGTGTGTGCCTTCAGTTATTTTTTCTTCAAATTGTTATATACATTCAAATTAATATTTTCTGACAGAATAAGCATATAAATTGATATAAATTTATTTTTACTTTTTTATGATTTACCTTAAACTTTATACACCTTGCACACACAAAAGAAAATGTTTCATGGATGGATTTGAACCACAAAGGTTAATATAGAAAACCTTATTGGAAGATCAAATTGCAACACAACAAAATGGCTGAGGTCACTAGAGGACTGATCAATGACGATCTTCATATCCCTCCAGATGATACCAAGTAGCAATAAGAGGACAAAGGGAAGCTCTAAACACGAGGATGAGAATGTGGTGTAAGGGTTTCAGGGATAGAGGGAGTTGAATGGGAGGAAATGTGAATGAGGGTGTAATGAAGTGCATGGGGGTTCGTAATAACATTTTTAACTTTTTTTATTTATTCCCGAAACTAAGCTTTTGCCCCAAAACTCATTAGGGTATTATTTAGTGCTCATATTATAAGCATGATTTAAAATAAATCGATCACTAGGTGCCAAAATAAATTTTACCATTAAAAATAATCCTTATCACAGATATATTATCACAGTAAAGATTGTTATCATAGTCATCAACTCATCACATTAACATTCACATATTCTTTACTACAAAATTCAATCAATCTTTTGCCCAAAATTATAAATTTTATAATAGTGTAACTTAACATCCCTTTTAAAATGACAAATTTACTTTAGGTTGCTTTTTTTGCAGTGTTTCTCAATTTGATTTGTTTACCATCTGTAAAAATTACCAATAAAGTATTGTATCTATGTCCTCAGTAGTACTTACAGGGTTTCCTGACAGGTGCCACTTCCTCCATCTTGCTGAGCTTGCTTCATCTTGCTTTGAGAACTGCAGAGCTGCCAACATATGACTAACAAACAGTGCCATCCTTTCACAAATAATGAATATTCCTTGCACCTCTTTATTTGCAGTAGCAGCCCTAATATTACTACTCCTTGCTTAGGTTAATTAAAATCCAGTAGTTACAACAAAGCATGAGAGCTAAGCGAGCATGCATTCATTAACAATGTTTATGATTTAGTATTTATTGAAGCTTAGGTTTCTTATTCACGGGAGGTTAGGTTAGGTTTAGTTTTTCTTATATAAACTTAGATTAATTAGCAACCAGTAGTTACACCAAAGCACGTGAGCAAAGTGATCAAATGTTCAACAATGTTTATGATCCACTATTTTTATAAGCTTAGATTTCTGATTCACGGGAGATTAGGTTAGGTTTGTTTTTTTTTATATATAAACCTAGGTTAATTAGCAATCAGTGATTTGGGAGGTTAGTTGAGGTTTAGTTTTTTTTATATATAAGCAAAGATCAATTAGCAACTAGTGATTCATGGGGGGGTTAGGTTAGGTTTAGTTTTTTTATATAAACTTGGATTAATTAGCAACCAGTAGTTGCACCAAAGCATGCAAGCGAAGTGAGCATGCGTTCCTTAACTCCACTAATGATTTTCTTTGGTGTAATGCATTATCAACAATACACTGCTTTAGCATTTACATTTATGTGTGCAGGAAGCAAACAAGAAGAACAATAATAACTAAAACATTGGAATTTAGCAGATTTGCCTAACCATTGTTGGCAATTCCCTGTGCACATATGCATTATCGACAAAATGGCAAAGTTTGTTGTTGTTAACCAAGAATTTTACTATAAAAGAAAGAATACTTAAAAGGGTAAATTAAATTAAATTGAGTTTTATTTATGGACGCTCTTTAACTGATGTGATCCTTAGTGTCCCATTCTATATTGGGTGTGAAAGACCAGAAATTTTGCTAAGAGGCCTCTTTATCGAGCTTGAGGTCCTTTTATGTGACGTAAATCTATGACACCGGACTACCGGCTTTACTTCCCTTCCAAAGGAGCCATGCTAAGGATTTTTATGCCTGAAAAAATTCATTGCCCTCCGCCAGGTATGAACCTGCGACCTCGCGAACTAGAGGCTAGCATGGTAACCACTACACCATGGAGGACGACCTTACTTAAAAGGGTGGATCACAGGCTTTGGAAGCATCAACATCTACTACAAAACACAACTCTAAGGTAATCTTACTAATATTTTATGCTTTTTTAACACTATTTAACAAAACCATACTTTGTATACTTTGTACTTTCACCATAAAATAGATAATGTATTTAGATAAATAAATAAATACAACAATCATTAACATTAAATAACAGGTATACAATTTAAAACATACTTAGGTTAACTATATTAACATCTTATAAATGAATTTAAAGGCATCTGCAGGCTAAATTGAACATATACAATATGTCTCAAATTATATACAATTTATATATAATTTACAAGCCTGAGTGCTATATATATACAATTAACCTATTTTATTACTGTGAAAGCTACAAAATACATTGTTTCTATCACTAAAGGCTGGTTCACAACCACCCGGTAACGGTAACCAGAACGGAAACGAGAACGGGAAGCAAGAAATTTTGATTCACAACAGCCCGGTAACGAGAACGGGAATGCATATCGATCACAAAGTGAAAGTCGATTTTGCGCATTGGGATTTCATTTGTTTTTAACTGACCAATGACTTTTTTCACCTACTTCCAATTTAGCCAAGCCAACGTCAAAATTCGATAGAGTAAACATTATCTAAATGCATATTCATTACATTTCCGATCCCTCTACTTATGCCAAACTTTCATTCCTTTATTTAATGGCATACATTAAAATTGTTTATTCTTTTTTCATTTCCACCGGATTTAGCTGTTCTTTGTAGCTTTTGCCATTGTTTTTTAGGTAATAGCCAGTTTTTAGTTGCATATAAACAAACTACAAATGATCCCTTCACCAGAGGAACCAACGTTGATTAGATTTGCGGGTGTCGGATTGAGGTTAGGAAGCACATTTACTACTAATTCCTACCAGTTTCATGTTTCCAGCTTGCGACTACAGAGAGCACTAGTGGCTGTTTCATGTCACGGCCGCTTAGAATAACCTCTAGAGTGAAGAGTCTAATATGCACAATAGGGATCTAATATGCCGTGCCCGGGAACGAGAACGAGAAAGTTAAAAGTTGGGCAACTCTTCTTCCCGTTCCCGGGGCCCGGGAAGGCTTCCCGTCGGTTGTGGACACTCCCATTTGAATACATGTATTTCAACTTTCCCGTTCTCGTTCTGGTTACCGTTCTCGTTGGTTGTGAACCAGCCTTAATATGTACTTAAAATTTTACTTATAACTATTTATAAATTCATCTATAGAATAAAAGCACCCTTGAATACAATAGCTTTTTAGTTTGTTTTTAAAACTACTTTTGCACTTTATACATTTTTATGTGCTATGATAATTCGTTATATGATATACATGCAGCTATATTTGAATTTCTATTATTAAAATATTTTCAAAACAGTTTAAATATAACTCATATTGTAAGATACTCATTTTCAAATTCTAAAGAAATATTTGAAAAACAATTGAATTAGTGATTTGTTGTTCCTTTATTTTATGTTATTTGTTTTTCCTTCCCACTAAACAGAGGACAATTTAGAAATGTGACACAAATATCACCAATATACTTGTTGTTCTGTGTTTCTAAAAACATGGTTGATCTATTCTAAAGGAGTGTGCACTTTATCCCTAATTAAAAGAAGCTTAACCAAAAACTTCTGTATAGTAAAGGTAAGTAGGTATCTGAATGCCATAGAAACAGTTAAGCTTTTTGGTTATTTTTAACCTTTCAGGAGAAGTAATTGAAACAAACCTGGAAGCAATTTGTTAACCCTAAAATTAAAAACAAATTGAGATAAGAGGTTGTGATAAGGGTATGTAGTGATATAGTATATACCTAGGGATGGTGATTTTTCCTAAATGCAATATAGTGCAAAATACTCATAAAGGCTTGTACTGTATTTTAATTTTTCACAATGCATACACCACAGCTTATGTGTTTTGAAAATGCGATAAAATGCAAAATTGACTCAAGATGTGAAAACTATACTAAACCGATATAAATGTAAAATATATGGGCTCTTTTTTAAATGAAAATGTAGACAGCAAAATGAAAACATGTTTATGGAACGTTTGCTTAAGCGCAACAAAAGATAGTTATGTGGAAGAAAATGCAAAAAACATTTATTTTTTTCTCCCAAGAAGTTGTAAACTTTTTAACCCATTTCCACTGTCTGAGTATTGTTAGTAGATCTGAAACATTTAAGTGAAAGTAAGATCCCATTGTCTTTTTTGAGCTCATAGGATTTTCTGGTTTTGAGGGGTGTAAATATTTTCATTCCCAACTGTAGTATAAATTATGCAGAAAAATAAAAATGTAGACTGTCTGCAAATGCTATTGACTGTAAAGTTCACATACCCAGATTTTACTTAATTAGTTCTGCAGTGTACGTGAATTCCTAATAGTATACATGTTGAAAAACATTTCAGTCAAGTACAATTAATTGTAATGACAGGAGAATAGGAATGACAGAACAAAATCTTGAGAGATGTTCTCTGATTTCATTCAACAGTGTTATTGATTTATGAATTTGCATGATTTGAGTTAATTTTGTGTATTTTCTTTTTATTATTCTGGTTTCGCATCAGAAATTCTCTTTATTCTGCATTATGCTTTAGCCGGTATCAATTCTATTTCTCTCTGTGTTGCTCACTTCAACTCAATTTATTTCTTGTCTGTTTAGGTTATGTACATGATGTTAATCAATATAATTGTATAAGATAAATTTAATTTCGGATTAATCCTATTTTCTACTATGGAATATACTGCCCTCCCCCCACATACGCATGCACGCACACACATAAGTGAATAATGTTTTAATAATAAAAAATAATTTACACATTTTTATCATCTAAGTACTCCTCAATGGAGTAATAACATTTGTTTAGCAAATAGATTTTTAGGTTTGTTTTAAATTTCCCAAATATGTATTATGTTTTTATTTCTGACAGAAGTTTGTTATAAATTTGAATACCACTGTATTTAAAGCTAAGCTCATATAACTTTCTTCTATGAAAAATAACATGCAAGCATGATCTTTTCCTGATATATATTATGATTATGAATTTAAGAGCTTTTATTAAAATGTTTATTTTGTTCATATTTGAATAATAATTTTATAAATGTATATACAAGGCAGTGGCAGTATTTTAAACTTTTTAAGCTATACTAGATTCCCATGCGAATTAATCGGAACAGAACAATAACACAACATTTTACATGCTTTCATGAATTTAATCATAAATTACTTCCAATTTACATTTATTAACACTTAACATGTCCTCCTTTCTGTTTTATAACTTCCATTACACAATTAGGCATTGACTCCACAAGATTGGAACACACATTTTTGAGATCATCATGAAATCACACTTGAATTAAAGCTAATATCAAACGTCCTTTTGTGGAACAGTCAAAGTTTACAAGTCTCTTTTTGCAAATAGCCCACAAATTTTTATGGGGTTCATGTCAGGCGAATTCCCTGGCCAGTCAAGCACATAAGCATTGTTATCTTTGAAGAATTTCTTCACTTTCTTAAAAGTGTGGCAGGTAGCTAAATCTTGCTGAAAAATTCTGTCACCTTTCGGGAACCTTTTCTGGAGTTCACGAACAACTCTCACCAGTACTGTGATGTAGTGACCACTTTTCATCATGCCTTCAACTGGAATTAAAGGTCCTAGTCCCTTATAGGTGAAACAGCCCCAAAACATTTTCTTCTCAGGGTGTTTTACAGTCTGTTGAAATTGTGCTGAATTTGCAGGTTCATTATTGCTCGGCGCACTTACTGAACCCTCTGACCTTGCACTTCAAAATGAGTCTCATCAGAGAAAAGAACCTTTTTCCAGTCTTACAGTGTCCAATTCCAATGCGCACGCGCCCATAAGAGATGTTTCTTACACATTGCTTCTGTAAGAAGCTGTGTCTTCACAGGTTTTTGGACTTTTCTTCCAACTGCTAAAAGTCTATGACGGACATTAGATGCATCTAGATTCACTCCCCTGTCCCTCAGGCTGCAAGCCAAGTCCACAGCAGTGAGCCTAGGGTTGTTTTGCTTTTGCTAAGGAGAAAGTAGTCATCAGTTGGTGAAATTTTCTTTTCCCGACCACATTTCCCCTTTTTCTTTGGTGTAATGGAGCCAGTCTCTTCATACTGATGAATAGTTCTATATACAGTGGCTACACCAACACCGAACTTTGTAGCTATCTTTCTTTGCATCATAGAAGTATTTTGTGCTAATGTCAGAATTGCACTTCACTTCCTGGGAGTCATATCCATTGAAGACCAAAATTTACAGATATTACAAGAGAACTATAAAACTCAACCATATCCAAATAAATGCACTTTGAACTGAAAACCAAGATTCAAACTTGGGACCTCTTAAATGTGAGGCAGACATACTGCACCCACACCACAGAAGTGGGGTAGTAAATCTTAGTGTATCTCTTATGGTTTGCCAGTTATACAGAATTCTTTCAGAGCAAAGAGACCTTCATAGACCATTCCCTGAAAATTCAAAATACTGTGATTTTATTCAGTTTTTCAATGTCACTTCACTTTGCTAGTTCTGTCTTCACTGTCACTTCACTTTGTTTTGCACCAAACAGTTGGATGAATCATGCGCAGCAGCCTCTACTTCCGTTTGCTTCACTTGGTAGAGTATCAAACACTGGACTTCACTAACTGCATGCCAAGCAGCACTCTCTGTACGTCACGACTCACCGAACAGCATTTATCTTGCAATGACACCATGACTCGCTCATTCACCTCCTGCCTTGCTCCACTGTCAGCTGGATCTCGAATGTCCAGGGAAGCAGAGAAGAGAGTGTCCAGAACTATCTGGTCGCCTCTTGAAGGTGCTCCTAGCGCATATGTCAGGGAGACTGCCCTGCCCCCTCTATCCTTCTGACCAATCGCCGGGGAGCACTGAAGGACACATTGCTGGGTGGAGCTGATCCATTACAATATAAAGTTTATTTGTGCTATAAACATCTTAAACATATGGCATTGTAATGAAAAATTATAATTTTTCCATGTAAAGAGTAGTTTGTGTTGGGGGATTTTCTTGAAGATGTTGAACTTAAATATTTTGGTATTTAACTTTTTGTTTTTGAATTATGCTGTTCTCTCTCTCTCTCTCTCTCTCTCTCTCTCTCTCTCTCTCTCTCTCTCTCTCTCACACACACACTCACACACACACTCACAAAAGAACCTTTTTCTAAGTGTTTTTACTTTCTCTACTACGTATAGTAAGTAAGGGAAGTATTGTATTCCACCCAAAAATTCGATATCAAGATTTCACCGGAAATATATGTTTTGAGGCCCCCTGAATCCAAAAAAAGCATTTTTGGAAACATGTCCATGTGTGTGTCTGTCTGTGAACAGCATAACTCAGAAACAAACAGTCAGATAAATATCATTAGATTCAGTATCTTCCAGAGATGCGATACGAAGGTTTTCAAGAAAATTCCCCCACCCCAGATTACCCTTTACATGGAACATTTTTCGAAAATTTTAATTTTCTCAAAAAATGGCTCTAACGATTTTGATTAAAATATCATATTTTTAAGATATTTTCATGACAAATGATATGTATATCTCGAATTTTCTGGGAATGTCTCCAAAAGTATTCTTCATTGTGAATGACTTTTGCGTAACTGGTAAACCATAAGAGAGAGACAAAATTATACTACACATAAAATGTAGATCGTTTAAAATACACAATTTATGTCATATACAGTTTTTTATTGAGTGAACCATTTTCGAGATATTGCTTGTTTATTCCCTTAAATTTTCCAATACTTATACTTTTTCTCAAATTCGTTATTAATTTTTTTTTATGTCCTGGACATGCAAAGAGAATGGAATGCACCACATAGCAACCAGCTCTTAAAAGATTTGACTAACGCTTAAAGCTTACCATATTCCCCTTGCATCTACAAGAAAATTAGCAATAAGATTAACATCTCGATTAACATGAAACATATGGAGAATAAGTGTTTGTAAAAGTAGTTTGTACAAGAGTAGAGAAAGTCATGCGAGTGTAACATATCAGAATTTTTGTTATTTATTTATTTATTCAGGGAACTCTAAACATACATTTCCTGTGAAATCTTGATATCAACTTTCTGGATTGAATACAATTACTTCCTCCGCCTAATAGGCACATGGTAGAAAAAGTAATAAGCTTGTATATGAATGATAATAAATTATGAGTCATGTGACTGTTACACATCACTTTGGGGGGCACTCAGAGAACCTCAAAGTACATTTCTGGTAAAATCATGATATGAAATTTTTGGGGTAAAACACAATGCTTTCTTTATAATATATGCAAGGTTGAGAAAATAATAAATGTGTTATGACTTTATGTAATGTGTATCTCCTGCTTTACATTATAATTAAAATGATATGAAGCTGATTATAAGTTACATAACTCATATTTAGGATGCTGGATGATGGATTGGGTCCTAGTTGGAAATTATGGCGGAGACACAGGTATATTGTTGCCTTACTGGCTTTCTTTGGCTTTTTCAATGCAAATGCCATGCGAGTCAACTTTAGTATTGCCATTGTAGCCATGACCACTGTGGAAACCACTGTCTTGGTGAATGGAACCATAATTGAAGTGAGTATGCAAGCTATTGACATTCTTGCAATGAATGTAGTAGTGCTCAACGAATGAACTTATGACTTTTAAAGCAATGATCTGACAATGTATACTGGCATGCATAAAAAGTGGCCTATAATGTAAGGCAGCTGTTTATGTTGGTAGTTGCTGATAAATTCAGCCCCACCCTCGTCAGCACCATCACCTCTGTTTCTAGAGTATAATAGCCCTAAAAATATGGCTGAACTGTCAAGGATAACATACAACTAGCTGTCCAGGCTTCCTAAGTCAATGCAGTGTTGAATTTTGGTGCAAAAAATAATATAATAAAAACATGGAAATAATGTCGCTGATGAAAGCTCTCATATATAATGTAATGTAATATTTATTTCATCATTATTACAATAATATAAATGAAACTTACATCTAAAACTACGTCTAGTGCACCAGTTTTCTAGCTCCCCCATATTTAGCCCCTAGGCTGTATATATGGGATAAAACTACTATACCATCTCTCCACTTTACAAACTATGCCCGTTCTGCTGTAACTTTCTTAAGCTCCTTATCCACTTATCCCTTGTGTTGCCTAAAAAGTCCCCATAATTTTAATTGTTTCTACTTTTATGCTTCCCAACATTCTTAATGCTACTGCTTCTTTGTTTAGCTTGTCCCATTTTTTATTCCATATAACCTCTCTCCACCTTTTAACCTTATCACATTCTATTAGCCAATGAAAAGTACTACCCAATTCATCACACATAATACATCTCCCTGAACAATTATATCCATTCCTTTTTAAAAATATTACTCCTGTGCGCATCCACACAACACCTATTCTACCAAATTGATTGCATATATCTACATACTTCTCCCTTCCCCAA
Source organism: Deroplatys truncata (assembly GCA_030765065.1). Lineage (NCBI taxonomy): Eukaryota > Metazoa > Arthropoda > Insecta > Mantodea > Mantidae > Deroplatys > Deroplatys truncata. The sequence continues at coordinate 193,761,645 of CM060987.1, forward strand.
TTTCTTTTAACCGATTCATACAAGATCAGTGACCTTTTATCAAAACTAGCCCATATCTCTTGTTTCTCGATATCTTGCACCCTCAATCTCACTTCTTTCCAAAACCCACTGTTATTATATTTATCTAATAGGAAAACATTCCTCATGCCAATTTCTTTTAGCCCATTTCCCATTTCCCCAATCCAACACTCTTCTCCTAAGACAGCTTTTTGGAACTGTATACATTCTTTTAATACATTACTATCTTCTAAATTTAAACATCTATACCAATACTTCAAAATTCTTTCCACTATGATACCTTTTCTCCCTACCCTTCCTAGCTCTGCCAGTGCCACGCCCCTTGGTGAACTCTTGGGTAAACCGAGAACTTCTCTACAAAACATTCTATGGACTATATCAATCTTAATCCATCCCTTTGCCACCCCCCATATTTCTATTCCATATAACATTTTTGACTCCGCTACAGCTTCATATAGCCTTTCCAACCAGTTCATTGATAGCGTGGGTGTTTTGCACAAGCAAACTCTAAAGCTCTCATATAATTGTTGTAGCTGTCATCCAATTTAATAACACATGCAAATAAGTTGTCATCCCCTCCTCTAGAAGGCTGAATTATGTTGGGTTGGTCTTTGTGTACCAATCATAGTGAACTGTTTCATACAGGCAGTATCTGATCCACAACATCATTTCACAACAATTATAACCTCACTCATTGGTTTGTTTTTATGTCTTTCAATTGTTTTCCTGGCCAGTCATATAGAGAACTGGTACTGGCTGAGTGGAGTGAAGGTGGAAGCCTCACGGAGCAAAAAACAGCATCATGATGTAGGGGAATGGACCACTTTTTATGCAAATCAGTGCAAATCTTGATCAAATTTATCTGGAACTTCCCACTAGCCATTTTGAATTAATGACATAAGAATGAGTGTAATGAACCTAGTTTCAAGGACCTGACATGGTGAGCTACATAGTACATCTCAGAGAATGAGAGGGGACAAAGAGAGAGAAACACTATTTTAAACTACATGGTGTGCAAAATTGGTTATGGGCTGGGAAGTTATTTCCTTGCAATTAGTGAAGACATTTTATTTTATAGGGATAAAATTCTATTATTTGCAGCATGAGCCCTAAAGCAACCCAGTTTTTTCCACCAAGAGCCTGAATGTTTAGGCATTTACAACAATCAAAATTGGCAAGCAAAAAAGCAATAAAAACATAAGAAAGAGTATAGTAAATTTAAAATGGGCATTATACATTTTAAAACTTCATAATCATGATACACTATGTGATCAAAAGTATCCAAACGCCCCCACAAACATACGTTTTTCATCTTAGGTGCATTGTGCTGCCACCTACTGCCTGGTACTTATTATCCGCGACCTCAGTACTCATTAGACATCGTGAAACAGCAGAATGAGATGCTCTGTGTAACTCACGGACTTTGTACGTGGTCAGTGATTGGGTGTCACTTGTGTCAGAAGTCTACGCAAGATTTCCACACTCCTAAACATCCCTTGGTCCACTGTTTCTGATGTAATAGGGAAGTGAAAATGTGAAGGGATATGTACAGCACAAAAGCATACAGGCCGACCTCGTCTGTTGACTGACAGAGACCGCCAACATTTGAAGAGGGTCGTAAAGAGTAATAGGCAGACATCTATCCAGACCATCACACAGGAATTCCAAAATGCATCAGGATACACTCCAAGTACTATGACAGTTAGGCATGAGGTGAGAAACCTTGGATTCCATGGTTGAGCGACTGCTCATAAGCCACACATCACGCAGGAAAATGCCAAACGCCTCGCTTGGTGTAAGGAGCATCAACTTTACACAAGTGAACAGTGGCAAAACGTTGTGTGGAATGACGAATCATGGTACACAATGTGGCGATCCGATGGCAGGGTGTGGGTATGGCGAATGCCCGGTGAACGTCATCTGCCAGCGTGTGTAGTGCCAACAGTGAAATTCGGAGGTGGTGGTGTTATGGTGTGGTGGTGTTTTTCCTAGAGGGGGCTTGCATCTCTTGTTGTTTTGCGTGGCACGATCACAGCGCAGACCTAGATTGATATTTTAAGCACCTTCTTGCTTCCCACTGTTGAAGAGCAATTCGGGGATGGCAATTGCATCTTTCAACATGATTGAGCACCTGTTCATACTGCACGGGCTGCGGCGGAGTGGTTACAATACAATAACACCCCTGTAATGGACTGGCCTGTACAGAGTCCTGACCTGAATCCTATAGAACACCTTTGGGAGTTTTGGAACACCGACTTCGTGCCAGGCCTCACCAACCTACATCGATACCTCTCCTCCGTTCTGCACTCCATGCAGAATGGGCTGCCATTCTCCAAGAAACCTTGCAGCACCTGATTGAAAGAATGCCTGCAAGAGTGAACACTGTCATCAAGGCTAAGGGTGGGCCAACACCATATTGACTTCCAGCAACAGCATTACCAATGAAGGGCACTACAAACTTGTACGTCATTTTCAGCCAGGTGTCCAGATACTTTTGATCACGTAGTGTATATCTAATAATCAGTATTTGCTTTAAAATCATACAAATTATCCATTATTATTGTTGCACATTAACACATGGTATTGCTGCAAATGTTCTTATGCTAAGACTCCGTCAGCATCAACTAACGGTTTATACAGTGTGTTTTTGAAGAGATCTACATTTTTGGTGTTGTAACACTTTTGTCTCTCTCTTATGGTTTACCCATTCTACATAATTATACATTTCTTCAAATGAAGAGGATTTCACAGGCTATTAACAAAAATTCAAGGCATACTTTTTATTTGTCATGAAAATATTTTAAATATAGGGGCACTGAGGTAGCTTCATTTGTGGCTCTCGTACTGAGGGTGTGTGGTTCGATTCCTGGCTCTGGGATGGCGATTTTAAGTCAGCCCTGTCAAAGCCTTCACCTCTGACTAGCTCATGTGAAGTATCCCCAAGGCACAATGTGGTTCAGAGTCCATGGTAAAAGCTGTAGGTCCTCTTATGCCGTCACCACTTACCATTATCACCCCCTCATCAGAGGTAAAGGACTCTGCATTCTAGGTACCTTCAGTTCATAAATGGGGACCATACATCATTTGGTGGAATGAGGTTTCCCCAGAGATCATTGACGATATGGGAAGCATTGTAAACCAACCACCAACCATATTTTAAATATATGGTATTTTAATCAAAATATTAAGAGACACTTTTGAGAAAATCAAGAATATTGATAATTTTCCAATGTAAGGGGTAGTTTTGGGCGTTTCCAAAGAAACTTCTTACACCATCAAGGGGAGGTCACTTCTCAAAACTTTGCCATTCTTGTTGATCAGCCTTCCAGATGCTTCCTGGGAGCACCTCCCCACTCCCTCTCTTTCTTAAGCCAATTATGGAGAACACACCCAGTATCCAAAAAATGGGAGGCCCAGCTTCATTACAATGTTTAGCAAATGGATGCACACCACACTCATCTCCAACTAAACTGATGCCACATAAAATTCACAGAATTTTATTGTTTTGTAGGAACCAGAGTTTGACTGGGATTCACAGACAAAAGGTTTCCTGCTTAGTTCCTTCTTTTATGGATACCTAGTAACACAACTCCCATCAGCTTTGTTGGCAGCCCGCTTTGGTGGCAGTAAGATTTATGGAGCTGGCATTGTTATTACAGCATTACTTTCTCTAATAACACCACCCTTAGCACGCATCAGTGTCTATCTGCTGTTTGCAGTGCGTATTTGCAAAGGCTTCTGCGAGGTAAGCATACTTTTAAACTCTTTCATTTGTATAGCCGTCTATAGTGATATGAGGGGCTTGCAACAAGACACAATTATTACTTGAACTATAGGATTTCTTAGTGTTGGTTTTATTAGTTTTAGTTATTAAACACACTGGTATTTACTCCCATATTCATACTTCCAGCCTCTGTGGATGATAGGAAATGATTCTGGTTAAAGCACAACTTCCCACTCTAAACAGGAATCAAACTTGGCACCTCTGAGTTGAGAAGCCAGACACCTGACCACAGAGGCAGTCTAAGTGTGATTTTTCTGTTACGTGTCAACATATGCATAAATTTAGAGCCTACATGACTCACTAAACATTCTATTAAACTATGATTTTTAAGTAAAAAATAAAAACATGTTGCAAAAATTAATAAATCAAAATTTACATTCCTGCAAACTGTCAAAAGTTTGTGCACAATTCTATAGTAAATTTTCAAAACCATAATATTAATGAGGCTAACAGAAGTGAACTATATTGAATTGAAACAAACAATAATCCACTTATTGAAATGTTATTGCATTTTACTACTTATATTAAAACATTATTTTAAAATGTTAAGTTGCATTTATTGTGAATGTTGATGTCCTTTCTCATGTTCTCACACAAACAATGAAGTCTTCTCAGAATACTGAACTTTGCACCACTTAATACTTTCCACTTCTCCACTAAGTGTTTATTTGGTATGCCTATTTTAGAATCAGATTTTATTTTGCATTTTTGTTTTTCATCTCACTAGGACTAGGCCTTGTTTCCCTTTCTTTCTTACAACAAATTTATCCATCAAATTGTACCAATGAGCATGTCACTTAAGCCAATGAAAGTAAAGAAATCATTTCACTCCATGTGAAGTTAACAATACTTGAGAGGCTCCTGAGAAGCAAATCAAGTCAACTTTTAAAGTAGCACAGTAACATGATTATTAAGGAATCTATTCCTCTCCTCATACAAACTTGCCACATAATGCCTATTTTTAATGAAAATCCAAATTGTTAACAATGTTGCATAGAACATTATAGCTCACTCTCTCTATTGGCTTGTCTCAGCAGTCAATACACACACACACGCACACACACACACACACAATAAATGCCTACAAATTAAATGCTTTTTCTGTGAAAAACTGTTGTCACATTTCAGCACTTCTGTTTTAAAGTTCATTGCATTTCTTGACCTTGAGTAGGAAAATGCAACAAAAACAACTGTAAATTAAACCCTGGACTAAGCCATAACCTGAATCATATAATTTTTGTGATGCTATCTTGGATGTGGGTTGTTTTTCAACCAGTTCTAAAATCAAGTGATATTTTCTAGTCCATGGAATTAGTACTGGAAAAACATGACATCATTATGATGTTAAAGCTAAGAGAATTATTACTTTTGTGGGGAAAAAATATAGTATGTCTTTAATTGCCATATTGATACCAGGCAACAGTATACAATGTGAAAGAAAACCATAAGATAATTCTTCTTCAGTTCTGTGTTTGATTTTTGTTAGTTCTGAAATTGGGATGAGAACCATTTAGCACAGTTGCATGTTTGGGCATTATTACTTTCTCTACTACATACAGTAAGTAGGGGAAGTATTGTATTCCACCCAAAAATTCGCTACTGAGATTTCAACGGAAATACATGTTTTGAGGCCTCTTGAATCCAAAAAAAATCTGATGTGTTACACTCACATGACTTTCTCTACTCTTGTACAAACTATTTTTACAAACGCTTATTCTCCATCTACTTCATGTTAATCGAGATAAACATTTGCAGACTCTATCTTATTGCTAATTTTCTTGTAGATGTAAGGGGAATATATATTTATAAGGGCAATATAGAAATACAGTAGCCTTTAAGCACATACATATCTCTTAATAGCTGGTTGCTAGGTGCAGGACTATTCCCTTTGCCACAGATTAATACTCTTTGCATATCCAAGACAAAAAATGAATAACGAATTCCCATTTGAGAAAATAAGTATTGAAAAATTTAAAGGAACAACAAGCAATATCTCGAAAATGGTTCACTCAACAACAAAAGAAATGTATATGACATAAATTGTATATTTTAATGCGATCTACATCTTTTGTGTAGTAAAATTTTGTCTCTCTCTTATGGTTTACAAGTTATGCAAGAGTCGTTCACAATGAAGAATACTTTTGGAGACATTCCCAGAAAATTCAAGATATACATTTTATTTGTCATAAAAATATCTTAAACATATGTTATTTTAATCAAAATCGTTACAGCCGTTTTTGAGAAAATTAAAATTTATGAAAAATCTTCCATGTAAAGGGTAATTTGGGGTGGGGGGATTTTCTTGAAAACCTTCATGTCGCATCCTTGGAAGATACTGAACCTAAATACCAAGTTTGGTGCTTATCCGATTGTTCGTTTCTGAGTTATGCTGTTCACAGACAGACAGACAGACACACACACGGACATGTTTCCAATAATGCTTTTTTTGGATTCAGGGGATATCAAAACATGTATTTCCGGTGAAATCTCGGTATCGAATTTTTGGGTGGAATACAATACTTCCCCTACTTACTATATGTAGTAGAGAAAGTAAAAGTATTTTTGGAAACATGTCCATGTGTGTGTCTGTCTGTGAACAGCATAACTCAGAAACGGACAGTTGGATAAACACCAAACTTGGTATTTAGGTTCAGTATCTTCCAGAGATGTGACACGAAGGTTTTCAAGAAAATCCCCCCACCCCAGATTACCCTTTACATGAAACATTTTTCGAAAATTTTAATTTTCTCAAAAATGGCTCTAACAATTTTGAATAAAATACCATACGTTTAAGACATTTTTATGGCAAATGAATTGTATATCTTGAATTTTCTAGGAATGTCTCCAAAAGTATTCTTCATTGTGAACGACTTTTGCAGAACTGGTAAACCATAAGAGATAGACAAAATTTTACTACACAAAAAATGTAGATCGCATTAAAATACACAATTAATGTCATATACATTTTTTTTGTTGAGTGAACCATTTTCGAGATATTGATTGTTATTCCCTTAAATTTTTCAAATCTTATTTTCTCAAATGGGAATTCATTATTCATTTTTTTGTCTTGGATATGCAAAGAATATTAATCTGTGGCAAAGAGAATGGTGCTGCACCTAGCAACCAGCTATTAAGAGTAATGTCTATGCTTAAAGGCTACTGTATTTCTATATTGCCCTTGCAAATACAAAACAAGGGGAACATAGTACGCCTTAAGCGATAGTCAAATATTTTTAGAACTTGTCGCTATGTGTAAAATGTAATTCTCTTTGCATGTTAAAAGATCGTTTCTGCAAATGCTTATCTCGATTAATATGAAATAGATGGAGAATAAGAGTTTGTAAAAATATTTTGTACAAGAGTAGAGAAAGTTATGTGAGTGTAACACATCAGATATTTTTTAATGATGGGTTCATGTTTAGTTGCCTGGCTTGTGAATTTTTAAAAGATGCTTCATTAAAATTCAGATTGTTGGGGGTAAGAATTCTCAAGAATGTCCTACAGCATAAGCTTATAGCAGAGAGACAGCAGAGAATTGTACAGTAGAAATGCAGTACTAAAGTAAGAATTTTGAGGTTGGGAGCATGGAGATGCAGTATAATAACAGGAACTTGTATAAACATAATTTAAATCTGACTTGAGGCATCAAAATGAAATATAACTCACATTGTTTCAACTAATGAGTAGTGGTACACAATGAGAAACTACCTAGTTGAGGTCAGAACATAGCGATCATCCTCAATAACCTGCTTGTCCCCTATTCTGTTGGCCACATACCAAAGGTTGTACTATGTGTCTTAATTACTTGCTTTCAACAGCTCAAACTAACAGTTTTCTCAGTTATCCAACCGGTAGGCATGGGAGAGTCATGAATTAATAGGGAGTATCAAAACAAAGGGTTCTGGAAAGAATTGAGTCTGAAACTAAAGGATATTGAGAGACAAGAAATTGTAAGTAAATAAGTAGTAAGCAAATTTATCACTGTCAACAGGTTCATACAGAACATCTGACATTGTCATGAGCTAATTACAGTATTTACAATGATTAAGGAGTAGATAGGTTTACAGTTCATCAATATTATACAAACATTTGTGAGTGAGATACTTCTTTAGATTTCTTTTAACACAATTTTTTTACTGGACTTAATTTCTAAAGGATGCTTATTATAAAGTATATTACCTACAATATAAGGATCAGTATTGACTTTCTTTTTATTCACAGCTACTCTATGAAAGTCCATACTATGTCTGGTGTTATGCTGATGTACATCACAATTAGTTAGTATGTCTTTAGAGCTACAAGGGCTGATCAACAAAGACTGAGGCTGATTTTTTCCTGCAGCTTCCGTGATAGTTTCGTATCTGTAACATAAATATTTGAAAAGAGCAGGTTTTTATGTATAATGTTGGTAGGTGGCAGCACTCTCATATTGGTAGGTTGGTAGTAATGCTCTATTTTGTAGACCCTACGTGCATTTCGCATACCAGACAATGGAGGTGACGCGAGAGGAGCAGTACAGCGCAATCAAATTCTGTTTTCGTTTAAACCATACAGCCACCGAAACTTATGAAAAGCTGAAGCAAGCGTACAGTGAAGATGCACTACCTCGTGCAACAGTGTTTAGGTGGTTCAAGGACTTCAAAGAAGGCCAACTTGTCAGTGTTAAGCAAGGTGGGCCTGGTGTTTCGTCTTCTGCTGTGACTGAAGTCAACATCAACACAGCTGCTGTGATTGTCTGAGAGGATCGGCGTATAACATTACGTAACCTCAGGGAAGTGTTGAGAATTTCATATGGCAGTGCGTTTACAATCATTTACGACCATCTCCATATGATCCGAGTTTGTGCTCGTTGGGTGCCACGTCTGTTGACTCCCGAACAAAAGGCTGTGCGAATGGAGACAAGCCGTGAGGTGCTGTGTCTCTTTGCTGATGGAGGGAATGCATTTTTTAAATTGATTATCACTGGTGTTGAGTCATGGCTGCATCATTATGATCCTGAAGGAAAAAAAGCCAGCACAGTGTGGAAATCGCCAGGTTCTCCAACACCAAAAAACACAAAAGTTGTTCCATCTGCAGGGAAAGTGATGGTGATCACATTTTTTGACTGTAATGGAATGATTTACCAGCATGCAGTTCCCCCTCACACTACTGTTACAGCAGCATACTACACGTCAGTATTGGCTGCACTGAGGAAGCACATTGCAAAGAAACGACCAGAGCTTTCTCGGACTGGGTGGCGACTTCATCATGACAATGCATGGCCTCACGTCGCAAATCAAGTCATGCAGTTTCTAGCTCGATTCAACATTACCTGTGTACCACATCCACCTTATAGCCCCGATCTTGCACCCTGTGACTTTTTTTTATTCCCATCACTAAAGGCAAAGCTTAGGGGTATTCGATTTGAGAACTCTGAAGCAGTGCTCAAGAAAAGTGAGGCGATTCTCAAGGACCTGACAAAGAATGGTCTGCAGCACGTGTTCAAGGACTGGCAGAGACGCTATAAAAAGTGCATTGAAGTAGGAGGGGACTACTTTGAAAAAGATCATGTAAACATTGAATTGGAGTAATAAACATCTGTGAAAAAAAATCAGTCTCAGTCTTTGTTGATCAGCCTTCATATTTACAGTTAAGAGTATTGTTTGTTAAGCATATAATGAAACAGAGTTAGAATGTTTTCCTTAATAAATGCATTTCTACATGTTTCTAATCTTTTAATACTGAACATAATTCTTATACATTTTTTCTGTAATATAAATATTCTATTCAATGTACCTGTGCAGCTTCACCCCAAACTTCCAAGCAGTAGCTGAGTTGTGGAAAAATAAGCCTGTAATACATAATTTTCATGGTGTGATCATTCACATACCTTCTATATATATCTACTAACTTTATTACAAACATTATTAACTTGTTCTGACCAGGATAGCCTATTGTCAATTTTTAAACCAAGCAAGGGATGGGATATGATCAGAGTAAGTCTATCTCCGAGAAATTCTTTTACTTCATTTCTACCACCTAGACTAAATACCATGACCTCGGGTTTTTCTTTATTTACTTTTGGTTTATTAGATTCAAAATAGCTTATTAATGAATGGGTACTAGATTCGATGGTAGGTATTAGCCAAAGAATTTAAGTTTTCATTTTAACAGAGTGCTGTGGTATCATCTGCATAGCTGATTGTAGTGAAATTAATGCCTTTAGGGATATCATTTATATAAATAATAAACAGTAAAGGACCCAAAACAGAACCCTGAGGCACTCCATGTTTTACCTGTAAGAATGTTGATTTTACTTTATTTAGGCTCCAACCACTAATATAGTTTATTTCTGAGCATTGTAATCTCCCTGTTAGATAAGATGCAATTAATTTGTGAGGTAGGCCCCTAGTGCCATACAATTCAAGCTTATTTAATAAAATATCATGCCTTACACAGTCAAAAGTTTTAGATAAGTCCACCATTAGACTGGCTACTTTTGTATTTTGATTTATTTCTACCATTATGTCATGGATGTACTTATAGCTGTTGAGGTAGAGAAGGATTTGCAAAATCCATGTTGAGTTGGTGTAATAATGTTATTTTTCTGTAGAAAGTTTTCCAGTCTTAGTAATACTATTTTCTCAAATAGTTTACCTATACTTGAAGTTAAGGTTATAGGGCTATAGTTGTTGACATCGTTTTTATCATGCCCGTACCCAGAAAAAAATTTCGGGGGGGGGGGGTTTCCACAAGTAGATATAAGCTTAACAGTACCCCACACAGTTACCATGTACCTACTCCATACATGGATAAGAAAATTGCTTGGATGCATTGTATAGACAGGAAAAACTCACCAGAATGAGGATATCCACCTTACAGCACAAGACATGGAGGACTATTTCAAAAACCGGGATGTATGGTTACCTTACCTATGTAAAGCGACAATATTAAGTTACCCTTTTTCTTGTAAATGTGCTACTAGCAATAGACCTACCATTATCTAATGACATTTTTCCATATTGGTTTGCTATGAATTTAAATAAATAAAATTGTCAGAAGTTTCGGGGGGGGGGGTTAAACCCTAAAAACCCGCCCTAAATATGGCTCTGTTTTTTATTGCCCTTTTTATGAATGGGCTTAATGACACCTATTTTAAGGATATCAGGATAAACACCAGCTTCAATGCTGGCATTTATTAAAATAGTAAGTGGCTTTGCCAGTACTCTTAATATTTTAGAGGATATGCCATCCACTGGAAAGTTTACCAGCCATTGTATTCAGAATTTTTATAACTTCCTCTTCTGAGGTGGGGTACATAAAAAGTGATTTATCATTAGCTACAATATTCAGCTTGGACGGTTCACTCATGTTTTTAGTTAATTAGAGCTTGTAAAAAAGTCATTCATATGGTTACTAACCACAACAGGATTACAAACAACTTTACCATTTATACTCAAATTAATATTTTCATGTTTTTTTATCCTGTTTTCTGTGTTTATTAATTATATTCCAAGCTGTTTTAGATATATTGGACAAATTACGAATCTTGCTAGTGTAATAATCTGAAGATGTTGGTGATACATTTCACGATATTTCTTATATTGTTATAATGCTCAAGTTTAGTCGACTTGTATAATATGTACATATCCTTCATTTTATTTCTTAATATAATAGTTTCAGAGTTAAAGGCTACCTACTTTAGGCATCTTGTTACATTTTATCACTTTTTTAAGTATTGGACATGCATTATGATAATTTTTGTTAAAAATCTGATAAAATAAATTCCATTTTTTATTAATATCTTTTTCCCAATAAACTGGTTCCCAGTTTTCATTATTAAGGCTATAATTTAATGTTTCAACACTTGCAATACCTATTTGTTGGATTGTCTTAGTCTTAAAGGCATTACGTTTATTATCCTCACTTTTAACTATTCACAACTTGAGCAGATATTATGTCTTCTAACATATTACTAGCAATATGATCAATCACTGAAGCTGTTTTTAATGTTACTTGTGTGTAATTATGAATGTAATCAATTAAATTATGAGCATTGAAAGAGTCAAGTAATTTTAAATAATTAATGTTATTACAGTCTAGGTTAATGTTAAAATCCCCAGCAAGCAATAACGCAATCATGATCATGGTGTTCCAGGAGTTCACTTAGGCTATCAACAAAGCTAGTGGACAGTTCACTTGGGGATCTGTAGAATCCAAAAACTTTTATGCTCACCAAACCAGTAATTTTAATCCCAGCGAATTCAGTAACTTTTTCTCTAGCATTTACTGAGATTGATGATATTTTATACTGATCTAGGATGTCGTCCCTTGCAAAAATAGCTACTCAACCTCCTTTGTACTTATCTCTACAAAAACTAGCTTATAGAGAATAGGATTTAGTAGTATGAGAGAAAAGGGTTCTTTGAGGCTCTATAAGGAAATAAAGAGGTATGGGACAGGGAAAAATAGAGATTTGCGATAAAACAGGTAGAGAAAGATTTGCATGGGCATGAATTTAAAAGGTCTAAGACATGACAAAGATTTGCCGAAATGTCCAACGTGTGGAAAAGTAGGCATGGCTTTTCGTGTATTATACTGCAATAAAATAAAGGCATCGACAGTAAAGGCATGGCAACAAAAGTGGCATAATTAAGATGAGGAAATTTTAATTAGGAAAATTTTCCCTGTAAAGGGAGAAGAAGAGCAAAATGGATGAGGAAAATTAGCAAGGATGAGTATTAAATTACAGTAGTTTTTATTTGATATGTTGCAAGTAGGAGCCAACAACTCGACAACCTCAAGGTTTGTGTTTGTTGGGGTCCAAGACAAAGCAACTCAAGGTAGAGTTAGTATTGGAGATTAAATAAATTGATAATTGTACTTTTAGGTTAGGAGGAATGCTGGCTACCAGTATTCCATACTACTGGATACCAGTAGTTAAGAGGTTAGTTTTTTTTTACATTTTATTGTTATTTTTAGTAACTGGGTTAAGAATAAATTTGTAAAATTTGTTGTAAATTTGTACAATTAACTGGGTTAACAATAAAATTACTTACTAGCTCCTTCACCATTAGAATTGAATAGTTTGTTTTGTCGCATTCTGTATAATGTAAAATTTAATTTCATTTATTGGCTGTAAGTTCATTTCTACAGGAATAACAGGAGTTGTGAATGCCTGCAGGGTGTAATATTTCCCAGTATGCATGCAGTGTGGTCAAAATGGGCTCCTCCACTGGAACGTACCCAGTTGACAATGATAGCCTTTACTGGGACCAATGTGGGCACAGTGGTTACCATGACAGTCTCTGGAGTGTTAGCAGATTATCTTGGATGGCCATTCATCTTCTACATTTCTGGTAAAGTGTAAACATTCAGCAGAATTATTCATTTACATATTTGCCAACTTGCTTAAACTGAAACCAGTAATACTTTCCCTCGTCCAGCAAAATTTGAAGTTAGAACCCCCGCAATCAGCAAGTGATGAAATTAAACAGAAATTTAATTGGAGCTCTTTTGTATATTAATTCAGGAACAAGGCCTGATATAAGTTTTAGTGTGAATTATTTGAGTAGATTTCAGAATTGTTATGGTACTAGTCATTATAAGTGTGCTTTGAGAGTTTTAAAGTACTTAGTCTTAACCAAAAACTTAAGTTAACTTTTAATACAAATGCTGAAATTTTAGATTGCTATGTAGATGCTGATTGAGCAGATGATATTATAGATAGAAAACCAACAACTGGTTATGTAATGATACGGTAATTTGTATCACAAATTACTTTAATGTAAATAATGATTGTAATATGAATATGTATTTTTATGTAACATTGATTTCAGAGGTTTATTAATTGTAATTATTATTGGTAAATAATAATATACGGCTTTACTGAAACTGTTAATAATAACGCAATAATGCAGCGATGGGGTGAGTTGTTTATCATTACCGGGAACCAGGAAGTTACGTAATGTTTCGCGCCTTTTCGGTAGAAGCTTCTAGAACATTTCCTAAAGCATATGTATTCGTGGTTTTCATTGGATATTAAAATAGACGCTAATGTTGGCGCGTTTTATTAGCCAATAGCAGTTCATTTATAATCTTTAGGCGTATCTTGATGCAGGCCTATAAATAGGGTAGGTTCGAGGTAGCTTGCCCCCAGTTCAACAGAATTCTCAATACTCTACACGTCGGTCTCTCAGTTCATCGTCAGTCAGTCCTTCATTTCGTCAAGTTACGCGCAGCAGAATTACGAGAATTATTATAAAGTATTATACAGTTAAAAAATACACAAAGTTGAAGTACTCGAGTTAAAAGTGATAAGTAAGAAGTTATTGCAAACAGTTTCAGTGTGGCAAGTATCTATATCAATATGTAAATGTGTTCGTGAACGTGTTCGACAATAAAAGTTATAAAACAAATTTTCTTCGTCAGTATAATTTCTGGACAAAAGATTCCTTTCCGATTCACACCCTGCAAGAGATAAATGTTCGACCTAAACAGCTAGCTGGAGGACATTTAAAATAAATTATTTCAAAACTGATACAAATTGCTACGCCAGATGGAGCTACAACCCAGACAAAGGAGTGACGTCACAAGATGGCAACGCGTGAAGTAAACATACAACATTATTTGTAATACCGTTACAAATTGGCTTCCCAACGTGGGGCTATAACAATGTTAAACACATGTAACATTAATACTGCATCAGTAATTAAATTAAATGGAAGTGTAATTTATTGGAAATCAAAGAAACAGAACAGTGTAACAAAGTCCTCCACATCAGCCGAAAATGTAGCATTATCTGAGTGTGCGAGTGAAGATATTTTGCTTGATTTTAATATGGAAATTTTTTATCCTATTAACATTTATGAAGATAATACTGGTGCGATATAGCAAAGTTTGGTAATTTTACGAAGAAATCAAAGTATATAGATACTCATTACCACTTTGTAAATGAAAGTTGTATTAATGGTGAAATTAATATTGTAAAAATGAATTCTGAAGAAAACATTGCAGATATTTTTATTAAGCCTTTAGGTCGAAACAAATTTGAAAAGCTTAGAAATATGTAAAATGTAAAGTAATTGATAATATTAAATTTTGGACTGTAATATGAATTTAATGAGGCATGTTGGAATATAGGTAAATTCATTTTACAGAGAAACTAGTGACATCTATATACAGAGATGTGAAGGTATACAGTAGAGCGACACTGGTGAGAGTGTGAGACAAAGGAGTAGGAACATGTCGGTTGCCGAGCAAGTACGCTGTCATATCTTGTAATGGTCTTTTAAAATGTTTAGCAGTGATTGTGAATAAATGTGTTATTACATAAATTTGTTCCTTAATTGATCTACAACCTTTGAGAGGATATAATTATTTCTATTCTCACAAAATGAAATAATAATTGGGAAGGAAACGTTTCAGGCCTAAGTTTAGGGTACCTTTCTGGCATTTGACATTTATGAGGACTGAGAAAAACCTGTGAAAACCCCAGTCACAGTGTTTTGTTTTTGTTTTGTAGCATTTATCACTCCCTGTTACTGGTTTGAATTTCTAAGTACTTAAGACTTTTTTCAAATGGTAAGTCGCTATTTGTTTTTTCTCGTGGTCATGCAAAGAGCATGGAATCTCAAAGCAATCACATAGCGACATTCTTTTTAAAAATCTGACTATTGCTTTATCCTAAGGTATCCTTATACCTACAACAAAACATAATAAAAGTTTATCATGATTAACAAACAGATTAAGCTTTTGTAAGAAGAGGAGTAGAGAAGGTCATGTGAATGCAACACATCAGATATAACTATTGATTTAACCTCCTACATCTCCCTTGTACATACAAAGAAATGCATAATAAAACTATTTCTGTAATTGTTTATCTAGATTAACAAAGCAGGTAGAATATTAAACTTTAGTAATTGAGTAGTTTATAGAAGAGATATAAATATAAATTATATTGGTTAGAGAAAGACATGTGAATGTAACATAACAGATTTTTGAGTTATGTTGTTCACAGATACATGGACCTTTTTCAAAAAATGCTTCTTTTTGGGCTCAAGGGGTCTGAAAATGTGCTTTCTGGTAAATTCTGGATACTGAATTTTCATGGTGGAATATAACACTTCCTTTACCTACTACAGAAAGGTGGTAGAGAAACAAATCTACTTCATTGTTAATCGAGATAAACCTTTGCAGAAATAGTGGCTTTACACATTCCATTGTAGGTATAATGGGGATAGAAATAACCAAACCGATACTCAGATGTTTAAAACTGGGCCACTATGTGCCAACCTTGAAATTCCTTACTCTTTCCACAATATTGTGAGAAACAATTGAATAGCGCAGCACTTTAAACAAATGACTAAAGTATTGAAAAATTTAAATTAATAAATGATGGATATCTCAGAAATGAATTATGCTACAAACAAAACTTATTGGAAGTAAACTGTGTGTTTTAAAGAGATCTATATTTTTGTGCAGTATGTTTTCATCTATAGCTTAACATTTACCAGTTATACAAGATTATAAAAATTCCTTTAGAATGAAGAGGACTTCTCAGGCTATTCCCAGAAAATTCAAGGTATACATTTTATTTGCCATGTCTTATCTTAATGTGTATCTTAAATACGAGGGCTATTTTTGTTTCAACCTCCGATCGCGCAGGAGCGCAACCACACGAGTGGTGGAAAATGTTTGTGCATGGAGGGCGACTGTGCATGTCCTCCACTCTACCCTCAGCCACAGCCAACTTCACCTGCCATTGTGAGCCTAGTTTTTGGCATAGAAACATGGCCGCTACAATTGACTCTCCTGCCAAATGTGAGTTGTGTAGTGTGATTCGGTTCCTTCAAGCAGAAGGGAATAGTGCAGCTGATATTCACTGACAAATGAGTCGGGTATACAGTCCGAACTGTATGAGTGATGGTGTTGTGTGTGAATGGTGCAGGAAGTTTGATGAAGGCCGGACCGATGTTCACGATGAAGGAGGTCAAGGACACAAGTCTGTCGCTACAGATGACATTGTTCAGCACATTGACCAAGAAGTTTGGAACGACCGAAGGTTTACCACAAGCGTGTTGAGTGAGAATTTTCCTGCACTTTCAAGATCATCTGTTTACAAGATCGTAACAGAGCACCTGCACTATAGGAAATTGTGCGCTTGATGGGTTCCGAAGATGTTGTCTGAGGACCACAATTCACCGGATGGCAGCAGCATTGACGTTCCTCACCCGTTTTGAGGCTCAAGGTGGTGATTTGTTAATGAAAATTGTGACTGGCGATGAGACCTGGGTTCATTATGCAACCCCTGAAACTAAAGAGCAATCTCGTCAATGGGTGCGCTCACTCTCACCAAACAAACCCAAAACATTTACGACAAGAAGATGATGGCTACAGTCTTTTGGGACCAAGAAGGTGTGTTATTAGTGGAGTTTCTGGAATGGGGGTCTATGATCAATGCAACTCTTTATTGCGAGACATTACGACAACTGCAGAGAGCCAACTGCAGGACAAACAAAGAGGCAGGCTGACGTTTGGGTTTGTCTTGATTCATGACAATGCCCGCTCTCACAGTGCTCGTGTCACCCAACAAATTCTTCAGGAATTTTGATGGAACATTTTCGACCACCCGCCATACAGCCCTGATTTGGCACCGAGTGATTTTCCCTCTTCCCTGGACTGAAAAAGTTGGCTGGGAGGGCGGAATTTTGAGAATGATGAAGTCCTTCAAACCAACGTCCGTACCTATCTTATCTCACTGACAGCAACATACTGTGCAGAGGGGATCGAAAAGCTTGTCCACAGGTATGACAAATGCCTGAACCTTAATGGTGATTATGTTGAAAAGTAAACACATTTGTACCTAACATTTGGTAATAAATTTATTTGGCTATGTACTCTTGTCTTTTAATTATGACCCATTGGAGGTTAAAAAAACAAAATAGTCCTAGTATATGATATTTTAATCAAAATCATTACAGCCATTTTTGGGGAAATCAAAAAAAATTTCCATACATGTTTCATGTAAAGGGTAGTTAGGGGTATGGGGGGATTTTGTTGCAATTTTGTGTCACATCTTTGGAAGATGCTGAACTTAAATACCAAGTTTGGTATTTATCCAACGTTTTGTTTTTGAGTTATGCTGTTCTCACACGCACGCACGCACACACACACAAAAATACACAGGACGTTTTACTTTCTCTACCACTTACATAGTAGGTAGAGAAGGTATTGCATTCCTCCCAAAAATTCAATATTGATATTTCACCGTAAATACATGTTTGAGGCCCCCTGAATCCATAAAAAGCATTTTTATAAAAATGCCAGTGTGTTTCTGTGAACAGCATAAAAATTGAAGAGTCTGATACACACCAAACTAGGTTTTTATATTCAGTACCTTCCAAAGATGCGACACAAAGATTTTCAAGAAAATGCTCCCATCCAAACTACCCTTTACATGGAACATTATTAAAAAATTTTGATTTTCTAAAAAATGGCTCTCACAATTTTGATTAAAATACCATATATTAAAGACATTTACATGGCAAATAAAATGTATATCTTGAATTTTCTGGGAACAGCCTGTGATGTCCTCTTCATTCGGAAGGAATTTTGTATAATCTTGTATAACTGGTAAACGTTAACGATAGAAGAAAACATACTACACAAGAAATGTAGATTTATTTAAAACACACAATTTACTTTAAATTACTTTTGTGGCATAAGCCATTTCCGAGATATCAATTTTTATTGGCTTGAATTGTTCTTTACTTGGTCATTCTTTAAAATCCTTTCAAGATTCAGTTGTTTCTCATGATTGTATGGAAACAGGTATGGAATTTTAAGGCCAGCATATAACATCCAGTTCTTAAACATTTAACTATCACTGTTCTCTTTGTATGTTTAACAAAATGTGTAATGTAGCTATTTCTGCAAAGGTTTATTTGGATTAAAATGTAGTAGATAGAAAAATAAGTTTTGGTAAGAATAGTCTGTATACCCATTATTAAACAATATAGGGAAGTGAAAGTCACATGAATGTAATACAGATTTTATTTAGAAATCTGAACATCCGATTTTTAGCTGGAGTACAATACCTCCTCTTACCTACTATAGGTAGGTGGTAGAGCAAGTAATAAAAATAAACTTTTAAAATAATTCAAAGATCAACTATGACATATAATAGAGAGAAAAACAGGATGGCTATAATACATATTTTGTCCAGGGTTTTCAGAGGCTCTGGTGCAAAAGGTCCAAATGAGGGGCCTAACTGCAATTTTCAAATGCGAGTTCAAGAGTTTTAAATCTTATTTATACAGGCATTATACAAAATTAGCTTTAACCATACATAAAGAATTATACATACATGATACTTGGTTTTGCACATTTGAAGCACAATGGTATCAAATAATGATATGTTAATTGTTTGATTTAGCTTTGTGTTTGTTTAAAAAAGTATGGCCTCATCTTTGCAATAAGATCAACAGGATCAGAAAAGGTGTTATTTTGGATTTATGATCTTACCAAACTGAAATAACCATATCCTAATCAAAATAAAATGACCTGGTTTCCATTGATAAATTAATTGAAGTTTTTATAAAATTAAAATAAATAAAAATATTATTCAACTGCATCACTAGTAAGCATTATTGTAGTAAATGTAAAAGAAGTTTAAAAGGACAGTTTAAAGTAATAAAAACAAAGACTAAAACTTAAAAAGTACAAATTTTCTTGATATCAGGAAAATAAATTATTTATCCAACAGTAAAAAGTAAAGGTACGCATCTTGGAGGGGCCCCTGGAACCGGTGTGGAGCACCACACACAGGCCAGTTGGCCCATTGTGCTTCCAATATGACCCCTGGGAGGAAGGGATTAAGGGAGAGACCCGAAGGGTGACCAGATCTGGATACCGATGGATGCAAGCATGAGCCAGGTCCCTAACGTTTCCAGATAGAATGCATCCAACGCCGCACAGTCCCTGCTCACAAGCCACCAACCTCCAGGGCTCTCCATAGAACCTCATGCTGAGGAGAGACCTAACTCAGTGGTACTGCAGCGACGCCAGGGAACAAACCTTTACAGAGCACAAGCCACCAACCTCCAGGGTTCTCCAAAGAACCCCACGCTGAGGAGAGACCTAACTCAGCGGTACTGCAGCGACGCCAGGAGAAACCTTTACAGAGCGCAAGCCACCAACCTCCAGGGTTCTCCGCAGAACCCCATGCTGAGGAGAGACCTAACTCAGCGGTACTGCAGCGACGACAGGAGAAACCTTTACAGAGCGCAAGCCACCAACCTCCAGGGTTCTCCGCAGAACCCCATGCTGAGGAGAGACT
Source organism: Deroplatys truncata (assembly GCA_030765065.1). Lineage (NCBI taxonomy): Eukaryota > Metazoa > Arthropoda > Insecta > Mantodea > Mantidae > Deroplatys > Deroplatys truncata. The sequence goes on from CM060987.1 coordinate 193,781,765, forward strand.
TAGCTCAGTGGTACTGCAGCGACGCCAGGGAAAAAGCCTTTACAGAGCACAAGCCACCAACTTCCAGGGTTCTCCACAGAACCCCATGCTGAGGAGAGACCTCGCTCAGTGGTACTGCAGCGACGCCAGGAGAAACCTTTACAGAGTGCAAGCCACCAACCTCCAGGGTTCTCTGCAGAACCCCATGCTGAGGAGAGACCTAACTCAGCGGTACTGCAGCGACGCCAGGGAAGAAACCTTTACAGAGCACAAGCCACCAACTTCCAGGGTTCTCTGCAGAACCCCATGCTGAGGAGAGACCTAACTCAGCGGTACTGCAGCGACGCCAGGGTAGAAACCTTTACAGAGTGCAAGCCACCAACCTCCAGGGCTTTCCACAGAACCCCATGCTGAGGAGAGACCTAACTCAGCAGTACCGCAGCGACGCCAGGGTAGAAACCTTTACAGAGCACAAGCCACCAACCTCCAGGATTCTCCACAGAACCTCACGCTGAGGAGACACCCAACTTAGCGATACTGCAGCGACGCCAGGGAAGAAACCTTTACAGAGCGCAAGCCACCAACCTCCAGGGTTCTCCACAGAACCCCACGCTGAGAAGAGACCTAACTCAGCAGTACTGCAGCGACGCCAGGGAAGAAACCTTTACAGAGCACAAGCCACCAACCTCCAGGGTTCTCTGCAGAACCCCACGCTGAAGAGAGACCTAACTCAGTGGTACTGCAGCAACGCCAGGGAAGAAACCTTTACAGAGCGCAAGCCACCAACCTCCAGGGCTCTCCACAGAACCCCACACTGAGGAGACACCCAACTCAGCGATACTGCAGTGACGCCAGGGAAGAAACCTTTACAGAGCACAAGCCAGCAACCTCCAGGGTTCTCCACAGAACCCCACACTGAGGAGACACCCAACTCAGTGATACTGCAGTGACGCCAGGGAAGAAACCTTTACAGAGCGCAGGCCACCAACCTCCAGGGTTCTCCGCAGAACCCCACGCTGAGAAGAGACCTAACTCAGCGGTACTGCAGCGACGCCAGGGAAGAAACCTTTACAGAGCACAAGCCACCAACATCCAGGGTTCTCTGCAGAACCCCACGCTGAGGAGAGACCTAACTCAGTGGTACTGCAGCAACGCCGGGGAAGAAACCTTTACAGAGCACAAGCCACCAACATCCAGGGTTCTCATCAGAACCCCACGCTGAGGAGAGACCTAACTCTCAGCGGTACTGCAGCGGTGCCAGGGAAGAAACCTTTACAGAGCACAAGCCCCCAACCTCCAGGGTTCTCTGCAGAACCCCACGCTGAGAAGAGACCTAACTTAGCGGTACTGCAGCGGTGCCAGGGAAGAAGCCTTAACAGAGTGCAAGCCATCGCCCAGCTGCAACCCTCCGAACACCGTCGCCTGATCCTACAACCCTGAAACAGGTGACAAGGAAGATGATGGGTACAGGAAATGAGAGGAAGGAGAGTTGCGGCAGAAGATGAACCATACCAGCATTCGCCTGGCAACCTGGGGAACCACGAAAGACACATGGGCCAGAGTGGGCTGTTGCCAGGGATCAATCCCAGGACTTCCCGATTGCGGGCCACAGACCAGAGCCATTCCACGTGGTTATCCAACAGTAAAAGCATGATTAAACTTGAGATGTAGATTTTTTTCTTGATTGCATATTGGCGAAGAAATCAATAGCTTTATGAATGATAATCTATTGCGCCCTTTCATTTTCTATTGACAACAAAGCCAAACCATTAGGCATTCTGAATCATAAAACTTCTAGGATAGTTTTTGATCAGTTTTAATTTAGAAAATTATGTAATTAACTGTTCTTCCACACAAGCCGTGTGTTGGTCAAGATTGGAAAGGTATAATTAGGTGACTGAAAAATTCAATGCAGTGGTTAGAGCAACCGGACGGAGACCGGGAGATCCATGGTTCAAATCCCGGCTATGGCATTGAATTTTTCAGTTGTCTAATTCTAACTTTAGAAAATTATATTTCAATTTTGGTCACAGTATCATGAACAACTAAGTACATACATCAGGATTGGCAGAAGTCAAAGAACAATTTTTCAATCAACAGTGGATTAGCATGCTATTTCACATCAGTCATGTTTTTAATCTTAGAACTGAAGGAACTTCTAACCAATAATATTTGCTGTATAAACAAAGGTGCTATGTCATTAGAAAACGTTTCTGCATAATTTTCAGCTTCTTTTTCTAGTTGATTGTCAGTGCAAGAATGCAAAAAGAAAGGTTGAATTATCCTATATGCATCTACTACTAACTTCATGCCCTTGAACCAATTGTAAAGTTGTGAGCATATAGCATCAATCTTGGAATGATTTGAATAAGTTGCTTCACAGACTACCAAGAGCATAAATATCTGAAGATGCAAAGATCTCTCCCCCTTACTCAACCACTGTCCCACCAGTATGCTATTTGAGTGTTTGCAAATAATTCTCTCACATGCAATTGTAGCAATAATAAGGAATAAACCTTAATTTTCAGTTGACATGCAATTTGTTACAGATCTTTTTACAGTACCTTCAAAATCTTTTTGAACAGGAACCCCACCTTAATAAGGGGATTGGTAGTGGTCCTCATTTGGGACCCCTGACTTTGGGGGTCCTAGAGTAGTTCACCAGTTGCACCAGCCTAGCTATGCCCCTGCTTTTGCCCTTTTAAATGTTTACATGTCTCTTCTTGCAGTTAATGATTCCATATGAATGTTACAGGTGCTGCAGGTATTTTATGGTATGTTGCATGGTGGGTAATAGTGAAGGAGTGCCCTGAGAAGGACCCTTATATTACTCCACAAGAACTAAAATACATTCAGGACTCTCTAAACTATGCCTCAACAACAAAAGTAAGTCAAGAGCTCAAAAATGTATCATACTTAGAGATTCTTTTTAAAGCGTCAAATCCAATCTATAGCAGAATTTAATTTTTATGCTTTTAGTTTTCTTGTCCTCCTTGGAAGAAACTTTTGACTTCACTTCCAGTATGGGCAATAGTCGTTGCACATTGGAGTAGTGGCTGGGGTTTCTACACACTATTGACACAATTACCAACCTTCATAACAGGTAATAAAATGTTTGCTTGCATAAGATGAAGGAACTAAACGCAGTGAAGCCTAACACATTATCACCGGACGAATTGTCACATGTCACATTTTAATCTGGCTGTCATTGCTAACTGCCAGTATCATGCAATTATTATTATTATTATTATTATTATTATTATTATTATTATTATTATTATTATTATTATTATTATTATTATTATTATTATTATTATAGTTTGGAAGACGTTACTAGAAGTAAAAGCCCTACGCAGATCGATACATGGAAAAGATAAATAAGAATTTATACTTGATATATTAACAAATATGAGTGTATAAATACTTGAACAAAATTAAATAATGTTGTAAATAAGAATTTCAATTTAGCTACTTCTTGGCTTTAGTTAATATTAGTTCTTCTTCTGACATTTGATCAAATAAAGTTCAATACATGCTTTCTTCTCTAATATGCAATTAAACATTTGCACAATTGTCAAATGGGACATACATATACTGTAATACAGAGTGAGCCAAAAGACTCCGAACCGCCTGCGTGGTGTTTTTCCTGTCCATGTCCTCGCCACTCATTGCCGTCTGCCGCTATCATAGAAAGGCGCGGATGAAACCATACATTTTTAAAACTACTTTTAAAGGCTTTACTTAATAACTTTACGAAAGGAGAATGCTGAAACTGGCCACTGTCATTTTCCATACATTTTGGCACCTCTTTAGGAAATTATCCATCACTCGCCGTAGTTCACGTTGAGAAATTTCCTGGCAAATATTTTGCTTTAATTCTTTCAGGGTGTGTGGGTTTGTCTTGTACACTTTATGTTTTAAGTTACCCCAGAGGGGTATTTTATGAACAATATTACCGGCTGCGCAGTGGTTTTCCACTCGGCATGTGGAAATATGATAAAAACATGATAACGCACTGCTGCTAAAAACAAAGTCACGCTGTTGTGGTTTTGTGTGCAGTGTGAAGTGCAGTTTTGAGTTGATGGTAATATGATGTGGTTCAATTATTACGAGTTATTTATTATTTTGTCCTGTACTTAGTCACAAAGTATATTATGACTCAGTATATGTTTTCTACTGCACAGTGTGTATTTATTTATGATTCGTATGTGTTAACTCGGTCAGCTCGCCAAGTGAAAGTAGAATTTGCAGAAAGATTTCCACGTGTAAAAGTTCCAGGCCGTACAACAATCCATGAACTTTACAGTAAATTTCAGGCCACAAGAAGTGTTCAGGCTAAGAAATCTAAAAGATGGTATTCGGTTCTTACCGAAGAAACATTAGATGACTTCGGTCATTGTTGGGAAAATTTCCCCCAAAAATTCCATGATGGATAGTTTCCTAAATAGGTGCCAAAAAAGTATGGACGACAGTGGCCAGTTTTAGCATTTCCTTTCATAAAGTTGGTAAGTAAAGCCTTTAAAAGTAGTTTTAAACATGTTGTATGGTTTCATCTGTGCCTTTCTATGATAGCAGCAGATGGCAACGAGGGCTGAGGACGCGGACAGGAAAAACACCGCGCAAGAGGTTCGGAGTCTTTTGGCTCACTCTGTATATGAAGTTCCCTAATGCAGAAATTTAAATATGCAAACATTAACTGAGTCAGGATTTAACTTTATTGGTTAAAACATTAAATACAACTTGACATGCACATCATAAGTGAGGCTTCCATGATCAAAGGTCTACGTGCCACATTTACTTAGTGGGTGCTGCCTTCGATGCGCCAGCGGAGAGATGAATTGAACTTGAAGAGCTCAAGTGAAGAATGCAATGAGTGATCAGTTCACTGACGTGAAGAAGGAAGGAAAGAAAGAGACAATCGTGGGGGAACTACCAACATTTCAGAACAAAACTTTGTAATGCTACCGGCTTAACATATTCTTGTTGCTTCACTTACTCAAAATTTTGAGGACATGTTTCACAGATCCTTGTCTGTATCATCAGCTTGCTGCCAGCATTGGATAATTTTTACTTTCTTTACTATGTTCAGTAAGTAGGGCAAGTATTATATTCCTCCCAAAGATTTGACGTTGGAGGATGTAATATCAGAGGTCTGGAGAACAACTGGCCATGGCCAATCCTAACAGAACCCGAATATGTATAGAACTTAGCACAAATACACTTAATTAAATGTCATATATCACCAAAAATATATTTTTGAGCCTCCGTGAACACCCCCCTTTAAAAAAAGCATTTTTAGAAAAACGTCCTTGTGTGCGAGTGTCTATGACCAGCATAATAAAAAACAAAAAGTCAATTAAATACCAAACTTGGTATTTAAGTTATGTCTTCCAAGGATGTGACACAAAGATTTTCAAGAAAACCTCCCCACCCCAAACTACTCTTTACATGGAAAATTTTTTCAAAGTTTTGATTTTCACAAAAGTGGCTGTAATGATTTTGATTAAAATACCATATGTTTAAGATATTTTCATGACAAATGAAATGATATCTTGAATTTTCTGGAAAAAAACCTATGAAGTTCTCTTCATTCTGGATTACTTTTGCACAACTGGTAAAACATAAAAGATAGACAAAAGCTTACTACACAAACAATATAGATCTCGTTAAAGTACACAAGTTATGTCAAATTGTGGAGTTAACCATTTCCATTGTTATGGGTCAGATGTAGTTTTTATTTTATTTTCTTTCTTTCCTCCTGGTCAAGCAAAGAGAACAGAATTTCAAAGCCGTCACACAAGGACCAGCTCTTAAAACATTTGACTATCGCTTAAGTCTACTGTAATCCCCTATTCCCTTTGTATCTAAAAGGAAATATATAATAAAATGATTTCCACAAATGCTTATTTTGATTAACATGAAGTAGATGGAAATTAAACTTTTGTGAGAATATTCTGTCGAAAAATGGGTAGTGAGTCATGCAAATTTAACACATATTTTTTGCTGTTGAGTACTTGATGGACTTGAAAATCATGTAGTGCTTTATAAAGATATTCTCTTATGTGCTAAGGTAGATGGTCCTATTTATCAGTTTTAGTTATTTAATTTTCCACGAACTTTTACATCCTTGAGGACAACATGATTTTCATGAAGCAGCAAGAGTGTGTTAAGCCGTGTTATCTATCTTATATTAATACAATTTTTGTTTGTAGTTCACATGCTTACACTAGAAATATTTTTGATAAACAGGAGTTAGAAATGTATTCAGTATTTCATGGAGGCATGTGTTTTCCAAAAGAATAATATATAATGTGATATAGCATGTATTTCACTGGAAATACATGTTTTGAGGTCACTGAATCTATGAAGAAGCAATTTCAGTAAAAGGTTGTGTGTCTGTGTATGTGCGCGCGCATGCGTGTGAACAGTATAACTCAAAAATAAAAAGTTGGGTAAATACCAAATGGTTTCTTAAGTTCAGTTTCTTTCTACTGTGTGGCACAAAATGTTTAAAAACATCTCTCCACCCCAAGCCATCTTTACATGCAAAAATTTTGATTATTTTTTATTTACTCAAAAATTACTTATAATTTTGATTAAAATACCAGATGTTTATTGAATGGCAAATGAAATGTATGTCTTATTTCTGTGAAAAGCCTGAGAAGTGTTCATTCCAATTAATGGTAGGGGTAGGGCTATTGGGTCAAGCTTGAATTCTAAGTGCACAGGATAAAAAACATCTGCATGTCGTCGTGTGGTAAGATGCAGGGAACCATACATGTGGAATAACCATTAAAATCCCTAGAGCAGATGGTGCAACAGTCACACGACGTACATATTTATAACGCAGTGTAACAGCCACACAACACATTTTTTGAATACTTGTTTATCTGTCCACTTAACAATTAGAACATGGTGTAAAAGGCACACTAGGTTTTTATAACCTGTGTATCTGTCCACTAAATAATTAAAAGAAAGTGTAACAGTCACACAATATATGTTTTATAACCTGTCTATCTGTGCAACAAATGATTAAACGGTGTAACACATACTTAAATGTAGGTTTTTTCTTTTCTTTATAAATAATGTGGAACAAAAATTAATATATTTATTTTTATTATAATTCCTATTTGTGTTTCACAGATGGATGACAAATAACAAGTACATACATTTATTTTTCTAACATTAAAATGTTTAATATGGGATGGAGGCGAATTATGTGCTTAATATGGATTTTATATGAGATGGGGAGGAATTCTGTTTAATATGGATTTTATATGAGATGGGGAGGAATTCTGTTTAATATGGATTTTATATGAGATGGGGAGGAATTGTGTTTAATATGGATTTTATATGAGATGGGGAGGAATTCTGTTTAATATGGATTTTATATGAGATGGGGAGGAATTGTGTTTAATATGGATTTTATATGAGATGGGGAGGAATTGTGTTTAATATGGATTTTATATGAGATGGGGAGGAATTCTGTTTAATATGGATTTTATATGAGATGGGGAGGAATTGTGTTTAATATGGATTTTATATGAGATGGGGAGGAATTGTGTTTAATATGGATTTTATATGAGATGTGGAGGAATTGTGTTTAATATGGATTTTATATGAGATGGGGAGGAATTGTGTTTAATATGCATTTTATATGAGATGGGGAGGAATTCTGTTTAATATGATTTTATATGAGATGTGGAGGAATTGTGTTTAATATGGATTTTATGAGATGGGAGGAATTGTGTTCATTACTTGGTCATTCTCTTAAAGTCCTGTCAACATTCAGTTGTTTCCCGTGATTGCATGGAAATAGTGTGGAATTTTAAGGCCAGCATATAGCATTCAGTTCTTAAACATTTGACTATCACTGTTCGCTTTGTATCTATAATGAAATGTAGCTATTTCTGAAAAGGTTTATTTGGATTAAAATGTAGTAGAAAAATAAGCTTTAGTAAGTATCATTTATATACCCACTAATAAACGATAGAGGGTAGAGAAAGTTATGTGAATCTATTTCTATAAGTAGTTGTTTGGTGTAGCTAAAGACATCATGTAATGTTGAAGTTATTCCATTGTCATTGATAGGGTGTCGGGTGGCTTCCTTTGCAGCTTTATCAGGTTTTTTATTCTCTTCAATACCCACATGGGAGGATACCCAAGTGAGGATTACTTGTTTTTCAGAGTGATGAATGGTAGAATATAAGCAAAACATATCATTTATTTATTTTATTTTATTTATTTGTGCTAGCAATCTTCCTTAGAATATGGCTATACATCAGCCCAAGCTGTTATGTTGCCATATTCTACCCGTATTACTTTCTTTATTTCTAACATAAAAATTATAATAATAAATAATAATAATAATGACAGTAATACCAAAATGATAATCTAATAATACTAATTTTATAAAAATGATAATATAATTACTTATCTTAACATCTCACAATGAAATTAATTCACATCTCCTTTTATTGTCCATAACCATTTCTTTTTTACTTTGGACAGGCACTCTCCTACCTTTTTATTATCCTTGTTAAAAATCTTGCTTAAGGCTACCTTCCTGTCCAGTTTTAACCATTTCCCATTTATAGCTTGCTTTCTCCAATGCTGTGTACCATTACAATCAAACACGATATGTTCTAAATCTTCTCTTTCCCCACATACTGGACACTGGTTCTGTGGGAACCCATTTCTTATTCCTATTAGTCTCCATACACCTGCTCGTACCCAGGCTATACTTTCTCTTTGTTTCTTATTTGAATTATCCACATACTGTTCTCTAGCCCATATATTTTTTATTAATATATATGATTTCAAGGAACTTTTCTTCCCGATGCTACTAAATGAATTTTGTATCTCTATATCTTCAAACCTCCGCCTAGCTTCTTTCCAAAAACCCTTAACATTATTTTCCCTCCTCCAAATTTCTCCCAGACCACTATTTTCCAAGTTAGTTTGTGTACTACAACTCCACCCGTTTGTCTTTAAGCTCCTTTCTTGAAATTCCAGACACTGCCTCAACAAGTTTTTCTCTTTTAAATTTAATAGTCTATACCAATATTTAAGAGCTCTCTCCATTATTACCCCTTTTCTCCCCACTCTCTGCATTTCAATTAGAGCTAATTCCTTTACTGTATCACTTTTTAAAAGTAGGACTTAGATTTTGGGTAGCAGAAATTGTACTTAGTGAATCAGAGTAAATTACATAAATTGTTTGATTGGCATTTTGAATGATGTACTGCAGTGCTTCCTTAACTGCAAAATCTTCACAGGAGAAAATGGAAAAGTATTGCGGTAATTTGTAGAGCATGGTGTGAGCAGGATATATCATCCTTCTAGTGTTGCTGAGCCATCCGTGAAGATTTCTGTAGCACCTCTGTGACTGTCTCGTAGAGCGTTGAAGATGAAGTTATATGTTTGAGATTTTGTGTTATAATAAGGTTGAATGTTGATTGCTGGGCGCAGAAGATGCCAGGAAGGTACGTTCATTTCAAGATGACGAATGGATTTTAGGAATTTTAAAATCTATTTCATTGCAGTACTCCTTAATTCTGGTGTGAAAAGGATGTATGAGATGTTGTTTAGGTGATCTCAATGAAGAGCTAGTTGGAAAGATGTAGTGATAAGAAGCAATCTTGATGGCATAGGAGAGACTTAAAATCTTCCTACAAGTAGAGAGAGGTGGTTCATCTGCTTCTATCTGGAGGCTTGTCACTGGACTAGTAATGTAGGTACCAAGAACTAGTCTTTGGGTGGTGGAGTGTAGTTTGTCCAGCATCCTAAGAGTTGTAGGGGATGCAGAGGCATAGGTTTCCGCTGCATATTCTAGCTTGGATCTAACAATAACCTTGTTAGATTCAGCAATATGGTGAGGTCAGTGCCCCAGTCCTTCGCTGCCAGGTTCATGATAATGTTAAGGCATTTTATGCAATCGTTTTTTTAAGTGTTTCAGCTGTGGTGTCTATGAAAGTTTGTTGTTGAATATCAGTCAAAGAATGTTAATTCTTTTAACATTGTCGAGTTTGTTTCCATTTAAGAAACAGATCTAGTTCTGTCATTGGAAGCCTTTTCCTGGAGAAGGTAATACATTTTGTTTTAGAGACGGAAAACTCAAAGCCAGTGTCTAATAACCATTACTGAAGTTGTTGAAGAGAGGTTTCACCTTTGAAAAGCCTTATTCTTCTAGATGGTCACAGGCCATATAATGCTTCCAAAACTTTGAAAACTGGTGGATTAGGGGTTTCTTTTTCATATTTATGTTACCAAATTTCAACCCTGTTTCTTTGAATGTGGATATTACAGGCTACTTTTGGCACTTTATTGCAAGTGTGGCAGATTTTTTATGACTTGATCCCAAAGAGACTAATGGGAGGCTTAAAATATGTTAAAATTGAGTTGGTGTTTAGGACAGCGTTGTGAATCGTACATATCACCATATTTCCCTCATATTTCACTGAAGTTTTATCACATCATTTTTCTGGTATAATTTTGACAAAACAAGGTAGTTTGGATTCTAGAAACTAATAAAAATGATAAGCTATCCTTACATTTCATTTAATCCCTATTTTCACCCCCTAACATACAAATCAGCATTCTTTGGCCTATCTAGATGAAACTTTCTACGTTTATACTATAGGACTTATAAGCTACCTTACAACTCTAAAAAAAACTACCCCTACTATATATTCAACCTCTTATGTAGAAATCTGTACTGTTACGGTCAAAATATTGCATAATTATACAATAATTAGCAAAGAATCAAAACCAAAAAGTCATAGGTTATGTTACAACTTTCAAACACCACCTATTCCTGATTTTGAATTATATAGTATTTGAAATTTTTAAAAGCTACTTACTTTATTTTCAACCCCTTATAAATAAAACTATACTGCTAGGTCAACTAGGGCACAAATTTGTGCACTTGAACTACATGACTTGGCAAAAAATTATAGGATACCATACAAGTTCCAAAAGCTACTCATGCTCATATTTTTCAACCCCTTATGTACAAATTGTCACTATTTGAACAATCTAGACAAAACTTTGGACAATTATGCTTTAGCTAATTCTTTCTTTCTTTCTTTCTTATTCATGCAAAGAGAACAGAATTTCAAAGCCATTGCATAGTCACCGGCTTTGAAAACATTTGACTATTGCTTTAGCTTATTGCATTCTTCTTATACCTACAACAAAATGTGTATCTTCAGACCAGATAAATTCAAAACTGGTTTAGGAATGCCTAAATGCCCTGATTTCCCTATCATCTTGCAAGAGGCTTGAAGTATGGTGGGTGCCAGGACATCAGGGTATCTATGAAAATGAAAAAGCTGATCAGCTGGCTAAAAGGGTTACTAAGATACCCTATGTTGGCCCTAAACCCCTGGTTGGAACAAGGACTCTACAAGGATTAACCAGTGGTGGCAGTGGCAGTGGCGGTGGTGGTAGCAGTAGCAGTAGCAGTAGTAGTGGTGGTGGTGGTGGCGGTGGTGGTGGTGGCTTTTTGGTGGTGCAAAACATCTGGGGTCATCAGCACCACACTGTTCAGAATGACATCCTCTTCACAGAGAGTGCACTTGGGTGTAGGTAGGCATCATATCTTGTAGAGGTGTTCTGCAATGCAATCATGATCAGTTGCCATCCTAAATAAGGCCACTGCAGTCTTCCTTGGCATTTTTTGTATATCAACTCTATCTTTAATATTCTTATAATTAATTAAAATGTAATAGGTAGAAAAATAAGCTTTAGCAAGGAAAGTTTGCATACACACTAATAAACAATAGGGGTAGAGAAAGTCATGTGAATATATTACATCAGATTTTTAATTTCATGCCCTCTATCAGATCAGAAAATAAGGAACAGTTATTCTCACGCGTTGTGTATACATAAATTTTCCCAGTGTCTTTTTGCAACATCAGAATCCTTCCAGAGAAAATAAACTAAGGTCAGTCATATTATGCATCTTGTGAGTGCAATTCATGCAATTAATTTAAATAGATAGATGATTTTATTTTCCAAAACAATACACTGCATAGCAATGTCAAGAAAACATGGCATAAACACAAAGTTGATTAAGACAATAAAAAGGATTTGACAATATAGCATGCTTCACTGACCTCTTAAAGGATTCAAAAGAAAGAACTTGAGCATTATTAGAAAGGCTATCAAACAAATTAAGTGAAGTTATCTCAAAAGAATTTTGAGTTTTACATACTTACATCTATTAACATAAACATTAGAACTACTTCTCATGTGATGGTCATGAACTACAAACATAAATGTATATTTAAGAAGCAGTCAAACAACCAACAATGAAGTCAACATTAAAATACCCAACTACAGTGTCGTCCTCTGTGGTGTAGTGGTTTCCATGCTAGGCTCTAGTTTGTGAGGTCACAGGTTCAAACCCGGCAGAGGGCGATGGATTTTTTGGGTGTAAAAGTCCGTAACATGGCTTCCTTTGGAAGGGAAGTAAAGCCAGTGGTCTCATGTATGGATTTACGGCACGTTAAAGAATCTCAAGCCTGATAAAGAGGCCTCTGAGCAAAACTACCGGTCTTTCACCCTAGTATAGAATAGGACACTAAGAACCATAGTAGTTAAAGAGTGTCCATAAATAAAACTCAAATAATAATCCAACTACAGAGAGTTCTGGGGGCTGTACACCACAACATATTCTGTAATTAAGGTTATTTTCCTGACTGATGCATCATTGCCCCAAAGTAAAGCATAACAACTTAAATGATTATGAATGTATCCATAATAAATGGATAAGAACGCAGTAGGAGATATATAGGATTATTCCAAAAGGAGCAAAGTTTCAATATTTAATTTGAGGCAGTATTTTTATACCTGAATAATTTCAATTGTATTTTATAATAAGTAAATTCAATGACAGCCCGCCTTGAAACAATATGTATGTAATAATTATTTAAATTGTATGTAACAGTCATTGCAAATGCTTATTTTTATTGTAAACATGTTTTAATAATGTTATGTGAATACATTACACACTCTAATAATGCAAAAGCTGTGAGAATAATAAGTTTTAAGCTGCTAACAATGAGGTAATAATGAGGTAACCTTGTAGCAATAATGAATTTGAGAGTTTGAAAGTTACTAGTCATGATTAGAGCAACGAAAATGTAATTTCAGTAACAGTTTAAAATTTGCCAATCAACAGCAAAGAAAAGCTTTAAGTAAAATGCAGATATTCTATTGGATTAAAATTAGCCAATCAGAGATTTGAAATACCGAAGCTTACAGGTTTAACGGTTGAAACATGTTCAGTTGCTGGCAAACCTTGGTAGTGATCAGATGGAAGATGTGTTCTCTACAGAAATATTACGTGTGAATTGTAAAATATGTCTACGCGTTAGCTAAGTGAAAGTATTAAAAGAATCTCACAGCTCTTAAAAAGTGTAGTGCTTTATTAAAATGTGCAAGGATTAATAAAAAGAAGTGAATTTAAACTTAAAATCTGTGTATGTCTACAATTCTTGTCGTACCATGCCCCTGATTAAGAGAAACATGTCTCTAAAGTAAGACTGATGCAGCTGAGGCAAACATAAACATAAATACTACCTATAGAAGCAGTTTAATAGCAAAGTTAAATATTATAGTGTAAAACTTGGAGTGTAACAACAAAAACACTCTTTAAATCAGCTTCTCATACATAGCAGCATATTGCGTAACAACAGTAACTATTATGTAATCAACAACTTCAAACCGACACCCACAGCGTGTTGCAAACTTCTTAAACAAAGTAACTCCAAGAACAATACTTCAAGTTAGCTTCCCAAGCGTAAAGCTAAATAAACTACGTAAAAAGAATAATACTTCAAGTTGGCTTTCCAATGCATGAAGCTAAATAATAAATTACGTAAACAACACATCTACTACAATTTCTAATGAACGATGACAGATGGCAACTCATGTGAAACATCACTGGATAGAGGAAGGTTCGATATGAACAGTATTTGTAATGCGAGGACAACTAGTGCTTTTCCCTGCAACCACCTTCTACAAATTTCTTATACCAATTGTACGAGGTGTGTTTTTAAAGTAAGTATTGTTGTATGCTTTTGCTGCTGCAGTCGTGATTTTGAGCATGCACAGTCACTTCCACCATTCATTAGGAAGCCAGTCACTGCTGTGAATGATCGTCACTTTGTGTTTTCCCGTTGTTAGAGCATTTCAAAATGTTCAAAACAATAAATAACAGTGGTAACTGTGTGGGGAAGTAGTGTAAGTTATCGGTACTTACTTTAAATATCTGATGTGTTACACTCACATGACTTTCTCTACTCTTGTACAAACTATTTTTACAAACGCTTATTCTCCATATGCTTCATGTTAATCAAGATGTCAATCTTATTGCTAATTTTCTTGTAGATGCAAGGGGAATATGGTAGCTTTTAAGCGATAGTCAAATATTTTAACACTGGTTGCTATGTGGCGCATTCCATTCTCTTTGCATGTCCAGGACATAAAAAAAATGAATTTGAGAAAAAGTATAAGTATTAAAAAATTTAAGGGAATAACAAGCAATATCTCAAAAATGGTTCACTCAACAAAAAATGTAGGTATATGACATAAATTGTGTATTTTAATGCGTTCTACATTTTTTGTGTAGTAAAATTTTGTCTATCTCTTATGGTTTACCAGTTATGCAAGAGTCGTTCACAATGAAAAATACTTTTGGAAACATTCCCAGAAAATTCGAGATATACATTTCATTTGTCATGAAAATATTTTAAACATATGATATTTTAATCAAAATCGTTAGAGCCATTTTAGAGAAAATTAAAATTTTCAAAAAATGTTCCATGTAGAGGGTAGTCTGGGGTGGGAGGGATTTTCTTGAAAACATTCTTGTTGCATCTCTGGAAGATACTGAACCTAAATACCAAGTTTGGCGTTTATCCAACTGTTCGTTTCTGAGTTATGCTGTTCACAGACACACACACGGACATGTCTCCAAAAATGCTTTTTTTGGATTCAGGGGGTCCCAAAACATGTATTTCTGGTGAAATATCGGTATCGAATTTTTGGGTGGAATACAATACTTTCCCTACTTACTGTATGTAGTTGAGAAAGTAAAAACATGCCTCATATATCTATGACAAAGCGGTTCTTTGTTGAACTTACAACAAAATGCACACTGCGCTGAAACAATAGATTCACTCTTTGCATACTGCAGCACACAAAATGACTTTTCCTGTGGCGTCACCATTTTCTCATAAACAAACCACAGCACCGCTGTAGGCATTGAATGTCACTATTAGGTGAAAGCTTAAAACTTTGAACTTTCCTCTATCCAGTGATGTATCATATGTGTTATACAAATTATCCTGATGATAATACATATATAGCTCTCTAAGTAATATTAGTAAATATTAATGACAATTGCCAATTTTCCAATTGCCTGCTCTAGAATTAATGAAGCTATTTAAATGTATGTATATTAAGAACTGACAGTAAATGCTATGCATTACAAACCCAATGGAACAAAATGAGACGAACAAAGCTACAAGCCTAGTGAAAGTTAAAATAACCGTTCTTGTCTATAAATATGTTAACCTTATAACGGTATGGAGGTATTCAATTTTATACAAAATTACACCTGATTTGTTTCATTTTGTATATAATATGTCTTTATTTTATTTTAAATGTTCTGTATTCTATGTAATATTTATGTTTATATGCTATTTTTCTACACTTCCTTGACATGCTCTATGTTCACAAGCCTTTATGGCTGCTAGTGAACTCACAGAATGCAATCCAATCTAATCTAATCTATTGTCGTTAATTAGAAAATAACATTTAATATCTGCTCCTTCTTTTTGAATAACCCTATATAATTTTTTAAGACTCGTAGCACAAACAAACCTCAGTTTATTTTATTAGCGATGTGCAAATGCCAACCTAAACCAGGCCTCAAAGCGAATGCCAAGAAACTTAGTGGAGATTTCAGCTGCAAAGACAGTGCAACTAATATTAAAAGTGTCCACATTGACGACACAACTATTATAAAGGTAGAATCAGATGACTGAAAAATTCAAGGCCATAGCATTGAATTTTTCAGTCATCTGATTCTACCTTTCCAACCCTGTCCAACACACAGCTTGTGTGAAAGAACAATTAATTCCACAACTATTATATGTGCACCATTTGTCAGTTTTTATCATTAAGTACACCAAGTTTAACATGGAGTTTTTCTAATCCTGTGTGCCAAAAATATTGTAGATACCTAACTTTTAGGAAAGTGTCTTTAAGGTATTCAGAAACATCAGTTTGCATAGTAGTTACATAAATAATTATTTTCAGAGTATCTGGAATTTGGTATACAGAAAACAGGATACATATGTGCTCTTCCATATATTATCATGTCATGTTTGATGCCAGTTGGTGGTTTTACTGCAGACTACCTTCGTACAAAGGGATTGCTCAACACTACACAGGTACCCAACATTTTATTATCTACTTTACTTTACCTTTATGGTGGGTCAAAAGTTGAATCAGATTTGAAGAAAAACCAAAGCTCTGGCTGGGATTTGAACCATGGATCTTCAGCTTAACAGACCACTGCTCTAACACCACTATGATTAATGCCTCTGAATGTATAGGGATGTGCATAAAAAGTGTTCCATAATAAAACACAGCTATTTATGTTGGTACTCACAAACCTAGCTCCACCCTCTGCCAGTGTAACCTCCTTTGTTTTGAGCATAATTCTAGCAGAGTACTTTACCTCCTCTAAAATATGACCAAACTGCTGAAGGGAAACATACAACTAGTTGTCCACGTTCTCATTACCGTTAAGGCAAACTTAGTTGAATTTTGGTGCAAAAATATAATATAATAAAAGCATAGAACTAGAGATGAAAGTTAAGAAATTTTTGTTTATTTTTCCTTGAATACATTTAAACCTCCTATTTTCATGCTTTGTTGCCATTTTCTTAAAGTTGGTTTTCTTATTGACCTTCATCCCCATGTCACTGATGAAAGCTCTCATATAAATGTGATAGATGTGCAAATAATTCTTCTAGAATGTTGAATTATGTTGTATTGGTTTATCCTTTGCTTGTGTACCAATCACAGCAAAACACTTTCACAGTGGTGGTATCTGAACCACCCCTTCATCTCAAATCGATTATAGCATTGTTCATTGGTTCACTTTTGTGTCCCTGAATTATTGTTTTTCAGACCAGTCACATTGAAAGCTGATACTGGCTAAGTGGAGTCAAAGATAGGTTACCTAAAATGGAAACCTTATGGAGGGAAAGATACTGTTGCAATCAGGGGAATGAGCCACTTTTTATGCACATCAGTGCACATTGAACTTCTCTCATCTAATTCAGGCATCTCTTGAAGGCAATCTTAATTACTTGCAATGCTGTAAATACTTTTAAATTCTGTGCCTCTGATCCACAACATTGAGGTAATAGCTAGAAGAAAGCATGTTTTGAGGAAAAAGAAGTTTCTCATCGCAGCATATTACAAAATAGCACATTTAATTGCTAATTACATATTAATTTAAGATGTGTTAGTTTTAAAGCATATTTCTGTAAGCAAATGTTTAAATTCTCCTTAATCCTACACTATTAAACAACTTAATATTTTGTTCTCAAAATCTGCTTCATGAATTTTGAAAAAATTCCTGGAAAGGGGCTTTTGGAGGACAAGAAATGGATCTACATAGTCTCATCTCCAGAAAACCTAGACTTTCCTCTAGACTACGGAGGGTTGCCCCACTTAAACTCGGACATTTTTGCTTATGTTTTTTCATGGTGAGATTCCCTTTCGCCACCACCTATTGTGTTCAATGTGATTTCCACAGGCTTTAACTATGGCTCTGCAGCACAATTTCCATTGAAGAAGGCTGCATCTAAGAACATGAAGGGGGATGTTACCCCACTCTTCCTGGCAGGCTTTGCAGAGTCCTTCAATTGTGGTGGGATGCCGAGAAGCAAAGTGCTGTTTCAGCAGATCAAATCTGCAAAAATCCATTGGCGATGCATCTGGTGACTTGACAGGGATCTTTTAAATGGTATCACATTGACACCCGTTTCCATAGCTTTCCGGTGGTAGTAATGCTGGGAAGACTGAGAAGTGTGGCTGGATGCTTTATCCATGTGGATCCAAACATTTGGGGCATCCTCACCATACAACCAAGGAATCTCTTCATCAAAAATTGGGTCCATAACATTCCTTTGATAGTAGGCTGCATTAATTTTTACACAGTTGGCAACTTTGTGTATGCCTAGTTTCCCTAGCAATAACCTGCAACCACCATGAAACTTTTCCTTGTTCTCCCAAATAAAGTTGGAGCGCCCCTTTTGGCCCAATTGATGGTAATAAATGGCTCGGGTTTTTTTTTTATGTCACCCAGATAAACCCATCCTTCATCTAAAGAAATCACCCATTGCCATTTTCCACCTGCCAGGTGGTGTTCATAGAGGTTTCTTGCATTGGTGAAGTGTTCTCTGATGTCTGCTCTTTCAAGACGTGTCCACATGCTTTATGGCACCGTTCTAGACCCAAATTGCTGTGTATTATCTGATAGAGGGTCCCTTTGGATATTTCAATGTGGGTGGAAATGCTTCTTTGGATTGGTGGGTTTTCTTGAGCCACTGTTGCACTCACCTTGGCTACTACGTCATGTTGGTTGTGGCCTTTTTCTTGCTAGGTTTTTTTTTTTTTTGCACACTGAGCCTCAGGTGAGAATCCAGTTTTATGCAGCTGTGGTATACACCCCAAACACGACTTACTTATGGTAAGACCTTTTTGTTTGCAGCTTTCCACTATCATTGAAAAGCTGTAACTGGCATCGGAAAGCCCAACAATGTACCCCTGCCACAAGTCGGTGATTGTTGAAGCCATTGCGCGTATGCAGTGAGTGATGCAATAATAAACATCAGCAGTTTGACCAATGACAGGAGTGGGAAGGCGATTCAAAGTCATCCGAGCTTAAGTGGGGCAACCCTCCATATATAGAATGGTGCTATATTTTGAGTTGATGGAAGAATCAAACAAAAGGAAGGATTCAGCGGAGTTTCTGTAACAGTTTACACTAGATACCCTGAGGACAAAATATCCACCAGAACAATAGCTTAAAATATATATATACAGAGGGCTTTCTTTAAAAAAAAAAAAAAAAAAAAGGAGAAAGAGTAGAAGAAGAAGCTATAATGAAGCATGAGCTTAAGATATTAACGATGGCACATACATTGTATAAAATAAATATATTATTTAATTAACGCATGCTGGTTAAAAAATTTGTTCTTATAATGATTTTATAAATCCATAATTATTTTAAAGTATAAAGTAGATAATACAGTATGCAGCAGAACAAATGACACTGAAATGTTGGCAGAACGTAATGACATTGGTACAGAATGTGTAACATGCAACACGTTGTTCATAATGTTTCTGAGAATTATTGAACATGTTGATGAACAAAGATTGATCTAAGGACACACAAAGTTACATATTCTTGCATAGTGTAAGGACACTTGTAGGTGGGTCATCTCTAATGAAAACTGATTCTTTCAACATGCCCCATATGCAGGTATCAGAAGCTGCCAGATCTGAGGAGCAGGCAGGATATGGGAATACAGTTCCACAAGAAATTAGACCATATAGCCATGCTTACCATAGCAATTTGTCGAACCCCATTCTCAAAATTAGCACTATAGTTCTGACTTCCGCAATGAATGAGAATTACTTAAAATATGGTTTTAATAATTACAATATATATAGTTGCACAAATGTTGACTGTAATGGCTTTTTGATCACTCAACCTGATTATAACTCCCTCTCTGAAAACAAGTTCTGTCTATGCCCTGGTTCTATGGTAGCCTGTAAAACTGTCTTAGACCAAACACTGATAAAAGAAAATTAAAAAGTAAACTTCCAGTTGATACATAAGCAGCATTAAGGCACCAAGTTGATGCTGGAGTTAAGGAATCAGCTTCTCATCAGGGCAGATGACTCCTGAAGGTACCTGCTCTGGTGGGCTTTGCCTCTTGGTGGTCCAAAATAATGTTACCAAAGATGGAAATTTCCTGCCTTGGTCTTCTCTGAACTGCATCAGAGGCAGTTCAGTATCACCCTGAGCTGGGTGCCTGGACATCAGGGAATCTTAGGCAACGGAAAAAGAAAATACCTTGGGCAAGGAAAGGATCTGCTCAATCATTTACTGGACCAGAACCAGTTTTGGCACTACTTTAAATACCATTTGAAGAACCATTGCTGAGTGGATTAGTTATTTCCACAAATGGCAATGGGTTCAAACAGAAGGATGTAAGCACATGACGAGTAAAATATATTGTGATGCAGCAGCTATGGCTCAAGATTGTTGGAAGGTTGGTGCTGGCAAGTCGAAGGTAAATAGAGATAAGCAACGCTCGCGCCCGTGTAAACACCAAAATTACTATCGGAAGATAACCAGAATTTTCTGGAAGTTTCTTTCCCCAAACTCCAGAATGTGGATCGAGAAAGCTCTATAATGTTCTGTGGAAGATTCCACTGGCTATATATGTGAGCGTTCGTGCAAGTGCAGTTCTCCGAGCAAGCTGGTGCTGTGACATGCAGTGAGTGCTATTACTGAGCAAGAGATTGTAGAAGCCTTGTGTTCAGCTCCTCAGGAAGAAGAGGCTACATCACGAAGAAGTGAAGTAAAGCAGTTCACATTAGTGAAGTGACAGTGTGAACTAAGTCAAGTCTCAGTGAAAGTTGAACTAGATCAAAACAATGAAGTGACATTGAAAACTTAGAGAAGTGACAATTGAAAAACTGGACAAAGTCACAATATCCTCCCAGCTCAACAGATCCCAAATAAACCTAGTAACTGGGCTATTAATGCAACTTTGTAGATTAAGCAAATGCCTACAAACAATGGGAATCTTTAAACAGGAACCAGTATGTAGGTTATGCAATGCAGACACAGAACTGTTTCTCATATAAACTTTAAATGTAAACCTTTAGGTAGGAAAGCATATAACCTACTGGATATTGTAAACCAGAGGAAGATATTCCTATAAACAAGTTAGTTAAAAATCTACTGGCCCTTATTAAAGGAACAGGTCTATTTAACTAAAACTATAAAGATAGAATAATACAATAAACCTTAAAGGTTTCAGTGTTAGCAGAAGATATACTCCAACTCCATCTTTATATAAATTAAATCAAATTATACCCTGAGCTGCTGGATGGGCACCTACGCAGTTAAAATTTCCTCAAACCTAAAGAATTATGCCTCAGCTGGTAGAGAACTCTTCTCCAGGGTCGCCTTGCAGAGGAACATTTGATCACTTTGCTGCTAATAGTGGAAACTAGCTGCATTACAATTTAAATATCACTCATGGAGTTGCATCAGTGAACACATATTTATTCACAAGTATTCACAGAATTTATCTTCAACAGATTACCCTCTGCTTGTAGAACTCACACCACCAAGGACTTACAAGCAAATGCCTTGGGTCAGTAGCCAGTAGAGCAAGCAAACTCTGGATCATAGCATATCCAGGATGGGTGATCAGTCAATGTCTTGGGTCAGTAGTCTGTCGAGGGGCAAGCAAACTCTGGATCATAGCATATCCAGGATGGGTGATCAGACCAATATCTTGAGTCAGTAGTCTGTCGAGGAGCAAGCAAGCACTGGATCATAGTATATCCAGGATGGGTGATCAGTCAATGTCTTGGGTTAGTAGCCTGTCGAGGAGAAAGCAAACACTGGATCATAGCATATCCAGGATGGGTGATCAGTCAATGTCTTGGGTTAGTAGCCTGTCGAGGAGCAAACAAACTCTGGATCATAGCATATCCAGGATGTGTGATCAGCCCAATGTCTTGGGTCAGTAGTCTGTCGAGGAGCAAGCAAACTCTGGAACATAACATATCTAGGATGTGTGATCAGTCCAATGTCTTGGGTCAGTAGTCTGTCGAGGAGCAAGCAAACTCTGGATCATAGCATATCCAGGATGTGTGATCAGCCCAATGTCTTGGGTCAGTAGTCTGTCGAGGAGCAAGCAAACTCTGGATCATAGCATATCCAGGATGTGTGATCAGCCCAATGTCTTGTGTCAGTAGTCTGTCGAGGAGCAAGCAAACTCTGGATCATAGCATATTCAGGATGTGTGATCAGCCCAATGTCTTGGGTCAGTAGTCTGTCGAGGAGCAAGCAAACTCTGGATCATAGCATATTCAGGATGGGTGATCAGCCCAATACCTTGGGTCAGTAGTCTGTCGAGGAGCAAGCAAACTCTGGATCATAGCATATTCAGGATGTGTGATCAGCCCAATGTCTTGGGTCAGTAGTCTGTCGAGGAGCAAGCAAACTCTGGATCATAGCATATTCAGGATGTGTGATCAGCCCAATGTCTTGGGTCAGTAGTCTGTCGAGGAGCAAGCAAACTCTGGATCATAGCATATTCAGGATGTGTGATCAGCCCAATGTCTTGTGTCAGTAGTCTGTCGAGGAGCAAGCAAACTCTGGATCATAGCATATTCAGGATGGGTGATCAGCCCAATACCTTGGGTCAGTAGTCTGTCAAGGAGCAAGCATACTCTGGATCATAGCATATCCAGGATGGGTGATCAGCCCAATACCTTGGGTCAGTAGTCTGTCGAGGAGCAAGCAAACTCTGGATCATAGCATATTCAGGATGTGTGATCAGCCCAATACCTTGGGTCAGTAGTCTGTCGAGGAGCAAGCAAACTCTGGATCATAGCATATTCAGGATGTGTGATCAGCCCAATGCCTTGGGTCAGTAGCCAGTCGAGGAGCAAGCAAACTCTGGATCATAGCATATTCAGGATGTGTGATCAGCCCAATGTCTTGGGTCAGTAGTCTGTCGAGGAGCAAGCAAACTCTGGATCATAGCATATCCAGGATGTGTGATCAGCCCAATGTCTTGGGTCAGTAGTCTGTCGAGGAGCAAGCAAACTCTGGATCATAGCATATTCAGGATGTGTGATCAGCCCAATGCCTTGGATCAGTAGCCTGTTGAGGAGCAAGCAAACTCTGGATCATAGCATATCCAGGATGTGTGATCAACCCAATGTCTTGTGTCAGTAGTCTGTCGAGGAGCAAGCAAACTCTGGATCATAGCATATTCAGGATGTGTGATCAGCCCAATGCCTTGGATCAGTAGCCTGTTGAGGAGCAAGCAAACTCTGGATCATAGCATATCCAGGATGAGTGATCAGCCCAATGTCTTGTGTCAGTAGTCTGTCGAGGAGCAAGCAAACTCTGGATCATAGCATATCCAGGATGGGTGTTCAGCCCAGTATCTGGTATGGCAGTGAAGAAGAAGGAAATGAAATGTAGTGATGAAAGAGATGATAGGAAATTTGCAGATCTAATTTTCCAACCCAGCATTACAGAATCCATAAAACATTAAAATTGCACAACTATTTCTTTAACACTATTCATACATATTTATACAATATATTCCCATAAGTAAAATAAGCATGTCTTCCAGGCTTGCGGGCATGGTCAAAGAATAAAATTGGAAAGCAAGAATCAGAGAACTGAAAGGCTCAATGCCATAGCTCGGATTTGAAGCATGGATATTCCGGTTTCCATCCAGTTGCCATGGCAACATACCAGGACAGCATAAAATTCCCCAGCTGACTTGCATTTTCCCCGGTATTTCCCTGGAATCTAATGTCATACCAGCATTTGCCATGGTAGCTCAGTTCGTTATAGCAACAGGACAGAAACTGGAAGACCCGGTGGTTCAAATCCCAGCTATGGCATTGAATTTTTGAGTTGTCTGATTTCACCTTTACAACTTTGGCCTAGACACGGCTTGTGTGGAAGAACAATTAATTACCAAAGAATAAAATTGATGAAACTTGATGTTTCATCCTTAAATGTAGAGGACATCCTCAGGAGAGTGGCAGGGCTGGTGACTGCAGGTTCATTTGTCAGGGAATGGTAATTTATCTTGCCCCACCACTTATGCCATTAATCAGTTCTGTCATCATGGCAAGACACAGCACATCGGAAATGTTTGTTTCGTGTAATCAAAGATTTTTTCACTATTTGGCCCAACTGATCTATACTACATATAGTAGCTGAATGCACAGCAAGAGTTAAATCTGTTTTTACTTTTTATGCCAAGTGCTTAAGTAGGTAGAGAAGGTACTGCATTCCACCCAAAAATTTGATACACAGATTTCACCAGAAGTACATGTTTTGAGGCACCCTGAATCCAAAAAGAGCATTTTTTAGAAAAAGGTGTGTGTGTGTCTCTCTCTCAATAAGGAAAAATCGGATAAATACCAAACTTGTAATACTACTTACATGATAAATAAAATGCACATCTTAAATTTTCTGGGATTCCTTCATTCGGAAGGAACTTTGTATAATCTTGTATAACTGGTAAACATTAAGGATAGATGACAACATACTACACAAAAATGTAGATCTATTTAAAACACACAATTTATTTTAAATAACTTTTTTTTGTGGCATAAGCCATTTCTGAGATATCTGTTATTAATGGTTTGAACTGTTCAATACTTCATTCTTTTCAAGTCCCATCAACATTCAGTTGTTTCTCATGATGACATGGAAGCAGTACAGAATTTTAAGGCCAGCATATAGCGTCCAGTTCTTAATCATTTGAGTATCGCTGTTCCCTGTGTATCTATAATGAAATGTGTAATGTAGCTGTTTCTGCAAATGTTTATCTTGATTATAATGGAGTAGTAGAAAATTAAGGTTTCTAAGATTAGTTTGCATACCCATTAATAAATTATTGTGGGTAGAAAAAGCCATGTGAATATACATAACAGAGGATTATTTATTTCATAGGAAACAGAAGTGATACTAAGAAACAAAAAAGAAAAGAAAAAGAAAACATTGAAAAAAAATCTGCATTTAGTTAAAAGTTTCTCATTTTGGCAATGTAAGTAAACTATACCCCGCCGCTGTATCTTTGCACTTGACAGTTCGTGTGGCTTCGTGTAAGGTTGGCTACATTGTGGTTGTGACGTCGCCAGAGTGGCTAGTAAACAACAACAGCTGATTGTTCTCCTTTCTATCTTTCTGTCTAAGCTGCATACAAAAAGTGAACATAAGTAGCGAATGTCAATGAATAATAACTATTTTGTATTATTATTGTTAATGGAAAATAATTCTGCATAAACATTGCAGCGTATGTAGAATAAATTATGCACTTTTGATAATATAGAAACAAAATAATACAAACTTCCTGCTACAATGAGGAGAAATAAAACATATAGAAATAAAGGCATATCATCAATGGTTCACAGTCACTAATAATTCCATCTATTTCTTGTGCTTTTCGTATTAGCTTATTCACATGATCTACTTTCTTCTTCCATGAAGCCGCATCCACTGTAGCCTTGTGAATAACAGTTCTCGTGCTTAGTCCAAGAGCTGCTGCAGTTCGTTGTACGGCTTTATCAGCAGGAATAGAGGGATTGCCATGAAGCTTCATGTACTCCTTTTCCTGTTCAAAGAATTTCCGGGTTCTCCTTAATAGTTCCAATGCCCGACTATTAAGTGGCACACCTCGGCGCAAAGGATTTTCACTTCGTGAATCATCACTTGGCGATCGATGTCGTTTTTCCGACATTGTCGCACTTAAGCTTTGTTTAAATAAATAATATGAATGAAATATATATAAATATATATATAAACAAACAATAACAAAATCATCAAACAATAAGCACAAATATAAATAACAATGAACAATATGTATCTTCCAAAGAACAACTCGACACATGTGCTAGAGATTCACAAACTGAAGCACGTGGTTGGGAATAGTTACATCCGGCAACAGAGCTGATTGTAATTCCGGATCCGCTTTGTCATTGACCATCCGGAATGCTGCCTTGTGATTGACTTAAGAAGTCAAACGGTTGAAGGTTTTCATCTGTTTTTGCGAGTGTACCAACTTAAACGCTAGCTGTCAAGTGCAATATAGCGGTGAGGGTATAGCTGTATATTTATTACCCTTAAATAGTGGAAGACTTTCTCATTTTTTCTATATTTCTTCTCAAACTTCCCTCATTCCCCCATTATGAACAGAGCACAGTCACAGTATCACCTGGTACCATTATACCAACAGGTTGCTGTCACTATCAACTGCCAAGAAATCTTGGTTCCTAATGTAGAAATGTTGTTGCTCTGCCGGTCACTTTTTATCAGACAATATTCATATTTCAAATTGTAATAAGAGAAACTGACTGCCAGTATTTTCTTTGAGTTTGGATGGGCACTGACATTGTTGATAATAGCTGCTCAAAAATGACAGTGGCATATTGTATTACAGATCCATGATTGCGAGCACAGGGTGGAAGAAAACAGTCAAAGAATATCAGACAATACATTTTTGTTATAAATGTTGTCTGAGATTATTGCTGCTGCATGATTAAATGCACAACCTTTTTGGAAATAGCTACATTACACATTTCATTATAGACATAAAGGGAACAGTGATAGTCAAAAGTTTAAGAACTGGACACTATATGCTGGCCTTAAAATTCTATACTCTTTCCATGACATCACGAGAAACAACTGCAATTTGGCAGAATTTTAAAAGAATGGCTAAGTAGTGAACAATTCAAACAATTGATAAGGATATCTTGAAAATGGCTGATGCCACAAAAAAATTTATTCAAAACAAATTGTGTGTTTTAAAGAGATCTATGTTTTTTGTGTAGTATGTTTTCATCTATCATTTAACGTTTACTATTTATACAAGGTTATACAAAATTCCTTCCAAATGATGAGGACTTCACAGGCTATTTCCAGAAATACAAGATATGCATTTTGTTTTACATGTAAATGCATTTAATATATGGTATTTTAATTAAAATTGTTACAGACATTTTTTAGAAAACCAAAAATTTTGAAAAATGTTCTATGTAAAAGCTGATTGGGGTGGGGGATTTTGTTGAAAATCTTTGTGTTGCAGTTTTGGAAGATATTGAACTTAAATGCCAAGTTCAGTAATTATCTCATTCTTCATTTTTGAGTTATGCTGGTTTCACTCTCACAGACCTTTTTATAAAAACACTTTTTTTTTGGTTCAGAGGGGGCCTCGAAACATGTATTTCTGGTGAAATCTTGTCATTTAATTTTTTAATGGAGTACAATACTTCCCCTACAATACAACACAATACATAGTAGAGAAAGTAGAGACAGATTTATCACCCAAAATTGCATTTTTTGGGACAAGTGTCACCCAAATGGCGATAGTTGCATTTGTTTTAAAAATTGCTGCAAAATTCTATTTTAAGTAGCCCAGAAGGCTACATATTGTCCAATCTGGCCACTCTGCTTGTGTATACCATGTAACATGCTAATAATAGCATCAAGAAAAAGAGCTAAGCTATGATTAGCTGGCCAGACTTCTCATTCCAATCCTCTACCAATGTCCAATCATATTTGAACATCAAATGCTGCATCATTAACTTCTGTGCTTTTATACTTGACAGTTATAATTGTTTTGGAATATAGAGAGTTAATGGCATTAATTAAATTGTATGGTACTTTATACTCTTCCACCATTATTTCCCATAGCTTACCCCATTGTACTCTATCATACGCTGTAATATAATCTAAAAACAAAAGACAGCTTTCTAAGACAACCTGCTTTTCCTTCTGCTCTCATCTCTATTTCCTGCTTCACTTTCCTTTCCACCATCTTTGTGTAGAACATGTCCAAACCGCTTGAGGTATTTCTCTTCTAAACTAAATTATTGATTTCTTTAGTTTTACCACTTCTCTTTTTATTTCAAAGCATATGAACAATAATGCAAATTTTGAGGTATATCAATAAAATAAAATGGCTTTGGCATAATAAATTCAGCTTCACTCTGATGTGAATGTTTTTATTACAGGTGCGAAAGTTGTTTAGCTCTGGATGTTTTGTTATTCAAAGTATATGTTTGCTGATCATACCATTTGGGCGTCAGCCTGTTGGGATTATCTTATGCCTAATGATTGCACAGGGTGCTGCAGCAATAAACATGTCTGGCTTCAAGTACGTATTCTCTTTTTACTGTATTAAATTTCTATTTTTGATTAGAATACTTGTGAATCTTCACACTGAAACACACTATTGAAATTGAGTCACACACTCTTGTGCTCCGTTAAACAAGTTATTACCTTAAAACATGTATCACACACCTGTTGCTTGCATTGTCAGTTTTCCAACTGCCTTGTTGCTGGATATCCTATTACTTGGCATTACAGACAGACCACTGCTCATTACTAATGATGGCGGAGAGAGCCAAATTATGCCAGCTGGCTTCTGGTGATGTCCATGCATTTGTGTATGTTTTACGCATTGTTTCAAAACACACTGACAACGTGTTATGACTAGGGCCCAGATTTTTAGGTTTTAACCTATATTTTTCCTCGCTATTTAATTAACACATTTCAAGATATATATTCGTTTCACACTTCCTGGAACAGAATATGTGCATTTATTACACCTAAAAAAAAAACCTAAATGGGGATTGGCATCTAAATTAACCTAAATAGCTGTTTTCCTTTTTTTGAAATGAAGAATGTTATTTTTGAATTGAAACCCATTGTAAAATTATTTCCAGCACTTATAGCCAGTAGTTCAAATTACTACAGTTAAATGCAGGACATGTGACGTGATGACATCTGGAAGGTCAGGTCGAGCATAACCTGTGGAACGACATCGCCTCCAATCGTTCACTGAGAGTACAACAGGCAGAAAGTGTGGTGATTGATTGTTGCAATACTTTTCTAATGAATTGTTGTATAGTGAAACAATGCATAAATCACATTTATTGAAAAAGTGGATGCTGCAGATCCACACTTCACTTTTGTTAGTGACAGACAGTGCTGCCTACATGTTGAAGGCCGGGGGGGAGGGGTTTCTACAGTCCTTCCACCCAACCATGCTACATGTTACATGCTTGTCCCGCCGCCTGCACTGGCTTACGGAGGAAATTAGAAACCACTTCAACATGAATAGCCTGATATCTTTGGTCAAGAAGGTTTTCTTAAAAGCCCCAACACGTATACAGTTCTTCAAAGAGAAAGTACTGGCAACCCCTCTTCCACCTGAGCTGATACTTACCTGCTGGGGAACTTGGCTGTCTGCTGCCATTTACTATGCCAAGCACTTAAAAGACATTAAAAATGTCATCAATGAATTGGATGAAACAGAAGCTTCCTGCATTGCCAAGGCTAAGAAATCACTCGAGTGCCCCACTCTTGCCGCTTTCCTTACATATATTAAGACACATTTTTGTTATATACCAGAAGCTATTTTCCGGTTGGAAAGTACAACTTTGCCACTGAAAGATCTCTAGATATCATTGGCAATATTTCCAGTAAAGAAATATCTGGACCAGTGGGAGTCGCACGTTCTTCGAAGTTGCACAAGATTCTTCAACGAAATTCTGGTTTTGAAGATGTGAAAATCACCAATTCCGTATTGTAGGGAGAAAAGTATACAGGAAAACTACACATAGAATCTGCTGTACAGGCATCTATGTTCTATGCTCCAATGACGTAATGTTCCATTGAAAGAACCTTTTCTTCATACAAGAATGTGTTACGTGATTATACGAAATAGTTTATGCCAGAAAATTTGAAAATGTATGCAACTATCTACTACAAGCCAAGAAATGAATCTTAAAAATAAGTACCAGAAAAACAAAATTATTGATAGTTGTATTGATTCACAAAACAAAACATAAAAAAAAACCTATTTTAATCAAGGAAAACCTAAAAAAAACCTATTTTAAGCATATAAGAAACGTAAAATGAAGGTTTAGCCCACCTAAAAATCCAGGCTCTAGTTATGATGTAAAAATGATGCCACCCTATTTTCTTTTTACCACATTTCTACTTGTAGTTTGCTCTCATTAAAGGACAATTTATTTCAAACAACTTTTTTTTTGTAGCATCAGGCATTTCTGAGATATTGGTTTGAATTGATCAATGCTTTCTAACTTTTTTAAAGTGCTGTTGTGATTCACTTGTTTTTTGCAATGTCGTGGAAAGAGTATGGAATTTTAAATCCAGCATATAGTGAGTCACTTTTATACAGCTGGCTATGGATTCAGTTTCCTCTATTCTATTTATACCTACAACCTCAATAAGTTTTTTTTTACTTTCTCTACCATATACATAGGTAGAGAAGGTATTGCATTTCACCCAAAAATTTGATTCCAAGATTTCACCGGAAATAGATGTTTTGAGGCACCTTGTGTGCGCGCGCACATGTGTGCGTGTACAACATAGTTCAAAATGATAAGTTGGAAAAATACCAAACTTGCTATTTACTTTAGTACCTTCCAAAGATGCGACACAAAGGTTTTTCAAGAAACCCACTCCCAACTACCCCATTACATGGAACATTTTTCGAAGTGTTTTATTTTCTAAAAAATACGATTTTGATTTGAGGCAGTATTTTAATATCTGAATAATTTCAATTGTTATTTATAATAAGTAAATTCAGTAACAGCCCGCCTAGAAACAATGTGTATGTAATAATTATTTAAGTTGTATGTAACAGTCATTGCAAATGCTTATTTTATTGTAAACATATTTTAATAATGCTATGAGAATACTTTACATACTCTAATAATGCAAGAACTGTGAGAATAATAAGTTTTAAGTTGCTAACAATGAGTATTAATGAGTTAACCTTGTGGCAATAATGTGTTTAAGAGTTTGAAATGTACTGGTCATGATTAGATCGACGATGACGTAGTTTCTCTAACAGATTTAAATTAGCCAATCAACAGCAAAGAAAAGTTTTAAGTTAAATACAGAAATTCTATTGGACTAGAATTAGCCAATCAGAGACTTGCAATACCCAAGCTTATGGGTTTTGACCGTTGAGGTTACTCAGTTGTTGGCGAGACTTGGTAGAGTATAGATGGAAAATGTGTTCTCTACGGGTGATTAGTAAAAACAGATATACACGCTAAGTGAATGTATAAAAGTTTCTCACAGTTCTTTAAAAAGTGTAGTGCTGTATAAATATGTGCAAGAATTTAAATAAAAGAAGTGAATTTAAAAGTTTAATTCTGTGATGTCTACAATTATTGTCGTACCGCACCCTGCATAAGATACATGACTCTAAAGTAAGACTGATGCAGCCGAGGCAAATTCAAATATAAGTAATATTACGTAAGCATAAAATTAAAAAAGATGCCCAAAGCGTGTTACAAACTACATAAAGCAACTATTATTACATAAAACAATTCAAGTTTACGTAAAAAACAATATGTAAACAAATCACCTTCTTCAAGTAGGCTTCCAAGCGTGTGGCTAACAACAACAGTAAAACTTCAACAGTAGAAGAAAACAACTACTGCAAGTTGGCTTCCAATTGCGGGGCAGATAAAATAATTTACGTAATTTAATACGCACCAACAAACAACCTTCTTCAGATTAAAATGCCATATATTAAAAATATTTACATGTAAAATAAAATTTATATCTTGAATTTTCTGGGAATAGCCTCTGAAGTCTTCTTCATTCAGAAGGAATTTTGTATAATCTTGTATAACTGGTAAATGTTAAATGACAGACGAAAACATACTACACAAAAAATGTAGATATCTTTAAAACACACCATTTATTTCAAATAAGGTTTTTTGTTGTATAATCAATTTCCAAGGTATCAGTTATTAATGGTTCAAATTGTTCAATACTTAGCCATTCTTTTAAATTCCTGTTGATCTTCAGTTATTTTTCACTATGTCATGGAAAGAGTATGCGATTTTAAAGTCAGCATATAGCATCCAGTTCTAGGTAATTATGCAGAACTACGGCCGCTCGAAAAAAAACAACGAATTCCGGTGTTAATGGTAGATTCTTTTATGCTGATTACGTTTTTACCAATTTGGTTTGTCGGAAAGGTTCCGTAATGGTGTTACACGTTAATTTATTGCATGCGCGTAGCGACGCTTATTTGCGGATATTTATTAAGAATGCTGGCTAGAAGGAGCAGGATATGGATAAAGAAGCTTTATGACACATTTGAGATGTAAACATATAGTTAATATAAATTTGTAGTACCTAAAACCTGGGTTTCATTGTCGGACTTAAGCTTACATAAAAAAAACTAACCTAACGCTAACCTTCCGTGAATTCAGAAACTTAAGCTTATATAAAAAAAAACTAACCTAAGGCTAAACTTCCGTGAATTCAGAAACTTAAGCTTATCATAACCAACGTTAAGGAACGCACGCTCGCTTCGCTCGCGTGCTTTGAGGATAGCTACGCCTGCTAAGTTTAACCTAAGTTTTTATAAAAAGAACTAAACCTAACCTCCCGAAAATCACAAAGCTTAGGTTTTATAAATAGGTAATCATAACCATCGTTAAGGAACGCACGCTCGCTTCGCTCGCGTGCTAGCGTCACTATGCGCATGCAATAAATTAGCGTGTAACACCATTACGGAACCTTTCCGACAAACAAAATTGGTAAAAATGTAATCAGCATAAAAGAATCTACCATTAACACCGGAATTCGTTGTTTTTTTCGAGCGGCCGTAGTTCTGCATAATAACCCAGTTCTAAAATACCTATTTGACTATTGCTATTCCGTTTGTATCTATAACGAAATGTGTAATACAGTTATTTCCAGGAAGGTTTATCTCAATTAAAATGAAGTAGATAGGAAAATAAACTTTTGTAAGAATAATTTGTATACCTACTAATAAGCACTAGAGGGTAGAGAAAGTCATGTAAATGTAACATCAGATTTTTAGGAAAAGGTCTGTGTATATAGGTGTGTGTGTGTGTGTGTGTGTGTGTGTGTGAACAGCTATTTTCAAAATCAAAAGTCGGATCAAAGTCATGTTGATTTACAGTTGTTTCTAGAAATTGCATAGAAACAGTACAGAATTTTAAGGCCAGCATATAGCCCCCAGTTCTTAAACATTTGACTATTGCTGTTCTCTTTGTATCTATAACGAAATGTGTAATGCAGCTGTTTCTGCAAAGGTTTGTCTCAATTAAAATGAAGTAGATAGAAAAATAAGCTTTCGTATGAATAGTTTTTATACCCATTCGTAATTGATTGGAGGCAGAAAAGGTCATGTGAATGTAATGCATGAGAATTCCTCCTTCTTATTTTTCTCTTATCCTAAACATACACTGAGTAGCTCCAAGCTCTCTTGCGGTAGTTGTAGCCAGTTCCATGTTTGGGAGCCAATTTGTGGTTGTTTATAGGTTACGTAATTGTTTGGAGGAGTTTGCCCCACAGTTGTACACCACTTTGAGAATGTTATTGAGCCTCGTTGTATTTGTTGCCAAATTTGAAGAAGCTATTTAGCTGGATGCTGGATGTGAGATGAGAGAAACCTCTCATATGTGCGTCACTTTGAAGAAGTATTTAACCCAACATTTTTAAGATACACTTTGATGGTGTTTGATGCTTGGGATGCCAAACTTTATAGTGAAGATGATGCTTGTGTTACGTAATATTATTTAAATCTGCCTTGGCTGCTTCAACATAGAAACCTAAGTTCTTTTCAGGTTGTGATAAGACAAAAATTAAAAGATGTTACAGAATTTACTTTTTAATTTCACTTCTTTTTATTTCTCTTTATTCTAGCAGAGAACACAATTTTTATCATCCATACTCTACAACATCTTACCCGCGACTGACTAAATTCAACGGTAAAAACCTTATAGCTTCGGTAATGCCAGTCTCTTATTGGCTAATTCTAGTCCAATAGAATTTAAGTATTCAAACTAAAATTTTTCTTTACTGTTGATTGGCTAATTCCAAACTGTAAGTGAAACTTACGTCACTACCGATCTTTTCATGACCAGTATTTTTTTAAAACTCCAGACACATTATTGTCACAAAAATTACATTATTACCTCATTATTAACAACCTAAAACATATTATTCTCACAGTTTTTGCACTATTAGAGTTTATAAACATTTACATAACATTAATAAATGTGTTTACAATAAAAATAAGTGTTTACAATGACTTTACATACAATTTAAATAATAATTATATACATATTGTTTTTAAGGTGGGCTGTTATTAATTATAATAAAAATACAATTAATATTATTTAGGCATTAAAATACTGCCTCACTCTGGACCCTTGGCTCATTTAACTTCTCATTAATGATACTCCTATCATTCAATGGTATGTAATAAAAGAAACTTGCTGTTCACTGGACCTTTATTTAAACTTTCCTTATATATACAGAAAACCTCAAATAGTTATGTGCAATACCATTCTTCGCTTTCAGTCATTTGGCCAATGTAATTTGGCTGTCTCCACCGGCATTCGTAATGAAGCAGTGCTCTGTCTATAACACCAAATATCCTATTGCAGGTGCTTGGGGCCCCTGTCCGGGTAGCTTAACAAACTTCAAACTGGGGTTCTAATCAAGCAGCACATCAAAGTTAATCAGCCTGTTTCTAAATTTCACCATATATGTTTTGTTCCAACTCTGCTGCTCGCAATGCTTCTTACATGCTTTTCCTCTATATTATGTTTTTCTTCCCAGAACTGTTATGCTACTGTCAATTTATCTATTTATTTATTTCTGATATTTCAAAAATGTTACATTTTTACTTTCTCTACTATGTATAGTAAGTAGGAGAAGTATTGTATTCCACCCAAAAATCCGATACCGAGATTTCACCGGAAATACATGTTTTGAGGCCTCCTGAATCCAAAAAAAGCATTTTTGGAAACATGTACATGTGTGTGCGTGTCTGTGAACAGCATAACTCAGAAACGAACAGTCGGATAAACACCAAACTTGGTATTTAGGTTCAGTATCTTCCAGAGATGCGACACGGAGGTTTTCAAGAAAATCCCCCCACCTCAGATTACCCTTTACATGGAAGATTTTTCGAAAATTTTAATTTTCTCAAAAATGCCTCTAACGATTTTGATTAAAATATCATATGTTTACAATATTTTCATGACAAATAAAATGTATATCTTGAATTCTCTGGGAATATCTCCAAATCATTGTGAACGACATTTGCATAACAGGTAAACCATAAGAGATAGACAAAATTTTACTATACAAAAAATGTAGATCGCGTTAAAATACACAATTTATGTCATATACATTTTTTTTGTTGAGTGTACCATTTTCAAGATATTGCTTGTTATTCCCTTAAATTTTCCAATACTTAATAATTTTTCTCAAATGGGAATTCGTTATTCATTTTTTTTTTTTTTGTCCTGGTAATGCAAAGAGAATGGAATACTCCACATAGCAACCAGCTCTTAAAATATTTGACTATCGCTTAAAACCTACCAATTTCCCTTGCATCTACAAGAAAATTAGCAATAAGTTTGACATCTCGATATCTCGATTAACATGAAGCATATGGAGAATAAGCATTTGCAGAAATAGTTTGTACAAGAGTAGAGAAAGTCATGTGAGTTTAAACACATCAGATTTTTTCCATAACACCAACAGTTCATTTTGTAAATGCCAGCTTTTTTTTCCATCAGTTTTTTACTTTATCTACTACTTACCTGTAGCAAGCAAAGAAAGTATTCCATTCCACCCAAAAATTCAATGTCAGGATTTCACTGGAAATCTTATTTTGAGGTTCCCTGAATAAAAAAAACTCAAAAATGAAAAGTTAGTTGAATACCAAACTTGGTATATAACTTCAGCATCTTCCAATGATGTGACATGAAGAATCCCCCACCCCAAACTACCCTTTATGTGGAAAATGTTTTGTTATTTTTGATTTTCCCAAAAATGGCCGTAACGATTTTGAGTAAAATATACATCATATGTTTAAGCTATTTGCATGGTAAATAAAATGTATATCTTGAATTTTCTAGAAATAGCCTGAGAAGAACCCTTCATCCTGAACGATTTTTGTATAATTGGTAAACCATAAGAGGTAAACAATATCCTACTACACAAAATGAGTAGAGCTTGTTAATGCACACAATTTATGTCAAATAAAATGTTTTGTGGTGCTAAATCATTTCTAAGATATTCTTTGTTATTGGTTTTAATTTTAAAACACTTTTATGACTGATAAATTGTTATTTGTCTTTTCTTGGTCCTGCAAGGAGCAGGGAGTTCCAAAGCTATTACATAGAGATCTGCTTTTTAAAAATCTATCACTTTAACCTACTGTATTCTTCTTATACCTACAATGAATGTGTCATGAAAGTTAACTTCAATTAACTAAAAGTGGATACAAGAATATGCTTTTGTAAAAAATAGTTTGCGCACACGCACACACCTTCCCTACACCTAAAGAATAGAGAAAGTAAAAATAGGCAATAATTTAATAGTTTGCTGTAATTTTTACTAGAATTTCAAATTATATGTGTAGATATGCAATAGTGATGGGACAATACCACTATTTCTCGATACCGATACTGATTTTTGAGCGAGATACTCAATACTGACTTTATAAAAGCTGTAAAGGGGATAGCTTGTTCACTGAACTATGTTCTTATTAAGTAGTTCTCTGTGTATAAATGCATGTAACCAATTTTTTATTGTTACTGTATAAATTAATTATACTTTTAATAGACCTTAGCCTGGTCTTGGCAAGTTTTTAATATAGAGTCAACAGAAAAATTCAACGCCATAGCCGGGATTTGAACACGGTTCTCCATGCGGTTGCTTTAACCATTGAGCTACTGTGACAACATTGAATTCCCCAATTGACTCAAGTTGTTTCCCAGACAGACCACTAAGGCATCTCACTCGAGATGACTATCTTAGCGGTGACCTCCTGCTTATCGCAAGTACTTCAGTGCTGGGTTTTTAATTTTTTATTGTTATTTATAAATTAATTACCCGCTCGCCACCCACCGAGGCGAGGGTTCAATCTCAGGGACCTGCATGCGGGATTTGTGGTGGACGAAGCGGCGTCTGGGCGGGTTTTCTCCGGTTTCCCCCGCCATTCATTCCACCAACTGCTCCATCATCACCTTTCCTTTCATCCATTTCACCATCATTTCGTTTCAACTACTTCCTTCATCCCATACCAGGCATCGGGCTGATCACCCATCCTGGATGCTCTGTCTGATCCATGAGTGTCTGCTCCTCGACGGGCCTCTGACCCCAGGCACCCGCTTGTAAGTCCTGGGGGTGTAAGTCCTATATAAGAGGAGGGTAAACAGATAATGAATGAATGAATATAAATTAATTACACTTTTAATAGACCTTAGCCTGGTCTTGACTAAGTTTTTATATAGAGTCAACTGAAAAATTCAACGCCACAGCCGGGATTTGAACACCGTTCTCCCGCTCTGTGTGGTTACTCTAACCATTGAGCTACTGTGAGCTTATGTCCCACCGGCATGTTCTCACAGTACTCAATGGTTAGAGCAACCACATGGAGAGCGAAAGAACCATGTTCAAATCCCGGCTGTGGCATTGAATTTTTCAGTTGACTCTATATTAAAAGCATGTAACCAATTTTGTATGCTAATTCCGAAATTGTTCCTGATTGACATTCTTCAATTGGCAGCATTTTTTTTATCTTGATAATGTAATAGGTTATATATCCCCTATTGTTAGTAAAGGCTAATAAATAATAATAATAATTTCTATGTTTCCCTTTTTATGCGACTACATTTTGTGCTGAAAACCTTCTTTTAAAGGATTTTCTAACCATATTATGGAAGTTAGTCATACAGTATATCTGCAAGCTACACTCGTGACCCAATTTTGACTTGCATAAACACAAACTAACAGATGGAAGGAAAGAACAAATATTTCTATGTGCTGTATAATCTCTCGTCTTAAGTTCTGATTTGTTTCTGCTGGATTCACAGATTTTAGTCACTGGAGTAGGTACATATAATGGCTGAGAGTGACTCACCAAGCAGGCTATTGCAGAAACATGATTTAGTGCATCAGCTAAACCAGTTTCAGTTAATGCTTATGTTACATGAGTACCTCTACTCCTTCCCCCTTTGTTTTGTATGTTTTCATTTAGACACAAAAGCCTATGGAATGTTGCATTGATTCACCCACAGAAAATGCAGTCAAGGTCTAGCAAGGACTATAATCCAGCAACTCTTTGAAGACATGTGGAAGGCAATAACATGAAGTTTTGACTCTTTATCTAGCATACAGTTAAGTTCAAACAACTTCCAATAATGCAAAACTTAACAATTTAAAAGTATTGTAGGTTTATCTCAAAGTATTAAATATACTTTGATACCACCGAGTATCGAGGTATCAGTGGTATTGAGTTCCCATCCCTAACATGCAATATAACAAACATCTACAGTTGCTCATGATATTTTTGTTGTTACAGTGTGAATCATTTAGATATTGCTCCTCAGTATGCCAGCATATTGATGGGTTTGTCCAATTCATTTGCTACCTTGTCTGGCATACTGGCTCCTATCGCTGCAGGCTACATTGTTCACCACAACGTACGTATGAACTTTTATGCAACTGCTTTTAGAACTGTAATTAACAAATGCTTTAGCGTACATGTTCTTTAAATGTTAGTAAAAACACAGATTATCAATCATTAGGATGAGAATTCCTCTTGTTTGAGACTCTCAAGGCTGACAGCCAAAATCAATTTAAGAGTAGTACGTCATCTGTGAACTGTGAAAATCATGATCTATAGGGTGCAGCAATATTTATAATACTGAGCGGAATGCCTCAGGCAATAAAGTCTATGGCCAGCATTCGGAAGGTCCCAGGTTTGAATCCCGTGGGCTGAACAATCTGTCTCAGGATTTTTCGTGGTTTTCCTCAGTCGCCAAGGTAAGTACCGGATTGGATATTTAATACCACGACCCAAAGTTCCACCTTAAGCTTAAAACAATAGTAAAATGCAAAATAAGTGGTAATAGTGAATGCTATGCCATCTATTTACAGACAATTTAAGCAGTTAGATTGGATGGCACCCTAACGCCATCTGCATGGCACGAAGTGGAAGATCCAGCTGCCATGAGCTGAGGGTCTCTGTGGGCACGTGACTAAGCAAGATGGCATTTCCAGGGATCAGACCTAGAAGGCTAACTGTCCGCCTTTCTGTGTGAGGGCAGTGGTTAGACTGGACGGCACCCTAGTGCCATCTGCACGGCATGAAGCAGGGGTTACAGGGATGAGACCTAGAAGGCTAACTCTGCACCTTTCTGTGTGAGGGCGGCGGTTAGACTGGATGGCACCCTAATGCCATTTGCACGGCATGAAGCAGGTGGTTACAGGGATCAGACCTAGAAGGCTAACTGTCCGCCTTTCTGTGTGAGGGCGGCGGTTAGACTGGATGGCACCCTAATGCCATTTGCACGGCATGAAGCAGGTGGTTACAGGGATCAGACCTAGAAGGCTAACTGTCCGCCTTTCTGTGTGAGGGCGGCGGTTAGACTGGATGGCACCCTAATGCCATTTGCACGGCATGAAACAGGTGGTTACAGGGATCAGACCTAGAAGGCTAACTGTCCGCCTTTCTGTGTGAGGGCGGCGGTTAGACTGGATGGCACCCTAATGCCATTTGCACGGCATGAAGCAGGTGGTTACAGGGATCAGACCTAGAAGGCTAACTCTGCACCTTTCTGTGTGAGGGCGGCGGTTAGACTGGATGGCACCCTAGTGCCATCTGCACGGCATGAAGCAGGTGGTTACAGGGATCAGACCTAGAAGGCTAACTGTCCGCCTTTCTGTGTGAGGGCAGTGGTTAGACTGGACGGCACCCTAGTGCCATTAGCACGGCATGAAGCAGGTGGTTACAGGGATGAGACCTTGAAGGCTAACTGTCCACCTTTCTGTGTGAAGGCAGCAGCTAGACTGGATGGCACCCTAATGCCATCTGCACGGCATGAAACAGGTGGTTACAGGGATGAGACCTAGAAGGCTAACTCTGCACCTTTCTGTGTGAGGGCGGCGGTTAGACTGGATGGCACACTAATACCATTTGCACGGCATGAAGCAGGTGGTTACAGGGATGAGACCTTGAAGGCTAACTGTCCACCTTTCTGTGTGAAGGCAGCGGCTAGACTGGATGGCACACTAATACCATCTGCACGGCATGAAGCAGGTGGTTACAGGGATGAGACCTAGAAGGTTAACTGTCCGTCTTTCTGTGTGAGGGCGGCGGTTAGACTGGATGGCACCCTAATGCAATCTGCACGGCATGAAACAGGTGGTTACAGGGATGAGACCTAGAAGGCTAACTCTGCACCTTTCTGTGTGAGGGCGGCGGTTAGACTGGATGGCACCCTAATGCAATCTGCACGGCATGAAACAGGTGGTTACAGGGATGAGACCTAGAAGGCTAACTCTGCACCTTTCTGTGTGAGGGCGGCGGTTAGACTGGATGGCACTCTAATGCCATCTGCACGGCATGAAACAGGTGGTTACAGGGATGGGACCTAGAAGGCTAACTCTGCACCTTTCTGTGTGAGGGCGGCGGTTAGACTGGATGGCACCCTAATGCCATCTGCATGGCATGAAGCAGGTGGTTACAGGGATGGGACCTAGAAGGCTAACTCTGCACCTTTCTGTGTGAAGGCAGCGGTTAGACTGGATGGCACACTAATGCCATCTGCACGGCATGAAGCAGGTGGTTACAGGGATGAGACCTAGAAGGTTAACTGTCCACCTTTCTGTGTGAAGGCAGCGGTTAGACTGGATGGCACTCTAATGCCATCTGCACGGCATGAAGCAGGTGGTTACAGGGATGAGACCTAGAAGGTTAACTGTCCACCTTTCTGTGTGAAGGCAGCGGTTAGACTGGACGGCACACTAATGCCATCTGCACGGCATGAAGCAGGTGGTTACAGGGATGAGACCTAGAAGGTTAACTGTCCACCTTTCTGTGTGAAGGCAGCGGTTAGACTGGATGGCACACTAATGCCATCTGCACGGCATGAAGCAGGTAGTTACAGGGATGAGACCTAGAAGGTTAACTGTCCACCTTTCTGTGTGAGGGCGGCGGTTAGACTGGATGGCACTCTAATGCCATCTGCATGGCATGAAGCAGGTGGTTACAGGGATGAGACCTAGAAGGTTAACTGTCCACCTTTCTGTGTGAGGGCGGCGGTTAGACTGGATGGCACACTAATGCCATCTGCACGGCATGAAACAGGTGGTTACAGGGATCAGACCTAGAAGGCTAACTGTCCACCTTTCTGTGTGAGGGCGGCGGTTAGACTGGATGGCACACTAATGCAATCTGCACGGCATGAAACAGGTGGTTACAGGGATGAGACCTAGAAGGTTAACTGTCCACCTTTCTGTGTGAGGGCGGCGGTTAGACTGGATGGCACACTAATGCCATCTGCACGGCATGAAACAGGTGGTTACAGGGATCAGACCTAGAAGGCTAACTGTCCACCTTTCTGTGTGAGGGCGGCGGTTAGACTGGATGGCACACTAATGCCATCTGCACGGCATGAAGCAGGTGGTTACAGGGATGAGACCTAGAAGGTTAACTGTCCACCTTTCTGTGTGAGGGCGGCGGTTAGACTGGATGGCACACTAATGCCATCTGCACGGCATGAAACAGGTGGTTACAGGGATCAGACCTAGAAGGCTAACTGTCCACCTTTCTGTGTGAGGGCGGCGGTTAGACTGGATGGCACACTAATGCAATCTGCACGGCATGAAACAGGTGGTTACAGGGATGAGACCTAGAAGGTTAACTGTCCACCTTTCTGTGTGAGGGCGGCGGTTAGACTGGATGGCACACTAATGCCATCTGCACGGCATGAAACAGGTGGTTACAGGGATGAGACCTAGAAAGTTAACTGTCCACCTTTCTGTGTGAGGGCGGCGGTTAGACTGGATGGCACACTAATACCATCTGCACGGCATGAAACAGGTGGTTACAGGGATGAGACCTAGAAGGCTAACTGTCCATCACATATCATTCTAAGAGTTTCCACCAACAGATCCATAGTGATATGACCAAGGAGTTAAAGCGACGTAAAATAAAATAGAGTAATATTTATAGTGTATTTGTAAAATTGCACTTTATGCAAACTTTCCTGACAGCTTTATAACTCTAAATTTTCCTGGCTTTTAGCCACAATAAAGGAAACCCACCACAGACACTCAGGAGGAAAATAAACCAGTCACAATAGCCTACATACTGCTCACTGGCAATTTTTCGGGAAAGATGAGTAGGCTGCTCAACAAAAATGGCATCAAAACTATCCACAAGCCAGCACCTAAAATTAGAAATTTGATTAGACCAGTCAAAGACAACTTGGCTCTAAGGGTACCTGGTGTCTATCACATTCCTTGTGAATGCAGTGCAGTGTACTTCAGCCAAAAAGAGCACACTATTGCCACAAGCATTACAGAGCACCAAAGAAGTATCAGGCTCATACAAAGCAAAAAATCTGGACTGGCTGAACATTGCATTGATAAAGGCCACAGGGCCAATTTTAGCAAGACCAAGATAGTGGTGAAGTGTTCAAGATACTGGGAAATAAGGGTAAAAGAAGCCCTAGCCATTTCATCTGAAATAAATAATCTTAACATGATTCAGACCTACAACTCCATATTTTCTCCATATATTTAGATACATACATAATTACATTCAATTATCTTGCTACAACTAATAACCAGCATAAAAGCCACTGGTATCCAGCTGCTTAACTAACAAAACTTACTACTGAACTAAAACCTATTCCACTGGTATTGAGGCAGTATTTTAATACCTGAATAATTTTCAATTGTATATTATATAAAAGCAAATTCAATAACAGCCCGCCTTGAAACAATATGTATATAATAATTATTTAAATTGTATGTAACAGTCATTGCAAATGCTTATTTTATTGTAAACATATTTTAATAATGTTATGAGAATACTTTACATACTCTAATAATGCAAGAACTGTGAGAATAATAAGTTTTAAGTTGCTAACAATGAGTATTAATGAGTTAACCTTGTGGCAATAATGTGTTTAAGAGTTTGAAATGTACTGGTCATGATTAGATCGACGATGACGTAGTTTCTCTAACAGATTTAAATTAGCCAATCAACAGCAAAGAAAAGTTTTAAGTTAAATGCAGAAATTCTATTGGACTAGAATTAGCCAATCAGAGACTTGCAATACCAAAGCTATGGGTTTTCACCGTTGCGGTTATTCAGTTCCTGGCAAGACTTGGTAAAGTGTAGATGGAAAAATGTGTTCTCTACGGGTGATTAGTATAAACAGATATACGCGTTAAGTGAATGTTTAAAAGTTTCTCACAGTTCTTTAAAAAGTGTAGTGGTTTATAAATATGTGCAAGAATTTAAATAAAAGAAGTGAAATTTAAAAGTTTAATTCTGTGATGTCTACAATTATTGTCATACTGCGCCCTGTATAAGATACATGACTCTAAAGTAAGACTGACGCAGCCGAGGCAAATTAAAACAGTAATATTACATAAGCATAAATTACAAACCGATGCCCAAAAAGAGTGTTACAAACTACATAAAACAACAGTTGAACAACATAACCTTCTTTAAGTTTACGTAAACATATATTACGTAACAGTACACTTCTTCAAGTTAGCTCCCAATTGCAGGGCAGATAAAGTAATTTACGTAATTCATTATGTAACAAAAGTTGAAGAACATAACTTCTTCAGTATCCAGCGGTTACTTACTGATATCCAGTACTATATTTCCTTCATTTCCCTTTTTATTTATTAAAATCATCTACCTTTTTATATTCATATATATATATATATATATATATATAATTATAACACATTTATTTATAATTTATATTTTCCTTTCCTACTATCTGGATACTAATACATTAATTATGCTATTCTAGGAGTTGCTTGAGATAGGGTCATATACACTTAACACCCTGGTTGTTTGTGTATATGTGCCCTTCATTTTACATATACATTTTCCAAAACTAGCAATTTAAATTACTCTCCTCATCTATAATTT
Organism: Deroplatys truncata; assembly: GCA_030765065.1. NCBI lineage: Eukaryota > Metazoa > Arthropoda > Insecta > Mantodea > Mantidae > Deroplatys > Deroplatys truncata. The sequence goes on from CM060987.1 coordinate 193,825,639, forward strand.
GCCTATATCATCACTTCTGTTATTATAATCCTCTTTTTCTTTAATAATTTTCCTCCACCATTTCTCTCTTACCTTCCCTATATATTTATCTAATTGCTTCAAAAACTCTTTTTTATTGTTTCCAAAGAGTTTTAAAAATAATATCTCTATCTGTAATTTATCCCATTTCCTATTCCATATTTCCTCTCTCCAAACTTTGGTTTCTGCACATTATATCATACAGTGTAAATTTTTATCTACCCTTCCACATAGTGGGCACAGTTCTTTGGCAACTTTTAAACTCCTTAACAACATGGTTCCTGTTTTTTCCCATGCCAGGCCCTCCCTTTCCATTTTATCACAAACATCAATATATTTTTCCCTTCCCCAATCCTTTTTCAAATTCAGATAGTATATCAGAGTTCTCTTGAACCTTAAACTACCATATATTTCCTATTTCTCAATATCATCAACCCTGGATTTCACTTTGTTCCATAGATTTTGTCCCCCCGTCTGAATATTGGCTAGCTCGCCCAATCCTACTTCCCTCACAGTTTCCTTTAATGGGATAACCAACTTCTATGGGCCATCTACCTACAACTAAGTTTGGCATGGCCACTGATTAACACCTAGCTGTCAACTCATCATCTTCCAGATTTTAGAAACTTTCACAGCATTTCTACCAGGTCTGTGCTCAAACTCAAAACATCATGTGCATACAAATACTATAAATAGTTTCATTACAGGTTTGTGCCCATACCTCAGTCATTAAATCCAATTTGTTTCATGATTATGAAAATCATGGCAACCAATGAGATTTCAGCTTCACTCCGGCACTATAAATATTGGTATCCGGAGTTCCACTTCCATTATTTATCCTGAAGACGAAGATCATTAACACTTCAAAACATCAGTTTCAAAACCAACCATTTGTCTGATTAGAAGCGTGAGAAAATTTAAGAGTTAACTGCTTTTAATTTGTTCCTTTGTCAGGCACAATAGTAGTTACAGGATTGCCATTTGTGATTTAATATCATCCCATAGCTCACATGCTAAACCAGGCATGCCATTTTGTGTCATTTCCATCCTTTCTCCCTACAACTTCATATGTTGGAGTGGTCAAACATTATGGCAACACAGTGCTAATAAAATAGAAGCTCTTTGGATGGTAAGCAAACCAAAGAGCATAATAGGGAATGTGTTAACCCTTGTGCTAAACTGTTCTCATGCAGTGAAACCTGTACACTAAGTTTGTGGGCAAATTGGACTTCATAGGAATGAAAACTGAAGTCCTCATGCAGTATTCTGAATGTATGGTCTGAAATATGCAAAGCTGTAGAGTGGTGCCGAGCAGATTTCTTCGGGCTCCGCAAAATGGTAGCACGTAAATTTTCAACCACATTCAATGTCCACACAGTTCTCTCACTCACTCCTGGCTTAGGATTACAGGCATATGAGGCATTGACCTAAAGGAACTAACCCACTTGGTAATCTTGTGACCATCCGGCACTTTCCATTGCGTCCAAAATTGAATAGTTGCTTGAATATGCACTAACCATGCTATTATTATTCTTGAGTTTCAGTAACAAGATGCTCAGCAAGCTACCTCTTCATGTTGACCACATAAACAAAATGGCAGCTCATTAACAATAGAATGCCATGAAATACACTCATTATTGGTGTATTATATTGATATACTACACAAGGCAAATTATGCTACGAATGCTGCTGCATCCTATATACACAGAATGCAGAAAAACACTTGCAGAAAATTGTAGAGTAGAAAGACTATACCAAACTAAGCATTTTTGAGGTTAGAAGCATTGGGTTCCAGATGCAGTATAATAACAGGAGCACCACATGAACTTATTTGAAATCTGACTTTATGAAACATAAAAATGAAATATAACTCACTTGAAGTGTGTATGTACTGTCTCAACAAATGAGTACTGGTACACAATGACATATTACATGCACATACTGTACTGAAGAAGACGGTATTACCAGTAGGCTTCACATCACACACATCTAGGAACAGTGACTAGTGCATTTTATTTACATTTGATGAGCCACAAACAGGAGACTAACATGATGGATTTAATGCTGACACATCTAGCACAATAAAATATGTGACAAAAATTAAACTACTCTTCAAAGTAGAGACCATCAGATTGTATGGTCTTTAGCCATCTTTCAGCGAGGTTTATTATCCCGCGACGGTACCAGTCTCTGGTTTTTTATGCAAAGAATTCGGTGAGAACCGCTTCCACAGCTTCAATGTTTTCAAAATTTCTTCCACACAAGAAATGGGCCATGGATCAAAACAGATGGTAATCTGAAGGCACAAGATCAGGCTGTATGCTGGGTGTGGTAGCAGTTCACTTCTTCCAATTCCTGAATTTTTGTCATGGTTGTTCTTGCAGTATGGAGTGTTGCATTGTCCTGCTGCAAAAGAATTCTATTTCAGTTAACTAATGCTGGGTGTCTCTGTCTCAAAATGCAATGAATTCATTCTAATTGTTTAGAATAGAACCCTGCATTGACTGCATGCCCGTTTGGAACAAACTCCCAATGAATCACTCCCACAACTTGCTTTGGAGACGAAATGATTTTTTTTTAGCCATGACGACGGGGAATGAGCCACTGTTTCAAGGCATCATGGTTGCGGTAATGGACCCATTTTTCATCACATGTGACAATTCTCCTGATAAAGCTATCATCCATGGGATTACCGATAAGCTGACAACAGATATCTACTCTATGTTGAGCCTGTTGAGGTGTCTATTCATGAAATACAGGTCTACAGCTTCTGTTTGATTTTCCAAGTTTCTTAATCTGGTGATGTATGGTATCTTTTGATAGACCAAGTTCTTCTGACAGCCTACGAGTACCTTTTTGCAGATTTTCTTCCAAAACTCTGCATGTATTCTCAATATCCCATAATTCAGGTCTTCCAGAAAATGCAAATCTTTTGTGTTTTTTTCTCCAATGTTGAAACATTGGAATCATTGTTGTGCTAATGCTCACTAATGACACCTTCTTCTTTCACTTCACATATTTTTTGAGCCTGCTTATAATCCTGTTTCCAATAGTGCTTTAGAAGGATTATAATCTCAAAATTTGCACATTCTCACAATATATGCAATACTAGCTATGACATCCTGTAAATAGCATTGGCAAACCAAAGAAAACCAATTCTATTTTATAAAACACCAAACTTAAAAACCAACATTACTTATGAGACAACCAATAAAAAGGTAAATATTGCTCCCTTCATTCTTTCAGCAGTGGTAATGCAATAAAACACCTCTAATGCAGTAGTTTGGTGAGTTTTCAATGTGAATGGAAAATAAACATTTTACAAAATATTCTTTAGGACAACAGCGTAACTTACTATCCGGGTGCTATAATTTAAAAAAAAAAAAAAACCCCTAATGGAAGAGGAGGTGGAAAGTGTTCAGTGGGAAGCAATACTGAGATATTTCAGGACATATAGGTCTGTTTTCTCAATGCTGTGATGCAGCTATGGTTCGACCAACCGGCTGAAGAGTTTAGGAGACGGAGGAGCACTGTCACTCAATATCAATTCTAGAAGTGCTATCAAGAGATAACTAGATTTTTCTTAATGGTTGTCATCCTGCCTCCCAAGAACTCTCTTGAAACTCCAGTGGCATTGGTGAGCATGCTTGCAACAGTCGGTGAGATATGGAGATACTGCATGTCGTTGGTGTAACATAAGGTGCAGTTTACTCAGTGTGCTCTACGAGTGAGGTTGTCAGACAGTTGTGATGTACAGTGAGAGCTGCTACTGCAGGCGATTCAAGAGGTCTTGCGTTCGACGTCCCAGAAAGTGAAGCAGGAGGAAGGAGAGACTGATTTGTATGTGTTTTATTGCGCCATTATGCATGAGAAAAAGTGAAGTGACAGTGAAAACTGAAGTCACAATACTTTGATGAAATAAAAATATAAATCACCTTCTCGTCATTCATTTAGGTGTGGTATACCAAAACTCAATCCCAAATAGGAGAGGGAGTGGAAAATGTTTGGCAAGGGAAGTTTTGAGGACATTCAGCACAAATGGGCCTCTTTTTTCAGTGATAAACGGATAAATGTTACCCTCTTCATTCTTTTAGGTTTGGTAATGTGAAAAACCAGCCCTAATGGGAGATGGGATTGAAAATGTTTGGTTGTGAGGCAATTTGGAGCATTTTCAGTACGAATCGGAAATTTGCAAAAATGAAGTTGAAGTTATCAGATTAAAAGAATTGAATACCAACAATCTGTAATTGATTTAATTCATTTAAATGTAAATAAACAAACATTTGTAAAATTTATTATTTACCAACACGTCAAAGCCCTGGGTAATGCTGGGTATTTCTGCTAGTGCAGTGATGGCTGCTGTATAAGACCACAGAGCATGTTAACACCCTAACTTTTGACACCTTGCAGATTTATTGGTTATTTTTTCTTTGAATGCTATTAAATCTAACGTGTATGTGGTAATTTATAATTATAGCATTTAAATCTACCGCGCCACTCCTCTAAACTCGATGTAATGAGGCAACAGGGTTGGTAGCACATCTTAACTTTGTGCATGTTTTAAGGAGCTTTCACGCATGTGCAACTGGTATGACGTAATTACCTTATGGGCCAAATACATACAGGTCATGCGCACTTGAGGGCATGCATGAAGCTTCTCCCGCACTGTGTTTCCATACTATCATTACAATTTTACCTTAATGTCACTAGATGGTAGCACTGCAGCACAAATGTGGAAACTTCTCCCACTTATTCCATGCCATGCATACTCTCAACTACAATTTAATTTACACATTACTTTGTTCTTGCTAAAATGCTATATTTATGTACACAACAAATACAAAACAATCCTTTATTTCGTCAGACAACTTATGCATTATCATTGTTATTATTGTTGTTGGAAAATGGGTGCAGTTATATAAATTTGTTCATAATCATAACTATTATGCAGCAGATCCTATTTCACATTTTCAGGGCATTCTGACTAAAATTTTGTGAACAACCAAAGTGTATATTTCGGAAAATGTTACTGCCAAGAAGCATGGGAGTTCATTTGTTCTGAAGGATTACAGTGTCATTTAATCCATTACAATTAGACACAGGTAAAATATATAATTTCATATTCTAATCAAGTTTGTTAAACTTGGTCAACCTTTAAAAACATTTTTTGCTCCACTTACTTGCCAAACCATAGAACTTGTTTCAAGGAGACTTCCTCCACATCCTCAGCTGGTCTTCCTTTGTGGACTAGCGGTACCGTGCTAGCCTCTAGTCCCAAGGTCGCGGGTTCAAACCCGGCGGAGGGTGATGGATTTTTTTCGGGCGTAAAAATCCTTAGCATGGCTTCCTTCAGAAGGGAAGTAAAGCCGGTGGTCGTATGTCGTAGATTTACGGCATGTAAAAGAACCTCAAGCCTGATAAAGAGGCCTCTGAGCAAAATTACCGCCTTTCATGCCCAATATGGAATGGGACGCTAAGAACCATAGTAGTTAAAGAGCGTCCATAAATACAAGTATTAAAAAAGAATCCTCAGCTGACTGGCTCTCATCAGGTAACTTCCCCTCTTGTTTGGTCTGCTTCATATTCTAAGCCGTGCTGGCTATCATTATGGGAACAAGCATTTTTATGTTTTGCAGTGTGTAGAATTCAATCCATACATCAAAAAATTTCATTTCGGTAAAATCTTCATATTTTATAAGCTTTGCAACTTTTCACTTTTAAAATAATTTGCATTAGCAACGAAGTAGGCTTTCCTGATATTCTACAGGGTGATTTATGAAGAACCGATACATTTATTTATTTTTTTAATTATTCTGTTCAAAATTCACTCAATGCCCCAATTTTAGCACCAAATTAAGCAGAATGTTCTGGAGTTTTGATTGCCTGTCACTAGACGTGCAGATATTCATGTTTTACTCGTAATTGTTAGTTTTATTGTCAGCAACTGTTTTTGAGATTTTGTTCTAGTCAACATGAAAATACAGTGAATGACTCTTCCTTGTAAAGCAATACTGGATTACAAATTCAATTACAGCTACTCAAAGGGCATACCAGAGAGAATTTGGTGTTCGGAATCCTCCCTAAAGAAACACAATACTGGGACTGGTAAACAAATTGGAAACAACTGGATCTCTGGTGAGTGAAAAAGGCAAAACTCGTTCATCTAGGCTTCCCACAGTTGTTTTAGCGTAAGAGCACAACTGGAGTAGTCATCCAAAAAATCATTAAGACGTTTGTCGCAGGAGACAGGGTACAGCTACTCAATGTGTCAGAGAGCTGTGAAAAGTGCAGGCCTAAAGCTGTATAGGATTACGGTTGTCCATCAGTTACAGGAACCAGATAAGGATAGACGACTGAATTATTGTTGTTGGTTTCAGGTGTTCATTGTGCAAAATCCTGCCATATTGTCCATCACATGGTTCATAGATGAAGCATGGTTCCATTTATTCGGCTATGTGAACTCAAATAACTCACACTATTGGGCCAGCGAAAATCCACATATTATTCATGAAGCACCTGGTTAAAATCGGAGTTTGGTGCGTAATATCCACACAGAGAATAGTGGGACCAATTTGTTTTAAAACAATGTGAACATTGCAGGGTACCGACGGATTTTCATGGAGTTTGCTGAGCAACTAGAAAATGTAGTGCTGAGTCAAGGATATTTTCAGCAGGACGGCGCTACATGCCATACATCAAATGAATCCATGGCACTAATTGCAAGTTTCTTTGACGACCGGATAATTTCCAAGAACCTGTGGACACCAAGATCTCTGGATTTGACATTGCTGGACTTCTTTCTATGGGGTTACTTAAAAGACAGGGTTTATGCCACATGTCCCCAGACATTGGACGATTTGAAGCACAACATTACACAGGAGATTCAAGCTATTGACAACAGAGTCCTCCAAGAGTGGCCAGTAACATGGAACGACGTGTTGAGTTGTGCTTTATGCAGGATGGAGGACATTTTCAACATTTGCTATAGAGGTAAATAATGTCCCAAAATTCCTCTGCATTTCAGGTATAATAAGTTGTCGCTAGCATAACTCGTTTTGAAACAATTAAAGAAATAAACGTCAGTGCTTCATAAATCACCCTGTATTTGGGCAGTTTTCTGTGAAGCATGTTTAGAAAAGCCCAAGTCACTCTTTCCAGGAGACATATGTGGAAAAACTGCACCACCCTTTCCAAAAAGTCGGGTATTAATGAGAAAATGTAGCATTTCCTCTATGTGTTGTCATGTGCAAAATTAAACTATTAAGCAAGAACAAAGCAACCTGTGATTTCTTTTCTTTTTTTTTTTTTTTCTAAGTTTAAGGGTTTTACAAATTAAAATCTATTAACTCCATGTAATTTGTTGTATTTTATTTGATATTAAATATATACAAAATCTACACATTAATTTTTTTAAACTATTGAAGTGAACCTGCTGCAAACACTTAACGTGTAAGATGTTTTGGCATTAAAATATACATTTCATAATGTTTTGCGATTCCTTTCTTCATCATTTCATATTTTGCCTATCTCTAGTTATATGTTTTTTGAAATTCCTTGCCTTCAAGACTTCAATGGCTTTTCATTTATATTAGTATTATTGCTTGGCTGCAAAATGAACTAGAACAAAATCCAGTTCATGAACTTATCAAAATCATGTGTTATTGGCGGCTAATACAAGTTACTGAGTGGTGGGTTTCTTTGAATTGTACTTTTTCTTCTGGTTTACATGTGCTTAAATCTTTCTCTTTCATTTATTACTGACACGAGTAGCTGAGATCATTAGGTAAGTCTTGTGAACAGGAGTTCTTTGGTTCAAATCTTGCCACCAGGACTGTCCTCCCTTACTGAGAGTTTTTCCAGGTTTTCCTCATAACTGACGAATGCTGGAGAAGTAGCCTAACTTAGGCTGGAATGTTTCCTTCCCAAGTATTGCTTCATTTCATGCATCATCAGTGTCCATCACCTGTGGTACCTTATGTAGTAAGAATGGAGTTAAACACTATTCCATTTTAAATATTTGTACCATTTATGTAGACAAAAGTACTGTACTTTACAGTTCAATACAGAGATTTCATCAGTAATACAATTCAAAGATATCCTGAACCCCTCCAAAAAACAATTAGAAAAATATCCATGAGATAGAATATAATTTCCAAGTTAGACAGCTTTTTTCACTTTGTGTCAAAGGTTATCTGTGCTGAATTTGATTGCAATCACTGAAATTATGTGGATTTGTATTCAATAAAAATAAATAAATTCTCAGACTTCTGAGTTTTTATATAGGGTGATCCATATAAAGCTGAACACTTATACGAGGGCTATCCCAGAAGTACCCGACCTAACAAAGAAAACACAACAATTTTGGGAATAAAACATCTTTATTTCTCTACATAGTCTCCTTTCAGCTCAATACACTTTTCCCAGTGATGTTCAATACCTTCGATACCCTGTTTATAGTGAGAACCGTCGAGTTCTGCAAAATAGTTATCAACTGTAAACTCCGCCTCTTCATTGTTGGCAAATCTTTCACCACCAAGCCATTTCTACAACTTTGGAAACAGAAAATAAATAATCAGAGGGGGCTAAGTCTGGTGAAAAGGATGCATGAGGAAGCAATTCGAACTTTAACTCATTGATTTTGGCCATAGTGATAATGGATGTGTGAACTAGTACATTGTCTTGATGAAACAGAACTTTCTTTTTCGCTAAATGTGGCCAATTTTGCTTGATTTCATCATTCAAATGTTGCAATAAGTTTGCATAATACTCGCCATTGATTGCTTTTCCTTTTTGAAGATAATCAATGAAAATTATCCCACGCGCATCCCAAAAAACTGACACCATGACCTTGCCTGTAGATGGAACAGTCTTCGCCTTCTTTGGAGCCGATTCTCCTCTTTCAATCCACTGTTTTGACTGTTCCTTCATCTCAAGTGTGAAGTGATGGACCCATGTTTCATCCATGGTTATGAATCGACGCAAAAACTCGGCTTTATTGCAGCGAAACATCGCCAAACACTCGACTGAAACATCCCTCACGACGCTGCTTTTGTTCCATTGTGAGTAAACGCAGCACCCATCTTGCGCACAGCTTTCTCATGTCTAAATTTTCAGTTAGTATGCAATGTACAGCACTTTTTGAAATGCCTACGATGTCTGCTAGCTCGCGCACTTTCAGTCGATGGTCATCCAATACCATTTTGTGGATTTTCTTCACAATTTCTGGCGTGGTCACCTCATTTGGTCTACCATTGCGATGTTGGTCTTGACAGCTCGTACGGCCTCGCTTAAACTCTACCACCCAATATTTTACCTTTGGAACGAAGGAGCAGACTCCTCCAGAGTAGAATCTAGCTCAGCTTTAATATTAGTTGGACTAAGACCTTTCAAATGAAACCATTGTATCACATAATGATGGCCAGTTTTATCCATGTTTACAAATTTGCTGAGAGCATTCACTATTGATGGCTGCCAAGCAATTACTAAACAACGTAGCATCGTCAAACTTCAAACTTAAGCTTTATAAGGTTGGCACTTTCTACCATAGTCATTTGTTTGAAACAACCACCTTTATATATACGTCAGGTCAGGTACTTTTGGGACTGCCCTCGTACATCTGAACCAATAAACTGTTTGAAATTACAGAGTACCTTAGGGAGATTCCTCAGAGTAAATGTTGAAAATGACTTCCGTATGCATCCATACACAACTGCACTTGTACCATGTTCTGTGGCATTTTCTGAAGTGTATCCTTGATAACATTCCTGAATTAATTTCTAATTACCTCATGCAGTTCAGCAACTGGCCACTGTCTGTTCTTGTATATTCTGTCCTTAAGGTAGCTCCACAAGAAGAAATCTGGAGTTATGAGGTTGGGTGACCTGGGAAGCAACAGATGTTTTGAGAAAGACAATCACCAAAGTAACTTTCTGTAAGTTTCATGGGCTCATTCTAGTATGACTTGTTGTGCCATCTTATTGGAAATAGCCTTTTGTCAATTCAGTGTCGTCCAGTTGCTACACAAATATATTGAAGATGTACCCATAAACTACAACGTTTATTACATTACAATAGAATTTGTGACCAACAATTCTGGCAGCTGACATTGCACACCAAACAGAAAACTGGTTATTTGTTTATGACTACAAAATTAGAGATTGGAAACTAATTACCATGGACAACAATAGTAATAAGGCAACAATGTATGGTAAGGGTACCATTATCAATATCAAAAATGATTCTTCCAGAGCCAGAGAGATCATAAAATTAAATTTCAATTGATTATTACTTTCCATAAGGTTTATATGAACGTTTATATACAGGGTAAATCACCTAAAACTTGACCGCAAACATTTCAGAAATGGAAAGTGCTATTGATGTGCAGTTTTCACAGCATTGATTACATTTAGCCTATAAAGAGATTTTAATAATACTGAGAAAGTGTACTTTTTGAGCAAACATACAATTTTTTAAATGGAACAATGCCTAGTTACATCAGCAGAAGAAAAGTAGGGTAAATTAGAATGTCAGTGGTGTTTGTTGCAAGATTCTAGTGCAAGTGGTTTACGAGAAATCTGATTTTGAAACTGTTATGTACCGACACTTGTACAATCTATGGTAGCACAAACTAAAGAAAAACAAAAGGGAATTACAATACTTCTGTGGATACTTCCACTTAAAGAGAACATTAGCCCTTCAAAAGTTGTGTTCAAAATGACCACCAGCAGCTTCAATACATGTTTCCAGTCTGCTATGGAAAGACTGCTGCACACGTTCTAACATTTGAGCGGGAATTTCAGAGCAGGCAGCAGTAATGCGTCGTTTCATATCGTCTGGTGTAGTTGGTACATCCTTGTAGACCGTGTCTTTCAGCCTTCCCCACAGAAAAAAGTCTAAAGGGGTCAGATCTGGTGAATGGACCGGCCAAGGTATAGGTCCTCTTCGTCCAATCCAACGATTTGGAAACAATCCGTTAAGACAAGCTGTAATACTTTGTGCACTATGGGCTGGACAGCTATCATGTTGGTACCACAGGTTCCTCCTAGTCTGCAAAGGAATGTCTTCTAGTATCTGTGGCAGATGGTCTGTCAGGAGGCTGCGATACTTGTGCAAGTTCATTGTTCCTTCTATGAACAAAGGGCCTATGAGCTGATGGTTCACTATCCCACACCATGCGTTTAAACTCCATGGACTCTGACGTTCCACCTGACGAAGCCAACGGGGATTGTCAACAGACCAACAGTGCATGTTTCTGCAGTTTACCTGGCCATGATTAGTAAATGTTGTCTCATCACTAAACAAGATACATGATGAATCTGGAGTATCGTGTCTTAATGCCCATGTACAAAAGTTAACACGATTCTCAAAATCGTTTCCATGAAGCTCTTGATGGAGAGAGATGTGATAGGAATGGAACCTATGTCGATGGGGAATGCGCAATACACTTGCCTGAATTATGCCACTTCCACGTGTGATTGTGTGGGAACTAATTTGCGGATCGACTGCAACGGCAGCCAAAACATTAATTTCTGCCTCTTCTCCAGTCACTTGTTTCTTTCTGTTATGTTTTCTAGGTGTTACAGTATCACTTTCACATAATTAGTTGAAGAGGTTGATGTCTATTGGGATATGTTTTTGCATACACCGTACAGGAATGAACTGCATTCTTCCTACAATCTCTATACACCATGAGCATGTCAGCTTTTTCTGCATATAGTAAACCCCATCTTCCACCCACGACTTACTGCTTGAACTGTCACAAACTAACTGACCAGAAAGTCGCAATGCAATCAACGAACAGAAAACACAATGCAAACAAACATAACAACATCGTACCTAGCAACTAAGCAGGTTGAATGGGATAAACAATTGTCGGGGTGGAAACTTTTCAAAATACGATTTCTCGTAAACCACCTGCTCTAGAATCCTGCAACAAAGACCATTGACATTCTAATTTAACCTACATTTATTCTGTTGATGTAACTAGGCATTGTTCCATTTAAAAAATTGTATGTTTGCTCAAAAAATACACTTTCTCAGTATTATTAAAATCTGTTCATAGGCTAAATGTATGAGCCCCTGACTACCAATCAATGCTGTGAAAACTGCACATCAATAGCACTTTTAATTTCTGAAATATTTGCAGTGCAAGTTTTAGGTGATTCACCCTGTATATTGCACTTTAAGAAATTTTCTTCCACGGAGCCTTTGTTTTGAAATGTGACCATATTACAGGGAATTGCTTGTCCTGCACTGCACTGTTTCTATTCCCCTGACTTTCCTTCTTCTGCATGTGATGTTATGAGACCACGTGTTTCAGCATTGTAGTGCATTAGTGCTGTTATAATGCCAAAAAGTCCATATAATTTAGCATACAGAATCTCTCTGTATGATTCCTATGTGACGACAATCTTTTGAAGAGAAGTGAGACAGTGACTTAAAAAATGGAATCCCTGCTAAATAGTTCATTATCTTGTGAATAGATTTAGGAAATGAAATCTATTCTTGATAAGAAACAGAAATTAAATGTCAGTGTCCTTACAGGAGAAACTTTTTCACATCAGGGAAAAGCTAGAATGAAGTCCAAAGAAATCTATGAGAATGCTTGCACAAGAATAACGCATTTCACAAACCTCGGCCTGGAATGTCACCAAATTTTAAAAATTAAAACCCTAGATAACTGTAGTTCAAGAACTGCAATCACACTATAATGTGAGTTAATTTCTGCAATAGGGTGTTGGATAATGTTAATGATTGCTCTATTGATCTGCATTATGGACAAAGCATGGTTTTATTTACGTGACCATGAAGAATAAATGAGTATTAATACAAATTTTCTTAAAAGGTGTGAGAGATGCTTGGCTGCACAAGGGCATCATTTACAACACCTCCTATGATGAAGGCGTGTGGTTATTGCAGTTATAATTTGCACGAGAAATCTATACCTTGAATTTAAGGGGTTATGAATATCCATCTACCAGCAAACAATTGCTTCCCAGTGCCAAGAAAATTCGGCCACGCATCCAAATGAAGGCTCTGTATGTACAACAGTTGTCATGTTATAGCCATAAAAAGTTAACCAATGAGATCACATGCATGTGTTGTACTGTCATATAAGGAAGGCACTTTGCAACTCACTTGGGGAAAGTTGTGATTATTTCAGAGGATATGCCAGAAATTCTTTACATAGTTTCATTTGATTAAGAGAGTCATTAGCTAAAGTAGATATTTTTGTGACAGAAATCCTTTCTGCTTGGAGCAGCAATTCAGATGCAATGTGTTTGATGATATCTGAGTTGCAAGAGTTGCAAAGGAGCCATACTAGATGTGACCACAGGTTTTGTGATACTTATATCTGTGTTGTTTTGCTCCCCACAGAATTCAAATGATTGGCAGTATGTGTTTTACATTACAAGTACCATCTACATCATAGCAGCTGTGTTTTATGGAACATTTGCCTCAGGAGAGGTCCAGAGCTGGGCAAAGCAGCATGACACTGTGCCCACAGCAACAGAAACTACCACACCTTCAGTGGTAGAGGAACCTGCTGAGGACATCTCTATTATACCACCATCTCAGGAAGACAGCAGAAAGTAGAGACGAAGTTGTAGCTAAGAAAGTTACATTTAAATAAATAAAAATGTTATTTGTACAAACCTGTATGCAAATACAAGTGCAAAAAAGCATTCTCATTTAAATGTTTCTATAACATACACAGTATGTATTTTACTTCTCTATCACATTAGCTCTGGTAAATAGAGGGAAGTACTGTATTCCATACAAAAATTTAATAACTAGAATTCAATGGAAATACAAGTTTTGAGGTTCCCCTAATCCAAACTACCCTTCACATGGAATATTTTGTGTTACTTTTTACATTCTAAAAATCTTATTGTTACATTCACATGACTTTCTCTAGGCTCTCTTGTATATTAGTGGATTACAAATTATTCTTATGAAAGTTTATTTCCCTAACTACTTTGTTTTAATTGAAAGGGTTTACCCTTCCGGAAATAGACACATTACACATTTCCATTTAGATACAAAGGGAATAGTGATAGTCAAATGTTTTATAACTGGATGCCATTCACTGGCCTTAAAATTCAATACTCTTTCCATGACATACAAGAAACATCTAAATACGGGACCGGGTCTGCCAATGCAGAGACCACACCCTCGCAAACCCAGGAGTAAACTCGTGGGGCTTTCCATTAGGAGCGGTGCCTATTTTATATACCGCCCCCCCCCCTGCCTGGTCGAAGTCGGGCCAGAAAGCTCTAGCACCGACCCTTCCAAGCAGGGACGGAAGTGGATACGCCACTTACGCGCGTCAGGCCAGCAGGGCGAACCCTAACTGGGGGAGACTACCGAACAACCTCGGTGGGGCCGACAGTTTCTAGCTACCGTCTACCAGCTATCCCTCATGGTTGGTGCCGGAGATTCTCGAGGCGTCTCACAACCCCGTCTGGGTAGAATTAACATAGCCAAGCGTACCCAATAACCCATGGGTATCGGGAACCACTGCCCCGCCGAGTCCAACCCAATCCGAACAACTCCCATTCGGGAGGGGCTCAGATGTTCGGCCCAGCGTACTTCTGGTAACGTCAGAAGTACCACGAGTGCTAAGGGTCCGCAGCGCCCGCACCACGGCAGCTGAAGGGGTCGCAACCCCCCCCCCTTACGGGTTTAAAATTGACAGGACTTAAAAAGAATGGCTAAGTATTGAACAATTTGAACCATTAATAATAAATATCTCAGAAATGGCTTGTGCCACAAAAAAAGTTGTTTGAAATAAATTGTAAGTTTTAAAGAGACTATACATTATGTGTGCAGTACATTTTCATCTATCACTTAACATTTACCAGTTATGTAAGATTATACAAAATTCCTTCCCAATGAAGTGGACTTCACAGGCATTCCCAGAAAATTCAAGATTATGCTCTTATTTGTTGTGTAAATATCTTTAATATATGGTACTTTAATCCAAATCATTAGAGCTAGTTTTTAGAAAATAAGAAATGTCAAAAAATATTCCATGTAAAGGATAATTTGGGGTGGGGGGGATTCTCTTAAAAATCTTCATCCCTCCCCCAAAAAACACACACATGCAGAACTTTTTCTAATTTTTTTTTTAATTCAGCGGGTCTCGAAACATATATTTCTGGTGAAATCTCAGTATCAAATGTTTGGGTGGAATACAATAGGTATCTTCTCTACTTACTATGTACATACGTGGTAGAGAAAGTAAAAATGACTCGTCATTGTATGTTTAAGATATTTGCATAACTAATAAAATGTAATCTTGAATTTTTGTATGATAAAGAAAGTGGAGCTGGAGCAGGGATTCATTCAAATCTATTTACTTTCTATACATCAGCTACAATTAACACGTCACATTTCGATGGTGAAATTTCATCAACAAATGTGGCTGTAACATAATTATTATGCAGAATTAACATGTTTAGAAAAAGCAGCAATTTTATATGATTCAAAAGCAGCCATCTAAGCAATTGTATCACAAAAGCAACTCTTAATTTCTAAAATAAGTGAAACTCAAAAAATATACAAATGCTAATTGCTTTAAATAAAGTAATCAGACTGTTCTATTGTGGTCTTCAAGGTAATGAATATGCAGATTCTCTTGCAAAGAAAGGCACAAACCAAACAATATTTTAACATATTCCACAAAATTAATCATAAACAATATTAAAAAACAACTGCAGAAAATGATAATTAATTGCTCTTACACACAAGGCCATGTATAGTACAGGGATTGAAAGATAGAATTAGACTGAAAAATTCAATGCCAAAAGCCGGGATTTGAACCACAGATCTTTTACTTTTGGTGCTGTTGCTCTAATCTATAAAGCCAGTATTGTAAGTCGCCATTGGGGAATGTTATCTCAAATATGATTTGAGATCTCCTTGTGGTTTACCGGGAAAAATGTGAGTCAGTTGGGGGATTTACTGTCATACCAGCACTTGCAATGGTAGCTCAGTTGGTTGCCTTTGCATTCTAATAAAATATGGATTGCATTTTCTTTATTGCTGTATATAGGGCAAATTCCTTCTTCTGTCCCTACCCTATAACCTTTTAATCTCCAAACTTGCAGTTTAAACCATGTAATGCCTTCTCTTTGATCCCTATTACACCTCTCGATGCACAATTCTTTCCCATCATTACTTCCAAAATCTGTAGAACATTTTTCCTCCACCATTGCCCATAGACTCTGTCTGTCCATATCCTTAAACTGGGATGTAACCAATTCTCAGAACCCTGTCAACATACCCTCTCTTCCTAACCATACATCACCCATACTATTTGTTGTAAGTTGGTTCCTTATTTCATATAGCCAATTCAAAATGTGCCCTGTGGTAAGTGATAAATTCTAAACCAATATTTCAGCACTCTGTCCATAACTATCTCGCACACTCACTTTGCCTAATTCTAACATAGCTCCTTCCCTGCAGAATTATATGGAACTCTTAAAATCATTTTACAAAACATTTTCAGTAACATGTTCATCTTTTCCCAACCTTCCTCTGCACCCCAGATCTCTATTGTGATGGCAGAGTAAATCATGGACAACATGATGGATTAGTGGAAATGATAAGAACCCAAAGTCTGGACACAAAAATCATAATTAGTGGGGTTTTATGCAGAAGAAATGTAATAAACAATGAGTAAAAAGAATAAATGGAGCACTTGGCTGGCTATGTTTAACTTGGAAATGTGTCATCATGGATGGAAATTGGTGGATAGGAGACAAGGACTTAGTAGGGATGACATCCATCTTAATAGATAAAGTGCTGTAGTAAAGCTTGGAAGATTAATGTGTGAGGCAGTTTCAAAAACCCAGGGAAACCACTAAACCAGGTGGTGATGATATTGCAAAGGACTCCATGATTAGGAACAACTGTAGAAGAAGATGGCAGCTATTCAGACCACCACCACCGCCGCCGCCGCCGCCGCCGCCACCACCACCACCACCACCACTACTACTACTACTTTAATTTTCTATGAATATCTGAAATGGCCGTTTGGACCTGCTGCAGCTTATAACGCATCATGAGACTTGGTTTCATCTATCAGAGTAAATCCAGACCAGCAGGTGTTGATGACAGAAGATCCTTACTTAGTATACGAGCAATGCCCACCACCAAAGGGTCAACTTATGAGTGTAAAACACATCATCAGTCCAATATGCTTCAACTCCACATATATTACAAATGTATATTTGGCCTTCTTGAATGAACTTTATCATCTACAGAAGCAGGGCATAGCGTCGTGGTGCATTTGGTGTTAGCACTATTTCATATTATTAATATATGGTTTTAGTAGTTTAAATATAATGTATAAGTCATGGAATGTAAGGCTACCATATGGTAAGACAAGTGTTAAAACACGGAAGTAGCAATGTTAGGAATCGTTAACCTTAAGCCATTGACCAGCATTTAGGTGAGTCACAAGAAGGGTATTCACCTGGGTAGTGGTGCTTGGTGTGGCTAGCCAGGTTTTGCTTTTAAAAAAAACCCTAGTTCTGAAGCAATGTCACCTTTAAGATGTTAGGGGAGGTGCACTGCTGTATGGGTCACAAGGTTCACTATCCCGCCATGAGCTAGGCTCAGGCACTAATGCCTCTAATTGCAAGCTCCCTTAAGGGGCAGTTCACTGAGGATTGGGCTCGTTCTCATAGCCAACAGCTGGCTGCTAGCATTTCTCTGCCTCCTAGTTCATTTGGGAGTTTCCGTAAAACTCAGGTGGAATCTGGATCAGGGAAGGTATGCATGGGATGTACCCAGGAAAGAACATACGATGAGGATGGTGCTGGTATGACAAGAGTGGTCCTAAACACTCAGATAACTCCACACTTCTATAAAAAAATATAATTTATTAACATATGGTGCTAGGCCGGATAAGAATTTACAAAATACTTGATTAAACACAGATCTTACCTTGAGTGAAGGGTGGTGTGGCATGGTGCTTGGTATCACTAATTTAAAAAGACTTTAAACCACATGGGCTTTTGCAATGACAGCCAACATGGGTTCCTGTGGCGAGTCGTTTTGAATCAGACAAGGTTCAGAATTGGATTTTTAAAGAAAAACCTGGCTAGCCATACCAAGCATCACTAGCCAGGTGAACACCCTTCCCCATGTCTCAGCTAAATGCTGGTCAATGGCTTAAGGTTAACGATTCCTGATATCACTACTTCCATGTTTTAAAACTCCTCTTACCATATGGCAGCCTTACACTCCATGACTTGCAAATTATATTTGAACTACTAAAAGCACATAATAATATGAAATAGTGCTAACACCAAATGTGCTACAACAATAGTTACTATTTCTTTCAAAAAATACAGCAATATATATCACATCTTAGAAGTCCCTTACCCAGATTCTTAAGATGTTTACTGCTGGACAAACTGTGAAATTCTGTACTCTTTCCATAATATTGCAAGAAACAAATGACTAACAAAATGGCAAAGTATTGAAAATTTCAAACCAATAATAATGGATATCTCAGAAATGGCTGATGACTCAAAAAAGTTACTTGATATACATTGTGTGTTTTAAGGTGATCTATATTTTTTGTGCAGTACATCTTGGTTCTACCTCTTAATGTTTTCCAGTTATACAAAATTATAAAACATTATTTTCGGGTGAAGAGAGCTTCACAGCCTATTTCCATAAAACTCAAGATACACATTTTATTTTTCCTGCAAATATCTTAAATATATGGTATTTTAATCAAAATCATTAAGGCAATTTCTGAGAATATAAACAATTTTAAAAAAATTTGCATGTAAAGAATAGTTTTAGGAGGAGATTTTTTTGAAAATATTTGCAGTACATCTTTGGAAGATACTAAAATTAATTACTAAGTTTAATATTTATCTGAGCTTTTATTTTGAGTTATACTGTTCACAGACACATTCATGAACCTTTTTTAAAAAAGTTTTTTCTCAAATTCAGGGCAGCGCCCCAACATGTATTTCTGGTAAAATCTTAATATCAAATTTTTGGGCAGAATGCAAACCTTTCTCTACCTTCTAAGTATGTGGTAGAGAAAGTAAAAAGGACATTGGCTTCCTGACCAATAATTCAAATATTTAATTTGTTCTTCCATTTCCAAAACAATAGTATGTCCTTGGACTTCTGTATATCAATGTTTTTTCTTGTGCTAATCGACAAAGTAAATGCAGACAACACAACAGCTACCAATGGATGGAAGGGTATATATTATCATTTTAATATGTGAATGCTTATTTTGGAAGAAAATAAATAAGTTTTCTGAGCTTATCATTGCATTATACAGTACATTTGTTATATTGCCAGGCAGCAGATCATGCCTATGAAGGCTCTGTCTAACACTGAGGTGTTTTCTGTTCTAAATCTTCTGCATTACTTACAAGGATAGTAACATGCACTAGAATGAGTACTAACCTTGTTGTAAGTTGTGCTGAAAGTGGTGTCCATCTGCGTTGATACATTCCTGGCATCTTCAGATGAAATTTCCATTCACACATTTTCATCATCACGAGGTTGTAATTCATGAACTATAGTCACTCTCTGGGGTTTCATTTTAAAAGTTTAGCAGTTCTATAAATAGAGGCTTTTGAAAACCTAGTTGCTGAGCAATACGTCTTAGACACTTCTTTGAACTATTCAAAAGATGCACAAATTTCATCAATTTTTTCCTCCATTACAACATTTACTTTCCACTTCTTAGGTTTAGCAATCCCATTGTCCTAAACTTACAAAGGCTGTCCAGAAAGTAACCTCCATTCATGCATAGCATGAGAAGTAGCGGGGGTAGCGCTGCCATTTCGACATCAGTGTGCACAGTGGCTCAGTACACTTCTAGCTGTGCAAGGTGGAGCATCATACTGTCATGTGTTTGCTAGTTATAACCTAACAACATGAGTGCCGAAATAACAAATCCCACTTAGTGTGAAAAGGCTAAGAAGAGCAATCCAAAATAAGCATCATGGTCTTCTGACATCTGGTGTTTTGTTTTTGCATGACAACGCTCGCGCTCACACAGCAAATAACACAAATGAACTTTTGGCCAAGTTCAAATTGGACATTTTTGACCATCCCCCGTACAGCCCGGACTTGGCCCTAGTGACTTCCAATGTTCCCGTACATGAAAAAGTGGCTTGCAGCTCAGTGCTTTGGCAATGACAAAGAGCTTCACAACACTGTGACAGGTTGGCTTAGTTCACAGGGGCAGAATTTTATGCAGAGGATATTTCAAAGACTGTGAAAAGGTATGACAAGTGTTTGAGTCTGTTTGGAGACTATGTAAAAAAAATAGAGAAAAGCTGTGGTTTTCAAATGTACATTGTATGTATACCGGTTTCATGTTTATTTCAAAGCGGAAGTTACTTTCTGGACAGCCCTCATATTAACCAGACTTAAAACAATTCTCTACCTGGAACTGGAATACCATGAAATTTCTCCTGAAATTGTCCACACACCTGTCTAATTGATTTGGTTTTTATGTATGTATTGCACATAAAAATTCTTTGTTCAAGCATGAAATTTTTGGTAGGCATTTCAGTGGGCTGATAAGAATAATCTAATGTAATTTACACACAACACAGATGTCCTGAATAAACCTTCTTTTTGAAATGCACAATGAACAAACACTAGTCTTTACAGCTCGAACTGAAGGCAGCAACTGACACAATATAAATGTAGCCTTGAGTGGATCATTCATGCTAGTGCGCTAGTGGAGAAATAGTGAGGTCAATGCAGTAAAGGAGATTACGCATATATGCAATCTGTGGTCCGGTTATAAATCGAACGCATGGTAATTCATATATTGAATAATTAATGCATCTTATCAAAGTGTGCAACAACACATGCATTTTTATCATCTTCACTTTCTTCCTTAAGTACCTTATTTCATCACAACTTGGCAGTTTTGTTATGTACAAATTGTAATTTACTCTGAATGTCACGACTTAGGCTGAAAAACTGATCACATGCAGACCTCACATGGCAGTGATATCTCTTGTGTGATCATCAGGCATTTGTATTTTGGTATAAAGATTGCATACTTGCCAACTGCCTGAAATTGAAACCCGTAAAACTTTCCCTCGTCTTGTAAAGCATAGTAATTTTGCAATGAAATGAAATTTAGAAATGTGTAAAATGTTCAAGGCAGTAAATGCACAAAACTTCCATGTGAAATAAATAGGAATTCCATTTTATAATAATCTTTAAAGACCTGGTACTACTGTTTTCTGTCACACGTGCTGAACTTCTTCCTGGTACCAAAACAAACATGCACTAAAGCAAAGATCACTTCCTAGGCCATACACAGATTTCTAGTCCATATTTTATGCTTTTTAGCATCAATTATAAACAAAAACTGTCACAAAAAATGTGAAACCTATCCTGCACCCATAGAACATGAATTAGATAAATAATTTACATGAGAGAGTTGACTTAACATTTCATGTCATCGATTATTGAATGTTGGTGCACATTTACTGCTGCTTACTATCATTAGCGGTGCAATTAAATTTTAAATCTGCATGCTATGCATTTTGTTGCAGCCCAGTGAAGGGGGGCTATGATTGTGATGAAGGATAGACACACAGATAGTTCTGGCCTACCATAGCACTGTATACCAATTAGTAGGTACATTCAGTCTGTTCTCTTAAGTTACAATACAATGCGACAAAACTTAACGCTTTGTCTTATTCGTGGTGAAAATCTGTAACACTTAATTTGCCGTAAAACTGCCTCCACTCCCATACATTTTAAGGCCAACTGTTAAAAGTTGGAAGTATGAGATTGCTAACTGCATTGTACATTGTTTTAATTTCCTTCTATTGAATTTTTAAATAAGAATAACACATCATTAGATTACTCAGTTGATTTTGTAACATAACATCACTTATTTTCTAAATATAATAAGATGTAATATTTATTTCATCATTATTACAATAATACAAATAAAACGTACATCTAAAACTTAGGTCTAGTGCTCCAGTTTTCTAGCTCTCCCATATTTAGCCCCTAGGCTGTATATATGGGATAAAGCTACTATACCATCTCTCCATTTTCCAAACTATGCCCATTCTCCTGTACCTTTCTTAAGCTCCTTATCCACTTATCCCTTGTGTTGCCTAAAAATGTCCCCATCATTTTAATTGTTTCTACTTTTGTGCTTCCCAACATTCTTAATGCTACTGCTTCTTTATTTAGCCTGTTCCATTTTTTATTCCTATAACCTCTTTCCACCTTTTAACCTTATCACATTCTATTAGCCAATGAAAAGTACTACCCAATTCATCACACATAATACATCTCCCCGAACATTTATATCCATTCCTTTTTAAAAATATTACTCCTGTGCGCATCCACGCAAGACCTATTCTACCAAATTGATTGCATACATCTACATACTTCTCCCTTCCCCAATTTCTTTTAACTGATTTATACAAGATCAATTATCTTTTATCCTCAAAACTAGCCCATATCTCTTGTTTCTTGATATCTTCCACCCTCAATCTCACTTCTTTCCAAAACCCACTGTTATTATATTTATCTAATAGGAAAATATTCCTCATGCCAATTTCTTTTAGCACATTTCCCATCTCCCCAAACCAATACTCTTCTCCTAAGACAGCTTTTTGAAACTGTATACATTCTTTTAATATATTACTATCTTCTAAATTTAAACATCTATATCAATACTTCAAAATTCTTTCCACTATCATACCTTTTCTCCCTACCCTTCCTAGCTCTACCCCTTGGTGAAATCGTAGGTAAACCCAGAACTTCTCTACTAAACATTCTATGGACTATTCTAAATATAGTACGCAATGTACATTACAAAACTGACTGCGCATCACTGTCACAAAGCCCAGAATGCTAAATTTTAATTAAATAAAGAATAAAATAGTTCAGATGTTAGTGTTATTTATTAAATGCTTAATTAAAATAATTTACTTTTTGCATTTTCTGAAATTGTTAAATAAAAATAATAACTTTGTGCTCACTGAATGCTTCAATAAGCAATTGAGCAGTTTTGTATCTGACAGTTATATTTAGTTAAGCACAATAAGTAAATCTTTCACTTAAAGTATTTATTTTCTTTTGTTTCATTCAAACTTCCACAAGTATATTTCAGTTTTCGCTGGTTTCATTTAACATCTTGCTTAAAATGTAGGAAAGAACTATCTTAGCAATTAACTCCCCTACCAAGGTTAATATTCTTCACATAGGTAATACATAAACTTTGCAGTGATATTTGAAATAGTGTGCACATTCTACTCTGTATTAGGCCTGACCTTACCCATCAAGCGTTTTCTCATCCGCCTTCAAGAGGAAGTGCACTGTTGCCAAATCTCTGCATTTCAAAGCATTTTTCTACAAATCTATAAAAGATAGGAAAAAGAAAAAAAATCTGATGTGTTACACTTACATAACCTATACTCACACTATCTTGTCTTTATATATACAAATATCTTAAATATGTTGTAAAAACCCATAAACAAGATAAAAATACAGATGTGCATAAACATAACACTCGAACAAGGAAAAACTACTTTAGAGACAGATTAAGAGGATCCCTAGAAACTAAATGTATTCAAAACAATGCAAAAGAGTTATACAATCATTTACCTCACTGGATAAAAGAAATAGAAAACGAAACAACAAAAATAAGAGAAATTAAATCCTATCTTTTGAAAAATACATTTTATTCTATTGCAGAATATAAAATGGTAAATGTTAATAGTGGTTGACACAAGTTCTTGATAAAACCGTATGTATAGAACCTCTTATACAGCAGAGGAATGTAAAATAGCAAATGTAAATAGTGGTTGACATTGGAGTATTTGCAGAATTGTACATATAGATAGTAGTACTAAAACTAGGTATTTTGATTGTAATTTATGTAGTTTATTCTCATATGACGAAGTCTTGTAAAATTACAAATGATGAATAAATCTGAATCTGAATGACTTTCTTTACTCTTGTACAAATTATTTTTATGAACGTTTATTCTCCATCTACTTCATGTTAATCAATACAAAAATATGCAGAAACTATTGTATTGCTAATTTTCTTGTAGATGCAAGGGGAATATGGTAGGTTTTAAGCAATAGTCAAATCTTTTAAGAGCTGGTTGCTATGTGGAGCATACCATTCTCTTTGCATGTCCAGGGTATAAAAAAAAAAGAATGATTAAGTATTGGAAAATTCAAACAAATAAGAAATATCTCGTAAAGGGTTCACTCGACAAAAAAAAATGTGTAACATAAATTGTGTGTTTTAACGAGATATACATTTTTTTGTGTAGTAAAATTTTGTCTATCTCTTACGGTTTACCAGTTATGCAAAATTCATTCAGAATGAAGAGGACTTTTGGGGAAATTGCCAGGAAATTCAAGATATAAATTTCATTTGTCATGAAAGCATCTTAAACTTATGATATTTTAATCAAAATTGTTAGCCATTTTTGAGAAAATCAAAATTTTTTAAAAATGTTACATGTAAAGGGAAGTTGGGGATGGAGGCATTTTCTTGAAAATCTTTGTGTCACATCCTCGGAAGATACTGAACTTAAATACCAAGTTTAGCACTTATCCAGCTTTTTGTTTTTGAGTTATGCCCCCCCCCACACACACATACGCGCGCACGTGGATATGTTGCCAAAAATGCTTTATTTGGACTCAGGGGCCTCAAAATGTGTATTTCCAGTGAAATCTCTGTATTGAATTTTTGGGTGGAATGCAATACCTTCTCTATCTGTGTGTGTGGTAGAGAAAATAAAAAGTGTTAATAAAACTTTTCAATGCACTCATTGACATCCATCTCTGGTTTAAAGGTTAACATACATGGTATAAAAAATGTAGTTACAAGGCTCAATGGTACATGAATGTGTAGCATGTGATCATATTTTGTTTATAAACCCATGTCCAGAAATTCTTTTGTTTACATACTAGAGCCTCCCAAACGAGAAGGGAGATAACTGTAGGTAAACACACTGTAGACTCGCAAGCAGTAGACAGAGTTGTTTACCAGCATACTGCATCAGTTGTTATGTGATGTACACCATATCTACAGCCAACGGTAGTGTTTACAGTTTTATTTGTCGCGGTATCGTTGTGTTATCTTATTTGCTGAGCACCTGTTATTGTTTTACTATTTTGAATTTTGGGTTCTTTGTCCTCCGGCTAGCTATTATTACTCAGTCAAGCAAATCTCTTGAACAGGGTGTGTAAACAGAAAGGAGTTGTTACTAAAAGATAACACTGATAAAAGAATTTGTTTTTACACTTTTATTGCCGTCACACTATTCATTTCACATAATTACTCTTGATACATGCCTGACTGAAACTGTTATATTTTCGAATGTAACTATAATCACTTATTTGCCGCGCATTATTAATTCGCGTATTTCAACTAACTTTACGACGCGAGAGATTCTGTAGAATTGTGCAACGTGTAACCCGTGGATGATTCTGTTGAACTGTGCGACGTGTAACCCATGAATGATTCTCTTAAACTGAGCGATACTTGTCTCTGGCTTCATAATTTATACTCCCTCACCCCGATATGCCTAAACATTATAACAGAACTGCAATTGGTTAATAAAGCGCGCCAACATTAGCGTCTATTTCTATATCCAATCAAAATTACGAACACATATGCTCTAGGGAAGATATTCCCTCCATTTCTAAAGAAAAGCGCGCTACTCTGACTTCATTTACTTGTCTCTTCTAATTAATAAACAACTCACCCCCTCGCTACATTGTTACCCGCTCCTATTGTCAGTTTCAGTGAGGCCGTGTAAACTTATTTCCTAACAATGCTTATAATTAACAAACATCTCAAATCATTGTCATACAATAATGCTAATTTACACTACAATCACTCTGGCATTCACAGTGTTGTAGTATAAAATACAGCCTCATATTCTGTTCAACAGTTTCATTCTTTGTAGCTATCGTCAAGTCAGGCTGAATAATAGCAGAGTACACTGAAATGTTTCTCATCTATGGGGAAGCCCAAAAAAATGAAAGGGAGGCCTAGTGCTCTATCAACAACAGTACCCCAACAACAATCACCTAGCCTTGTCATGTTTCCAAGATTGGAGAGGTGTGTAAATTGAAAGTGGTATAGTTGTTGTATTTGTGTATTTGTAGCACCACGTTGTGGATGTTTCTCCCGTAATGTTGCTTACCTCACGCGTGCAGCCATATTGTGTGTTGTGACGTCATACGTTGGTCATTTGTTAACTCCTTCTGGCGTAGCAATCTATATGAATTAGTTTTAAGGTTATGTATATTGTCTTCCGGCTAGCTATTTAGGTAGACATTTAACTCTGGCAGGGTGTGAAGCGGAAAGGAATCTTTTGTCTATAAATGATACTGATGAAGAAACTGGTTTTATAATCTTTATTGCAGAACACGTTCACGAACACTTTCACAAATTAATTTGGATACTCGCTATACTGAAACTGTTTGTAATAACTTCTCACTTTTAACTCACGTACTTCAACTTTATATATTTAACTGTATAATCCTTCATAAGATTTCTCGTACTTCTGCTGCGCGTAACTTTATGAATTTAGAGACCGACATGAGAATCTTGTTGAACTGGGATCTGACGTGCTACGTGTTGAGAATCTTGTTGAACACTGGGGAACGATGTGAATGCTTCGAGAATCTTGCTGAACTGGTGAACGCTCTCTTTGAATCTACACTATTTATAGGCTTACCTCAAGATACACCTAAAGATTATAAATGAATTACCATTGGCTAATAAAACGCGCCAACATTAGCGTCTATTTTACTATCCAATGAAAACCACTAATACATATTACTTTTATAGAATATTCTGGAAGCTTTTTTTACTGAAAAGGCGCGAAACATTACGTAACTTCCTGGTTCCCGGTAACGATAAACAACTCAAACCCTTGCTAAAGTATTGTGTTATTGTTAACAGTTTCAGTAGAGCCGTAAATTATTATTTACCAATAATAATTACAATTATTAAACCTCTGAAATCAATGTTACATAAAAATACATATTCATCTTAAAATAATTATTTAAATTTGAGTAATTTGTGATACAAATTACCGTATCATATGCCCCACTAGAAATATAATTATAAACATTTATAACCTGTTTGGAAATTTTATAATTTTGTTTTTAGTCTCCTAAATCTTGTAACACACGCTATTCACTTTCACTTTACACTTCACACGTATTTAACACACGACATATGTTTTATCTCGCCACTACTTACTGGCTTTGGTTTAATTTGTTTTGATATTAATCTGTCGTTACAATAAATTTTTTTTTTTTTTTTTTTTTTATAGCAAATACTTTACCCTAAATTATTTAATGACTGTTTCAAAATTGTTTACCCTCTTACATTGTTGACAAAAATTTATACATTTAAGATTTTTTTTTAATTATTATACATATGTACCAAAATATTCACCCTCAACACAAATATTTACATCTCAATGTTTCACATTCTGTTTGCTACATAAGTATTTGTTTTGAATTATTTTTACCATTTTTGTTATTTTGAATTTTATTTTAACAATACTCTTGTAATAGTATTCATGTACTTTACTTTAATATAACATCTTAAGTTTCAATCTTTGCATTCTTAATTTTTAAATGTTGTTACAGTTACAAAAAAATATTTAATTTATTTATTTTTTTTTATTTTTTTTTTTTTTTTTTTTATAACTTATTTCTCTTTTCAAATGACATATATATAAATAGTTAACCCTCTTACGTTCCAATACATTTCTCTGCAAGTCGTCTTTAACTATCCAGCATTTACTTTACATCACATTGCTATTTACCCTCCTGGATCAAATTGTGTGTGGCTAAACATTACTCGTAGCCGTAACCTAACCTTCAAATTTTTGTTCATGAATAACCTCTTGTATTCATATGAAATTTCGTTCCCTGATAACATTTGAAAACAATCTACAGTTTCTTGAACAATACATCTTTTAACAATTGTCATTTTCAATTCTTCTGCTATCATTTTAATTTGAGAATACTCTGATAAATCTGTACTAAACTGTACTGGACTGGAGTTTTCAATTTGAACATCTTGGTACAATTTACTTCTTTGCATTACTGACTCATTCTGTATTTCTGATATCTCCCCTCTGAAATTGACTTGCGCCTGATTTACATCTACATTCCTAACCTCTTTTATCTCTCTTATCTCACTTGAAATACTACTCATTTGACTTCCTAACTCTGCGCCTTCTACATTAACCTCACTTTTAGTATTAACCTCACTTTCTTTGTTATCTATTTCCATACTCATGTCTAGCATTTTCTTTGAAATTTCTCCTATCTCACTTGCTATTACTTCATTTTCATCTCTCATTTTTGGCATACAACTATCTAGCTTCGTAACTTTCTTTTCAACTTCTTCACTGCTTTTATCTACTTTTTGCTCTAATTTCTCATAACTATGAATTAGTTTATCTAAGTTCTCATTATACTTACTAATCTCTTTCCTTAATTCCCTATTATTCTCATTATTCTTCTGCATATCTTCCCTTAATTCCCTATGCATATTTCTCAGCATTTCCATCATTATCATACTAGTATCAAGATTAACATTTCCTGCTATCCTATTCTCACTTTCTACACTAACATTTTCATCTTCAAATCCCAAAAAATCTGGGCTATTTCCTGTACTTTGTATTGGATCACAGCTAACTGTTACACTATCTCCCTCCATAATTATTTCTTCTGTATTATTGGTAGCCATTGTTTTTATTATCCTACCGCTCCTAAGTCTCATTTGATTACCTTTTTGATGCTGTCTGATGCTGCAGCTTTGATGTCCAGCGTTCTGCCCCTTTCTCCTAGGTTTGTATGTCGCTTCTGCGTTGTGTTGTGATGAATCTACGTTGTCTCGATGTTTTTGTAGTTGATTTACCCTGTTGCATCGTAATCTCGGAATTACGATCGAAGTCAATCGTCCCTTTCGTCTCTGGAATCTGCGTCTTGTAGACCATTTCACCGCTGTATTCCTGGTTACTTTGCCTTCCTTTCCTAGTCACTTCGCCTTCCTTTCCTAGTTGTCGCTCCACGTTGATGCGCCAATTTGAAGTAGGATTTAGTGCGAATTGTATATTTGCTTCACTTTAACTGCCCCACGTATGGGAGCCAATTTGAAGTAGTATTTGTGTGTATTTGTGTCCCCACGTGGTGGATAATGTTTCTCCCGTAATGTTGCTTACCTCA
Source organism: Deroplatys truncata (assembly GCA_030765065.1). Lineage (NCBI taxonomy): Eukaryota > Metazoa > Arthropoda > Insecta > Mantodea > Mantidae > Deroplatys > Deroplatys truncata. Next base: position 193,854,924 of record CM060987.1, read on the forward strand.
CGCGTGCAGCCATATTGTGTGTTGTGACGTCATACGTTGGTCATTTGTTAACTCCTTCTGGCGTAGCAATCACAGGGGTGATTGTGGGATTGGCTAAGTGGAAACACAGGCACTAACTCCCCACATGGACACGGTGTGTCACTAGTTGTACTTTTGCGGGAAATGCGAATTTTCTGATTGGCTGTTTCAAGTTTGGACGTTCGTAACGAACTAAATGGCAGAGGCACGACGAAAGGGACCATCTTGGATTTTTATAGCTGGAAGTTTTCGCCCGAAGTTTTTTCATCAGGAACAAAGCCGAGACGGTAATCATACATTTACGCTATTTCTGATTGAATGTATATTTGTTGTAATATTGGTATTTTCTATTAACTTCAGTGATATTCGTAGAATGAGGTAGAAAACTGATAGGTTACTGTATGTTGCAACATTTTTATATAACGAATAAATTTTCAGATACATTGAGCCGTCCAGACAGAGGGGATACGCCTACGATTTACATTCCTTCCAGTGTTGTGGTTCGAGTCCCGATTGGTGACATAGAATCTGAAGGTATGTTATTAAGTTTCCAGCATGAGAGTGCTAGATGAAAGGTTAAGTTTTTAAGAGCTTCTTAGTGTTGCTGAATTTTATATTGTCCTGATTTAATTTTCAGATATTGTGAGTCATCCAGACAGTGGAATATACGATTAATTTTCGTGTTTGCACTTCATAATTGATGGGTGGAGATCACAGCCAAAAGTAGGTAAAGTAAAATCAACCTTTAATGCAAATTAATTAGCATGTTACTGTGCTAATATTCAAACACATAGATGCAGATCATGCGAGTGATACTCTTGTATAATTAAAAAATGTAGGATTATTGGTGGACTGACACACTAACTGTCAAAGATAGCATGCCAATGATACTATAATTCTTTTAAGACAGTGCCCAAATGAAATTTTCTAATACAGAAGGAAGAAAGATATTTGATATCATTCACATATATTTTAGTAATTCACCCTCTTTTGGGCATTTTTATCTAACTGCCACTATGTCCTTTTTTGAACTGGGCATGGTGTATGAAAATAGAAATTCTGGTAGCTTTTTTGACAATTAATGTCCTTGTAATCTGTTATTACAGATGCTCAAAAGCATTTGTTTCCAAGAATAACTGAAGTGTTTGTTTTGAGTGAAATTAGCGGCTTTAGTATGTGTTCTGAGGCTTTGAAATTCCAAACTGGTTCCAATCTTTCGTGTCTGTTTTCTACCATTTAAACTTTGTAGCAATTTTGATGATACAAAATCCTTCCCTTAAAGATACATTGTGCAGTAGTAATTAAGTTGCAGGATATTATAAGAAATGTATAGGCATTTAAATGATCGTGTTGTTTTTGTGCAAAAATCAAAGGTTTTGAAGTAATGGGCATTTAATATTTTTTAAATGTATTGAAGCCTTTTAAGTTAACACACATGATAAACATGAAGTTGATCACGATATATGATGGATCATTTGTAGAATACTTATGAAAATAGCTTACTGTGAGTAGAGAAAGTCTTAGATGGCAGAGCAGTGGTATGGCAAGTTAAAGATTGCTGGTTTGAATCCCAGGCATGGCATTGAACTTTTTGTCTGATTGTATATACTCATCCACTATTGTGTATATGCAAACAACCCATGGCTCTTTTCAGTGAAGGTTTCATGAATCTCTTCAATGAATTGGATCTTCTGAATGGTCCTTTGATCTGTTATTTATAGTGAACATTTTAACATACTACGTATTTTAAACACTTTTCATATACAGCACATTGCATCCAAGTTACTATGGGAGGTTAGGTTTTTTTTTATATAAGCTTAGGTTTCTGAATTTATGGAAGGTTAGCATTAGGTTTGTTTATTTATATATATAAGCTTAGTTTTCTGAATTCACAGAAGGTTAGTAATTTTTTTAATGAAAAGTATTTAAAATTTCACTATAAATAACAGTTCGAAGGATCCTTCAAAAGATCTGATTCATTGAACCTTCAATGAAAAGATCCATGGATCCTTTGCATATACTGAATTTTATTTTGTTCAAGTAACACAAAGTGGTGGTGGTTTTACAATAAAAAGTGTTGTTTCCTTCTCATTTAGCACTTTATCAACCAAACTTTTTTGCCACTTTTTAACGGTTTCCCAGTTTTGTGTTAAAACAGCTTATTCACACTATGCACTTCTTCCTTTGTCATGGCAACTCAAACACTAACTGATAAAGTCGAAGATTTGACTTGAGCTGAGCATATGAGTGCTAGCGTATTATGAATGACTGTTTGCTTATCATATTTCCTGTGTTATGCAAAGAGTTTATTTCGTACTCAGATAGCAATGCTGAGAATTCATTGCTGTATTTCTCATATAGGCAAGAGAATAGCAGTCATCCATACAGTTGATAATTAACAAAAAGATACTCTTTGATTGTTAATGCAATAGCAGGTAGAATTAAGAAAATCATATTTTGTAATCTCTTAACAGTTACTATATATCCATAACCTTTCACAATGAGTTCTTACGATAATCACAATAAAATGTGTAGTTCTATACCTTTCCTACTCCAATGTTTCATGACACAATACGTTTAAGGAATTATTTACATTGGCATAAGCGTAGTGCTTAGTTTGAAGACAAGAGGAAGCATATGCTTTGTTTACATCAGAGAGAACTCTGGTTTACAGTGGATAGTGTGTAATATAATCACAAGGTGTTTGTAACCACAAATTTTTCCTTAATGTAAGTAATTTCTCTTTTCAGAAACCTACTTTTAAGGGTAGTTTAAACATGTGTGTTCTATTTAATTCTAGGATATACACAATGGAAAGTTGGAGTTAAGTTGTGGCTATTTGTGTCCAGTGATGGTGCTTCAAGTCAGAGCACAGAGAGTGACAATGACATTAATAGTGTTAAATGGTGTGGTGAAACTTGCTAATGACATTTATTGCACTGCTAATAGCAATTTAGTGAATGACAAACAATAGCTACACTATTGCATATAATGTGTGCAGAAGTTTCTTTGTAGGAAATGGAATTAAGTTATTCATGTCAAATTGTATTGCGCTATCTAGAGTAGAATAAAATAACAAGTGTCAAACCTGTGTTATTCTTCCAATTTTCCTGTCAAATTCCACATCCTACTGTTGGTTGGAAGTTCAAACAAACCATGGAGGCAGTTTAAGTGCAAAAGATTTTACTATGAATGATGCAGAAGAAATTATTGCAAGGTGCTGGATCTCATTCACTCTCAAAAATTTAAATGTGACCATTATGTATTATGACATAGAAACATTCAGCAACCACAATTAACCCCAATAATATTATATAAAAAGCAATGTATGTGCCGACTATTGGATAATTTAATAAGTTACACAGGAATAAACAGTTGTGTTTTTCATACTAGCCTAGCTGTGAGTGTTCAACTGATCATAATTGTGTTCTAATATTGTATTGCTACAGATGACAGTGACAAGTTATTTTATGTGAGCTTTAATGGACTCCTTTAAAAAGAAATATGAATAACTCCAAGTGCAATCACGATTATTGAAGCTCACGTAATTAACTTTGTACGTCGTCAGTAGCGATACAATATTGGAACATATGATCAGCTGAGCAGACAGCTAGGCGGGTATGAAAAATACAGCTGTAGTAGCTACGAGTGACGTCATCATCCGAGAGCACGATTTTTCATAGTTTAGTTCAACCCCAGATCACTACTCACGCTGCGATCGCCCTCGTGTTTCCAACATTTAACACGGGAGTTGCACTTCTAATAGTTTGCTGTTCTGTGGTAGCAATCTATATGAATTAGTTTTAAGGTTATGTATATTGTCTTCCGGCTAGCTATTTAGGTAGACATTTAACTCTGGCAGGGTGTGAAGCGGAAAGGAATCTTTTGTCTATAAATGATACTGATGAAGAAACTGGTTTTATAATCTTTATTGCAGAACACGTTCACGAACACTTTCACAAATTAATTTGGATACTCGCTATACTGAAACTGTTTGTAATAACTTCTCACTTTTAACTCACGTACTTCAACTTTATATATTTAACTGTATAATCCTTTATAAGATTTCTCGTACTTCTGCTGCGCGTAACTTTATGAATTTAGAGACCGACATGAGAATCTTGTTGAACTGGGATCTGACGTGCTACGTGTTGAGAATCTTGTTGAACACTGGGGAACGATGTGAATGCTTCGAGAATCTTGCTGAACTGGTGAACGCTCTCTTTGAATCTACACTATTTATAGGCTTACCTCAAGATACACCTAAAGATTATAAATGAATTACCATTGGCTAATAAAACGCGCCAACATTAGCGTCTATTTTACTATCCAATGAAAACCACTAATACATATTACTTTTATAGAATATTCTGGAAGCTTTTTTTACTGAAAAGGCGCGAAACATTACGTAACTTCCTGGTTCCCGGTAACGATAAACAACTCAAACCCTTGCTAAAGTATTGTGTTATTGTTAACAGTTTCAGTAGAGCCGTAAATTATTATTTACCAATAATAATTACAATTATTAAACCTCTGAAATCAATGTTACATAAAAATACATATTCATCTTAAAATAATTATTTAAATTTGAGTAATTTGTGATACAAATTACCGTATCAAAATGAAACAAGCAGTTTACAACCTAACAAACATCTATATGGATGTCCTCACATGCTGTGTATCAGAGTTTGAACGCCTTCTAAGAGTTCAACATCACATAACCAGGTGATGCACAAAATGTACTGAGGTTGGTGGCAGTCCTTTTAAGAGAGTTCAGTAATTGATTAAAATGTATTCTGAAATTGCAGGCTTCCATGGCCATTGTCCATAATAACTTGATTGCATTCCTGTGAAAGCTATGTCACATTTGATAAAACTACGGATGTTTTGCCCTTCATGTTGAGGACTGCCAATGTTTTCCATTATCCATTAAGGGTTTTCCACCATCTCTATTCAACAAACTTTTAAAAATTTCTTCCTTGTTTGTACTATTCTGTGTGACAAACCATCACACAGCTAAAATATCAATATTGTCATCAAACTTGATGTGGTAACCTGTTTTGCAAACATCCTCAGCCAATACTGATTTTTCGAGCTGCCTGTACTTAAGAAATCTAATATGTTCATTGTATCGAGTTAATATTGATACACTGTTCACAGAACATAAAATTTAGTGGAAAGTTACCAGCCAATTAGGAGCATGAGTAGGAGGGACTGTGCTTTGCAGTATAAATATAAGTGTAAGCAACAGCCCATTAGCAATGCCTGGAAGCAGCCCTCAACATTAAGGGTGAAATGTCGGTAGTTTTATCAAATTTGATGCAGCTTTCACCAGAAGACAATCAAGTTAAAATGTTAACCATTTACTTATTTCAGTTTCCTTTTTTACTTCTTTCCAATCATCTGTGATTCTTACTACATCCTGCTCTATATTTTAGAGACCCTAGCACCCAAAGAATTTCTGGACATAGGTTTATTAATAGATATGATCACATGGTATCCATTTACTACCACCAAGCCTTTTAATATATATAAAAGGATATGCCAGGAAGCGCATTCCTGCTGCTTAAATTGCTATTGGACTTCTATCCAAAGTCAAACGGTTTCTTTGTCATCTTTTCAGTGTTGTGAGAGTGCCAGTCATTGTGCATTCTGTGATTGTTCAAAATGAACTATGATATAACATCCTGCCAACCGTAAGGAGAGAGATGTTATTCAATTTTTGAATTCTCAGAAGTTGAAATCTGCAGAAATTTACCATCAACTAAAGGAAGTGTATAGTGATGCAGAATGAATGAAACAGATATGAGAAAGTGGTGTGAAATGTTCAACAACGGAAAAGCAAATGTGCATGATGAAACTTGACCCGGTCATTTATCACTCATCACCAGGAATAGAAATTCTTAAGTAGTTGACCTCAAGTTATCCACATTCAAGCCATATGTCAAAACAACAGAGACTGTGAGTCACTGATGGGCAGGTAATCATGGTATGGTGAGTGCTGTCTACAAACTATATGAGGGATGAAGATGGTTTGTGATCTGCGACATCAATGTATAAAGTCCAGTACTGGTTCAACTTTATTTTATTTCATCCTGGCTTTAATGCTTAGAAATTCCTATACCTGGTCACAGATGATTTACAGATTTCTTTCCTGAACATTTCTCATTCTTTGCTTGGTGAAATTATGTCTGGACATCTTGGCTTAATGATTGGTAGCAGCGAACTGCAACATGAGATTCTAAAGCTTGTAAACAGATATGACAAATGCTTAAATAATGGAGGTGATTATGTAGAGAAATAAAGTAAGTTTCAATTTGGAAGTAACAGGCCTTTTTAATAAGATTTTTTTTTAATTGATTAAAGCCCAATGGGCGTTATTTCCTGAATTAATCATATCAGAAACACTGGCATATTTTACCATTAAAATAAATAAAATTATTCCTTATGCTCAATCTGCGAAACATCTTGGTGTCATTCCAAGCACAATTCTGTGCCAGTAAAGCTATAAAACCAAAACCTGCTGAAAGTAAGATCATTAAGTGATACACTCTTGCATCAGCAGAACTTTGAAAAAGTGTCTGGTATAAAACGTGGTTATGCCCCAATATGATCACCGAGTTTAGCAGATATAAATTCTATGCAGTATGCATGTATTATGTGCATATGAATGTCTGTATGATGAAATAACATGCTTACTCTTGGTTCTGCCTTAATGACTGACAGCATTCATGTTGTACACTTTTATTCAAAATTATTCATACCTCTTACCTCCTCATAACCTTAACCAAAGCTCTGAAACTTGACAAACATCAATATTTTCACAGTGAAAATGCTGTTACAGGATCTTCAAGACTGCCATATTAAGCCTTTGGAAGTAACACGTTAGCTTAGATGTAAAACCTTAATACTGAATTACAATTATTTCTTTTTTTGCGATAGTATTTTTTTTATCCACTTCCCATTTATTTTGTCATAGTGGAAAGTTGAATTTCCTGCATTCAGTGGTAGTAACCTAACCTAGCTGTGTGTTTTGTCTATTTTACTGCACGTATGTGCATGAACTATATCAAATCCTCTTAACTTTTTATATATTTATTACTGCAGATATGTAATATAATAATATTTTAATTTTATCATTTACGTCTTACCTGGGTCTTTACTTCCTTTTTATTTGTTAATGTTTACTTATTATTTAATTAATGCAGCAGCTATGATTTTTTAAGGTCAACAACCAGGCATGAATAATCCATTGCCAATTCACCAATGTTGTTGGTGACCTTGTTACTGGAACCACCATGTTCAATAGCTAATAGAAATTCATTTTTTATTTCCATGTAAGAACTATTTCTATTATTTACTATCATCGTAAAAATAGTATGCGATACACATACATTAAGTTCATAGGAGAATCTTGGAGGTAGAAAATTCTTGACCATCTCGAGAAACTATTCCTCGTTCTCCAATGATACGCTTAGCGTACTTGTATCGTAATATAAGTATTACCAACTACCATTATCAATACCTTCATTATACTACTGTTTTCTGACATTGCATTTCTTTTTAACTTGCTTTTATTTATGTTTTGTGTAATCAGATATACAAATATTAAAACAATATTAGGGTCACAAATTTAATTTTGCGATGTGGTAAAGCAAATAGTGTAAACTTCTAAATAAACCATATTTTTTCAAAGGATTTTTTTTAACGGTGTAAGCAGCTGTGCATCCATTCCTATTCTGGTATATTTATAATTTCTTGAAACTAAGCTTCAGCAAGCTTCTGTAAACTTTTTTTTTTCTCTTTCTTTCACTTTTGAGAATAAAAGCAAGTCACAGAATCTTATGGAAGCGAGTTTATATTAGAATATCATTGCGTGTTAAATTCCATTTCAAAACGGCAAATGTTGTATGAGAAGGACAAATTCAAAAGCTATGTGCTTCAATTGTAATACGAGGTGCGATCAAAAAGTTTCCGAAATGGCTTCACAACAATGCTGATGCTGAGATTTCTTTAATCCTTACCCAGACTGTACATGCAGCGTTCCTTCCTGATAAAAATAAGAAGTCACGTGACTTCCTGTGACCATGCAGTGACAAGGTAGATGCTCTGAAGTGAACACGTGTTTTGCATGTGCTGCAATTTTTTCATGTACAAAAAATGTCAGATAACAAAGAACGAACATCAAATTTTGCTTTACACTCGGTAAAACTGCAACAGAAGCCTATGAAATATTAAGAACGGCTTATGGGGAGGAAGTTATGGGCAAAACTCAAGCATTTGAGTGGTTTTCAAAACTTAAAAGTGGTGTGACATCACTTAAAGATGCAGATCATTCGGGGCGACCCTGTTCCAGCAAAACTGATGAAAATATCAATGGTCTTAAATGATAGACACATTACAATAAGAGAACTTTCTGACTCATTAGGACTCTCCTTTGGAGGTGTTCAAAGCATTTTGAAAGAAAATTTGGACATGAGAAGAATTGCCGCCAAGTTCGTGCCCCGCCTGCTTTCAAATTATCAAAAGGAAAGCCATATGATTACCTGCACAGATATTAAAGAACAGCTACAAAATGACCCACAGTTTATGGAGAAAATTGTTACTGATGATGAAACATGGATTTATGGGTACGATCCAGAAATGAAGCAACAATCTTCACAATGGAAGAGTCCTTCATCTCCACGCCCGAAAAAGGCCAGACAAGTTCGATCCAAAGTGAAGTCAATGATGATTGTGTTTTTTGACATTAAAGGCATTGTACATAAGGAATTTGTGTCACAGGGTGAAACATTGAATCAAGTGTTCTACAAACAAGTGCTGCAAAGATTAAGGGAGAATGTGCAACGCAAACAGCCGAAGAAATGGAGGAGTGGTGACTGGTTCCTGCATCATGACAATTCGCCCGTGCACAAAGCCCTTTCTGTTCACCAATTTTTGGATAAAAGTAAGATCAATATTGTTCCCTATCCCGCCTATTCTCCAGATTTGGCACCAGTGGACGTTTTTCTTTTCCTGCGACTTAAAATGTGGCTCCAAGGACATTGATGTCATCCATCGCGAATCGCAGAAGGCTCTGAACATGTTGAAAGAAGACTTCCAGAGGTGCTTCCAGCAGTGGCAGAAGCGCTGGGACAAGTCTCCCAAGGAAACTACTTCGAGGGTGACAGTGCAGATTAGACAAAACAAACTGTTGTGTAGTATTTATGATGTCATTCTGGAAACTTTTTGATCACACCTCGTATATCCCTGTTTCTACATTTGAATGTTAATATATTCAGTGCTTTTGCGGCTGTACGCATTATTACTTTTATTTAGAGCTGCTTTAAATCCTTGTTTCATTTCCTTTAATCTTTGGTAGTACAAACAATTATTACTCTGGGGGAATACTTTATTTCCAGTGCATTCTATAATGGGCCCGGCATTTTACTTTTCTAGTTAGTTTTTTTAAACCAATTGTGACATTCTATGCATAGACTACTTTTAAATCGGCCTTGCAAGAACGTTACAAAAATGATTCTTCCAAAAACTTGATTGTTTGCCAGTGCAGTGCATGTAAATGCAATGTTATGGTGGAAGAGAGAACTTTGGTGTCTCCAATGCATTTTTTTAAAACTTTGTAAGGTAAATTACAAGGATCGTTTGGCAAGTTCTCAGAATGATACACAAATTGATACTACAGATTTTTAAAATTGTTCTTGTAATTTTCAACAGTTTACCTTGACCCAGAAGACTTCTATTGGGCATTGTCCATTATTGAAAGGAGGGATGGTTTACATATCATATACATACATACATGCAACTTTGTATTTTAACACAATGTCCTCTCTATGATCAGTGTTACTTTTGGAACTCTTTGTATAAACACTTGAAAAAAGTGCATTACAACAAAAACAAAGGAATGTTATTTTGGAACTTAATAATGGGTTTATAGTTATTGTTGAGAATGTTTCCATCTCAGAACAGTTCAAAATAACATTTAGTTATTTTTCCTACCCCAAGTAGAATAACGTTTTAGATTAATCATATAATACGAGGGTCACTTGAAAATTATTGGAATGAAGTACAAAATGATGCAGATGACTTTTGAAGTGGTTCTTATTTTTCAACACAGTCTCCCTTGGTCCAGCAATGCTCCATGGCCTTTATCCCATCACAGAAGTCAGATTCCTCCAGGCTTGCAAAATATGCCTCAATTGATGATTTAAGCTCTTCATTGGATGAAAGCTTCTTTCCACCAAGTAACATTCTTAGTTTGGAAAGCAGATGGAAGTCTGACGGAGCTAAGTCAGGGGAATAAGGTGGATGCAGCAGCAAATTATACTCCATTGATTTTTATCATTGCAACATTATGTGTGAGGGTAAGCATTGTCTTCAGAAACGCAGTCTTTTCTTGCATATTTTGATCTTCAATTAGTTTAGAAGGTTAGCATAATATGCTCCAGTGACAGATTTTTCCAGGGGGAAGATAATCAACTAGCAACTCACCCTTGGAATCAGGGAAAACCGATGCGCATAATCTTTCCAGCCAATTTCACATACGTTGGTGGCAGAGAATCTTGGTGCTTCCACTGCTTAAGGCTGCAGTTTTTAGTAGTGCACCAATGTTTCATCACGTATTACAAATCAACGCATACAGTTGGTAGGATCTCTCTGAAAACAAGTCACACTTAGCTCAGAGATTTGCACTCTGATTCATTTTTGATCTGGAGTCAGCACTTGCAGCACCCATCTTGTAGATAATGTCCAACTTTTCTCTCAAAATCTGAAACACATCTTACCCTGAAATGCCTAGGGCTTCTGCAATTTCAGACACCATCTGGCAATCCTACAGAACTATGACCTGTACTTTATCAATGATTTCTGCTGTGGCAGATTTCAGCCTTCTGTCACTTGCTCCTCTTGGAAATGGTTGAAAATGATGGTCCAGGGTCACCTAGAGTATTTATCATATTGGTACAAATTTCTGTTGCATTCATACCTTTCCTTACGAAGTACTTAACAACTGCATGTTGTTTATATTACCCATATACAGAGTGAGCCAAAAGACCCTGAAGCGGCTGCGCAGTGTTTTTCCTGTCCGCGTCCTCGGCGCTCGTTCCCATCTGCCTCTATCATAGAAAGATGCAGATGAAACCATACAACATTTTTAAAACTACTTTTAAAGGCTTTACTTACCAACTTTACAAAAGGAGATGCTGAAACTGGCCACCGTTGTTGTCCATACATTTTTGGCACCTCTTTAGGAAACTATCCATCATGACCGATGTGGTCTAATGTTTCTTCGGTATTTCTTAGCCTGAAAATTTCCTGTGGCCTGAAATTTACTGTAAAGTTCAAGGATTGTTGTACGGCCTGGAACTTTTATACCTGGAAATCTTTCTGCAAATCATACTTTCACTTTGCAAGCTGACAGAGTTAACACATACGAATCATAACTAAATACATACTGTGTGTATAATATAAACTTTGTTTATAGCAGCAGTGCATTATGTTTTTATACTATTTCCACATGGCCAGTAGAAAAACACAGCGCAGCCGGTAATATTGTTCATAAAATACTCCTCCGGGGTAACTTAAAACATAAAGTGTACAAGACAAACCCACACATCCTGCAAGAATTAAAACAAAATACGCCAGGAAATTTTTCAACGTGAACTACGGCGAGTGATGGATAGTTTCCTAAAGAGGTGCCTTTTTATGATAGCGGCAGACAGCAATGAGCGCCGAGGAGGCAGACAGGAAAAACACCACGCAGCCGGTTTGGAGTCTTTTGCTCACTCTGTATAAATATGATTCACGAACAATCTCTATGTTATTACCAGAACTTGGTATTTGCCTACGTGCCTATTTTATTCCTCTGATTAAAATCATAGCCTTTGTATATATGAGTATGTTTCATGCTTGCTGGAAAAAATATACTATTTTATAGTGCCTAAAATCGCCAGTTTTCGTAATGTGTGTCTTATTGGAGCTTAAGCGCCTACTGGTCCTTAAAAAAACTTTTATCAAGGTTTTGCAATTAATATTTTGCACTCTCAGCCAATGAGCCATTGTTGACAATGTAGCAGACAAAACTGTGCATACAGCAAACCTTCTTCAGCTTTGAAGGAAAATATTTTGAACAACACACAGCCCTAGCCATGGGAAATCCAATGTCACCCTTTCTGGCTGATTTATTCATGAGTGCTCTTGAGACAAGAGTAGTAAAAGCCTTTCCTTGGTTATTTAAAACTTGGGTCAGATATATCGACGACGTATTCACAATAGTTAACAAGAAACATGTACAAGATGCTCTCAAATTATTGCAAGACAGTAATATTAAATGTACCATGGAAACTGAATTGGATAACCAGCTCCCCTACCTGGAACTAAAAATCATGAAGAAGAACAATAGATTAACTTTTGGAATATACAGAAAAAACACCTTTACGGATAACTACATAAAAAAACAATAGTTACAATCCCCCATCACACAAAGGTGCAGTTTTTAACAGTTTGACCCATAGATTAGTGAACATCCCCCTCAATGAAGAGGAATATAACTTGAATACCAAGAAATCTTAAAAATGGCTACAAAACAGATATGGTGTATAGGTTAATCAAAAATTCAAGCAACAAAAAATGATAAAAGAAAATACAACCCTCAAACCACACAAAATCTGATCTACAAAAAAGTCACATTTCACCCATGGGCACATAACAAATTCAAGAAAATTTTCAATGATAGCAATGTGGCACTCATCCCCGAAAATAAATTCAGCATAAAATTCCTCATAAATGCAAACCAAAAAGAAAAAATGCCAGCTCATAAAAAATCCGGGATTTATAGAATAGATTGCAAGGATTGTGAACAAATCTATATTGGTCAAACTAAGCGTAACATAGAAACGGGGCTTAAGGAACATTTTCGAAACATCAAATCCAGGGAAGAAGAAAAATCAGCAGCTGCAGTACATTTTTGGATACAGAGTCATGAAATTGAGGACACAGTATCACTTGTCAAGCAGGCACAAAAACCTACGGAATTTAACATTTGGGAGAGAATATTTCTTTGGAAATTTCGTCCAAGGTTAATGAATTTCGACATCCCTATGGACAAAAATTTGATCACTAAACTTGTAAAACCACCACTAGAGGGACAAAGAGACATCTGTAACCATCAGAGGAAAGCCAACCAGTTGCAATCAGCTGATGAAGAGGAAGTGATTCCTCGAAACTAGTTCTGAGGTATTGAACCTATTTTAGTGAAATTGTATATTTGCAACCACTTCTATATATTATATTTAATCTTTTCACTATGTCTTCTGATTTAAAAGTAATGTACCTGAGGAAGTTTGTAATAACAGCATTGCTTTCCTAACATCAGCAGTGGCACTGTTTCGTGTAATAATAGTGGCTAATCAGCACAATAAAACACACGGTAAATGGTCAACTTCAAAACACTATTGGTTTACAACTGGGAAATCAATCAGTTTAGTATTAACTCATCACTTTCTTCATTAATATGAGCGGGTGTCAAAAAATAACCAGAATTATTTTTTTGCGTTGCAATGCACCTGAGCTGGAGTTTGGTGTTGGCAGTACTGAAAGGTCAGACCTTGAGTAACAAAATGCTATGCACATAATTTGCCTCACTGTCCTCAGTTGGAGGGAAGCAGGTGAAGTAGAAGAGCATGTTAACTATTCCCAACATGAATCTTAAGTTGCAGTAGCATGCATCAATTAGATTGTGTTCTTGATAAAACTCCATCACAAACACTGAAAATGTTGCAGCAAGCCTACACAGAGCAAACCATGGGAAAACACAAGTTTTTGAATGGCATAAGTGATTTTGAGAGGGTAAAAATGACTTTGAGGATGCTCCACATCCCGGAACACCCTCATCTTCAAAGACTAATATCAATGTCAACACAATGATGTCAAGTTGTGCAAAGATTGCCGTTCATTGTTGCCAAAGAGGAGAATTGCCAAGAAAAGACCACACCTTGCTCAAATGGGGTGGATCTGCCTGCTCATCGCACCATGAAGGTTCAAACAATCATGGAATTGAGCATTGAGGTGATACCACATCCACCTTATTCACCGGACCTAGTACCATGTGACTTCCACCTATTTTCTACAGTTAAAAAAAGAGCTTCAGGGTTGTCATTTTCATAGTGATCACGAGTTAAACCATACAATTTCAGGTATATTCAACTGACTATCCAAAAGGGGCTTTAGGCAAAGTTATGAACAGCAAACAGAATGCCGGAACTTTGCATTATGTCCAGGGGAGAATACTTTGAAGGTTTGTAAAATAATTTTAATAAAAGTGGGCAGTATTTTCCAGCAAAAAAAAAATAATTCTGTCTTTTTTTTACATCCGCTTGTATGATGGTTTTATTCTTTTCTACTTCCCATGAGGGAGAAAAAGTACTGAACCTAAAAAGACTTAACTTCTTTCATGACAAACACAACAATAGCCTGTTTAACAATAATGCATAACAGACTCGACAACAATTAAAATAATATATACAGATGGATCCCTCATCAATAAAAAGAATGCTGGTGCAGGAGTGTACTGTAAACATTTTGCACAGTATCTAACATTAGATGAAACGTGAAACCACTATGAAGGAGAATTAACAGCTATAAAAGCAGCATTACAGAATATTTTATATAGACCATACATAAAACAAAAAATAGTCATCTTATCAGACTTAAAAATCAGCCATAGATGGAATAGTAAATTACAATAATAAAACAACAAGAAATATTAAAGAAATAAGAAGCCTGATTAAAGCAGTTGAAACTAGAAATTACGTCACTCTACAATGGATCCCAGCTCATGTCGGACTTTTGGGCAATGAACATGCAGCTCAATTAGCAAAGAAGGGTGCAATACAACAAATAAAACCTGTAGGACAAATAGAAATAAATAAACAATTAAATAACATTAAACAACATTTCAAAAGACATCAGAGACTTGATGAAGATAAATTAAAAGATACAGATTAGAAGAATATTAAAGATAGAGTTGATATACAAAAAAATGCCAAGGAAGACCGCAGTGGCCTTATTTAGGATGGCAACTGGCCACGATTGCCTCGCAGAACACCTCTACAAAATACGATGTCTACCTACACGCAAGTGCACACTCTGTGAAGATGATGTCATCCTGAGCAAACAACATCTTGCCAAATGCAAAGGCCTTAAAAGTAATAACTTACATACTTTATATTGGGAAGCCGGAGGGAAAATGGAACAGATCAATTAATCCCCAGTGCCATTGGTCAACAAGAACAACAATTACAAACTAGTGTGGGAGTGTAAAACCTATTCAAGAAGAAAATTACTTAAAAACCAATAGGGTTTGCCGTAAAAATTCATAGTAACCGAAGTGTCCAAATTTAAATAAATAGTTTACAGTTTAGACTTCATTAAGAGAATAGTTGAATTTAGTGAATTTAATATATGGTATATAACTATTCGATATTTCTAGTGTTCTGCCACTCAAAATGCGTTTTCAAGTGGTAAATGAATGAATATGATTGTGCCTACTTCAATGTTTATGATTACTGACAGTGCCTATTTACTTGCCTATTTTAAGTCTTCAGGGCCTACTGTGCCAAGCTCTAGTTATTACACAAATGTTTCCAAAGAAGATGGCTGGCTTTGAAAACAAAACTGCTTTAGAAATGCTGCTGTAATCAGTGGGTCCATGATAAAATAGTGGACAGTTCATACAAAAGACAATTTAACTGTAACAATTGAAGTCATAAGCTAACTTTTGCCATTGCTTACCCATTAGCACACATACATTTTTTATTGTTGTCAACATGGAGCTTTTATATCCCAAGATTTCTCCACAAACAGAAATTAAAATTGTGATCCTGATATCCTGTTAGTTACTATGTTTATTGTAATTACTTTCATGATGGCATACAAGCAGAGAAGACTCTAGTGCCTTAGCTCTACCTTAATAATAAATGTATCTGTGACAAAAGTCAAATGTCATTCATAATAAAAATTAAGCATCAACATAATAACATAAAACTTTAGCATAAAGTTGCCATTTATGACGAGAAATATAAACAGCAGCCAATCGCAAGAGAGCATGAAACAGCCGAGCTATTATGGCAGTTTGTGAAGTGACCAGCAACAATACAGACAACAAAAGAGGTTATGTATATGTATCAAAATGAACCGAGTTGGCTACCCAGTTAAAGGATGCTAAACTCACAAAAAAAGTATTGATCATCATCACAATTTGTCTTGCTGCAAGTCCATCAACATGTTCAATGATCCCTTACACAGAAAGGCAGTTACTCAAAACAAGGCAACAGAAAATCTGATATGAGATGGAAGAATGGGATCTTCACGGGTTCAGACTCAGGTTCAGGTTTAATTTGAAAAATGTTTGTTGGGCTTGAGCTTAAAAGTAAGGACAAAGAAAAATCAATTTATTACATTCAACATTGCATTTTATTTGTCGTATAAATACCTTAAATGTTTGGTATTTTAATCAAAACTATTAGCACCATTTTTGATCAACTCAAAAATAATTAAAACTTTTCCATGTAAAGGGAAAACAAAGACGAAAAGAATTAATTTATCACATTTTTGGTCTGTGATGTCGAGATACCCAGAATACCATAATTATTGCACCATGCACACATCAATAGCAATAAATAATAATAATAATAAATACTCGCTTTGGCCAATTATGAATAGCATTACAGCAGCTGCAAACTCCACCTCCCTCGATCTACCTATACTCAGGACATCCTGGGCAGATTGCAGTAATAGGGGCAGCATGTGGTCAATAAGGTATTATACCATCAACATGCTGCTTACTACAGAGCGGTCCCTCAGCACTGACCGGGAATTGCATGGCAGTCTTGTGTGACACGTCTGAATGAACTCAAGGCCACGGGCTCTTCCACTTATCGGACATGTGGCAGCGGGCTTCAGTCAGCTGTTATTGCTTCTTGTGTATAGATGCGAGACACATGTGTATTTGTGCGCGATTGAATTATCGGATTATTCCAACCCAGAAATGGTACTCAAATTTTCGCTTGAACAAAGACTTTTTATGTATGACACGTATGTGAAAACTGACTCATGTAGACAGGTGTGTAGGCAATTTCACGATAAATTTCCTGGTGTTCCAGTTCCAAGCAAAGAAACAGTTAGATATCTAGTGAATAAAGTGAAGAGAACGGGATCATTTAATGTTGTAAGTTGTAAAAAGAAACGAGGGTTCTAACAGAAGATGAAATTGGCGAAACATTCGAATGGTCTCCGAATAAATCTTTACGACATGTAGCACAACAAGTCAGTGTTTCAAAAACCTCAGTACATAGGTCTACGAAACTGTTGAAATTAAAACCATACAGAGTTACTATTGTCCATCAATTAAGACCGCGTGATGATGAAGCCCGCGTAAAGTTCTGTAACTGGATGTTACAAAATATTGCTAATGTTTTCAGATGAGGCATGGTTTCATTTGACTGACCATGTTGCTTCACAAAACTATAGGTATTGGTGTACTGAAAATCCACATTTAATTCACGAGGTTCCTTTATATGATGAAAAAATTGGTGTATGGTGTGCTTTAACAGCAGAACGGATAATAGGCCCCATATTTTACGATACCATAAATTCCAATAATCCGCAGAAATATTCTCGTGACATTTTTTGCAATGTTGACAGATAATGAGAGGGAATATGCTATTTCCAACAAGACTGTGCCACAGCTTATACTGCGGAGGCTTCCTTGCAAGACATCAAGAATGTTTTTGATGACAGAATTCTCTCTATAGGGTTATGGCCAGCTCGATCACCGGATCCTACTGTGAGTGACTTTTATATGTGGGGAATTCTCAAAAATAGAGTCTATAGGAATAATCCTCGCACCATAGATGATCTTAAAAACAATATAAGAACAGAAATTAGGGAAATTACACAACAAGAACTTATGCGTGTGAATGGTAATTTCATCAGAAGGTGTCAAGAATGTTTATCTACCGAAGGACACCACTTTCGACACCGACTGTGAAAAAGGTTAGTACTGATAAAATAAAAAGTAATTCTGTTTGTTCAATAGGTAATCAATATATTGTAATAAAATCAGTAATAATATGGCATCAGTATCAATTATGAGAATAATAAACAGATACATCGATTATAGCGCGTGGAACACGCATTGCATCTACCGGCCAGATAACTGAGGGATCGCGCGCGGTACACGCATTGCAACTACTGGCCAGATGGTTGAGGGACCACTCTGTACATGCAGATTCTAGGACAGCAAATGCCACTATTTCTGTAAAGCGATTCCTTCATTAGGCCAAGGACCTGATCCCTTAACAGGCTTCCAAGGATGGGGAAACAGTCCCCATGCTGGTACCAGAAATCTAATCCAAGTCTCTTCACACCACAGGCAGCAGTGGTTTGTGGACTAATGATAGTCAAGAACTGCAAAATAAATTTTATTTAAAACAAAATTAAATAACTGGGCCCCCGACGGATGGTACAGTATAACCTATTCTTGGGCTTGAGCTCAGTTCAGGCAGAATTTTGGCAGACCTCTAAAGGAAAATCATTCTTGAGTCATAGTTCTTTATTTTTGATGTAGACATGAAAGCTTGGAGGTTTCTGTGTTTTGAAATTTATGTTCATGTTTATGTCAACAACAGTCAATTTGAGTGTGAGCATTAATGTAACATGAAACAAGCTTCTATGCCTATGTATAAGTTTTATTGTGAATGGTCCTTATCATACCATAAGTTGACACATTTTAAAACCTCAATCAAAATTGTGAAATCATTTTCTTTGTAATCTTGAAATATTTTTTAAAGTTGCCTCTTTAATTTTTAGTGGCCATTTTCCTATAAATATAACTTAACAGTAGGTAAGTGTAGTTAAATAAAAGCGACACCAAAAAATTCAAGAAAAAAATTATATATTTTTGACAAGAAATGATTTACAAATGAACTATTGCCACACATTTACATACACTCACATCACTCTCTCTTTCTCCATCCAGGCATTCCTTGCATACACACAACATGCATGCAAACACACTTGTACAGATACATCTTGCGCACACTTAAGAAACCAAGCAGCATATTATATATTTTCATTCTTTTTTTTTTCTTTTTTTATATGAATTCAGCCATTACTGAAATATTTTCTTTTTCTTTTTTTTTAAGTTTTTGTTATTGTGCATTTGCAATTAACCCTTCTGAACAGTTTGCCCTCACAGTGATTCTAACAGTAACATGATGCAGTCCTCAGAAAATCTAAATCACATCAACAAGATGCATTTCATATACTAGTATTTGCAATGGTTAAGGGGGGAGGGGGAGAAGTTCTTTCCTTGTAGTTTGGAGAGACTATATACTAGATATCATATTATATATAACAATATTTATATTATGAAGTTGTGAATGAGTCACATGCACAGAAAAAAACTTTCAGTTATTTTTTTTCCCCACAATATTTCTTAAAAAAACACTTTGGCTTTGATCTAAGAAGATATTTTAAAATGTTGTTTTGTTTTTTTTACCCTTTCCTTCTTTTTCATTTAAAAAACACCATCTTTACACAAATGGCACTAGAACTGTTGCTTGGCTGCTCTTCTGTGCTAGCCTCACCTTCTTCGTTATCTTCACAGGAAAACTTTTAGGTTATGGTGTAAACTTTCTCAACGAAAGATGTTAAGGTAGAGAAAATTGTTTACCTGTGATTCCACTCTTTAACGGAAAACCCATGTACGGCAAAAATTACTTCAATCAATTCCTTTAAAGAAAAAAATATGCCTCAAAATTCAGTTCAGTATCACGCTAAGAAAAACTAAACTCTTCTAATCTAGACTGGAATGCTACTTTATGCAAATTTCATCTGCTACAGAGAATAGAATCTTATAATTCTTCAGTTGTAACTGTGATGTGAATAATTATTTCAGTACGCATTCACTCTCCATCTTTTACATAGTAAAACATAATTTTTTTCTTTCGGAACAATGTAAAAAGAAGTTTAAATATGAACTAAAAAGTAACTATACCTTATGTATATTATATATATAAAAAGTGCACATTTGCCCAGAGCTGAAGAAATACCAAAACACGTATGTACAGCCTTATTTACTTCATGTAGAAACAGCTAAAAATTGCATTTGTGACTAGCTCTACATTGCAAAGATATTAATTTGGCCCCTTAAAATCAAGCTACAGTCACTTTGGCCTATTTTCTGTGATAAGCTCAGCTAATAGGAGAGGAAAACCTTTACTGAAATGAGTTCTGAGGCAAATGATGTTTGCCATTATGGTTTCCATTCAAACAAAATGCCGCTAAACTAGCAATTGTTAACAACAAAAATGGGGAGTGGGGAGCAATAGAACGTGTTTCCACATACATCTGTATTAACAATTTGAATAAATTTTCATATTTTCATACAAGGATTTTACTGCTTTGATGACATGTACGGTTAAAGACCACAAAATGAATGTTATATTAGGAACACGCAGGCTGATTTCTTCCCGCTAACTTCATCACTTCTCTCCTGCATGTTTTCACTTGCATAACACACACTTTTATGTCTTAGATCACCTTCTAAGTCAAATTAAAGGACACCTCAACAATATTTTACAATGCGTTCTAAACTGTATCAGGAGTAACCCAAATAGTACAACAGAAAGCAAACTTACTCCATGGTTGCCACAACAGATGCAATTTGTTTTAAGAAAACATACATCACAGAAAATATTCATTAGGTTTTACACAAACTAGTGGAAGCTATGATACTGCTAATGTCCTTTGTAAATGGGAAAGAGAAACTTCTGTTTTCTTTCAACAAATACATATACATGTCAACAAAAAAAAAATATATATATATTATATATATTATAAAAGTTATATAAAAGCACCTATTGAACACGAAAACATTAAACCTGTTCCAATCTATTTCAGAAAGGTACAATAAACAGAAACTACAAAACCTTCTATAAAGAATAACAAAACTGGTAGAAAAATGAAGCATGGACAATATTCTATGCTAACACTACCAAAACATCACAGTTAGGACAAAAATATGCTCATTTTGTTCATTCCTTATGTGCAATGTATCTTATCTTTCTCATCGTAAACATTTTTTTTTTTCAAAAAGGGGCGAGAGTCATGGTCCATACTATGAGAAGTTTTGCAATTTCTGTTTCAACATTTAAGTGCAGCTTAATGAAAATAATTATGCTTTGTGAGGGTCAATACAAAATATCATTTCTAAGAAACAGGCTTCATAACTCTTCAATATCCTCCACCATTTTTATTCTTAAATAATCTTCAATTAGGCATTGTGAAATTACTAGAAAAGGCATCTTTAGCCCTTACCATTAAAGACGACATCTCCCCCACAGAACTTTCGTTGGAGCACAGGACAGAACATGGTTTTACATGGGAATACCAAAATATTCAGTCACACCCTGTCTCCCCTTTCCCGCCATGAAGAGAGAAAGCCAACTGACCAAAGTCATTAGAAACCAAAGCAACACTCGTCATCTGTCACGATGTATTTGAAGGCCGTGGTCGGCGACTGATATCGCGATGGTGTTAATGGTTTTTATGCATTTTAAACGCTTACTTATTTTTCCAATAAGACAATAAAAAAGTAATATTCCATTAGGAAAAACTGTTCAACCAAGTTTAACGGAGCAGATGATTGGTGGTGTTTTTCTCTTGACAAAAAACAGCTGCGTGATCTGCCTCCCACTGCAATACAAAACCGCTTGCGTGCGACTTGCATGTGGCGTGATGTAAAGAGGAGTTTACTCCACAGAGCCTACACCAGGTTGTACTCCTTCAGGTTTGACTGCAGGATGGTATCCTTCACTGCCGCAAACACAAACCGGATGTTTTCCGTGTCTGTGCAAAAGATGACATTATTTAACAAAACACCATAACATAGTCAATTCTTTATTCTAATTAATTCGCACACTCAAAGTTTATATTCTGAGAAATGTACACTGACGTGGTTAGTAATTACAAACTTATTTTAACTGTTTTCTATCTATTTCACATTTTTGGAGATGCTTGCCATCATCAGCTGTGCTCAACTGCAGAGTTGACGGACATGGTTAACAGATGCCTCTGTATATGGAGCCATTCAAAATAAAAATTAACCATTAAAATAACATAAAACTTGAATACAAACTTAATGCAATATGTTGTCATGCAAAGCCTCAAATGGTAATGTAAACACAGAAAATTGCAATAAAGCGTGAAACAGCTGAGCAATATGGCAGTCTTCAAAGCGACCACCAACAAAAGAGGTTATGTACAAGTATAAAAATGAAACTGGTTAAAGGATGTTGAACTTATAATAAAGCACCGTCAATCATCACAATGTTTTACTGTGATTTATCCCAGTGATCCTACACAGAAAGGCAGTGAGTAAGTTATCAAATGACAATGGTAAATCTAATGCGAGATGGCAGAATAATCAATGATGAGAATTGCTCTCTGATTGGCTAGTTTCTTATGTTTGATGAAGACAAACTTGAAAGCTTGGACCTTGCATGCTTCTAAGTTTATATTTAATTTAATATTTATGTTTATTATGATAGTATACAAGCGGTTGACACTGAAGGATTTAAATGAAAATAAACAAGGAGTAGGGAAGCTTGTTTATTTTCATTTATTTTTATGTTTATGTGATCCAATGTGAATGGTTCCATTACAAACGTATAATCTAGTTTTAAGTTTACGTTATGCTTGCACTTAATTTTCATTGGGAATAGGGCCTATGTTTCATAAGTGTAGAGATAAGGCATTTTGAAATTTAAAAAACAGTTGATAATTGTTCATTGATACAAGCTGTGTGTGGGCTGGAGTTAGAAAGGTAGAATCAGACTGAAAAATTTAATGCCACAGCTGGGATTTGAAGCACAGATCTTTGGCTTACCACAATGTTCCTCTAACCAATTGAGCTACTGTGGTAACATGCAGGCATGACATTAAATTCTCCAACTAACTCACATTTTTAACAGTAAACCACGAGGCATTTTTTCAAATTCAATTTCAGACAACATAGCCCAAAGGTAATCTCATAGGTACTTTTAAGTACCGGGCTTTATAGTTAACTAGTATTAGGTCAATCGATAATTAACCTCCCCTTCAAAAACCAAATAAATAAAAACATAATAAAAAGAGTGAATAAAATGTCTGTTATGCAGCATTGTTTCTTCAACAATAATATGTTCAATTTTTCTCTCATGGGAATTCCGTCTTTCAAATTGTCCCAATAAGACTTTATGCTGCAATGGTTTACTTGCATGCCTTACTCAGCTCATATAAAATCAAGTGCATTGAATGTGATAAAGCAAGCATTGGGAATAATGAACCCACACGATAGCTTATAAACAAAAAGTTAGGTAAGTTGTCACCAAACACCACATACAGGAAGAGAAGTGAATAAGTATGACAATGCAGCAGAAATTGTAAACACCTGCAGGGACCCATCCTTGGGCAACATTTCACTGTTCCACAGTTTAGCACAGCTGATGCTGAGGCAAGTGCCTCTGAAATACATTCTTTGACATGGCATAACATAAGATCTCAATCTATAGACCCTATTGTGAGCTAGACCAGCTTAAAGAAAGCTAGTCTACTCTAGGATGTAGATTACATCATAAATATATAATTACATTGTGTACTTGTATGTAAATAAATTGTAGTTCTTATGTAGAGTACGTTAGAGCTAAAAAAATTTAAAACAATATTATTTATACTTAATGTAGTTATAAAATTTGGTAAATTTGAGATAGCAAAGTTGAGTAAAAATAGTCCAAGTGTTTCTAACATGCACATACTAAAACCTACCTTGAAATGTTGGTCATAGAATTAATACTCGCTGTGGCTAGAAAACTATTCCCACATTAATGAGACCATGAACTCATGATAACAGACAAAAAATATAAAAGTTATGGGCTACTTAAGTAATTAGTTTGGTAGTCATAAATTCATACTAAACTAACAGAGTTAAGACAGTTGTAGGATGTGGGGTATTTCGCCAAGTACAATACTGTTCCATATAAGGCCACTATGTGGGTCCAAACTATTTTTAGAAAAAATAATGTTCTTATGAAAATATGTGATTTACCATACTGTCTTACAAGGACAGTCACAGAAGTATCCGACCTGACGTATAGTGGTTGTTGTTTCAAACAAATGACTGTGGTAGAAAGTACCAACCTTATAAAGCTTAAGTTTGAAGTTTGACAATGCTACATTGTTTAGTAATTCTTTGGTAGCCATCAATAGTGAACGCTCTCAGCAAATTTGTAAACATGGTTAAAACTGGTCATCGTTATGTGATACAATACTTTCATTTGAAAGGTCTTAGTCCAACTAATATTAAAACTGAGCTTTGTTTACAACAGTAAAATATTGGGTAGCAGAGTTTAAGCGAGGCCGTATGAATTGCCAAGACGAACATCACAAACAAGGTGACCACGCCAGAAATTGTGAAGAAAATCCACAAAATGGTATTGGATGACTTGACTGAAAGTGCGCGAGCTAGCAGATATCATAGGCATTTCAAAAAGTGCTGTACATCGCATGCTAACTGAAAATTTAGACATGAGTAAGCTGTGCGCAAGATGGGTGCCGCGTTTACTCACAATGGAACAAAAGCAGCATTGTGAGAATGGCAATCGAGTGTTTGGCAAGGTTTTGCTGCAATAAAGCCGAGTTTTTGTGTCGATTCATAACCATGGATGAAACATTAGTCCATCATTTCACACCTGAGACAAAGCAACAGTCAAAATAGTGGATTGAAAGGGGAGAATCGGCTCCAAAGAAGGTGAGACAGTTCCATTTGCAGGCAAGGTCATGGCATCAGGTTTTTGGAATGTGTGTGGAATAATTTTCATTGATTATCTTCAAAAAGGAAAAGCAATCAATGGCGAGTGTTAAGCAAATTTATTGCAACGTTTGAATGATGAAATCAAGCAAAAACAGCCGCATTTAGTGGAAAAGAAACTTTTGTTTCATCAAGACAATGCACCAGTTCACACATCCATTATTGCCATGGCCAAAATCAATGAGTTAAAGTTTGAACTGCTTCCTCATGCACCCTATTCGCCAGATTTAGTCCCTTCTGATTATTTTCTATTTCCAAAGTTGAAGAAATAGCTTGGTGCTAAAAGTTTTACCAACAATAAAGAGGTGGAGTTTGCAGTTGATGGCTATTTTGCAGAACTCGATGGTTCTCAGCACAAACAGGGTATCAAAGCTATTGAACACTGCTGGGAGAAGTGTATCGATCTGAAAGGAGACTACATAGAGAAATAAGAGATGTTTTTTCCCAAAATTTTTATGTTTTCGTTAGGTCGGGTACTTCTGGGACAGCCTTGTACATTCAGACTTAGTATGAAATTATTTAAAATTTACTGTATTCATACTTGCCAACATCCTGAAATTGAAACCCATAAAACTTTCCTCATCCAGCAAAGTATAATCATTTTGCAAATTTAAAATGTGTAAAACGTTCAGCACAGTAAATGTACAAAAATTACATATAAAATAAATGGGAATTCTGTTTTAAAAGAATCCTTGAAGATCTGCTAGAACTAGTACTTTCATTCACACATGCTGAAATTATTCCTTGTACAACAACAAACATGTATTAAAGCAAAGATCACCACTTCCTAGACTATACATAGATTTCTAGTCCATGTTTTATGCTTCATAACGTGAACACAAACTGACACAAAAAATAGGAAACATATTCCACAGCCATAGAATATTAATAGGATAACCACTTATAGCTCACCTCTGTGGTGTGGGGGGTAGTGTGTCTGCCCCACATTCAAGACGCCCCGAGTTCAAATCTCGGTTAGGATAAGTTACCTGAATAAGGCTTTTCTGGGTTTACCCTTATCCTGAGAAGACAAATGTGAGGTAACTTTAAGCTCTAGCGACCCCAGACCTATTTGAGCATCATTTCAACTACTTCATTCATTCACTGTCCATATGACCTACCCAGTTAACGGACAAACTTCAAGCAAAGCAAAAGCAAAAACATTGCACAAGTCTACTTTACAGTTCACGTCCTCCATTACTGAATGTTTGCACCCATGTACTGCAGATTACTAGACATCACTAGTAGCACAATAAAATTTTAAATCTGGATGCTATGCATTTTGTTGTAGCCCAGTGAAGAGGGACCATGATTGTGATGAAGGATAGACCCAAGGATAAGCTCTGACCTATCATAACACTGTACACCAATTAGCACGGTACATTCAGTCTGTAATCTTCAGTTACAGTATAATGCAATAGAACTCAATGCTTTGTCATGTCTTGGTAAAAATCTGTAACATATGAATCTATAAAAATGCCCCCTTTACTGTAAAGTTGTAGAAAGACTTCTGTTTCCATACATTTTACAGGCAAAGATTAAACGTTGGCAAGTATGTACATTTTACTTTAAAGCATTCTAAATAATATTTTAATAAAATGTCTTACGAATGAATATATTTTAGTACATATATTTACCAAATGTTCATATTTTATCAGTTTCTACATTTCATTCATATTTGTATCTTGTTCCTTGCTCCTCTACTTGTAGTATGGTTGCCATGTACAACCTACAGCTATTGAATATCTTTGATTATTTATGTGTATGATTAGTATACCATTTCAGGTGTTCAAATAACTTTTATACTTATTTTATATTACTATGCTCACAATTTCAAGGTGGTTTCATAATGGCCACAATAACAGCCAATAATGCAGGTTGTATTCAGTTTGTGTTACTACCCAGTAAGTTTATTTCCATTTTTGTAAGCACAAAGAAAAACAGGCAGAGCAGAAGCAGACATGCACAGAAAATATTGTGGAGACAAGAGTCAGCTGGAATATTTCTTGCATTACAAGGCTTTGTAAAAATTAACTAAGCTAATTTTATAACCTTTATTCATTCAGATTCTCTTCGAAGCTTTCAAAGCAACCCCTTAAAATGAAAAACATATATTGTAGCAATGAATGCATTAATAATTGTTCTTCCATAAATGCTGTGTGTAAGTTAGAAAGGTACAATCAGACCAAAAAATGTAATGTCATAACCAGGATTTGAACCACGGATCCTTGTGTTTTCGTGCTGTTGCTCTAACCAATTGAGCTCCATGGCAACATGCAAGTAGAACATTCAATTCTCCAACTGACTGGCATTTTTCCCAGTAAATAGCAAGACAATCTCAAATTCATTTTGAGATAACATTCCAGCATGGCGACTTACATGGTAGTGGTAGCTCAGTTGGTGAGAAAAATGGCAAGGACAGCCAAAGATCTGTGGTTCAAATCCCGGCTATGGCATTCAATTTTTCAGTCTCATATAAGATATCCATTGTTCAAAACAATTTAAACTTTTTTTATATATACAAAACTTGAATCAGACTTGCAAAAATTTAATGCCATGGCTGGTATAGGAACCATCTCTTACCACTAGCGCTACCATGGTGAGATACCTGACATGCATTAAATCTTCTCATCTGATTCAAGTCTCTTGGTAAACCTTCAAGCCATCTCATATATCAAAGATATAACAATACACAAAGGCAACTTGCAATTTTGCAAGTGCTTTGTTTGCATCAAACTCCTGACAATTTTTTTTATTTATTGTCACAGTGCTAAGAAATTTACAATTAGATTGTCTACTGAAATTTGGCTCTGGCCACTCATTCAGTAGACATCCACTACAGTTTATCTACATTTTACAATTACCCATCGATAAATTATTTTTCTCCTGTTTTTCATGTCCCATTTCCACTTGCTTTTCACTTGTCACTTTTTAATTACTTTAGCATCAGACATTCACCACAATTTTCCAATCAAAATTTTCAACACATTATTTCATTGAATTTGTGATTTCTCACTACCTCTTTCCATCGCCTTATTGGTAAGCTACACTACCCCTTACTTATCTCTATCCACTATCCAAAGCCATTTATTTTTGACTTTACACAAAAATTGTCCAATGCTCCTACCATCTTTACATACCATTTCAATTATAGCTATATTTCTATACCCCTTCAACCACTTCTTTTTAATAAATTCTCTTCTCCAATGTTCTGTTCCTTGGCACATAAATATTATGTGATCGATGTCTTCATTTCCACCACATATCGGACATTGGTTTTGAGGAATACCCTGTCTTAACCCTCTTAGCCTCCATGCTCCTGTTCTTACCCATGCAATAGATTCTCTCTTCTTTATTTACTATATCTATATATTTTTCCCTACTTTATGTATTTTTCATTGGCATATAACAAACCAATGAACTCTTGTCGGCTATCTCACTAAACATGTTTTGTATTTCTATATCCTCCAGTCTTTTCCTTGCCTTTTTACAAAAGTTATTCCCATTATTCTCTCTCCTTCTCCACATGTCTCCTAACCCATTTTTCTCCAAAATGTTCCGTAAACTACTTACCCATCCACCATTCTTTAAACTATCCTCTTGGTATACTATACAATGTCTTAACACATAACTTTTTCCTAAGTTTAAAATTCTAAACCAAAATTTCAAAGCTCTTTCCATTATCTTACCCTTACTCACCACCCTGCCCATCTCTAATTGTGCTACCTGTCTTACAATTGCATTCAGTAACCCTAGTATTTCTCTACAAAACATCCTGTGCACTTCATCCATACTTTCCCATCCTTGATCTAATCCCCATATTTCTATACCACAAATCATTTTTGCCTCCACAACCATCTCATAAACTTTCTCCAGCCATTTAACATTTATATTGGGTACTCTATGTTTGCGGCTTCTATTGCTGCCATAGCCCCTTTACCCTTTGCCAGTGCAAACTTCTTTTGTTTCTCCCATTTGTTACCTCCATCTATTTTTACTCCT
This sequence comes from Deroplatys truncata, assembly GCA_030765065.1. NCBI lineage: Eukaryota > Metazoa > Arthropoda > Insecta > Mantodea > Mantidae > Deroplatys > Deroplatys truncata. The sequence continues at coordinate 193,883,848 of CM060987.1, forward strand.
AAATAAATACAGTCACGCACCACCCTATAATCTTTATTCTCTCCCTTCCAGTTTTCATATTTTCTTAATTTCCCCCCCTTTTAAATACCACATTCTGTGTCTTCTCTTGGTTCACTTTTAACCTCCATTCTTTAGAATATACATCAATTGCTTGTAATGGTGGTTTTAAACCACCTACTGTAATAGATCCTCCACTATATCATCACTTTGACAATTACAGGCTCTTTTTCACACGTAGGAAAGGTGAACGTCGCAAGGTGGGAGGTATGTGGAATAAGGCAGGTAAAGCATACCCTCAAATACTCAATTTTTTGAGGATGCCTCTAGGTGCACAGACTCGCTGTTCAGGTGCACCCTCCTGACACTATCAGTCACTTCTCAGACAGGGTAGTAAATTTAATAATTTTTCTGCCGGATCTAGAGGTTTTGGCTACTAGTCATACAGCAAAAAACATTTTCTACACCTAGCAGGAATTCTAGTAGCTTCTAAAGTTAATAGTTAATGATAAAAGTGGGTATTATCACAGTAGCTGTAGTACATGAAACTTATACCATTCAGGTTAATTTAACACAAAGTAACCTGTCCAAGTTAGGTTATGTTCCTATGCTTGTATTATTTATTTATGGATATGAATATGACAAGGCATTCAGCCCTGGCTCTTAACAAACCATATTCAACATACATAATATAATTTCTATATACAATTTTTAATGGCTCCTTAAAAATTACAAAGGTATTAAAACCTAACACACAGTTATCTTTATGCTACCTCTCCTGAAATTTCAATCAAAACTATTTTTCTATCCAATTTAAACCACTTCTGATTTATTAACTCCTTTTCCCACAATGTCCCTTCACACTCAAATAATGTGTTGAATATTTTTATTCCCTCCATAAATAGGGCACTGATTTGTGGGACATTCTTTCTTCATGCACCTGCTCTTATCACATGATAGGCACCCTCTTTCTTTATTATTTGCTATATCAATACATATTTGCCTTTCCCAAGTGTTTTTCACTGGAATATAAAATATTAGAGACCATTGTTTTATTTATATGGAGGATCAAAGTTCTATTTTACATACTCAAAGGCAACAATAATCACAATATGCTTTGTATATATATTTTGGATGAATAACATTACAATCTTCTGCAGACGGTAACTGGAAGTGTCTTGTTTTGATGTTCAGTTGTGATATCTCCATGCTAATATTTGGAGATTTTGCTTGGAACTTTGTGGGTTTTCTAAGGCCATCTAGTGGATTCTAATGCATGTGTTGGTAACCCTGTTCTCAGCAACTTTTCTCATCACTTATGTGGTGATGGCTATCCCCATCTTTGTTATACAAAGATGATCTAGTGCAATAATGTAAATTAATATGAAAAAAAATAAGAACTATAAACAGTAACATTAAATTCATACTAAAATGATGCTACTGCTCACTGGCAGTTAATAAGCACTTCAGTAATTCACTGACTGGTAAGATTTCAAAATTTAAAACAACATGATCTTTTCCAAGTGGGCAGTTCAAGAAATGATGCGATGTTTAAGCAATTTGATTTCCTTCCCAATGTTATGGTTACTAATCCATAAATGATATGAAATGATGATTTATCTATTTGGTTTATAGCTGATATTTCTCTGATATTCTTTCAATCCTGTACTCAAATGTCTCTTCATCTGTCCTTATTACAATCTTCACATGGAATTTGGTATATAGCAGATTTTATCTTGTATGGGATTGAAGTTTCGAGTGGTTTATTTTGCAAATTGCATTTGTTCTGTGGGGCCATTCTGATGTAGTTTTTTATTCTCCAGAGTGTAATTGCATTCAGAATGATGTTAGTTTTTGCAGTTAAAAGGTCTGGAGGTATGTAGAATCTTTACCTAGAATCATTTTATGCCACTTGTGTTCAACATAATGCATGCCTCGAATAAGCTACTGTATCACTTCCAAGGTACGTGGGCCTTTTGTCTTGAATACAAAATTTAACTGCCAAGTGTTGGAGGTCTGCTTGGGCTAAGATGTTCAGACTCGGCTGAGCTTGAGAGCAGCTTAAAAATTTACCAACTGGCCAGTGCTATTAGGCCAAAATTATACATTCTTCCAAAATGTATTATAATTCTACTGCTTTAGGCATATTTAAGAACTTGTAACAGGTTTCTAAAAGTACTTATGAGGTGGTATCCAAAATATTCGGAACTAGTGCTATTTGGTCAAAAGTTTACTTTGGGCCTAATGATTGCTGTCACCCTCGAAGTAGTCCCCTTTTGCACATACACACCAGTCTCCGCATTTCTGCCACTTTCCAAATGCATCCTGAAAGTAACGTTCTTTGAGGGTGTTCAACAACGTCAACATGTTTTCTTGAATCTGCTCAATTGTATCAAACAGATGGCCTTTCAACTTGATTTACAGTCGGGGAAATATTGCAAAGTTGCAGGGCACCAAATCAGACAAGTAGTGTGGATGGAGGGGGCAACAGTCATGTTGTTTTTGGTCAAAATGTTTCTGGTGAAGAAGGAAGTATGACAGGGTGCGCTGTCATGATGCAACAGTCAGTATTCTTGTTGCCAACATCCTTGCACATTTTCAAGGAGCTGTTGCAAAAATCACAGTAGTACTTGGAATTCATTGTTTTGTTTTGTTTAGTGGGACGATTCTTTCTGCACAATTTTCTTGGTATCAAATAAAACAAGGAGCATGTTCTTGATTAAGCTCTTCACATGTTTCAGCTTTCTTCCTGTGTGGTTGTCTTCAAAGCACATACGGCTAACCCTGAAATGAATATACGTTCAACACATGTGTACAGCTCATGTTTTGTTTCCCGAACACTTGTTTAATCATTGCCAGAGTCTCCGTAGCACTTTTTCCAAGATTCACACACACTGTTCCATTCTTGGATCCTATGTGAAATGACCACACATTACAGACAGGATATCACATAACAATTGAGGCATTGACATGGGAAAGGTAGTAACTGCCTTAAACAAAATTTTTCAGGGGAAGCAGAAAACAAATTTATGAACACTTTCTCACCAACATTATTACAGAAACTGCTTGGACTGGAAGGTATGCACTCACAATTTGTGTTACATATGAAATTTGAAAAGTCTGACACAAATTTATCTGTGAAATCACATTTTCTGAAAAATACAATATAGAAATTGCTGCTTAGCCAGACTCAGAATTAATGTTATTTATACGTTATGCAGAAATGTTCTGATAATATGCATGATACTTTCCAACATAGACAACAAGTCTCTTTTTTTGGCATCAGCAATATCTGCTTTTCTTTCAAGATGTTACAAGCATTGCAAGTTAAAGATTGACGTTACTGACTCCATTCTTAAAAATCCTTCCATATTTCAATGTCATTAAATGACTGTTTCGTTTTTATTATCCAAAAATCAGCTCTTGATAGCCTAATCAGCTGAGGTGCTGATTTTGATACGAGCAGTGTTAAAAACGATGTAAATGAGACCCGTCAGAAATGTACCCTGTATATCAGCAGTCTGTTTCCAAAACTTTGTGTGAAGTTTTCTTATAGCATCTTCAGTGAATTCACGGCATTTTGTAATGGCACTTACATGTTGCCTGGGAAAGATTTTGTTTGGTGTATAAACGAGTTAGGTCAAACACTCAAGAAACAGTAATTCAACTTACCATTCTAAATGGAAGAGTCATATTGAATGTAATGTCCTTACAAGAAATAGATAAATACTGTATAGAATGGGGATTAAAAGTAAATGAAAAGAAAACACAAATTATAGTGTTTAAAAAAGGAGGGAAATTGGGTAAGCAAGAGAGATGGAGTAAAGGGAGAAATGAATATAAAGTGGTGCGAGACTGTACCTACTTAGGGATAAATATAGATGCAGGAGGTAAATGGGAGAAACAGAAGAGATCAGCTCTGGCAAAGTGGAGAGCAGCAATGACAGCTGTTAGACAATGTTTATTTAAAATGCCAGAGTTGGAGATGAAATGGTTGGAAAGATTATATAATTCAGTGGTTGAGGCACGAATGTTATATGGGATTGAAATATGGGGGCTGGAAAACGGGTGGGAAGTGGTGGACATGGTCCACAGAATATTTTGTAAGGAAGTACTAGGGTTGCCAACAGCTACAGCAAATGAAGTGGCTCAAATTGAAATGGGACGAGTAACAAGAAAAGGAATGGTTATGGAGAGAGCCTTGAAATATTGGCACAGGATCTTGAATTCTGACGACGATAATTTATTACAACAATGTCTAAAATACCAAGAAACTCGCTTAAGAAATACGGGCTGGGTAAATGAACTAAGATATAACCTTGAGAATAATGGCATGGGAGATGTTTGGAGGAAAAGAGAGGCAAATCACAAAGGTTTTTGGAAGAGTGTTAGAAGAAGATTTGAGGACATCGAGATACAATTATTTAGTCAGATAACTGAGAAGAGAACTTTGATTTTTTATGTTAACATAAAAAAACACTGTGAAAGAGAGAAATATGTAGACAACACAAATAAAGAAGAAAGAGGAGGTATAGCATGGTTAAGGGCAGGAATATGGAGGCTAAAAGGGAAGCAAAATGGCTATGCACAAAGTGAATGCCCATTATGCGGGGGAAGGGAAGATATACAACATATTATATTTGAATGCAAAGAAATAGAGATTTGGAGAAAAGAAAGTTTATGGTATGGAATGAATAGGAATAAAGATATACATACAATTCTAAATAAAAACTGTAAAAGTACGGGTAAATACTTAATGAAAGTAAAAACTAAATGGATATGGACGGTTAAAAGAGGAAAAATAATGTAAATATAAATAAATATAAGAACTACTAAATGTATCAACATGTAATTGTAATTCACAACGACTGCTCATCTTAGTGGCCAGGGCCAAATAGAGAAGGCAGTCTAAATATGTAATAACTTAGTGCTCAAATAAATAATCTAATCTAATCTAATTGAATGTAAACGCAGATCTGTACCACAACAATCACTATTACTTGTTAGCACTGACCCTGTGCACATACAACCAATGCTCTCTAGCAATTACATTTGATTCCATAAAGACATACCGCCTTTGCTATGCCATTAGCATTGCTGCTTGCTATCTTATCAATTAAAAACCTGAAAATTCAAATTTTTGGCAGTTACTACCTTTCCCATGTCAATGCCTCAATTGTAAAATCTCAACACATCCTCTCAGTTGCGTTAAACTCTGCACACTGACTCATTTGATATGCTAGTGCTGACATCTATTGCTCCAGAACACTACTGCCATTGCTGTCAAAATGACAGCATCAGTCCCAAATATTTTGGATATCACGTTGCATAATTCACAGATCAAAATAATGCCATAAATGAATGTTTGTTTTTTTTCTTTTTATCAAGGCTATGCCTGGCAAGTTTTGTTAATCTACGCTCAAAAGCATTTCTACAAATTCAAAGCCACGCTACATGTCCTCACATAAACCACTGAATAGTACTCAGGGCATTAACTCAGTTTCCCCTTACTTTACTCTGCTTATCAACAATAACACGTGCTTTAGTCTTCTCTTATTGGTTGCTGGATGCACAACCACTTATTTCAGCATTTAAAACGGTAGTTTGCTTCATACATTCAAAAAGTGTCAAGAAAATTATATTTTTCACAAAGCATACACAAGTAGTATCATCATATCGACATTGATCGCTGATTATGATGCAGTCTATTGCTTGCAGCTTACACACACAGCTGCACTGCATTAAGAGTAATGTTATTCAAAGCTGGTTAAAAGTGCTACAGCTTTTTTTTTAAAACTGTGTGCAATTGCTACATATGACAGAATCTGCAGGTACTCCTAAGTTCAAACACCACAATTGTAATAACGTTGAGGGGTTATATATATATAAAAAGTCCTGCAGTAGAAAAACTGTACTTGGAGATGTAACCACTTTGTTAAAACTTATCACCAACAATAAATAGTGTTAGCACTGTAATTCAAGACGACGAGTTACCTAATTTTAGCAGATCTCTCTGTACATACTGCTTAAGGAAATGTAAATTTATGAACACAAAGCCACATATAGTTTTCAAGATATACCCTAGCTTCAAAAAGTTCTCAGAATTTGTGACAAAGATGTTTTGTGAAACAAGGCATAGTGTCCTTGTTGCATTTGCAAATCTTCACCCCTTCGGATGAGTTTTCAGCTGCATGGTGATGTTTTATCAATACCAATCAATGTGATGGTACATTGTACTGAAAAAGAAACCAGATGTTCAGTGCTCATATTTCAAGAAGTTTCCTTCTTACTGCATTCCTGAGGTGATGAGAATTTCCACATACAGTTCTTTCGTTACAGTATGATCTTCTGGAATAAACTCACAGTGGATGAGGCTCTGAGCATCAAAGAAAACTTCCAGCATAACTTTGCCTCTGGTGTTGTCCTTAAGATATTTTTGTTTCCAAGGATATGTGTTGAATTTCTACTCACATGACCGTCGTTTAGTCAAAGGGTCATACAAATAGCACCAAGTTCATCTCCAAAGATGATGCTATTCAAAAAATCATTACCTTGACCAGCCATATCGATTAGATCCAAAGAAATAAACATTCCTGATTCTTTGTTTTTAGGACACATTTATGGAACCAAATTTTGAGATATGTAATGCATGTTTAAATGTTTATGAAGAACTGGGTGAACATTTTCAACTGAAAATCCAATCTCTGCTGTTATCTCCTTAATAGTCTTCCTTCAAATACCACTCACAACAATGCATACATGTTCAATGTTTGGTACATTTGTTGCAGTTGTTGGCCATCTTTGGTGCTATCATGGCCTTCACTGAAGTGTTTATGCCAGGTATATACCTGAGTGTTTTTCACTGATACTACACCATAAGCTTCTTAGAGTAGTCTTAAAACAAAACACAAAACTTTGTTTGAACGCTGCTCTGTAGCCAATAATTGAACAAGCAAAAACAATAAAAACTGATTGTCATGCAAAGACGTCAATTGTTATGATCATGAAAATTACCAATAACTAATAAAAAATATCATATTACATTTTGGTGAAACATTTTTAAACATTGTTTTTGTATATAATACATTGTAACATGTTACAAAGAACAATAAAGAATTGAACTGAACATTTATGTCTTTGGTAATTGTTCTTTCACACAAGACCATGTGTAGAACAAGGGTTGAAAAGTAGAATCAGGATGAAAAATTCAATACCATAGGTGGGATTTGAAACATAGAACTTCTGTTTCTGTGCAGTTGCTCTAACTGAGCTACCAGGCAACATGCTGGTAGGACATTAAATTCCCCTACTCACTCACGTTATTCCCAGTAAACAACAAGCAAACCTCAAATCATATTTGAAATAACATACTCCAATGGCAACTTACATCTTAAGTACTTTAAGTCCTGGGCTTTATAGATAACCCCCATTAGGTCAGTCAATGATAATTATTGTTCTTTCACACAAGGCTGTGTGTAGGACAAGGGTTGAAAGGCAAAATCAGAGTGAAAAATTCAATGCCATAGCCAGAATGGCTATGTTGTGGTTTACCAGGAAAAATGCGAGTCAGATGGGAAATTAATGTGCTACCGGCATTTTCCATGTTAGTTCAGTTGGTTAGAGCAACCGGATGGAAACGGGAAGATCCATGGTTCAAAGCCTGACTATGGCATTGAATTTTTCAGTCTGGTTTATATATCTTGTTTGTATTTTGATATCATTAATAACTGAAATTCCCATGATTGATAAAAAATGAAAATTTTTATTAAAAAAGCATGCAAATGCTGTGTGAATCCATGACCTGGATTTCATAATATTAATACTACTTAGGTAAAACTCCTTTTTGTCTGTGAATAACTATTTAATTAATCGGCTATCAATTTCAAGTACAAAAAGACAATTTATGGAAATTAGCATACATGCTCTGTTAAATAATCTTTATTCATTTAACTCCCATTAAGCATTACACAAAAGAGAACACAGACATTGTCATACACTTGGCAACAATACAAGTATAACCTTCATGCATCCTGTAGAAGCTTTATAGCTTCCCCCCTGGCATCAGTGCCCTCTTCACTTCAAGCAGCAACAGAAAAGATCTTGGTGCAGCAATGTTTAAAAAGCTCAATTTGTATTCCTTTGTATGAGCTTAGATTTCATCCATTCACAAAAGTTTTATAAGCAGCTTCCTTATGCAAAAACTGACATTTTAAACTTGGCAAGCATTGAACTTTTTTCTCCAAAATGTTACATAGTAAATCATAGATCTTGTGCAGGATGGTGACCACAAAGTCCTGATACCCCTTTGCAAATAAGAACTGGTTCTCAATAACTGAAAGCAGGAACCCAGCAATGAAAATGGAAGATTTGTCCAGTTTTAACATTTTTGTTCCTGTGTCATACTGAATTTATATTATGAATAGTTATCTTCATGGTAAAAATTGTTCAAAGAGGCCACATACTAAAACTGCTGCCAAGGCTCTCACTAATTGCAAGCTTGTAAAACAAAACTGGAACCACCACCAAAAACAGCATACAGCAATAAAGTTTAATGTACAACCTCTCATTCCTAACCTAAAATGGCTTATTTTGGTACTGCCTTTTCTATCAAGAATTTTCTGCAGTATGCATGTTGAGTCAAAAAGAATGAAACAACTTTACGCATTTATTCTGAATAAACCATTGAAGGTAGAAGAATGTAAGAGGCATAAAAATACAGCACAACCCTCCATATTTTACTTACATCACCAAGATTCATAAAAGTTCAATGTAGGAACAGCATGTCACACGACACATGTCCAGGTAGTAATTGAGTTCCTGCCATAAATATAGCTTTTCACGCCCTGTGCTCTTTCGTTTGCACATAGAACTAGTTTCTTGAAACTGACAGTACCAACAGTAGATGTTCTTCTGTGTTGCAGAAATGTTGCTATACTGTTGTGATGGAACCTGCGTTTGCTAACTCCAACAAACAGAATGCTTTCTCCCGATCAGATGCCATTGTTACACTAGTGCTCCTAGCCGAGTGCAGCAAGAACATAGTGCATAGCGCTGATTACGAATAAAACTTTGAGATTATAATGAACAGAAGTACTTTTTATTGTGATGTTCTCATATGATAATTTAAACTGAGTCGTTACTTGTTAATTCCCATCACATTAGCACTTGATGTTAACTAAGGAGCGCTTTCGGGAGATATGTTTCTCCCATCACAACCCTACTTCACAACAACATGCTGTTTTTAGAAGTTTGGTTTACAGATTGATTAATGTACCATTGGAAAAAGAAGACTATGTCACTGAATTAAATTATATTAAGAATGTAGCTATTGAAAATGGTTTCAAACCTCAACTTATCAATAACTTAATTACTAGATATAAAAAGAAACATAGCTTACATATAATTAGTACCCTAAAAAATTTGAATAAAAAGGATTTAATATACAAGAAGTTTACATACCACCCAATGATGTGCAAAGTTTTTGAAAAATTATTCAGAAAATATCAGATCCAATTGGCTCCTCAAAATGCTTACAGTTTAAGAAATATGCTGAATACACCTTTGACTAATACAACTGATAACTTAAAAAAATCAGGAATTTACCAGATCTCACGTCATGATTGCCAAGGCTCATATATAGGTAGAACCAAAAGGAATTTAACAATAAGACTAAGTGAACACCAAAGAAATATAAAATTGAAACAAATAGATAAATCAGCAGTGGCCAACTATTTTTGGAACAGTAACCATGAAATAGGACAAGAGATAAAACTACTAAAATCTATAGAGATTCCTTCACACTTGGAAATTTTGGAAAAGATTTTTATTCATCTCAACATTAAGAATGCTTTGAATTTTGAAATACCGCCTACAGACTGCTTAATGCAGCTGATCCAATCAGATTACAAGAGAAAAGAAGGAAGACAGATGAGTTCCCAACCTTCACTACAGATGGCAACAAATCCAACACCACTAGTTTCCAGTTTTTCACAACAGAGGGCAGAAGAATCGTCTAATGAAATACTTCTTGGGGTTAGGGGAGAGAACGTGTCACTAGTCGGCCGAAGCTGATGATGGGAGAAACATATCTCCCGAAAGCATTTTTTAGTTAAGATAATGTGATAGGAATTAACAAGTAACGACTCAGTTTAAATTATCATAAAACTTTGGGAGTTGTGCTGTATTTTGATGCCTGGTTCATTCACCTACCTTCAATAGTTTATTCAGAATAAATACGTAAAGTTGTTTCATTCTTTTTGAATCATCCTGTATATATCTGCTATGAAGGCTGGTTCGCAATACACTGGTAATGGGAATGTTTATCAATAACAACATGGAAGGTAAATTATGTGCATTGGGATGTCATTTGTTTGTGACTGATCAGTACATTTTTTCACCTGCTGTAATTCAGTGAATACGAGGGTGTAAATAAAGTAGTGGCAACATTAATAGAACACAATATTTATTGAACTCACAAGTACAATTGCATTACATTCCTTCAATGTAGTCACCCGCAAAGTCCCTGACCTTTTGCCAAATGTAGGGCAGCTGTTGGGGATTGTTGGCAAGGCAATTTCTGTTGATGACTGCGACGGAGCGCCCTACTGCGCGGACTACTGATGCCACGTCAGGAAATCGACGGCCTCGGAGGGGTTCCTTCAACTTCGGAAACAGGTCAAAGTCACAAGGACTCATGTCTGGTGAGTACGGAGGATGTTCCAAAACCTCCCAATGCCACCATTGCAATAAGAGCTGGACATTGTTTGCGACATGACGTGTGTTGTCATGCAACACTATGGGGTGATTGTGGACGTTTGCACCGCATAGCCGGACGAAGATGTCGCTCCAGAAATCGGCAATAGTAGTCACTGTTGACGGTTTGTCCCTCAGGCACAGCATACATAAGAATAACCCCCTCGTAGTCATATGCCACAATCAGCATCAGCTTCACCCGACTGAGTTCCTGTCGAACTTTCTGTGGACGTGGTGAACCTGAGTGATGCCATTCATTCGACTGACGCTTCAATTCCGGCTCATAGGCTCGTGCCCACGTCTCATCAATGGCGACAATACGCTGCAGAAATGCGTCTCCGTTGCGGTATCTGTCCAGGTGAATGCCAGCCAGTGCATACCGGTGCCATTTCTGTACCTCAGTGAGTCGATGTGGAACCCAACGGGACGCAATTTTCCTCAGGTGAAGACATTTCGTCAGGACATGCCACACAGTTTGATGACCAAGACCAACCTCTACAGATAACTCCCGGACAGTCCATCAATGGTCTAGGGCAACGAGACCACTCACGATATCAATCTGTTCTTGCGGAATGGATGGCCGACCTGTGCGGTGCAAATCCGCAGTCTCAGTCCAACCTGCACAAAACGCTTTGACCCATCGTGCAACTGTCCTGTACAGCAATGCATTACCGCTACAGGCTTCACGTAATCCTCAATAACATGCTGATGCATTTTTGCCACGGGCAACCTCGATTTTAATCCATGAAAGCTGATCGCCTTTGGTAAACATGCTTTAGAGCGGTGCACTTGACACTGTTCACTTCAACGCTACACAGCAACAACACACTCTCAAATGACAGCCCGACCAATGCGCACCACACATCGACACTAGTCACCTGATCGCTCCCATATCCTATTGGCTCATATCCGCTCTCCTGTGAATGTGGGGACCATGTTGTCACTACTTTCTTTACAGCCCTCGTATAATGCAGTATAAGCAACTTTGAAATTTGATGTAACAAATATTTTCTGAAAGCCACACCATTACTATTTTTTATTTCCTCTTGGAAAAGCATGAGTCCAATATATTTGTAGGAAATGGTGTTACATGTTGCAGTCCAGTGAAGGGGGAGCATCATGAAGATAGATGCTCTGGCCTACCGCAACACTGGGCTGTAATCTTACGTTAATAAGAAGTTTTACATTATTACCATACAAAAACTACAATATAATACAAGAAATTGTTTTATTACATCCGTGGTGAAAATCTGCAATACTTTGAATCAACCCAAAGAAACAAAAAGGCATCCATTGCCAAAAAGCACCCACTCCTGTAAATTTTTGGGGCAAACTGTAGACGTTGATAAGTATGAGTTTGTATCACAGAAGATTATCATGAATTTCTTGTGATTTCTCAATAAAAACTGCTTTCATTTTGTTTGCATATGAAAGGGGAAATGGGACTTTGTGGCTGCCTGTAAATGATTACATAAAAATGTTTCCACCATTGCATTAACGGTTATATGAATTCCAAAAATTAATATAAACATTTGTCACCTCTGACTTTGCAAGTGTTTAATTTCTTAGGTTCAGTACACATTAAGAGAACAAAACCACCTTTATTGAAACATGCTCAAGGCTGCTATTGCACTTATCATGTGAATGGCACACAACTATTGCCCAGAAAGTAAAGCCACCATCAAGCACAAAGCATATTGTATGCATGCAATGCCAGTTCAGTAAGTGTTGCCAAACTATGGTTGTCATCACCCCATTTCAGAGCAAATACAAAATAGATGCAGAAGTATGTTATACAGGGTGTTTGTGAGCTGATGATACAAACTTTAAAAAATTACGAAGGACAAATGTATCAATTTGAGATCAGGAACCTTGGTCCGGAAACCATGTGGTCGAAAGTTATAAGCAAAATTTATTTTGTGTAGATGTTATAGTTTATCTGTACAGCTTTCACAAGGTGCTACATTCACAACAAGTGTTTGAAGTGGTGTCCCCCAGCTTCAATGCAGATATGTTATCATTACATGAAATTCTGGTGTACCTGTTGTAATGACCCTGTGTCATTCGAATAGTGTCGCACAGCAAAAAGTCTTTCCTGAAGATCCTCTACAAGTTTTGATAGGTATCCTGTACACAAGACTTTTCACAAGAAGATATAAAGAGGGGTCAGATCAGTTGGACAAGCTGGTCATAAAACAGGACCTCCTTTCAGGGAATGTCTGATGCAGGTGTTCACAAACAGTATGTGCAAAGTGAGATGGAGCTCTATCATGTTGGGACCACATATGTTGGCGAACACCAAGTGGAATATTTTCCAACTACTTCAAAGTACATCTCTCAGCAACACAATGTATGCTGGTACAGTTAAGAGGAGTTTAAAGCCCTGTCCCACCAATGTTAAATCTCCTGAAGTCATGACCCAGTATCTCACAAACTTTTCAAGATATCAGAGTGAAATCTTTAAGGGACATAGATGTATGCCTTCTAAGTTCACTGATCTACTTTCATCCAATAAGTTTGTTTATTAAGAAAGGTAGGATTATTTTCTGAATTATGCCATATTTCAACTAAAGTTCATCACCAATTATTTTGTTTAAAAATAACCAAGCATGTGAGCATCAAAGTAGACCCACAACATCACTTAGTGCTTGTATTATGATCTACGGTAAAAGCCGAGGTTTTCTAACTAGTAGTTATCACCACCTCTTGGTTAAACGGAGTGCTCTGTATTACAAATGCAAGGTAATTGTAGGGTAGTTAACCTGGAGTTTTTTTGGTGTGGTTGGCAACATTTTCATGCATGATTTCAGGCCACCTAGGTGGAAACTTGTTACATTAGAACTTTAAAAGAAGCCTTCTGCTGTAATTTTCTTAAGTTCGCCATCCGATTTGTGTGTAGAACAAAATCTAAAGCTTCTGTTAAATTAGTTTGAGAAATTTCATGGTTAATATGGATCGTTTCTGACGATTGGATGCATCCAGGAACGTAATAAAGCATTGGAATAGGTTAAGTGCATTTCGGTATGTTTACAAAAGAATGATTTGCCGTTAATATAGTTCTTGGCGACAGTGTATAATAGGACAGCTATATGTGTAGCATAGTTTGAAAATATGTTTGAGCATTTCAGAGTATTAGGTTATGTGGGATTTCACTTTCAATATGATTTAGCTTAATAGAAAAATAGATTTTGCATATAAGAATGTGTTGGTAGAAGAGAATGTGGAGTCTCTCTTGATTCTAACATACGCTAACACTATTGTATTATGTTGTTGTTAAAACACTGGAAACTGATTAGAGCAGGAATGAAATGATGTACCTGATGTACATTAGTATTCTATTTATTTTATTTCTGCCGGGTGCTTGATGGTACAGAGTTATTAGTCATAAGCCTTACTTCACTACATTGAAACTTGTGACGGTTACATTTAAGAAACAATTTCGACAAGTGTGCCGAGTTTAAAAAAAAAAAAAAAAAAAAAAAAGAAGATGATAAACTCAGGCAGAGGATGTGATGCTGCTACAAATTATTACAGAGCATAAGTGTTTCGTTAACCTGAATCATTTCCAAAGTTCCTCATCCCTCTCCTCGAATTTATTTTTCCGAGATCTTATTCTATTAGATACAAATAAATGTTTCAGCATTAACCTCGGCATTGGTACAAAAGGAATAATGTAGGATTTTCACTAGATTAAAACATTTCAGAATATTAAATTATATAAGTTTTGCTGTTAGCACGCTCTGTGTAGAGTAAATGAAGTTATTAATAAATGCTTACATTTAGAAGAAAACCCCCACAAACAAACAAAAACTGGAAAGCCTATGTTAAGTAGGATTTCGCCATTAATATACTCTTGTAGATTAGTGTGGAAATATATTGGGTGATTTCAGAGTATTAACTTATTTCGATTTTTGTTTTCAGCTTCCTATAGATTAATAGGAAAATTTGGAATAGAAGGTTAAGTTTCACTGTTATTTTGTAAAGCTTATTTGCAAAGTAGGTTAAACATACGAATATTGGGTTAATATCAGTTACATTATATATTTAAGTAAACATTACTGTCATTCACATTACAAAAAATCTGATGTGTTACACTCACATGACTTTCTCCACTCTTGTACAAACTATTTTTACAAATGCTTATTCTCCATCTACTTCATGTTAATCGAGATAAACATTTGCAGACTCTATCTTATTGCTAATTTTCTTGTAGATGTAAGGGGAATATATATTTACAAGGGCAATATAGAAATACAGTAGCCTTTAAGCATATACATATCTCTTAATAGCTGGTTGCTAGGTGCAGCACCATTCTCTTTGCCACAGATTAATATTCTTTACATATACAATACAAAAAAATGAATAACAAATTCCCATTTGAGAAAATAAGTATTAAAAAATTTAAGGGAATAACAAGCAATATCTCGAAAATGGTTCACTCAACAACAAAAATGTATATGACAAATTGTGTATTTTAACGCGATCTACATGAAGAATACTTTTGGAGACATTCCCAGAAAATTCAAGATATACATTTTATTTGTCATGAAAATATCTTATACATATGATACTTTAATCAAAATCGTTAGAGCCATTTTTGAGAAAATTAAAATTTTCGAAATGTTCCATGTAAAGGGTAATCTGGGGTGGGGGGATTTTCTTGAAAACCCTCGTGTCGCATCTCTGGAAGATACTGAACCTAAATACCAAGTTTGGTGTTTATCCGACTTCATTTCTGAGTTATGCTGTTCACAGACAGACAGACACACACACAGACATGTTTCCAAAAATGCTTTTTTTGGGATTTAGGGGGTCTCAAAACATATATTTCCGGTGAAATCTCGGTATCGAATTTTTGGGTGGAATACAATACTTCCCCTACTTACTATACATAGTAGAGAAAGTAAAAAGAAAGAAAATACACGATATGCAAACTATGTGTAAGAATAACGCTGGAGGCTTTTGCCACAGAAATGTAATAGAACTTAAAAGGAACCAGTGTAACTTTTGACAATCAAATAACGTTCACAAAATTCACCCTTGTCTCAGACCTGGAAATTTTAATTATTTTAGCTTTCCTCCTGTTATATAAATATTCTTCTAATATTTCACCTTGGAATCAATATTGACTGCTATCAATCAAGGCCAAAGATATGCCAGTTTTGTATGGTTACTTCCAAGTTAGTACCCTGAACCACTATCCGAGGTGGTGGTTAGTTCATCACTAAGAATAACTCCCGGTTAGCTGTTAATCGGAGGTCATAAGACGAAAATTTGCCCAAACTTCTGGTTAATATCTAACCTGAATCTTAACTGGGGAGCATAATACAGCCCCTTAGAGGTTATTTTTATAATGATCAAAACTTAATAACTTCAATGATTCTGAAGAAAATACCAGAAAAGGTATTTAAAGAAAAAGCTGTTCAAAGCAAAACTGGAGAAAACAAACTCACAAATATTTGCAAAGAAATAAATCACATGACTTAGCATACAAAAGCTGCCATACCTAACGGTAGTACCAATTTGCAGAGAAAAATTTCCCCATAAAGATGGGCTTAAGTTTATCGGTCTACTCCAAAGTGCGTAGGAGTTATGATTTTTTTTTATGAAGTGGTACAGAATTCATAGTACAATATGACAAGTGTAGCGCTATTTTTAAATATGTACTTACAAGTATTGTGCTAGTGATTTTACATACACTGGTGTGCAAAACGTAAGGACGAGATGGGTTAAGTAACATAACAAATGAACTACTTGGTGGAAGTAATGAAGGTGCGGGAGCATGTTGCCAGAGGTCTCTCACACGTACACAGAAAGCTGAACGTCACATGGTGGGAGTATAGCGAGCCTATAGTGGTCTGGTCCTGCAACATGGGGCAGTTGTCAAAACAGGACAAGACGGTGTGTGGCAATTAGCAAGCTGCTATGGTGCACTGTAGTGGTGTTCTTCATTGCAACATGGCTCGTAGACACTATTTGGATGACTTCACATGGGGAAAATCATCAGGAAACTGGAAGAAGGGCAAAGTGTGACGAGTGTTGCTCAGGAGTTTGGAATTGATCTCACAGCATTGTTTCACGTGCATGGGGAACCTTCCAAACCACAGGCACTGCTGTCCCAAGGAGAGGTAGTGGTCGACCACACTTAACTACAGCAGCAGATGACCGCTACATTGTGCAACAGGCAAGCAGGGATTCACGCTAAACAGCGGGTGCAATTGCAACATTTAACACGACAGCTACGCATGCAATCTCACAGTGGCACGGTGACTACATAGAGGTGGTCTCTTTGCCTGACAGCCAGTATGTTGTGTTCCATTGACATTCGTACATCGGCGGCACCGTTTGCAATGGTCCCAAGAGCATCAAAATTGGACCAACGAGAAATGGGGTCGCATGCTCTTCTCGGATGAGAGCAGATTCAGTCTAAGTAGGGATTTTCAACATACCCCCATCTGGCGAGAGGTGGGAACACGTAATGAACCCAGAACATCCTTGAACATGACCGTTTTGGTGATCCGGGTGTTATGGTTTGGGGAGGCATTATGTTGCATGGGTGCACCGACTTCCAAATCTTTGAGCACAGTAAGCTCACTGGTCAACGCTACTGTGATACTGTACTCCTTCCCCATGTGTGTCTTTTCAAGGGTGCAGTCGACCCATTTCATTTTTATGGATGACAATGCACGACCGCATCGAACAGCGCAGATGGAGGATCTCTTGGAATGAGAGGATATTCGGCGAATGGACTGCCCATTCCCCCAATTTAAATCCCATCGAACACGTGTGGGATGCTTTGGGGAGATGCATTGCAGTACATCCACATGCACCAACAACCATCCAACAGTTGTCAACAGCGCTGGTGGAGGAATGGAACACCCTATCACAAGAACTACTTACACCTTGTGGCCAGCATGGGAGCACGATGCAGAGCATGCATTGCTGTCCATGGTGATCATACAACCTTTTAAGCACCATGTATCTGTTTCTGTAAATCTAGAGAGCCATCATATGTCGTATTGGCTTTAGTGTAGCACGCACGCGCACACGCACACGCACACACACAACTGCTACATATTGATGCATACTACATATATTCAGAGTTACTCAAAAAGGAGCAGAGTTTAAATATTTAATTCTAATGAACGGCAATAGATACACACATACAATGCATCACTGGCTAGAGGAAAGTTCATGAGAGCCATTGGTTATGGGAGGACAACAAATGCTTTTACTTTTGCACTATCTTCTATGAATTTCTTGTACCAATTGTAAATCTGTTTATGATGAGGCAGCTCTTTGTTGAACTTACTGAAATGCATGCTGTGCTAAAACAATGGATTCACTCTTTGCATACTGCTGTACACAAAACGGCTTTTCCTGTGGCATTGCCATTATCCTGTAAACAAAACCACAGCACCGCTGTAGGTATTGCAGGAACTAATAGGTGGTGGCTTTAAACTTTAATATATATATATCGGATTAGACAAGAAATTTCAATTTATAAGACTAGACAATAAAATAAAATTTATGTTTAAAATTGTATAATGTTATATAATCAATGTTGTAATTTGTTTCAAAATATTGTAATTATTAAAATTTATTGTAGTTGAGTTATGACTTTAATGTTAAAGCGACAAAAATAAATTTTAAAAAAACCTATAAATTTTTAGCAATTTTCCCCACTTGGTCTCTTATATGGGAATAAAGTATGTAACACTTGCCAAGACTGAAGAGGATCTGCTGGCAAGACTGTGACATTATTTGAACAACATTGGGGTTGTTACAACAGAACTTTGTGCAATGACGTTATGCTTGGATTGAAGCTGGGAGACACCATTTTGAACACCTGCTGTGAATGCAGCACCTTGTGAAAGTTCTATAGATAATACATCTACATACAACATATTTCACTTGCAACTTTTGACTCCTTGGTTTCTGGACTTGGCATCCTGATCTCAAATTGATACATTTGCCCTTCTCCATCATCCCTTCAAGTTTGTATCATCAGCTCAGAAATACCCTGCATAAGGTACACTATGTGAAAGGTGTTTAGATATTATTTCTTGTACCAAACTGAATTAAACATTGAAATATAATTTTCCCAGAAAGAATGGATTTTCTGCACTCTTTGTTCACATTATAGTTCAATACCAAAATGATTAAGACAACTATTATTGAAATATATGATAGAACAGCTAACTAATTTGCATATTTTATATGATCTTCATTTCTTCCTTTAGCCGCAATTAGCATTTTTGTTTAGTACAAATTGTAATTTACACTGGAGTTATACAGTTGCAACAACGGCCTGAATAACTGACCACACACAGCTATGTTGTTAGGATTCAAATCTTCGGTACAAAGATATGTCATTGTAAGTCAGTTTTACTTCCTTTCAATGGAAGTTCAAATAAAAAATTAGATAGTTTAGTTATTATTATCATTTATTAAATGCTTAAATACATTAATTTACTTTGTTTTATTTAATTTTCTTATACTGTTACACAAAGAATCTGATGTAATATATTCAAACAACTTTCTCTACCAAATACAAGTTCACATATATCTGTTATATACTATAGTATTCATATAAAAAGTTATTTCTCTATCCACGTTGCGTTATTCACGATATATTTTTGCTTAGGAATGATTTCAAATTAAGCGAGAAGTGCTTGCTTACAACCTGCGGAAACAGTATTCAAATATTTATTCTTGGAAACAACCTCTTGCAAAGGAAAAAATGGGAGAGAGGAATTATAAACTTTCAAGCATGTCCTTCAGCTGTGATGCATTCATGTTTGGGAGAGGGGTAAACTTGCAACAAGAATATTCCAAAAACAATGAATGTAGCAAAAAAAAAAAAAAAATTGATACTAATTGTGTATTTTTGTGAGCTCTACATTTTTCCAGCAGTAAGCTTTTGTCTATCTCTTACGATTTCCTAGTTATATAAAACTCATTCAGAATAGACAGGACTTCATAGACTATTCATCTTATTAGTTATTCAAATATCTTAAAACTTATGATATCTTTCCCAAAATCATTAAGAGCCATTTTTGAGTAAATAAAAAATAACATAACATTTTTCATGCAAACGCTAGTTAGGGTGGAGGGATTTTCTTGAAAATTGTGTCACAACTTTGGAAAGTACTGAAGTTAAATACCAAGTTTGATATTTATCCAACATTTTGTTTTTGAGTTAAACTCACACATTTTTTTTCTAAAAATTCTTTGTGTTCACAGGAAAATACAAATTATGCATTTTCAGTGAAATTTTGATACACAAAAGAAAGCACAATGCTTCATGAGAAAATGATATAAATACTGGAGAATATCTTAAGGGCCGGTTTCACCAACTGATGTTAAAATACTGTAATATCTTGTTTCTTAATGCTATGTTAGAACTCTTTCGTTTCATCAAGTGCTTACAGCGAATTGTTAGCTAACATCTTGATTATGTCAAAGACAGCTTTTGAGAAGGTGGCAACTGAACTACACGGCATCAACACATTGCAGCACACTCTGTTTCTATACCAGATAACTATTTATGTTCATAGACAATTACCATGTGACTTTCCTAATTGTTTGAGGTTAGAACTGCAATGGGAAATGAAAAACTTATGAACAGGGGAACTAATGTTTCACTGTTCTAAAAGGTGTTAATTATAGTACTGGTTACTAACTGTATAGGAATTATTAAGTGCAAAAAACTGGTGGACTTAAATTGAAGAAGGCTGCAGGCTGGGAGAAAATCTGAGAGGAATTTAATTGCAATGCATGCGTTTCTCTCAGGTCCAGTAAGCAACTGTTGCAATTTTATGCTAACATAAAACACAGTACCAAAAAACACCATGTGTAGACAGAGTGCACACAACATTGAAACTAAAGTGGACAGAGTGTGTTATCAGTGATTAAGGATCAAGCAGATACTAATAAAAAACACTATTCACTTCTTGAAGTGATTGCTTTGGAAACCTTCCTGTTAAACCCACAAATACTATGGAAATTCCAAAACTATCGCCTACCATTAAAAGAAAAGTGCCAGGAGCATAAAATCTCACGATAAAACTAACATTTGTAGCAGAGGAGAAAAAGGCATGTTTCTGTTGATACTTAGGATTCTAATCCCTCTCGTATTTCCTCCACAACCATGCTCACAACCACTTTTGACAGTTGGTATCGCTTTAAAAATTCCTCCATTTGCAAAATTAAACTCCACACCAATAGCTTGGTTTATGGCCGCCATTTCCCAAATATTAACATAATATTCACATAATATATTAACATATAATCACTTTGCTGTTATGGACAGAACAGTTCCGCAACACGCAGATGCCACTCACCTGTTATGGACGGAATGGTTCTGTGCACGGATTTAGAGCTATGTTAACTTGTGCACAGTATCATTTGTTATACATTTAAAATATGCTGTGAAGGAGTTTCCCTAGTAGCATAATGTCTCATGTAATTTTATGACTTATGGGCATATGAACATTTTTTGTTCCTACTGATTATATCAGTCTATTTACTTTAATACGTTACAAAGGAAGAGTATTTTTTTAAAATTTCAATTAAACATATGTAAATGATGGTCATAAGAAGCCTACAGTCTATACAGCAGTTTATTCCTCTCAGCAAGCATTCCCTGAAGTCTAATGGACAAAAATCTCAAATCTCAGCACACTCTTACAATCACAGATAGACACACAAGCAGTGAACCATGATCTCAGGGGCAAGGTTACGAAAAGAGCTGTTCATCAGTGAATAAATCCTGCCTTTACCTTATATTTGTATGTAGTAAGGCATTCTTTATGATTCACAAGAAGGTGCATGACCACCTCTGTGGTGTGGGATTAGCTTGTCTGCCTCACATTCAAGAGGTCCCGAGTTTGAATCTCGGTTAAGGCAAGTTTGTTTATTTTATTTGTGTTAAGCTAATACATACTGGAGTATGAAGGGCATTCAGCTCAGACTCTTTGCCCATCATACCCACCGACATAATTACTTTTACACACATTTTATAATTCTCTATAACTACAAAAAAAAAATATTAATAGCTAACAAAAAGTTGTTAACTCAGATTCCCTTTGTGCAGACCAGTTCCATTTTTTTCTCTTAACTTTACTTAAAAACTTCACTAAGCTTCTGCCATCCTTTCTAAAACTCCCCCTTAACAGTTTTCCAATCCACTTTAGCCCATTTCTGCTGCAGAAATTTCTTCCTCCATAGATCCATTCCTTGGATAAGGTTCCTGAGAAGGCAAGTGTCAGATAACTTTAAACCCTATGGACCCTGGGCTCATCTGAGCACCATTTCACCTATTTCATTCATAATGCAATATGACCTACTAGGTTAAAGGACATTAAACAAGGACGCATGATGCCACATCAGGAACTTTTTGGTACTCTGATCTGGTCACTAAGACTCTAGCTGCTGACATTGTGTCTTCAGGTTTGTAAGTTTAAAAAAATAAAAATAAAAATATCAATAAAATTTATTTCGTTATCAAAATATACCTACAACCACAATTGATGCTTACCTTTAGTGGGTTTATGCTATTGGTTACAATTTCAATAAAAATATTATTTTTGTTTCATTCAAATATCTTAAAGCTGACGGTGAACAGGTTCCACACCTTAACACAAGTTTACAGTGATGTGAACTTAACACAATATTACAGCTAACTTTGTTCGATGAAACAGATTTTGCATTAACTTCAATGTTAAACCACTTTAACACTGTGTTAAAATGGAACATCAGTAGGTGAACCTGGCCCTAAAAGACCTTGCAGGAAATGTGATGGTAATTTTTGTTGATAATTTCTAAGCAATCTCAGCACTAAATACAATATCTGAATATAATAACCCTCAGTTCCACTTTTATTAAGCTGAATTATTGTATAACAGCTAGTTATATATGCTTATTACTATACTTTATTAGTATATTAATGCTTTACACTTGTATTTCATGGTGGAATGATCTGAATGAGCTTGGTGTCAGAGTTTCATTTATATTTATTGAAAAACTTGATACATCTGTTACTTCCCAAATACATCTAACCTTCACACATATCATATTTTGGTCATACACTTTTCAGTGTTTCTCTTGTCACAATTTAAAATAAATCCAAAATATTAAAGAAATAGCCACTAACTTCAACTTTATTATTCAGAATTACTTTGGACAAATATTTTATTTGAATCAACAAGCACAGAAATAGAGCTGCTTTGATAAGCAAGAAGAAATTAGAAGAAAGTCCATTCTATGAAAATGGAAACCACTGTGTGAAACTAAAATTATAAATATGCTATTTATGACGGTTATGTTTCTCCACAAGTGTTTAGTAATACAGAGATGATCTACCAGCTAAAGATATTTCACTGTATAAATAATATTTAATCTAGATGTTTATTTCAGTTAAAACTATTAACTATACTGCAACTAGTCTACAATGGGTTCCATTTTCTCTGTCTGAACAATGAAAATAAACAAAAGACACACACAGGGTATGGCTGCCACCTTTAGCATGCAGACCTAATGCAGATGTTACATGCAGACTTCTGATTGTGCAGTATCTGCGTGTACAGACCACTATAGAATTCCCTCCACCTCATGCAAGATTGAATTCCTTTAGCGCGGTTTGCATGATTGTGTCTTTCACAGCACAGAACACGAGCTTAATGTTCTCTGTGTCTGTTATGGTCAAGCAAGCAAGTAAAAAAGTGTCTCATGCAGTGTTAATGGTGCAAGATCCATGAGCATTCATTCCACGGCCAAACAGTTTGCAGCATGCAAAGAAAACAAAACACAAGATATTAGAATGTGTCATCATGTTTACATGCCATGACCAAGTTCTGCAACTGAATTCTCTGCTAATGGCTCAAGCTGTTTAACCTTCTTTTTTTTTTTTTTTTTTTTTTTTTTTTTTTTTTTTTTTTTTTTTTTGTTCCTTCATTTTTGTAGCCCTGTGTTTCAGCAATGTTAAATATTTTTTATTATTACTAATTGTTTGTATGCTGCTCTTTGATGCTCCAGTCTGTTTCATCCAGATGGTTGTAACATAGAATAGAATATTTATTTGTACCAAACATCACACACAAATTTTAGATACATTTATGTCCAGCCTTAAAGCTACTTACATTACAATACAAATTGAGTCCCATTTTGCTTCCTTTTAAGCGCTACTTTGCACTTGGCACCCTGGCCCCTTTAGCTTTGGATTACCCCTTATTCTTTTCCTTCCCTTTCCCCAATTCCACTTCCTCATTATTCTCCTCTCTCTTGCCCTTCCTGCTTCTTTCCCCTTGCTTTTTTTGTTCTCCTTAACCACTTTTCCTTGAAAACTCCCACATATCTTTGTTTCTTTTTACTTCCTTAACTGTTAATATTTTTATAGCTACCATTTCCTCGCTCATTTTGTTCCATTCTGGATCCAAAACATCTGTCTCAACTTCTCTAACTCTTTACATTCTACCAACTAATATATCTTATTCTCCTTTTCTACACACATGACACATGTTCCCGATTCACTCCCTCTTAACCCTCTAAGGAACACTGCCCGTTCTCACCCATGCTAAACCTCCCCTTTTGTGTCTGCTACATAAGGCAACATAACCTTCTCTCCCCGATTTCTCTTAATTGTTCTGTATAAACTTATGGACTTTTTATTTTCAAGGCTTCCCCAGATTTCTTCTTTCTATATCTTCTATCCTACTTCTCACTAATTTTCAAAATCTGTTATCATTTATTCTCTGGAGTTGCCAAATGTCCCCCATTGCTATCTTCTCCAACTCTCTTCCTATCCCTGTCCACCAGCATTCTTATTTGAAGTTATCTTCTGTTGGGTCACACCAATTTTTAATATACCTTATCTTCTCTTTGAAGGCAATTTCAAGATTCTTTCCATAATTATTCCTTTCCTCCCTGTTCCTCCTAATTCTATATGCTATTTCCCTTGATGCTAACCTGATTAATCCCAAAAGTTCTTTGCAAAAATAATCTGTATATTTGACCTAGGTTTTGGCCTAATTCTGAAGCCCCCACATTATTCAGCTTATCTTGCTGTATATGCATTTTATTAATTAAAATGAATATTACAATAAAATATTAAAATTCCATTCAAATGGAAACAAGTATTTGGGAAGAATTTTTGAGTAGATTACTGACCTTCAAACACCCTTGCAATAATAACTAAGAACATACATAGCTTATGATAAAATAAGTTGACAAATTTAACACTTTTTTCTCTCCACTTAAGTTTGTTATTAATTAAGACTAGTTTTTGGGAACATCTTCCCCATTTTCAGTTTTGCGGTGGACTCACATTCCCAAAGCTGCTTTGGTCCTACTTGGTGTTGTGTTGCTCTCTATTTTTCTGATTAATTACATGCCGTTTCCAAGGACGAAATTGCAAAATTCATAACTTTTTCTTGATGATAAAGGTGTTTCCCCATATACTTAGCTCTAATGGCTTCTTTATGTGTTTCACTAATTTAATCTCCTGTTTTATGTTATGATTTAATGACCAAAACTGATGTGCTACAGCAGACTTGTCCATATACTTTGGTATTTTATTTTTATCTTTGTTATTTATATGAATTTATTATAATTTTTCTAATGAAGGCTAACCAAAAAGGTAAAAAATAAAATCTACTCAGACAAAAACCGTAGGATTTACAGGTTAGACTTCAAGGACTGTGAAAGTAATTACATGGGTCAAATGAAATGATACAAAGATACAAGACCTATGGAACATTTAGGGAATAAAATCCAGAGAAGAGAAAAAATCAGCAACAGCACTGCAGTTTTTGGATAAAAGGACAAGAAATTGTCAAGTTCATACAAAATTCAACAGAACTTAATATTTGGGAAAAATTATTTTTATGGAAAGCTCAACCAAAGTTAATGAACTTTCAAGGTTACAAAGGGCCAAAATCTCTCATCACCAAATTGTTATAACCATCAACAGAGGTACAAGTAAAGACCCGTGATGTTGGGGACAAGTTATCCAGTCGCAGTCAGATGACAGTGAGCAAAACATTCTTCAAAACTAGTTCTAAAGTAAATACCTAATTTAACCCTTTGGGTGCCAAGATCCAATGTGAGCCGATGCAATTTGCATGCATAAACTGCCAAGAGCGACCCAATCCAATCGACAGAGGTTGGTTTTTACGAGGGCTATTTTTTTTTCAACCTCTGATGGGTCATAATTAAGTGACAAGAGTACATAGCCAAATAAATTTATTACCAAATGTTAGGTACAAATGTGTTTACTTTTCAACATAAAAGGTTGAGGCATGTCATAGCTATGGACAAGCTTTTTGATCCCTTCTGCACAGTATGTTGCCACCAGTGAGTTAAGATAGGTACGGACATTGGTTTGAAGGACTTCATCATTCTCGAACTTCCGCCCTCCCAGCCACTTTTTCAGTCCAGGGAAGAGGTGAAAAATCACTCTGCACCAAATCAGGGCTGTACAGCGGGTGGTCGAAAAAGTCCCATGGAAATTCCTGAAGAATTTGTTGGATGACACGAGCACTGTGAGGGCGGACATTGTCATGAATCAAGACAACCCCAGATGTCAGCTAGCCTCTTCGTTTGTTCTGTATGGCTCTCCGCAGTCGTAATGTCTCTGCTTGAAGGAACCGAATCACACTACGCAACTCACATTTGGCGGGAGAGTCAATCATCGCGGCCATGAATCTGTGCCAAAAACTAGGATCATAATGGCATGGTGAAGTTGGCTGTGGCTGAGGGTAGAGTGGGGGAACATTCACAGTTGCCCTCCACGCACAAACAGTTTCCACCGCTCGTGTGGTTGTGGTCTTGCGCGATTGGAGATTGAAAAAAAAAAAAAAATAGCTGTCGTACATTCACACAATTTACAATCCATGCAACAGATGCTGTAAGTGCATACCTCTTGTTAATCTATGATATTTAAACTGTGTGTTGATAGTATTTTTATTTAATTTCTCTTTGTGAGGCTGTCACCTGTAAACAGAATAGCACATAGTGTTGTTTGCTTTATGCTGGGCTTGTTGTTTCAGATGTTTACAGTGATTTCTTGCAGTTTTTGCATACTGTACATCACAGAAAGGCATACTGGAACAAGAAGTCATTGACAGAGGATGAAACTGAGACAGCATTGCTGGAAAGTGATCGTTATAGCAACATTTTGATTAGCTGTGATGACGTCAACAGCAAAATTCAAAATTTAATTTTTTTAATGCATAAGGACTCAATTAACATCCTTAAAAGTGTGTGGAAATGTGAAACAATATATCAGAGTATGGAAACCTTTATGTAATACTTTATATTTCAACTAACTTAGGTCTGGCAGTTTCAACAGTAGTATAGCATTTTAACTTGGCAGTGAAAGGGTTAAATCTAAAACTTTCATGTACTTATAGTGTTGATACATGGCCAACTTAACGTATTTCACATATTTTTAGTTTCATTCTGAGCCTTTTTGTTCTCTCTTCCTCCCCTCCCCTAGAACTCCTGCGGGACGATATTCACCATACTAGTGGTGTTGATATGATCCTGGCAATTGAGAGCGTCATTAACAAACAAAATAAATTTTTGCTCCCCCTCCCCTTGCATTAGCAGAGACTTCCCGGTGTACTGATACCCACTATAGCTTTATTTGCTGTTTCAATGAATACTGTGAAAGGTTTTACTGTATCAGTATTAGTTAATGTGCCATCAAAGCAAGCACCTACTACTGTCAATGAGTGTTTATCATTTGATGTAACATCTGTTGAGCCACAGCACAAGATCCTCAGAACTGTCATGGCATGCTATTATCACTTAAAGCTATGAAATACCTGTTGCACAAGTGAAATGTGAATAGATTATCTTTTCACTATCAGGATTCAGATCCACAAACATTCTGAGGATGAACTCCCGAGCTGCGATGGCGTCCCTCTGTGGACCTAAAAGCACACCACCAACCAAATCTGCTACTTTCAACTCTACCAATAGCATACAAAGTGACTATTTGTAATGATTTTTGAGAGGCATACGATACTCTAAGTCATTATTACTACCTGCAGTTTTACTTTACAAAATATCATTTACAGATGACAACTGATCTTCCTAAGAGACTACTAATGCAGTCTATACAACTGCATTTTAGGGAAGAAAGGCAATGAACAAGGAAAAGGCAATTGCAAAATGGTCTAAAAAGGCCTCACCTCATCCAAGTAAACAAAGGTGTGCATTTAGAATTATTACTTCAAATAAAATACATGGCTAAATAAGAAACAACTTTTTACTACAAGAATACTGGGAAAGTTTTATATACATATACACTTTAAAACAATAAAATAAGTATACAGTAGAATCTCATTGGTATGTTTTTGCAGGGACCCAAGGATCTACACATAATACAAGAAAATGTGTTAACAAAAAGACAATTTAAAGGGCAGCCTCACTTCACACACACCTGTAAATTACGAAATCATACCAATTCTTGAACCTTTCAATGCAGCCATTGGATGCTTTAAAATCATCTAGTCCCACTTTCTGCTTAATGGTCACCTGAGCTCAAACCACAGTACTGTCTATTCGCACGTTTGAAGCTCATGCTTTTATAAACCACTTTAGCAGAATGCCTTCTAATTCTGAAAACTGACTCTGGAGATGACGTATTCTTTTAACATTTTTCCCTTTTCAAAAGCAGTTTCAATCAGTTTACATTTGCTACTATCGTGTTCACGGTTGATGGAGGAATGTTTAACTTCTGCGCTATATCCACACATTTCACATTTGAATTGCGGTCTACTTTTTTAATGATTTTAAAATTTTTCACTGTTTGTTATTTGCAGCACTTCCTTTTTCTCTACTGCAAACGTAAATAGTATGAAGCAAAATATGATGTATGTTTAGCCAAAACTATAAAGTATTGTCAGCACCAAACAAGATTTTATATTGCACGCACACAAATTGTGTCACACAGATGCATGTAAGTCATTGGCTGGACTGATCAAAGATTTACCAAAATAGTGAATGAGAACGTCAAACTTCGAACATAGTAAGCGAGAGTTGGAAAATGTGTTAAATGTTTTTTATGTAATGTAATATTTATTCAGTGCCAAGATAATTACAATCATATTGGGAGTGACTGCTTCTGGCCCTGGCCATTTTATAGTCATCTCCCCTCCTTTGGTTATAATAGTAATAATAATATATTAATTTATGAGCATTAAGTTATTACATGTTAGACTGCCTTCTCTATTTGGCCCTGGCCATTAAGATGGGCAGTCGTAATTTACAATTACATGTTAATGCAATTAGTAATTCTTATATTTATATATATTTGCATTATTTTTCCTCTTTTAACCGTCTTTACATCATTCCATACCATAAACTTTCTTTTCTCCTAATTTCCGTTCCTATGTTTTCAAATATAATGTGTTGTATATCTTCTCTTCCCCTGCCCTTTTGATCTACATTAGATTTAAGTTCATATTTTTTGTACATTGATTTTATACCCTTCCATATTTTACTCACATTGTTTTAGCTGATTTCTCTGCTTATCACTTTCCCCTATTCTTACGTTAAAGTCACCCATTATTATAATTTCTATGTTCGAATATTTATCCTTTAACATTTCTATGCCTTTCTCTAAAAGATGGTACAGGCCAGGATTTTGAAATTGTGAAGCAGCCGGTTTGGCCTTCACAATTCCAAAATCCCAATCCCCTTGTTGACTGCTATTGCAATCGCATTCTGTTATGAAAAGGTGTAAACTTTTCTAAAGCTTTTTTACTTCTCAGTTTGATTCCCTGCATTGATTTTTGCATTTCTTTCTGGAACACCAATATACTTCCATGCGAAGATGATATGTTTTCTTCCTCCGAATACTCCCCGCTTTTCCAACGATTCTCTCCCCTTCCCTGCCAATGTTTTTTTATAGTATTTAGTGCATTTGAGCCTGGGACTTATAAACTGATATCATATATGGGAAAACGTGTTACTGAGGAACATACTAACGAGATTCCACTGTACTATAAAATCCATATTTTATTTAAGGAAACTACAAAGTAGAGCATTTACGTAATGTATATATTCAGAGTAACAACAAAGCCTATTTTCTTTAGAGAAAATAATATCATAAAACTGATAAAAAATATGTATGTTTATTAGGACTGTGTTAATATGCAGATATATGTGACATCAAAAACTGGGTACAGTTCAAACATAAATATGTCAGCAAGAGAGTCCTGTCAGGTACTCTAGTTACCAGTGAAAAAGGCAACAGTTTAGAGTAATTCCAAAAGTGCTGGTTCACACTCAATCAACAAAGTTAAACAGCATTGAGAGTGGTCCGTTGAAACAAAACAAAAAACGTGTATTCAGTCACACAACTTTCTCTACCCATTGCAACTTGACATATCCACTGCAGAAGTTACTGTAACACAAATAACTACAGAGTGAGCCAAAAGACTCCAAACTGCCTGGACAGTGTTTTTCCTGTCTGCATCCTTGGCGCTCTCCATCTGCCACTATCATAGAAAGGCATGGATGAAACCATACATTTTTAAAACTACTTTTAAAGGTTTTACTTGCCAACTTTACGAAAGGGGATACTGAAACTAGCCACCGTCGTTGTACACACATTTTTGGCACCTCTTTAGGTAACTATCCATCGTAGTTCACGTGGAGAAATTTCCTGACGATATTTTGTTTTAATTCTTCCAGGGTGTGTGGGTTTGTCTTGTACACTTTATGTTTTAAGTTACCCGGAGGGGTATTTTATGAACAATATTACCGGCTACGCTGTGTTTTTCACTGGGCATGTGGAAATATGATAAAAACACGATAATGCACTGTTGCTATAAACAAAGTCATGCTGTTGTGGTTTTGCTGTGCAGTATGAAGTGCGGTTTTGAGTTGACGGTGAGGGGATGTGGTTCAGTTATTACGAGTTATTTGTTATTTTGTCCTGTACTTACAAGGTATATTATGGCTCAGTATATGTTTCCTACTGCACAGCGTGTATTTATTTATGATTCGTATGTGTTAACTCGGTCAGCTCGCCAAGTGAAAGTACGATTTGCAGAAAGATTTCCAGGTGTAAAAGTTCCGGGCCATACAACAATCCATGAACTTGACAGTAAATTTCAGGCCACAGGAAGTGTTCTGGCTAAGAAATCTAAAAGACGGCATTCGGTTCTTACCGAAAAACATTAGACGACATCCGTCATCGTTTAGAAAATTCCCCGCAACAATTCCATGATGGAGAGTTTTCTAAAGAGATGCCAAAAATGTATGGACAACAACGATGGCCAGTTTCAGCATCTCCTTTCGTAAAGTTGATAAGTAAAGCCTTTAAAAGTAGTTTTAAAAATGTTGTATGGTTTCATCTGCGCCTTTCCATGATAGCAGCAGACAGCAACGAGCGCCGAGGACGCGGCCAGGAAAAACACAGCGCAGGGTGGTTCAGAGTCTTTTGGCTCACTCTGTAGCACTCAATATGGGATACATTGTATAACATACATCCAACAGGTACTCTGTTTCTTGACGTTAGCTTGTCTGCTGTAACTGATGTTAACATCTCAACGCAGGTAGGCTTGCAGGAGCAGCGGCACATCTCCTTAGCACACTCTTTCCTTTACAGAGTCACCCTGTAGTTTGAATCTGATTGTACCACCAACAAATGTTACTAGAGGGCACATTCACTTTGCCCACTGAACTGTAACCACTGAATTATGTTTGCAAATTTGAAGACACAAAAAGCTTTTTGCATGCGTGTTGCATTTTGTTACTGTGCCTACAAAACAAAATCTCTGTGTACAGAATTTATCCATACTGTTACTCTTCAATTTTTTTATGATTCAAAATTATATTGCATACTTGAAAGAAAAAGTTAAGTTTAAAAACCCCTTAATTATTTCCATATAATAATGTTTAAATACAGTGATTCTTCTATTCCCATTAATTCAGAATAAATTTTTAAATAAATAACCTAAAATTAAACCATATTGACTTGGTTGCATGCACAATACAAATGTCCGTATCACAAGTAAACTGTTTGTTATTAACAAACTCATGTGGGTAAAAGACGAATCACACAGTATGCTTTATAGATGTCGCATGACAGTTCAACCAGGGAAACTTAAAGATGTAACTACAAATATTTTAGAAATAGTTAA
This sequence comes from Deroplatys truncata, assembly GCA_030765065.1. Classification (NCBI taxonomy): domain Eukaryota; kingdom Metazoa; phylum Arthropoda; class Insecta; order Mantodea; family Mantidae; genus Deroplatys; species Deroplatys truncata. The sequence continues at coordinate 193,915,758 of CM060987.1, forward strand.
TGCTACACAAAAATTTGACACAAAACTGTATATTTTAATTAGCTCCATATTTTTTGTATAGTAAATTGTGTATGTTATCCAAAATTATATAAAATTCACTCAGTAAGTTGCCATGCAAATATTTAAACACATGGTATTTGAATCAAAATAATTTGTGCTGCTTTTTAGAAAAATAAAAAATAATCAAAAATAAATTTTCTATGTAAAGAGTAGTTTTAAGGAGGGGGAATGTTTTTAGAAAATCTTGATGTTACATCCTTGGATGATGCTGAATTAAATTCCAAGTTTACTGTCTAATACACTTTTCGTTTTCGAGTTATGCCATTTATAGGTGCACACATACATCTCTATTATAGGCAAGTGGTAGAGAAAGTAGCAATAAAAGACTTCCTTTTTTTTGTTTAAATAAAAAAAAAAAATACACATTTTTTTTCTTAACTTCTCTGTTTACGATTTATTACTGTACTCAAAAGCTACATGTGCAAACTAATTTTTTAAACTAATTATGGACAGCTATCAAACAAACACTATTGCACTTTTCTGAAATTGTGAACATCTGTGTTTATATTTCAATTCAGAGACTTACGACTTTTCTTACTCTGGAATAGAGTTCCCACTTCATATTTCAGTATAGCTGTCATAACCAAAATTTAGGTCTATGAAAGCTTCACCTGTGTAGACTTAAAATAAGATTTGTTTGTACACTTGATTGGACGGAAAGACCATTTAACTGTGCGGCCTATACAAGGGTCACTATGAAAGTTTTGAGATACAGGGAAAACTAAAGTTGACCCACTTAAACAGATTGCACCATGGAAAAGCCACATTCTTTGTGAGTAAACTGGTCTAGTAGGTAGCGATGCTCTCCCACCTCAATTCCACAACGCAAGCGTAAACCCCCCCAGTGTGCTGACAGTTTCCAGAATGGAGGTGGAGAGAGAGCACTTTCGTGCGATGATTTTATACAATTTTAAAAGTGACTTAAATGAGGCCCAAAGTACTGAGCACTTTCAACAGCTTTTGGGGACAGTGATCCTTCCCATGCCACAGTTACAACTTAAAGAGGTTGAACTTCATTAAAAGACTAGGTTAGGAGTGGTCATCCATAGTGACTGAGGAAAACAGCTGCTGTGGAAAAAAAATGGTGTGTAAAAATAAGCAAGTGACATTTAAAGAGATTGAGGCAGCTTTGAAGACAGGATCGTCAGCAGTTTACAAAATACTGCACTTGTGTTGAATGGTGTGAAGAAATGCTGGCCAGATCTGATGGATGCAATTCTCAATGGGTTTCTGACAGTCACTGGTGATGAACTTGGATTTACCAAACTATTAAAAACAGAAGTACTACAAACAGTGAAGTTTTCTTCAGTTGAATTAGGAATGAGTCACACTATTTTTACATAAAAACTTAACTTACAAGTTAATAAAATTGAAACGTTTCCAAGGGAATTCATCCTCATCATCAGCAGTTTGGTGACTGAAGCATGTACCTACTTGCTTCCTCTTCCTCCTCTCCTGGCTGGGATGGATCCTGCTGCTGTCTGCTGGTGGAATGACAAAGTTCTAACAACTTATTCATTGGCAAGATTTAAAAGTTTGCAATATTTTCTTCATTTTTCACAATGAATATTTTCTCACAAATAGTTCTAGTGATGAGGAAACTGGTTTTAACCAATTTAGTGTTCTCAGACGAATGTGATACAGCAGATTTGTCTGTTTGTTTGTTTGTTTCTGTTTTATATTTCTCTGGTGTTCTTCAATCTGATGCTCAAATTTCTCTTGGTTTTGCCTATGTAGAATTTTTCCCAATCTTCACAGTTGATCTGGTAGATACTTGATTTGAGTGTATCCAGGATTGTTTTTTTGAGTGGTTTGTTCAGGCTGTATCTGTTTTGAGGAGCTAACCAGATGCCAAACTTATTGAATATTTTCACAAATTTTCTGAACACCCATGGATAAGTGAACTTTTTATATTTCCAGCTACTTCATTGATTGTCTCAAGCATAGTTGTTTGGTTATTTCTTTGAGTTTACTGCTCTGTTTGAGCATCTTAACTATTGAACCTGGTTTGAATCCGTTTGCCACTGCAATTTTCAGTATGCATTAACATTCTTTTGAACATTCTGCTCTGCTTAGAGGAACATTGTTTAAGTTATGGATTAGACTTTTAAAAACTGCAAGCTGGTGTGAGATCGGATTGCATTCACTCTTTTTAATGCAATTATCTACATGTGTTGATTTTCTGTGGATTCCAAATGTAAATTTCTCCTGGTTTCTGATTATTTTGAGGTCCAAAAAGGGTAAGGTATTATTTTCTTCAGTTTCCATTGTGAATTTTATACATACATGCTGCAAATTTAGTAGTTTCAAAGCATCTTCCTTGAGTTTATCTGGTATGATTGCAGATATCATCTACATTATCTGAGCCAAAATTTGAAAATATGGGGAAAGGCTTTTACTACATGTGTTTCTATGTGGCTCATGTATAAATCTGCTAGGATGGGCAACAGAGGGCTTCCCATAGCTCCACCTTGTGCTTGCTTGTAGAAACCTGTTGTTGAATGAAAAATAGTTTTGTTGGATGCATAATTCTATCAAGCTTACAATTTCACATAATTCTGCAGTACTTGTTGTTAACGACTCTAACCAGTTTGACCCGCAGACTAAACATAGTTGGCTGTGTGGATCTTCCAACCAAAGTGAAGCATCCACGCAGCTTCAGGAAGAAAATGGCCACCTCCTTCTCCAAATCTCATCATGTGGTTACCATTCCCCTTGTGAAACAAAGGACAGTTACCGCTCACTGGTACTGACAGTTTACTTACCACAAGTTTTTGAGAAGCTTCATGAATAGTAGTCAAGGAATCCGCTCCACCACGGCAATGCCGCTGTGCACACAGTCAATATCTGGAGTCCACGGAGGTGAAACTAATATTCATTCCCCTACAGTCTTGGTCTGGCTTAATGCAACTATTTTTTTTCTCCCAACAATGAAAAATTATATTCATGGAAAGAAGTTTTCAAGCCATGAAGAAGCAGTTGCAGTGTACAAAAGTGGTGTTTTAGGCCTACACAAAAATGAGTGGCAGGAACGCTTTCAAAAGTGGTCTGAGAGAATGAAGTGCGTAGGTGTGGTGGTGAATATTTTAAAAAAAACCACCAGTCAGATTGATTTTATCGAGTTTAGTTTTTGTGTCTAAAAACTTTCACAGTCACCCTCGTAGCAACAATTCCAAATTTAAAAAAAAATATATTATGTGACAATGGAGGAAGCAATTTTCTATGGGAATACTGTGTTTCGATGGAATAGCCCTGAATACAGTAATATTGAACTTCAACATGATGAAAAGTAGTAAGCCAATTTAAAAGTACTTTTCTTCTCAAAAAAAAGTCATGAAGTTATAAGCACACTTGTAAATGTGTCCATTGAAGGTTTATCCTTTGATACAAAAAATAGGCTTTGTCACCCTTGCTTCTGGAATTCCCCCTTCCCTTCCTTAGGCCAACTGTACTAAGCGGACGGCAGGAAGGCCAATTTCTAGGCAAGGATACTGAAAGAAGAGTGGTGAAGATATTCAGACCTGTGGCAGCTGTGAAATGTGAGTAGCACATTCTGTCAGGATCTGGATTTGTAGACAAGTAAACCTTGAGGATGTATTCTCGTGCAGAGATGTGATCTTGCTTGGGTCCTGTCATAGTCATAATCATCTTCAGTGTAATAATCTTATTTTATTTCTTAAATACTTTGTAAAATAATGATTGGTTTAATAACACAAAAGTTGTTGCTTTAATGCATAAAACAGAAATCTGATAAAAAAAAACTTGGGAGGTTCCCATTTAAAAAAGTTGAGGTTACCATGAAAATATGCACTAAATAAAATGCCACTATAATCCTTCCAATCCGAGAATAGGTCCTAACATAAACAATGCACATATTTTCACTCCATGCCTTTAGACGTTTCATGAATGAATGATGAAAGTTCCTCTCTTCCTCCTCAACAGCTGCTCACTGTTCACTTTTGGGAGCTCAAGAAATTGCCATTGATACCTCTCACTGTTATCTTAACTACATATTAACTTTCACTTTACCAGAACCGAGTATTAAAGAAATATATACTCCTACACTTGTTCAACTAACTGTACTATTAGTATAAAATATGGCTAATTTAGTAACAATGATGTGAATTTGAAATTATATACATAATTTGAGTCGGAGTTGAAACACTTAACATCACTTACATGTTTTATAACTTGACCAGTTTCGAGAGCTAATTGTTCCCATCACCGGAAGTGGTCGACTGATTCCTTGTGGTGTTGCCCTGTATGTATCTATGTGTGGTGGAATTAGATGTAGTGATGAAATTAAATTGAGTTTTATTTATGGACTACTATGGTCCTTAGCGACCCATTCTATATTAGGCGTGAAAGATTAGAAATTTTGCTCAGGGGCCTCTTTTATCAGGCTGGAGGTTCTTTTACGTGCCATAAATTTACTACACGGGACCACCGGCTTTACTTCCCTTCCGAAGGAAGCCATACTAAGGATTTTTACGCCCGAAAAAATCGATAGTCCTCCGCTGAGTTTGAACCCGCAACCTCGGGAACTAGAGCCTAGCATGGTAAGATGTAGTGATGAAATTCCATACTGGGTTTGGTGGCGACAATTCAAAGTTCATCACATAGTGTTAATGTTTTGTGATTAATAACTTTTCCCAAGTATACATGTGGTGTGTTTTGTCGGTTTTAAGAGTGTTATATTTGATCACATTCTAGGCAATTAATTTGATAGATTTATTTAATTTGATAGAATTTTACAAAAAAGAGGAATCTATCAAATTAATTGCCCAGAATGTGGCCAAATATACATAGGTAAAACAAAATGAATTTTAGAGACCACGTTAAAAGAACATATGAGTCACATCAAATACAAACAGATGGACAAATCAGCAGTTGCACATCACTTTTGGAAAACAAATCACATCACACCAAATATAACACTTTTGAAACCGACAAAACACACAGCAGAGTTGCATACTTGGGAAAAGTTATTAATCACAAAACATAAACACCATGTGATGAACTTTGAATTGTTGCCATCGAACCCACTATGGAATTTCATCACTACATCTTAACATGCTAGCCTCCAGTTCCAGAGGTCGCGGGTTCAAACCCAGTGGAGGACTATGGATTTTTTCGGGCTTAAAAATCCTTACCATGGCTTCCTTCAGAAGGGAAGTAAAGCCGATGGTCTCGTGTCATAAATTTATGGCACGTAAAAGAAACTCCAGCCTGATAAAGAGGCCTCTGAGCAAAATTTCTAGTCTTTCACACCCAATATAGTAGTTAAAGAGTATCCATAAATAAAACTCAATTTAATTTCATCACTACATCAAATTCCACCACACACAGATACATACGGGGCAACACCACGAGGAACCAGTAGGCCACTTCCGATGATGGGAACAATTAACTCTTGAAACTGGTCAAGTTATAAAACACGTAAGTGATGTTAAGTGTTTGAACTCCGACTCAAATTTTCTATATAATAACTGTACTATCTTTTATTAGTAAAAAATTGCATGTTAACCAGAGTCCTAGGGCACTGCCGCAACACCCAGTTCAGTGTGATATCACTTGAGTCATCTTCCAAGTTTATAACCTGTCTGTCTACGCTTGATTGCTAAGTATTCAGACACAGAGCTGCTACCAATGTTAATTTAATATCTTAACAAGGTTATCAGCTGGCTAAGGATCAGGGACAACTTACGAGTGGAGTGAAGTACACTGGTATCGAGTATGATGGAGTGAGGTGGTGCATTAGGGTGTTGTTTACTTGTGAGATCATGTACAATTTCCTTCATGACTAGAGGTACAATACATTACTGTCTCTCATTCCAATGTATGTCCTACTTCATTTTCCACAAACACTAGACTGTACCCTTTACAGCAGCAAATGCGGCATCACATTGGCGTTTTTGTTTATATCAACAGTACTGTATTTATAAAACTCTAGTAAGGTTGCACATGCATTGGTTGCTGAATTGTCCCAGGTCCTTGGCCTAGTTATAATGCTCAAACAAAAGGTTGAACACATTCAAAACTATTGTTTTTTCACCCCTCGCATTCAGCCATGAACACAACATAAACAATACTGCTTAGCATGACCATTGTTTCACTCCATAGGAATAACGATGGCTGCATGGCTATGATAATAAATACATGCTAGTTATTTAAGCTATGTTTAAATGAAACGATTATTAAAATACTATCATTATTCTCCATCTTTATTATTTGACACACAAAATGGGTGACAATACATGTAGTGCAGTAACAAACTATTTTTATTCACTTGAAAGGTGTGCTACAGTGGTGTGGCATGTGCATTTGTTTACACCAGGACCCTTTCTTTGGCTGGATAGAGTATAATATCATTGTTTTCTCCCCTCAAATGAAGAAACATTCACCATGAATGTTTTCGTTGTTTTTCTATTAATACAATCCATTAAGATAGTTTTTGCAAAAACAGCCTGTACAGGAGTTGATGTTTGTTGCCCTCTATTGACATGGGAAACCAATTACCTATATACCACACTTGTATATCTAAATACAGTGTCTTAGCAAATGGGTCATATTTTCCAAGTTTACCAATATAGCTGTCATAATTTGCATTAGCTTGTTATAGTAATGTAGTAATTTAGAATGTGTTTCACTGATGTTTTAAGTTAAATTGTACAGAAGGAATACTGCTTTGTAAATTATAATGCCACATTTAAGTATCATTTCTGGGAAAAGTATTTGCACTCACATCTCTGAAATTTGATCAGCTTAATATAACAACATTGGATATCCATGATTTTGGATAAATAACAATGTGAAGAAACTACATTTTTATTTGAAAATATTGCAGGTATTCTGAGGCTCCTTGGAGTCCAGCATGACTGCCTTTGTTCTACGATGGATCATATTATCTCTCTACAGATAATATACTTTAACATGAAAATTACCTTTTACAAAATACATACCATCATATTCTGGAAAGTAGTCCACCAGATGAGAATACATGATCTTCTCTTCAAGCAGATCCTTTTTATTCAAGAAAAGGATAACTGATGAATGTTGAAACCATGGATATGTTATGATGGTTTTGAATAAGGCCTTACTTTCCTCCATGCGGTTCTGCAAACAAATTAATAACACTGCTGATTTTTAAGCCACAATCATTTTGATACAAAGGAAACAGTATATTGCAACAAGAGTGTGGGAAGTGCATTATTACAGAACCGAGGAATAGTTTGAAAAAGACAAGATTTCCGAGATTCTGTAACTCATTGCACAATATTTTTTGCATGATAATGTGTTTCATTATTTGGAATGAACTATTTTTTTAAAAAAAGTTCTAATTAACTTACCCATTGTTACCTCAGATTTCTGGTAATGTAATGCTGTCAATTTAATAGCTATAACTAATACGATGGCTTAGAAAAGTCCATAATTTAGGAGGCTTTGAGTCAATTGTTTGATGGTTGATGCTGTAACTCAAAGCAGGTTGTTTGTAAAGAACAATATGGATGATGATGATGATGATGATGATGATGATGATGATAAAAGAGATTCAGTATTTCAAAAAGAATCTGAAGTCAGAGACATAGATTATGAAGACAAAGACATTGAACGGGCATAGAAAATTAGTTTGTATTTTACTTCCCGCTCTAGTGTATACTGTATGTTATTACAGCCACCAAATTTATGTTGGTAGACATGGATTTCCTTGGAAACAAATTCATGTGTTGGAATTTGAAAGGGGATACATTATACATATATAGGAATTGTACATATGAAAGGGGAACCTTACATATAAGAATTGTACAGTAATACTTTAATTCACTAATATGTTAAAATGTTCAATATCTAACATTTGTACAGAGCTGATTGTAAGAAACGGGTGAGCTAGCAAAAATTCCAGGAAAGCATAAAGAGCGTACCTTTCACCAAGCCAACAGGCAGCGAACCGGTAACGGTACAGAGAAATAGAAAGAGACAGATAGAGAAAAGAAAGAGACCGAGATATGGAACTGACGCTTAAGTGCACGGATCTGAAGCCACACATTCTCATACATGTTAAGGTAACGCAGTCTGAGGACCAATAGGGAACGTTGTTACATTTTTAAACACAGAGGTGAGCGTCACTAGGCTCCTGTATATAAGGGCAGGCAAGGCCTCGGAGCCCACTCTCTCTCTATCACTGATCTTCAAGAATACACGTTGACACGAGGTGCTACAGATGCACAAGGGTGGGAGTGCGTGTGCAGATAGCTAGGCTCCTGACTAATTTAAAGTGGTGGGATTATAATAATGGGAAAAGCTAGCCGCCCAGAATTATTTCAATTGTGAATAAACTTCATTTATTAAGGAAAAATTGCAGTGTATTTCTTAAACTTGCCTCACCCACTATAACCTGAGAATTAATAATCAGATATAGTTAGGAATGGAATATGCAACAACCGACGAGCACCAATAGCTGATGAGGAACACTGCAGAAGATCACATCAACCCAAGGATCGACGATTCCCCGCTACAAATTCTAAATTTCCTTCCGTGTAAATATTATTAAGCACAAGATCATGCAAAAAATAAATGAACCATTACAACAGGTCTGATATTACAAGACTTTCCTTTATGCACTATCACTTATTTTCATATTGTTCTACAAAGTATTATTATAACTTATTTTTCTATTCACTTCATGTTAATAAAGGAGGCTGAGGCAATAAGAAATGTTTAAAAGGCAGGTTGCTATATACCAGCCATTAGATTCATATGTGGTGCATCCTCCAATGACACATACAAACCATTATTTATTAAATTGGTTACTCATCCTTGTTTGTTACAAACTCTTCTATTTGTTATGATGAATATTGATTCATATACGCTGTGTTCTTCGGTTCATAACTATTCCACAAAAAACAGAGCTAGCATTTGTATCGCAAAATGTAAATACAGCAGAGTTCAAAATTCTTTTGAAATATCTTTAAACCTGTTCAATAGTTTTCCTGATCATGTTAAAGCTCTCCATTGTCAGTATTTAAAGTAAGTCTGTACTGCTTTCCAATGCATTGTACGATATTGCTGAGTTTTTTAATGCTAAGAGTATGTTTTCATATCTACCATATGTGACAATACGGTACAACCTTTGTATTGTTTTAGCAAATAAACCATCTAAGTATGTAATATGAAATACTCCTTTCAAGTCATCACAAGAAATAAAAACACGGTAATTTAACACTTCAAACAGCAAATATCTCAGAAACAACTAATGCCACACCAATTTTGACATAAATTCTATATTTTATGGATAACTGCATTTCTCTTGTAATAAACTTTTGTTCCTTTCTTGTGATTTCCCACTCTCACAAAATTGAATCAAAATTAATAGGATTTCACTGGCTAATCAGGTTCTACGTTTTATTAGTCATGAAATATCTCAAGCATATGATATTTTACACAAAACTGTTAGAACTGCTTTTAAGAAAATTAAAAATAAACAATTTTCCTTGTTGGTTATCAGTGTGAAATGCTTTGAAAGCTTCGTCTAGCATCCTTGAAAAACAGGGCCAGTTCTTGGGTCGGGAAAAGCAGTTGACCCAGGCCTCGCTCTTTCAGGGGCTGGTACCCACATAGAGCCCAGAATGAAAATCTTCCAATCTCTCTTTTTGTACGAGTGCTGTATATGTCTATCCCTACATCCTTACACTGTATGTAAAACAGCCAAAAAAATCCCCATGGTTAGCAACACTGATGTAATGTCCCAAAGTCAAGAAGTTATGAAGGCATTTGTTTTTTTTTTTTTTAATAGTAGTAAATAATGCCCATTTATAGTGCATATAGGACTAAGCAGGTGACACTAATGAAACATGAAATGAAATGATAATTGGGAATGGAAATTTGTAAAGGAAATGTTCCAGGCCTGAGTTTAGAATACCTGTTTGGCATTTGCCAGTTATGAGCATTGAGGAAAACCTGAAGAAAAAAAAAACCCTAGTCATTTGAACCACAGAACTCCCATTCACAAATTTGTGTCTTAATAACCGTGACTACTTGTGTCGGTGGCATTTGCAGATTGTGATGGCAAACACAAAGATGCATTAGATGCCTATTGTACACTTATTTGTTAAACACTGAAAAATATGACTACTAGTGAAGGGATATGGATATTACTCTACTATCTCTACACACTTTATCGTTGGATTAAAAAGGCACATTTTGTGGCACATGCAGCTTGCCTGCAGAACCTCCAGGCCTTGCACAGTTGGCCCAAGCACACACATATGAAGGAATGCACAAAGTTTAACTTACCGCAGTAATGATTATTTTGCAAATTTAAATTAAAACTGTTCTATGTAGTTTTTGCTATTGTTTTCGAGGCAATAGCCAGTTTTGAGTTGCTTGCATACATACGAGGCACATCCAGAAAGTAAGTTTCCCTATTTTTTTTAAAACAAAGAAAACATAGTTACATGAAAAGCGTTATTGGCAACAGGTAACAGCAATGTTCGAGCTATTTTTCACACAGTCACTACAAGAATTGACACACTTGTCATATCGTGGGATCAACTTTTGTATTCCTGTGTTGTAGATGTCTGCTGCCTGTGCGCGTGATAGTCGTCTTCAGCTCTTTGTCATTGTCAAAACGCTGACCAGAGGACAGGAATTTCTTGAGGTGCAAGAAAAGATGGAAATTGCTGGGAGCAAGATCAGGACTGTATGAAGGATGATCAAACACCTCCCAGCCAAACTCCTGCAGAACAGTTGCTGTGCGCCGAGCCCTATGTGGACGAGCATTGTCATGGAGCAGCACAACATCCGCAGTAAGCATTTCACGGTCCCTCGTTTTGAATGGCACATCGCAATTTTCGCAGTGTTTCACAGTAGCGGTCAGTGTTCACTGTCTCACCTCTGGGCAGGAGGTCAATAAGCAGAATCCCCTTCCTGTCCCAGAACACCATGCACATCACTTTCTGCACCGACAGAGTCTGTTTGAATTTCATCTTGATCGGAGATCCACTGTGACCCAATGCATTGACTGCTGCTTGATTTCTGGTGTAAAGTGCGAAACCCATGTCTCATTGCTTGTGATAATCCTGTCCAGAAACTTGTCGCCGTCATCATGATACTGCTCAGAAATGTCAGTGCTGCTCCTAAGCGCTTCGTTTTGTGCTCGGGTGTCAGATTTTTCGGCACCCACCTGGCACACAATTTCCTAAACAGCAGGTGCTTAGTGACAATTTCATGCACTAGCTCAACAAGGTCATCATTGATGAGAGACGGTCACTCACTGCGCTCTTCATCATGGACACTTCAGAAGACTGCCTACTCCAGTGACGCACCATCTGTTTACTCATGATGTTCGACCCGTAGAACTGATGATGAATTTCGATTGGCGCTATGTTTTTGCAGTAAGGAACTTTATCACTGGCTGAACCTCGCAGGCGGTGGGAGAACAAAGAAGAGCCGCCATTTTGGGCCAGTGCTGCCGCGCTACTGGCACCCGAAGGGACCTGTCCGGCCCGCATATGATTGATATGTCATAGATCTGTTACGCATGCGCAATTTTCCCTGCTAAATACGTTCATTTTACAGGAAACAAAGTCGGGAAACTTACTTTCTGGATGCGCCTCGTACAAACTACAGATGGCACTTTTGCTAAAAGAACCAACACTCAATGAATCTGAGAGAAAGGACACATATTTTTTAGAACTTCTTCCCGTTTCATTTTCACAACAGCTCTAGCAGGTGTTTCATGTCACAGCCATCTTGAATAATTACAATGAAGCGTCTAATATGCACAATATGGATCTTATACACTGTCCCCAGGAACATGAACGAGAAAGTTAAAATTAGATCAAGTCTTGGTTTCCCATTCCCAGGATCCATGAAAGCTCCCCATTAATTGTGAATGCTCAGATTATAATACATACATTTTAATTTTGTTGTTCTTGTTCTGATTTATTGTGAATCAGCCTTTACAAATGACTACCACCCTGTCATCATGTGCACCACTTATGACCAGAAAAGAACTTAACCTGCCACAGCGGGCCCTTCTAAACAGACAATGTAAACTCTGGTTATTATATAAGAGATGTTCACACAAGCTACTAACCTCATTTTCAGATTCAAACAGAATCTGATCATATTCACTTAAAGCTACTAAGAAAATGATGGAGGTAACGTTTTCAAAACAGTGAATCCATTTTCTTCTTTCTGACCGCTGTCCTCCCACGTCTACCATCCTGTAATGATATTGGTACACTTAAGTATGAAATTTCATCACCAAGCATAGTATACAACAGAAATATAACTGTGTGAAATGTAGCTATAAATACAGCTTACTTCTTTCTCAGATCTTATAGTAAAAACACAAATAAATCTAAATATTTTACAATTAGAAAAAGTTTCTGATAATACACTAGCTTACTCTAGTAACACATTTACTTCCAAATATTTGCAATGTATCAATAAAATAGGCTAATGCAATGCCTTATGTTTTGAATACCTACTTCTGTTCAGTTACAATTTAACTACAATTCATTACATGAAACAATTTATATTCATGCCCAGAAAATATAAAAATGATAACTGATATCACGAAAATTGCAACATATTTTATTATCAGAGGGCATAAATTTTGATAACTCGCATAAAAATTGGACATAAAAAGAAAGATCCGTTCCTTGCTGTTGTTTTTCATAAATTTAAATTATGCTTGTATTTACATAGTCCTTTTTAAATACTTACGAGCAGTCACAGGTCATATTAGAAGCACAAAAAGTCCTCACAACACTAACTAATTTCTGACAAGGAACCATTAGGAATCAAAACAAGTTTTCAAGGCTAAAAAATGAATTCTTAAGCCTAAGACTTCACACTAATACCACAGTCTACTATGACACTGTCACGACGCTTGAGATGTATTTTTTTAACTGGTGTAATTAAAATGCTAATAGCGGAACAGTTTTAACCAACCAAACAGCTGTGTTAATTTGCTTGAGAGAAAAAGACATGTTATGTGAAATGTATGTTAGGAATAATAATATGGGACAAGGAGATATTTGTAGTGCTATAAATTGTACTAACAGCTAGAAAAAGAGGCTAGATTTAACTTTGTTCCAATTTCCGAAAGATCCAGTTAGACGTTCATAAATCATTCTACCTATATTAAAATGTAAAAATAAAACAGTAATGATCCAGTTGTGGCTGACACATTTTAAGAATGGAAAGCAATGTTCTTGGTTGTAGTAAATGTCATTATGCCTATACACCTGAAAATAATAATCCGTGACAGTTGCTGCACAACAGCATGTAACATCCTAACTTTTGACACCTTGCAGATTTATTGGTTGTTCTTCCTTTGAATGCTCTTAAACTTAATGTATAGGGTACTTAAATTATATTCAAACCCACTCGTGGCCTCTCTCTCTACTGCGCGAGAAAGCCGGCAGAGGCGGACTAAAATCTATACCTTATAATAGATGCTGGAAATGTTGACCTTCTACTTCCAAACAGGCAGCATATCTCGTGTAAATATTCTCGCTCACTCTCCAAAGCTCAGCAGCAGGAATTCTTGTGATTGGTACTGCTTTGGAGCGTTCACCTCAAAAAAATCGCTGAAAAAACTAGCGCAGCAAACAGGTGTATCTTGATCTTCTGCGAGAAATGCTACATGTCTGTTGAAACTGCAGCCCTATTGCTACACACGAGTGCAAGCTTTAAAGCCAAATGATCCCACTAAACGTGTGAATTATTGTAACTGGTTCTTCCAATCCATAGAAAGGGGCTTCATTGATCCACAACTTTTGTTTTTCACTGATGAATCTTGGTTTCATCTAAGTGGACATGTGAATACTCACAACAGTCGATAATACTGGGCTTCAGAAAAACCTGTGCTACTGGATGAAACGCCTGATTATGATCAGAAAATTGGAGTGTGGTGTGCGATAAGAGCTAGAAGAATAATAGGGCCCATATTCTTTGATGAAACAATAACTGCAGAGCAATATCAGAGGTTAATTCTGAGGCCATTTTGCAATCGCTTGACAGAAGAAGAGAAATCGTATGGTTGGTTCCAGCAAGATTCTGCAACAGCACATACGGCTGCCGAATCATTACATGCAATAAGAGAGGTGTTTGATGACAGAATAATTAGTGTTGATTTGTGGCCCCCTTGTTCTCCTGACCTAATGAGTTGTGATTTTTATTTATGGAGTTCTTTAAAAGACAAAGTGTGCTATCATTCCAATTCTCGCACGCTACAGGAACTTAGAGAAAATATTGTGCAAGAAATCACAAGAATTCCTGCTGCTTCGGAGAGTGAGTGAGAATATTTACACGTGATATGGTGCCTGTTTGAGAGCAGAAGGTCAACATTTCCAGCATGTATTATAAGGCAAGGATTTTAGTCCGTCTCTGCCGGTGAAATTTCCCTGGCGACTGCTGGCTGTCTTGCGCAGTAGGGAGAGGCTGCGAGTGGGTTTGAATATAATTTAACTACCCTATATAAATAATCATTTAAAATGCACAACATTTAAATCCACTGCGCTGCTCCTTTAAACTCAATGAAACATGGCAACAGGATCACTAGCACATCTTGACTTGTGCTGTTTTACGGAGCTTTTGCTCATGCCCAACTGGTATGACGTAATTAGTTTATGGGTCCAATACAAATGGGTTGTGCACATTGAAGATGTGCACTAGTGCACAAAACTTCTCCTGTATTCCAATTCCATACTATCACTACAATTTCACATCAATGCCACTAGATGGCAGCTCACTACGACAGAAGTAACGTGCATGACTGTGAAAACTTCTCCTGCTTGCTCAATACCAACCATACTCTCAACTTCTAAACTACAATTTAATTTACACATTACTATACTTATGTACACAACAAACATCCACAAGAACAGCCCCTTCTTTCGTCGTCAGACTGGTATCCATCATCATCAACATTATTGTTGTTGAGAGTGGCTGCAGCTGTATCAATTTGTTCATAGTCATACCTATTATGCAGCAGATGCTATTTCAAGTTTTCAAGCCTGTCTGAATCCACAATTTTGTGAACACCCAAAATGTATACTCACGAGCTGCTACTGATTATAATTTTATTATTGCTATTCTTTCTCACGTCTTTGTGTTTATGGTGGAATTTATTATATTTCATTCAAAATGCTCTATAACATTTAAATAATGGGAGGAAGGTGTTTATTTTTCCGAAAGAACATAATAGCTAAAGTACTTTTGCCATCTATTGAGATAATCCTAGTAGCTAGCCACCAGGAGCGCTAGTATCACCTCAACTGTGAAACCAATGCATATTCTCTTCATACTGAGCTTCATGAATGTATTATAGTAGACTGTGCTAATACTTTACTTCTAAATTGTTTTCTTACCAACTTCCAATTTTGTGTAACTTATTACTTTGAAATACTACTTTTGTGTATATGCTCTAAAAGGTTGCTAGCTGAAAATTAATGGCACTTGGGTGTATCTTGAACATTCTATCAAAAATAAATGAAGCCATAGCACCTCTAAAAAGTCAGCTCAAAATTCCGTTCTCATGTTAGACAACACATGAAATTAACATATTTTTACAGTTTTAATTACTCTTTTATTCTGTAGCAGCAAAGGATAAATACCTTCCCAGCTCTTTCAGAAAAACATATTTTGCTTATTAAGACAACTTTTGACAGGACTATTATTTAACTTACAGAATAAAACTATTTCATAAATATTTTTAAAAAATTCTGCCTTTTGAAGAAAGAGAATATTTTGCTTCTTCAAACATAAATGTAAAGGTTAAAGAAATTAAACTATTTGTTACCGCAGATTTGCATGATATCCAGTTATCACATCTATTTTCTATGAACATATGATTAATTATTACTTTTAAAATTAGTTTACCTCTACTTTAAACATTCTTATTTTTAAAAAAGCCAAGACACAAATACAAAGCATGAAGCTGCAAAAGTTAAAAAGCAAGAAAAAGCCACTCTATGATAGTAACAATAAAAAGAACTACACATAGCCAATACAGCGAATGCAGTAATGTTAAAAGTTATTTGCAAAATAATGTACAAAATCCTGACTCACTTAAGCTCCTTTGAGGCTGGCGCAGAATTAGAAAGATAAACTTGCACAAAGACTACACAACTGTGTTAAGCTCAGAAATAATACAAGTATTTCAATGTAACATTCAGTTACGGAAAGATTTACTGAAGGTATGCTGACCTATGCACTGAAAAATAGAATTTCATTACAACCTGGAGCCGACATACCTTATAAGCTGAATTTATTTAGTTTTATTTCTTAAGATGGCATGCACAGGACAGTGATTCAGAGGATTACACCATAGAGAATTCAATGTCAAAATGTACACGATGAAATGCTTGCTGGTATTGTTTATTTTATAAGAAAACTTCTTTGGAGTTTTTTGTAGAATAACATTTATTTATAAGTTTATTTTGTTAAGTGCATGAATTAATTAATGAGTGTGTTCACTGAAGTTGCACTGATGCATAATCTATCCATAATCCTTAATGGACACAACTGGAAACAGCTGTGTGATAGGGTGTAAGGAAATACAATTATGGAGGAAAAAGACAGGAATTGATAAATGAAGTTATTTACAGATGATTTTTTAGGAACACAACAGATTTTAATAGAGAATGGGAAAGTATTTAGGTACAGAAAGGTAAAAATGGATCAGGAAAAACATGAAGAAAACTGAATAGTTTGGACCTATATGCACTAAAAACCAAGATGTTGAAGTACATGTAGTCCATGGAGAATATTACAACATGTAGCTTAGTTGTAAGGATAAATGAATGTAGAAATAATAACAAAAAAAGTAAGATTAAAATAAAGGAATTGAATTGTATACATTTTAAGTATTTGTTTTGTAGTCAACAATAAACTATTCATTCATATGAAGGGGAAATGCAGTGGGTGCTCTTGTTCACTCATTTGATACCTATGAATTGTGGATAGCTTAAACCTTTGTACTTAGCCTATTGTTTTCTAAAAACATTTTGTTGCCAGGGGCAGCTGCAAGGTAGTGCCCTACTATTTAAATAAAACAAGATAGAAATGCATATTTTAAAATAAATACTTATTGTAACAATGCTTCATGGGTTTCCATCCACAACTGGGAAGTTGCATCAGGTTTCGTAAAGTGACATAATGGGGACAAACTATGCAACAGGGGTGACACTTTGCTGATCTGTCTTTCTGAAAGTATGCAATCTCCCAGGCATCTCGCTGCTGAGGAGCCACGCATCTATGCTGAATTTGGGTTTGAACCCCATCCTAACTCAGTTTATTTTAAACAGCGCCTCAAGTCCTGCCTGTATCCAGGTAAGTCATGATAATCCATACTTAAGCTCTTGCATAACAGACCCTGTTGGAGGGTCCACAACTCTTAACTCAATTAAATTACCTAGTAGACAGCTTTTTGTAGAACCTGGTGGTGTTATTTCACACACCCCTAGTTTCCCAATGCCACCCCTTAACCCGGTACTCTTCCATCTGTGCAACTACTCCCGTGTTTTCAGCACTCATGGGGTTTCTGGCCCCAAGGATCACTACAATTTCATATATTTACGACATGAACAACAATATTTCCCAATGAGGAATGCAATGAAATGCAAGACGGTATTGCTCTATGGATTTGTGCCAGTGGTAATGCATAAGGCTTCCACTTCTGGAGAGGTGTGTATGCCAAGGAGTAAGAGATTGCACCTATCTATGCTGGTATTATGTTACACAAAAAAGAGTTGCTGCAATACGAATTAGGCATTCAATATTTTGCACTGGAAAGTTAGTGCAAAATCTTATTTCATTTCACATTTTGACAAGTGCACTTCTGTCTCTTTAATATTTAAAATTAAACAGCAAAGTTGTTTCTAATAGTGTTACTTGCAGAGCTTTCCAAAGGTGGAGTGGCGGTAAACCAAGAGGATTTAAATATTCAATCCTCACAATTTCTGCAAGCTTTCATAAAAGCTTGGACAAAAGTAACTTTATGCAAAACTTAAAACAAACTGCATGCATTTATCTGAAACGCTAAACCTTGCATTATGGAAACAGAATGAATCACAAGATTCCAGTAATAATTGTGGCTAGGTACATTCAAGCTTCACTCATCATGATTATTGCTTAAAAGGGATATTCAAAATTAAAATATCTTATAGACACAGTCTGCTCATATTCCATGATCTTTTTATTCTTACCGAGTTGTTTACAACTGAAAATGTGCAAAAAATTGTCTAACCCTCAAAATTGAAAGTTTGCGATTTCTACTTCCATTTGTGGTAATATTAAACAGCACCTGCTCATAAAATATTTCACTGCAAAGTTTTTGCATGCAAGCTGTTTTTCCAGAGTGCAAAGATGGTCTAACTCCTTGAAAAGCAAACCAAACAATTGTAGCACACATCTGTTAGAAAACTATGAGTAAAATATCCTTTTGTTCTAATTAAAATGGCCAGGCATGTGTTTATAACAATGCTCTCTTAGACAAAATAATATTTATCAAATAGACTTAAACAGAGAAAAAAAGTATTTAAAAAAGTTGTAGATTCATTTCAACATAAGTTATGACTCTCCACTGTATACTTTTTCTTTATTTACATAACCTGTCATTCTCAAAACAGAAGGTAATTGATAAGTCGAGTGGCGTATTCTAAGGTAGAAAAAGGAAAACCATTTCTTTTTCTTCAGTACACTAACACTGAATGTACCAATATAAGGCACAGGTAGACACTCTCTTCTAAATGTCCAGGCCAATAATTGGAACTGAAAGACTTGCTGGAGCTATTAAATTAAGTGTCACCAGCATTGTAACAATTTAAAAGGCCTATCAGAAGGTAATGGTGAAAGCAGTGCAGATAATCATGATTAGTCTTTTTCCCTTAAATATAAAACAATATCATTATCCATATTATTATGATGTAAGAAAATAGTTTTTGGTCGATCACACTATAAATACATTGATTACATGTGATGTAACTGAATTATTGTGTCATCCATAATACTTGAGCGACTCATTACGATCTTACTCAGTGGCACATGCAACTCCCCTATTGCTCATATCTTTTAACACCTTCAAAGCAGCAGCCCACTGGGATCTATTCCCCATATAAACAATGAAATATGCGTATTTAAAATACAATAAATTTTGTTCACTGTAGTATTAATATTCAAATAAACATAGTTCATTTCCTTTGCTTCAATACGTGTTGCTTTCATGTTGCCTGCAAAAAATCAATATATACTACATGGATTCCACAGTGCTGCCATCTGTTGTACTACTCACAAACATGCTCAAGATCCTGCCATCCGATCAGCATTTAATTACACACAATTAACTTGGTAAGCTCTTTATGTAATAATTCAAAAGTTTTGAAATTATAGTGTGGTTGACGAAAAACAATCGTACACAACTTGACTATAATGGTAATTAAGATACTCATGTGAAAATTATGAAACTTGCCACTGCTCATTTCATAAACCTACTCACATCTTAATTACTACTAGGGCAGGACCTTGATACCGTCAATACCTCAATATTCTTGATACCCTGTAGTATCGAAGTATGTCTAATACTCTGAGATAAATCTTTGACAGTTTTTCGATTATCTTAAATTTTTAAGTTTTGCATTATTGAAAGTTGTTGCATTTAACTTTATGAGGAATGAGAGACTTCACATTATTGCCTTGCATGCATCCCCAAAGAGTTGCGGGACTGCAGTTCTTGAGTCTAAATGAAAACATGCAAAACAATGGGGGAAGGAGTACAGGTACTTGTGTACCATGCAGCGTTAACTGAGTTGTGAATGAAGCTGATTTAGCTGACGTATTAGCTTGATTACTGACTCTCAGTCATTACATTTACCTACCCAGTAACCAAAATCTGTGAATCCAGCAGAAAGATATTAGGACTCAAGATTGGAGTACAACACATGGAAATATTTGTTATTTTTAGTTGTCGAGTTTCATGTAAAATATGTATTAGTTTATATTTAAAGATTGCAGAATAAAGAATTGCTAGTATTTGTTTTTCTATGGATAGAAACTCCTTAAAAAGGTTTTCAGCATGAAATACAATTACATAAAAAGGGAAGCAAACAAACTATAATTATTACTTTTAGTCTTGACTAACAATAGGGGATATATAACCTGTGGCATTATTAAGGTAAAAAAATTGCTGCCAATTGAAGAATGTCAAACAGGAACAGTTTTGGAATTACCATAGAATACCAAATTGGCTGCACGCATTTATACACATAAAGCTACTAATAAGAACATAATTCAGTGAACAAGCTATCGCCTTTACAGATTTTTTATAACGTGAGTATCAAGTATCAGTGCTCAAAAATCAGTATCGGTATTCAGTATCGAGAAATAGTGGTATCGTCCCATCACTAATTACTACCATAATGCACCTGTGTGGCATACCTAATTAAAAATACTAACTTGTTTAGTCAAAAAGTTCTCATATTCTTATGATCTAAATCTATATTCAATATAATATGCAATATTAATAACGATGTCATCCTCGGTGGTCTAGGGTTACCATGCTAGCCTCTAGTTCCCAAGCTCGGGGGGTTCAAACCTGGTGGAGGGCGATGAATTTTATTTCAGGTGTAAAATTCCTTAGCATGGCTTTCTTCAGAAGGGAAGTAAAGCTGGTGGTCCCATGTCGTAGATTTATGGTGCATAAAAGAACCTCAAAGCCTGATAAAAGACGCCTCTGAGCAAAATTTCTGGTCCTTCATGTTCAATACACAATGCAAAGCATAAGAACCATAGTAGTTAAAGAGTGTCCATAAATAAAGCTCAATTTATTTCTTTATTTTAATAATAATAATAATTTAAGCAAAATAATAATTATTTAATTAGAACATTACAAAAAGAATTTTAAATACTTGTTAATACCATAGGTTGAAATGGAAAGTTATATGTTGATTCAACATTTTTTTAAAGGCTTTAGCAAAACTCTGTTTTTCTCAGTTTTGAAAGATTGAGGGTTACACTGTTTTTGCACACATCTTCAATTGCACTTTTTTTATTGGCTTTTTTGTTTTGTTTTTCACTATAATCTGGAAAATGTAAGTTTTCGCTGGAAAATGGATAACAGCAATATGATGACTGCTATTGAAATGGCTTTCGACATTAAGCTGCCAATCCAAACTTGGTAATGTATAGGCAGCAAAACAGTATTAACAAAGCGAAATATCGGTCTTATCCTGCGCATTTCTTCACATAAGCTTGTTTGTGAAGTAATGAGAGAAAGAAAGCAAAGGATTATGTAACATTTATACCAACAATCTATCTTTGTACAAGTACAATAACTAATACAGTAGCATTTGTTTTTAATTAAGCTTCTTATATATAACAGTGATAAACAGAAGCAAGTACCCATGTGGGCAAAGCTGCAGATGAAAGCTAGTACTTGATATCTACAATAGGCTTTAAGTCAGTTGCATTCTTCTTAATAAACCAACTATTCACCATAAAGCTGAGTCAGACTTGAAAAATTCAACATGACTGGGACTTGAATTACAGACACCTTCCCATTTGATTCAATTAACACAGGAATCCCAAATACTCAAAATATCACCCAAAGAGCAACTTGGGAGTAATTTTAATCCCCTGACTTGCAACAATGCAAGTTGCCTTTATGCTACAATATATTGAGTATTTGGGATCTGTTTGAGGGTTTACATGGATAATTATAAAATTATTCTCTAATTGAAATTGCACATTCATTTGTATATTCTAACACTGCATGCTGGACAAAAGTAAGTGAATTTGTCGATTTTTCACAAGATGATTTTGTCTGCTCATCAGGCATATAAAAAAAGTTGACATATTAAGCAGACAGGCTAGTCTCGAGTACATTCTTACATCTTAATATTGTCATTACTCTTGAAATTCTACATAACTTTGGCTGAAATATTTATAATTGTTTCAAGTATTTTAAACATTTAGTACTTATATTTCTCTTAAGGTACTTCATTTTAAAAAATGTTGAGGTTTGAGGTTAAGAGCATGGGGTTGGAGATGCTGTATAATAACAGGAACATAATAAATCTGACTTCGTAAAATATCAAAATCAAATGTAACTCACACGACAAGTCTCCATTAATGAGTACTGGTACACGATCAGACATTACATGTACTGAACAAGATGGTATTACAGTAGACTTCACATCACACACACCTAGTGACAATGATGACACATGTAACACAGTAAAAAAGCTTCTGGTTCCTAACCTCAAAATGCTTATTTTAGTACTGCCCTTCTACTTTACAATTTTCTGCAGCCTGTATATTATAATATTCATATAAAACTGATTTTTCTGTCCAGAATATGTTATTCATAGTACTTTTTGCCTAGGAATGGTTTCAAACTAAGCAATATTAAGTGCTTGGTTACATGAAGCAGGCAAATGTTTAGATGTGATATAACAAGCTCTTGCAATAAAAAGAGAAATGAAGAAATGGAAACTTTCAAGCATGTCAATCAGACGACAACTTGGAAAATTATAAAACTGTAACATAAAATATTTCAAAAACTGCTAATCCTCTGAAAAAATTTGACACAATTGCATACTTTAATGACTATACATTTTTTTCTGAAGTAAGTTTTTGTTTTACAAAATTATACAAAAGTCAGTCAGTATGAAGGAAGGAGGGGAGGGGTAGAACTTCATAGACTACTCGCAGTAAGTTGAAGGTACACATTGTTTTGCTCATGTCAATGTGCCAAACATATGACATATTAATCAAAATTGTTACAGCTGTTTTTACAATATTTTTTTTTCTTCTTCTTTTAAATGGACGCTCTTTAACTACTATGGTCCTTAGCGTACCATACTATGTTGGGCGTAAAAGACCAGAAATTTTGCTCAGAGGCCTTTTTATCAGGCTTGAGGTTCTTTTACGTGCTGTAAATCTACGACACGGGACCACCGGCTTTACTTCCCTTCCGAAGGAAGCCATGCTAAGGATTTTTATAGCTGTTTTTGAGAAAATAAAAAGTATAAACGTGTTTCCATGTAAAGGACAGTATAGTACTAGGAGATTTGCTTGAAAATCTGTCACATCCTTAGAAGATGCTGAAATTAATTGACAAGTTTAGTATTTGCTTGAATTTTAATTTTTGAGTTAGCCATTTTCTCTGCCTCCATTCACTATAGGGTTCCCAGCAAAAAATGTGAACCTAAATTCCCTGACCACAATTTTGTATTTGCAAGTTTTTAACAACCTCCTCCACCCCCTATGTAATACCTGGCACCCCATATTACCAAGTTTAAGGTTCTTTCTGCACACTTTACAGTAGGCTTCAAATTGATTGCCCAGTACAGCAAGCTATTCTACAAACTCTGAATTAAGTAATGAATCCAGCCACTGAGAGCTGAATTTGGGGGGCACTAAAGTCTTATGATGGGATAAATCATTCCAAAACTGCAGTCACAAAAAAGTGAAGAACCTTATCTCTATAACACGTATGAAAGCATTTATATACATATCAGTTCCTCCACATTTAATTTCAAAATCATCAGTTGAAGGGTTGGCAGAGGAACTTTTAGGAGCAAAAAATGTTGTAATCCTTCTTAATATGTAGTTTTTTTTATCAGTATGAATTATCAGACATGTCATAACTTTGAACCAATTTCCCTGACACATGTCAATTTTTTAAATACTCCGCTGACTTTCCCTGAATTTCAAGTTCGCTGGGAACCCTGCACACACTAGGATAGGACAGAATTCGGCATAGAGGGGGACTTAGCACTCAACCTACATAGATCTTTTGTACCTATGCTCCTGACAGGGCGCCTCTGGAAGGGAGGGAGGGATAGGGTGAGGTGAGAGGAAACAAGAGGGCAGCTGGAACAGGGGGCACGACAGACAGACAGCAGGGTCCCTACCGTTTACAAATATAAACTCCCTGGCTGGGTACTACAGCCAGCAGTCCCCCCCCATGGGCTTACACATCCCCTGGGGGGCCCGGGGCCTGAACCCAGAGATTGCATTCTGGGGAACGAAGGTTTCCACAATGGAGAAAAAGGAAATTTGGGGGACTTAAGGATCCTTCCCAGCATTTGCCTAGCAACCCAGGGAAACACCCGAAAAAAAAACCCCACAGATCAGGAAGGTCGGCCATGGGAATCAAGCCCATGACCTCCCAAATGCGGACCACAAACGTTACCGCCTGAACCATCCCGCTTGGTGCGCACACACTAACCCCCTTGATACCAAACTTCTGGTAAGAGGCAGAGAGAGTAATAGTTAAAAACATGGGTAACTAACAGTACACTTTCCTTAGAAACACTTTGTAATACATAAACAAATTCTTTGATGCAGTCTGGTAAAGCAGTTATCTGTTCCACCATTTTCAATTTATTATATTACTTCAGTGAGTGGAAAAATTGTATATATTTTCAAAACAAAACAAATAGTTACTTAAAAGTTAAAAACTTCTGTCAACCTTTAACAGCGCTTTTTGCTACACTTACTTGCCACCTAACAGAGTGGAACAAAACTATTCTTAAAGGTTGACAAAAGATTTTAACTTTTGATTACCATGCTCCAGTTCTAAAAACTTTTTCATTTTGAATAGTTACTTAATTTTGGATGTTAATACATCCATAACATCATAATTTTCATAATTCAATAAAATAGTTGTGGTAATTTTGTAAAAACATTTCACTTCTACAGCTCATGAAGTTTTTCAGAAAAGTATACCTAAATATACAAATGCTTATGCAAAAAGGATTACTTATTCCGATTTAAAACTTTATAGGCACTGGTTTGATGAACTTCTTGGGATTTGCGCTGAGTGATGATCAGGTTGTACAAGCTTTTCACCATCTGTACTTTGTGACCTACAGGCAGCTGTGTCACTATTTATTTGGTTCAGGAAATTGGCCAATCATGCCCGAGTGTGACAGTACACTGACAAAGACCACCTATAACCTGATAACTCAGTTGAAACCATTCACTAATTGAGCAGAAATTTGTAACAATTTTGTATAATCATGCAATGTATGTAATGTAATTAAAACCTGTAAAACTTTCCCTTATCCAGCAAAGCATAATTTTGTGATGGCCTGAGTTTTGGAATGCATAAAATGTTCAGTGTAGCAAATGTACAAAAATTGTGTAAAATACAGTAATCCCATTTCATAAGAATCCTTGAAGACCTGATAGTAATGCTTCTTTCTGTTACACATACTGAAAAATCTTCCTGGTATCACAATTAACACGTATTAAAGCAAGGAACAACACTTCAAAGGCAATACATAGATTTCTAAATTTCATATTTTATGCTTCATAACATCAATGATGAACAAAAGCTGTCACAAAAAGTAAGAAACATATCCCGTAATCATAGAATAAGATAAACAATTTAAATGAGGAGTTGACTTTACAATTCACATCCTCCGTTATTGAATGTTTGCACCCATTATCAGAGGTCATTAATGGTGCAATAAAACTTTAAATCTGCACACTATGCATTTTGTTGCAGCCCACAGAAAAGGGATCATGACTGTGATGAAGGATAGACACACAGATAAGCTCTGGCCTATCACAGCACTGTATACCATTCAGTCTATAATCTTAAGTTACAACGTAATAGAATTTCATATTTTGTCATTTCTGTGGTGAAAATCTGTAACACTTTGAATCTGCCCACAAAGCAGTAAAAATACCTCCTTTGCCATAAAGTTGTAAAAACATCTCTGCTCCTGTACATTTTACAGGCAAGCTGTAAAAGTTAGCAAATATGATAATGAACCACCTAAATGTAGAAAAATAGAAACAAAACAATATTACAGTCGTGAAAAAGTTTACAGCATCTCATGTAAACAGAACTTCAACAATAATGACAAGATTCAGAGTGCAACAACAATGGCACATAGTCCAGAGTACCAGACTTCTATAACCTTAAATACATTAGTTTCTTCAGCTACAAAAATCAGTACAACGATTAAATGCAAAATATTATTTACACAAATATTTAAACAACATTTTTGATAAAACAATTATGTGAGCAAGCAATTCAGCAGGTGCATTTTAACACTGTAATCACTATGGTGCATCCCCCATTTCGCCAAGCAGTATTTATATTTCTGCTTAAGAATATTTTAAGACTGATTTATATTTGCAACATATACTTCTTTATAAAGCTAGGATAAAACCTTAAAGTGAAAGAAATGGATTGTGTACATTTGTTCACGACATACAAAAGCAAGTTAACATATTTATAAAGAAGGGGGAGGAAAAAGCATTACAAGTTGGCAAAGCATTATCGTAGAGTAAAAATGTGCAAGCCAGAAACCAAGCAATCTAGCACTTACCAGAAGGCAAATATTACTAAAACTGGCCCAGAAACCAACCACAAAATGGGAAACAAAAAGAAATGGCACAATTAAAGCTCACATCAGATCACAATGAATGAGGGAATGGGAGGGCTTGGGAATGTTTCAGCCAAATGAAGACACTCATTTGTACAACTCAAGCTCGCCTTAGCCTGCAAATTCCGTTTATGTATATCTCATTTTACTTATCAAAACACATTTATATAGGGGTATTAGTTTAGATTTTATTTACAGCAAAGCACAGACTATTTAATTACATCGCCATGGTCTTTAAACAACATAAAAAGATTCTGTGCTTATATTCCCAAAGTGAATGACACACAGCAAACGCTGTTGAACCAAAAACAAAAGCTGGAATGCACATTGAAAAAAATTTAACAGCAATGAAAAACACAAAACGTCTTGCATCTGTACATATTTATTTATATCTTTATTTTAGCATTTTAAATTAACTAATAGCTTTAGCTTACTATATTAAACAACAGCTTCTATTCTGTTCTTACTGGAAACAAGGATTTGATAATAAATAGGTAAAATGGCATTAAGTTTTCTATAATTTAAAGCTGGCATTTACTACTAAGAAAAGCTAATGTTTCGACCAAAAATTAGCCAGCTGGTTTAATCATGTTTACTCCCATGTTTCAAATTTAAAAAGTAACACAGTATAGTTTGCAGCTTGTTTTCTGCATGTTTAGGCCAACAAGTTATTCCTACCTAAATATGATGCTGTCCAAATCAAATGGATATTCTATAATGCCCGTGGTGGGCGCCCTGGCCCTGAGAATGTCCTGCTCGGTGGGGAGGTAATCTGCCTTCTCGATTCGCTCGAGATCACTGAGATAACTGCAACAGTGAGAAGGTTGGGGCAAGGGCCCATAGAGGGCCGTGTCACACAAACATACAACATAATATCATGCAATAATAGCTACGCAAGGCTTGCAAACACATACAACTTTTTCCCTTTCTTCCTCATAAAAAGCGGTGTTATTTTTCAAATGCTGTTTTCCCTTAAATGTGCTGTGCAGTGTGTCAAATACAAGTGAACAATGGGCAATGAATTGCAACAAATTGAGAAAATAACTACACTTTAACAACAAAAATCTAATGAGTTTCATTCAGATAACTTTCTCCACCCACTATCATTTATTTGTACATAGCGTTTTATGAAAGTTTATTTTTCTATTTCATTCTAGTCAAGATAAACCTTTGCACAAATAGTTTCATTATAATTTTGTTGTAGGTACACAGGCAACAGAGGAAACCAAATCAATACTGAGATGTTTAAAAGCTAATCACTATATGCTGGACTAGAAAGTCCATACTCTTTCCATGACATATTGAGAAACAACTGAATAGTGACAGCACTTTAAAGTCTCATAGTACTGAAAAATTCAAACCAATAACAATGTATATCTTGGAAATAGCTAATGCCACAAACAATCTTGTGATACATTCAATGACTTTCTCCACCTTCTATCATTTATTAGTGGGTATACAAACTATTCTTACTAAAGCTTATTTTTCTATCCAATACATTTTAATCCAAATTAACCTTTGCAGAAATAGCTAAATTACGAGCACATTTCGTTATGGATTCAAAGGCAACAGCAAGTCAAATGTTTAAGAAAGAACTGGACGCAACATGCTGGCCTTAAAATTCTGTACTGTTTCCATGCAATCGCAAGAAACAATTGAATGCTGACAGCACTTCATGAGAATGGCCAAGTAATGAATAATTCGAACCATTAAAAACAGATATCTCAGAAATGGCTTATGCCATAAAAACCTTATTCCTTTTTTTTAGTTCTTGTACAAGATTATACAAAATTCCTTCCAAATGAAGAGGACTTCACAGGCTATTGACGGAAAATTCAATATATAAATTTTATTTGTCATGTAAATATCTTTATGGTATTTTAATCAAAATCGTTAGCCATTTTTTAGAAAAATATCCCATGTAAAGGGGTAGTTTGGGGTGGGGGTATTTTCTTGAAGATCTTTGTGTCGCATCTTTGGAAGTACTGAACCTAAATACCAAGTTTGGTATTTATCAGACTTTTCATATTTTAGTTATTTATTTAGGGGGCCTCAAAACCTGTACTTCCAGTGAAATCTCAGTATGAAATTTTAGGGTGTAATGCAATACCTTCCCTACCTATTATGTACATGGAGAGGAAGTAAAACATTATTTTAAATAAAGTGTGTGCTTTAAAGACAAATACAATTTTTGAGTAGTACATTTTTGTCTATCTTTTATGGTTTACCAGTTATACAAAATTATAAAAAAATTGCTTAAAAATGTAGACTTCAAAGGCTATTCCAAGAAAATTCAAGATATACATTTTGTTTGACATGTAAATCTTTAAATATATGATATTTTAAACAAAATCATTAAGAGCCATTTTTAAGAACATCAAAAATTGTGAAAAATCTTCTATTTAAACAGTAGTTTGGAGTGGGAGGGATTTTCTTGAAAATTATATCGTATTCTTGGAAGATGCTGAACCTAAATACCAAGTTTGGTATTTATTGACATTTTGTTTTTGCATTATGCTGTTCACAGATACTCTACATAAACCTTTTTCTAAAAATACTGCTTTTTGGGGGGGGGGTCATTCAGGACTCAAAACATGTTTTTCTGGTAAAATCTCTGTATGAAATTCTTTAGTGGAATACAATACTTTCTCTAGTAAGTATGTAGTACAGAAACTAAAAATGGCTTCAGAGGGCACAAAGCACCCCAAATTCATTTTCTGGTTTCAGACTGCCTCAGGTTTCTTTCTTCTGGAGGTAAAAGGCGGATAAATAGTTTAGGTATGTAAACAGTTCCGCCACTGAGGAACAATGGAATTCCAAGTGTTACATCTACATATGTTTTATACTTTGAGTTCAGTGATTGTTTGAAATGAATGTGATTTCGCTTGTCATATTTCCTAAAACTGGAGCATGATATGGCAATGATTTTCGACAAAGCATAAAACTTTTATACTCTATAGAGACAGAAAATCAACTAAGATCAGACTAAAGTTCTGTTGTAAGATACTGATCCCAGACTAACAATTCTAACCTTAGCTTCAATCGGAGTTCATAAAAGAACGCTTAGGAACAATGTATAAAATATTTAATGGGTAGCTGAAGTGATATTAGCAACCAGTGATTGTCATCTGTTTTAGTTAATATTTTGTATTTGCAGTGAATACTATTGTATTAAGTGCAAGATGTGACAGCTTTAAATAAAATGAAATGAGCAGCCATAGACAAGCAGTGGAGAAAGCAATAGTTGTATACGTTCATTTTGGAATTGATACTTTTTCACAACTCTAAAATATAATAAACCTACAGAAATGAAACTCTACCAAACCCTTACATATTTGTTACTACCTATGAAGTAGAAGAGACATGAAATAACCCTTACATAGGTTGGTAATACTTGAAAAAAGGTCCACAACACATGGGGATAAAAATATATAACAAACTGCCACAAACCCTTAGGAAAATGCAAAACCAATATCTCTTCAAAAAGTTTGTAAAACATTTGTCATTTCGATTAAGGAGTAAGGTATATGGAAGATGAACTGTGATCTCAATATATTTTTGTGTCCATATAATTCTTGGGAATTTATGCTGTACATATGTGATGTGTTTATCCCACACTTGCAAATAGTTTAGAATTAGTAGTAATTCTTAGTGGAAAATGTCTGCTCATATAAATATTACTTTTACTTGCACAATTCATTTTATCTACATATATTTTATAATATCTGATGAAATATGTACTCAAACTAATAAGCCTGCAGCCTCAAAAGTTTAGAAAATTAAAACTTAATCTAAACTGCGAGGAAAGAATTTTGCAACAGGATATATTAGAAGTGTACATGTAAAGCTCCCTAGTATTATGAGTGGTGGGCAAGTACTGATTTACTAAATACCTGAGAAGGACAGGAAGCCATATTCATGTAATGCTATTAGCTATCCCCACTTAGCTACACTTGTTACATGTGTTAACTAATCTTGTTATGTATCAGGAAATAACCTTGAAAGCTACAAATTATACTCAACATGAAAATATTGAGTCCTATTGCATCACTATGTGTAAACGTAATCACAAAACTGAAATTTCTATAAATAAAGCTCAATTTTAGATGACTAACTAAAGTTAACATCTACAATGAAACCAAAAAGTGCATTTTTAGTGTATGTGTGAGCGTATGTTGCCTTTGTGCAACAAGAATGGTATAACTGATTATTATGAAACTTGGTATACAACATACCTTTACGCTATGGCATCTTAATTACTTACGTTACCATACGACATAAACAAAACTTATTACAGCAAAAAGGTAGAGCTCAATAACCCCTTTGCCATTATGGATGGAACGGTTCTGCCATATGCAGATGCCCTTCACCTGTTATGGACAGAATGGTTCTGCACACAGATTAGAGGTATGTAAATTTAAACAAAGCGTTGTTTTAAGTTAACTTGTTGACAATATCATTCATTACGCACCTAGTGTAAAACTGAAATATGCTATGAAGGAGTTTTATTACCCTGTTTGCATAATATTTCATGTAATTTTATGACTTATGAGTGTGATTACACCACAGTCATACTTATTGTAATATACTGCAACACAAAGAGTTTTGTGTGCCCTTGTGATGTCCCACTGTGTTTGGAACCTGGTTTTTAAAGTGTATCACAGCATGAAAATAAAGTCTGCAGAATCTCTTTCTCTTGTGAATGTTACATCAGCTGAGGAACTTCACGTGAGTATGTATTGACTGTGAAGGTTACAAAGATCCTCATCATGTCTTTACTTATATTTGTGTGTAGTAAGACATTCTTTATCATTCAGAGGTTAATAAGAGAAGGTACATCTCCATCAATAAACAAACATGAATGATGCCATGCAGGAAATTCTTGGTACTTTGTTCTGGTCCTAGACTCTAAAGGCTGGTTCACAACCACCCGAGAACGGTAACCAGAACGGAAACGAGAACGGGAATGCATATCGATCACAAAGTGAAAGTCGATTTTGCGCTTTGGAATTTCATTTGTTTTTAACTGATCAATGATATTTTTTCACCTACTTCCAATTTAGCCAAGCCGACGTCAAAATTCGATAAGAGTGAACATTATCTAAATGCATATTGTGACATATGCAGAGATTATAGAACATACGTCTCTCTGGTCACCGGGATTTGAGTTGGCAGTTGGAGCTTGGGGTAGGGGGAATTAGGAACCTTAGGTGGGGATAGCGTCCCCGACGCTTCAGGAAGTGTCGTTTGAGACAGAGAGTCAGTGGGTGACCTTCGAGCTGCAAGGACGTGAAACTGCCTTCTCCGTGCCAAGCATGGCAGCCTCGCCCGGCGGACATGTGGGCTAAGAGTGTAAGCACTACGATATCTATCTTTATCTATTAAATTGTGAGCCATCCATTCTCTTGAAGTTTTAAATGTGCTAGTGTAGAGTCCTTTCCTTCCTTTAAGCCATGTAACGTTTCTGATTAGTAATATTTTCTGTACTTTCTTTAGCTGCGTCCCTCGTCA
Source organism: Deroplatys truncata (assembly GCA_030765065.1). Classification (NCBI taxonomy): domain Eukaryota; kingdom Metazoa; phylum Arthropoda; class Insecta; order Mantodea; family Mantidae; genus Deroplatys; species Deroplatys truncata. The sequence goes on from CM060987.1 coordinate 193,947,746, forward strand.
TAGCCTCGCCATGTAAGAAATTGGTTAATTTTCCAGTACACCTCTGCAAGCGAGTAGCTCCCCATCATTTTTGAGTATTAATAAGAAGAGGCTACGACAATATCCATTACATTTCCAATCCCTCTACTTGTGCCAAGCTTTCATTCCTTTATTTAGTGGCATACATTAAAGTTGTTTGTTGTTCTTTATTAATTTACACCTGTTTTAGCTGTCCTTTGTAGCTTTTGCCATCATTTGTTAGGTAACAGCCAGTTTTGAGTTGCATATAAACAAACTACAAATGACCCTATCACTTGAGGAACCAACGCTTATTGGATTTGCGGGTTCGGGATGAGGCTAGAAACCAAATTTACTAGTAATTCCTTCCAGTTTCATGTTTCCAGCTTGCGACCATAGAGAGCACTAGCTGCTGTTTCATGTCACGGCCGCCTAGAATAATCTCTAGAGTGAAGAGTCGAATATGCACAATATGGATCTAATATGCCATGCCCGGGAACGAGAACGAGAAAGTTAAAAGTTGGGCAACTCTTCTTTCCCGTTCCCGGGCCCCGGGAAGGCTTCCCATCGATTGCAAACACTCCCATTTGAATACATGTATTTCAACTTTCTCGTTCTCGTTATGGTTACCGTTCTCGTTGGTTGTGAACCAGTCTTAACTGCTGACTTTGTGTCTTCAGTCAGTTTGTACAAAGTACTCCAAGCAGATGAGAAATATCTAACAAGCTTTTCTGCATATTAAGCCCAAATTAGCTATCTAACTTTTTGAAAAAAAAAAATATATATATAAAATAAAAAAATTAAATTTTTCATCAATATCAAATACAACTGCAATCAATGCATATCTTTAGTAGCTCTATCCTTGTTGGTATACAATTCTGAAAATATATATAATTTTGTTTCACTCAAATATCTTAAAAAATAATGGAATAATTTGCATTTTAACCAACTCAAGAAGAGTTAAATTGTGGGCTAGGATTTAAACCTATATTGGCAGACTTACAGCATGAAGGGACAGTTTTCTCAATGCTTTTTTTAAATAAGAAGATAAATTTATATGCAAGTTGAGATTTTTATTATTCCAGCTTCACGTGCTACACCACAACTCACTGGGACATGTTTTGGAGACTGTTGTCTACATCATCAGCCTAGATTCACTGCTGTGGTTCCTCCTGTGACTTGTAGATGGTGTTTTCTGGCTGGATATACTGTACAATGAGATCCTTTTCATATGGGGCATCAAAGTTTAATAAACTGCATTATTCTTATGTACAAATAATTTTCCCAAATTCAGAGTTCTGTTGGTTTTTAAGGGACTTTAAGAGCTTTGATTTCTTTCAGCTGATGATTAAAATTTTCTGCAACTACTCATTTCTCCATTTGTTTAAGTTTCAAATTTCCATGAGTTCTTTAAACTTTGTGTCCCTGTTCCTCACTGTTTCCCCTATGTAATCTTTCTTGCAACCTTGACATCCAATTTCATAAATACCAGAAGCTTTTCCCACTGGAATTTTTAACATACTCTTTCCATGACATGGTGAGAATAACTGAATAGCAACAGAACTTTGAAACAATGACAAAGTATCTAAAAATTCAAACCAATAATAAGTGGTATCTCAGAAATGGCTGATGTCACACAAGAGGTTATTTGAAATAAGGTCTGTGTTACATTTTTTGTCTAGAATGTTTTTGTTTATCTCTTGTGGCTTACCAGTTAAACAAAATTATACAAAATTGCTTCAAGCGAAGAGGACTTCACAGGCTATTCCAAGAAAATCCAAGATATACATTTTATTTCTGTAAAAACCTTAAATATACAGCATTTTAATCAAAATTGTTAGTGCAATTTTGAGAAATTAAATAATTTTGAATTATTTTTTTTTAACAGCACAGTATTTAGTGTGCAGGGTATTTTCTTGAAAATCGAGTCACATCTTCAGAAGATGCTGAACTTGAATATCAAATTTGGTGTTTATCCAACATTTTGTTCTTCAGATATGCTGTTCACAGACATGCTGATATCTCTCTTTTCTTTCTCTCCAAAGTACGTATTTCCATTTAAAATATGACATCAAATTTTTGGGTAGAATACAATACTTCCGCTTACCTGGTATATGTAGTGGCAGAGAAAGTAAAAAAGGAGCTTTATTACCAGTTTTCAAAACATCACATGGCATGTATTTTGCTCAGAGAGTAAAGGAGTGACGTATGGCAAGGTGACTGAGGGGGAAGGATAGAGGGAACAACATATATTTGAATCTCTACTCTTAATGCAATAACTCAAGTACACCTGAGAGTTCTGCCAGTAAATGAACAAATTAATTACAAATTTAGTATACCGTTTTTATCATTCTAAATTTAGATGGCAGAGAAACTGTGGTTAAAGAAAAATTAAAACACTATTTACTACCTCAACACTTATGACACACTGCACATAAACATTTAAGGAACTCCAGTGCATGAGTTAATATAAAACTGGTTACAGCAAAGCTAACCAGCTAAAGTAACATTCTAAATACTTGTCACATTCTTTGTCTAAAGTCAGGAGCTACATTTACACTTGCATTGGCTTGTATATCATGTTAAATTATACTATGTATGCATTTTCAATTATAAACTGGTATGTTCTTTAATAAAGCATTCTGTAACACACCTAATGGCACCTAGAAAAATACAATTTTCAAAGGACACACCGAAAAATATTTTCATAAGCAATTACTTTCCTCGCAGATATTTACACAATGATTAAAAAAGAAAACAGCTGCTATTGGCTCACTGTCTGAAGATTGCTTTACCAGAAAGGAAGAGCTATCCAATCCTGATACAATTTATGAGATATCTAAGTAGAAATCTTTGGTGAAAGAAGTTTATAAGGCAACAAGAACGAAAGCAAACCCAAACTGAAAATAATACAACCACTTTCTAAACAGGATGAGTATATAACTAAAAGTATGATAATTATAAACAAAGTAGACTTTCATGGACACTGTTGTAACTTGGTGAAGAGATTCGCAGGCTCTACTGGCTACTTCTTTTTCCCAGATGTTTCATCTACTCCTGTGGTAGATACCCTCAGTAGCAACAGGATGGTTGAAGTGTACAGCTGGAATCTCGGCTGCAACTGTGGTTTACACCATTGTTGGAGATCTGCGCGGACCACACAGCCCAGGCTCAATTGTCTTAATTCTGTTTTAAATAATATCGTTTTTCAGTTTTCTATTACTATTACAAGCAGTCCACGAAGTACTGCTGTGTGCAGTGTGAAGGGACCTGGCTTTAATTTCTGGCACCAGCATGGAGATTTTTTTCCCCTGCTGAGAGGCCTTGTAAGAAATGCCTTTGGGACAGATTGAAGAATGACATTACAGAAGTAGTGGCAGCTGAGCTCCTGGAATCTGCATGTAGTAAACAACATGTTGACAGCATACATGCCGCCCCTGTTACTGCACTCTGCCCAGCATGTCCTGGATGTGAATGAATGGAAGAGTTTGCAGTTGCAGTGCTATTGTAACTTTATACATAATTGACCAATGCGAGAATTTATTAAAATGTAATAGATTAATCTTTTCATCTTTATTTTCCTTTACATGGAAAAGTTTTCATTATTTTCTCAAAAATGGTTCTAACGATTTTTATTAAAATACTAAACGTTTAAAGTATTTACTTGGCAAACTGCATATGTTGAATGTGATGAATTAATTTGTTGGTATTTAGTTTCAACCCAAGCCTGACAAACAATTTCTAAAATTAAGCCCAAACCCAGCCCACTTGTCTCACAAGTGGTGCAAAACACAGTTACAGCCAAGACTATCACCAGAACACTTTGACCATGTTACTGCCACTGAGGATATCTACTGCACGAGTGGACAAAACAGGGAAGGAGCCCAATAGACCATGGCCTACAATCCCGAATCTCTTCACTAAAGTTTCTTTACTTTGCAAACAAACAGAGGAGCAAACCTCCCTTAACCGGTAGAAAGTCCAGGTTCCAGTCATACAGATAAAGAACCATGTTGCACAGTTTTCAAAACCTTCAATGAGCAGATAAAAATTCCTAATTAGGGGTCACCTGGCAGCTCAAGAGTTGAGCCTCTATATGCCATCCTAGTCACAAGTCATGCCACAATCAAAGTCTGCCTTCATATGAGGGTGGATTGACAAGTCCATAACTTTGACAAGAGACAGCGTTCAAATCACAGGTTTCTTGTTTGCACCCAAGTCATACATCTATTCTGGGTATAATCGCAGAAATTCATCGTCATTTGTTTCTCAGAACATTGTTGAGTGTGTCTAAAATAAGCAGATGTGTGTTACTTCGTAGGAAATGGAGAAAAGTGAATTTCATGTTCTGATAAGGCATGACCTTTTTGCATGATAGGATGGTGAAGGAAACAGAAGAAAAGCTGAACAAGTGATGTGACCGTTCAAGCACAAGAACTGCCGTGCGCACAGGACAGCCACACAACAGAAGAAATGATGAACAAAGTTCACGGTATTGTGTTGGAAGACCGCCGAGTGAAAATCCATGAAACAGCCAAGACTGTAAACATCTCAAGTGAACAGGTGTATAACATTCTGCACAAATTTTTGGGTATGAGAAGATCAAGATGGGTGCCGCAACTGCTCACAGTTGAGAACAAGCAGAATCGTGTGACCATTTCACAGGGATGTTTGAACATGTTCCAATGCAACCCAAATGAGGTTCGCAGCGTTATATCATGGTTGATGAAACTTGGATCCATTACTATCAACCTGAAACCAAACAACAATCAAAGAAGTGGATTTCCTTCGGCAAACCTGCTCCAAAGAAAGTGAAAAATCATGGCAGCTGTCTTTTGGGATTCACAAGGAGTGATAGGCATCCACTACCTGGAAAAGGGTAAAACAATCGCAGGTTTATATTATGCCAAATGCTGGATCAGTTTCACAAGGAACTGTTAAAGAAATTACCCTATTTGGTGAAGAAAAAGTTGCTCTTTCACTAGGATAGTGCACTTGCACGCAAGCCAGCCATTGCCATCGCAAAATTTGTGGAGTTGGGCTATGAACTGCTACCTCACCCACCATATTCTCCAGATATAGCTCCAGACGACTTCTTCCTATTCGCAAACCTGAAAAATTGGCTCGCTTTGAAGAAATTCACGTCCAGTGAACATATCATGGCAGAAACAACCTCATATTTTGCAGACTCCCAAAAAAAATAATATTTTTTGGATGGGTTAAAAAAAATTGGAGAAACATTGGGTAACATGTATTGAATTGAAAGGAGACTATGTTGAGAAATAAAATTGATTTTTTGGAAAAAATTGTTGTTTTCTTTAAAAAGTCACAGACTTATCAATCACCCTCGTCTTATGGTCTTCACTTCAGCAACCACTATCTGGAGTCATTGTGGATTGACTGGACTCCTATAGACATTAAGTACAGAGCAGTCACTGTATGTTGGGGCCACAGATTGCATGTACGCATGCTCTGCCTGCACTGCAGTGATCTTTTCCACTGCATACTAGTGGTGAATGACCCACTCAAGGGTATGTTTATCAGCTGTGTTATACTCGTACTGTCAGTTGCTATCTTCTGCTCATGCTGTAAGCTCTAGTCTGTGCATCTCAAATATGAAAGTTTATTCAAGACATTAGTGTTCTATGTGATTTCCTTAAGACTGTTCTTGTTGCTGTTCTTATCTTGTTATTTATCTATTGAAGTGCCTACCAACAAATTCACGCTTGAACAACGAATTTTTATATATGATACATACGTAAAAATCAAATCATGTAGATAGGTGCGGACAATTTCAGGAGAAACTCCTGATATTCCAGTTCCAGATAGAGAAACTGTTAAGATATCTGATTAATACGTTTAGGACAATGGAATCGTTAAATGCTAAGCCTAAGAAGCAAAAACAAAATGTTCTAACGAAGGAAAAAAAGTTTGACAAAATTGGTGCATCATTCAAACCTAAAGAATAAAGTTTATAGGAACAATCTCAACACCAAACATGAACTTAAGGACTATATAAGAACAGAAATTTCATCTGAAGAGGTCAAGAGTGTCTCAATGCAGATGACATCACTTTCAATACACCTTATAACAAGATTAGTACTCATTATACTGCATGTTATAATAGTTTGTAAGTAAAGCAAGAGATTTAGAATGAAAACACCCTCCAGTGTAATAGACAGTACATGGAGCACACCCAAACACACGATCCACAGCCCCACAATATAGCAAACGCTCTGTATTTCTGTTGTACAATCCCATCCTCTTTATACCTGATACAAAGTTGGCTTAACCAAGGAATGCTAACTCATCCCTATCCCATTGAATTTGCTTGACATTTTTGATTCACACCCAGGAAAATAAAAAACAAAATTCTGTTCTCATCATACTGTTTCATTTGTAATTTTTTTGTTGTCACATCTCTCATAGATTTTTCTCTCTGTGGACTGAATAAAAATAGAGAAGAGTAGAAACAGCCAGTATTTTATTTACATTCCCTTCCTTACTTTCTTCCTGAAGCTCTTAGAATTGACTGCAAATTATTTGAAATGCATTAACTTTCATTTCAATATCTTTGTTGAATTTAAAACAAAATCACATCCTGTGAAACTGGAATATTTGTTGTAACATTCCTTTGTCTATTCATTTGATCTAATAGGCTCTTTGCCTCTGAAAGTAATTATCTTTGTTTCATTAACCGGAGCTTTCTAATTACGATATCTTGTAAAACAACTCTGTGAAGAATCAAGGTGTTTCCTCATTATCCAATCTTACTCTCTCAGCAACAGAATATATTTTTCTGTAACAAGAATGTTTGGGCAGGGTTACAGTCCTCTCTCCTGGAGCAATGAATCATATTTCCTTCTCTGAATTGAAAATATCAATATTTGTCATTAGCTCAAGATCTTCTGGTAGAAAATTGAATTTTATAAATTCTAGCTGCTTCTCTTGCATTGCTTTTACTTCTGCAAACATTATGGGTCTGGATTATGAACAGAGGAAAGTTCCAACACTGTGACCAATGGTAGGCCTAATGTACACACTAAACCTCCAAGAGGAAGAATTGAATCGAGGGAGTATGACAAACAGCAAGATCTAATGGTGGCTGATACAGTGCAACAGTCTTTGACATTTTCAGATTGAACATCTATGGCAGAGCAACACTTCAAAACAGCCCTATCCATAGGAAAAGTTGCATGTAGGGAGTATTGATGCCGGGATAAATCAGTACAACATCCCTACAATACCACCCTCCCATTTCCAAGGACAGATCAGAGGTAGAGAAACACAAGGGAAGAAATAATTCTCTCCTCAAATATGCACTACACACAGCCCTGCAACCCTGAAAGATGAAATGAGAGAGAGTAAAATTTACCTCAGCATTCACCTACCAACCTGGGAAAACCATGAAAAAACCAAAGTCAAGGTGGCCATCAGGGATTAAACCCCGGACCTCCTGAATGCAAGCCAAGTTATGTCTAAATATTTGCAAAAGGTTCCATTGTCAGCATTTAATGCAGCACTTTGGTTATCCTGTTTTACCTCAGTGCTACTCATGTCGGGATGACTTCTTTTTGTAATTCAAGGAATTTTTGCACTATCTGCTACTCAACACTATTATCAGAGGAAAACAACAACAGTAGTGATATGTTTCTTTAATTTCTGCCTGGCTGTTCCAATAACTATGTCTCCTTCACAAGAATTTTTTATTGTATGTATAGTAAAACAGGTTGCTCAAGATGACACATAATTATTTGATGCAATGTGACGATTTTCATAGCCAAAAAACCACTGTCTAGAACAGTTGTGAATTAGAATATAAAACATCTTGAGCGCCGGTTTCTTATATTCACTAATTTCTGGGTGCTACACAGATATTCTTATTTTGCTTTAAGATCACAGACAACCTAAGTTTCAAACTTTCAGACACTTTGTTCTGAGAACATGGAATATCAAAAACCTTTCATGCCATCTCAAGCACCTGGGACAAAAAGAGCAGCAACTGTCTTACAAACTTACATTTTGGTAACGAAGTTTAAAAAAAAATGGTCCAGCCATTTAATGATGAAAAATTGTTTAGAATACCAACAAATCACCATTAATATTTATTACAATTTTGTTCAAATAAAAAAAGAAGAAAGAAAGGAACATAACATGTTATGCAAGCCAATATGTAAACTAAGCTCACTGGTTTAATGTAACAAAATGCATACACAAGAGACAGAAAGAGAGAAAAAATTAACCCAATGCTATTCTAAGAAAATCCCAGGCAGATAACATGACATGACAATCCAGACAGGCATACAATCCCAGCGAGCGAGCATTCACGAGAACACTATCTTGTCACGATATCCTCGCTCTCTCCCTACCGTACCTAAAACGTATCTCTTCCAAATCAAAAGGGTATTCTATTATACCAGTTGTGGGGACCCTGACACGCAAGATATCTTGCTCGGTGGGGAGGTAGTTTGGTGCTGCCACACGGTCGATTTCCATCAGGTAACTGCAATGTAAATACAAGCTCAAAACAAGTAACAGTACATATCATTATTGCCAAGTGCCACTCCTCGGGATTTTACAGTTGTCACATACCATACACATCATGCCATTACTGCATTCTAACATACTCCCTGTTTCATATTATATGTGATGAGAGAGACTTTTCCGTAAACATAATACATGCTGACATCCATTTCTGGACTTGCTGCAAGTAACAGCTGTTTAAAATGAATAAATAATTAATTATTAATAATAATAATGAATAAATTTACACCAATGTGAGGCATTTTTCATGGAATATACATAATACCAAGCAGTCGTTTTGTGACCCAGCCATGATTGCAAGTATGCGTGATTCACTTGCACTGCAGTGACTAGTTCTCTAGTGGTGAATAACCAACTCAAGGCTATACACTTTATCAGTTGTGAATGTCAATTGTCAGTTACTGCCTTCTGTTTGTGCTGTAAAGACTAGGGTTTGTTCATTGTGCATCTCAAAAGTGAAAGCTTACTCAAACATCTGCGTTGTTTGCGAATTACTTTAAGAATAACCTTATTATTGTTGGTGTTGTTCTTGTCTTATTAGTCTACCAAAATATTCACGTTTAAACAATGAATTTTTATGTGTGATATATACATATAAACCGAATCATGTAGACAGGTGTATAGACAATTTAAGGAGACATTTCCTGGTATTCCAGTTGCAAAAGAGATACTGCCAGATGTCAGATTAATAAGTTTAGTACAACAGAATTGCTAAACCTAAGAAGAGAAAAAGACATATTCCAATAGAGGAAAAAACTGACAAAATTGGTACAAGTCTCTAATATGTGTCTAAGGTGTGTTGTACAGCAACCTCTTTTCACTCAACTGCTAAACTTTTAAACCCTAGAGACTGAGTATTGTTTAGCCTTGTGATGAAGATGAGTGAATGCCAGCAATGTCTCAATGAAGACGGACACTACTTATGAAAAGGTTAGTACTATTATAGTGCATGTTACTATTACTCATGAGTAAGTATCAGGTGTTTTGGAATGGAAAACCCCCGGTGTCTGTGTAGTAGACCAGAGGTGGCGAAAACGGGACCTGCGAGTCATTTTAACTCGTAGGCACCGTTCTCTCTCTACCACTGTCCCTTTGTTTTTCACATGCTGCTGAGCAATGCAGTGCGTGTTGCATATTTGGTGACTCACGAAAGAAAGACGTTTTCGCCACCCTTGTAGTAGACAGTGCACTGAGTATGTATACACAAGATTCAGGCCGGGCCATAAAACAACTGCTCTGTATAAACAGTTTTCTGAAGTTAGCCCTCTGTGACAAACAGTTTATTTAAACTGCTATTAACAAACAAAGTATAGTAGTCAAAATACATGGGAAGCTTATAGCCTGCCAGACACGATTCTGTTAAGCATTCATGAGGTTTATCTAGATAGGTATAAAATCAATATCTATTTGGAAATTCCTCTCCAAAAACATGTGTTGCATTCATATGACTTTCTCTACTCACTTTTCTACAAACTTTTCATCAAAAGCTTATTCTTCTATCTACTTCTTGTTGATGATGTAGTAAAAGAAGAATACAGTCAGCTAGTCAGATTTTTAAAAAAGGATTGCTATATGATGGCTATTTGCATGACAATGAGGAAAAAAATGGAGACACACAACCTCAAAAAATATATTAGTATTTGAAAATGCAAATCAATGACAAAGAATATCTTGGAAATGATTACTGCTACAAAAAAAAATTATTTTACATAAATTCTGTGTTTTAACAAGATCCGTGTCTTTTGTGTACTAAGATTTTATGTTTCTCTTATGGTTTAAGAATTATACAAAAACCATTCAGAAATGAAGATGACTTCAGAGGCTATTCACAGATAATTCAAGACACATATTTTATTTGGCATGCAAATATCTTATACATATTTTAATTAAGATCATTAAGAGCCATTTCTGAGAAAATCAAAAATAACGAAAAGGTTTCCAGTTCAAGTTGCTAAATGATATTCTGGAGTCAGGGAATTTTCTTGAAAATCTCAATGGAGGATCCTGAACTAAAATACCAACTTTGGTATTCAACAGAGATTTTCCATTTTTGAGTTATGCTGTTCATGGACACATGGGACTTTTCTAAAAATGCCTGCTTTTTGGATTCAGGGGACCTCAAAATGTGTATTTCCAGTGAAACTTCCACATCAAATTTTTGGGTGGAATGCAATACTTGCTCTACCTTATAGATAAGTAGCAGAAAAAGTAAAAATCACCAGACACTGCACATCTGTGCAAATTTAGGAAGCTTGATATTGCCTTATTGGTTATATTTTCATACGGTCTTGCATGCCTGAAAAATGTTCAGGAGTGTACTGCCTGATCTCAAGCCAGGAATAACTAGTAATGAGGAAAATTGTGTGGCTCAGAAACAAAGCAGACCTGATTTGTTTACATTAACTTGTTTGTTTTCATGTTATGTATCACCTCCCTAGAGGTTTTTCACTTTGTATACTCTTTATGATGGTCTATGAAGTGGGTAAGCCTTCCTTTTTTGTCTTCTTTCCCTTTCTCTTGTGGAGAACACTGCCATGCTGCTGTGTTGAAGGGTGAATAGATAAGAAATGAGTTACTGTGCAGCATCAAGAATCATGACCTTCAATGTGACTGAAATAGAATGCAGTACTCTGCACACATACACACACAAATCTGCATCTCCTCACTTGTTCAACCTGCTGCTGTACATGCTTCCAATTTTGTTTTCATATTCCTACCTTTGGTTCCAGTGTTAAATGTTGCCATGGGCATACTTGGGACTCAGGAGGTTGAAGGGGAGGGGAGAAGCCACATAATTAAATGCTGTATAAAATATGTTCAAAACATTGTTTTAAAGAATTAATAATTTATCATCATCATCATCATTATCATCATTTCCTCATTTTTGTCAATTAGTATCAATAAAGTATCCAATGTGGAACAGTCGTAAGAATTTCTTTAGATCAATTTTCATGGTCATCCATAACTTTATTTTTTTTATTAATTTCTCTACTACATACTCAGCAGCATTTTACCCAAAAATACTATACCGAGATTTCACTGGAAATATGCACTTTGAGGCTTCCTGAATAGATATATAAAACAGTTAAAAATCTGATGATCCTACAAAAACATTTTTCTGTCAGTTACATTAATCAAAATAAATGTTTGTAGAAATGCTTTTATTACACATTTCCTTGTAGATACAATGGGAACAGGGGAATTCAGTAGGCTTAAGTTATAGCCAAATGTTTTAAGAGCTGGTCACTATGTAATGGCTTTGAAATTTCGTTCTCTTTATATGACCAGAAGAAAAAAAACCAATAACGACTGCCAAGTGAGTGAAGTATAAATATTTGAAAATTCAAACCAATAACAAGGAATATCTCGGAAATGGTTTACTCTACAAAAAAATTATCTGACATAAACTGCATGCTTTAATGAGGTCTATGTTGTGTTTTAAGAGTTTGTCTATTTCTTATGGTTTACCAGTTATACAAAAGTCATTCAAAATGAAGGAGACTTCACATGCTATTCCCAGAAAATTAAAAATATGTATTTTACTTGTTATGCAAGTATCTTAAACATACGCTATTTTAATCAAAATAATTAAGAGCCATTTTTGAGAAAATAAAGAATAACAAACATTTTCGCATGTAAAAGGATAGTTTGGATTGGAAGGGTTTTCTTGAAAATCTTTGTATCACACTGAACTTAAATCCACACACCAATTTTTCATTTTTGAGTTATGCTGTTCATGGACCTTTTTCTAAAAAGGTGTAAGTTTTTAAATTGGGGACCTCAAAATGTGTATTTCAAATCAAATCTCAGATAAAGTAGAAGGATCTGTGTGTGTAAGTCTGTCAACATCATAACTCAAAAATGAAAAGTTGTTAAATACCAAATGTGATATTGAAGTTCAATATCTTCCAATGATGCAACACAGAGATTTTCAAGAACATCTCCCCCACCCTTAACTACCCTTTAATGGAAAGATGTTATTTTTAGTTTTCTTAAAACTGGCTCAATTGACTTTGATTGAAATATTATATTGTGTTTAAAATATTTGCATAACAAATAAAATGCTTTTCTGGAACTTTCTGGGAACAGCCTGTGAAGAGCTCTTCATTCTTTAACGACTTTCTTATAATTGGTAAACCGTAACAATGACAAAATGTTACTATACCAAAAATGTAATTCTCATTAAAGCACGCAATTTATGTCAAATAAAATCTTTTGTCATGTTAACCATTTCCAAGATATTCTTTGCTATTGGTTTGAATCCTCAAATACTTCTACTTTTTTCAAGTGTTTAGTCATTATTTGTTTTTTCTCATGTCATGCAAAGAACATAGAATTTCAAAGCCATCACATAGCATTCAACTTTTTAAAACTCTATCACTTTGGCCATCTGTATTCTTCTTATACCTACAATGAAATGTGTAAATGATGCCTTCTCTGAATTAACAAGAAGTAGTTAGAATAATAAACTTAAATAATAATAGTTTGTAGAAGAGCGAGTATACAAAGTCATGTGAATGAAACACATCAGAAATTTTTTCTATCCACTTTCACTTATAAATATTCACAAGAAATGATTTCAAATAGTTAATACCACAGTTTGAGCACTAAAGATCAAGATGATATAATTACGTTAGCTATGATGTTACAAAGGCTAATGAGAAACAAAGGGAACAAACACTAAAAGTTGAGAACCCTCTACTATGACATCGGCACTCCAGAACATGTTAAAACATATTACTATATGGCTAAGTTCTTCCTGGCTTACTGATAGAGAATACAAACATACATTAGTGCTGAACAATGGCCGGTACGCCCGATTGCTTTGTCATTATAGGGTAATTGCGATAAAAAATTCATAATGACCAGATCTTTCAGCTGAAAACTATCTATTAATTTAAATATAAAATATAATTTTACAGTTTTAGTAAAGTAACTCAAAATAAAATATTAAATTGGAAATACGAGGTGTGATCAAAAAATTTCCGGAATGGCTTCACAACAATGCTGACGCTGAGATTTCTTTAATTCTTACCCAGACTGTACATGCAGCGTTCCTTCCCGATAAAAATGAGAGTTCACGTGACTCCCTGTGACCATGTAGTGATGAGGTAGACGCTCTGAAGTGAACATGTGTTTTGCATGTGCTGCGATTTTTCCGCATAGCAAAAGTGTCAGATTATGAAGAACAAAGAACGAACATCAAAATTTGCTTTAAACTTGGTAAAACTGCAACAGAAGCCTATGAAATGTTAAGAACAGCTTATAGGGAGGAAGTTATGGGCAAAACTCAAGCATTTGAGTGATTTTCGAAATTTAAAAGTGGTGTGACATCAGTTAAAGAAGCAGATCGTTAGGGGCGACCCTGTTCCAGCAACACTGATGAAAATATCAATCAGATGAGGGAAATGGCCTTAAATGATAGGAGCATTATAATAAGAGAACTTTCTGACTCATTAGGATTCTCCTTTGGAAGTGTTCAAAGCATTTTGAAAAACAATTTGGACATGTTCTGCATCATGACAATGCGCCCGCTCACAAAGCCCTTTCTGTTTGCCAATTTTTGGATAAAAATAGGATGAATACTGTTCCCCATCCCACCTATTCTCCAGATTTGGCACCAGCAGACTTTTTTCTTTTCCCACGACTTAAAATGCGGCTCCGAAGACACCATTTTGAGGATACTGATGTCATCCATTGCAAATTGCCGAAGGCTCTGAACATGTTGAAAGAAGAGGACTTCCAGAGATGCTTCCAGCAGTGGCAGAAGTGCTGAGACAAGTGTATCAACTCCCAAGGAGACTACTTCGAGGGTGGCAGTGCAGATTAGACAAAACAAACTGTTGTGTAGTATTTATGACGTCATTCCGGAAACTTTTTGATCGCACCTCGTATTACAGGGAGAGCAGTTATACAATTTTGAAATGTGATGAGTCATCTCCATAAATAGAAGGTTCTAAACTCTAAACAAAGCTTGACAAGGTTCTCCTGCAATAAACTTAATACATTGTACTAATTCATTAATGTTGTCGTGCTGCAGTACAACTTTTCTTTCGAATGGTTATTGCTGTCAGAATTTTAGGCTTTATGGTACTGCACCTACGTGCAGAAGTTCTCTGAAACAGCTGCTGTTAGATTTTCATACCATGTGATCCATCGTTCCCTGTTTTATGCTATCAATTGTTTGCAGACAGCCTACAAACACTGGCTCCACTTGCCATCTATGAGTATGCACTGAGTTGTTTCTCTAAAAGCAGTTTTCAATTACAAAAGTAATTATTTACAACGGTTTAAATTTAATGCTATACAACCTGCAGACTGCCCAATTACTGGCTTGAGTCCTCTGCAATGCTGTTTACCTTTATCATGTTTGCCAACTTCCTGAAATTTAGACCCGCAAAACTTTTCCTTGACCAGCAAAGTGTAATAATTTGTCAATGACATGAAATTTAAAATGTGTAAAATGTTCAGTTCATTAAATGTACAAAAATTCCATGTAAAATAAATGGGAATTATATAACTCCTTGAAGACCTGGTATGCTGCTGCTTTCTGTCACACATCCTGAAAGTCTACAGCATGAAGCAGGGGTTACAGGGATGAGACCTTTAAGGCTAACTGTCCACCTTTCTGTGTGAGGGCAGCGGTTAGACTGGATGGCACCCTAATGCCATCTGCACAGCATGAAGCAGGGGTTACAGGGATGAGACCTAGAAGGCTAACTGTCCATCACATGTTGTTCAAAGAGATATCCACCAACAGATCTGCCATGACATGACCAAGGAATTAAAGTGACGTAAAATAAAATAGAATAAATAAAAAAAAAAACATAATTTCCTAGATTATGCACAGGCTTCTAGTCCATATTTTAGACTTCATAACATGAACTATAAACAAAAACTGTAACAAAAACTTGGAAACTTATTCCCACAGCCATAGGAAATGAATAAGATAATTTACGTGAGGGAGTTGACTTAACAATTGACATTGTCCATTACTCAGAGTTGACACCCATTTTACTGCAGGGTAATACCAGAGGTCACTAATGGTGCAATCAAATTTTAAATCCACACACCATGCATTTTGTTGCAGCGTTGTGAAGGGGAACCACGATCATGATGAAGGATACACACACAGATAAGCTCTGACCTCTCATAGTGCTGTATGCCAATTAGTGCAGTGCAATATAATGCAATAGAATTTAATGCTTGGTTATGTTCGTGGTGAAAATCTGTAACACTTTGAATCTGCCCACAAAGCCATAAAAGACCTCTGCTCCTGTACATTTTACGGGTAAACTGCAAAAGTTGGCAAGTATGTACTTATTATTATTGTTATGTACATTTGCAAAGGATGCATTAGTTGCAGGCACCATTTTCAGCAGTAGTACAAACTGACAACACTTGCTCTTGGTCGCAAGAAACATCAAGGATTCACACAGCCAGGCTGTGTACAGGCACTATCATAGTCTACTTTAAAGATTACTGTATTTAGAACAAACAGAAAATAAAATGTTCCTAAAATAATGTATGTTTGAATTGTATAAACTAAAAACCTAAAATGAGCCAAATTAAAGGATTTTACATAAACAATTTATGGTCAATCTGAGAGTTACGAGTCATAACTTAAAATATTCCTAAAAGATCCTTATTAAGATCATAACTCTGACTGCAACTTCTTGTATACTGCACTTTTAAAATATAGATAATTGTTTTCAATTATTTCCCCATGTACAAGTCCCCTTCAGAATATTCCAAGTGTTTCATATATCTTATAATTACAAGGGACTTCTGTATCACACAGAATATCAAGTTTTTCATAATTCTATAATATTTGCAAACCTTCGTACTAGTAGCACAATTGTGATGGTATGTGACAAAAATTCTATAACCATTCTAGGTCAAATAAAAACCACAATAAAATGCACTCACTATTTTGCCGAGTCAGTGAGCTGATATTCACGTCTCCGATCATAGCACTCTTGGATACCCGCATCCTTCCAAAGGTCCTTGATCGCTTCCACATATGGACTCTCAAATGATGTTACTGTTTCAAAGTCCACACCACGAATTAGTTCTGCCTTATCCTGTGAAAATATGCAATTCTTGGTTAGAAGTTGTTAAAGTAGCCTAAAATTCTGTTGTAAATATGTGCTTCCAACACTTGCCAATGACCAGTGCTTTTTTCAGATTACCCTACGTACAACACATACATATTTTCTTTCTTTATAAAATTAATATAGATAAATATCTGAAGCTCTCCTTAAAATTGTAAGCATTTAATTAAAACCTGTGCATGCAGAGCATTTTGAGTTGCAAAAAATGTTGGAGTAGAAGAAGCAGAAGGAAAAGGAGGAGGAGCTATGGAAAATGGACTTTAAGTTTAACAAATTGATTTATGTAAATGCCATGGGGCAATATGGAGCTTTAAAAACAGCAATTATCAAGAAAATAGGATCGAAAAGTAATGCACAATAATTTTTTCTGCCTTGGTATTGCAGCTGGAATGTTGCAATTTCACACAGATATAGTTTGAAGTTTTCACTACAGAGGGTATTTTTTGTTTCATGTGCAGCTCTAGCGAGAGAAGCGTGAACTATGCAACAAAGATGACGCGCATATTACTGTTGTCCACATGTGAAGAGCAGAGAGGTGTGGTTCAATATTTGTGGGCCAAAGGGCATAAACCGAGTGATATTCACAGGGATATGCGTGGTATGTATGGGGATGATTGTGTGCACCGTAGCAACGTCTGCAAGTGGTGTGCATTCTTCCTAAAGGGCCATGTGAACCTTAGTGATTCGCCATGCTCCAGGCGGCCAGTAACAGCTGCAACTCTGCAGAATGTCAGAGGCATTGAGGCGGCAATTTTGAACGACTGGCATGTGTAACTACAAACCTTATCGCAACAATTCAACATTTCCTATAGTGCAGTGTGTGATATTGTTCATTACACGTTGAAATTTTGTAAAGTTAGTGCTCGCTGGGTGCCTAAGAACTTGACAGACAACCACAAGGGCCAGCGAATAAGGCATGACTTTCTGAAAGGAATCGTCACTTTTGATGAGTCGTGGGCATACCACTACATGCCCGAAACCAAGCAGACAAGTATGGAGTGGAAACATGCGGGTTCCCCAGTGAAGAAAAAATTCAAAGTGACTCAATCTGCTAGGAAAGTGCTTGTGACAGTGTTCTGGGATATGCATGGTGTTGTATTGGTGGACTTTGCTGAACACGGGACCACTGTGAATGCTGCAGCCTACATGAAAACCTTGGTGAAGCTGCATCATGCCCTTCGTGACAAACGCCACAACATGAATGCTGACGATGTCAAAATTCTTCATGGCAATATTCACCCCCATGTTGCTGCTGCTGTTTGTCAGAAAATCACCAAATTTGGTTGGGAGGTGTTCCAGCATCCACCACACAGTCCGGACCTTGTACTGTCAAGACTTTTTATCTGTTTGGTCCCATGAAGAAATTCCTGGTCAGCTAACGCTTTGCGACAGATGTGGAAGTGAAATCAGCAGTCCACAGATGGCTATACTACAAGGAAATGGACTTCTATGAATAGGTCATACTGAAACCGATATCACGATGGGAGAAATGTGTTGAGAAACTTGGTGACTATCGAAAAGTAGGTAAAAAGTGTAAGTTCATTTGTGATTTTTTTGTTGTTTTAACTATTAAACTTTTTTGTAAAAAAATTATTGTGTGTTACTTTTCAATCCACCCTCGTAATTGAAATCTGACTTTATGAAACATCAAAATGAAATGTAACTGACATGACAGGTGTGTGTATACTGTCTCAACTAATGAGTACTGCTACACAATGAGACATTACATGGTATACTATAATGAACAAGATGGTATAACTATACCATCCAGTAGGCCCCACATCACACACGCTGCGGCAGTGACTAGAACTGTACAAGAGTACAATTTTGTGTATATCTGATATGCTACCAAAAGAATACTCTTAACATGGCAGATTTAATGCTAATGCATGTGGCACAATAAACAAAGCTTCTGGTCCCACCTCAAAATGTTTATTTTGGTACTGCCTTTCTAATCTACAATTTTTTCCAGTGTGTATGAGAGAGAGAGAGGGACACTAGCATAAGTGAAATATGTCCAAAAGACATTTTAAAACATTTCTCTCCAGCATTCCCTCTGAAAATCTCACAAGCAACTAAAGGAATACTCTGCTCTGTGATTCCTGGAGACTTGCCAAAGATATTAAACTGATACATGAATCAGTTAATGACAAAGTTGTTGAATATATAATCATTCCATCAAACACAATGAAATAACTCCAACCCCTTTCGACAGTATAAGATGAGGATGACAGATTATGTTTAGACTCTGAATATAAATTTAGAAATCCCTTGAGCATTAGAAGTCGACATGTTTCAGAAGCTTTTGCTTCCTTCATCAGCTGTAGGTCTGTATAAAAACAGGGTAAGTGAAGCAAGAGTATCCCAAATTCTACAAATACTCAAGTATTTAACCTCGCCTTCACTATTTAATTGGAATTCCCTTTTTTATCAACAAAATGCATTCCTTAATCCACAATCAACAGTCTGCTCGTCTATTGCTCAATGCTACAGCATGCTTGGCAGTATGTGACATATCTCCAACTACTAGACTGCAATTGAAGTGGTATTTGGAATGTTCTTCAGAAGATAGTTGTGAAGTTTCTTTTGCCCTGTGTGTCTATTGCAACACGTCGTCCTGTTTTCATCAACTTGTGGAAGACCCCATCTACTTTTGTAAAGAGAAAACAATGGCCTGTAACTACCAGACAGTTTGTTACACAATGAAATGGCTTTGTTTCAGTGTTCTAAGCTATGTCCGTGTATAAATTTTGAATAAAACCTCTTACCCCACAAAACAAATACAATAACAGAAACCTCATAAAATCCAACAAGTTAAAAAAGATACCTCCATCCAAGAAACCAGAAATCTACAGAACCAACTGTGAATAAAGATGCATAGGAAAAACCAAAATAAATATAGGAACCAGCCTGATGGAAACTTGACACACACAAAAAAGCAACTAAATAGAGAAGTCAGGAGTAGCCTCACATCTCTGGAACAGAAACCACAGAATAGAAATCAATGTACATCTATTAAGATCAGTACAATAAATACTAGAACTAAACATCTAAGGAAAGATTTATATACCGAGACACAAAACAGAACTGATGAATTTCAAAATTCCTGATGAAGACAACCTATTACACAGGTTCATCAACCGATCGACAGAAGGAGGATGACGTGTTCCAACAGTCAAAATCTGCTGCTGAGGTAACTTCACCTAAGAAACAACTTCAGATAGCCATACTTGTCAACATTCTGAAATTGAAATCTGCAAAACCTTCCCTCATCCAGCAAAGTGTAATAATTTTGCAAGACATGAAATTTGGAATGCATAATATATTCAGTGCAGTAAATATACTAAAAGTAACTGTAAAATAAATGGGAATTCTGTTTTATAAGATGCTTCAAGACCTGGTAGTACTGCTTCTTTTTGTCACACATGCTGAAATTCTTCCTGGTACCACAATATATACAAAGAACGCCACTTTTTAGGCTATACACAGATTTCTAGTCCATATTTTACATTTCATAACATCACCTATAAACACTGTCAAAAAATATGTGAAACTTACATCCTGAAGCCATATGATGTGAATAAGATAAACAATTTACGTGAGGGAGTTGACTTTGCATTCACATCATCCATTACTAAATGTTCATGCCCATTTACTGCTGGTTACTAGTGGTGCAATCAAATTTTAAATCTGCACGTTTTATTGCAGCCCTGTGAAGGGGGACCATGATCATGATGAAGGACAGACACACAGATAAGCTCTGGTCTATCATAGCACAGGACATTCAGTCTGTAATCTTGAGTCACAATATAATGCAGTAGAATTTAATGCTTTGTTATGTCCATGGTGAAAATCTTTAACACTTTTGATGAAATTGCCCACAAAGCTGCAAAATGGTCTTCCCTGTAAAATTGTAAACAGACCTCCGCTTCCATATTCCGGCAAACTGTAAAAGTTGACAAGTGTGAATTTAGATGTCCAATCGACTCGCATTGTAATTTAGTATTATGATTTGCACTTCACCATGTACCATTTCCAATTTCTGGTTTTTGGATAAATAAATTCCTGTTTGAAATAAACTCTAACTTGGATGCATTTTGGCATTCAAGCAGCATGACACTGAAATTGTATTACAGATTCACCATCCATTATACAAAAATATCCTTTTGAGTTACATGTGATTACCACCCTTAGTTCTCCCTTATTGAACCCTGTGTTCTTCTAGCGCTAACTGTTGGACATTTGAAGAGAAAAGATGAAGTTAATATCTGAGTACCAGAGAGACGATATTTAATTCACATTACTTACTATGTTTGAAGACTCTGCATATTGAATCTTAAGAAGATCCATGGCTCTGATCATGCTCTGCATGGCCATGAAGATATTCTGGTACACCAGTTTGATGAAACCTCGCTTGTCTTCATCTGAGTAGCCGGACCCATGAATAATTCTCATCTGTTTGATGAATGTTGACTTGCCCGACTCTCCAGTACCTGTTCAACACATCAACATCACAAAAGTTAACATTATATCACAGTTATTACAAATTTAACTGTTACGTTCACAAGACTTTCTCTACCCACTAATCATTTACTTAAGTATAGCTTCTATAGACTATTCTTAATCCAAATAAAACTTTGCAGAATTAAACTTCATTATAGGTACAACGGGCATAAAGGAAATCAAATCGAGTCAGATGTTTAAAAGCTGGCCTTAAAATTCCATACTCTTTCCATGACATCGAAAGAAACAACTAATAGCGCAAGCACTTTTAAAGAAGCTACAAATGTATTGAAAAATTCAAACTAATAATAACTGGTATCCCAGAAATGACTCGTGTCATAAAAGGGTTATTTAATATAAATTGTTTCAAGGAGAGCTACATTTTTTGTGTAGTATTTTCCTCTTTCTTATGGTTTACCAGTTAAACAAAATTATAAAAAATTCCTTCTGAATGAAGACAACTTCACAGGCTATTCCCAGAAAATTCAAGATATGCACTTTAATTGCTGTGTAACTGACTAAAACATATGGTATTTTAATCAAATTTGTTAAAGCCATTTTTGAAAAAATAAGGAAAACTTTTCCATTCAAAGGGTAGTATGAGTGGAGGAGATTTTCTTGTAAATCTCTGTGTCGCATCCTTGGAAAATGCTGAGCTCTAAAGACTAAGCTTTGGTATTATCGAACCTTTCATGTTTGGGCTACACTGACCACACATAACACACACTTGGACCTTTTTCTAAAAAGTATTTTTTTTTTATGGAATACAATAAAATACAGCAGAAATACGTGTTTTGATGTATATCAGTTAAAATACAAGCACATTTAGAAAAAAGTGCAATTGAGGGAATGGATAGGGGCACCGAGGTCAAGAACAAAATGCTGGATAAATGCTAAACTTCATATTTAAACTCAGCATCTTTCAATGCTACAAAAGAACTTTCAAGAAAATCCCACCAACCCAAATTCTGTTCACATGGTAAATGTTTCATTATTTATTTTCTCAAAAATTGCTCTAATGATTCCGATTAATATACTATACATTTAAGCTGAATGGCTAATAAAATACATATCCTGAATTTTCTATGAATAACCTGTTAAGTCCTCTTCATTCTGAATGAATTTTGTATAAATAGTAAACCATAAGAGATAGACAGGAACTTAATGCATGAAAAACTTAAATCTTTTTAAAACACATGGTTTGTCAAATAATTTTTGTTATGGTATTAACCATTTACAAGGTATTCGTTATTGTTTTGAATTGTCCAATATTTATACTACATTTTTTAAGTGTTAATGTATCCTTTCGTCTCATATGATGTCATGTGAAGAGTGTATATTCCTTGTACCTACAACAAATATGTAATGAAACCATTTCTACTGAAGTTTATCTCGATTAACATGAGGTACACAGAAAAATCTATGTTGCATTCACAAGACTTTCTCTACCACCTATCCCTATTTCTATATAGCTTCTACAAACTATTTTTAGGAAAGCTTATTTTTCTATCTACTTCATGTTAATTGAGATAGAAATTGTTTCATTAGATTTTCGATATAGATACAAGGGGATAGCAAAAACTGAAACAGCAGTCAGATGTTTAAAGGCAGGCCACTATATGCTGGCTTTGAAATTCCATGCTCTTTCTATGACATAGTAAGAAATCACTAAATAGCAACAGCACTTAAAGAAAAAAGAAAGCCAAGTATTGAAAAATTCAAACAAATTATAACAGATTGCTCAGAAATGGCTGATGCCACAAAATAATGTTTTAAATAAATTGTGTGTTTGAAAGAAATCTAAATTTTTTTTAGTAAGGTTTTGTATCTCTCTTGCCAGTTATACAAAATTATAAAAAACTCCTCCCAAATAAGAGGACTTCACAGGCTATTTTCAGAAAATTCAAGATATGCATTTTTTTTTTTTTTTTTTTTATTGTTCCATTTATACCTTGCCTTTATATCAATGGCTTTTACCTTTGGAATATATTGCTTAACTTGTAAACCAATGCCACTGGATTTCTGTCTTTGGGTTTTATACATTAGATCACACACACATATTCATGCTTCCAGACACTGAGGAGGATAGGAAATAAATCTTGGCTAGAGAAAAATTCCCACCCCCAGGCGAGGATCGAACCCCTCGCATAGCAGGCAGGTGCTCTACAAATTGAGCTACAGGGTCAGCCCAAGATATGCATTTTGTCATGTAAATACATTAAATATATGGAATTTTAATCAAAATTAAGAGCCATTTTTGAGAAAACCATAGTTTTGATGAATTTTCCTTGTAAAGGGTAATTTCTAGTGTGTGGATTTTGTTAAAAACCTTATTATTGCATATTTGGAAGATGCCGAACTTAAAGACCAACTTTGGTATTTATCTGACATTTCATTTATGAGTTATACTGTTCACAATACACACACACACAAATTATTTATACAAATGTTCTTTTTGGATCAAAGGAGCTCAAAACGCATATTTTCTCGATATCGAATTGTTGGGTCTCGATCTACTGGGTGCGTGATAGAGTAAAAATAAGCTTATATAAGAGTAGTTAGTAGAGAAGACATAAAGATATGCAATATTGGGTAGAAAGCCCTGCTCTTTTCTGTGTTTTGTAAGCGTAGTTAAGGCTATGACAAGCTTTACTCCAGGGAAGAAAACATGGAGAAAAGGGCGTTGACTGGAGGGAAGTGTGACAATGCCATCAACCGTACGAGCCATAGTTAATATTGGACACCACAGTTATGGTGCTAAGTGTTACACACCTTGCAGTTCACAGATAAGGAAAGAGGGCTTAAAAGGCGACTTGGCTCAATAACCAGAATAAAAAATGCGTGAGATAGGCATCGCATCGATAACGGCAGGTTGCGCGCTGCAGGACCGGCGCACGACCTACGGGATGAATGAAACCAGAGATCTGAGAGATATGAATGGCAGCACACTTAGCTACTCCAGGGTAATTTCCCTGAAAAACAAATGAGTGCATCACACCATGCCTGTTTGTGGCGAACATGTTCCTTTTCACTCTTACCAACTCATTATCGTTGCTTAAAGCAAGCTCGCGTATTGTTCCCACCCGCCGCGATATGTACGTCACCTTTATTGAGTCATAAAATGGTCCAGCCGGGTTTTAAACAATCGCAAAATGGGGAAAGGGGGTCATAGGAGTAGATAGACAAAGCATAAAAGCAAAATTAAAAATTCTGGTGTTATATTCACATGGCTTTCTCTACCCTCTATCGTTTATTAGTGGGTATACTATCTATTCTTACGAAAGCATATTTTTCTATCCAGTTCATTTTGATCGAGATAAACCTTTCCGGAAATAGCTACATTGCACATTTCGATATAGAATACAAAGGGAACAGCGAAAGTCAAATGTTTAACAACTGCACGCTATATGCTGCCTTAAAATTCCATGCTGTTTCCATGACATCGCGAGAAGCAATTGAAAATCAACAGGACTTAAGCAGAATGACAAAGTATTGAACAAATCGAACCTTAACAACAGATATCTCGGAAATGGCTGATGCAACAAAAAAGAGTTATTTGAAGTAAATTATGTTTTTAAAGAGATCTAGATTTTTTGTGTAGTACGTTTTCCTCTATCCCTTCACGTTTACCAGATATACAAGGTTATACAAAATTCCTTCCGAATGAAGATGATTTCACAGGCTACTCAGAAAATTCGAGATATACATTTTATTTGCCGTGTAAATATATATATCCTTAATATATGGTGCTTTAATCAAAATAGTTAGAGCCATTTTAGTAAATAAAAAAGTTTCGAAAAAGTTCCATGTAAAGATTAGTATGAATAAAATACCACATTACAAATATATGGTACTGAGGTAAGGATTTCCAAGCAGCTCATTTAAGCAGTGTCGGCTGGAGTTAAGATTTCTGGTTCAACGCACAGAATGCCGTCTCGCATACCTCATGGTGACGTAGGGTTGATCGGCTAAGTACCGGCCACTCTCTTACTACACGACTATAGCAGCAGGGGATTTACGTGCAAAATGGGGTCAGGAGGATTCTTTTCAAAAATCTTCAACTGGCAAACTGACAGAATTGTGCTTCAAGTTCTTGAGCAGATCTGAGAAAACCCCAAGGATCTCGGTCATCATGGTATGGTGGGGGATTTTGTGAAAACATCTGCCGATCCTACAGGCTGCTTCACAATAACCTTACGTTGGGAATGCGAATGCATTGTCGATGGCAAAGTGGAAAGTCGATTTTGCGCATTGCACGTCATTTGTTTGTAAATGACAATAAGATTTTGTAAGAATATTTTGTAGAAGAGTGAGTAAAAAAAGTCATGCAAATGCAACACATTTTTTTTTGCCTGAATGCAGGTTTGCCAAAATAAAAACCGTTATCGTTACCATTTTTGATTCTTGAAATAATGACACTATCTACAGCATAAGCGAAAGAGAAAATTGAAGACGTTCAGCAGCTGGGAATCAATGCGGTTTTGTTTTTCAAAGCCTGCTACTAGAGAGAGCTCTCTAACGGATGCTATATGTAAGGCCTTCTTGACCATTTTCCGCAATCAATCACGTTATGCATACAGTATGCCATGATCGGGAACAAGAAACAAACTTGACCAACCTTCCACATGATTGTGAACACTGCATTTGAAAACGACCCTATTAATCATTTTGCAGAATATTATTTGAGTCGAATTTACACTAACTTTCGTTGCTATATAGAGGTTACTAAAGTGCAATTTTGACATTTTTCCACCATTATAGGATAAGTCACTAGAATCTGGTGATATTCAGTTGTTGGGAACCCAACTCCTCGCAAATAGGCAACTGTTATGTAATGGGAAGGTTAGTTACATTGTATCTGTTACGTTGACTGTTGTTATATTCGTAGGTGTTCAAACTTTGCACGCCGACCATTTAGTCGCCAACTGACGCACTGATTATGTTATATATATTAATTAATTATAGATTATATTAATATTACGATTTATACAGGTTATATTAATTAGGCTAATTATATGAAAATTTAATTATTCAATTATTGTTAGGTCATTAAGCTATTAGGTTATTATTATTAGATTTTAGCTTTGCAATTACTAGAAATTTGATTTCTTTATGCAATTTTTGGTGTAAGCATTGCGTGTGTTTGTGGGGTTTAATTTTTACAAGAAGAAATCTGCGTAATAAAACAAAACTGTTTGGTTTAAGTACGCCGAAGTCATATTAAAACATAATTATAAGCTGTTCATTCTTTCACAGTACAGTGATTTGCAACGGTTAATAACATAGACATGTTATATAAATTAAGTCCAATGCACGGTTCAGTGCTTAATTTGACACTTAAAGTGTATCCGCGTTATAGGTAGTAATTAGCAATTATGGCGAAGGAAGATGATGAAACCTTTGCACCAAAGAAAATATTATAGAGCAGTGTATGTATATAAGAAAATGACTCCTAATTCTACCAGAAGACGAAATAGTGCGTCTTTTGTAAGTGGGTTGTCTGGTAATTTCTCTGGTTATACATCTGGTGACTCAAGTTAGAAGGTTGAGCGCCCTGACATGCGGCATCAGCCATCTTTGTTTTTTAGTAACCTGAGTTATGCTGCATCCCCTACAGCAATAGGTAACCCGAGAAGCTCTTCTCTTGCACCCCCTAAGTTGTCTAATTTTTCTTCGGTTAGAACTGTTGACCGTTTCTTTTCGTCTAACACGGACCCAATGTTAAAATAGATCTAACAAGCCATAAATTGTGGATTTGTTAAGAACGGTAACAACAGGGAATTCCTGTATAAATTCAAGCTGACTTTTCCACATGTGACTGTTCGAGCTAAACTTAACACAATAAATACATGCTAATCTGTAGCACACATATCTATACACATCTTCAAATAAAGTTATTCCACCGTGCCAGACAACGTTAGATATGTCGTGAGCTAGGCAATTGCAGAGCAAGGCCATTCAACCGACACCAGTCAAATTAAATTGAATTGAGTTTTATTTATGGACGTTTTTTAACTACTATGGCCCTTAGCGTCCCATTCTATATTGGGTGCGAAAGACCAGTAATTTTGCTCAGACCTCTCTTTATCAGGCTTGAGGTTCTTTTACGTGCCGTAAATCTACGAAACGGGACTACCTGCCTTTACTTCCCTTCCGAAGGAAGTCATGCTAAGAATTTTTACGCCCGAAAAAATCCATCGTCCGGGTTTGAACCCCGACCTTGGGAACTAGAGGCTACCACGGTACCACTAATCTACGGAGGACGACCATACCTGTCGGTCGCCAATCGCGTCATTTAACGTAAATGCATTATAATATCATTATACGAAAAAGAATCTTTATATCTTCCCCTACTAAAAAGGAACAAGCCCAAGCTCGTTTCAAGTTTACCCAATTGCATTTGGTGGTTGTCCTCCGTGGTCTACGGGAACCATACTAGCCTCTGGCTCCCGAGGTCGTGAGCTTAAACCCGGGGGAGGGCGATGGATTTTTTCGGGCGTAAAAATCCTTAGCATGGCTTCCTTCGGAAGTGAAGTAACGCCGATGGTCCCGTGTCGTATATTTACGACACGTAAAAGAACCTCAAGCCTGATAAAGAGGCCTTGAGCGAAATTTCCGGCCTTTCACGTCCAATACAGAGTGCAACACTAAGAACCATAGCAGTTAAAAGAGCGTCCATAAATAAAACTCAATTTAATTTTAGATGTGTTTGTGCGTTTTGCTGTGGAGTTTATAGTCTGTGTAAATTAGTGGGTGTAAGAGCGCTGCACCTTTAACAAGGCTATTTAATTAAACTAGGGACGCCATCAAATGAACAACTACTAACGAACCACTAGTGTCTAGGAAGGGCAGATCTTATCTGAAGGAACAAAGGTAGGGGTCGGTCGGTGCGTGTCAAGAGAGTGAGTGCTTGCTACATTCTTTCACGTCATCAATATCCTGGATAAAGCAAGCCACGGATTTCTGAACATTCGGTCTACGTGTACCAGTTGGGGTAAATTCATGCGTGTTCTTACCACACGATCTCAGTCTTTCAGAGTCATGGCGCCTGCTAGCCTCTGCTACAATGCTTATAGTTCCTTCTAATGCTTCCAGCGGTATTTAAATTTGGATGTTACATAAATTAAAATCTATTGGAAAATCCGGACAATACCATTTATTGCAATTTATACAGCCACTCGTAAAGTACAATTTTGAATTACTGTGCAGTGTTATAATATAGTGAGCAAATTGTATTACTACATATATCAACTGAACATTAGGTTTGCTCAAAACCTTTGTCTCATACTTCCTTTAGGGAAAACCAGCATTGGCATACAATCTTTTTTACTTCATCTACTGCTTACCTGAATCCAAAAAGAAAGAAAGGGAAGAAAGGGCACTTTTAAAAACAGGCGTGCGTGCGCGCGCGCGTGGTTTTTTTTTTTTTTTTTTGCGACGGAGATTTTCGTATGTAATTCCACGAGCGGTTACAGTTTGTCGATAGATTCGCGAGTACGAAGCACGTGGGCAATCTTGCTTGTGTTATTTAAATTAAGCCACCCATTGTCACCTGTCAGATCACGGCGTACTAAATGAATCAACAATCGAATATGTTACGGAATACTAACCAATGCGAGTGAGAAAATAGTTAACCTCAAAATAAGATACAATCAGAACACAAAGACCCATTTTTTTAAGAACATAATTTATTTGGAAATGTATTTGAATGTTTTCATTTATTTAAATCGATCAGCGCCAGTGAGGTTATACAGATTTGGTTGAAAATGTGGGGGATGCAATACAAGAAGATTGCAACAAGAGAAAGTCGATAATGGCACTAATTGGAATGGAGGTCAGCCCCTTTCGACCCCTCGCTAGCGAAATCACACTCGTGGTATGCTGGCATGTGGATAAAGCGGATTCATTCGGAGCTAATTGTACAGGGTGTTAAAAGGCGGCGACTGCGGATCCTGGTGGGAAGCGTGAGCGAGTGCCAAAAGAATGGAAAGCCCGCACCTGGAACATAGAAGATAGTGCTTGGGGACGGATCAACTCCTCAATAGTGAGAATGCCAAGCTCGTTGCGTAACTTTTCGTTCCGGACAAACCAAGGAGCATGGACTACTGTGCGTAGAAGTTTGTTTTGGAATGACTGAGGTGCAAGTTGCACCACACCACATAGGGCAAGGGCATGTCAGTCAAGGTCATAGAGACAGATATAAAGAACGGTGTCATTGTATAAAAAAGAACTGCGATTAATTGATGCATAAAGTTGTGAAAGACGAGAATACACTAAAGTGAGTTCGCTGTAGATATGAGCTTCAAGGTGAAACGACGGTCAAAGAGTACCTCCAGATATTTCATCGTATCATTGCGCTTATATGGTATAGTGGTGCCGTTAAGCACAATATGGGGGTGGTGCAGATCGATAGAGCGTGAAGATCACCATTTCATCTTTGCTGTAGCTCAGACAGATGCGTTAATTTTTAAGCTAGATATATAAGGAATCTAAGGCTGTTTGGAGGCGAGTAACAGCGGCGAGATATCATCAGATATAAATAAAGCCGTACAATCAGCATAAGTGGAACTAATAACATACGGCAAAGGAGGATATTAAAAAGTGTAGGGCACAGCACGCAACCCTAAGGAACGCCGGCGATAACTAATCGGTATGAAGAGCGTTCAGACCCTAAAACGACTGAGAACGTGCGATTTGCGAGAAAGCTGTGAATGATGTTATAATCAGATAGGCCAACGCCATGCTTCTTATACAGCAGACCGGCCTGCCACACCTTATCAAAAGCTTGAGTGAAGTATGCTGCTTCCTCTCAAAAGACTGGCCAATGTGTTCCTGTACGGTGGAATGGCGATGCAGGAAACAAATTGAAAGACTGGCAGTACGGAAGTAGCGGAGAGATATTTACAAACCCGTTTACGCACAATCTTCTCAAAACCTTTTGGCAGTGCAGGGACGATATCCAGATGGCTGGTGAACAGGCTTACCAGATTTGTGCAGGAACGACTCCCGCATGCTTCCAATGGGAGTGAAAATAACTCCAACGGTGCCTAGTATTAAAGAGCGACGCAAGAAAAGCGTGAGCTTTGCGGGAAAAGTTCTTCAGGGCAACGATAGGAATACAATCACATCAGGAGCTTTTTTGGATACCAGAATGTTGAAAACGTAGCGAACTTCACTGGGAGAAGTGAACTTAACAGGAACAGGGGTAGATGGGTAAAATGCAGGTATATTTGCTATAATTCAATTGTGAGCATGGTCAGCATAAACCTTGCATTTTTCTGCATCACTCGTGTAGTGGTGATGAACAACTTGTAATGGTGGCATACAAATGGGTTTCCGGAGAATGCATCTTGTCTCCTTCCATAAAGCACAATCCAATAGAGAAACAGCAAAAATATGATGCTGATACGACGAGCATTATTTGAATGTGCATTGATCAAATACACAAAGGATAAGCTATTATCATTGCATACTGGCTTATTTTGGTTCAGTAACGAACTGACGTTTTACCCGACAAAATCGCATCCTTGCAAGCATATTATAAGTTTAAAGAACGTGACTAGTTGATATCCAGGCATTGCTAAAGGTTATTTATTGGCCAATATATAATACGTGGCGTATAAATGGAAAAGTCTTGTTAAAGCAAATAATTTATGTTATTTTAGTGGCATTAATAATTTCCGACTTACTAGTTACTATTGGTTTGAATTTCCCAATAATTTATCATGCATCTTTTAAATGCTAAGGCATCATTCAGTTTTATTTCTCGTTAAGTTATGCAACGAGTGTGGAATTTCAAAGCCAGCATATATGAGGGCTGTCCCAGAAGTACCCGACCTAACAAAGAAAACACAAAAATTTAGAGAAAAAACCTCTTTATTTCTCTAAATAGTCTTCTTTCAGCTCGATAGACTTTTCCCAGCGGTGTTCAATAGTTTCGATACCCTGTTTATAGTGAGAACCGTCAAGTTCTGCAAAACAGCCATCAACTGCAAACTCCACCTATTTATTGTTGACAAATCCTTTACCACCAAGCCATTTCTTCAACTTTGGAAACAGAAAATAATCAGAGGGGGCTAAATCTGGCGAATACGGTGCATGGGGAAGCAATTAGAACTTTAACTCAATGCTTTTGGCTATGACGATAATTGATGTGTGAAGTGATGCATTGTCTTGATGAAGCAGCACTTTCTTTTTCGCTAAATGCGACCGTTGTTTGCCTGATTTCATCATTCAAACGCTGCAATAAGTTTGCATAATACTCGCCATTGATTGCCTTTCCTTTTTGAAGATAATCAATGAAAATTACCCCACGCGCATCCCAAAAAACTGACGCCATGACCTTGTCTGCAGATGGAACTGTTTTCGCCTTCTTTGGAACCGATTCTCCCCTTTCAATCCACTGTTTTGACTGTTCCTTCGTCTCAGGTGTGAAGTGATGGACCCATGTTTCATCCATGGTTATGAATCGACGTAAAAACTCGGCTTCCTTGCAGCGAAGCATCGCCAAACATTCGACTGAAACATCTTCACGACGCTGCTTTTGTTCCATTGTGAGTAAACGCGGCACCCATCTTGCGCACAGCTTTCTCATGTCTAAATTTTCAGTTAGTATGCGATGTACAGCACTTTTTGAAATGCCTACGATGTCGGCTAGCTCGCGCACTTTCAGTCGACGGTCATCCAATATCATTTTGTAGATTTTACTCACAATTTCTGGCGTGGTCACCTCATTTGGTCACCACTGCGATGTTTGTCTTGGCAGCTCGTACGGCTTCGCTTAAACTCTGTCACCCAATATTTTACTGTTGTAAACGAAGGAGCAGACTCCCACACAGTAGAATCTAGCTCAGCTTTAATATTAGTTGGACTAAGACCTTTCAAATGAAAGCATTGTATCACATAACGATGACCAGTTTTATCCATGTTTACAAGTCGTTGAGAGTGTTCATTATTAATGGCTGCCAAACAATCACTAAACGGCATAACATCGTCAAACTTCAGACTTAAGCTTTATAAGGTTGGTACTTTCTACCATAGTCATTTGTTTGAAACAACCACCACTATATATGTCGATCGGGTACTTCTGGGACTGCCCTCGTACCGACCAGTTTTTTAAACGTTTTACTATCGCTCCAGCCTTCTTTATTCCTCTTGCACCTACAACGAAATGTATCACGGAACTATTTCTGCAAACATTTCAATTAGCACGAAGTAGATAGGAAAATAAGTATACTTGCCAACTGCCTGAAATTGAAACCCATAAAACTTTCCCTCGTCCAACAAAGCGTAATAATTTTGAAATTACTTCAAATTTAGAAAACGTACAATATTCAGGGCAGTAGATGTACAAAAACTGCATGTAAAATAAATGGGAATTCCGTTGTACAAGAATCCTTGCCACATATGCTGAAATTCTTTCTAGGCTATACACAGACTTCTAATCCATATTTTATATTTCTTAACATGAACTATGAACAAAAACTGTCACAAGAAATGGGAAACATCTCGCAAACATATAATGCGAATAAGATAAAACATTTACGTGAGGGAGTTGACTTTACTGTTCACGTCCTCCATTACCGAATGTTCGCGCCCTGGTTATTTGGTGGTGCAATAAAATGTTAAATCCGCACGCTATTCGTATTATTGATGGCCACTGAAGGGGGACTATGACCGCAATGAAGGTTAGACACACAAGCTCTGGCCTATTATAGCATTGTATACCAATTAGTGCGGTACATTTAGTTATGTAATCTTTAGTTACAATTCAAAGGAATTTAATGCTTTGTCATGTCCATGGTGAAAATCTGTAACAGTTTGAATCTGTCCGCAAAGCCGTAAAAAGACCTCCGCTCCCGTAGATTTAAGGACATACCGTAAAAGTTGGTAAGTGAGAATAAGCTTTTATAAGTATAATTTGCATAAGATAAAAATAAACGGTAGTGGTAGATAAGTCATGTGAATGTGTCGTGAGACTTTTTCTTATAAGGCGAAGTGACTTGCACTTATATTACTGCAACACATTCAATAACGTTTCTTTTGCAAAAACAGTTCTCAGTTGTTGGTAGATGCAGCGAAAAACCAAAAGCAATGCGTAAGTTTAAAAAAGCACCTCTGCACTCTCAATCAAATTAAGCGAAGACTCGAACCCGCGTAGTCAGCGGAGCTAGTGACATCGCATCCTGGCAGACCGGGTGGGTCGGTCGATATCCTCAGGTCTGCTTCTCCCGTTGTATCATTAGCTTTTGTTCCCATTCAAATTGTTTATATTGCTACATACATCTTCGGTAATAAAACATGCTTGCGTTGTTTTCTAGTCCCTCTAGTGCCAACATATTTCCTCTTGGTTAACTCACTCTGAATAACCCAAATGCAGTAGGAAAACATTATTGTTTTCCACCCACCAGATCGCTATCGAAACTTCTGTACATATTCTGCTTTTCCATAGTTACTTTCTAAACCAGATACCTAAGACGACGTTACTGCATTTTGAGGCAGTATTTTTACTTTCTCTACTACGTATAGTAAGTAGGGGAAGTATTGCATTCCACCCAAAAATTCGATACCGAGATTTCACCGGAAATATATGTTTTGAGATCTCCTGAATCCAAAAAAAAGCATTTTTGGAAACATGGCCGTGTGTGTGTCTGTGTGTGTGTGTGTGTGTGTGTGTGTCTGTGTGTGTGTGTGTGTGTGTGTGTGTGTGTGTGAACAGCATAACTCAAAAACGAACAGTCGGATAAGCACCAAACTTGGTATTTAGGTTCAGTATCTTCCAGAAATGCGACACGAAGGTTTTCAAGAAAATCCCCCCACCCCACATTACCCATTACATGGAACATTTTTCGAAAATTTTAATTTTCTCAAAAATGGCTGTAACGATTTTGATGAAAATATCATATGTTTAAGATAATGTCATGAGAAATGAAATGTATATCTCGAATTTTCTGGGAATGTCTCCAAAAGTATTCTTCATTGTGAATGCCTTTTGCATAACTGGTAAACCATAAGAGATAGACAAAATTTTACTACACAAAAAAATGTAGATCGCGTTAAAATACACAACTTATGTCATATACATTTCTTTTGTTGAGTGAACCGTTTTCGAGATATTGCTTGTTATTTCCTTAAATTTTCCAATACTTATACTTTTTCTCAAATACGTTATTAATTTTTTTATGTCCTGACATGCAAAGAGAATGGAATGCGCCACATAGCAACCAGCGTTAAAATATTTGACTATCGCTTAAAAGCTACCATATTTCTCTTGCATCTACAAGAAAATTACCAATAAGATTGACATCTCGATATCTCGATTAACATGAAGCATATGGAGAATAGGCGTTTGTAAAATTAGATTGTACAAGAGTAGAGAAAGTCATGTGAGTGTAACACATCAGATTTTTAACATTTGAATGATTTCAGTCTAATTATATAATACATAAATTCAATAACAGCTCTCCTTATAGCAATATGTGTACGTAACAATACATACAAAGTGTATATTACAGTCATTGTATATGGTTATATTATTGTATACATGTAATAATGTTATCTGAATGTATTACGTAATTTAATAATGTAGGAGCTGTGAGAATAATAGTTAAAAGTTGCTAACAATGAGGTAACCTTGAGACAATAATAAGTAAGAAAGTGTAATAATGCTACTAGTCATTATTGGAGCAACAATAATGTAATTTTTGTGACAGTTTATAAAATAGCCATTCAACAACCAGAAAAAAAGCTTAAGTAAAATAAAAGTATTCTATTGGATTACGAATAGCCAATCAGAGACTTGAAATACAGAAGTTTACAAATTTTAGGCGGTAGAAATCAAGTCAGTTGCTTGTAGATAACACTCATAACTGGACGCGTTGCTAGCAGACAGTGTTACTAATGAGATGCGTCCTCGAAAAGTATAATACGTATTCAGTGTGAGATAAAAATAGTTTACGTGTTAAAAAGTGCAAGTAATTAATTTAAAAAATCTCACAGCTCTCTCTCTATATCAGTGAAGTGTTATTTAAATCGTGTCAAGCATTAATAAAAGGAGTGAAGTAAAATTATAATCTGTGTAAGCCTACATTCTTCAGTCGCATCACAACCCTGCAAAGAAATCCATGTCTCTAACAATAATACTGACGCAGCCGAGGCAAACGTAAATGTATAATATTTAAAGAAACAGTCAAATTACAAAGTTAATATTTTTACTTCCTCTACTACGTATAGTAAGTAGGGAAAGTATTGCATTCCACCCATAAAGTCGATACCGAGATTTCACCCGAAATACATGTTTTGAGACCCCCTGAATCCAAAAAAAGCATTTTTGGAAACATGTCCGTGTGTGTGTGTGTGTGTGTGTGTGTGTGTGTGTGGCTGTGAACAGCATAACTCAGAAACGAACAGTCGGATAAACACCAAACTTGGTATTTAGGTTCAGTATCTTCCAGAGATATGACACGAAGGTTTTCAAGAAAATCCCCCCACCCCAGACTACCCTTTATATGGAACATTTTTCGAAAATTTTAATTTTCTCAAAAATGGCTCTAACGATTTTGATTAAAATATCATATGTTTAAGATATTGTCATGAGAAATGAAATGTATATCTTGAATTTTCTGGGAATGTCTCCAAAAGTATTCTTCATTGTGAATGCCTTTTGCATAACTGGTAAACCATAAGAGATAGACAAAATTTTACTACACAAAAAAATGTAGATCGCGTTAAAATACACAACTTATGTCATATACATTTCTTTTGTTGAGTGAACCGTTTTCGAGATATTGCTTGTTATTTCCTTAAATTTTCCAATACTTATACTTTTTCTCAAATACGTTATTAATTTTTTTATGTCCTGACATGCAAAGAGAATGGAATGCGCCACATAGCAACCAGCGTTAAAATATTTGACTATCGCTTAAAAGCTACCATATTTCTCTTGCATCTACAAGAAAATTACCAATAAGATTGACATCTCGATATCTCGATTAACATGAAGCATATGGAGAATAGGCGTTTGTAAAATTAGATTGTACAAGAGTAGAGAAAGTCATGTGAGTGTAACACATCAGATTTTTACTTTCTCTACTACGTATAGTAAGTAGGGGAAGTATTGCATTCCACCCAAAAATTCGATACCGAGATTTCACCGGAAATACATGTTTTGAGACCTCCTGAATCCAAAAAAAGCATTTTTGGAAACATGTCCGTGCGTGTGTGTGTGTGTGTGTGTGTGTGTGTGTGTGTGTGTGTGTGTGTGAGAACAGCATAACTCAAAAACGAACAGTCGGATAAGCACCAAACTTGGTATTTAGGTTCAGTATCTTCCAGAGATGCGACACGAAGGTTTTCAAGAAAATCCCCCCACCCCAGAGTACCCTTTACATGGAGGATTTTTCGAAACTTTTTATTTTTCTCAAAAATGGCTCTAACGATTTTGATGAAAATGTCATATGTTTAAGATAATGTCATGAGAAATGAAATGTATATCTCGAATTTTCTGGGAATGTCTCCAAAAGTATTCTTCATTGTGAACGACTTTTGCATAACTGGTAAACCATAAGAGATAGATAAAATTTTACTACACAAAAAATGTAGATCGCGTTAAAATACACAACTTATGTCATATACATTTCTTTTGTTGAGTGAACCGTTTTCGAGATATTGCTTGTTATTTCCTTAAATTTTCCAATACTTATACTTCTTCTCAAATTCGTTATTCATTTTTTTTATGTCCTGGACATGCAAAGAGAATGGAATGCTCCACATAGCAACCAGCGTTAAAATATTTGACTATCGCTTAAAAGCTACCATATTCCCCTTGCATCTACAAGAAAATTACCAATAAGATTGACATCTCGATATCTCGATTAACATGAAGCATATGGAGAATAGGCGTTTGTAAAATTAGATTGTACAAGAGTAGAGAAAGTCATGTGAGTGTAACACATCAGATTTTTTTAAATTTGGGACGAAGGTCCCGGAAACTTTTTACCATACGTGCGGTTGTACTTCAAGTTCGGCTCCCCAACAGTCGAAATACAGTACAACAAACTTCTTCAATTTCACCCAACATTTTGATATCCAGACTTCACCGAAAACACATGCACTGAACAGCACACTTCAAAAATCGTAGTCAGAACAGAAAACATTCTAACATAACCAAAAAATTAAAAACCTTGTGTTAATTCACATGACTTGATCTGCTCACTCTGATACAAAAGCTTATTATTCTATCTACTTATTAACCCAGCGAAGCTTTCATTACACCTTCGTTACAGCTGTAAGAATACAGTAGGCTAAAGTAATAAAAGGTGGTTCACTATATGATAGCTTTGAAATTCCATGTTCCTTGCACGACCACGACAAAAAACGAATAGCCACTTGCCACTTGAAAAAGTATAAGTATTTCAAAATTCAAACAAAGAACATCTCAGAAGTGGTTAACGCTACAAAAAAAGTCATTTAAACATAAATTGTGTGACTTCCGAGATCTCCTCTTTTTAAGGAAGATTCTGTGCATCCCTTACGGTTTACCAAATATACAAGTATTTCAGAACGAAGAGGACCCATTGTGTTAGACCCATTATAGAGAGAATAAAAAACGACGAACAATTTTCTATGTAAAGGGTAGTTTGAGGTAGGGAGATTGTATTGAAAATATTCGTATGGCATCTCTGGAAGATCGCACATTTAAATATGAGGTTTGGAATTTATCCAAGATTTCGTTTTTGAGTTATGCTCTTGGGACCTTTGTTTTTTACTGCTCCTTATTCAGGGTCCTTAAAAACATTTCCGGTGAAATCTTAATATGGGATTTTTGGGTGAAAAAAACTTCCTCTAATTACTATAGCTAAGCAGTAGAGAAAGTAATTACGTTTGTAACATGAATCGGAGTGTTTACATTGTTCTCCAAGGACTTATGGCTAGCTATAGTGTAAATAGCTGAATGATGTCTATGCCACTTTTTCTTTGCATGAGCTCGACAAAAAACTGTAGATCTAGTTAAAACACACTATGATTATTGGTTTCATTTGTGAATACGTTTTGAATTCTAAGTCGTCATTCATTTGTGTCTCACGGTGTTATGGAAAGAGTATGGAATTTCAAACTCAGCATACAATAATAATAATAAACAAGATGCGCTCCAGTGGGCATTAAATATTTTTCTTCAATCTTGGCTAACAACAGTCAGTGAGACCGAACTTTGCAGCACTTTGATGCATGGTAATCACTAGGGCCCGGATTTTTAGTTTTAACCTATATTTTACCTCGCTATTTAATTAACACATTTCAAGATATGTTTCACACTTCCTGGAGCAGAATATGCGAATTTCATTACACCTAAAAAGACATAAATGAGAGGTTGACACCTAAAATAACCTAAATAGTTGTTTTTCCTTTTTCGAAATGAATGCTATTTTCGGATTGAAACTCATTGTAAAATTATTTCCACCACTTATAGCCAGTAGATAGTTCAAGTTACTACAGTTAAACGCAGCACATGTGACGTGGTGACATCTGAATGCAGCTGATAGATCAGGAGGAGGGTACTTGGCTGTCTGCTGCCATTTACTAAGCAGAGGATTTAAAAGACGTTAAAAATGTCGTCAACGAATTGGATGAAACAAAAGCTTCCTGCTAGCCAAGGCTAAGAAACCACTCGAGTGCCCCACTCTTGCCGCTTCCCTTTCATACTTTAAGACACATTTTTGTTTTATACCAGAAGCTACTCTCCGGTTGGAAAGTACTACTTTGCCACTGAAAGATGCTCATTGGCAATGTTTCCAGTAAGGAAATACCTGGACCAGTGGGAGTTGCATGTTCTTCGAAGTTGCAGAAGATTCTTCTACGAAATCCTACTTTTGAAGATATGGAAATCAATTCAGTATTGCAGGGAGAAAAGTATACAGGAGAACTACCCCTAGAACCTGCTGCACTGGCATCCATGTTCTACGCTCCAATGACGTCATGTTCCGTTGAAAGAACCTTTTCTCCATACAATAATGTGCTACGTGATAATAGGAAATCGTTTATGCCAGAAAAGTTGAGAACGTATATATATACTGCAATGCCAAAAAATAAATCTTACAACTAAGTACAAAAAAAAGCAAAATTATTGATACTTGTATTGATCCATGAAGCAAAACATTAAAAAAAGCTAGTTTAATTAAAAAAAAAACTAAAGAAACCCTATTTTAAGCATATAAGAAACCTAAAATGAAGGTTTATTCCACCTAAAGATCCGGGGCCTAGTAATGACACAAGGCATGTCACATCACACATACGAATGTTTGTCCTGGCTCATGGAATTTCTTACTTTCACATATTTTGTGATGTGTATAGTGAATATTGTAACTACATTTCTTATGTCCCGGTTTTCTTTAGTCCAGTTCTATCAATAATTGGGCCTGTTGCGTAGAACTCTTCTACGAGTCTTTGCTTCTGTCTTCTTTTCTACAATGCATTATTGTATGGATCTGTGAGTGGTAGAAGGTTCTTTATTCTTAGGCCTTCCAGATAGAAGGTTTCCTTTGCCAGCTCATAGGCCAGCCTTGAGGGTACTGTTCTTCCTATTCTCATTGCACATTTTCAGAAACTGTGTAATATTTTCTGTTTCCTTTATTGTGAACTGTATAAAAGGCTCACTAGTTTTGACCATCGCTTCAGCACATACAAAGAAAAGTGTAATGAAACGATTTCTGTAAACGCTTATCTCATTAACATCCAGTAGATATAAGAATAAGCTTTTGCAGGAACAGCTTGTGGAAGAATAGATAGAGAAAGTCTTGTGAATGCAACATGCGCACGAGTAGTACCCTGCTAATAGCCGATAAAATAAACAAAGAAGATTGGTTTTGTGCTGTACAGAAATTTGCCTTTAGATTTCTTCATTACCTTGTATAGCTGCGGCCGTTTGTGTTATGTGATACTGTGGGTAGCAATTATTGTATTAATGACACAAAAAGTGATGTAGGAGTCGGGCAGACCGCCAAATCCCGCTTCTTCCAGACTTTCTTCCTCAATGAATCCACAGACTTTGACTTTATTCACGTCCTTCACGATTTGGGGCTGAGATCAGATTGTCCCGTAGATTGGCTTTAAGTGTGACGGTTCAGAGAAACCAGCTGCTTCACCGACCACTGCGAGGGCACAGATAATAATATTACGTGACTCTCTACCCATTATATCCACAGCTGTTCTACAAATCAAACACAAACCTTATTTTCCTATCGTCACGAGTACTCGCCACCAAATGCTTCAATACGACTTCTGTTGTAGGAAGCTGTTTTGATAATTACACGCGAGTACCTTTCAGCCAATGCACGGTGATGGCTTATCCACCAATCAGAATCCAACTTAATCGATAGTTTTAAAGCATGGTGCTCATAAACTAACAACTCATGCTTTTTTTTCCCCTCCAACATTCAATTTTTTATTCTTACAATCTCTACTTCCATTCAATTAGGGATCTAGTAAGCCTATTCTCATTAACTTTCCTGTTCACTATTAGGGTTGGTACAAACTGCAAAAATTTGGTGTCACATTCACATGACTTTCTCTGCCTTCTATCGCTTATTAGTGGCTAAAACGATTAATCAAAATCGTTGGAGTCATTTTTTTAGAAAATACAAAAAAAAAATCGAAAAATGTTCCATGAAGAGAGTATGAAGTGGAGGAGTTTCTCGAAAATCTTCGTGTAGCAAACTTTGGAAGGCATTGAACCTAAATATCCAGTTTGGTATTTATCCGAATTTTCATTTTTGAGTTATGCTGTTCACAGACACGTACACACAGGCGCGCGCGTGCGCCACGTTTTCTAAAACTGTTTTGTTTTATTCAGGGGGCTCGAAACATGTATTTCCGGTGAAATCCCGGTATCAAATTTTGGGCGATAGGTACTTGGTAGAGAAGGTATTGCATTCCACCCAAAAATTTGATAGCGAGATTTCACTTGAAATACGTATTTTGAGGCCTCCTAATCTGAATAAAGCATTTTTAGTAAAAGGTGCACGCACACGCGCGCCTTCGAATAGCATAACTCAAAACGGATAAATTCCAAACCTGAAATTTAAATTCAGTATCTTTCCAAAGATGTGACACGAAGATTTATCAAGAAAATCCTCCCACACCAAACCACCTTTATAGGGAACACTTTTCGAAATTTTTTAGTTTCTAAGAAACAGTTCTAATAATTTTTATTAAAACGCCATTTATTAAAGGTATATGCATGACAAATAAAATGTATATCTAGAAAGTTCTTTCCACTTACAACCCCGCTTTAACTACAGTGGTCTTATCGGCGGCCTTTCTTTTGAAACTTATGGTATTAACTCTGTTCTCTTGCCGTTGGGTTTTAATCATTACATCTCTCTCTCTCTCTCTCTCTCTCTCTCTCTCTCTCTCTCTCTCTCTCTCTCACACACACACACACACACACACACACACATTCCCATTCATTCATACTTCCATACTCTGGGGAGGATAGAGAAAAAATCCCATCCCCAGCCGGGAATCGAACCCAGGGTCCCTAGCACAGCACGCAGGCGCTCTACCGACTGAGCTACGGGACCTTGTATGATTGGTAAACGTTAGTGATTGACGAAAACGTACTACACAAAAATGTAGATCTCTTTAAAACACACAAATTATTTCAATAACTTTTTTGTGGCATAAGCCGTTTCCGAGATATCCTTTATTAATGGTTCAAAGTGTTCAATACTCGTCCAGTTCTAAAACATTTGACTATCGTTATTCCCTTTGTGTCCATAACGAAATGTGTAATGTAGCTATTTCCGTAATTATTTATCTCGATTAAAATGAAGTAGATAGGAAATTAAACTTTCGTAAGAATAAATTGTATACCCACTAATAAGCGCTAGTAGGTAGAGAAAGCCCTGTGAATGTATCACAGACCTTTTTTTAAGTCGAGATATTTTCTGGAGCCCCTGCATGGATGCTGTAACACTGCAATGGTGTGAATGTTGGAGTCAGAGTTTTTTGTGCTGCTCCAGTACAAGTTGAGACACGCGACCACATAGGTATAATAGATCAATATAATATGTAACAGTGGCCTGTTCCCCAAGGCAGTACTGGGAGAAAGAGGCGACCAAGTTTCAGCACATGTGCATCATAACGAATTCTACCTGACAGAACACTGACTTACCCAATGTTGTCAAGCCTCAATGACGATTTAATTAAATTTGCTTACCTCTCCCTATTCTTTATTAAATTACTGTAAATGGTCTACAAGGTCTTAACGCCGGGAAGGGTCAATCTAATCTATACTTTTGATAGAGAAAACTAATTCAACATAGTGATTTCTTCTTGGGACGTTTAATCTTTTATGTGCGCACTACACTCACCAAAAATGAATTGCTTCCTGACATACTGTGGCCTATAATGTTATTTACCTTAAACGCCTAGAGGGGTCATATTAACCCCTTTATTCAAAACTATGCTTTGTTTCATACTTGACAAGCTAAATGTGTCTCATATTATATTAGTGACATGTAAATTGATATATTCTTCTTTAACGGATTACCCTCTCTTTGTAGGACTTGCAAGCCAATGTCTTGTGTCAGTAGTCTTTCGAGGAGCAAGCATACTCTGGATCATAGCATATCCAGGAAGGGTGATCAGCCGAATACCTTGGGTCAGTAGTCTGTCGAGGAGCAAGCATACTCTGGATCATAGCATATCCAGGAAGGGTGATCAGCCGAATACCTTGGGTCAGTAGTCTGTCGAGGAGCAAGCATACTCTGGATCATAGCATATCCAGGAAGGGTGATCAGCCGAATACCTTGGGTCAGTAGTCTGTCGAGGAGCAAGCATACTCTGGATCATAGCATATCCAGGATGGGTGATCAGCCGAATACCTTGGGTCAGTAGTCTGTCGAGGAGCAACCAAACTCTGGATCATAGCATACCCAGATGGGTGATCAGTCCAATGTCCTGGGTCAGTAGCCTGTCGAGGAGCAAACAAACTCTGGATCATAGCATATCCAGGATGGGTGATCAGCCCAATGTCTTGTGTCAGTAGTCTGTCGAGGAGCAAGCAAACTGAATCATAGCATACCCAGATGGGTGATCAATCCAATGTCCTGGGTCAGTAGCCTGTTGAGGAGCAAGCAAACTCTGGATCATAGCATATCCAGGATGGGTGATCAGCCCAATGTCTTGTGTCAGTAGTCTGTCGAGGAGCAAGCAAACTGAATCATAGCATATCCAGGATGTGTGATCAGCCCAATGTCTTGTGTCAGTAGTCTGTCGAGGAGCAAGCAAACTGAATCATAGCATACCCAGATGGGTGATCAGTCCAATGTCCTGGGTCAGTAGCCTGTCCGAGGAGCAAACAAACTGAATCATAGCATATCCAGGATGGGGGATCAGCCCAATGTCTTGTGTCAGTAGTCTGTCGAGGAGCAAACAAACTCTGGATCATAGCATATCCAGGATGGGTGATCAGTCCAATGTCCTGCGTCAGTAGCCTGTCCGAGGAGCAAACAAACTGAATCATAGCATATCCAGGATGGGTGATCAGCCCAATGTCTTGTGTCAGTAACCTGTCGAGGAGCAAGCAAACTGGATCATAGCATATCCAGGATGGGTGATCAGCCCAATGTTCTGTGTCAGTAACCTGTCGAGGAGCAAGCAAACTGGATCATAGCATATCCAGGATGGGTGATCAGCCCAATGTCTTGTGTCAGTAGCCTGTCGAGGAGCAAACAAACACTGGATCATAGCATATCCAGGATGGGGGATCAGCCCAATGTCTTGTGTCAGTAGTCTGTCGAGGAGCAAACAAACTGAATCATAGCATAACCAGGATGGGTGATCAGCCCAATGTCTTGTGTCAGTAGTCTGTCGAGGAGCAAACAAACTGGATCATAGCATATACAGGATGGGTGATCAGCCCAATGTCTTGTGTCAGTAGTCTGTCGAGGAGCAAACAAACACTGGATCATAGCATATCCAGGATGGGTGATCAGTCCAATGTCTTGTGTCAGTAGTCTGTCGAGGAGCAAACAAACACTGGATCATAGCATATCCAGGATGGGGGATCAGCCCAATGTCTTGTGTCAGTAGTCTGTCGAGGAGCAAACAAACTGAATCATAGCATATCCAGGATGGGTGATCAGCCCAATGTCTTGTGTCAGTAACCTGTCGAGGAGCAAGCAAACTGGATCAT
Source organism: Deroplatys truncata (assembly GCA_030765065.1). NCBI lineage: Eukaryota > Metazoa > Arthropoda > Insecta > Mantodea > Mantidae > Deroplatys > Deroplatys truncata. The sequence continues at coordinate 193,992,098 of CM060987.1, forward strand.
AGCATATCCAGGATGGGTGATCAGCCAATGTATTGTGTCAGTAGCCTGTCGAGGAGGAAGCAAATTCTGGATCATAGCATATCCAGGATGGGTGATCAGTCCAATGTGTTGTGTCAGTAGTCTGTCGAGGAGCAAACAAACTGAATCATAGCATATCCAGGATGGGTGATCAGCCCAATGTCTTGTGTCAGTAACCTGTCGAGGAGCAAGCAAACTGGATCATAGCATATCCAGGATGGGTGATCAGCCCAATGTATTGTGTCAGTAGCCTGTCGAGGAGGAAGCAAATTCTGGATCATAGCATATCCAGGATGGGTGATCAGTCCAATGTCTTGTGTCAGTAGTCTGTCGAGGAGCAAACAAACTGAATCATAGCATATCCAGGATGGGTGATCAGCCCAATGTCTTGTGTCAGTAACCTGTCGAGGAGCAAGCAAACTGGATCATAGCATATCCAGGATGGGTGATCAGCCCAATGTATTGTGTCAGTAGCCTGTCGAGGAGGAAGCAAACTCTGGATCATAGCATATCTAGGATGGGTGATCAGCCCAATGTCTTGTGTCAGTAACCTGTCGAGGAGCAAGCAAACTCTGGATCATAGCATATCCAGGATGGGTGATCAGCCCAATGTCTTGTGTCAGTAGCCTGTCGAGGAGCAAGCAAACTCTGGATCATAGCATATCCAGGTTGGGTGATCAGCCCAATGTCTTGTGTCAGTAGCCTGTCGAGGAGCAAGCAAACTCTGGATCATAGCATATCCAGGATGGGTGATCAGCCCAATGTCTTGTGTCAGTAGCCTGTCGAGGAGCAAGCAAACTCTGGATCATAGCATATCCAGGATGGGTGATCAGCCCAATGTCTGGTATAGTGGTGTAGAATGAAACGAAATGTATTGATGAAAGGGATGCTATGAAAATTCTCCAATCCAACATCACCTAGCGACCGAGAAAACCGCGAAAGAACCTTCGGTCAGATTGGTCGGCTCCGGGGGTTTGAACCGGGACCTCTCGTATGCAGCCACAGACGTTACCGCCTGGTCATCCTGCTCAATATTTACAAATTATAACAACAGTTCGTGCGCTTACAAATTATAGCAAAATGACCTTTCGCCGGACATTCCATTTCTCATTCAAGTACAAATTGTTATGAAAAGGGATAATAGGTGCCGCTTATAAGAAAAGACATACTTGTAAAACAAAGGAACGTTTCTGATAACTCACTCAGAAAAAAGTGATTATAATATTAAAATACTGTATTTTATTGCTAGGGGTCTAATTCGCCCCTTCGGGCGCTCTGGTATTAATGGTGAATGCTCCCCTTTGAAACGGCAACTTTAGGCCGAGCCCGAGAACCATAATTATAGATAATTGATTAATTAACTTTTATTGATATTAAATCTTACTATGTAAATATCTTTTTCTCATACTGCTTGTATATTTTAAGAAGGGTGATTTAACATTATGTATCTATCTAGGTTACTACTATTAGTAGAGTTATAAATGGTTTAATGTAAATAATTTAAGCGCTATGTTAAAATACTGTCCACGATGGAATGTTTTAGCTACAGGAATAGTGCTTTCGAAGGCAGAAAACCTAGTTTTATTACCTCTCTCCGGTCGCAGTGCTATTATTCCTACAGCGAGGGTGTAGAGCCTTTGTCCCATTATTTGATAATTCGCCGTGACCAAGTGAGTGAGAAGGACAATCTAACGGTACATGTAGGAAAAGCCGCGATTTATATTAAAATTGGACCAATGAAATCCCTGGAAGTTTATTCGAAATAGTTAGACGCGTCGAGTCGCGCTAAAAATGTACCAATAGGAAAGGAAGCAGCCTCAGGAGCCTGAGACTATAAATGGATCTGTTTGGGGAAAATTCGGGGCAGTTCATGTCATGTGTGGTCAGGGAGAGATGCTGCAGGATGCGTGAGATATCGCGCCAAGAAGGGAATCAAGTCAGCTTTGTAATGTCAGCTTAGTATTGCATTTTATTCGACAGTTTATGTCATGTGTGGTCAGGGAGAGATGCTGCAGGATGTGTGAGATATCGCGCCAAAAAGGGAATCAAGTCAAATTTGTCATGTCAGCTTAGTATTGCAATTTATTCGAGAGTTTTCGTAATGTGTGGTCAGGGAGAGATGCTGCAGGATGTGTGAGATATCGCGCCAAAACAGGGAATCAAAATAGTTTTAGCAACACACCTAAGATCCGCTACTCTGAAAGCGACAATAAGAATAGTTATATTTCGTGCCATATCCACGCCATAGTTTAACAGCGGTGGACAGTATTTTACAGCGGCAATACCAGTTTTGTATACTACGAGTGTTAATTAAATAAAAAGAAACGGCAGTGTCATCTTTTCATAAACAAAGCAAGTCTATGTCTTCCTATATCACCACCCGAGATCTACGTTTTCCTTTACCGAGGATAAGTCCATGCTCCCATATAATTTAAGGAAAATTACTGCAGCTAGCCGAGGATAAAGTGAAGAACCAACACGCTGAGAACTTCTGGAAGCAACGGGAGAAGCATCAAGGTAAGCTACAGCAACGGATGAGGAGGTGATCGCCGCAAACTGGCTCCCAAAAGTGGGGCTAACAAACGTTAAGATCGCCGCAAACTGGCGCCCAACGTGGGGCTCGAAGGGAAGACCAGCTCGAAGGGAAGACCAGCTCGAAGGGAAGACCAACATAAACGGAGGACTAGAAAACAACGAACAGACGAAGAATCTTCAGAGGAAAGGGGCACAGCAGAACAAAATTACAACGCGAACTTCTAGTCTACCTACGTGGGACAACAAAACAGCTGAGAACATCGCTTCTAGAACTTCACCAGGATTCGAACCCGGAACGCATCAGTTAACATTGAAAAAATACAGGTTAGAACATTTATTCAAAAACAAACAAAAAGGCATGCAGAGTAGTGATTCAGTTTTGTGAACACATGTTATTGAGAGGGGGTAAAGTCATTACTAGAGAGGTAGAACTTGCTAACGGAACCATGAGTAGGTCAAGGGAAGATTTGAAAGAACTGGATGGGGAGGCTATTGTCAGAATAACAACAGATGGAGAAAATATGAGTAAGGCAGAGGGAGAAGTTAGGCTGGAAAGGCAATCACCGATTGAGCAGGTCATTGACGCAGGTCAAAACCAGCTGCTAATATTGCTTCAACATTTGAGCACAAAGATAGACGAACAAAGTAAGAATTTAGAGGGGAAATTAGGTGAGCAATTAAGTGAACAAAGTAAGAATTTAGAGGGGAAATTAGGTGAGCAATTAAGTGAACAAAATAAGAATTTAGAGGGGAAATTAGGTGAGCAGAGTAAAAACTTGGAAAAATTAAGTGAGCAAAGTAAGAATTTAGAGGGGAAATTAGGTGAGCACAGTAAAAACTTAGAAAAATTAAGTGAACAAAGTAAAAATTTAGAAGGGAAATTAAATGAGCAGAGTATACAGATAGGTGAATATGTCAGAGAGGAAAACAGGAAGATGAGAGGGGAATTAGCTCAGGAGATGAGGGAATATTTAGGTGAACAGGTCACCCGATTACAAAGTCAATTGGACTCCAAATTCAGTCAGCAAGGGAAGGTAGTGCAAGAAATTCAGGCAGGACAACTATGTCTAAGAAACGATGTAGAAAAACTAAGGAAGGATGTAGAAACAGAATTAAGTGTTACCAGCTTAGCCATAAAGGAGCAATTGGATGATGACTTAAGAGCTGTAAATGTTTCTTTAGAAAAAAAACAAAGTACATTAGAATCTAACATTCAAAGGGAGTTCAGAGAATTTAGAACAGTGTTAGAAAAGGATCAGGGAAAGATAAATGAACTTTCGTCAAAAGTGACTGAACAGCTCTCAAATCATCATGAAATTGTGAAGAGGGTTGAAGAGCATGAAAATTGTGTAAAGGAGTTAAAACGCTCTATTGGTAGACTTGGGATAAGTGTGAGACAGAGTGATGATAGCTCACCCAGTGAAACTAGCACCACCTTTAGGGAGGCAAATGGAGGTCAAAGTCCAGCTGCCGACCCATATAATTTCAATTCAGGGCACCAATGTACATCTAACCATGCAAGTAATGCAAACTACCATTTATTAAATGAGATAGGGGTACCTACTTTCGAGGAAAATTCGGCTGATAATCCTAAACAATACCTAAATGACCTTGAGGAGTATTTCCGTTTGAAGCAGATTCCGGACGAGCTAAAGATGTTAATCGTTCGTAAAGGTTTACGTCAAAGGGTTCTCCAATGGGTAAGATTGACTTTGGGAGAGAATAATAATTTTGAATATTTCAGAAGGGCATTTTTGAATAAGTATTGGAGTACTAATACTCAGAACCAAGTGAGATCGATCCTAGTTAATGGCAAGTACGATGAACGCGGAAACCTAAGCATGGTAGATTATTTGCTAACTAAAGCACAGAGTAGTAGACTAATCGAGCCACCCATAAGCGAGAGGGATTTCATTAATATGATTGTACCACATTATCCAGAACGTATACACCATTACCTACTCATTGCGAAGCCAAATTCTATTCCCGAATTGATTGAGTTGGTATCATCATTCGAGACTAGTAGGAACCACGGACAAAACTACACAGTTCGACCAATACCGGATAATACAAGGAATGCGAACTGGAGAGGAAACGCGAGAGGGAACTATAACCCCAGAGAGAGGTACTGGAACGACGTGCCTCAATCCGGGAACAGAAACTGTCAAAATAACCGTTTCAGGAGGGAAGGTGATAACCAATATCACATAAACGCTATACAAACCAGACCAAGATATAGCGGCCGTTTTAACTATAGGAGAGGCAGAAACAATGAAAACAGATCCAGGGAACATTATTTTTCTGACCGAGGGGAAAGCGATATAGGAGAGAGGTATGACGAAAATTACCCAGAAAGAAACGAAAGGAGAGAGAGACCTTCCCGGGGACATTTTAGAGGAAGCAGAGGAAACTATAGGCAAATTCAGAGAGAGGGAAATGTGGAAGAGACTAGCGGAGCACCAAATAGTGTCGATAACCCGGAAAACTAAGACAGGATCCATTCAAGAGCTCGGAGCGGATCCTAAGCGCGCAAAATTCTCAAATAAACAGAAAATGTGAAACAGGGCTCAAAAATGACTTTATACTGGGAGAACTGATAACTACCATTCAAAATCACTCGGAAAAGCACCTGACAGATTCCCCTAGCATAAAAGTAGTATTATTGGATGAAGAATATAACGCTTTAATAGACTCTGGAGCCAATGTGAGTGTATGCAGCCTGAGGTTATATCAGAACCTGGTAAATAAAGGAATTAAGCTAATGACATTACCCATAAGGAACACGGTATGCCGGGTAGCAGTTAACAAAGAGGTTACCCGAATAAAAATGCAAGTAATGTTGAACATAAAAATAGGAGAAGAAAATTTTGAGTTTATTTTTCTGGTAATCAATAATTTGATTTGTGACATTTTGATTGGGTGTGACGTTTTGTTTGAATTAAGAGCTAGGGTTGATTTTGCTGATAAAGTTTTGAAAATAGAGAAGAACAGAAAAACATTAGAAATCCCTTTTGTAGAGGGTATGAAGCAGGATACTTATAACAAAACCCAAGGAGAAGAAGATATAGCCGAAGAAAGATTTTTCGTACAATTAGTACAAACAGGTAGGAGTGAGAAATTAATTGCTATAGTACAAGGAGAAGAAACCGATGAGATGCATGCGTTCGCTGACAGGTTTTACAACGGGTATACGGAGCACAATGAGAAAGATTATGGTTACGCCCGAAATAAAGAATTCCAAGATACCGGCAGCCAGGTAGAAGCAGTAGAGGAGAAAGTGACCCTTGCCGAGAACCTCACAGAGACACAAAGGCATCTATTAAGGCGAATGTTACAAGAAAACAAAGCGGTATTTTCGGACGTCCCAGGCAAGTGCAAAGCATACAAACACAGTTTTAAGGTACAAGATATTGCACCCTTCACACACAAGTATCGGGATATTCCGATTGCATTAAGGGAGAGAGCCAAACAGGTGATCGATAAGATGTTGAGAGACCGAATAATACAAACGTCAAATTCTCCGTACAGCAGTCCATTATGTTGGGTGACGAAACGCAATGGCGAACTTAGGATGACAATAGATGGTCGAAGGATAAATAAATATACACAACCAGACAGATTTCGGAGCGAAAGTGTAGAAAAATTGCTGTCAAAAATAACAAAAGGCAAGTATTTCTCCACTATTGATTTAACTGCGTCATACTGGCAGATTGAGCTTCACGAGGATGTTAGAAAGTATACTTCTTTTTTATTTTTTGGGAAACAGTTCGAATTTTTGAGAATGCCTTTTGGGATGCTTACGTCATGTAGTGGACTATTAAGAGCCATCGATAAAATATTTGGCGACTCAGCCGACGAATTTTTGATCCAATATATCGACGATTTTCTAATAGTTGATGAAAATTTTGATGAGCATATTAAACATGTGAATTATGTGCTTAGAAAGCTGAGAGAAAACGGTATGACGGTGAACATTAATAAATCCAAATTTTGCATCCGTGAGGTGGAATTTCTAGGCTATGTAATTAATGATAGAGGAATGAAGCCAAACGAAGAAAGAGTAGCGGCTGTGAGAAGAATACCAGCGCCCAAGAGTGTTAAGCAGGTTAGGTCGTTTCTTGGAGTGCTAAATTATCAAAGCAAATTTATCCTGAGGTACGCCGCAGAAATAGCACCTTTGCGCGAATTACTTAAAAAGAAAGTGCGATGGAGATGGGACGAGGTACACCAGAAAGCTTTTGAAAAGATAAAAGAACTATTTGCGAAATCAATTCTACTAGAGAGACCCAAGGACAACCTACCATATGTAATTTACGTGGATGCGTCAGGTCACTGATATGGGTGTGTCCTAGCCCAATCAGATGAGGAAAATCAACTGCACGTGATAAGTACCGCTTCAAGAGGTTTAAGTCAAATAGAGAAAAATGCTTCGGTCACCGAATTAGAGATCTGTGCTGTGTATTACGCACTACAGAAATTTAGATCATATATATATCTACAGAAGGTTATTATATACACAGACCATGTGAGTCTTTCATTTATGAAACGTTGTCGGCTTACGAGTACTAAATTATCTAGGTACATCCATGAGATTCTTTCATATGATGTTGAGGTGAAACACATTCCAGGAAAAACAAATGTTTTTAGCGATTTGCTGTCTAGGTTACATAACAACAGTGAAATACCGGAGAGAATAGAACGCCCTAAAAATGAAGTAACCTTAATGAGTATTGAAATACCCTTGAGTAAAAGTTTGATAAAAGAATTAAAAGGAATAGGGGACCAGCAGCGACGAGATGAGAAGTTAAATAAATTAATAAAAAAGGCCCCAGAAATAGATGAAGATATCAAGGGAAACATAGGGGTAAAAGGGGGCGTGTTGTATAAACTACATGGCAGTGAAATACAGAAATGGAAGACGTATATACCTAAGAACATGGAGAATGAACTCATAAACACGTTCCATCAAGCTCTAGCACATTCTGGCTCAGAACGCACAGCTTTAATGATCCAAGAAAATCTGTATATTCCAAAATTACACCATAAAGTAAGGAGAATAATTTCGACATGCTTACAATGTCAAAAAGCAAAGCCACTGAATATACAATACGAATACGAGACAAACTCAATACTAAGAGAAAAACCAGGCATGTTAGTGACCTTGGACTGTCATGGTGAGATGCCTTGTAGTAGATTTGGATTTAGGTATATAGTAGTGTTAATAGATGTATTTTCAAAATTTGTGAAAATTTACCCAGTCAGGAAGATTACAAGTGAAACATGCCTAAGGAAGATAATGAAGTCGTATGTTCCACAATTTGGAAAGATGAAGGCAATTTTATGTGATAATGCGTCAATATTTACCAGCAGAAAATTTGTAGACACCTTAAAAGAAAACGAAATCACGTTGTATCATTGCTCAAAATACCACCCACAAAGCAATCCCTGCGAAAGAATAATACGGGACATTTCGGTTTATTTGAGAATTTTGGCCAATAAAAAACACAGTGATTGGGCAAATCACTATCAGCGCATCGAAAGTATTTTAAATGAAAGTGTGAGCCCTACTACCGGTTATAAGCCCATCGAGCTGATGAAGGGGAAATTAATGGAAACACTTGAAGGGGAATTACCACAGACACTAGAAGCTAAAGATCCGAAAGCACTAACGGAAGAAGAGATGTTTAAGAAAGCTTTTGAAAGAATGGCCAATAAGGCGCAGAAAAGAAAAGAAAAGTTTAAGAAAAAGAAACGAAAACACTGGTTGATCAAATTGGGAGACTTAGTATTGGTACGGGACAAGAAAAAGTCTAGCATTCTGAACAAAAGGTATCATAGAATGGAAAATTTATTTAAAGGTCCATACCGGGTGATTAACATTTTTGGCTCGGATACATTTGAGTTACAAGAAATAAAGAATTCCAAGATCGTAGGGAGATATCATAAACAGTTGCTCAAACCGTACAAATGTTTAGAGAATGAGAAGGGTGAAGAATGTAATGAAAATAATCAGGTTAGTTTTACTCGAAATGAGGTAGCAACCCTGTGAACAAATAGTAAAGGTAATACACCCGAGAAATAAGGATGTAAAGAAGTAACTAAATGCATAATAATTATGTACCAATATGTATGTAAATAGATTTAAGTTCTAGAACTCAATTTGGGTATTAGAGTATTTGTTGCGTTACAAGTTATTCGTGTGCGCGAAATGTATTGTGTATAAGAATGTCTCTCGGAAACCTGTTTTTAAATGGTGAGAGGGGATCAACCATAACAAATGTAGAGTGAACGACCCAAATGTAAACACCACTGGTTTGGCAGAACCCTTGTGAAGGAACCGGTATAGCGAAGGGTCTATGTCAACAAAACAAACGAACAAAGGCCATAATCAGAGGAATTATTCTGGAAAAGAAAATTGTATCAAGTGCTCAAAAATTTATTCTTTTCCAGAACAGGGCAATTTGAAACGGCAACTTTAGGCCGAGCCCGAGAACCATAATTATAGATAATTGATTAATTAACTTTTATTGATATTAAATCTTACTATGTAAATATCTTTTTCTCATACTGCTTGTATATTTTAAGAAGGGTGATTTAACATTATGTATCTATCTAGGTTACTACTATTAGTAGAGTTATAAATGGTTTAATGTAAATAATTTAAGCGCTATGTTAAAATACTGTCCACGATGGAATGTTTTAGCTACAGGAATAGTGCTTTCGAAGGCAGAAAACCTAGTTTTATTACCTCTCTCCGGTCGCAGTGCTATTATTCCTACAGCGAGGGTGTAGAGCCTTTGTCCCATTATTTGATAATTCGCCGTGACCAAGTGAGTGAGAAGGACAATCTAACGGTACATGTAGGAAAAGCCGCGATTTATATTAAAATTGGACCAATGAAATCCCTGGAAGTTTATTCGAAATAGTTAGACGCGTCGAGTCGCGCTAAAAATGTACCAATAGGAAAGGAAGCAGCCTCAGGAGCCTGAGACTATAAATGGATCTGTTTGGGGAAAATTCGGGGCAGTTCATGTCATGTGTGGTCAGGGAGAGATGCTGCAGGATGCGTGAGATATCGCGCCAAGAAGGGAATCAAGTCAGCTTTGTAATGTCAGCTTAGTATTGCATTTTATTCGACAGTTTATGTCATGTGTGGTCAGGGAGAGATGCTGCAGGATGTGTGAGATATCGCGCCAAAAAGGGAATCAAGTCAAATTTGTCATGTCAGCTTAGTATTGCAATTTATTCGAGAGTTTTCGTAATGTGTGGTCAGGGAGAGATGCTGCAGGATGTGTGAGATATCGCGCCAAAACAGGGAATCAAAATAGTTTTAGCAACACACCTAAGATCCGCTACTCTGAAAGCGACAATAAGAATAGTTATATTTCGTGCCATATCCACGCCATAGTTTAACAGCGGTGGACAGTATTTTACAGCGGCAATACCAGTTTTGTATACTACGAGTGTTAATTAAATAAAAAGAAACGGCAGTGTCATCTTTTCATAAACAAAGCAAGTCTATGTCTTCCTATATCACCACCCGAGATCTACGTTTTCCTTTACCGAGGATAAGTCCATGCTCCCATATAATTTAAGGAAAATTACTGCAGCTAGCCGAGGATAAAGTGAAGAACCAACACGCTGAGAACTTCTGGAAGCAACGGGAGAAGCATCAAGGTAAGCTACAGCAACGGATGAGGAGGTGATCGCCGCAAACTGGCTCCCAAAAGTGGGGCTAACAAACGTTAAGATCGCCGCACCTTTACCCCTTAGGCTAGTCCACACACGAGTGCAATTACCCACAAACAAAAGTACAAGTGTTTTCAAACAAATGCACTGAATGCGTGAACAGTTTGTGGAACCTCACAGCATTTGCAGGTATGTTGAACGTGTAACCACAACTAGTCGCAAGCATATATTTGTGTGAAATAGCTGCGGGCATTAGTTCTGCTTACTATGTTCCTCGTTCAAGAAAAACACAAGTATAAGGCTGTGGTGGAAGCATGCTGCAGAATATATTCAAAATATTTTTTTACACGGCATGGCCTAAAAGTAGAACTTCTAACGTAGTGCACACGGGCTAAGAGCTTTAGCACTAACAGTGCGATAATCTTCATTGCGACCAACTTTAGTTTCAAGTCCAACCACACGGCAATTACCCTTTGTATTTGCATATGTTTAATAACTCGACTGGTTTATCAGTTTTACTTTTCATTATGTCTTTTTACACGATTAATTTCTCATGGCGCTCGCATTATCTCTTCACAATACAAATCGTCATACTACAATGTATCGGAGCTCCTTGTAGAGTTAACCTATACGTTTATATTGGCAGCTTTGTGCTTTCTTTGATTTAAAGCGTTATTCTTTTATCTAGCATAACGCACATAAAGATTAAATTGCGGAAATTATGAATTCAGAAGAAACTGAAATGGAAGAGCCAAGTGAAATTACAGAAGCAGCAGAAAGAATAACACTAGAAGTGCTTACCCAAAAAATCCAGAAAGCAATATGATATAGCATTTAATCGCTTCATTGGCTGGTGTAAGGCAAAACATGTTGAAAATAATTTCACTGAAAATAACTGCTAGCGAATCAACAAAACATCTGACATCTCCCTTTTTAAGTCACTTCTCTTGTTTCAAGAATCGCGTCCTAAACGTGATCTGTTATTTTCAGGAATCAATATAATACTATTGATATTTTACAAATTAGAGCGCTGTCTAACAATAGTATATCCACACGCGTTAAAGCTGGTTTCATTTTGCTGTAGGACTGCGAAACTCAGCGTACGGCCTTCGTTTCGCAAACATTCCTACTAGCAAAATAAAACCCTACTTTTACCCCTTATATCATGATCTACTATTAAAGAACTTGTCAACTGGTAGCAGTACTTTAATGGGCCTCATTAAAGTATTGGTATTCGACCAATCAGAAGTGGCCACGTAACTCTGTGAAAGCGCAAGTATCGATTATTCTGCGTAGTACGTCTCACAACGCTAGCAACTTTGCTTGACACAGGCGCTACAAGTCATTGTATTGTAACCATAAAGGAATAACGATTGTAACACATCACTCAAACCAGAAACGAATACTTACGAAACCTTTAATTCAGACACATGGTCGAGCATAAACAGTCGTATGAAACTTGACTATAATGGTGATTAATAAGCTCGCATGATAATTATTAACCGAGCCAGCGTAGCGAGGTTAATAATAATACTCGCGTTTTAATTACTACCATTAAAGTCTCGTTGCATAATATACTATTAAATCATGGCGCTGATTTTAAAAATCCGGTCGCAGTAACACCAAGTGATTTTGAAGTACAGATCCAAATGAAGTTCTTCAAATCTGCAACGTTTGTATTGAAGAGCGATGTATTAATCACACATTGACGAAAATACAAAGTTTGCTCCATTGTCATCAACAAATTTATCCGTTGATCTGCTGCCTCTAGACTCACAACCTTTGAGTAAAACTAACAGCTTTTCGTATCCAAACTTTAACCCTTGAATTTTCTTCCCCGTGTCCATTGCTTAACTTCATATTTTCTCGACAGGTTTTCGATTCCGTCGATTTTCTTTGCCCTAGTCTTATAATCCTCAAGTAGAATTATGTCATCAGTGACAATGTTGCTGTTACAGTCCACATTTTCCAAAATACCGAATTCTTTTCTGCTTTTGTCCGCATACAGCTGAAATGGACTGAATTACTATCGGCGCCGAATGCATCTGACCGCAAACACGTTCAAACTGTGTGCTTATGATTTCGATTGCACTCGTTTTCCATCTCGAATGGAATACAAAAAAAAAAAGAGTTATGTGTTGCACTCGCAAGGCTTTCTCATCTCACTCTTGTACAAACTATTCTTATAAACGCTCATTCTATCTACTTCATGTTAATCGAGATAAACATTTGCAGAAACTGTCTTATTGTAAATTTCCTTGTAGGTACAAGGAGATTAAGGGAATACAGTAGGCTTTAAGCGATAGCCAAATCTTTCAAGGATGGGTCGCTATGTGATGGCTTTTAAATTCTGTTCTCTTTGCATGGCCAAGAGGGGTAAAATATTCTGATGTGTTACATCATGACTTTTTCTACCCTCTAACGCTTATTAGTGGGTATATAAATTATTCCAACGAAACTTTATTCTCCTATTTACTTCAGTTTAATCCAGATAGACCTCTTTGTTTTCTTTTACTATATCGAGTTTTCGTGACCTTACAAAGTAAACGCATTTAACTGGAAGTGAATTTTAAACTTCTAAATATGAGTCATGGTATCCAATTTCCAAAACGATGTGCAATGTTTGATTTCACATTTGTTGACGTGTGTTATTTAAAATACGCGTCTTGTCGGAAATAAAATTATGGACGCAATTACCAGAATATTAAAGAGTCGAAATTTTAACGACCATCAAGATTCTGCATGTTTTATTTTTATCTAGTTAAATGCTCGGCACATAGATATTGTTCCATGTAATATACAGTCTGACTATGAAAAGTCTTCTAGCATCTGTCGAGCGTAGTTTTCATATTTATACAAAGCTGGTTGGATTATTTCATAGCAGAATTCACAAGCAATACTGACTGAAAACACTATTGTAAAAACATTGAGGAAACTGTACTGGATGAACCACAGAATCGAACTCGATTGCACAATGAAAAACTACACTTAATTATTTAAAAAGGCACACAACGCCCTGCTGTGTGTCCACGGAACCGGTTCCGGACAGTTTATAGGTCCGATTTTTACCTATAATTTTTTTAGAATGCCTTCCATCAATTTTTCCGTTACCAAGCTCTAAAGCATGTCATTGTTAAACCGTTTTGAGTTACAAAAATTGTCCTTTTTGACACATCGTACAAAAATGGACTTTTTACGCGCTATATTCTAAGAAATAAACTTTACTAAATATAACTTTCGAACACAATACCATTATGTTACATCGCTATTTTCCTCGATTTCATCATGGAATATTTGCACCATAGGGTAGAATAACGTAGAGAATTCAACTTGGAAACACACATTCTCTTTATAGATTATAAGAAAGCCTTTGACAAGGTATGCAGAAAAAATTATGGGAAATATTAGAAAATAAAGGAGTAGCAATACACTTAATAAATGCAATCAGAAATGCATATGTGAAAACTAAAATTGTAATAAATAATCGAGAACCCATGATAATTCTAAAAGGTGTTAGACAAGGTCCGCCAATGTCAACCACTCTTTTTAATCTATATTTTGACATTAATTCATGGAAGCAACAAACAGTAGGAGGGATTAATTTGGGGTCAAGAACAGTAAAGACAATGGTCTTCGCAGATGACCAGATATTAATACCGAAAACTGAAGAGGAACTCCAAAGGTTGACATACAAACTAAATTTAATATCAAAAACATACAGCATGGAAATCTCAACTGAAAAAACTAAAGTTATGGCATTTAAAGGTACTCACTCGGTCCGGTCTAAAATAATTATAGAAAATAAAAGTATAGAACTAGTGTCAATATTTAATTTTCTGGGATGAGAAATAATATATGGGTCTGAAATAGACATTAATAAAAAGCTAAATAAATTCAATTACATAACAGGAATACTCCATAAAGAGAACACTAAAAAATAAAATTAGAAAAGATTCAATAATAAAATTGTATAAAGCAATGGCCATTCCCACAGTAACTCATGGGTCTGAAACATGGACAGTGACAGCAGAATTTCTCAGACCTATAGCAGGATACACAAGACTGGATAATGAAATAAGGTAAAGGTTAAAAATAGAAAAGTTAAATAAAATAATAATAGAATATAGAACTGGAAACAACACTTAGAATGTCATTAAATAGGATACCCTGAGCAACATATAACTACACACCCCAAGGATATAGAAACCCAGGATGACCAAAAAAGAGATGGACACAAGATTTTGGAGCCGGAACAGGCTAAACGGCCTAAAACCGTGAAGTAGAAGAAGAGGGGTAGAATATTTATGAACACTGGATTTTTCTTCCAGCAAAGTGGGCAGAACAACCTCAGGCATCTTATGCACATTATTATTCTTGAGCCAGCACACGAAGTCTTCACATAGCATTTCATATTGAAGGCGGGACTTTTCGGATACAGTTCTAAATACAAAATTACTTAACGACTCATTTATGGTATCTGGTATGTCGAGTGTAGTTTTCGTCGCTTTCGTCATCATTCATTTAGTTTAATATAATGCTCTTAACTTCTCTCCGTGAAGGAATTAATGTTTATTTAATCCAAAAATTTCTTAACGCGTGCGTAAAGAAAAACAAAATTACGTTTTCTGAATTTGTTGCATAAGTATTTTGCAGCCCACGACGTTTGTTTCAGTACAGAGCATGGGATTCAATACCCAAATCATAGATTCCGCTATGCCTAACATTGGAACCGAGAGTATCGGTTCTGAGATCTTGAGAATCAACCCTACCCAGAGTAGAAATGCTGACGCAGGTCAAAACAGCACCTGGTGTGTTGCAAATGTTTCCGTTACTGACGGGGCCCGAGAGGTTCAGTGATGGCATTGTTTCAACTAATCTCGTGATAATTAGATCGATGCACTTGTATACACACTTTTCGTTCGATGCTTTGTTCTCTAATGCAATCCACCAAATTGCTAAAAGGCTGAATACGAACTTCAATACGTGATTGACGAAATCGTCAATTAATTTCGTTGTAGCTTCAGCAGATGGAAGGGTTACAAATACCATCGTGTTTTGAAGGGTTTCTAAATACAAAGAGAGTGAAAGTTTACAATACTATTTTACTCAGCGTACGCTTTCTCCAGGAGAAAAATTGGTTTTCCTCGCTTCCTTCTCATATACAAAGGCAACTCTTATTGAAGTAGGTAGCATGTGATAGAACAGCTAATCTATTTTTGCTCCAAATTTCACTTTCTTCCTTAAGCATCTCTAGTTTCGACACATTTTAGTTTTGTACAAATCGTAATTTACGCTGGATTTACGTCACAACAGCGGGCTAAATAACTGACGGCACACACGCCTCACAGACCTTTAGTATTCCTTGTCTGCTAGATATCACTGTTCATATGTTTTACTGGATGTTTAAATAAAAATTACAGTTAAATTGTTAGTATCGTTTTTAAATGTTTAATAACAAATTTTCTTTGATTATTGCACTCATTACTTGAACTATTGAATTAAAGCACCTATTTTACTTTGTTTTCAATGAATGCTTCAATAGTGCTTTACGTCTGAGAGTTTTAAAATGCCGCACCTATTTGGTTTTTACATTAATGCATAACAAGTAACATTTTAAATTAAAACATATTTTATTGTTTAATTCGAACTTAAAACAAATGTTTCGGTATTATCTGCATTTCGCTGAAAATACCCAAAAATTTCTTGTGAATTAACATTAGCAGCAAAGCTATTATAGTTCCTGTCAAGCAAAAAGATGGCGCATTCTACTCTGCGGCGGCTTTGAGCTTGCCCGTTTCCCCAGTCACCTTGAAGGGAAAGCGCGATATAGCCAAACATCTCTGTATTTAAAAAAAATCTTTAATAGAAATCATTGGCAGATAGAACTCAAAGTGTTCATAAACTTCAATGCAATATTTGAGATCTCTGGTTTGAAAGATGGTATATTAATTGTATTATTTCACTGCGCGTTAGATGAAATAGCACTGTTGTATCATAATATCCTAAAGACCCTGAATTCCATCTATTCGTGCGTCTGCAAGGGAACATTCATAGCACCTCTGCTCTATTAACTTGCAACGGCGCAGCTTCTGGTTAGTCACGCCAAAATGTTCATTTATTACTTTCTGTACTACTCATCTAAAGCAGAGGAAATGTATTCTACCCAAAAATTCTATGCCGAGATTTCACTAGGAATACGCGTTTTGAGGCCTCCTAAAGCCCAAAAACACAATTTTTAGCAAAAGGCCCCTGTGTGAACAGCATAACTCAAAACCGAAAAGTCCGATAAATTCCAAACTTGGTACTTAAGTTCAGCTCTTCGCGAGATGCGACAAGAAGATTTTCAAGAAACACCCCCACTCCAAACTACACTTTACTGGGAATGTTTTCGTTATTTTTTGCGTTGTCAAAAATTGCTCTAACGATGTTTACTAAATGACATATTTTAAAGATATTTAATTGATAAAACGTATATCTTGAATTTTCTGCGAACAGTCTGTGAAGTCTTCTTTCTAAATTCCTTTTGTTTAATTTGCAAACCGTAGAGATTGATAAAATCTTACTTAACAAAAAACGTAAATCTCCTTAAACCACAATTCACTTCATGTAAAAAATGTTTGTAGGCTCAACCATTTCCGAGATATTCTTTGCTATAGGTTTAAACTTTTTTTTCAAGTGATAAGTCGTTATTAGTTTTCTCTCATGGTCATGCAAGGGACATGGAATTTCTAAGCCGTCGCATTAGAGACCCGCTTTTTAAAAATCTAGTGATTTAGCCTACTGTATTCCTTGGTTACGAAATTTGTAAATGAAAGTTTATCTAGATTAAAAAGTAGATAGACGGATAAGCTTTTGTAAGAATAATTTGTAGAAGAGCGAGTAAAAACCATAGGCTTGTTGTAAAGTTGAAGTAATTTTGAAAAAATGTCACAGCAGGGACTCGAACCACAGATCTCAGACTTCAACCGTGACCGAAAGCGCAATGAACTCCTCTCATTTATTCTTGGATCTCCGAAGAATTACTGTACTTGAAGTGATTTTGCTTTCTACCCATCCGTTAAGGGTGAAATTTGATCAAAAGTTTTTAAAAATTCAAAACTTAATTTTTATGTCCAAAATACTTTGAACCTTTAGCTTAAGTTCCATAGTACAACTGCTGCTCTCAGAGCCTTTTAAGGCTTCAACACGTGACTATTTAAATGCCCAAGAGCACGCGTATTTATTTCCAATGACTTTTACTACTTTGATTTTCCTTACATTTATGCGCATTAAAATGTTCCACACAATGTAGTTTGTAACCTATCTTGTTGACATTTTCAGCAGAAACTAAGGCAGAGTGAAGTTAAAAATTAGCATATAGTTTTTGCTACATTTTTAAATTGCTCAATATGTTACATAATTAATTCAACCACTGAGGATAAATTGTTACAAAAATTAATTTAAAGATTAAAGTTTGTTTTATTTTTTATTTTATTTTTATCTGAAACCTAAAGAGTGAAAATATTTCTGTATGTCAGTTTTGTGCATTAGTACTTAAATAATGTGGTAGTATTTTGACTTTTTCAAAATTAGAATTCCTGCATCGTATGCAACACCTGATATATTAGTATAATAAAAGGTTTTATTATCAAAAACAAAGATATCTGCACGAAATTTAAAACGCATTTGTAATTGTAGTAGAACAATATTTAGAAATTTCACTTATGGGTACCCTTAAATTACATTTTGGTAATTTGTACCCACCGTAACTGTTTCATGTTTGGTTCAACGCTGAACCTTCCGGGCCCAACAAATATCCGTGGTTCGCGCTCTGAAATGTACAGCGATGCTGGCAGAACAAAGTATAAATAATATTGACATCATATGCACCGAACTCCCACTCTCAGCAACAAGTTGGCTGGGGAAGGTCATAGTTAATCCACAGATATCAAGGTCACAGATTTCCTCGAGATGTGTCATTGCGTTAGCCTAGGAAGACGGCCGTCGTACAGGTGCACACGATACACAAAAAACGTAATAGTCACGCTCGGCATTTGAACCACAGCTCTCCCACTGGTGTTATCGCGGTTTCTCAAGGTCGGGGCCGTAGGATCCAGAGCTGCCAACATGCGTTTGCTAAACACACCAATGGTCAGCGTTGTAAACATAACTCAGGTGTTCTTCCTCTCGATGCATCCTTTTATCATATTGATTCTTCGTCGTGAAAATAATTACAATAAGTATTAAAGTTAAACAAACTGGTCTGGTGGTTAGCATGCTAGCTCCCAAAACCAGAAGTCCTGGGTTCGATACCCGGCTGGAGGATGGGATTTTTTTCTTCAGGCAGGATTATTCCCCATCCTCCTTAGTCTGGAAGTATAAGTGAGAGTGTAAATTTAATGTTTATAAAGTAAAAATGTAAACAAACGTTATACATCACATCATATACATACTTGTAACTATTGTGTTGTAACACATATATATTGGAACATCATACTGCTTTAACAACTGCATATCTGTATAAACAACGACGTACCGAAACGAGAGGAGAGTTGGAGGGAAATGAGTTGGTAAACCTCCCCAAAACGAAGTTTTGTTTTTACTTCGACTACAATGGAGGAAATATTGCATTCCACCCATAATTTTGATACCGAGATTTCATTGGAAATACACATTTCGAGGATCTCTAAATAAAAAAGTCTGACGTGATACATTCACGTGACTTTCTCTACCCTCAATCGTTTATTAGTGGATATACAAGCTATTCTTACTAACGTTTATTTTTCTATCTACTTCATTTTAATTCAAATAGGCTGCATTACACGTTTCGTTATAGATACAAAGGGAACAGCGATAGTCAAATGTTTAACAACTGGACGCTATATGCTGGCCTTAAAATTCCATACTGTTTCCATGACATCACGAGAAACAACTGAATGTTGAAAGGACTTTAAAAGAATTGCTAATTATAGAATAATTCCAACCATTAATAGCGGATATCTCCGAAATGGCTGTTGCCACCAAAAAAAAAAGTTATTTCAAATAAATTGTGTTTAGAGATCTACATTTCCTGTGTAGTACGTTTTCGTCTATCGCTTAACCAGTTATACAGAATTCCTTCCGAATGAAGCGGACTTCACAAGCTATTCCCAGAAAATTCAGAATATAAATTTTATTTGTCATATAAGTATCTTTAATATATAGCATTTTAATCAAAATTCTTAGAGCCATTTTTTAGAAAATAAACAATTTCGAAAAATCTTCCATGTAAAATATAGTTTGAAAATCTTCGTTCGCATCTTTGGAAGCTACTGAACCCAAATACAAGTTTGGTATTTATCCGACTTTTCATTTTTGGAATTATGCTGTACGCGTACGCACACTGATTTTTTCTAAAAAGGCTTTTTTGGATTCAGGGGACCTCAAAACATGTATTTTCGGTGAAATCTCGGTATCGAATTTTTGGGTGGAATGCAATACCTTCTCTATCTACTAGGTACGTGGTAGAGAAAGTAAAAATCAGAAAACAGTGTGTATGTGAACAGCGTAACTCAAAAACGGAAAGTTGGTTTACCATCTTCCAAGGATGCGTCACAAAGATTTTTAAGAAATTCCCATCTCTCTAAACAATCTTTACGTGAAACTTTTTCGTTATTTTTGATTTTCTCAAAAAATAGTTGAAAGATGTTTATTGTAATGCATACGTTTAAGGTATTTGCATGACAAATGAAATATATATCTTGAAAATCCTGGGAATGGCGTCAAGCCCTCTTCGTCCTAAATCTCTTTTGTGTAATTGTAAACAGTAAGAGAAAGACAAAATCTCACCGCACAAAAAGTAGATCTCATTAAAGCAGACATTGAGGGGGGGGCGTAAACCATTTCCGAGACAATGTTATTGGTTTGAATGTTCAAATAGATAAGTGTGCTTTTTCAAGTTGCAAGCCAATATCGTTTTTTACTTTCTCTACTACGTATAGTAAGTAGGGGAAGTATTGTATTCCACCCAAAAATTCGATACCGAGATTTCACCGGAAATACATGTTTTGAGACCCCCTGAATCCAAAAAAAAGCATTTTTGGAAACATGTCCGTGCGTGTGTGTGTGTGTGTGTGGGTGTGTGTGTGTGTGTGTGTGTGTGTGTGTGTCTGTCTGTGAACAGCATTACTCAGAAACGAACAGTCGGATAAACACCAAACTTGGTATTTAGGTTCAGCATCTTCCAGAGATGCGACACGAAGGTTTTCAAGAAAATCCCCCACCCCAGAGTATCCTTTACATGGAAGATTTTTCGAAAATTTTAATTTTCTCAAAAATTGCTCTAACGATTTTTATTAAAATATCATATGTTTAAGATATTTTTATGACAAATAAAATGTATATCTTGAATTTCCTGGGAATGTCTCCAAAAGTATTCATTGTGAACGACTTTTGCATAAGTGGTAACCATAAGAAATAGACAAAATTTTACTACACAAAAAATGTAGATCGCGTTAAAATACACAATTTATGTCATATACATTTTGTTTGTTTTTTTTGTTGAGTGAACCATTTTCGAGATATTACTTGTTATTCCCTTAAATTTTTCAATACTTATTTTCTCAAATGGGAATTCGTTATTCATTTTTTTGTCTTGGATATGCAAACAGTATTAATCTGTGGTAAAGGGAATGGTGCTGCACCTAGCAGCCAGCTATTAAATGATATGTATGTGCTTAAAAGCTACTGTATTTCTATATTGCCCTTGTAAATATATATTCCCCTTACATCTACAAGAAAATTAGAGATAAAATAGAGTCTGCAAATGTTTATCTAGATTAACATGAAGTAGATGGAGAATACGCGTTTGTATAAATAGTTTGTACAAGAGTAGAGAAAGTCATGTGAGTGTAACACATCAGATTTTTCTGGTGGTCATTCAAAGAGCATGAGATTTCAAAGCACCACATAGCGACTCACTTTTCATCACATGACTATCGCCTTAGCCTACTGTATCCTCCTTATACCTACAACGAATGTGGAAATGTACAATGAAAGTTTATCTCCATTAACAAACGTAGATAGAAGAATAAGCTTTGGTAAGAACAGTTTGTAGAAGAGTGAGTAAAGAAAGTAATGTAAATACAACACGTCAGATGTATTTACTTTACTTGAATTAAATATGAATTTAACTTTGACACTAATACCCATACGTAAAAGCTCAAGGTTAGCGGATCGTACACTCGTCCCAGTGCAATGACGATGCATCGAGTTTAAGCTCTACAAATTAGGAAACTGACAACCTACGTGTTCCAGTGGTCAGTATTCTGGCTTCTCAACCTAGAGGTTCCGGATTCGATTCCGGCCGGGGCGGGGAAATTTCTCCATAATTAGAATATTCCCTTACCCTCCGCAGAGTCTTGAAGTATGCATGTGAGAGTGAATGTATGTTTCATATTACAAATGACTAAAAACAATTACAGTAAAAAGTTATTTCTTAAAACGGCTAAACAGCGAAAATTGCCAAAAAGTGACGTTTTTCATTTTTGTGTATTCTTATAATTTGATATGCAGTTTATCATTGTTGACACAATACTCATATTTTAAATATGGTTTTAAAATTGGTACTACACGACATTTTGTACTTCAAATTCTACATCGCTTCACAGAAAAAAAACCTCGCATAATCTTTGGAGTAGAGAGATATACCTAGCTCATTATTTGGGGGAAGCTTTACTGTACAAGTTGGTGCCACTTCTAAATATAGCAGCTTCTCTACATCCAAAGAACTGACATTTTCTCTGTAGGCACACACAAGCTTTTTTTCTCCATATTTTACTTTGAACAGCTTTCTCTCTGAATAAAATTTTCTGACATAAATGATACATTTTTTCAGGGAAAAATTGAAGACAGCTATAGGAAATTTTGATACGATAAAAAGTACTTCTTTCTTCCAAGTCCCTATGGCCCGTTACGACCTCACAGCTAAATTTTCAATCCAACGTTTCCTTGGACGACCTAAACACTTTTTCCCGTTTGGACGACAGTGTAGCATTCTATTTGTATGCATGCGAGGCACATGATCTATCAATTTGTTCTGGTTATGTTGTATGTGATCAATTCCAGGTTCTAATTGTTTCCTCATTATGTTTATAATCCCATTTGGTATATCCTGCCATGTATCTCATTCATTTCCAGTTATTCTGGTTTCATCTACGAGGACAGTCACAGAAGTACCCGACCTGATGTATACATAGTGGTGGTTGTTTCAAACAAATGACTTGGTAAAAAGTACCAACCTTATAAAGCTTAAGTCTGAAGCTTGATGATGCTATGTCGTTTAGTAGTTGTTTGGCAGTCATCAATAGTGAACGCTCTCAGCAAATTTGTAAACATGGATAAAACTGGTCATCGTTATGTGACACAATACTTTCATTTGAAAGGTCTTAGTCCAACTAATATTAAAGCTGAGCTAGATTCTGCTCTGGGGAAGTCTGCTCCTTCGTTTACAACAGTAAAATATTGGGTGGCAGAGTTTAAGCGAGACCGTACGAGCTGCCAACACGAACATCGGAGTGGTTGACCAAATGAGGTGACCACGCCAGAAATTGTGAGAAAAATCCACAAAATGGTATTGGATGACCGTCGACTGAGTGCGCGAGCTAGCAGACATGTAGGCATTTCAAAAAGTGCTGTACATCGCATACTAACTGAAAATTTAGACATGAGAAAGCTGTGCGCAAGATGGGTGCCGCGTTTACTGAAATGGAACAAAAGCAGCATCGTGAAGATGTTTCAGTCGAGTGTTTGGCGATGTTTTGCTGCAATAAAGCCAAGTTTTTGTGTCGATTCACAGCCATGTATGAAACATGGGTCCATCACTTCTTACCTGAGACGAAGGAACATTCAAAACAGTGGATTGAAAGGGGAGAATCGGCTCCAAAGGTGAGAGTTCCATTTACAGGCAAGGTTATGGCGTCAGGTTTTTGGAATGTGTGGGGGATAATTTTCATTGATTATCTTCAGAAAGGGAAAGCAATCAATGGCGAGTATTATACAAACTTATTGCAGCATTTGAATGATGAAATCAAGCAAACAATGGCCGCATTTAGCGAAACAGAAAGTGCTGTTTCATCAAGACAATGCACCAGTTCACCTATCCATTATCGCCAAGGCCAAAATCAATTAGTTAAAGTTCGAATTGCTTCCCCATGCACCCTATACGCCAGACTTAGTCCCCTCTGATTATTTTGTGTTTCCAGAGTTGAAGAAATGGCTTGGTGCTAAAAGATTTGCCAACAATGAAGAGGTGGAGTCTGCAGTTAATGGCTATTTTGCAGAACTCGGCGATTCTCACTATAAACAGGGTAACGAAGCTATTGAACACCGCTGGGAAAAGTGTATCGAGCTGAAAGGAGACTATGTAGAGAAATAAAGATGTCCCCCCCCCCCAATTATTGTTTTTTCTTTGTTAGGTCGGGCACTTCTGGGACAGCCCTCGTATCTTTCTTTCTTAATGTACATACCTCACAGCGTAACAAAGTACAGGTCTCGCCAACACACCGCAATTCTGTTACTAATTTACTTTGGTGTTAAGTTGGTTGTTTATATTATAAAAAATAATTGCTGATAAACTTTAATTAAACATGCGTAATTAAGAAAAAAACTATCTTCCTAATACACCACATTATTGTATAAAAGCATATGAATAAGTTTAGAAGGTATGCATCTACGTCCCGTAAATAATTCAGTCTGATACCTAAATCAGTTGAGATAATTGGCTATAAAGTCAGTCAATTTAATTAAGTCAAAGACCCTCCCCCCCATATGACCATGGAAGTTGGCTACACAAATGAAACAAAAACAAACGAGGAAGCTTGAATTTTCTGATGTTGACAACACTACAGCAGACTTAAGATGCATTAGAGTGCTAATTTTGAGAGTTCCTCTAACAGGTTAGCGGCAAAATTCGGAAACAGCGCGGTGTTGCCAAGGCAGATCATTTACACAAGCGTATAACTAAATAATTTTTTTTAAAAAACCTAATGAGGTTACAAATGAAAGGGCGGAAATAACAAAAAGCATAACGTGGAGATCACCAACGCCGGCAGCCGTGATGACCATAGTAACGGGCTGACCGCGCTTACTTACTTTTCCGATCGCAGCGATATCAGATCCTTTTCTCCAATTTAGCACTACAGTATTGACTTCCGCAATGTTAATATTTTTACTTTCCCTACTACTTACCTCCAGATAGAAGAGCAAATACTCATTCCACCCAAAAATTCGATATCGAGGTTTCACCGATACCCGTTTTGCTGCCCACTGAATGGTTCATCATTTTTTACAAATCGACGCATAAAGTCGATGGACTCTCTCTGAAATAGAGCCAAACTTTGCTTAGATATTTGTTTCTGATCCGGAGTCAACAGTCGCGGCAACCATCTTGCAGATAATGTCCAACCCTTCTCTTACAATGTGAAACACGCGTTCCCCTGAAATGCCCAAATTTTCAGCAATTTCGGACGCCTTCATTTGAAAATCCTGCGGAACCATGTCGTGTACATTATTGATGATTTCGTCTTCCGCTATGTACATCATCTTCCAAGCTCTCATAGCCGAGTGCTCCACTTGGAAATGGTTGAATATATGGTGCAGTGTGTTTGTCAAATCGGTGTCAATTTCTAGTGCATGCATACCCTTCCTTACGAAATACTTAATAACCGCAAGATGCTTGATATTTACATGTTTCCGTACACACAAGGCTTTATTGTATTAAACTATGATTCTTGAACAATCTGTTACTGCGCATACGTGTCCATAAAAATGACCGACTTTGAAACTAAAACAGCCTTGGAAATACTGCTGCAATGTGTCGATCATTCCAAAAACTTTTCAATAACCCTCGCATATGCACTTAATTTCTGTTTTAATATAATATTCCCTTATGATACAGTACAAATTCACATACGAGCAAAGCACTCAAATTGTAATCTTAAATATTCCACGCGAAACGATTAACTCTTTACAGCTCGCTTGAATCAAATCGTAGAGAAGTCTAAAGTGGATATTTTTAAATCAGGAATCACTGGCTGGATATTTGTAACCATATTTGTTTGAAGAACGCGCAACAGTTTTCGTAACAAAAAGTTGCCCGAAGCGGCGTTTGAAAGTTACTTGCAGGTCATATCAGATGTGTTTCCCGAGTTTTCGGGAGCTTGGTCCCTTGTCCTCAAGATGTAGCTGCAACATGACGGGGCGCCTGCTCACTTGCTTGACACACTTCATCATATATTGGAATAGCAGGACCGCTCAGCGCGAGTGCCGAATCTCAGAGCCGAAGAATAGAAGCTGAAGTAGTGAATTAAATTTAAATAGGTACTAGTCTTACCATAAATACTGTCCCAAAGTTTCAAGTAAATTGACACAAAATGATTAGAGATATTTTAATACCCTAATGCTATGAATTATGTGGATGCATTATGAATCAAAATCAAAAATAATTATTCAAAATGGCCACCATTAGCAGGCACACAGTCCCTTAGTCTTTGTGGCCACTCAATTGAATTAGGCAACACATCACGTGGAAAATCTGCAGCTGCCTTCTGAAGAGACTGCTTTAAACTTTCAATATAGGGATGTCCTTCTTGCAAGCCATTTCCTGAAGGTTGGACCACAATTTGTAGTCCAAAGGGTTTAAATCCGGACTGACTTGCAGAAGGTCAATCGGAAGTGGAAATGAAGTCTGGAACATTTGCCTCTAGCCACTGCTGGGTTATCCGTGCCTTGTGTGCTGGGGCTGAGTTCTGCTGGAAACTCCGTGGAAGAGGGTGTTGAGATTCTTGACTAGACCCTCAAGCACTGTCTCTTGGTATATTTTGGCTGAAGTTTTGACCCCCTTTTCACAAAAATGGAGCTCCGTTGTGCCCTCGTAGCTCACACCCTACCACACTATGACTGATGCAGGATGATGATCCCTTGGAGTTTCCCTAAAGGATTTGGCATATATCCTGTCATTTTGGGAATTGAAAGCCTCCTCAACACTGAAAATCTTTTCATCAGTGAAAAGGATTCGACGGTGCCCATTTGCTGCGTAACGCTTAAGTAAGCGCTTTGATTTTAGGAGCCTCTGGCGCTTCAGTTCATTTGTCAGGAGATGTCCTTTATAAGCATGGAGTCCCAGGTCACTGCTTAATGTGCGAGACATAGACATTTTCGATATGTTTAGCTCATGAGCCATAACTGACTGTCTCCTTATTGTCGCCACTGCTTTCACAAGCTCTGGTGTTCGTACTGTGCGTGGTCTTCCTTGCCGCGGGCGATCTTTCACAGTTCCAGTCTCAACAAAGCGCAGGATAGTGCGGTAAACAAATTTCTTGCTGATTTTGAGCTTCTGGAGGGTTTTGAAAATCTCCCCCGTTGATTTGCCTACTTTGTACAACGCTATAACGGCCACACGATTTTCGTAGTCCCCCATTCCATCTTGAAAACCTAAAACTGACAACTTTACACTTCTCCAGCTCATCCAACAATGACTGACGCTTCACCAAACAGCTGTTGCAGTCACAACCTTGAACGGGCAGAAGTACACACACCCTCAAAAGTTGGGACAGTATTTATGGTAAGACTAGATATAAAGGAAGTACAAAGTTTTACGCTGTCCGATAAAACCGGCCCTGGACACTTTTTCGGATAGCAAATTAGAATTGGGGAAAAAATGAAAAGAAATGCCCCAGGTCTAAGTTGGGGTGCCTTCCTGGCATTTATCACCTATGGAGACTGAGGGAAAACATGGAAAATATCTATCAAGGACGGTCCCGGCCGGATTAGAATCGCGGACCTCTTCTCAACCACAAGTTCGTGCCTTAAAGACGTCGACCAACCAGCTGGTTTCGTACTCCATATCCATCCAGTAACCGCAAATTTCCATTACAATTCATGTACATATGCACACACAATCACGCCCACCTCATTCTCTTTTGTCAACTCCCATTTAGGTTTTATGTGACAGCAGGTCAGCGCGCTGGCATGTGGCTCCACACGCCGAGCACAAGGCCGACCGCTCGAAAATGACAAAACATCACTTTGGGCCAGAAGAATTTTATTTTCTGGGAAGCAAACCACCTCAGCCAGCTACCTGTGAAACCCGAACGAAATCCAAGTTTCGAATGAGTTTAATGTTCCTTGTAGTTTGGACTCCTCTACCATTTGTATTAACTAAACCAGGTGGTCTGGAATACCCTGTACACATACCTACATGTGTCTAATTACATTAAAACGTTTGACTTTTTTACAGTTGATCCTTTCACATGTAACGGCTGTTTAGTTCAGCGACAAACTGGCTGATACAAATCGTTTTAAGCAACACAAATGATGACTTCATCGTCCTCCAAATTTTTCCCTCGTGGAGGAAATAAAATCAGTTTATTCTGACATGAGATATGAAAGTTCAGACTGCTTGAAAAATGCAATCTAAAGCGGAAATGAAATCAAACGGCCGGGAGATGTAAGATAGGAGTTTTAGAACAATTGGGTTATTGCTTACAATTCGTAGAAGAGGAGTTGTGATAACATATTGTATTACCATTTGCCATAAAAAAAACATAAAAGCATTCTGAAGAAAGTGGGGGATAAATAGTTCTCATTGGCTCCACTTTGTACATAACCATCTTTAAATGAAACAGGTGCATGATAAAATGAACCAAGAGCAATTATCTATCAAGACAAACTGTAATTATCAAACAGCTCACATCGACTACCGCGTGAACCAAGTCAGTTGACAAATGCAACAATTTTCAGTGATGTAATTATGTTAAATTAACCACATCGAATACCTGCATGTGGCCCAGAGGTCAGTTGACAAACAGAATGTATTTCCAAGAGACAGCTGTTCTTTCTTGAAGTTTAATGTCCTTTAACCTGGTAGGTCATATCGGACGATGAATCAATTAAATGGGTGAAATGATCCTCAAATGAACCCAGGGCCCTAGAACTTATGAGTTACCCGACATTCGTCTTCCCGGAAAAACCTTATTCGCGTAAGTCGCCCTAGCCGATATTCGAACTCGGAACCTCTTGAATGTGAGGCAGACGCGCTACCTCCACGCCACAGAGGCGGGCAAGACAAATGTAATTTTAAAAATTAGCTATAACATTCAAATCAATCATGCTCACTACGGAACAAAGAGTTGAACTTGTACTGCTTTGTGGTGATAACCACAGACTGGAGACAGGTTGCCGATGAGTTTCACAGGCGGTATCCAAAAATTTCAAAACTCTTCAGTTCAAGCTGGCTGTAAGAACTTTTAAATACATTTAAGAGAATATTTTCTGTGTTGGAAGAAAAATGAAGTGATAGACCAAAGACGGCCACTGGTGAAGGTGCGAGATCTGAAGATCAATTTGCTATACGTCTAGGCAGAATGGAGTCAGCGAATTTTAAAAACATCACAAGCTGCAACATGTTCGCACAATACATGTCAATGGAGTGAACATCAATTCGATGGGCAATGATAACGACTTTATTAAACAAGTTATACTTAGTAACTAGTGTTTTACTTGGACGGTCATGCTCATACTCAAAAGGCACGGTACTGGTCTATGGGAAATCCAGGTTTGATACGAGAGGCTAATGACCCAGGTGCTCCCTGAGGAATGGTGTAGTGTGGTCTTCTTGGTGCTGTGTTGGGACCACATTTCTTTGAAGCTAATCTGGACCAATATTCTTATAGTGAAGTGTTGGACTTTATTTTATTCGACTTTCTAGATGACCTGCCACTGAACAGGCAGCAGAAATTGCGATTTCAACCTGACTGAGCTAGTCCTCATGCACTAATCACTCGAGACAATCTGAATAGCAAGTTTGGACATAAATGGATTGGAAGGGGTGGTCCAGAGCCTTTGCCTGCAGCTCACCTTATTTGATTCCTCTAGATCTTTTTTCTTCTTTCTTTTTCCATACTCAATCCGCATCTTTATTAAGATTGAAAGTGCGAATCAATCACGTCATCCGGCATATTTCACCAGTTTAACTTTCCAATTGAATGGTGAAATCCAGGGCCGAGTGAGGCACTGCCTTCCTTATTGATGGAGACTTCTGCGTTAGCTCTTAAGTGAATATGACAATTATTCGATATGGTGAACTTTCACCATAAACCATCACTGAAAATTATTATATTTGTCAACTGGCTTTTGGGTCACAATAAATACACATAACTGATGTTTATCAAGTGACATCAACAAATTTTAAAATGAGTGTACAAAACATCCTACCATTCAGACAAAGATTTGAATCTTATTCTCCAAGTTTGAGATACTACAGAGGGATCTTTTGAACATCCATAGCCTAGAAACTTATTTCTTGTCAATGCTGTTATGCAACTTGTTAAAATGCTAAAAGCAAGTTGAAGGAAATCAAATAAAATGTTTTTGTTATGACATGAAGTAGACCAAGAAATTTGGCACGAGGATGAACCTTTTCCTCTCTGAAACCAGTGTTGTGTTATTTAGTGAAGTGTGATCTTTACAGATGTAGATGATATTTTCTTTAATTTCGAAAGGTGTTTTAACAATTTCAGTCTCCAAGATTGATGGCTAGGGTTTTATTAGACTGTGGAGATTTTGCCGCGTGTGAAGAATTGATGGCGCTTTCAATTCATGCAGGCATTTAAAAGAATTCGGATCCTTAATTAAGTTTTAATGTGTCCACCAGCGCAGACAAGATAAAGCTTGAGTATAATCGGCGCAACAGTTCTAGACACGTGAAAATCTTAATGAGAGCTATGATGCGAGTTGCTTACCATATCAGGTGGTGACCGATCAACTGCATGCTGCAGGAGTGCGTGGGACAGTCATCGTCAAATATCCACACCGGTTATGCACTGCGTTGCGCTGATACTTAGTTATATACAGTATATTAAAATCCACGCTGTAAAAAGCGCTTAATATAAAAAACGCTGTCAATTATTGCCTCCAATTCTTCCACATCTAACAACCCTTCCTCTTCTGCGGAATCACTCACATTATTGCCGTCATCACTGCTGTCACTACTTTCTGCACCATTATCCTGGATGAGAATTATTTCTATTTGATTTTCTGCAATTCCGTATTTTTCGGAATAATGATTAATTTATTCAGCATGTCGCCATACA
The DNA here is from genome assembly GCA_030765065.1 of Deroplatys truncata. NCBI lineage: Eukaryota > Metazoa > Arthropoda > Insecta > Mantodea > Mantidae > Deroplatys > Deroplatys truncata. The sequence continues at coordinate 194,022,448 of CM060987.1, forward strand.
TTTTCCCATTCTGGCCTTCCAATTTCAGCAAATTACTGGCGTTTTAACTGCTCCACATATTTTAATTTAAAAGTGATATTTCTGTATGCCACCCATTTTTTGATATCAGCCCAGATTAATTCGATTGGGTTTAGATCTGGGCGATACGATGGCAGTCTAAGTACATTATGGCGATGTTGTATTACTATCTGGTCAAGTATGTATGACTTCTGAAGCTGTTTGTTGGCTTTAATTAAGTTATATAGCTTTGTTTTACTCATGCTTTCATCTAAAGCTATATTATGTCTAAGTAACCAAGCTCTCATTTCTTCTTTCAAGGAAGTTGAGGTAGGTGGTTTGTGAATTTGAGTGTTGACGCATTGTGAAGCATTGTCGATGACCAGAACAGACCCAGCAGGCATATTAGGTATCAATATGGCGTTGATTCACTTCATGTAATCCTCTGTATTCATTTCTTGATGAAAATCTCCTGTTGTTTGTTGCGACTTATAAAAGAAGGGCATTTGGAACGAAGCCAATCTTTCCAACAGCATGAACGATAATAAGTATTTGCCCTTTGGCAACAGGTGCCTGCAAACCTAATTCGCTATCGTCACTCAACTTTTAGATGCTGTACGACTGCTGTGTGTGTATGACTCATCTTCATACATTATAGTATTTTTCTGAAATTTGTAGCACCACCTTGAAAATTGATGCTGATATAAGTACATATAAAATTAGTCATTTGGAAAGGTAGAATAAGACTGAAAAATTAAATGCAATAGCCGGGATTTGAACCACAGATCTTAGGCTTTCCGTGCCGTTGCGCTAACCGACTAAGCTATCATGGCAACGTTTACTTTTTATTTCTATTTTTTTATTTTATTATTATTATTTGATTTTATTTATTTATTTATTTATTTTGCTTTTCTGTTAGAACTCTTCTATTTGATTTCGGTTTCTTCCACTTGAACCCTAAATCTTTAATAATTTTTCTGAGATTTGTAGCACCACCTTGAAAGTTTCTGCTGTGTTTCAGCTGGATGAGCAATCTGCTTATTGTTAGCACAGTTTTTTCTTCCACATAGGAATTGTGAATCGTGCGCCGAATGATGCATTCGAAATCGTCTATTTCTGTAATACGTTTAGGGACCTTATGTTTCTTCCCAGGCGTGTCAAATGGAATTCTTTCATCCATGTTTTTTTTTTCTTATCTTTGAGAACTCTGGAAACGGAACTCGGTGAAACACCAGTTGCTTTGACTACTCTTTCTTTCACTCTCTTAAGGCTTTTGTGGAACTCGGATATAATTTCTTCCTTCATCTCTGCTTCTTGCTTCATGAAGTCGAGGACATTTGCAATTATTTCCCTACTTTGACTATGTAACACCTTACCACTCAACTTTGAAAACGTAGGAGCCATGGTTATAAATATAACAAATATAAAATAAGTACTATTTAGATACTGCAGCTCTCTTTAAAATTACAACCAGATGCAGACACTTTCTATGCAGACTGTATGTGTTACGCACTGTGAGTAAGCAAAGGTATTATATCGCTTTTGTTGATTAAGCTGAACATAAACCATTCCTAGGCTCGGCAGCTGGGGTGGCAATCAAGGTCACGATTCCAGAAGTTTTGCGCGAGTAATAATACTTGCAACCCTTCTCTCATTCTCAACTATTTCACTACTGACAGTAAGAGGCCTGAGGGGTAAGATTATGTATGCCAATGTACCTGTTTGGAAATATTCAGCTCTTCTTTCATGCAATTAAACACCCCCCCCCCATTTTGATGCAAGATTGTCAATTCAGCCTTGTCTAGTTGTGGAGATCTTGAGCTCTATTCTCGGATCTACAAGGGGAATCTCTTCCTAAAATGGGCATGATTTGGTTATGTTCCGCTTATAAGTCACGTTTATCCCTACCCTCATCTCTGCCGGCCTAATACCTATAACAGTTGTTGCGAAAATTCTCTCGGCATTAGAAAGAAAGAGAAACAAATGACTTCTCAACTCTATATAGCTGAAACGACGATACTCGACTTCTTTATATCTTCAGTATAAAATGATCTGTAGATGTAATTTCCGCATCTGAGGTAAATCTCTGTACAGCGAGTCATTTCTTCAGATTGGGAAGAGGAAAAATTCACCGGAGGCAAATCTGATAAATATAGCGCATGTGGCAGCAGTTCAAAGCGCAATTCAAGTGTGCGGCGGTACACTGCCTTGGTGGAAAACAAATGCAAACGTTTGGCCTTCGTAGCAAACTTCAACTGTTCCAGCAAAGCTACACTGAACTATCCGCTCATGGTTTTGCCCTTTTCCAGGTAATCTACCAACTCCACACCGGGGACATCTCAGAAAACAATCGTCATGCCTTTCCTGCTGAAGGAACACGCTTGGCCTTTGGAGCGCTTTCACCCTCTTGTACCCATTGTTGGACTGCTGCTTCGTCTCTGGCATGTGGCGGTGGCTCCATGTTTCCTCAAGTGATGTAATGCATCAGAGTTGCATCTGAACATGCCCAAGCTCTTCTCGGATGCGCTTCTGATCCGCGGTTAACAAATGCGGCACTCGTCGCATTGCAAGCTTTCTCTTGTGCAAATGTTCCACACACGATACGATGAGATCTGGAAAATGTCAGCAACTTCACGTGGTTTAATTCGTCTGTCATTTAGCACGGTATTGTGGATTTTGAAGACTCACTCCTTCAATCGTGCCAATAACGGGAGGTACTAGTCATTAAAAACTGAGAAACAGCCCATTCCTTCACTATAGAAAATAGTGGAGAATCTTCCAAAGCGGAATCCATTTCCTTTTTTCCTACTGGCATTAAAACCTTTTAATAAGAAGTATTAGATCACAGCACGACATTCCACTTTGTCCATTTCGGAAGAAAACCTCAGCCTGTTTGTTTTAGAGCACGACAACCATTAAACAAATCAAAGCACACCTATGTATGAAATTACACGTTGCGTCATCTTAAGGATTGTATCTGAGATACAGCCTTCTTTATACAGCCAACACCATTCTCTGTGTCCAACTTAAGCTGAATACCACAGGAAATCACATGAAGAATGCAAAATCCATGGATGGCTTGGATTAATACACCTTCAACTGTCCATGGCCATACAATCAGCACAAGCACCAGTTAATTAAATTAAAATTTAAGACACATTCTGGGTAACTCAACCTCTACTTAACTTTTTCTGCTTTCCTGTTTTGTTGACAGGTATTAGGTTCCAACATTCACACTAGGAACATCCTTTTGGGTTTAATATGGTGATACACCACACCAGTTATGAACAGTAGCATCAATTACTGCATTACAAACAGTATAGGTACATAGAAATAAAATTGCAACATACACACACATTGTTTACGAAAAAAATTAGTAAACAGATAAACAGGACTGACTTCATATACTCTTGCACTGCTCATCCATTCCTTAACTACTGAGATAGCTTCATGGATAACAAACTACTCCTGTTGAAATCAAATTGTTCAACTATAGCTATGAATCAGCTTTTATTTTGCTTATGTGAACATGACACACACCTTTTTCCAAAAGATTCTTCTTTTTCTGGGTCCAGGAGATCCAAAACATGCATTTTTGAAGAAATCTTGATACAATTTTTTGGGAGGAATGTAATACTTCCTATCTACCATAGGTAATGGAACAGAAATAAAAAAGCTCAGTTCATCAACTTCATACTCTCTGAAACTGTCTCATTTTATACTGAATTCTGAATGCTCCGACACAGATCTAGAAGAAATCTTTAAAACTATTCAGTTATGCATGTAATAAATTAGAGTATTCAATTTAAAAGAAAAGAGCTGAGGTACCTATAGTAAAACCAGGAACTGCAAGGATGACAGAATGTGAAGTGTTTAACAGTTATTTATGCAAATGCTAAAGAAAGTGATGCAGTTCCTTACAAATGAAGTGTCTATGACCCAAGCACAGTAGAGGTCAAAATTTGAATGCGAGCATGGGAATAGAACTTTCTCAGCAACTGTATAATGCACTTAGGTTTATGTCAAGTCAAAACTGCAGTATTCTGATTCAATTTTGGAACTTAAGCTGAAAATGTACGTAGTCTTTGTAATAACTTTTTCTTTCCTTCTAGAAGACGGGTTTAGGTTTGGATAATCAGTTTAGGTAAACTAAACAAACATTTCTTCTTTGTACAATGATTTGAAAAATATAAAACCCTCAAGTGTAATGTACTATGACACATTATACTGTAATGTGAAATCTTATATACAAAAATTGCAAATGAAAACATTATGGTAATTTTCAATGTTTATTAAGTAACATTGTATAATGGGGCAATCTGAAGCCAAAAATTGCTTTTTTCTTTTTTATTATTTTTTAACACAAGAATGGCCAAACCAATGGTTATGCGGCAACATACCTTCCCACTTAACAAGCATAAGGAAATTAAAATGTATATATTGTTAAACCTTTTATACCAGTATTTTAAGTTTTATTAACACATCAGAAAAACCAGTTTTATTACCAGTTTTTAAAACATTATCCAGCATTTAAGTTGTGCAGAGGGGAGGACTAATAGTGGAGAGTTTGCAGAATCTCCACATTTAACACAATAACACGAACGGAGTTGCAGGTTCTGCTAGTTTGAAATTTTTTAATATTAGATCCTTTTCCTTCTGTATCTTGGTAAACACGTAGTGAACATGCCGTTTTTAGATAAGAAATAAATAAAATAAAGTTTTCTGCATCCCAAGCATCCACAGCTATTACTAATTTCTGAGGAAACTGGTCATTGACACGTGTATGCTGTAACACACTTTAGGTACCAAAAGACAAAATATGTTTAAGATGTAGGAAAGATTGTCACCCACACATGAAAATTGTTACTCAAAAAATCTGTGTTGCACTCATATGACTTTCTCTACTCTTGTGCAAACCATTTTTACAAATGCTTATTCTCCATCTACTTCATGTTAATCGAGTCAAATCTTTTAAGAGCTGGTTGCTATGTGGAGCATTCCATTTTCTTTGCATGTCCAGCACATAAAAAAAAAAACGAATAACAAATTCCCTTTTGAGAAAAACTAAGTACAGGAAAATTCAAACAAATAACAAGGAATACCTCGGAAATGGTTCACTCCACAAAAAAATGTATACGACATAAATTGTGTGTTTTAACGAGATCTACATTTTTTGTGCAGTAAAATTTTGTCTATCTCTTACGGTTTACCAGTTATGCGAAAGTTATTCAGAATGAAGAGGACTTTTGGGGAGATTCCCAGAAAATTCCAAATATACATTTCATTTGCTATCAAAATATCTTAAACATGTGATAATTTAATCAAAATTGTTTTAAGCCATTTTTGAGAAAATCAAAATTTTCGAAAAATGTTCAATGTAAAGGGCAGTCTGGGGAGGGGAGGAGTTTCTTGAAATCTTCATGTCGCATCCTTGGAAGATACTAAACTCAAATACCAAGTTTGGTATTTATCCAAACTTTCGTTTTTGAGTTATACTGTTCACAGTCACACACAAGGACATGTTTCCAAAAATGCTTTATTTGAATTCAGGGTACTTCAAAACATGTATTTCCGGTGAAATCTGGTATCAAATTTTTGGGTGGAATGCAACACCTCCCCTACTTGTATACGTAGAGAAAGTAAAAACTATCCTATTTTTGTAGTTAATACACTAAAAAAATACATCTTTTGACAAAAATGTGCGGCAGAACCAAGAAAATGTTAAAAATTCCAAACAATACATGCATAGAGATCACTTTGTGGATCTGCTTAATGTTTAAATGATATTTGCTTATTTTAAGTTCTGAATTACAATGCTCTCTCTCTCTCGCTCTGTCTCGCACACATGAGACATCTTTTTCTAAAATGCTTTATTAGATTCAGGGGCAAAAAAAGTATTTCCAGTGAAATCTCAATAAAAAATATCTGGGTGGAATGCAATACTTTCTCTATCTACTAGGTACATGGTGGAGAAAGTAAAATGTCTAATGTAATACATCCACATGACTTTCTCTATCCTTAATCGTTTATAAGTGGGAATACAAACTATTCTATGAAAGCTCATTTCTCTATCTACTTCATTTTAATCGAGTTATACCTCTGCAAAAATAGTTACATTACACATAATAGGAATAGCGATAGTCAAATGTTTAAGAACTGGATGCTACATGCCCGACCTTAAAATTCCATGTGCTTTCCATGCAATGCTGAGAAACAACTGCATATCGATGGTATGTGGTAGAAAGTAAAACTTCGAGACAGAATTTGAATGCACAAAGTGCACCAATAAAATGAAATAATTTAAAAAGAAAAGTCAACTATGTTTAATTCAATTATGAAATTATTTATTTCCTCATTTCTGTCAATTAGCACCTTAGTAAACATCTGGTCACACAACTTTCTTTAGATTTATTTTCATAGCTTCTGTACAAGTTATTCATATGAAGCTGTTTTTATTTTCCTGTTACTCATAAATATTCACAAGAAATGGTTTCAAATAGTTAAAAAGCTCTCAATGTAATTGTGTTAGCCATGATGTTACAAATGCTAATGAGAAACAAAGGAAGCAATCGCTGCAACCTTGCACTATAACACTGGCACTGCAGAATGTGCTAAAATATATTACTAGACTAGGTAGCAAAAAACTCTCACTCCCAGCTTACTGATAGAGAAATAGCAGGTGGTGTAGAGCTGATCGATTCATTGTAGCCCTTTAATTTCTATGGTCATATTGGAAGTTTTTACTTGAGAAATAACTCATGTGTTATTACTCAGTTAGGTTTTCTTAATGTTGGTTTTTAATATTTTTTACGATTAAACACACTCACATTCATACTTCTGGACTCTGCAGAGGATAGGGAATGATTCTGCTTAAAGAAAAATCCCATCTCAGCCAAAAGTTAAACCTCGAACCTCCTAGTTGAGAAGCCAAAACCCTGATTATTCAACCAACAATCTTTGATTCCTTGTTGATGTATTACCTATACTAATAAAGAGGGAACATTTTTATTGTAACCAATTTTGATAATTCTTTCACCATTGAAGAACCTTATTCTTATTGATGGACATGGGCCATAAAACACCTTCTAATTTCAATTTGTAAATTACTAAAAGACTGTTCCAGTACAAACACAGTGGAGTTGTAAAAGAACTACTTGTGAAGAAGGCTGAGACTTTTTCCATCGAGATTGTCATGGAGTAGAATATAGTTACTCCATAGAAAATGCATGTCAAACAAGATAAATGCTGCCGATATTTCATTCCAAACAATATATATATGGTCATGATTTAGCAACTAAGAAAACAGAAGGCGAAGCAAAACAAAAGGGAGCTGTATCTGCTTTATAACACTACGATACGCATGATGTACCAATGCCAAAACATTTAATAACCCTCAGGTAAGAAAGTTTTGCTTTATTTCCTTTGTACTTATGTTGTAATCAAGTTTGTTAGCAGAGCATGCTAAATAATTGTATAAAGAGAGATATTTGCTAACATTAGAAATTCATGAAACCAATGCTTATGTGTCTTTTCCAAAACATTTAACTTAGTAGCCTGGAAGTGTAGAATCTTCATATTCACCAGCTTTACCCCTATTTCTTTGCATGTGTTAAGGGTTTCTGCATTATGTGAAAACTATGTAGCTTTTATGTTATTAAATAACTATGAGACCAAAGAAATGGTATTATGGTTTAAATTTTCATCTACTTGATTATCTTAAAAAAATGACTCAACATTCCTAATTATATATATATATATATATATATATATATATATAGCATTTCTAGAACTTGGAAGTCTGTCAGAGAGAGGTTAAGGAGGTCGAAGTTATGCCAATGTTTCACATTCTTTTGAGTGAATATTGGGGAATTTTTCATCCATTATTAGGAATAGCCGGGACTGTACAAAATTACAATTATAAAGGATTAACTTCAAAAAGCTTCTATATCATTGTATAATAATTCTATAAACAAAGGGGGAGGTAAATGAAATTAGTTTGTTTAAAGAGCTAACCGTGTAAGGTCAGGTAAGGCAGCTAGTCATCACTATTATTAATCTTAAAACAATGTTTTATTTCCCTGAAGAGAGACTGAAAACTACTTAATGTATTTTGTACTACACTTCTTTATGTAGCTTTCACTTACTTTGGGCCCCCAAAAGCTGGCTCTAATTTAGGCTCATGAATGCTGCCACTTCATCAAATGTATTTAAAACTCTTTACTGTCTTTAATGGTTGGCCCCTGTTTGATGTCCTCTGTTCTTGTTCTTATTTAACCTGAATATCATTAACTGTCTCTCTTGTTACTTTGCCCAGATGTGAAAACCTGCATTAGTATGTAATATGTATTTAGTCTTGTCTTCTTACATGTTTTGTCTCCTGAATGGAATTATCTGCTGCTATATCAACCATATACTAATCCTTTGGTTTAATTACTTTGAACATGAACAGATCATCCATTTGCACTTTTTTTCTTGGATGGTATATTAAAAATAACGGGCCATTCACAATGAAACTCAAGACATAAGCATAATGTAAAAAGTTTGATTCATGTTATCTAATACAGGCATTCATACTAGCCTGACAGTTAAATTGAGTTTTCTATTTATAGATGCTCTTTGGCTGCTGTGGTCCTTAGCGTGCCATTCTACATTGGGCGTTAAAGACCGGTAATTTTGCTCAGAGGACTCTTTATCAGGCATGAGGTTCTTTAACATGCCATAAATCTACAACACGGGACCACCGGCTTTCCCTTCCAAAGGAAGCCATGCCAAGGATTTTTACACCCGAAAAAATCCATTGCCCTCCACCGGGTTTGAACCTGCAACCTCAGGAACTAGAGGCTAGCATGATAACCACTACACCAGAGTACGATGCTTGGCAGTTAACATAAACATTGAAGTTCTCAATTTTCTTGGGCTTCTAGATAGTAAATGGTTGGTTTGAAACTGATGTTTCAAAAGTGTTCATCATCTTTGTATTCAGGAAGACAAAGATGAACACCTTCAAAATGTCGGTTTCAAGCCATGTACCTGACTAGATGCCAGGGGATATTTAGAGTTATTATGTTGTCAGGAAAGCTTCAGTTCTGATTATAAATATAGTTTGAAAGCTCCAATCTTTCATGTTTATGTCTACTTCAAATTAGCCAATCGGAGAGTGATTTTCCATACACCTCATCATGTGATCATTCTACCATTTCACACCAGATTTTCCATTGCCATGTGTTGATCCACTAACTGCCTCTCTGTGTAAGATTATGGGACAGGAATTACTGGGATATATATGTATATAAAAATTGTGGCAAAACAATGTGATGGTAAATGGTGCCTTTTTGTGAATTTGAAGTCCTTTAATTGGGTTCATGTTCATTTTGATACATGCACATAACCTCTTTTGTTGTCTGTACTGTCATAGGTCACTTTGCAGGCTGCCATATTAGCTCAGCTGCTTCATGCCCTCTCACGATTAGCTGCTGTTTATATTTTGCTTTGTCATTGTGTAATGACAACCAATCATGTCAACTTCATGCTTAAGTTTTGTTATGTTGATGCTTAATTTTCATTGTGAATGGTTCCTCGCTTTATTAAGTGTCTAAACATTTCTTCCAGTTTTATGGCCAGTACTGTCATACACTTTCACAATCTATAAAGAGAGCATAAAATTTTTAAATAGTTTTATTTATGGACCCTCTGTAACTACTATGGTTCTTAGCGTCCGATTCTATATTGGGCGTGAAACACCGGTAATTTTGCTCAGAGGCCTCTCTATCAGACTTGAGGTTCTTTTACGTGCCGTAAATCTACGACACAGGACAACCGGCTTTACTTCCCTTCCAAAGGAAGTGGTGCTAAGGCTTTTTACGCCCGAAAAAATCCATCGCCCTCCGCCGGGTTTGAACCCGTGACCTTGGGAACCAGAGGCTAGCACGGTACCACTAGTCCATGGAGGACGACTTAGAGAGAGCATAAAGCTTTCCCTTCACATGTGTAAGGGCATTGTTATCATCATCTAGTAGGCAACTGGTTAATTATATTGAACATCGTTTTCATAAACAAAACTACTCTTCTAGAAACTTATTTTCAGGAGCACTCCAGAATATTCCCCTTATAAGAGTATTAAGCGTTCTTTTTAGTGTAGCAATGCACCACCTCTGGTGAATTACTCCAAATAGCCATTGGTTCAAAAGTTTTGTCCAGATCTTGCTGACCAGCAGTGAGGTTCTTTCTGGTGCACTATGAGAGGACATTTAAAATGTTAGCAACTGATACCACCTATATAATGAACTACTGGTCTACCAAAACAAGTTATACTACAGCATGTACTCCTTACTCAATTTAGCAGCATATCAGTTTGGAGTTAAGCTCCTGATAGTTATGAATAATTCCAAATTTACTATTTTGCTTGCAGCTGTCCGTTAGCACAACAATGTGAGACTCAACTGAAAATGTTAATACACATGTTGTAATAGCTCACCTAAAACAGCAGTAAACCAAAATACAGCTGATGCACTTAAAATTACCACCTTAAATATATTCTAGTTGCAGTTTTATAATTTAAAAAGAATTAAATTAGAATAATTATTTACATTTTACAATGTTCAATGATGTGCTGAATAAAGCATATAAAAAAACTTGTAACAACATATCATCTAAAATTTTTAGACAACAGTATATCTTCTAAAATTAATATTCACAAGTTCTTAAAGACGGCATTCATTTAGCCACAATTGTTATAGCAAGACGAAAAAGACTGGTCATCCATTCAAAACCGAATATCATGAGTTTGAATCCCAGTGACTGCTATGGTAAAGGATGGGGAGGGCCACATAAAACAACCGCTGTGATGGTATACATGGATGATGTACTTACATTTGCCTGGAGTTGTATGGTTTTGATTTTTGTTAAAAAAGAAAACAAAAAGAAACAAAACCACCATAATAATATTGAACTAAATTAATATATTTATAAATACCATAATTACAAATACTTTATTTTATTGTTAAAGACCAGTATAAGATGAAAATAACCAAAAAACATCTAAAATATTCTGACTATTTTCTATAAACAGGTACTTTACATTGAATGTCTAAACACGCCCATATCAGGAAAGAGGTTAAATGGAGCTCTCATTTTTTTATTTGGATTAATTGCTGCTGCACTAACACTAATTTTTTTATATAATATTTAAACCTGTAAGTTATTTCAGAAATGAAACAGGTGGAATGATCAAATGAGCCGGGGATCCTTAAAGCTTAGTTATCAGACATTTGCCTTCTCCGGATAAGGGAAAACGTCAGAAAAACTTTATCTGGGTAACTTACCCTGAGATTCGAGCTTCGGTCCTCTTGAATGTGAGGCATACACATTACCCCTACACCAAAGAGGTAGTCTATTTATATAATACTAATTTCCTACTTGCTATATTTTTACTTTCTTTAACATCTGCCTATGGTAGGCACAAGTGTTCTATTCCATCAACAAATTGAATATTGAGATTTCCTCAGAAATTCATGTTTTGAGGTCCTCTGAGCACAGAAACAGAAGTTTCATGTGTGTGCCTGTGAACAGTAACTTTTGAGGAGGTGACACAAAGATCTTCACAAAATCCCCACACCACAAACTATCCTTTACATGGAAAATTTATCATTTTTTATTTTTGCAAAAATGTCAAATTATTTTGATTAAAATACCAAGTTTAAGATGTTTTAATGACTAATGCAATGCACATTTTGTATTTCCATGAAGGGCCTCTTAAGTCTTCTTCATTCTGAATGAACTTTGTATAACTGGTAGACAATAAGATATAGTGATAATTAATTGTTCTTTCACAGAAGCCATCTGTAGGCTTAAGTTCGAAAAGTAGAATCAGATTGAAAAATTATCAATGATTGAGCTAATAGTGGTTAACTAAAAAAAAGGGGGGGGGGGGGACTCCAAGTACTTATGAGATTCTAAGCCACCATTGTGATGTGTTATCTCAAGATGAATTTAAGAACGGCTTGTGGTTTTGTAAGGAAACATGCGAGTCAATTGGGGGATATAATGGCATGGTGGCACGCTGCCATGGTAGCTCAGTTGGTAGAGCAACAGCAGGAAGCTGAAGATCCATGGTTCAAATTCCTGGCTATGGCATTGAATTCTTCAGTCTGTTTCTACCCTTCCAAAAAGATACAGACAATAACTTAAAATAAAAATTCATTAAGACACTTAATCTATGACAATTTTTTTTGTTATTAACGATTTTCAAGATATTTATTGCTATTGGTTTGAATTTTTCAAAACTTTTAACATTTATTGAGTGCTAAGATACCACTTTTTAGTTTATGATGCAATGCAAAAGATATGGAATTTCAAAGCCAGCATATAGCTAACTACTTTTTAAAGATTTGACTCTCGCTTCACCCCCTTGTACCCACAAAAGTAATAAAACCATTTTTGCAAACATTTATTTTAAAACGAAGATTACAGAAAATCTAGTTTTTGTAAGAATAATCTGTAGAAGGAACATGAAAATGATAGTGGCTCATGTTGATGTAACGTGCCAGACTTCTTAGTTCGTAGGTGCCCTGTTATCTAAACATATCAACATCAGCTGAAGTATAGAAGACATTTAAAGTGGTAGTTTTAGACACATCACCATGTATATTCACAGGAAATATGCTGTTGCACTTTAGGTCTTTTGGTACATGCCAAATATTTGATGATCTGCTAAATACAGTGTGAGTGAGAGGAAATCAAGTGGCGAATTGAAACTTATGCAAAAGGTTTGGCTATTAATTGTTAAAATTTGATTACCATTACATTTTCAGTAATATAATGAAAATAATGAATGATGTACAAACATATCCGCATGGTTATGGATATTAGAATGTACCTATAACAGGGGCAAAGGTCTATATAGAAGCAAAACAGTCAACAGAGAAGTAATATGGAAGTAAACAAGCAAATACCTTTGCTCTAACGAGGTGGGTACCTTCATATGTGAATCAAGGTAAACAAATTAACCAACAAGGCAGCAAAAGAAGCTATTAAACTCTCCTTAACCGATCCTACAATTGCTACAAGTGCAATGACATCACATATGAGGGGGGACCTTCCAAAAGTGCAAGACCAGATGACTTGACACGAAATACAATTTATGAAATAAATGCAGAGTACTGTAACCAACTGCCACTGAAAAATCTATTTAGGCAGGATAAAGTTTTCATATCCCGAGTAAGAAAGGTACAGCTATCATTTAAAACAGGAAAACCCTTCAATTTGCCAATAGTGTAATACACAACTGATCCTCGAGCACATTATCACAGAGTGGCCAACTTTACAACTGATGGCAACAGCACTATCAAATACCCAGTGAACTTCAATCAGCACTTAACTACTCTCCTAATTGCCTCAAGTCAATTTAGGAAAATTATATAAATTACATGAAAATATATGTTTTATTTTAATTGTTTGCACAATTGTGAAGTCATGACCTAAGGTGACAATAAAAGAAAGTTAATAAAGAAAAGAAAGAAAGAAAGAAAAAATGTTACTCATTCCCCAGTTCTGTCATTCCAATTGCCAATTCTCTCAGCAGAATGTCAATGTAGAGTACAGCTACAAGCAAAGCATAAATATGGAGGGAGAAGAGTGGGGAATATCGCCAAGTGACACTGAAAGGTCTGTCTACACTATTACATATGTTTTTAAAATTATGAGCATTTCCAGAGTTACAGAACACACATGGTCAACGACATCATATTTGATTTCGGTATGGAAGAGTCAGCCTTTTTTTGCTAGCTTGTAAATTATAAATACACGGTTCATTTAATACAAGTCAACTCATTTTCATTCCTACAGGAGTGCAATTAGCTGCAACATTGAAGGAAGGATTCACAATAATATCTGCACTTATGAACACAGGTCAGTTAAACTGTTCCTAAATGATGTAGACCTACTTTGTTCTGTCAAATATGTAAGTATCTCAGTTTTCTTATATGAAGACGGTAAATGTACGATATGAAGTGATGCTCAAATGTACTACCCAGGGCTAGGGTCCACAGACCTTAGTTACTCAACATTCATCTCCTGAAAACAGAAAATCCCAGATAAAATCTTATTCAGATAACTCACCCAACCGAGACCTCTGGAATGTGAGAATGGCATACTACCCATACAATGGAGGTCGACCCTTCATATTTTGAACAGACTGATGAGAAACAAAAGAATCAACATAACATTTAAAAGGCATGTAGCTTATAATGTTGAAAAATTCAAACAAGCAGCAGGGCATACCTAAGAAAAAGGGTAATTCCCGTTGATTCATGTAAATTGTATATTCTAAGGAGTCCTCCGTTATATTCGTAGCAGAATTTGTGTCGATCATTTATGGTCTCCAGTTTTGTAAAACTCAATGGGAACGATGAGGTCTTCAAAGAATATTTACAGAAAATTCAAGATACACATTTCTATTTGCAAAGTCTTTAATATATACTTTAATGAAAAATTGTTACAGTGGTTTTTAAGAAAAAATCTTTATCTTGCATTCTTGAAAGATGCTGGTCGAATTAAACGTGAAGTGTGGTATTTATCAGAGTTTTCAATTTTTTTTTAAATTATTAAAATTAGAAGCACTAATACCAGTGATGAGACTTTCATATTAAAAAGTGACTAAGCAGTTTTAATATTCTCATTTTTTATTTATGCTACTTTCTCTCTCTCTGAACTTTTTCTAAAAATTCATTTTTTGGATTCAGGAGACCTCAAAACATGTATTTTTGGTAAACATTTCGAAACTAATTCTGAGGTTCAATACAATGCTTTGTTTACCTACTATAGTTACAAGCAGCAGAGGAAGTAAAAGGTAATATAATTTAAAAACTTGTTTGTAGTTAGATTGTACTAAATCAACACACTCAGTAGGCATGGATTATTGACATCTTGTGGTTTTGTAACAGAACGCTGAATATACCGAAATACAGCTACATAAACAGCAGACACTGCAAAAATAAATATAATTTATACATTAAAATATGTAATGTACAACACAGAGATTCAACAAGTGACTTAGAAGCAAAGGTTTGCTCCGAAGTAAATACAATTTTCAGTCAACTACAAATATAGAGAGAACCAATCTTGACCTAATCTAACCTGAAGCACAGACATGATATTTTCTATTGCTAGAAACAAGGAGTAAACTCCATAAGAAAACCAATGCAAATGGAGTTTAACTACAATCAATTTACATTTTAAAATAGCTCAGTTACTAGCTAATAAGCAAATCGCAGTCAAAATAAACCTACACTATAACAACTTGGTTTGTATGCATGTGCTGATTTTCCATGTCAAGCAATAAAAGCTAATGAGCAGAGGATGTCATCTGACATTGCTACATTGGTATAGAGTGGGCATATACAAGTAAACAAAATACCTATGCAAAATCGCCTTAGGCAAAATAGCTCAGCTACAATAAAAATATAGACATGGAAGCAAGCACTGAAGAAAACCTTAAGCGCATGCCTATGGTAAAACACTAGTTGTTTCTGGAAACAGTTGCACTTAACAATGGCTTTACTATTGGTGCCACATTCTACTACAAAGAATGTACCCTGTTGATATATTCAAGATACATGCCTAAATGCCAATAAAAAAAAACCTTTTTTTAAAGGAGGGGGAAAGAAAACGGTATATATTTTACTGTTCAATAGCTACTATGAAAAACACAAATATGAGCTCATTTTACTGTACTTAATGGCGAGTTTTTAATTTTTGCTTACAGAAAGTGATATGCAATTTTCCATTTTGCGCTATTGCAAATTATTATAGATAATACAGAAGTCCAAAAATTACACACAGTCAAAAGACTAAAAAGCACGCTTTTCATATATTTTAGACTGTTTTGAAAAGAAAAAAAATTAGAAAATCACTGGCCATGTCACTAGCTTTAGAAGTAGGGTAGGGATGAGGGTTTCTGAGATGTATTTTCCAAGCTTTTGCACTTCAAGTATTTTCAATCAAAAGAAAAAGAATGAGATAACAGAATTTCATGTGTTATAAGGTGCAACTATATAGAAGTGTATATGAAATATCCACGGACCATATATTTAAAAGCTGTAAAAAATGGAACAGAATTATTAGCAGAGCATATTATTAACAGTGTTTTACTATGTATGTGTGTCAAAGAACAAAAGCAGTGTTAACCAAGCTAAAATTGGCTAAACTTCATTACTTGCAGCGATATTGAAAATGTCATAAGGAGTCAAAGCGATAGAATTGCTGTAGGAGTTCTTTTAGGAGTGAATGTTGTCTGTTCTAGAGCTGGTGCCTACCTGACCTCCCCTTCTAGGTACCTTACTTTTATAGCAGAATTATGCTGTAACAACAGCAACATGGTCATCTTGTCACTACTGACATGTGCAATGGTAACTGCCAACCTAAATGAGAAGCGAAATCTGAGGGATTGGTGTTTTCTTTACTACTACTTCTTCTTCTTCTACTTCTTCATTTTTTGCTTCCCACTGATATAAAGTAATGCAAAGGCAGTGATGTGATATACTAAATATTAATAAAGAAGTGCGGCAAATCTGCTCTTAGTTCTCTTTGTTGAAAATGGTTGCAACTGCTACACTCCTTTCCTTCTAAAAAACATCCCTCGGCTACGCTTTGAGGTTGAGGGCCCTCAATCTCTCGGCTACGCCTTGAGGCTGAGTATCTTACCGGCTTTGGCGGCATTAAATATTCGACTGCTGGACATATAACACATCATTTTCATCACCAAGGAAGAGAACTAAGAGCAGATTGTCGAGAAGTGCAATAGTAATTTACACTATCCTTTAGTGTAATCACTGATTGGTGATTAACATAAGCTTTTATACATATAATATAAAACTAAACTAAACCTAACCTCCCCTGAACCAAAAACCTAAGCTTTGTTGTTTGCGCTCATGTGCTTTGTTGTAACCACTGGTTGGTAATTAACCCAAGCTTATATTAAAAAATAATGAACAAATAAAAAAATGAATAAATAAACTGAATGCTAACCTTCTGTGAATTCAGCAACCTAAGCTTATATCATTAACATCGTTAGCATGCTTTGGTGTAACCACTGGTTGCTAATTAACCTAAACTTATTTAAATAGTGAATCATACACATCATTAAGAACACATGCTCGCTATGGCAGTGTTTATTATTCATATATTGGCAACACTTTGTTTATACATTTGGGAACTGCATGCAGCTATAGGGTGACATACCGTGACATCTATAGGAAGAGTAAGAGATCATTTTTCCGCTGCAAGTAATGAAGGTTTCTCCTAAAATTTTGTATACTTACACATGCCCAATGACATTGTAAACCTAACCTAAAAATTCACATCTTCCTATGTTAAGTTTTACTTTGGCAGTAGGTGTAGAGTCGATATTTATTATTTCTTGCAGAAATATACCAAAATGACCAACAATGTGCTCGGTATTTAAAGTATAGTGTTCTTTGTGCAACATGACCATCAATATGAAATATGTAACAGTGATGTTCTCAAACTTAAGGCCTTAATCTTAATTATGTATATAAAATCTGAGAAAACTTGTAGCAACCAAGTTTAAAAGTTAATGTTACAGCATCAGTTTACACACTAATGACCATTTTGTTAAACTATAAGTTTGGGATTTTTAATTTATCATTAATCCAACACACAACAGCAATAGTAACTATTCTAATTCTTCACTAAGCTGTGCAGCTGCATTTTACCAATACTATTACTGCAAGAATGTTTGCCTGATACCAAACCAACTTATGCATTGCTATTTAAAGGCATTTTATACATGTTACTGCTTCCCATAAACATCCTGTTACTGTTTTCTAACACTACATAACTAAACTTCAGTTATAGGTACTTCAAAATTATTTCCCACTGCTTATGCCAATCATGCACTACCAACAAGGGCAAACGTTCAAAAAACAACTACTATAAGATTTGTACTTTATAACACACAAAAACTTAAAGGGATTCTAATGAACCAGACTGATTAATTACAGTAACATCCATATTCAAACTTAGAACCAAAGAGCTCTTAAGTTTAACTATGGCTTGCCTTGGTCCGATGGCCTGCGCTCATCTCCTATCACTTTTACCTTAAAACATGTCACTATGTGATTAAACTTACTAAATATTGTCAAAAATAGAAATGAAATACCAAACCAGAGGTAAAGCATCAATTTTGTATGGGTAACAGCCTTTATGTTCTGTTGGCATCCTGGTTAAGTGTACATGAACATAAGCAGTGGGAAATGTCTAAGAATTGTCTACAATAATTACCTAGCCATAAATTTAATACATATATATATATCCAAAAAAATGTGATGCTCTTATATGATTAAAATCAAATTGCTCATCTATCTCTACTGCAGTGCAAAATTACTTCTTGCATTATTCATTACATCTACAATTTTACAACAGTCCGGAAGATCTGTTCTTAAATCCGTAATAAATTTTATCAGTTCTCCAAAGCATAAAGGGCATGGAGGTACAACATACAAAGCACATACATTACCTCTATTTGCTAAGGTTATTGCTAATAGCTTTTAACAATACTCTGACTAAAATGCACACCAGTACGAAAGTAAAGGTCATTGAGATTTTAAAAACATGCAGAGAGTTTTGGAAAACTATGTTATGACGAAAGGTATCTACATCGATGGAAGCCTGCAGTGTGACAGTTGCACCTGTCACTATGTCACCTGTGTCAGGTAAACTTGGTGCATCTGTGCATCTACGTTTAAACAAGTACTTCACAAATATTCTGACATCACAGAGGATACTGTAAACGTTCCATCTGCAGTACAAACCGGTAATACTGGCAACTTGAGAACTTAAATCATTGGTGTGCTTGTCACAGTATTGTCAACAAAAAGCTTCACACACTTGGCCGATCACTCACCCAGTAGAAGCAGTTTAAGTTCGCGTCTTGCATCACGTTTATCCCTCCGAAGTTGTCTTTCGATTTCTTGATTTATACGTTTCTGCTCTTTCGCCTCTTCCGACAGGCAGCACGCCATGTTTTACCTCGGAGGGTTGCTCAGCCAATATTATCTGTATCGAGCCGTTTTCCGTGCCGTTTTGAGACCCTCACGGCTACTCACGCACGTAACACTCCTATAAAGTAACAAACATTAATTTTCACACGTCTTGTCTTTGGTAGTGCACACACACATTCACGCACACACACTTTTTCGCCTCCCTCGCCCTCACTGGGTGTGGTACAGACGACGCAATACGTCTGCTACACAACCCTTGCACGAAATGTGAATTTTAATCCCACAAGATCCTACTTATACCCTTGGTCCAGTCTACGTCACTTGCACTAAATCCTATTACATTAATTCAATTCGGGAAGCCAGGAGCTCTCGGGTGCACGTGTTTATTAATAAGATTAAAATACAGAATAAACGGCGAAGTGCCAGGGGGGAAGACGCAGCTTGGAGCAGCCTGTGTTTAGGTTACGATATTACTTACAAAAACCGTATAACCGTAGCAAACGACAAGAAAGCGTGCATTTCAACTCACTTAAACTAATACCCATTAAGTACGGATGCAAAATCCAACACTCTACTGGCACAATGTTTCTTAATATTAGACAACTCCTGCCGAACTCAAGATGGCGTCCTGATGTTTAATCCCATCATGCAACTGTTTTTAAACAAACACGCGTCAAAAGTTTGCGCAAGAATACAATTAAATAATCCATTATTTTTTATTTAATATAAAAAAACAATTAGTTGATCTCACAATGAACTGATATATCACATTAGATGTCAATAGTGTTGTTCTCAGAATATGAAAATTTAGCTATGATTTGCTATGCATGCAATTACGATTCCTTATGCCGCCTAATGCCTGTACCATTCCGCAAATTTCAAAAGTTTGAAACAAACCTTATCCAACAAAATAAATAAATAGAATAAAATAGTTATGATGCGTAAATGAGCTTACCTCATTAGTTATTGAACATGACTCCGAACCGACTCATTAAACACAGGTCTGCCAGAAAATACCTTGCAGATAACAAAGAAACAAAGTTAATTTGAAATAATCGTAGGTGCAAAACAAGTCTTAAAAAACTAATTATATATATATACTATTGAAAAAGAGCACATTATTCACTAATCCATTATTGAGGTAAAATAATAAAGAATGTTGCCATCCTGAATTTTGATATTTCAATAATAATAATAATAATAATAATAATAATAATAATGTTATAAAACAATTACGTTCTCTCTGATGACAGCCAAAATCTACAATAAAATTAGACACGAAATATTTTCATGATATGCCAAAACTAAAATGCAAAATATTTGCTCTTCTGAACATTGACAATAAAGATACAGGTTCAAATACAGCGGATAAATTCCCCGTTTGCGTTCCTCGGTGGAACTTAGCTTTGCCTTACACGAAATGTTTTCAGGATATGCCAAAACTAAAATGCCAAATGTTCGCTCATCTGAACATTGACAATAAAGATACAGGTTCAAATAAAGCAGTCAAATTCCCCGTTTGTGTTCCCCAGTGGAACTTTGCTTTGCCTTCGCCTCAGTCCTTTTCCTCTACTATTTTAACATGTAGAAAAATTAACACTAATATGTGCAAGGAAAGACAGGAAGCGACAAGCGTGTTCCATTCGGTGCACTAACTAGCAGACCCAGACTTTGATCGCTTTGTTGGCCCGATAATAATTTTATCGCTACCGCCGTTGGCTGGCAATGATATATGTTCCCATGTTAATAAGTGGCTTGTTTCCTCCAGACTCCACATATGTTCAATGTAGGTACGTTCTTATGATGTTTCATAGCTATCTATGCAGAGGCGTATTCCAGGGTATAGGAGGATCAATTGCTCCCCATCAAGTTATGAGAAATACTTAGGCTACTGGTTATTATTGCTCTAGCAAAGGAAACATTACTAGAACTGTAATTTTAATGCAAATATTTCACATTTAAAAGAGAAAAGATTATTTGCTCTTAGGAAAAGTATGAGATTAAAATTCACATGAAAATTTGGACAACTGCTTCAGGCAATCTTGCCCCCTCCCCCAAGCAGAAACTAAAATGACGCTCCTGTATCTTTGTAACAAGTGGCGAAAAGATAGCGTTTTAAGCACGAGAAGTGAAGATTTGCACCGAGCCGAAGTTGAGGTTATACCTATACAACATGCCGACTGCATTAAAACACGTGTTTTAATGTTTTCACACGTGTTTCATACAAGATATTTTATACATCGCTTGAAAATCCCTACTGTGCTTATATTTTAAAGTGAATAAAAGTGTTGATTCGTTCTCTTGCAATTTTACTTTCATCTCGCGAACTTCTGACGTTAAAGACGAAAAATATTAGATTCATATGTAAAGAGACAGATTTCGCGGCCTTTGAATATGTATAAGGCAGCGGTTATTGTTTTGCTGGTTGTTAGGCACTTGTTTAAATGGAGTTCTCCAACACGTACCTTGTAGGTGAATTATTTCATTCCACCCAAAAATTCAATACCGGGATTTCACCGGAAATAAATGTTTTGAGGCTCCTGAAATGAAAAAAAGTATTTGTCCGCGCAGTGTGTATGTGTGTGTGTGTGTGTGTGTGTGTGTGAGAGAGAGAGAGAGAGAGAGAGAGAGAGAGAGAGAGAGAGAGAGAGCGCAGCAGAAGTCAGCAATACCAATCTTCGTATTTAAGTTTACTACCTTCCAAAGATGAGGCACATCGATTTTCAGGAAAACCTCTACTCCAAACTAGAGAATATTTTGTTATTTTGTATTTTCCCAAAAATCGTTAAAATGCATATATTTAATATATTATTTACATGATAAATAAAATACATATCTTGTGTTTTCTAGGAATAACTTGTGACGTCCTCTTCATTCGGAAGTAATTTTGTATTATTTTGTATAACTAGTAAATCATAAGAAATAGACGTAAATTTACTATACAGAAATGGGATATCCTTAAAACACACAATTTATTTCAAATAACCTTTTTGTGGCATCAGTTATTTTTGAGATATCCGCTGTTATTGGTTTGAATTTTTCAATCCTTTGTCATTTTTTAAGTGATCACCATTCATTTGTTTCTCGCGATGTCATGCAAAGAGTATAGAATTGCAACGCTACTTATAGTGGCCCGCTGATAAACATTTAACTATCATTTTACTGCATCCTTCTTATCCCTACAACGAAATGTCAAGAAAGTATTTCTGCAAACGTTTATCTAGATTGATATAAAGTAGGTAGAAAAATAAACGTCTGTAAGAATAGTTTGTAGAAGGTATATAAAGATAAACGATAGTGGGTAGAGAAGTTCATGTGAACACTGCATATATTATCTTTTTAATATACAATTATTAAAACAAAATAAATTTAATTATATGAAAATGAGTGATTCTGAAGCGAAATCGAAAAACAGAAGTTGCGATGAGCGCGTTGATTCCACAAAAAAATGCTTTAATTTCCAATTTATATAATAGTATTGTGAATATTTATAATAAATAAATAGTTGGTATTTATGTTTTCAGTATTTTTAGTAGCGTGCTTAAACGTATTTACTTATAAGCATAGTAATTTACTTTTAAGCACTTTGATTTATGGATGCGAAAATCATTGACATATCGATACTAAAATGGGAGTTGAAAAGTCGTTATTGTGAAAGGAATTATTTTAAAAAATATATTTAAACGCTTGAGAATAGATTCAAATGCGATATAACATCGCTCAGATGTTACACTGAGCCTTCATTTTGATACTAACCGTATTTCAGGGAATTGCTTGCCCTGCACTGCGTTGTTTCTAACTGGTTCTGTTCCCTCTCCACTTTTCCTCTTCTCCTTGTGCCGACTAATCAGTTGGCGCGAAGTATGTGCCCTACAGAGGTTAACACGTTGTGAGACCACGTGTTTCGGCTATAAGGTGCTAGTGGTGTTACAATGCCAAAAAGTCCGTATACTTTAGCACACAGAATCTTCATGTGTGATCCTATGTGACAAACTCTTGTAGAAAAGTGAGACTGCGATTTATAGACAGACTCCCTGCTGTTCGTGTGCCTCACAGAGAAAAGGTTCGTAATCTTGTGAATAAATTAAGCAAACGTGATCTATTTTTGATAAGAAAAGGACAGTAAATTGCCGTGTTCTTACAGAGGAAAAACTCGATGACATAGGAGAAAAGTTAGGACGAAGTCCAAGGAAACCTCTTAGAAAGCTTGCCCAGGAATCAGGAATTTTGCAAACCTCGGCTTGGAATGCGACTAAACTTTTAAAATTGAACCTCTATAAAATAACTGTAGTTCAGGAATTGCAACCACGCGATAATGTGAATAGAGTTAATTTCTGCAATTGGATGTTGGATAATATACTCGTAGATCGCTCTATTGACCCCGTTTAACTTTTTTTCACGCACATAAAATATTGTATTAAATACATTACAAAGTAAACTTCAGTAACTCCTTTCGATCGCCAACTACTCGTTACTTTACTTTTGTAACTTGTATCCTAAATAACTATTTATGAATAATTTTTAAAACAACTGCAAAAATAAGCGGTAATAGATCAAGAATGACGTACAACTGTTATACATTACATAGTATTACATTCTCTACCGCATACCTAGTAGGTGAGGAGGTACCTATTGCATTCCACCCAAAAATTCAATACCGAGATTTCACCGGAATACATGTTTTGCGGCCTCCTGAAACAAACAAAAAATCTGATGTCTTACACTCACATGACTTTCTCTACTCTTGTACAAACTATTTTTACAAACGCTTATTCTTCATATGCTTCATGTTAATCGAGATGTTAATCTTATTGCTAATTTTCTTGTAGATGCAAGGGGAATTGGTAGGTTTTAAGCGATAGTCAAATGTTTTAAGAGCTGGTTGCTATGTGGAGTATTCCATTCTCTTTGCATTACCAGGACAAAAAAATGAATAACGAATTTCCATTTGAGAAAAAGTATTAAGTATTGGAAAATTTAAGGGAATAACAAGCAATATCTCGAAAATGGTTCACTCAATAAAAAAAATGTATATGACATAAATTGTGTATTTTAATGCAATGTACATTTTTTGTGTAGTAAATTTTTGTCTATCTCTTATGGTTTACCAGTTACGCAAAAGTCGTTCACAGTGAAGAATACTTTTGGAGACATTCCCAGAAAATTCAATATATACATTTCATTTGCCATGAAAATATCTTAAACATATGATATTTTAATCAAAATCGTTAGGGCCATTTTTGAAAAGATTAAAATTTTCGAAAAATGTTCCATGTAAAGTGTAATTTGGGGTGGGGGAATTTTCTTGAAAACCTTCGTGTCGGATCTCTGGAAGATACTGAACCTAAATACCAAGTTTGGTGTTTATCCGACTGTTCGTTTCTGAGCTGTGCTGTTCACATACACACAGGCACACACACGGACATGTTTCCAAAAATGCTTTTTTTGGATTCAGGAGGCCTCAAAACATGTATTTCCGGTGAAATCTCGTATCGAATTTTTGGGTGGAATGCAATACTTCCCCTACTTACTATACGTAGTAGAGAAAGTAAAAAAAGAATTTTAGAAAAAGGTCAGTGTGTGTCTGTGAACAGCATAACTCAAAAACAAAAAATCGGATTAGTACCAAACTTGGTATTTAATTTCAATATTGTCTGAAGATGCCACACAAAGATTTTCAACAAAATCCCCCCCATCCCAACTACCCTTTACATGGAACATTTTTTTAAAAGTATGATTTTATAAAAATTGGCTCTAACAATTTTGATTAAAATACCATATTAAAGATATTTACATGAAAGATAA
The DNA here is from genome assembly GCA_030765065.1 of Deroplatys truncata. Classification (NCBI taxonomy): domain Eukaryota; kingdom Metazoa; phylum Arthropoda; class Insecta; order Mantodea; family Mantidae; genus Deroplatys; species Deroplatys truncata. The sequence goes on from CM060987.1 coordinate 194,047,266, forward strand.
AATGTATATCTTGAATTTTCTGGAAATAGCCTGTGAAGTCCTCTTCACTCAGAAGGAATTTTGTATAATCTTGTATAATTACCCAATTGGTAAACATTAAGTGATAGATAAAAACGTACTATACCCACAAGAAATTAGAGCTCTTTAAAACATACAATTTATTTCCAAGATATCCATTATTAATGGCTGGAATTGTTCATTACTTAGTCATTCTTTAAAGTCCTTTCAACATTCAGTTGTTTCTCGCGATTACATGAAAACAGTATGAAATTTTAAGGTCAGGATTTGGCATCCAGTTCTTAAACATTTGACTTTCACTGTTCCCTTTGTATAATAATGTAACTATTTCTGCAAACGTTTATTTGGATTAAAATGAAGTAGATAGCAAAATAAGCTTTACTAAGAATAGTTTGTATACCCACTAATAAGCAACAGAGGGTAGAGAAAATCATGTGAATGTAACACATCAGAGTTTTTTAGACAGCGTGGGCTAAAAGTAGAACCTTTAACATGGTGCACATGAACTTGAAGCTGCACTTCCTCTGCTTCTCCTTCTTCTTCTTCTTCTTCTTCTTCTTCTTCTTCTTCTTCTTCTTCTTCTTCTTCTTCTTCTTCTTCTTCTTCTTCTTCTTCTTCTTCTTCTTCTTCTTCTTCTTCTTCTTCTTCTTCTTCTTCTTCTTCTTCTTCTTCTTCTTCTTCTTCTTCTTCTTCTTCTTCTTCTTCTTCTTCTTCTTCTTCTTCTTCTTCTTCTTCTTCTTCTTCTTCTTGGATTTTATTGACACTCTTGAATATCTAATATTAATTTATTGTCTACTTCTGGTATGATAATACGCAATGACTAACAAAGCCTTTAAGTATCCATTTAAGTAATATAGTGTTTCTTTTTTCTACATAGAAAAAATTTAAAATTTTAATTTTGCATCTCCTAATAAGTTTGATAATTTTATGGAATACTAATTTATGGTTATATTTCAAAATATTTCTAATTTTTAATAAGTCCTAGTATGCCCATGGTGTGTAATGATCCAAGAAATTCATCTATTTGTTTCTTATATAATTTGCATCCTCTTAACATATGTTCTATATCTCCCATTTCACCATAGCTGCAATAAAGGGAATCATTTCTTTTCATTTTCAAAATAATAAAGGTGTCAAGGCTATGTTAAGCCTGATTTCAATTAGATTATGTAAGTCCTGTTTAGGGGAGCAAACATATTTGAGCCATTGAGCAATATCTTTGCTATTGATCCACCGATCTTCGGGGTTTTCCTTTAACTATTGAATATTAGATGCATTCTTCACATGACAATATATATCTTGTAGTGGTAGCTGAATATTCATTGTTTCTTCTAATTTCCTTGCTTGTTTTGCTGAAGAGTATTACTTTATTCTGTATTACTTTATATATGTTTGTGTCCAGGTATCCATACTAATTTAATTTGATAAACTTTTTGAATGGCATGATATATTTTTGGTTTGATATCCATCTCTATTAAATTAAGTTTGGAATCAATACCAAGTGCATTTAGTTCACTCAGTACACTTTGGGAGTGTGAAATAATTATACTCTTTTTAAACTTGTTTTTCAGTCTGTGATTATACAACACTTTTAATTGCTATAAGTTCTATGGGGTATATTCAACTCTCATTACTGATTTTAAGTTTTATGTTTATTTTAGAATTATTTATAAATACTGCTACTGCCACTCCCTCTTCCCGATTCTTAAAACCATCCATAAAAATGTGATTCCAAGTATCTGTAGGATATAAATATTTAAATTCCTTGTATACCAGTGTCACATAATCTCCATTGTTTCTGATGGTGTTCAGACCATGTAAACTTGAAAATAGAGTATTTCTCAGTGAACACAGTAAATAGGATACCTTTCAACTCTACCATTTTTCCAAAAGTTCCATAAGTACATGATACTCAAGTTTTCCTTAAGGTACTGTAGATTGTTGTTAGGAGTAGATTTCATTGATTCCAATAACATAATCAATTTATCTTCAGAATTATAACCCAATTTGTTCATAAACTTGCAAGTGAGATGTATCTGTCTGATTCTAAACGGTATTATTCCAAATTCTCTGAAAGTAAGATTTCTTGAAGGAGTTCCAGAAACTCCTACGCATTGTTTAATGATTTTATATACTGTAGATTCCAAAGCATTTGCCCTCTTACATTATATTTTACCAAATAAGATAGCTCCATACCCTATTCTAGAATTTACCAAATTATTATATGATACTCTTAATGTATAAATCCCCATTTCTTTCCTGAAATAGAAATATTATTCAGGTTTTTTATTATATAATTTATATGTATGTGTATATCCCAAGAAAGTCTGTGGTCCAAATTCATTTCAATGAAAGCCATAACTGAAGATGATTCTCTTCTGGTTTCCACTTTAAGTGTTTTACTGATAAATTTTCTTCTCTTCCTAAATATTACCCAGTTGCTTTTTCTATAATTTATGTCGATTTCTTTTCTTCCAAGTACTTTATGAATTTAAGAATATTCTCCTCTAAATTCTTAATACTGTTGTCAATATTTTCTATTTTTCAGGAGGTATAAAAGAGTAAATCATCAGCAAAAGCAGGGCCCTGCAACATTGATGAGAAAAAACTGAACTAAATTCAATGTATATATATTACATACAACATTGGACTCAAAGTTGAACCTTGTGGTAAACACAAGCTTGTATTCCTTTCTTCTGTGCTGTGATACTTAGGATGTAACTTGATTTCTCTATCCATAATTAAGTTAGCAATGATTTTTATCAGTTTTGAGGGATGTTGATTTCATGTATGAATCAATAAGAATCCTTAACTGCACCGAATCACAAGCTCTGCTATTACCAGGCTTAAGCCATCACAGTGTTTTTTCAAGAAGTTAGCATATATTTCTGCAGTTAAAATAGCTAAACTGTTGATTTTGCTGAGATTCTTTCTGAAACCATATCAAAATTTAGACCATATTCCATACCTCTCTAAGTAGAATGCAATTCTATTTGCCAAGATCTTTTCAAAAATATTTCTGAGGACACTGAATAATGCTACTGGATGATAACTATTAGGTTGATTTGGATCTTTATTTTGTTTTCTTACAGGGATTATATAAAACGTTTTTCTAAGTGTAGGCATTTCTCCTGATTTGAGTATATAATTAAAATGCTCTAGTAAGAATGATAATTAATGTTCCATCAGATAAATTTCGCATCATCTGGTAGCTAACTTCATCTGGTCCAGGAGTATTACTCTTATGATTATGAATTATTTGTTTCAGTTCCTTTAACTCAAAATCTTTAATTAAATCAGCATTGCCCACAATATTACTTGTTTCTTGATTTATCTCATTTGTTACTTGTTTATAGTTTATGTTAATGTATTCAGGGACTATAGCTTTTAGAAAATTATGCTGTAGTTCTACATATATTTTTTTAAACTGAAGTCACAATTGTTTCTCAAAACACACCTAATATTTCCATATTTTATTTATATTACTTGACTACATTGACAATCAAGTAATGTTTGCCATATTTTCCCTTTTGTCTTGATTGGTAGTTGGTTTTATTACTTTATGTTACTGCTTCACGCCGATTGGTTTTAATTACCAGTGACGTCAAACTTAACATAACGTGAAGGAAAAGTTTGGCATTTCCAAACTCTTAAGTTACGCCACGTCACGTTAAGTTAAGTTAAGTCGATCCTAAATAGCTGCATTTAATACAGTGTGTTAGGCTTTCACATTGCGTCACGTTAAGACACGTTACGTTGAGCTGATCATAGTCCCGGCATTAGTTTGCTGCTGTTCAGGATTCATTGGTTACAGGTGTTCTAAAATAGTACCACAGGACTGAGCTCTCTTCCGACAGCGCCTCGGAACAAGAGGACCCTTAGTGTTTAGTGGTTTATGTTAGCGAAGCGCCGTTTCCCTGCGAACTGCCCCACGTTTACTTATCTCCGCCGAAGGATTCTGTGGAAAAATGTCATCTACTTGGGCGTAAAGCTACACTACGTAATCAAAAGTATCCGGACACCTGGCTGAAAATGACGTACAAGTTCGTGGCGCCCTCCATCGTTAATGCTGGAAGTCAATATGGTGTTGGCCCACCCTTAGCCTTGATGACAGCGTTCACTTTCGCAGGCATACTTTCAATCAGGTGCTGGAAGGTTTCTTGGGGAATGGCAGCCCATTCTTCATGGAGTGCGGAACTGAGGAGAGGTATCGATGTAGGTCGGCGAGGCCTGGCACGAAGTCGGCATTCTAAAACATCCCAAAGGTGTTCTGTAGGATTCAAGTCAGGACTCTGTGCAGGCCAATCCATTACAGGGATGTTATTGTCGTGTAACCACTCCGCCACAGCCCGTGCAGTATGAACAGGTGCGACATCCCCGAATTGCTCTTCAATAGTGGGAAGCAAGAAGGTGCTTAAAATATCAATGTAGGTCTGCGCTGTGATCGTGCCACGCAAAATAACAGAGGGTGCAAGCCCCCTTCAGGAAAAACACGACCAAACAGTAACACCACCACCTCCGAATTTCACTGTTGGCACTACACACGCTGGCAGATGACGTTCACCGGGCATTCGCCATACCCACACCCTGCCATCGGATCGCCACATTGTGTACCGTGATTCGTCCCTTCACACAACGTTTTGCCACTGTTCAATCGTGTAATGTTGACGCTTCTTACACCAAGCGAGGCGTCGTTTGGCATTTTCCTGCGTGATGTGTGGCTTATGAGCAGCCATTCGACCATGGAATCCAAGGTTTCTCGCCTCACGCCTAACTGTCATAGTACTTGGAGTGGATCCTGATGCAGTTTGGAATTCCTGTGTGATGGTCTGGATAGATGTCTGCCTAATGCTCTTTACGACCCTCTTTAAATGTCGGCGGTCTTTGTCAGTTAACAGACGAGATCGGCCTGTACGTTTTTGTGCTGTACATGTCCCTTCACGTTTCCACTTCACTATCACATCAGAAACAGTGGACCTAGGAATGTTTAGGAAATCTCGCGTACAGACTTCGACACAAGTGACACCCAATCACCTGACCACGTTCGAAGTCCGTGAGTTCCACGGAGCGTTCCATTCTGCTGTTTCACGATGTCTAATGACTACTGAGGTCGCGGATAATGAGCACCAGGCAGTAGGTGGCAGCACAATGCACCTAAGATGAAAAACGTATGTTTGTAGGACTGTCCGGATACTTTTGATCACATAGTGTAGATGAAGATGCTTTTCGGCAGCATATCCGAGACCTGTCGCAACGGACCACATTGTACCCCACGCTGTCACGAATGCAAGCTGCCCTAAAGCTACACCTTTTTAAAGCTTGTTAATCCCCCTACTTCTATACGCCTACGAGATCTGGGACGTGGTTGAGTCTACAGAGGGTGCAGAATAGAAGTATTCGGGCCATGTATTCTGTATGCCGTTCCTTCTACGTGAGACTACTTCTCTTCCCTGCGTGGAGGATGGCATTAGGTGCCGGGCTGCAAAATTCTACGACAGTTTGCCATTTCATCGGAGCACCCTCGTTAGGTCTTATGGGGATAAGAACCCCAGACAACGTCACTTGATGCGACACCGGGTTCCCCGTGTGACATATCGGCACTTAACACAGAAGCAACCCCAAACCGCTGCCAAAGCTTGGTTCCTTTGCAACCCTTCCAAGAAATGCTTAGATTCAAAATTGGCAATAGAACCCCCATAAATACTTTGGGGGAACATAACAGCCGCGGTGCTGAAAGGCCATTGCACCCTGACCAGCAGATGTCGAGGAGTAATCTTGTTACCTTCATTCACTCCCTCTGCCTTTCTCTCTCAACCGTCACCCTGCAACCCCCATCCTGTCTATAAACGGTCAAACGCATTGCTGGTATATACGCTTTATAACATTCCATCGGGCTGCTCTCTGCCAATAAGATCGCTCGCTCGGGCCTTATGTGGATGACATCCGTTCTCGTCATTATTTACTGTCTGTGCTGCTGGATCGGTATAGCACATTGTTGTGCTGATCGATTGCATACAGAAAATAAAAAATGCCCATGAGGAATACTACGAGGCACGATTTTAAAGTAAATACCGTTTTCATATTTTGCCGTTGCAGTGCTGCAGTCGCGATTTTGAGCATGCGCGATCGCTTTCTCCATTCATTAGGAAGCCAGCCGCAGCTGTGAGCGATCGTCAGGGTGTGTTTTCCTGTTGTTAGAGTGTTTCGAAATATTCAAAACAATCGCACAACCCGCCGACTGTGGAGTCAGATCAGTGATTCGTTTTTTGAATGCGAAAAATGTACGCCAGCAAACATTCATCGTCAATTGTGTGAGATTTATGGGGAAACAATAATGAGTGACAATGTCCAGCCCCACACACACACAAACTCAAGATCTGATCGCATCATTTGGCTGGAAAAACAATTCGACCACCCTCCCTACAGTCCGAATTTGGCACCAAGCAATTTTCATCTGTTTCTTCATCTGAAGAAATTCCTGGTGGAAATGCATTTCAACGACGATGATGTTGTGAAACAAGAAGTGCAAACTTGGCTTTCATCACAAGCGGCATCATTCTTTGACGAAGGCATACAAAATTGGTTTCCAGTTACAAGTGCCAGAATAACGCAGTGACTATGTGGAGAAGCAGTGTAAGGTAATGAATGCTATTGAAGTATTTGGAAAAAATGTTATTTTTTAAGAAATTATCGGTGCTTACTTTAAAAACACGCCTCGTATATTACAGTTATTTAGTTACTTTATTTTTTATTAACTTATTATTGTCGCTTTAACAATAAAGTCATAACGTGACTACAATAAATTTTAATAATTACAATATTTTGAAACAAATTACAACATTGATTATATGACATTATACAATTTTATTTCTTTTAAAAACTTTACTATGTTGTGACAGATGGTTGGATCACTCAAGGCCACCGAGAGGTTAGCAGGAATACCACACTGAAGCCGATGAACATCGTAGATAGGGCACTCTGCAACTATATGCTGAACTGTGAGAATGGAGTGATGATCTTTTCCAAGGAGATATGAATGTGTAATTGCAGTAGGTCCGATACGTAGCCTGGTCACGACGAATTAGATGTTTTATGGGGTAACTGAAACTAGGATTGGGGCTTATGGCGATTAGTTTGCTATTGGATGTGGAACTCCAGTGTAGCTTCCATTTCTTACATATTTCATACTTGAGGAAATGTTGGAAATCCTGATGCGGAACCTTGAGGTCGGCCAGGCTTGGAGAATGGCATGTTGCTTCTTTAGCTGCTTCATCAGCTTTTTCATTTCCAGATATGCCCATGTGAGATGGTATCACACGTTTATTGCTGGCTTTTATATCTTTATACAGCTGTAAAATGTGCTGCACTAAAGAGTTTCTGGATGGCTTCTGTTGTAGAGCTAGAATAGCGCTCATCGAGTCTGTGACGATGATATAACAACGGTGTTCAGCTTTCATTATGTATTCCAAGGCAAATCTTATGGCAAAAAGTTCACAGGAGAATATAGAGAGGTAATTCGGAAGACTGTAAGAAATTGTATGTTCAGAATATACCACAGCACAACCACTGCTCTTCTTTCTTTCTGTTGCAATTATCCACAACACGAGGAAACTACAGTCGGGTACAACAGGTTCTTGCGAAGGAAAAGAAAAACATCTTATGTGTTACATTCACATAACTTTGTCTACCCATTCTTCAACAAAATTTTCTTACAAGAGCTTATTCTTCTATCTACTTCATGTTAATCGAGATAAACATTTGCAGAAATTATTTTATTGTCTATTTCCTTGTAGGCACAATGGGGTTAGGGGAATACCTCAAGACATACATTTTATTTGTCATGAAAATATCTTAAACATTTCGTATTTTAATCAAAATCGTTAAAACCATTTTTGAGAAAATAAAAAATAGCGAAACATTTCCATGTAAAGGGTAGTTTGGGACTGGAGGTTTTACTTGAAAATCTTCGTGTTGCATCCTTGGAAGATGCAGAATTTAAACACCAAGTTTGGTATTTATTGGACTTCATGTGCTGTTCACAGACACACATACATACACAACGACCTTTTACTAAAAAAAAAAAAAAAATCGGGGGTTCAGGGAGCCCACAACATGCATTTCCGGTGAAACCTCAGTAACGAATTTTTGGGTGGAATACAATATTTCCACTTGTGAATTTTCGTAAATGTGATGTAGCACGAAATGCTGATAAAGGCTTGTACTCTTGTAACTTCATTTTCCACAATCTTTAAACCACTTCCTAATGTGTTTTGAGAATGCGATAAATTGTACTAAAATGCGATATAAATGCGAAATCAACATTATTCTCTAACACAGCTTCCTTTTTCTCTTCCTTTCCTTCCGAAAACTTCAGCTGAGGAGTTCGTACACCCTTTCACTTACTGTGAAAATGTAAAAAGTCAAATGAAGAATATATTTATGGAGCATATGCTTAATTGCAACAAAAAATTGAGCAATCACAATAAAGAAAATGCGACAATTTCCCCCCCCCCCCAAGATGTTGGTAAGCGTTTTAATCCTTAATGATGATATAGGTGTTAAGGGCGCTAAACAGCTATGGTCATCAGCGCCCTATTAATCCTTGAGGCAGTACTTTTAACACTTAGGTAAATGATTTTAGTCAAATTATATAATAAATGCAATAACAGTTTGGCATAAAGCAATATATGTATGTAACAATATATAAAAAGTGTATATTACAGTCATTGTATATGTTTATATTATTGTATACATGTTCAATAATGTTATCTGAATGTATTACATAATTTAATAATGTAGGAGCTGTGAGAATAATAGCTTAAAAGTTGCTAACAATGAGGTAACTTTGAGGCAATAATGAGCAAGAATGTTTAATAATGCTACTAGTCATTATTGGGGCAGCAACAATGTCATTTTTGAGACAGTTTATAAAATAGCCAATCAACAACCAGAAATAAAACTTAAGTTAAATAAAAGTATTCTATTGGATTAGGAATAGCCAATCCGAGACTTGAAATACAGAAATTTACAAATTTAGGCGGTAGAAATCAAGTCAGTTGCTTGTAGACCGCGCTCATAACTGGATGCGTTGGTTGTAGACAGTGTTCCTAACCGGACGCGAGATGTGTCCTCGAGAAATTTAATACGTATTCAATGTGAGACAAAAATAGTTTACGTGTTAAAAAGTGCAAGTAATTAATTAAAAATAAATCTCACAGCTCTCTCTATAGCAGCGAAGTGTTATTTAAATCGTGTCAAGCATTAATAAAAGGAGTGAAGTAAAATTATAATCTGTGTAAGTCTACATTCTTCAGTCGCACCACAACCCTGCAAAGAAATCCATGTCTCTAACAATAATACTGACGCAGCCGAGGCAAACGTAAATGTATAATATTTAAAGAAACAGTCAAATTACAAAGTTAATATTTTTAAATTTGGGGCGAAGGCCACCGGGTACCATAAGTGGTTACAACTACTTCAAAATCGGCTCCCCAGCAGTTGAAATACAATACACCTATTAAAATTGGCTTTCCATACGTGAAGCATAAACCTATCTTCAAATTGGCTCCCAAAGTGTGGGGCAAATAACAATACAATAAAGAATCTATTTCATCCTGTCACTTCTGGCAGAACACTATTAGTACAATGCTTTTCTCTCACACTGCTGCTAGCGCAACGGCCACCGCACCTCGGACTCTCATCGAAACATTTATAACATCCCCGCAACCACCTCACGTTCTCGCAGTTAGTTACAATAATACAACGATAATAAGCACATACTTTATCATAAGATATATTGGAAATGTTGTCCTTCACTATCTAAAGATTTCTGGCATCTTCTCACAAAATGTTCATTCACACTCCAAGAGTTCAATATCCGAAATTGAGTGGAATTTCTCGCTGCTGTTTCATTTTAGTTCTTCCAATGTATGGAGGTTTGTTACATACACTTTATTTTTCACGTGATTAGAGTGGATAAACTTCTGTAATTTCATTCTGCGAAATCTCAATGATAGAGTAATTGACCCACGCTTAATATTCCTCTCTGACGGAGCGTGGTTCCATTTACATTGTTTCGACACAAAATAACAGATATTGGAGCACAAAGAAACCCGATTTTACACACGAGATTCCCTTGCTGTGTGTGGTATGCAATAAGTGCATACAGAATAATAGGACCTCCTACTCAACTTTTGAACAGTTGACCGACATTGAATGTCAGGCTGGACTTTTCCAACAAGACTCTGCTACCGCACATACAATTGATGAGTTATTAAATTTAATTCCATACATTTTTTATGATAGGGTAATTAGTCCATGATTATGGTTCTAACGATCCCATGATTTAACTGTATGTGGGTTTTATCTATTGGGGAACTTGAAAAATAAAATGTATGCAATAAACCTCCATACATTGGAAGAAACAGGCGAGAAATCCATTCAATTACGAATACTGAACTCTCGATGTGAACGAAAATTTTCTGAAAAGATGCCGGAAATGTTTGAATATAGGACAACATTTTCAATATATCCTATTATAAGATAGGTGCTTATTATCATTGTAATTGTTACTGTAACTGAGAGAAAGTGAGGCGGTTGCAAGGATATTATGTTTGTTTCCGCAGGAGTCCGAGCTGCGGTGGCCGGTGCGCGAGTAGAGGCGTATTGGCCACAGTGTGAGGGAAAAGTACTGTAGATTTGATTTAAGTGGAAATAATAATAATAATAATAATAATAATAATAATAATAATAATATATATAATTTTTTACGGGTTGTTAAATGGATGGTTTTGTTAAGAGATATGGATATTTTCATTCCCAACTGGTAAAAATTATTCAAAAAAATAAAAATATCTACTAACTGCAGATGCTGTTGACTATTTAGCTCAAATATCCAGTTTTCCCAAGCAGTTCTGCAATGTATTTGGAGTCCTTCCAACAGCGTAAATGCTGAAGCATGTTTCAATAAACAATTTAATTGTAACATGACATAAGTTAAATTTGTGTTTCTTTCTTTTTTACATCAATATAAATTTCTATCGTTTTGCTTGTTATGCTTTAAACTATATTAATTTAAAATAAATTCGAAAATCACATTATGCATCTCTATTAACTTTTTAAAAGTGATTTTAATTTCACGTTAATATTATTTCAAAAGACTTCATATGATTAAAAGAATTAACTTAAATTACCCATGCAGTTTCTTAAAATGCTATAAAATGCTAAATTGCAAACGTATAAACGCTACAAAAAGCCAAAAGTACAATTCAAAATGTTTATTTTCTGGTTTAAATACTTTAAAAAAAACCTAACTATGGTTAAGTGGTAGAGAAATAAAAAAGTACACTCGCAAGTTTTAAAACATGTTTATATTTGGGTAAATGCAAATATACGACTTGGAATATGAAAACGGTTAAAGCTACAAAAACAACTGTTTGGCACAAACTGTTTAATATTCCTGACGTAATATTTTGTCTATTATGGCTTCCCTGTTGAACAAAATTATACGCGGTGAACAATGCCTGGCGGGACCGGATTCGCGCCGTGAGGCCGGCCGGCCGGCAAGGCTAGTTGCTGTGTCGGCGGCGCGGTGGCAGGAAGTCCACAGTAAAGATAATACGGTTTGTCGGCTAAGTTATTTCTAACACACATAACATAAACACTTCAAAAGAAAAGTAAATTACTCACGTATATCAAGCAAGGATATATTGGAACTGCCTCCCTTCGTTGTTCAAGCATTTCTGGTACGTACTTAGGAAACTGCCCGTTCTGTAGTTCCCCCTGAGAAATGACAAAATTTTCTTGACGAATGATTTCTTTAAGTCCATCTAAAGTGTGTGGATTTGTTTTCTAAACGTTCTTTTTAATACTCCCAGAGATAAAAATCGCAGGGTGTTAATTTAGGTGAACGGGGGTTGTAATCTTAATAAGAAAAATGTTTGATCTCTGTGATATTCCCATCACAGCCGAAATCAGGTCGTTGTTACAGAATACTTTGAAATGATGTGGGCTAAGAGGGAGTTACAATAAATTCGATTATGAAGCATTCCTGTCAAAATATACAGAACCTTCATTTTACATGTGGACGGCCTAACAGAACTTTTCTTGGCACCGGGAAGCATGCTGTTTGCCGGAGGAGTCGATATTCATAGTCCCTTAAATTTAAGCGGATATAGAGAATGATTTATGAACAACTGACACGTTTCTTTCTTTAATTATTCGGTTCGAAATTCACTCAATGCCCAATTTTAACACCAAATTAAGCAGAATGTTCTGGAGTTTCGATTGCCTGTCACTAGATGCGCAGATGTTCATGTTTTATTCGTAATTGTTAGTTTTATTGTCGACAACTGCGTTTGAGATGTTGTTCTAGTCAACGTGAAAATGAAGTGCACATTAAATGAACGACTCTTCCTTGTAAAGCAATACTGGATTACGAATTCAATTACTGCTACTCAAAGGGCATACCAGAGAGAATTTGGTGTTCGGAATCCTCCCCAAAGAAACACAATACTGGGACTGGTAAACAAATTGGAAACAACTGGATCTCTGGTGAGTGTAAAAGACAAAACTCATTCATCTAGGCTTCCCACGGTTGTTTTGACGTAAGAGCACAACTGGAGTAGTCATCCAAAAAATCATTAAGACGTTTGTCGCAGGAGACAGGGTACAGTACTCAATGTGTCAGCGAGCTGTGAAAAGTGCAGGCCTAAAGCCGTATAGGATTACGATTGTCCATCAGTTACAGGAACCAGATAAAGATAGACGACTCAATTATTGTCGTTGGTTTCAGGCGTTCATTGTGCAAAATCCTGCCATATTGTCCATCACATGGTTCACAGATGAAGCATGGTTCCATTTATCTGGCTATTGGGTCAGCGAAAATCCACATGTTATTCATGAAGCACCTATGCACCCGAGTTTGGTGCGCTGTATCTGCACAGAGAATAGTGGTACCATTTTTTTAAACAATGTGAACGCTGCAGAGTACCGACGGGTTTTCATGGAGTTTGCTGAGCAACTAGACGATGTAGAGCTGAGTGAAGGATATTTTCAGCAGGACGGACTACATGCCATACATCAAATGAATCCATGGCACTAATTGCAGGTTTCTTTGAGGACCGGATAATTTCCAAGAACGTGTGGCCACCGAGATCTCCGGGTTTGACATCGCCGGACATCTTTCTATGGGATTACTTAAAAGACAGGGTTTATGCCACACGTCTTCAGACATTGGACGATCTGAAGCACAACATTACACAGGAGATTCAAGCTACTGACAATAGAGTCCTCCAACAAGTGGCCAGTAACATGGAACGACGTGTTGATTTTTGCCTTATGCAGGATGAAGGACATTTTCAACATTTACTATAGAGGTAAATAATCTCCCAAAATTCCTTTGCATTTCAGGTATAAGAAGTTGTCGTTAGCATAACTCGTTTTGAAACAATTAAAGAAATAAATGTCAGTTCTTCATAAATCGCCCTGTATTTCTCATGCAAATTATAGCTACAATAACCACATTACTTCGTCATAGAGGATGTTGGAAATGATACCCTTGTGCCGCCACATATCTCTGGCACCATTTAACAACATTTGCAATAATTCTTCATGGCCATTAAATAAAACCATGCTTCGACCGAAAAAAAATAAACATGGGGTCAATAGAGCGATCATTAACATTATCCAACATGCAATAGCAGAAATCGACTCTAATCACATTATCGCGTGCTTACAATTCCGGAACTACAGTTATAGGGTTTTAATTTTTAAAAGTTTAGTGACATTCCAAGCCGAGTTTTGAGAAATCCCTGATTTATGTGCAAGCTTTCTCAGAGACTTCTTTGGGCTACGTCCTAACTTTCCTTCGATGTCATCGAGTGTTTCCTCTATAAGAACACGGCGATTTAATTTTAGTTTCTTATCAAGAAAAGATCCCATTTCCCTAAATCTATTCACAATATTACAAACTGTTTCTCTGTAAGACGCAGGAACAGCAGGGAATCTCTCTATAAATCGCCGTCTCACTTCTCTACTAGAGTTTGTTGTCACATAGGTGAAGCTTCTGAGCGCTAAAGTATACAGACTTTTTGGCATTATAACAACACTAACACACTATAATACTGCAACACGTGGTCTCACAACGTATCAACCTCTTTACAGCACAGACTTCGCGGTAAGCCGACACACGGAGAGGAAGGGAACAGAACTGGTAAGAAACAGCGCAGTGCAGGGCAAGCAATTCCCCGTAACACGGTCACGCGGCCAAACTAAGTCTCTGTATTGTTTCTAGCCAACCTTTACATCACGCATGACATAAAACAAACAATTATATGCAGCTTTTACCAACAATGACCTATATTATTGTACAAAAACACGTTTTTATCTACTTTCTGTTAATCAAGCGCATAAAAGCACATTAAAAAGCAGGCTGACGCTAGGCTTGGAATTGCATACTCTTGCCAGGAATGAATAGAAATACAAGTGGATCACTTAAAATTTCAAAGTGTCCTGCTTAAGGTATTTGAAAGTTCAAACAAGCAGCTAATATATTGGAAATGGTTAATGCCCAGGAATAAGTTTTCAACATAGCTTGTGTACTTTAACAATATTTACATGTTTATGTAGTAAACTGTTGTGCATCTCTTAGATTTCCGGGTTATTAGATAGTTAATAAAAAGAAATGAAAACTTTCTCGAAAATGGTTAATGGCAAGAGCTTGCTACATAAAATAATATCTCGTTAAAACATAAAATTTATGTTATAAACTGTTGCCATTAACCATTTTGATTTGAATTTTCAAATTTTGTATAATTTTTTAAGTGTTAAATCGCCATTCGTTTGTTTCTCGCGATGTGATTGAAATTCCAAATCCTTTCCAAATCAGCCTATAGCAAGCCGGTTTTTAAATACCTGACTAACGCTTCATTCTCCTGCATCCCTGTTGACCTACGACGAAGTTTGTAATGAAACTATTTCTGCTAATGTTTATCTTATAAACATGACGTGGATAGAAGAAAACGCTTGCTTAAGAATAGTTGGTGGAAAAATGGGTAAAGAAAATCATGTGAATGTAACATATAGGAGTTTTTTTTAAAACTTGTGTGTTAATGATCGATCAGCAAATATAATGATATTCAAATTAGATATATGTTAAACATAGAATAGGTAGGAAAATAAGAAGCAGAGAACGACTTCTTGTAACTGTCTCAGTTTGGGAAAACAGGGGTGAGCAAAAGTAGGTATATAGTAAAGAAATATGAAGTGTGCCAAGAAACCCAAATATAATATGAAGTGGCCGCTCGTGAGTATACATTTTGGGTGTTCACAAAATTTTAGTCAAACAGCCCTGAAAATGTGAAATATAATCTGCTCCATAATAGTTATGATAATGAACAAATTGGATCAAATGCTACCGCTGATGATGATGATAATAATAATAATAATAATAATAATAATAATAATACATAACTTTTCTGACGAAAGAAAGCTTTTATTTATTTTACATTTAATGTTGTGTACATATTTAAGTACACCATGTTAGGACAAGAACGAAGTAATGTGTAAATTAAATTGTAGTTGAGATTATGCATGGTATCGAGTAAATGAGAGGAGTTTCCGCGCTTGTGCACATTATCTACTCTGCTACAGTAACTCTAATTTCTGTCGTAGTGTGCTACCACCTAGTGGCATTGACGTAGAATTACAATGATAGTGGAAACAAGGAGCGATAAAAGCTTCGCAGTTTAGTGCACTTCAAGTGTGCACGGCCCGTATGTATTTTGCGCCATAAGGTAATTACGTCATACCGGTTGTGCACGCGCAGAAGCTCCTTAAAACGTGCACAAGTGAAGATATGCTAACGACTATGTTTACATGTTTCATTTAGTTTAGAGGAGCAGCGCGGTAGATTTAAACGCCGTAGATTTTTAATTACCGCATGCGCGTTATGTTAATAGTATTCGGAGAACAAAATAACCAATAAATCTACGAGGTGTCACAAGTTAGGTGTTCACGTGCTCTTAGGCAGCAGCCGCCACTGATAATATGATATGGGTTTATAAGCAACATATAACCCGGCAGAGGGGTTTTAGTAAGTAAACCATCATGTTAGGAACGCACCGAAGGTTGGTGTCAAGGGAAGGTGAATGTGACTGTGACCTTGCAGTGTTCTCTGTGAACCAATATGAACAGTTGAAGGGACTACACCCTGCTTCGAAAACAGGTAGATCAGAATTATTGAGTATCGGAAGAAAACAATGTGGATATGTTTCGCTATTAGTAGTGTGCAGTAATGTATTTTCGAAATACATGGAACATAAATCACATACAACTAGCACGCAGACAATTCTTATATTTTGAAAAACATATTTTACATCACCAGATGTAGTAGGAGCAAATAAAAAAGATATATTAGACTTCTTTGAGATTCCCTGCCTCAATAACTCGTTTTAAACATTTCTGCGTACCCTGAACTCTTCTCAGAATACTTCTAAGTTTCTTTCTTTCTTTCTTTAAAGTTCCAGCTTTATACTCGGTGTTTTTGAAACCTGTTCTATTGCCTCAAGAGCTTCTGGTATTTTTAGTGTCCTTACTTTAACATACATGCGTTATTGTAGTTGCAATATTACTGAAGTGATTCTGAATATATGAAAGATCCTAAAACAAAGTTGGTGAAATTATTTCCTTCACTGCAGGTATAGCGGCAGTGAAGGAACAGTCGCAAGAAACTGGCTGTTGTGAAGGGAAGGGGAGGAGTGTGTCCGTCGCAACACCTGACGTCACCTATACTCCTTGTGGTAAAACGATTGCTCTGTTTACTTACTAAAACCCCTCTGCCTGCATATAACATTAGATCTCTTGTGAATATTCTCTTGGTCTTCAGCATTTTAGTCTAGATTTGGCACTCAAGCACATTTTACTGCTCATTTCTTTATTTGTACCAATTTCTTGGCTTGTCCCCCTAATGAACTGAATTATGTCAACAACAGTAAATGGTCTTCTTGCGAAAAGCTTATATTTAAGAGAATCACTTACGAAAGAAATCTATTCGGGTAAGATCTGGAGTTCTTGGTGATCACTCGATTGATTACCTCGGTCCTATTCACTAATTTGGAAATACATCGGCCAAAAGTCTGCATAATTCATACTTAGTGAGCAACAGTCACATTTTGCTGAAAATAGAACTCATCATTGTGTTATCCATCATAATATTACCTACATGTATATTATTGTAAATCTACTTGTTTCCACCTCTGTATATCGTACACTGATGTGCATAAAATATGACCCATTCCTCTAGATCGCTATTGTTTCCACCTTCAGATAAACAACCTTTGACTTCACTCAGCCGGTATCAGTACTATACGTGACTGGCCTGAAAAACAATTAAGGGATACATAAACGAATCACTGAAGGATGTTATCATCGAAGTGAAATGAAGGAGTGGTTTGGATACCACCACTATGGAAGAGTTTCGCTACGATTGGTACACAAGAAAAGGCTAAGCCAATAGAGCATAATTAATTCGGCCTTCTAGAGGAGAGGGTAAAAGATTATTTGCATGTATCGTTAAACTGAACAATTACGACATTTATATGAGCGTCACGTATGAGAGCTTTCATCAGCGACATGGAGACGATGGTTAAAGTTGTTGCCACCAAAAAAGGCAATAAGAAAACCGATATTAAGGCACTGAAGCATAAAAATGAAAGGTTTAAGTGCAATGATAAATTAAAAAAACAAAAGGTTCTTAACTCTCGTCCTTATTTCTAGTTTTATTACATGATAACTTTGCATTAAAATTCAGAAACATTCTCTTAACGCTTAGTGAGAGCTGAACAACTTTTAGTTTGTAATGTTATCCTTCCACAGTTCAGCCATATTTTGGAGGAGGTAAAGTACTCTGCCAATCCAGTGGCTAGAAATATGCTCGAAGAATGAAGGTCATACTGACAGAGGGTGGGGCTTAGATTTGTCAGTATTAACATTAACAGCTGCATTCCATTATGGGTGATTTTTTTTATGCACGTCAGTATACATTGACAGTGAATTACAAAATCCGGTGAGTGCGAAGTCATTCCTGGTCGGAAAAATCTGAGGTTGTGGTATCACTGAAAATGATGGGTATCCTGGGATTTCGTCTAACCTAATCGTAATGTAACACCTTCGTTACATTACTGCTGCAAGACGCCCTCGTACGAGAAAACCATCGCTTTTACATCCGAGGGGAGAATTCCGGAAGCGTATTCTTTTAAGGCCTCAACCGGTTTTTCCTCGGAGCACAAGGAACTGGTTCACTTACGCTAAACAGAATCTGTGCAGAAGGGAAACAGCCAAACAGAAAGCATACTTGCCAACTTCCTCTTTTCTTTCTTTCTGTCTTTCTTTCTTTCTTCTTTTTTTAAGAAGAAGAAGTAGTAATAGTAGTATTTATCGCCCGTTTTTATTGCAACAAACTTCCTGAAGTTGAAACCCGTAAAACTTTCCCAAAAAGTAGTTAATAATTTTGCAATGACATGAAATTTTGAATGTGAAAATGTTCAGTGCAGTAAATGTAAAAAAATTACAGTAAAACGTTTTATACGAATACTACAAGACCTGGTTGTACTGCTTGTTTCTGTAACACATGCTGAAATTCTTCCTGGCATCCATAAACCGTATGGTATTAAAGCAAAGAGCACCACTTCAAAAAATGGGAAACTTACGTATATCCTGCAGCCATAGAATACCAATACGATAATTTACGTGAGGGAGTTTACTTCACAACTATCCACGCGGTCCATTATTGAATGTTCGCGCGCATTTATTGCTGGTTACCAGAGGTCGCTAATGGTGCAATCCAAATTTAAATCTGCACGCTACGTATTTTGTTTCAGCCCAGTGAAGGAGGACCATGACCGTATAAAGCAGCGGTGGCAAAAGCGCGACTCGCGAGGCACTGTGACTCGCAGGCGCAACTCCTTTTCTAGCCTCTTAGCCTCTATTCATTTGTTTTCCATGTGTTGCGTGGTGTAGTGCGTGTTGCATATTTGATGACTCGAGAGAGATAGGCATTTTCGCCACCCTTGGTATAAAGGATAGACACAAGATAAGCTTTGACCTATCATAATACTGTATACCAATTAGCGCGGTACATTCAGTCTGTAATCTTAAATTACAATATGATGCAATATAATTTAATGCTTTGTCATGCCCATGGTGACAATCTGTAACACTTTAGAAGTTGTTCACAAAGCCGTAAACACGCCTTCTTTGCCGAGAAGTAGTATAAACATCTCCGCTCCATATATTTTACGGGAAAACCGTAAAAGTTGGTAAGTATGCCAGTAATGTTCTACTGCGTGGCCAAATGAAGCGGTCGCAATCAAATGGGGAAAAAAAAACCGTAAAAAACTAAGTTTATTTTCTCTAGCACCTCCGTATAGTAGGTAGAAGCAGCTTTGTATTCCATCCAAAAACTAGATTTCGAGATTTCACCGGAAATACGTGTTTTGAGGTCCCCGTGCGCGTGTGGTTGTGTACAGCATAACTCAAAAACAAAAAGTCGGATAAATACGAGTACCAATAAATTATAGGTTACATACAACTCGCGCACTGCAACCTACATAGATCTATTCGGCTACTACGCCTCCAGCAGGAAGAGATGAAGTGAAGGAACCACAGGAGGCTACAGGTCGCAGACAGGCTACAGAGACGCACGGAAGTCTCTAATAATTCCAGGCTCGAAGACCCGTCCCACAACTCTTTCCTTTGAGCAAGCAACTTCGCCATATGTTCGGCACCGCCATACACCACGAAACCTAGAAGCTCACCTGAAACATGAGAAGGAAACGGATTGAAAGGGAAATGATGGAGAAGAACTCGTGGTAGAATGAGAAACCACCCCGCAATCGCCTATCGATCAGGGAAAACCACGTAAAACCCAGGTCAGAGTGGGCGTCGACGGGAATCGAACTGAGACCTCCCGAATGCGAGCCTCACACGTTACGCGAAGATATCTCGCTCGATCGGATAAATACCAAACTTTGTATGCAAGTCCAGCAACTTCCAAGAATACAGAAATCTCCCCACACAAAACTACACTGTACATGAACATTTTTGGTTATTTTGGATTTTCTCAAAGATGGGTCTAATGATTTTGATTAAAATACCATTGTTTAATATATGTGCATGACAAATAAAATGTATATATTGAATTTTCTGGGAATAGCCCATCAAGTCCTCTTCATTCCAAATGATACTTGTATAATTGGTAAACAAAAGCTTACTACACAGTGTGGATCTCTTTATAACAACCATCTCCATGGCAGTCATTGATATTGGTTTGAATTTCTCAATACTTTCGTCAATTTTTGAAATGCTGTCACCATTCAGTTGTTTCTTGTGATGTCATACAAAGGGTATGGAATTTCAAGGCCAGCATATAGCAACCTCCTTTTTAAAGATTTGATAACCACTTCAGTTAAATTGCATTTATTATGAAACAAACTTATGCGAGACATCCAAGTCTGTGATATTGCTGCATTCTGTCTGGTAGATGAAAGTGTTCTCTTTAGTTAATGACAGCAAAACCCAATTCCTCCACAATCAGATAAGCATCTTTTCTAGCAAGATGGAGCACCACTCTACTGTCACAATACAGTTCAGTGTTATGGCTTATCATCTGCCTCATGTATCAACAATTTAGCATTTTGATTTACTCATCAATCTTGCTCTTGATAAGATAGGTGGCAGAATGGCTTTTCTTTCATTTAGTTTATTTTCCAGCCATAAACAATCGAAAGTCAGATGCAATAATCTTATAGAAAGTTGAGCATCAGGTTCAATAATCTCATTTCACAATTCTGGAGGAACAGATGAGTGTGATTGAAGCCATTCTAAGTTTGGATTGGTAATTGTTAAAATGTCTAGCATATGAGTGCTAGCTTTAGAAAGAATAGTGTTTTCTGACCATCTAGTTTACTGAAAGTGGGACATTTTTTTTTTTTTTTTTTAGATGAGGGTGGCTAAATTTCTCCTTCCTTAAAGGTCCACACTCTGAATTCTTTACTGATTGTCACTATTATTATTTTCGACACTTGCCACTTATAGGGGAGAAAGTATTGCACTTGAGTTTAAAGTAACAAGTAATATAAACGCCAAATTTGATATATCAGTCAGAGGTAGTAAGGCAAAGGCTTTCAGAACTGAAAAATAAAATACACATTTTTGGTTTCTGTATAAGATTTATTTAATATTTTTACTTTCTCTTCCACCTGACTACCTATACTAAACAGAAATATATGGATTCCACTCAAAAATTCAATGTTGAGATTTCAGTTGAAATACACATATTGAGGACCATGAAAAAAAATCTAGTGTTACACTTACATGCATTTCTGTACTAACATTTATTTTTATTTCTCATCTACAAACTTTACTACCTAATAAAATTCATTTTTCCATCTACTTATGATAATTGAGATAACCATTTGCAGAAATGGCTTTATTACACAATTTGTTGAGGTATAAGAAGGATACACGAGACTGAAGCAAGAGTCAAATCTTTGAAAATCTATGTGCTGGCTTTGAAATTCTGTATTCTTTGCACATCACGGCAAAACAAAAAAAGGCGACATGAGGGTTAAAAAAAGAAAATAATAATGCACTGGAAAATTCTAACAAAGAGCAATGGATATCTTGAAAATAATTAATTCCACTGAGAAAGAAAGAAAATGAAAAGGACACAAAACGTGTGTTTTAATGAGATGTATATTTTTAATATAGTAAGCTTGCCTACTTTGCAAAATGCATTCAAATGAAGAGGATTCTACAGGACATTTGTAGAAAAATAAGATATAAATTTTATTAGCCATGCAAATATCTAAGAGTCCTTTTGAGTAAATAAAAAGCAATAAAACATTTTCTATGTAAAGGATGATTTGGGGTAGGTGTGTTTCTTGAAAATGTTTGTGTTGCATCTTTGGAATATGCAGAATTTAAATAACTTTATGCAACATTACATTTTGAGTTATGCTGTTCACAGACACATGCTGACACAGGTGGATGAGATCATTAAGGCATGGACTTGTGAATGGGAGACTCACAGTTCAAATCCTGCCAGAATCATTCTCCCTGAGTTTTTTTTTTTTCCCAGGTTTTCCTCAGTCCTCGGAATTGGCAAATCTGGGGAGGTAGCTAAATTTAGGCCTTGGAAAAAAAAAACACACATGCATAAAAATTTTTCAAAAACATGCTTTGAGGGGAACTCAAAATGTGTATTTCTGAGTAACTCTTCATAATAAATTTTTGGGTGGTATGCAATACTTCCTCCCGTGCTGTAAGTGGCTGCTAGAGAAGAAAGGACACGTGTGTGTCTATCTAGAATATAATTGTGAATAACTCACAAACAAAAAAAATTGAAAAAAAAAATTCATATTGGAATCAGACACCTTCTAATAATCCTTATGTAAAAAGTTTTGCTGTATTTCCTTTGGATGTAACTGACTTCATTACCACTGTATGCCAAGCAATTAGATAAACAACTTATACTGCCTAGCTTCAGGTGCGCAAAAAAAGTCTGAATATTGTCAACCATATTAATTTGTTTCTGATGTTTTTGTAAAAGCAAATTACAAAGATTGCAATGTTTCAAGGGAGCTGTTATCAGAGATGAAGTAATTATAATTACTGCTTTTATTTTGTCATTCTTCATGTATAGCAGACATTGTGCATATTTGTGTGTAAGACATGCCCGTAACCAGAAAAAAATTTAGGGGGGATTTCCATAATTAGATCTAAACTTAACTGTACCCTACACAGTTACCATATACCTACTCTATGGTATATAGACATTATGTGGACAAGATTGCTTTTCCACATAATGTCCAAAAAAAAAAAAAAAAAAAAACACTCACCAGAATGAAGATATTCCACCTTACAACACAAAATGCTGAAACTGCTTCAAAAATGTATGGTCATCTTACCTAAGTAAGGTGACAATATTAAGTTTTCTTTTACTTGTAAATGTGCTACTAGCAGTAGACCTACTGTTATCTAAGGAAATTTTCCCATATTGGTTTGATATAAATTTAAGTAAATAAAACTCAAAACTTTGGGGGGGGGGGACGGTTGAACCCTAAACACCCCTGTCTCAGCCCTAGTGTATCATACTGTAGTCAGTAATGTCGCAAATTCAACTGAATAGTTCTTTCAGCATTAAATGTCATGACAAAATGTTGGCAAAACAAAACTCCATATCTCAGTTTCTGTCATTATTTCATTAGGTATCTACAATAAATTACCAATCAGAATTAAGCAAAGTCTGTTAAAAATTTACTTATCTATGGTGCCTTTTATGATATAGATGAATACTCGTAAATATTGTAAATAGTACAATTTAAATATTTTATTATATGTATATGTATTGGTTTGTAAAGAATAGTAGTGACAAGTGTATGCAGATGCTCTGATGTATAATAATTGTACTACACCTAACTGCAATTACTGACAATGACAAATACTGTTGTAATAGTTATTGGATATAATAAATTATCAACATCATCAAGTTTTTACGATTCCTGATATACACACTGGAAATATCAAAATGCATCCATGTAATGCCATGGGGGAACATCTAGTGTTCCATATAACTAAGTATTTATTGCTTAATTTGAAATAATTTCTAGAGGAAAATATTCTGTGAATAATGTACGTGCTTAGAAAATAATTTTTAATGAATGCTGTAATACACAGAGTAGTCCAAATGTAAGGTATACAGTTTATTACATTTACTTTGTTTCCTTTTTCAAGTATATTGAAGCAGATATTGACAATGATATTGAATGTTTAATCTCGTAATTGTTCAAAATGACCTCCATTTGCATTACAACACTGTTTGAACCTGCACAACATGCAGTAATCATACATTATGGTCCCCTTCAATGTCATGAAATGCATCTGTGATGAACCATTTTAATTCTCCTATTGTGAGAGGTCTCTTCCTAAATACCTTATTCTTCAATACATATTATATACAGGAAGTCCATAGGTATCAGATCAGGTGAATGTGGTGGCCAGTCAATGCTACCATATTGTCTGATCCACTGCTGTGGGAAATTGTCAAGGTAGTTCCTTAGCAGCATAGAAAAAAAAAAATCTGATGTGTTACACTCACATGACTTTCTCTACTCTTGTACAAATATTTTTACAAATGCTTATTCTCTATATGCTTCATGTTAATCAAGATATCGAGATGTTAATCTTATTGCTAATTTTCTTGTAGATGCAAGGGGAATTGGTAGGTTTTAAGCTATAGTAAGATATTTTAAGAGCTGGTTGCTATGTGGAGTATTCCATTCTCTTTGCATTACCAGGACAAAAAAAAAATGAATAACGAATTTGAGAAAAAGTACAAGTATTGGAAAATTTAAGGGAATAACAAGCAATATCCCGAAAATGATTCACTCAGCAAAAAAAATGTATATAACATAAATTCTGTATTTTAACGCCATCTACATTTTTTGTGTAGTAAAATTTTGTCTATCTCTTATGGTTTACCAGTTATGCAAAAGTCGTTCACAATGAAGAAAACTTTTGGAGACATTCTCAGAAATCGAGATATATATTTCATTTGTCATGAAAATATCTTAAACATATGATATTTTAATCAAAATCATTAGTCATTTTTGAAGAAATTTAAATTTTCAAAAAATGTTCCATGTAAAGGGTAGTCTGGGGTGGGGGGATTTTCTTGGAAACCTTTGTGTCGCATCTCTGGAAGATACTGAACCTAAACACCAAGTTTGGTGTTTATTCGATTGTTTGTTTCCGAGTTATACTGTTCACAGACACACACACGGACACGTTTCCAAAAATGATTTTTTGGATTCAGGGGGTCTCAAAACATGTATTTCCGGTGAAATCTCGGTATCAAATTTTTGGGTGGAATACAATACTTCCCCTACTTACTATATGTAGTAGAGAAAGTAATAAGAAGGTGCCCCATCTTATTGGAAATATAGATCATGAGTTGTGGCAAGACTACACTCCCCATGTTTAGATAACTATCACTATCCACAGCTGCATCAAAGAAAACTGATGTTGGATATTGCACCCCACAGAGTAACAACGCTGGCTGGTTCAGTTGAGATGTAATATTATACACAATTATATCTGTTCATATGGCCAGACAACTTGAAACAGGATTCATCAGAACAGACTGGTTGGCAATCAACTTGATTATGCATCGTTTCACAAAATTGCAGACAAGGGTCTGTGCTGTCCTCCAGAAGACCATGTAGAAGTCTTGGTAGGTAAGGCTTCAATTTCAATTTATGCATTAAGCATTACAAGGACGTTCTTGGTATAATACATAGCCTCAGAGACACACACTGCACAGCCTTTTAAGGACTATTCATGAACGTCAGAGGATATTTCTCACAGAACACGTTCCTTCAAATTTGTCTCTGGTATGGTAAATTGTGGTGGGGGAGTCTTAAATTCTTCTTGCAATGCTATACTCACCCTTTCTGCACTTTCAGTTTTCCTGTACTGTTTTATACTTAATCCACTTTCTTTATTTAAGTTTCCTGCAATGTTTTATGTCTAACTTCCTACATAGATAACCTTTGCATTCTCATAATTCAGTTTCGATAGTAACCATTACAACAAAGACCAACTTTATAAACCCAATATCTATGAAGAAATATCATTCAAACTGTACCGGATACCCACATTTGGACCACTATGTATAAGGTATGGCTGTGAATTTGTAATGGGTAGAGAAAGTGCATGAAGTTTAACATTTATTTAGTGTTTTGATTTATAGACACACACACACAACACTTTGCAGAGAGTATCACCAAAGCATAATGCATATTTCAGAAATGGTTAAGGCAATGGATCATGCATCATTGCCTGGGGCTTTGATGGTCTTGGTAATAATCTATTTCCCAAATATTTGTTTATTATCGCTTAAATGAATTAAAGCAGTTACAAAATTGCTGATATTCAATTCTTTTAATTTGATAATCTCAACTTCATTGTGGTAAATTTCCTAATTCATACTTAAAATCCTCCAAATAGCCTCCCATCTACCATTTTTAACCCCGTCCCCTATTAGGGGTCATTTCTCACATTACTAACCCTAAAATAATGAAGAAAATAACATTTATCAATTTATTATTGAGAAAGCAATCTCTTTCATGCTGAAAAAACCTCAAAATCACTTCCCGCTGAAGACTTTCTGGCCCCTCTTCTGTAGGGGCGGCTTTTATGATAGCACTCATGCAATCTTTTTACTTTTGTCCTAAAGATTGAATAAAATTTCCCATTCATACTGAAAATCTTCCAAAGTGCCTCCCACTGAACAATTTTCAACCTCATCTCCTTTTAGTGGTAGTTTTTATTATCGGGCTTAAAAGAATGAAGTGAGAAACATTTAAATTCCTATTTAGTATAAGTATTGAGGAAGCCACGCCATTCATGCTAGGAATCCTCCAAATTGCCTCGCTCATCTGTTGGGAGTGCTTTTTTAATTCTCCCCACAGTACATTTTTAATCTTGTCCCATAGGAATGTGTGACAAATTTGGTGAAAATCAGTGCAAAGATGCTGGACACACGCACGAACTCGCACGCGCACACGCACACAGTCAGTCAGTCAGTCAGTCAGTCACCCGCTTACTCACATACATATGTTCACTGACTTTTTAGGTTAACTGTATATTTTAATTGACTCTATCTTCCTCTTGTAATAAGCTATCTTATAGTTTACCAGTTGTATAAAACATAAGAACCCTCCCATTTGTAAGTAATTAAGATGCCATATAGCATAGAGAACAAAGAACAAAGAAAACAAGTACATGTACACTTTATACATACATATAACAAATATTGGTCTAATTGAGTTTTATTTATGGATGCTCTTTAACTACTATGGTCCTTAGCATCCCATTCTATATTGGACGTGAAAGACCAGTAATTTTGCTCAGAGGCCTGTTTATCAGTCTTGAGGTTCTTTTACATGCCATAAAACTACAACACGGGACTACCGACTTTACTTCTCTTCCGAAGAAAGCCATGCTAAGGATTTTTAAGCCCGAAAGAAATCCATTGACCTCTGCTGGATTTGAACCCGCAACCTTGGGAACTAGAGGCTAGCATGGTAACCACTACACCAAAAATATTGATGTAATCAAATTAATGGAATATCTACATTTTGTAAAGAATGGGGCCTAACTATAAACATTAGCAAAATGATTACGGTATTTAAGAAGGGTAGTAAGTTACAAAGAAATGGAAAAAGGCTTTGGGAAGCATAGGGGGGTAAGACATTTTTTGCCTCCTAACTTACAAAGCCAAAGGCATTGCCCTCCCAACAATTTTACTGAAGAGGCTTGGCCCCACAAAATTTCAAAATAGATATCTCATTAAACCCCCCAAAAGAAATTGTTTAAATAGATTGGATTTTTGATTTGAAATGCAAACAAAAGCAATGATGCAACCTGGGTTTCAGTTAACCTGGACCAGAATTGGTGCATACAAATACTGAACTGCCTTGCGCTGACACACCTGTAATTTTATTCCTTGTTATAGAAAATTAGCTTGCATCTTTAATATCTACAATCAGTTTTTGAAGTAGAGTGTGATGTAAAATGCAATTTATTTCTCACGTATACGTATCATGTTGCATCTCTTTTTTGAGTTCATGATCATCCTCACACCCAAGTAGTAGCAAGCTTTTAAAATTATTTTTGTCATTTGTGTGGCCATGGATTGAAATTGCTTGTATTCACCCAAATACTGTGCCATCCACTGTCATCGTGAAGAAGTCATGAACTTTGGTCTTCATTCAGTGGCAGACAAGTTTATAAGCAGAAATGAACTTTATTGTTTAATGCCCATCCTTACTACATACAGCACTGCTGGTAGCGAACACTGATGATACATGAAATGAAATGATAATTTGGGAATGAAATATTGCAAGCCTAAGCTTAAGGTACCGCTCTGGCATTTGCCAGTTATGAAAACGGAGGAAAACCTGGAAAAAAAAAACAAATCTGTCAGGGAGCATGGTCCTGGCGGAATTTGAACCACAAGTGTCCCATTCACGAGACCATGTCTTAATGACTTCAGCCACCCGTGTTGGTAGGAATGAACTGAGATGCAACACTTTTGCTGGAATATAGTAAGACTCAACAAATCTAACATTATTTTTCTTCAAACCGAGCGGGACTGTAGCTGTAACATCTTTGGCCCACATTTGGAAGGTCGTGGGTTCGATTCCCATGGCCGATCTTTCTGACCCATGGGTTTTTTCGGGGGTTTACCTGGGTCACCAGGCAAATGCTGGGAAGGCGCATTATATCCCCCAAATTTCCTGCCCCTCCATTTCATCTCCATTCTCATTTCACTTCACCTTTCACCTGCTTGGTTTCTTTAAGGGTTGCAAGTGTCAGCGGGAGGTCTCAGCATATGCATGGTAGGGGAAAAGGATGCTTTAAGGAAACCTTCGTTCTCCAGACTGTGAGCGGTCTCCGGATCCCGGGCCTCCCAGGGTATGTGTAAACCCACAGGTGGGAGGAGGGCCAGCTGCACCAGCCAGCACCCGGGGAGTTCAGATCTGTAAATGGTAGGAACCCTGCCCTCTGTCTCTTCTCACCTCATCCCTCCCTCCCGGGGGCACCCCGTCAGGGGCCTAGGCACAAAAGATCTGCATAGGTTGAGGTGCTAAGTCCCCCTTGTCTTTTAGTCCATCCTAACCTATTTTCCTTCAAACTCTAAATTAATGAACCATTTATTTAATTTTCAGACAATTGAAAGCATCTGTAGTATATTATCATTAAATACCTTTTACTTTAGTAATTGTACTAAATATTTTATTAATACCCGACTTTATTGCATAATCCTGCCCCTCCCCAAATGTATAAGTCAGTGCCTATGTTGGGAAGGAACAGAAATAGAAGTGGTTAATACATTTGATTATTTAGACATTAGATTCTATAGTAATGGTGGTTGGAGTGAGCAAAAGAAAAAGCATTAGCAAAGGGAAGGTTGGCATTGAAAGCTTTGTTGCTTGCAAACATGCACACAAAATGTTAGAGAGAGTGCACACAGCAGTAGTTGGGACTAAAATGCTGTTCGTGGTATACAGGAGAGATGGAGAAATATGACTTTGATTCAAAGGGATTTCTGTAAGCAAATCTCACCTCACGGGGTTACACAAATAGACTTAAGGAAGAGTAGGGAGCAAAGGAAAACTAATAATGAGAATTTTAAAATATTGGTTTAGGTTAAAGAGTTTAGATAAACAAAATATTTTGAAACAATGTTGGATTTCCCAAGAGAACAATACCCAGCATAGCACTTGAATTAACAGAATTAAAATTGTTTTGGAAAACAATGGTGAAGGGACGACTTGGAGAGTTAAGAGAATAAAAAGAAAGAGGCTTTTGGAAAGAAATTAAATTAAGAACTGATGATATTCAAACTGAGGAAACATTTGGTACTTTTAAAAACAAGAATCACTGAACATTCACAGGAAGTTAAAATTATATGGAAAAGTCTGATGTGTTGCACTCACATGACCTTCTCTACTCTTGGTAAAATCATTTTTACAAATGCTTATTCTCCACCTATTTCATGTTAATCGAGATAAATGTTTGCAGAAACTTATTGCTTATTGTTAATTTTCTTGTAGGTGCAAGGGGAATATAGTAGGCTTTAAGCGATAGTCAAATGTTTTAAGAGCTGGTTGCTATGTGGAGGATTCCATTCTCTTTGTATGTCCAGGACATAAAAAACAAAGAAACAAACGAATAATGAATTCCCATTTGAGGAAACAAGGAATATCTCGGAAATGATTCACATGGCAAAAAAAAAAAAATGTATATGACATAAGTTGTGTGTTTTAACGAGATCTACATTTTTTGTGTAGTAAAAGTTTGTCTATCTGTTACGGTTTTCCAGTTATGCAAAAGTCATTCAGAATAAAGAGGACTTTTGAGGACATTCCCAGAAAATTCAAGATAAACATTTTTATTGCCATAAAAATTTCTTAAGCATATAATATTTTAATCAAAATCATTTGAGCCATTTTTGAGAAAATCAAAATTTTCATGTAAAGGGTAGTCTGGAGTGGGAGGATTTTCTTGAAAATCTTTGTGTCACTTCTTTTGAAAGACACTGAACCTAAATAACAAGTTTGGTATTTATCAGACTTTTCGTTTTTGTGTTATGCTGTTCACACACACCTTTTTCTAGAAAAGACCATTTTGGATTCAGAGGGCCTCAAAACATTTATTTCCGGTGAAATTTCAGTATCAAATTTTTGGGTGGAATGCAATACTTCCCCTACTTAGTATACGTAGTAGGTACAGAAAGTAAAAAGGAGATAAAGCTGCCAGGGAACAAGGGTAGTAAACTTGAAAGGTTTAAGAGGGAGAAGAGAGATAGATGAATGTGCATTGTGTGGAATGAAAGATAATTATTGCCACAAATTTCTGAATGTGAAGAAATTGAAATGAAAGAAAAATTAAGGTTGGAGAAATGAGCTAACTTACTAATATTGGAAAGGTAGAATCAAACAATTGAAAAATTCAATGCCTAGCTGCGATTTGAACCATGGATCTTCTGGTTTCCATCCGGTTGCCCTAACCAAATGAGCTACATTGGCATTCAATTCCTCAAATGGCTCGCAATTCTGTCATTTGATTCTACCTTTCCAACCTTGTTCTACACATGGCTTGTGTGCAAGAACAATTGCCATTACCCTACCAATAGATTTAAGGGGCTTGGGAAGCATTATAGGACAAATAAAAATAAATAAACAATTAACATTAAACAACATTTCAAAAGACAGCAGAGCTTGATGAAGATAAATTAAAAGATAAAGATTATAAGAGTATTAAAGATAGAGTTGATATACAAAAAATACCAAGGAAGACTGCAGTGGCTTTATTTAGGATGGCAACTGGCCACGATTGCCTCGCAGAACACCTCTACAAGATACGATGCCTACCTACACCCAAGTGCACTCTCTGTGAAGAAGATGTCATCCTGAACAAACAACATCTCGCCAAATGCAAAGGCCTTAAAAGTGATAACTTACAGACTTTATATTGGGAAGCCACAGAGAAAATGATGCAGATCAATTAATCCCCAATACCATTGGTGAACAACAACAGATTTAAGGGGGAAAAATTGTTAAAATTTTAAATCTGGTAAAGATATTAAGGAGACCGTCAGTATTGGCAAAAGGTAAAGGGGCGATGGCAGCAATTAGAAGCTGCAAATATAGAGTACCTAATATAAATGTTAAATGGCTGGAAAAAGTTTATAAGATGGCTGTGGAGGCAAAAATGATGTATGGTATAGAAATATGGGGATTAGATAGAGGATGGGAATGTATAGATGTGGTGCACAGATGTTTTGTAGAGAAATACTAGGGTTACCGAAGTCAATTGTAAGACAGGTAGCACAATTAGAGATGGGCAGGGTGCCAACTAAGGGGAGGATAATGGAAAGAGCTTTGAAATTTTGGTTCAGAAGTTTAAATCTAGGAAAAAGTAATGTGTTAAGACAATGCATTGAATACCAAGACAATAGCTTAATGAATGATGGATGGGTAAGTAAATTACGGAATATTTTGGAGAAAAATGGGTTAGGAGATATATGGAGAAGGAGAGAAAATAATGTAAAACATTTTTGGAAAAAGGCAAGGAAAAGACTGAAAGATTTAGAAATACAAATCATGTTCAGTGAGATTGCCGAAAAGAGCTCATTAGTTTATTATAGACCAATGAAAAATACATGGGGTAGGGAAAAATATATAGACATAGTAAATAAAGAAGAAAGAGAATCTATTGCATGGTTAAGAACCGGAGCATGGAGGCTAAAAGGGCTAAGACAGGGTATTCCTCAGAACCAATGTCCGATATGTGGTGGTAATGAAGACATTGAACACATAGTATTTAAGTGCCAAGGAACAGAAAATTGGAGAAAAGAATTTTTTAATAAGAAGTTTTTGAAGGGGGATAGAAATACACTTATAATTGAAATGATATGCAAGGATGCTAGAAGCATTGGACAGTTTTTGTGTAAAGTAAAAAATAAATGGCTTTGGACAGTGGAAAGAGAAAACTAAGAGGTAGTGCATCTTACTTTGAATGGAAAACTATAGTGAATGTGTGATGGTTAAGTAATCAATAAATGAAAAGTGAAAAAAAGTGGAAATGGGACATGGAAAAAAAAAAAAACCCGGAAAAAAAAGAGCAACATAATTTAATGACAAGAAATTGTAAAATGTAAATAAACTGTAGTGATTGTCTACTGAATAAGTGACCAGGGTCAAAATGCAGTAGACAATCAAATTTGTAAAACTCTTAGCACAATAAAATACTATACTATTTATAAAAGGTAAAAACAAAATGGATAAATATTTTTTGGTACAGAGTAGCCCCATATAGGGCAGTCAGCAACTCACAAGAATGGGTTACAATGTATTTAGTTAATAAGAGTTGCCTTATTTAATAATATTTAGACTAATGTGTAATAACTAATAAGCCTGTCCAACTGAATACTTATATATGCATACTGAAGAAATGCATTTATCTTATCTTTACAGAAGTTTCAGTTTTATGATAGTATACACATAGTGATGCAATTGAGCTCAATATTTTCATGCTGAATATAACTTGCAGCATTCAAGGTTATTTCCTGATGCATAACAACATTACACCTGTAGTTAAGTTGAGATAGGCAGCAAACTAATAGCATTACATGAATATGGCTTCCTGTCCTTCTCAGGTATTTAGTAAATCAGTACTTGCCCACCACTCATACCACTAGGGAGCTTTACATGTACACTTCTAAATATAATATATATCCTGTTGCAAAATTCTTTCTTCACAGTTTAGGTTAAATTTTAATTTTTTAAACTTTTAAAGCTGCAACCTTATTAGTTTAGGTGCATAGTTAGAGAGTAACAAATATGTAACGGTTTGGCAGAGTATCATTTCTGTAGGTCTATGGTTTGTTGAGTTTTGCAATTTATTTTGTGAAAAATTTACTAATTCCAAAATGAAACTTGCTTTGTAATGTTTTAGTAAAATGACCACATTTTTTCTTTCCCTACCACTTGCCCATGGTAGGCAAAGGAAGCATTATATTTCATCAAAACATTTGGCATTAAAATTTCACCAGAAAAACAATTTTGAGTGGGAGTCCCTGAAAAAAAAAAGCTTTCTTAGAAAAACATCTGTGTATGTCTATAGACAATATAACTCAAAAATAAAAAGTCAGATGAATACCAAACTTAAGTTTTATTAAACAGCTAGTTGCCAACCATGGTATTGCATATCTTTTGCATGAACGACAACTTAACATTTCAAAGTATAGTGCTTAGAATAGTCATGTGCATTTTCCAATTCTCTAAGCAGTGCACTTTAAAATGTATGTGTGTGTGTGTGTGTTCTTTCTCCCCCCCTGAAGTTTAATATCCTATAACCTTAGGTCATATCAGATGATGAATGAATGAAATGGGTGAAATAATGCTCAAATGACCCCAGGTTAATAGTAATAAACCTGATATTTGTCTTCTCGGGATAAGAGAAAACCCTGGAAAACACTTTATCCAGGTAACTCATCCTAACCTCTTCAATGTGAGGCAGACACGCTTAATCTCAACCAGACTTTGGCTTCAAATGTATGTATGTGTGTTTATATATGTTGAGGGTCTGAGGTGAGTGGTATTAACTCAATTTTTCATTTTTGTGTGTATCTCTCTCTCACACACACATTTCTACAAATGCCTTCTTTTTGTATTTATGGGACTTTAAAATACATATTTCTAGTGAATATCAAATGTTTCTGTATTATGCAATACTTCCTGTAAGTTATATGGTAGAAATAGAAAATTTAAAAAAAAAAAGAAGAAGAAAGGAATATTGCACATTTACTGTTATAAAATCACTGAAAGGCCTGACATGCATAGAAGCTAGGCAAAACTTAAATTAAAAATTTTGTGTTACATTCACATTTTTTATTATTATTACACCACTAAAATGCCTTTAAGAGGCCTGGATGCTGAGTTAAACCTGGTATGGAATACTCCGTATAACAGTTATGTGCTGTATGAAACAGAAGGAATCTGAAAGAAGCCAATAGTGTGTGGCGCATACAAGTGGGAGGAAGAATATAACAGAGCTGGTGCAATATATGCATTTGCATCATTTACTAAGTTGATTCTAGTGCACTTCCCTAACAAAAGAGATGATGACAGTATAAAAGCACACTTCGCCAAAGAATTTCATTTTGAGGTACAATTAATTTTTTCTGCAGGAAAATTTAATGGCACTCCATGCTTCATCCGAAGAAAACTGATTACAAAATTCAATTGACTACAAATGATCTTGCCTTTGGTATATGCTTTAGACCAGCCATGTTCAAGAGAGCTGCCCTGACACCTTGGCCCAAGCTAGGATGCATTCACATAGTCCTTACAATGTACTTTCTGTTTTAAAATAAACGGTATTATATATACATTAGGGATATGCAATAAATAACTGAATATTTATGTACATGAAAACTGCAAAAAAAGAGTTGCACAGATGAAACAAAACGTGATTTTTGTGTTTTGAACATAAACAGAAATAACATTTATGTGAAATACTTGGATAATTAAACACAGGATTTTACTACTTTCTTGTCTGTACAATGAAGTGTGAAATATCTACTTGAATGGAGCCAAAATACTGACTTCAAATGAATGTTATTTAATTGTGATCTGTATCTGATTTTGCACACTTTCAGACCAGAGAAAATTTGCTCACATTGGTACATGGTAACAAATATACTCATGAATTTTTCTACCTGCTATGCACGCATGTAAAACTATCTTGTGGTACATATTGGTAGAATGTAAGTATGTCTTTTGTTGTTTTGAACTTTTCCTCAAGAAAACTGTCACATTTAAGGCTTATTAAATTCTATTTGAAACTCTGATGGAACTGTGGGTATGTTGATTCAAAATAGTGACACAAATACTTTGAAATCCAACTGCAAAGATTGTATTTCATGAAATATGTGTTCGAATGCCTTATCTAAATTATTTAAAGATTGTATGTTACAGAAGTATCTTTCAAATGTATCATCTTCTCCCACTTCTAGTTTATTCTCCATTTTGTATTCACAAAACAAACCCATGTTGAACCAACAACAGCTCGTTGGGACATCAAAGACATAAGCTGGCATGTGAACAATTTGATGTTCTCTGCCCTCCCTCAATTGTAATACTTGCTCCAATTGCAGAATGCACCTTATGAGTACAGTTGCAAAGCATAGATCCAATGTATAGGTCGGATGGAAAGTACCTTTACACTGTACTTATCCAGTTCTATGAAGCAAAGAAGGAAGGAAATACATAATATGAATACAATAATCAAACAGTTGATCTTGCAGCACATATGCTGATGATTAAGGCTTGGAAGTTGAAAAATTCTTTTCTTTTAGAGTGTTGAAGTGCAGTTTATTTATCCTTTTCTTGAATATTTTTGCTAATAGGTAATTTTTAAGCCTTTTTTTAGGTCTTAACAGTTTTTTTTTTCAACTTCACCTTCTTTCAATTACATTTTTACTGTTCGTTTCTCAACTCAGACAACAGTTATTTATACAGATTAACTAACAATTTAAAAAATATGACTAAAAGAAACAGCATTTCATTCATAGTTTTTCGCACTGTATATTTCATACTACCAAATTTTGTATTTTTTAAGCAAAAATTATTAACTGTACTTCAAAGTATATTTGGTTGTTTCATGATAAATTATGTGTATCAATCTCATTGCAATATGTGTGTATAACTGTATATCAAGAGTCCATAAATAACACAATTTGGGGGGAAATGACACACATTCCCTTTTAACAATGGTTGATGTAATGATGTTGTCAAGCAATATAGGTACATAATTTGAATATGCAATTAAAATCAAAACTATTAAAAATATTAATTAATTTGCATCACATTTTTATGCTCCTTTTTCTAGTCATTAGGTCCTTTTTCAAGCATTTTATAGATCTTCAACTATTGAGTCATACTGATGATGGTCACAGAAACAATGCACAATTCCTACTCAAAATGGCTGCTAAAGCAATATGGCAGATACAGGCACTTTTACTATGGAAGATGGTGGCTTCTGGGTGGGTCCATGAGCATCATATCATCAGACAAAAATGCAGGATATCCAAAATGACTTTGTGCTGCACTTTGGTAAAGCACCACCATCGCGTCCAACATTACTGGAGTGGGAGAAGACTTTTTCCATGGAAAGCGTCCTTGATGCCTGTCACAGTGGGAGTTTGAGCACGTAAGCTGAAACTTGTGCTGTGGATTGGACATGGAATAGAGCATCTTCGACTCCATTGCCATGGCCTGCAAGAAGCCCTGATCTCACCACACCTGACAGTGCATTGTGGGGTATCGTGAATGATGTGCAGAAAAACTGATACACAGACACCAAGCAGCTGAGACGCAGTTTATGCAATCACCCCTAATATCCTGTTGCAAAATTAAAATTGGGTTTTATTTATGGACACTCTAACTACCATGGTCCTTAGTGTCCCATTCTATATTGGGCGTGAAAGATCAGAAATTTTTCTCAGAGGTCTCTTATCAGGCTCGAGGTTCTTTTACGTGCTGTAAATCTATGACACGGGACCACTGGCTTTACATCCCTTCCGAAGGAAGCCATGCTAAGGATGTTTACACCCGAAAAAATCCATCGCCCTCCACCATGTTTGAACCTGCGACCTCGAGAACTAGAGACTAGCATGGTACCACTAGTCCACGGAGGACTTGATCCTGTTGCAAACGCACAATCGGACAAAGAGCTGCATTAGGTTATGCTACAAACACGCTTCACTATAAATCTGATGTATTACATTCACAAGACTTTCTCTACGCTCTTATACAAATTATTCTTACAAAAGTTTATTCTTCCATCTACTTATTTAAAATCAACATAAACATTTGTAGAAATGGTTTTATTACACACTTCAGTGTAAATACAAAGGCAACACAGTAGGTATACCTGATAGTCAAATCTTTTAAAAGAGGGTCACTACGTGACAGCTTTGAAATTCCATTCTCTCTGCATGACCACAAGAAGAAAGACCTTCCTCTTTTACATTAGCATGACTTTCTCTACCCTCTATCATTTATTAGTGGGTATACTTAATTATTCTTAAGAAAGCTTATTTTTCTATCTACTTTATTTTGAGATAAACATTTGCAGAAATAGCTACATTACACATTTCATTGTAGATACAAAGGGAACAACGATAGTCAAATGTTTAAGAGCTGGACACTATATGCTGGCCATACTGTTTCCATGACAGCACGAGAAACAACTGAATGTTGACAGAATTTTAAAAAGAATGACAAAGTATTGAACAATGCAAACCATTAATGATGGATATCTTGGAAATGGCTTATGCCACAAAATCAGTTATTTGAAATAAATTGTGTGTTTTAAACAGATCTACATTTTTTGTATGGTACATTTTTGTCTGTCACTCAACGTTTAGCAGTTATACAAAATTTTATAAAATTACTCTCAAATGAAGAGGACTTCATAGGCTATTCCCAGAAAAGTTGATATAAGTTTTATCTTTCATGTAAATATCTTTATGATATTTTACTCAAAATTGTTGAAAGCCATTTTTGCAAAAATAAAAAATATTAAAAAATGTTCCATGTAGAGGGTAGTCTGGGGTGAAGAGATTTTTTTGAAAACATTTATGTTGCATCTTTGCCAGGTGCTGAATTTTGAGGCAGTATTTTATATCACAACACTGTGAATGCCAGAGTGATTGTAGTGTAAACTAACATTATTGTATGACAATGATTTTAGATTCTCAATTTTTGAAGATTTAGAAGCTTGTAACAGTGATGTGTCATAATTTAAAATAGAGAGTTGAGGGTTGTTACACTACATCAAGTATTCAAGTAAGAACATCATAGTGATGTAGTGTAACAACCCTCAACTCTCTATTTTAAATAAAAAAATGATTTTAGATGTTTGTTAGCTATAAGCATTGTTAGGAAATAAGTTTACAGGGCCTCACTGAAACTGACAATAGGAGTGGGTAACAATGAAGCGATGGGGTGAGTTGTTTATCACTTAGAAGAGACAAACAAATGACGTCAGGGTAGCATGCCTTTCTTTAGAAATGGAGGGAATATCTTTCCTAGAGCGTATGTGTTTGTAATTATGATTGGCTTATAAAACAGATGCTAATGTTGGCGTGATTTAGTAACCAATTGCAGCACTATTATAATGTTTAGGCATATCAGGGTTAAGGAGTATAAATTCTTGAGCCAAAAGCAAGTATCGCACAGTTCTAAAAAATCTCTCTCGCAAGTTACACGTCAGGCAGTTCTAAGGAAGCATTCATGAGGTACACATTATGCAATTCTACAGAATCTCTCGCGTCGTAAAGTTAGTTACAAAATGTGAAGTAAGCGTATGACAGTAATTATATTCGGAAATATAGGAGTTTCAGTCAGGCGTGTATAAAGATTACATATCTGAACTATTAATTAAGTGTGATGGCAATAAAAGCGTAAAAACAAATTCTTTTATCAGTGTTATCTTTTAGTAACAACTCCTTTCCGTTTACACGCCGTGCTTAGAGATATTTGCTCGACTGAGTAATAATAGCTAGCTTGAGGACAAAGAACCCGAAATTCAAAATAGTAAAACAATAACAGGCGCCAAGTAAAAAAAAGATAACACGAACAGATTACTGCGACAATTTAAATGGTATTTATCTGACTTTTTGCTCTTCAGTTATGCTGTTCACAGGTACACAAACATACACACATACACAGACCCTTACCTGATTTTTTTTTGATTCTGAGGGTCTCAAAACATATATTTCTGGAGAAATCTTGTTATTGAATTTTAGGGTGGAATGCAATATCTTCTCTACCTACTATGCGTGTTGTAGAGAAAGTAAAAAGGTAATGATTAAGCAGTTGAAGGAAGTATTTGACAATCTAAACCAGGGGTGGCGAAAACGTGACTCGCGAGTTATTTTGACTCGCAGGCGCACGTTCCCTCTCTGCAACCGTCCGTTTGATTTTCACATGCTGCTGAGTGAGGCCGTGCGTGTTGCATATTTGGTGACTCGCGGAAAGAAGTCGTTTTCGCCACGTTTGATCTAAACCAATTATAAACAACACGAAAATGTCATCAAAATTCCTAGGCTTTCACAACTGGTGTCCATATTAAATGGAGTATTATCCGCAGATGAAGCATCTAAGAAGAAGAAGAAGGAGGAGGAGGAGGTGGCGCTGAATATACCACAAAAAATTTGACATAAATGGTTGTTTTAATGA
Organism: Deroplatys truncata; assembly: GCA_030765065.1. NCBI lineage: Eukaryota > Metazoa > Arthropoda > Insecta > Mantodea > Mantidae > Deroplatys > Deroplatys truncata. Next base: position 194,086,664 of record CM060987.1, read on the forward strand.
GATCTACATTTTGGTATAGTAAGATTTTGTCTATGTCTTATGGATTACAATTATACAAGAGTCATTCAGAATTAAGAGGACTTCACAGGCTATTTGCAGAATATTCAAGATATACATTTTATTTGTCATGCAAATATCTTAAATGTATGGTATTTTAACCAAAACCATTAAGAGCCATTTTTGAATAAATAAAAAAAATTTTTTTTTCATGTAAAGGGTAGTTTTAGTGGAGGATTTTCTTGAAAATTGTGTCGTGGAAGGTGCTGGACTTAAATACCGAGTTTGGTATTTAACAGAATTTTTGTTGAGTTACGCTGTTCACTGACAGACACATGGACTATATGCAAACCATATAATTCTACTAATGAATTCCAAGAAATGCAATAAGAGTTGTAATGTGGAACATTATGGGTGTAACTCAAAAACAAAAAGCTGGATAAGTAATGAACTTGGTATTTAGGTTTAGTATCTTTCAAAGATTTGCAAAAAAATCCCCTACACCCAACTACTCTTTACATGGAACATTTTTCGAAGACTTTCATTTTCTAAAAAATAGTTTTAACGATTTTGATTAAAATATCATGTATTACAGATGTTTACATATAAATAAAATGTATATCTTGAATTTTCTGGGAATAGCCTGTGAAGTCCTCTTCATTCAGAAGGAATTCTGTATAATCTTGCATAACTGATAAACGTTATGCAATACACGAAAGTGTACCGCGCAAAAATTGTAGATCTGTTTAAAACATACAATTTATTTTAAGTAAGTTTTTTTTGTGGCATAAGCCATTTCTGAGATATCCATTATTAATGGTTCAAATTGTTCATTACTTGGTCATTCTCTTGAAGTCCTGTCAACATTCAGTTTTTTCTCGTGATTGCATGGAAACAGTGTGGCATTTTAAGGCCAGCATGTAGCATCCAGTTCTTAAGCATTTGACTATCACTGTTCCCTTTGTATCTACCCACTAATAAAGACAGAGGGTAGGAAAGGCCATATGGATGTGTTGCATCAGAGTTTTAAACAAATAATAAAATGAACAAACACAAACAGCAGAGCATAATTATATGATTAATAATGAGCGAGCCATTTTAAAACACATTTTTGTTCCATGCATAAATTAAAGTGAAAGTGTTTCAAGAACTTTATCTAAGAGGAGCAAAAGTGTGCTTTTAAACTGGTTCTCTCATTGAAAGTTTAGGCTAGGCATTATGATTAACCCTCTCAGGGGCATATGCAGAAAGTGTATCTGGAGAGGGGCAAGCTAACACAGGAATAACTGAAACATACAATGTCAGTCATGTCTTCATTCTGTGGTCACTTTCAGAGGTTTATGCAAGTGAGAGGGTAATCAACCGTATGAGTAAACAGTGTCTATTGATTAAATAAATGAACTGATGGGTCAGCATGACCAACAAACAACGTTTTAAGTATGACAAATAAACAAATGAAGTGGTACACAGTGAAGCAAAATAATGTTTAAGCAACATTGAGTCAAAATTAACATTTCTACACATAAGTAAAAAAGTTAATGAAGCATTAAGTATTAATTTCGACTCAATGTTACTTAAATAAGTCAATTTTTAAGTGTTTATAGGACCAAAAGGCAAACAGGAGGACATAGAGACTAAACTCTCCAGTCAGGCGTGCTACCAGTAGACAAGGGGATACTAGTAGACACTAGATGCTACCAGTAGACACTTCACTACAACTACAGGTGGTGCTCTGTAACCCTAGTACTAGCTACCTATGACTAAACATGTACAAATAGTAAAAGGAGCACTTGCCAACAAATGTATGGGATAATAATTTTCCAAAAGAATGGATTAAATTCCCTTTCATCCCCAAATATTTACCACTATTTTAATGTATATGGTATTTTATTTACTTAATTATTAACAGGTATAATGTAATATAAACTGTAAATATACAAGTGTTACAGAAAACAAAAATTAGGCTGTAAATCCCCCTCCCATATGCCCCTAAACCCTCCAATGTAAATAAAACATTCATTGCATAAAGATTCAAAAGCAAGAAAACAAGATAGCCAAATAAACTGATTGCTAAAATATAGTACTGTCCCGTCTAGATTCAAGTGATACGGGTTCACTTTCAATTCAGGCATGGTGCTTTGGGCTTAAAAATAAATAAATGCCACTGGTCTTGTAAATCTGCAGCTATTAAGAGAAACTCAGAATCTCAACATAAAAGCTTCTTGGACAAAATTTGTTTGTCTACTTCACAAATGATTCTCTCTCTCTCTCTCACACATATATACATCAGCCAATAAAACAGGTCCCTTCAGTAAAGCTTCTGTTGACCAATGAAGGCAATTCTTACATCTGCTCATAAATGTACCAAGTTATATACCCACTCATAAGATTAACTTCAGCACAACTTTGATTCTATGGCTGGTTATTATATTGAGGTATAAGTTATATCTAAGGTGCCATTTTTTCCTTAGCCAATAGTTGCTTCTGTTTACAGCTGCCAGATATACAGGATGCAGAAAATTGTAGACTAGAAAGGCAGTACCTACCAAACCAAGCATTTTGAGGTTAGGAGCATGGGGTCACGATGTAGTATAATAACAAGAGTATTGCATGAACATAACTTAAATCTGATTTTATGAAACATTAGAATGAAATGTACTCGCATGATAGGTGTATATGCAATGTCTCAACTAACGAGTACTGGTACACAAATAGACATTACATGTGCATACTGTACTATGCTTTTTGTACCGAACAAAACAAGTGTTTGGTGTTACCATACCATCCAGTAGGCTTCACAACACAAATGTGACATTGAACATCAGACACACATAGTGACTGTGAGTGTTACTCACCTGGGTGCCAGGTCACTGTGGCACTAGGGAAATGAAGAAGCTGATGAACTACAACAAGGGGCAACTTTCCAATATACTGAACCAGAGCTAGCCCTAAGAACACCTTACAGAGAGAGGCTATTAAGCATTATGAAACCTGAGTTAAAACCCCAGGAAATACGCAAGGTAAACTGCTTGTTAGGAAACCATGTAAAAGCTTGCTTTAAAAAAATTAAATTGTGTTTTATTTATGGATGCTCCTTAACTGCTATGGTTCTTAGCGTCTCATTCTGTATTAGGCGTGAAAGACCGAAAGTTTGCTCAGAGGCCTCTTTATCCAGCTTGAGGTTCTTTTACGTGCCGTAAATTTACAACATGGGACCACTGGCTTTACTTCCCTTCCGAAGGAAGCCATGCTAAGGATTTTTACGCCTGAAAAAATCCATCGCCGTCTATCGGGTTTGAACCCATGACCTCGGGAACTAGAGGCTAGCATTGTACCACTACACCATGGAGGATGATGTGTATTGCCTAAATGCAACAGATTTCAACTGAGAACACTGCTTTCTTCAAAGAACCTGCATCTATGAAAAAGCATCTTAATGCAATGGGACTGTTACAGGGTAACTTATATTGCAGATTATGTACGAAAGGAGCTGAAACAACCCACATCATTCTAGGCTCCTCTGATGTCTTAGCTCATAAAAGAATATATTAGTTTTGTGAAAATGTTTTCTACTAGAAGATTTTGAATCAATATCTGTCAAGATACTGTATTTGTTGATGTAGGATACAAGCTAAAATGAGACGCAAGCTCAATAAGCTTACTGGCCATACTGCGCCCAGGGTGAATGGCAGAAAACTGTGTTAAAATGGACAAGAATATGCACTAGAATGTGTTTTGTTTACATCTGAAATGTCATAAACATGAGACTCTAACATGACAGATTTAATGTTGATGCATATAGCACAATAAAAAGCTTCCAATTCCTAACCTCAAAATGCTTATTTTGGTACTGCCTTTCTACTCTTAATTTTCTGCACATTCCCATCCAGTATAACAGATTACACTAACACTTATATAGTTCTTGGTTCTCTTAAATATTATGAAAAAAATAAAATAAATTGTGTTTTCATGAACATCCATAAATTTAACTCACTGATTTAAACCAGTACTGACTGATGGGTGCTGCAGAATGGATATTTAAATGATTGATGGTGAAAGGGTTAAAACCCAGCCTATTTTATTGCACTGGTAGCAGAAAAAAAGTTGATATCATGCATTAGGTGATGGACATAGACTTAGAGGATAAGATGCATTTGAAGCATTGATGTCATAGTCAGGGATGACATGTCCTTAATTCTACTCACTGTTACCCTAAACATACATGAATTTACTTGCAAAGCGCATTCATAGAACTACTTTCATAATTTATAATTTAACTAAAAGAAATGGGATTAATTGTCCTAACTAAAAGAAGTTGATAAAGTGAAGATTGGAACTAATTGGAACTCGGAGTTGATGTAGTGACAAAAATTACTTCACTTACTGGCTTAGAAAATAGAACAAGCTGCACACATGTGACAACAACAATGCCAGTCGAATAACTGCTAAAGCAAAAGTGAAACCTCTTGAAACATGTCCTGGTTTTGTTTTCTCTACCATTCATGTATAGTAAGTTGAGGAAGTATTGCATTCTATTAAAAATTTGATAATGGGATTTCACCAAAATACATTCTGGGGGTCCGTAAAACCAAAAAAAAAAAATGCATCTTCAGAAAAAAGGTCTGTGTGTATGTCTGTGAACAGCATAACTCAAACGAAACAGTCCTTTCAAATTTCTGGATTATTATTTAATACACATTAGGGCTCCTTATTCCTCGAAATTCCATTTCCCTAAATCGATTAAACCAACAGTGAAAATGTCCCGGATTTTTGGATTATCAGGTTATGGCAATTCTAATTAAACCTATATAAATAAATATATATAAAAAAAAAGACCTTTCAAGGATGTGACAAAGTTTTGAAGAAAATCTGCCACACCACAGACTAACTTTTATGTGAAAAATTTTACTATGCAAAATGTATTGATGTTGTTGAAGCACACAATTTATGTCAAATAAAATATTTTTATGACATCACCATTTCCGAGATATTCTTTATTTGTTTAAATTTTCAGATTACTTTATACTTTTTTCAACTGCAAATTGCTATTTTTTCTTTTCTGTACATGTAAAGTGAACAAAATTTCAAAGCCATCACATAGTGACCAGCTTTGAAAATATCAGAGTATCACTTTATACCTACCTTATATGGTATAACCTACAATGAAATGTGTAAATGAGTAATGAAGGTGTATCTGTATTAACGAAAAGCAGATATAAGAATAAGCATTTGTAAGAGTAGTTTGTAGAAGAGCGAGCAGAGAAAGTCATACAGTTTAACCTCATATTCACACTTAAACAATTTTGAACATAGTACACTCAAAAGCATGTTTAAGCTGGTGTGAAGCTGTAAAGTCATCTTCAATAATCAGTAGCCTTCATTTTTGTTCATGTGGCAGTCCTGAGCTTGTGCATGCTGGTGGCTTGACAAGGGCAAAATTGACACAAAGCATTACCTAAAGAACATTTCCAAATCTGCAGTCACAGAAGTGGTCAAATGAATTGATAAAAATTGGCAATCTTTGTTTGTGTTTACATGACAGCATTGAAGTTGCAAGGGCTGGAGATGCTCATTATACCGAGGACTGTTATACATAACCGTGTTGCATAATACTGGGCCTTATTGTACCCATTAAACAATTTACCCTTTGAAAAGAGAGGACTTCTTTCTAACATTATCTACAATGTGGTTGTAATGTCTATACTAATATTACAAAGAGAGAACATTTATGTGTATTTATGCAGGGTAATCTAAAAAACATTCAACCAATTTTGATAATTCTTTCATCATTGAATGCCCTATTCTTTCCGATGAACATGACTATAAAACAACTTCTAATTTAAACTCATGAATTACTAATAGACTTTAAAGGATTTACAAAACCTATGTACTAAAATATGAACACATTAGAGTTATAAAAGAACATACTGCAAAGGGTTTGACTTTTCGTTGAGATTGCCATAGAGTAGAAAATAGTTGTTACTCCAAAGAAAATACATGTAGAATAAGATAAATGCTGGGGTATTTCATTCCAGTAATATAATATATAGATGGTCATGAGTTAGCAACTAAGACATAGCAAAACAAAAGAGAATTAAATCTGCTTATAAAACTATGATACTCATGCAATATCTATGCCAAAATATTTTAATAACTCTCATGTAAGAAATTATTTCCTTTGTAACTTCATTAGTAGGGTATGCTAATTGTACAAAGAGAGAACATTTTGTACAACTAACATAAGAAATCAGTCAACTGATATTTTATAATTAACAATTAATTACCTGAACATGTTTTATAGGCGAAGTTGCCTACATCATCAGCAGATTTTCAGAGGAGGGTAACTTGGTGGCCTGGGAGTGCATCATCTTCATATTCACCAGCTTCACCTCTATTACAATGTATATGTTAAAGGTTTCTGTATTATGTGAAAACTATGTAGCTGTTATGTTATTAAATAACTATGGGGACAAAAAGAAGGTATAAAGGTTTAAAATGTCACCTGCTGTAATTATCTAAAAAAGTACTCAAGCATTCCAACCAATGATTCTCCCACCATCAAGGATATATGAAAAATGATTGGGATATAGCACCTTAGGCAATAAATATAATTTTCAAAATATGAAACTTGTATGTTTTGAATGCTGATGGTATTATGCATCAAATGAGATGCAGACAAAGAATAATGTCTGCTTCTTATAATAGATGTCGATGTAACTCAAGAGCAAAGTGCCAAAATAAAAATAATGATCCTGCAAAGCATAGCCACTAACCTTTCTCTACTCAGAATATGTGTCATGAATTAGTAATATTGAATTACACCCCGACTTCTGAAATCTCCAACAATGCACCTGCAAAATAATTAGTGCATACTTGCCAACTTCCTGTAATTGAAACCTGTAAAACTTTCCCTCATCCAGCAAAGGGTACTAGTTTTACAACATGAAATTTAGAATGCGTAAAATGTTTAGTGTAGTAGATGCACAAACTATATGTAAAATAAATGGGAATTCTGTTTTATAAGAAGCCTTGAAGACCTAGTATACTGCTTCTATCTGGTACACAAGCTGAAATTCTTCCATGTACCACAATGAACATGTATTAAAGCAAAGAATACCACTTCCTAAACCTTAAGCTGAAAGGAGAAGTAAACAAAACCAAGTGACAAGACAGCACCTCATTGGCTGGTGGGCAAACTACAACCTTTCCCGCTTAGCATGTCCTCTCTTTCTCTACAAAAAAACAGTTCGGTTCAGATCGCAACATTTTGTGGTTATTCTCATGCAGAGAAATTTAAAACACTCATTATTGTAACAGTTAAATTTATGAAACTAAATGTGTTTGCTCAGATTCACCTATAACTAAATAAACCATTATAGTAGAGGGTTTAAGAGGCTATGCGCAGGCGCTGCAGTTCATTTCCGGTTTCCAGCTGAGAATCTTCTGCCACTGTGGAAAACACAAACACAAGAAATGGAAAGGAGACAATTGTGTTAAATGCTTTTAACAAATTCTGTGAAAAGTACCCACCTTTAATCGACAATGAATATGGTTGGTCGTTGTTTAGCAATAATTGAACTTCTTTGTTAGTGATGCAGAATTGTTGCTCGGATAGCTTGGGTCGCGTTTCTTTTCTGTTGTGTTTTAACCTATAGTGCTAATCGTTATTTAACTTGCTGACTCATAAAAGGCTAAAGCAAAGGTGATATACTGATATTAGTCATTAAATGAATGATTTCTAAAGCCTGAAATTAAGAACAGTTTAATCCAGTACCTTTAATCACAGATGCAAAACTGTTCAGGTACAACTTTTATTTGTCTACTCTTAGTATTATGCATTATAAGTTTAGGATGTAAGGCACAATATAGGAACAAGACATCAATGTTTAAAAGCTAATGATCCCCAAGCTGTGTAATATACTGTATTCACATTCTGTCTGAAGCAATTTCCTCTCATGGGTACTTAGTTCTTGTCATCTTCCACGTGGTGCTGCCATGTACTCGGCGGAGTGATACATTTACGTTTTGTTTACTTCTCCTTTCAGCTTATAGTGAAAAAGGTATATGCTATATACAAATTTCTAGTCCATATTTTACCCTTCATAACATAAAACTATAAACAAAAACTGCCACAAAAAATGGAAAATGTATCCTGCAGCAACAGAATGTCAATAAGACAAACAGTTTACATGAGGGAGTTCACTTTACAATTCATATCATTCATTACTGAATGTTTCCACCTATTTACTGCTGGTTACTAGAGGTCACTTATTGGCGAAATCACATTTTATATTTGCATGCTATGCATTTTGTTGTAGACCACTGAAGGGGGGCCATGATCGTAATGAAGGATAGATACACATATAAGCTGTGGCCTGTCATAGCACTGTACACCATTTAGTCTGTAATCTTAAGTTACAATATAATGCAAATAGAATTTAATGCTTTATGTCCATGGTGAAAATCTGCAACACTTTGAATCTATCCACTCCCATAAAGTTGTGAGTAGGCTTCTACTCCCAAAAATTTTACAGGCAAACTGTAAAAGTTGGCAAGTATGCCAGTGCAATAAAATTAAAAACACAGTTTATGTTTATAAAAATGGCAGATATAGTTTGTTATATTCTACAAAAACAAAAGGGTAAATACAGGAGTTCAAGAGGGGACAACAAAGACTGAATACTCAACAACAATATAACAACAATGCAGTATGACCTATGAAGTTTCTTTTTTTTTTTAAAAAAAAAAATTAACATTCCAGATTCCAAAGGGAAGTAAATGACAAGTAAAATACTCAGATCTTTAAGGCAGTTAAATGTACATTCAAATACCAAACTAACATCAGCACACAGTCATATATTCTTTCAAAAAAACACTATGGTATTACATTTTATAATTAAAGGTCTTGTAAATCATTCAGTTATCAGATGTTCTGTTACTTCCTTCATGAGTATTTTCATTTCTTCACATGACTGAACATCAGTGCTAAAAATAATATCAGTCTATTGACAATGATATTTACTGTAAATAAATTATAATCTTAAAACGGCCTTAGAATGGGTCCACATGCAAACAAAGCACATTGTATAGCATTCGGTGATTGGCAGCTTATTAAGCCATGCCACAGCCTTCACCTCTCAACGTTATCACAACCATGTGTTATCTTTCACTGCAGCTGCATTTGATTCATATCATCATCCTCAAGTGCAGAAATCAATGAAGGAACTTAATTTTAGTGAAAATTTATGATATTGCATGTGAGCTTCTTTCAGGCATGTACTGTCTCATTGATGCCTCATTCAATCACAACCAAACTTAATCCATAGTTTGAAAGCATGATGCTCAAAAATTAATAACTGTTAGTTTTTTATTCTTATAATCTCTGCTTCACTTTGACTAAGGATCTAGGAAGCTTCTCCTGTTCACTACTGACTGTTGGTATAAACTGTAAAAATGGCAAGATTTGGTGATCTGCAAATTCAAAATATAAAAGAAGCTGTACAAGATCTGATACCACATAATGCAGAAAGGTAAGTCATTTTAGTGATTATATTAAAAGTAAAAAAAAAAAAATGGTAACACACTCCAGTGTAATGTCTTATCAAATCCCCCTCTTGCTTATAATTTTTCTTGGGTAGTTTAACTGAGCTTTCAAACGCATGCTTGTTATTCATTAGAAAATTATTTCTCGACCTTTGCTCTCAAAATAACTTCATAACAATAAGCATTTGTTAATCTTAATTAAATTACCAAAAAACTATCAACATTTGTGGTATTACTGAAGATAATTGGGTTCCTGAGATATTGCTGCAACACTCAAATCAGAAAATGAAGTGGTGATGTCACTTCAAGAATCCTCCAAATAAACTAAAAATCATTATCTTTCCAGAATGTGTAAAGCCCTTTGTTTAAAACTTGGGGATCATTGTTGCTCATTAATACTGCCCTCTCTGCACTCACCCCCTTAAACTTTAAAGCAAATAGCACTTAAAATTAAAAAAACACCTGTTCCAAAATACACAAAACATACTTTTTTACAGGCAATTTACAGTTTTTCTATCAAAATGCCATATACAAAATATTAACGCATCACTTGCTTCTGGATTTGGTCACATCTTTCACAGCAAGGATAGCATAACATTCAAAGAAAAAGTTGAACGCACATTAAACACATTATTAATTTTTCGCCACTTGCGACTGCTTTTGTGTTTTACTACGCTGCTCTAACCTGCTGCACTTTACAAGGTCTTTACTTTGCCGTAATAATCAACATAATTGCAGAAGTACTGATTACACATAATTAGGGATAGGAAGTTGAGGACAAATCCTTTTTTTATTCAGTGTACAAAAACGAGGCCCAGCAGAAAATATGTTCATTATGAACCATTGTAAGCCAGAAAATTATGAGTTTTATTTGGCACTTTTTGGCTTACAGGTTCTTTTTTTAGCTTATTTTGTAACTTTACCTTTTTCAACTGCATTTTTTCTGCCCAATGGAATCTAGTATAGTCTCAGTTCCAATTTCTTTTAACAAATACAGGAGTTCAAGAGTTGTATGCAGAACTGCTAAAACTGGCAACAGCAGGTATTTTTCTCTAACAGTATATTGAGAGGACTGTTTCTATTGTATTCATTTCATTAGCCTCAGCAGAGGGGCGACTTCCTGTGAGAAACTACTGCAGCCTCACTAAATATCCCATTATTTTTGACCAGCATCATGACAATGACCTCAAGCAGGGGGTGGAGTGGACTGGTTGTATTCACATCTTATATTTGACTGCAGTTTACCAGTTTGTGGAAGAAATCCAAACCGTAAAAATGCCTAAATCTAAGCCTAGTAAAACTTCTTTTTTGCGACAGCTTGTATCCGAGTTCCATCCACTGATGGAAGCATTATTTTCTGCAAATATTGCAAGGTAAAAGTTAGTGCGGAAAAGCAGTTCCATGTCCAACAACATACTGGGCGTGAGAAACACACAAGAGCAGCCTCCTGGGCCACAGACAAACAGAAATCACAACTTCTGTTAGCACACAGTGGTAGTGAATGTTCTAAGTTGTCTTCGCTTTACAAAGACCTTTGCAGTGCCTTAGCATGAATATTCTGTTAGCAAAGATATGCAATGAATCCTTCAAAACATTTTTAGAAATGGTATACTAATTGGAACATTCCTGATGAGTCTACCCATCGGAAGGAATATGTGCACTGCTGCTATGAAGACATGATTGAAAAAAAATCTGTGACTATGTTGTGATAGTCAATATTTTGTGTCTATTGATGAAACAAGTGATGAAGTGGGTCACTCCATTGCAAATGTGATTGTTGGCACATTAGAGTAGGACAAACCTGGGAAAATAGTTCTCCTTGCAATGGAAATCCTGGAGAGAGTGAATCACCAAACTATTTGCCAGCTGTTTGGCAAAAGCATCCTTCTCTTGTGGCCATAGGAAATAAAACATGACAATGTCCTACTTTTTCTCACTGATGCAGCACCATATGGCTAAATCATTTTATCCAAAGTTTACTCTCTTGAATTTCGATGTTGGCTGAATTGGAAGCAGTTGAAAAAAATATCATTGGTCAGTTAAAAACAAATGAAATCCCAATGCACAAAATCGACTGTCCACTTTGTGATTGATATGATCATCAATATGTATTCCTGTTCACTTTACCGGCTGTTGGAAGCAAAATCATTGCTTCCCGTTCTAGTTACCATGCTTGGGCTATTGTGAACCAGCCTTTATAGTTAGCAATTCCCTGCATTAGCAGTCTGTTTTGCTGCAGTATGGCCAATATTACATTCAAATCAGTCCTTTGCTTGTAATGTTAACATGTGCAACAATGGGCAGCAGGGTGCGCCATATGGAACAGCAAAACATAGAAAAGGCTACTTAAACACTGGGGAGGAGAAAATTGCTCTAAAGGTGTTTAGTAGGTATTGCGAGAAGTGTCGAACCTCTTCCAAATGCATTGTACTCAGATCTTGAGGGAGTGGAGCTCATTCCAGAATTTGATTAATGTAACCATATAAGTAGTTTTATAACATGCTAGATGTTTAAATTATAGCAGTAGTAACAACAACAATTGGTCTGCTGCTTATCAGTCATCTTTTCCTACAATGAAAGGATGGTGCAACTTCTACCATCTGCTCGACCATATGTACAAGCCCAGTGGAGCAATACGTTTCTTGATTGTAACACTAAAACCAATGTAGTACATGATGCCAACATGTCAGAAATGTATTCTAGAGTTAGCTAGCTCAGTGGTAATCTGAAAGGGGTTTTAATTTTTAAGTGCAACTAACTATCTGCTTGGAAAGATGTGATTATTTTTACATGTATGAGTTTTGTAGCATTTCTTACAATGGACTTGAAAAAAACCCTGGTACATATTTATATGTAAACATGAAAGAAATTTATAAATAATAACATTAATACTTCAATATTGCTGTCATTAGAAAAGTTGGTTGAAGAAATATTTTTATCTGAATTATTATAACAGCATATAAATTCATAACCCTGAGAACAAACTGTGTTAACAAGATCATCTAAACAAAGAACTACAAAGCAGTTTATTTCTGCATGGCTCTTTTAAGAATTGGTTGTACCACAGTCTACTATATACGGTCATGAAACTCCATGTGCGGAGAAAATGCCTCGGTTTGATACTAGTGCTCCTGGTGGCTAGCTACTAGGATTATCTCAGCAGATGACAAAATATACCTTTGTTACTATGTTCTTTAGGAAAAACACCTTTCACCCATTATTTAAACATTATAGAGCATATTTAATATCTTAATGAAGTATAATAAACTTCACCATGAACATGAAGACACAAGAAATAATAGTCATAATCATTGTTTCTCAGGTGTGTAGGCATAACAACATCTACTGTAACTATAAAAAGTTTTCATTCATTAATTGTGTCAATCACAACTGGGTCATTAATACTTATATTAAAATAAGAACTGGGGTTTTCCTGGCAAATGTTTACCTCAATATCTCTTGGGCTTCCAACCAGCTTGTCAATGTTGTGATTAGTTTCGAAGACTTGCATCATCTTCGTCTTCAGGGAAACTGAACTGAGGCATATGACATAAAAACAGTTCATAAACCTCTACCAAAACTCAAAAACCTAATCAAGGCAGTAAAAGACAACCTCAAACTCAGAACAGCTGGAGACAAATGGAACTACTTGCATGTCTGAATACCAAAGGAGCATCAGACTAATGCAAGCAGAAAAATGTGGTCTAGCAAAACACTGCATTGAATGTGGTCACAGAGTAAGCTTTCAAGATACCACATTAATAGTTAAGTGTTCCGACTATTTGGACAAGAGAGTTAAACAGACCCTAGCCATCTCCAAAGAAAATAACTTTGGACTTCACTTAGCTCTACCTGGACACTGGCTATAAAGTGCTTACACCAAAAGAAATTTTCTAGTTTTCTTGCTAAGAAATCTACTAGTTTGCTAAGAGGTGCATGCCCATGATAGACTAAATTACAGCAAAGTTTTATGTGGAGCTTACCAATCATACTTCATCTCTTGGATGGCATCGCCCACAGGACCCTTATAAATAGGAGTAGAATTCTTTCCCCTCAATTCAGTTTCCCTGAAGATGAAGACAATGCAAGCTTTTGAAATGCTGGAATTGCTAAATTTGATGACCTGGCTGAAAGCCCAAGAGCAATTTGAGGTAATACTTATATTGTTATATTTTAAGAGAATGTCTTGTACACTCATCTTGCTGGATCTTTTAGAAATCAAAAAAAAGGAAAAATCTGGCATCTTTTTCTTACTGTTAGTACAGTTTATAGCACTACAACTGTCTCCTTGTTCCATATTATTATTCTTAATGTACACTTCACTTAACAACATTAAGTTTTTCTCTCAAACAACAAATTAATGCAGCTGTTCAGTTGGGAAAACCATTCCGATAGGAGCGCTGTAATTGCACAGATGAAAAAAAGAAGCCACCTCAAGCTTTGTGGTTGTACCTCTACATAATTACGCTGCTTTGTGCTTAACCTCAAACTCTGAGTCACAGAAGATAGAATTATTAGGAAATTATATATAGCCTCACTGTTTCTCATAATTCCTTGCTGCAATTTTGCAATAATTTTTTTTGTGTACTCCAGTAATAACAATAAAATTGTCATCTTCTGTCTGCATGGTAAAACACAAATAGAATTGAACAAAGAGGAGTTATTTGGCATGTAGGAACTCAATTAAGCCCCACTCTCAATGAAAAATAAATGTAAGCATAGCAAACTTAAAAACTAGATGATAATGTAATGGACCTGTTCACAATGAATCACATAAACATAATCTTAGAAGCTTGCAAGGCCCAAGTCTTCGTCAAACATAGGAAACTAGTCAATCAGAGAGCAATCCTCATCAATAATCATTCTGCCATCTCCATCATCATGTGTTGACTTGTTAACTACCTTTCTGTATTAAATCACGATTGAGAATCACTGGGATATGTATAAAAATTGCAGCCAAACAAATTGTGATGGTGTAGGTGATGCTTGCTTTTGATTTAACGTGTTTTGACTGGGTAGCTAGCTCTTATGTCATTTTGTTACATGCACATAACCTCTTTGTTGGTGGTCACAGGTCGGCATATTAGCTCAGCTGTTTCATGCTCTATTGCAGTTGGCTGCTGTTTGTGTTTCCATTTGTGGTTATGAATGACAACATAGCGCATAAGTTTATGCTTTAGCCTTATATCATTATGCTAACGCTTTTCATTATGAATGCCCCTATCATGCCTGTGTCATCAGCAGTTCAAATATATAACTTATTTGACACATTTGTTATCTAAAGTACAACATAAGTTGTAATTTATGCAGTGTAGTAACAGAATATTTTCACCCAGTCAAGAGGTATTCTACCACTAAATCGCATGTGTTTGCTGACATTTGGACCCTTTCTAAGCCCGTCTACTATAGTAACACTTATTATATTTTCTTCACTTGGCTCAATAACTGTTCATCAGCATATATTAATATACTTTATCAACTCTCTGTCTTACTTGAGCTTCAGAAAATAATTTACAAATACTGTTTGTTTTATACACTCTTTTCTTGCTCGAAAATCCAACATATCCCTTGAAAGGTCTAATTATGTTATTAATTCATCTGTTAATATAATAATCAGCATTTTGTAAAACAGAAATTTGCTAAAAATATTAAAAAGGACATGACAAATGCTATTTGGTCATCATAATCTAATACACAAGGTTCTTAATTTCAAGATAATAATTGGAGGAAAGTAATTAAATGTACAAACTAAGTATACTATGATTATAATCATTTGGATTTCTGAATAAAGGCACTTTTTTTGAAAAGATATCTTCAACTTTCACTCAATTTTTTTTTGGGAAGCATCTGTCATGCACCAGACTTTTATACATATATATTTATATATTTTGTAATATACAATATTTATTTTCGATGTAAGAATACCACTCACAGCACATGGAAACGTGGCAGTGTGGCTAACAAAATAAACAATTACGGGGTTCGGCAAGTTAAGTCCCATTCAACATCACACGTAAGTTTCTACATCCCTTCTGTCGAGGGCTGGAGGCAGTTTAACATACACTCAATAGAATAAACAACTATAGCTCTCATTTCTAATTGGGGGGGGGAGGGTGGAGAAATAGTTACTATGCATAAATAATTGTTCCACTGCACCTTTTGTACAAAAGAAATAGGCTATAAAGTTACTAGTTTCTCTTTGAGCACCTCTTCTTAAAGTTTTTGTGAAATGCTGGGAGGAATTGCAGACAATGCGTTAAATCCGTAGCTGTGCATTGTACATGAATAGAAACAGTTTGCTTTCAAGAATGTGGCAGTAACAGTAACTTCCTAACATATCAAAACAACTGCCGAGTACAATTTGAAAGTATAAACTAAATTCAAATGCACTATCACTGAAACTGAAATGATATTTCATGCTTATTTTTACTTGCTAACTTGCAGCTATTTCTTAAGCAAAGAAATAGTGCATGTTTTCTTTTAGCTGATTTTTTTCTCATGCATATGGTAAGCAGAAGTGATTTAGCCTGAGAGGATACAACAGCTATCGCTTAAGTAATTCATTTCCACGAATCCATGGCAACTCAAGTTGATGCATTCAGAAATGTTTGCAGTAGGATTACTGAATGAAATCTATAATAGTCTGTTGCTGCTACAATGGGCACTTTTATTCTCCACAACACATATAATTGCGACTCTTAAATACTGAATACTTAACATATGACAGTGAATTTATTCTGCAGCGAGGTCCTTTATTGTTCAAGTTTAAGGAACAAATGTGAATATGGGCTAGTTTTGAGGACAAAAGCTCTTTAGTTTTGTATAAAATAATTAAAGGAGACTGGTGGAGGGAGAAATATGCAGATGTGAGTGATCAGTTTGGAAGAGTGGGTTACACATGGATATGAACAGGAGCATTATTTCTAAATAACAGTAATTATGTGAGAAATTGGGTCGTATGTTCCATTGAAATGGTTAAAAGATTAAGATAGTATATAGGATGGAAACTGGAATAATCTACAGCATGATACAGTGGCAATTGAAACACTAGCAGAAACAAGGAAGAGGATTAATGCAATAGGGGCACTTTTAGGAAGAGTAAGCAATAAGGAGCTTAAGAAATGAACAAAAGACCGGACACAGTTTGGGATGTGAAGATTCATTTTAGTGACCCTATTCCATACACACAACCAAGGTTAAGATATGGGAGAGCCAAGGTTTTGTCATGATAGATTCCTAAATGTATTGTATATAAGTATCTGTAAATGTTTATATTCCAGCTCTTTATGGCTAGGCTTTGTGAAGGATTCAATTGCAGTACAAAGAAAGCAATTCAAATCAAGTTAGTTCAGAACACAATTTAGTTACACAATCAAAATAAAAAGACTATGCGTCATGCTATAATATCCAGTTGCAGTTTCTAAATGTGCTCGATTCCAAAATTTGTAATATTTTCTTACAAACATTGCCTAAAAATCACCAAAAAATGCATCTTGCTAGATTCTATAAATTTGATTTGACAAAATATCACTGTGTGGCACACTGCAAGCTTTAAGAGACATGGCATGAAATTGGCAGTGTCTACTGTTTCAGTTTTACAGCTACCTTTAGCTAGGGTCAGCAAAGCAAAAATAATTAATTTCATTGCACCTCTTTTTTTTTTAAGCTTCTCACATTCACTCTTGCATTCATACTTTCCAGACTGTACTGGGACTGGAAACAATCCCCTTCCTCGCCAGCTGGGAATCGAACCCAGACTGCTGAACACTAGGTAAATGCTGCTAAAAATTTTTTATAGTGGTCTCATTGGATCCCGAGAGAGTACGGACTTCAATGTTAGGCAGTGTAGCGGAATGCCTGGGTTAAGGAATTTGTACTCGGCCAACTGAAGAGATGCAAGAAAACCACATTCAGTACTGTAAATGTTTTATAGCCCATCTCTGTCATACCTAATGCACCTCAGGGAAAAGTATTTTTGTATACAGCAACTGTGTTCACATTAAGAGTTTCAAAAAGGTCTTCAAATTCTAACACTCTTTTAACACAGAGAACATTCAGATGTTTAATAGATCCTGGTTGTACAGGAATTTACAAAGCACCAAAGGACTGGTTCCCCACTAACGCTTCACGCACCTGAGGCATCCGCACCATCTTTGTGGAACTATAAGAACCAATGGCAACAGTCTTGATGGAATGTTAATAACCACTTGTGTTACGGATCCTGCCATTAGTCTTCTCGCTTCCCTCACTTCTCCCCCTGGATGCCTTACGTTATCACCACTGCCTCCATCTGTTAGTTGTTTGTTTAGGCCATCTGGTCATGTGATGGAACATTGCCAGACAACCAGTGCTGTCTACAAGTCATCTTGAGCCATTCACAAGGGACGAGTGAAGTTTGCTGGAAACATTCCTTTCTCCCCTGTCCCTTCTTTGACGCCCATTAGCCAGCCTTCCTCCTGCAAACAGAAACAAGAACTTCTGTTTATCAAGGTTAAATGCATGTTTTATATTTATTTCACATAGTTCTGAGGCAGTAATTATTGCTTCAGGTTATTTAAAAAACAAATTATTAATTTTGGTCCTGAAATTTTAAATCTTATTATGCATTATTTATAGAAGCCACCTCTTATAGCCTCTTTACATCATCACCCAATGGAGTAGCTCAAGCCGAATTAGGGAGAATGGGAATTAAAGGAAAAATTGTGGAAAGAGTGCTAAAATATTGAATTAGAATTACAAATTTCGATGATCAGATCATTTTACATGAATGTTTGATAGTGCAGGAAAGACTTAATCATAAAGTGTCTTGGCTAGGTAAGATAAAGGAAACCTTGATGAAGATAGGTTTTGGGAAGATTTGGGGAGCTACAGAATTATTACAAACAGGTTTCTGGAAAGAAATTAGGACAACAATAGCGGATATGGAAAAACAAGATTTATTAGCGAGTTTTACTTTTAAGAGCTCACTGAGCTTATACAGAGAAATGAAAGTAGTATGGAGCAGGGAACAGTATGTTGATATATGTGATAAAACAGCAAGAGCAGGATTTGCATGGGCTAGGACAGGGGTGGTGAATTTGAAAGGTTTGAGAAAAGAGATTGATTTGGAGAAATGTCCACTTGCCACCGGAAAGTCAAAGAGTGGCATATAGCTTGAGTGTGAAAAAACGAAGTTGCTTAGAAAGAGGATAGAGAAGAGAGAATGTTAAATTTACCAACAGAAATTCAAGCTAAAAAGTTTGTAAATGTAAAATCTAGGAAAAATATAATAGAAGTAGGAAACTTTTTAGGCAGAGTAAGAGCAAAATGGATGAGGAAAATTAGCAAGGAAGAGGTAAATGAGTATTAAATTACAGCAGTTTTTATTTGATATGTTGCAAGTAGGACCCAACAGCTCGACAACCACAAGGTTCGAGTTTGTTGGGGTCCAAGGTAAAGCAACTCAAGGTAGAGTTAGTATTGGAGATTAAATAAATTGATAATTGTACTTTTAGATTAGGAGGAATGCTGGCTACCAGTATTCCGTACTGCTGGGTACCAGTAGTTAAGAGGTTAGTTTTCTTTATATTTTATTTTATTGTTGTTTTTAGTAATTAGGTTAAGAACAAATTTATAAAATTGTTATTGTAAATTTGTAAAATTAACTGGGTTGACAATAATAAACTAAAAAAAAAAACTATAGCCACTTTACATTAATATACAATTTATGAAGATGCCACACAATACCCTTCAAACATCACATATTTATACTTTGTATTTAGTAAGAAAACTAACCTGTAAATTTGAGGTACAGCTTAAGGTTAAATCAGCATGAAGAAACAATTGCAAATCTATTTGTATATAATAGATGTAACTTCAGTGAATGCAATGATTATGATTTTAATAGGCATTGCCTCGATAATGTCACAAAACATATGAAAGCTGTGATACACCAAAGTTTTGAATCTAGGCAAGATTTTCTGATTTATTTACTCACCTTGTACTACTATAAAATATGTTATGTTGTATTAGTATAAGATGTTACTGATGGAAGCAGATTTAAAACATCCTTATTTAAGATCACTTATGAGTAGGTTTCTGAAAAAGATCCTTTACAAGTCAGACTCCTACACAAAATTGTTTGTGAAAACATCTTGCATACAAAGAATTATAATTACGTTAACATAAAACGGTTCTCTATATGGGCTGTGGCCTGGTCACATGATCGGGAAGCTCAGATGATGCAGAAAGTAACAAATACAACATTTAAAACTGAAATTTAAAACATTTATTAGTTCAAAAATTACAAAAGTACTAGTGTGTCTGTATTGAGGCATAATTATATGTGAATGTATTACGTAGTTTAACAATGTAGGAGCTGTGAGAATAGAAGCAAGCTGCTTTCCGTAGCAAACAGAATTACAAAGTAAAAAGCCAAATGTCATTTTGCAAGTAAACACACAATTAAAAGAAAGAAAGTTTTCAATGAATTGTGTAAGGATAAAAGGCTGAGTGATCCCGAACAGCATCTCAGATTTAATGTGTTATATAATTATTTGGATATTGTGTTATACAACTCAGATTTAAAAGCACGATGGACATCACTGAAACATTCAAGTGTTTTCAGCGCAATATACTTGTGGATAGTGTGACAATGAACTTCATTCAACAGCAGAAAAACTTGTAATGAGCTATCCAAACGATATTTCACTAAGATTTCCTACCAATTACTCATGGTCCGTAATGCACTTCAGAGCGATATCAAAAGTATTAAAAGTGGATCAGTGAAACATTAACAGATCTAATCACTACAAAAAAAAATTCTGATGTGTTACATTCACATGACTTTCTCTACTCTTGTATAAACTACTTTTACAAACGCTTATTCTCCATCTACTTCATATTTATTGAGATAAATATTTGCAGACTCTATCTTATTGCTAATTTTCTTGTAGATGTAAGGGGAATATATATTTACAAGGGTAATATAGAAATACAGTAGCCTTTAAGCACATACATATCTCTTAATAGCTGGTTGCTAGGTGCAGCACTATTCCCTTTGCCACAGATTAATACTCTTTGCATATCCAAGACAAAAAAAAAATGAATAACGAATTCCCATTTGAGAAAATAAGTATTGAAAAATTTAAGAGAATAACAAGCAATATCTCGAAAATGGTTCACTCAACAAAAAAAATGTATATGACATAAATTGTGTATTTTAACGCGATCTACATTTTTTGTGTAGTAAAATTTTGTCTATCTCTTATGGTTTACCAGTTATGCAAAAGTCGTTCACAATGAAGAAAACTTTTGGAAACATTCCCAGAAAATTAACATATACATTTTACTTGTCATAAAAATATCTTAAACATATGATATTTTAATCAAAATCGTTCCGAGCCGTTTTTGAGAAAATTAAAATTTTCAAAAAATCTTCCATGTAAAGGGTAATCTGGGGTGGGGGGATTTTCTTGAAAACCTTCGTGTCGCATCTCTGGAAGATACTGAACCTAAATACCAAGTTTGGTGTTTATCCAACTGTTCGTTTCTGAGTTATGCTGTTCACAGACACACAGACGGACATGTTTCCAAAAATGCTTTTTTTGGATTCAGGGGGTCTCATATCATGTATTTTTGGTGAAACCTCGGTATCGAATTTTTGGGTGGAATACAATACTTCCCCTACTTACTATACGTAGTAGAGAAAGTAAAAATAATAAAACTCCTGATGTCTCAGTGGCACTGAAATTATTTCTAACTCTCCCTGTGACAGTGGCTTCAGCAGTAGGGACTTTCTCTAAATTAAAATTAATTAATCACATGTGCACAGTTCAATGATGCAGGGGCATTTGCCTCAGTATGATTAGCATTGAAGTGGAAAGAGCATGCACATTAAATCTTGATGTGCTGGTGGATGCATTCGCTAGGAAGAATCCTGAAGAAAAGCGATTAACATTTAAGATTAACTGTGAGAAGGGCATGTTTATTATTATTATTATTATTTACCACAGACTTTTAATATTTGGACCTCTACTTGATTCTGCAGGGGCCTCCCCAGAATAGTTCGCTATGCCACTGTGACACTTAGATAGTGAGTGTGAAAGTTCAACTCAATTTTGTGTGTATTATTGATGCATTTTGACTAGTTTGCTAGAGATGGGATGCGATTTGGAAGACAATGAAAGTTATAAACAAATTATTAAAAGCCATAGAGCTAGGATACTGAATATGTTGCTGTCAGCTTATGATTAAAGACAGGGTGAGAAATGATGAAATTCAAAACAAAATGAAAATAGTTACCCAGATTATTGCGACATGCTCATCACTAGACCAAGGATTTTAGACTAAATATCCATTTTTTTTATGTGCATGAATAAGCTAAAACTAGTTAAAAATGTTCACATGTTTTATATAAAATATAAATCTATAGAAGACAGTAACAAAAGATAAAGTGTTGATATCACAGGGTTTTGTTTGATTTAAAGACTTTGTAATAGTTTAGTTGCAGTAATGAAACATTCGGGAAAGACTGGTTTATTTTAGCACTTTAGCAGATAAATTCACTCATTCTGTAGAAAGAGAAACAGAATAGCTATCCCTCTAGGTCTCTCTGTCATCCTTTGGTGACTGCATTATGGCACAAATTCCTTCCAAAGAACAAGAAGGGTCAGTGGCATATTTCCTAACATTTTGTGATTTATACCTCATCCCCTTCATTAATAGTTGAGGTTCATATGTTCACAAGATTTCTCTATGTTTTCTCTTTGCTTTACAAATGTATTTGAAACAGTTCTTTTGCATTGCTGTCTGTAACAATATATTGTGACACACACGCACACACACACACAAAAACAAACAAACAAACAAACATGTGGGGGGGTGGCCTCATATCAGCTCTAGAGCATTTAGATCCCAAATGATATATCTGTGAGTGTATGGTATGCTTCCACAGTGATCTATTCATTAAGATTTAGTTTTGAACTTACTAAGCTATATTATGCATTAGCAACCATAAATTCATAATTTAAGACATAATAAAATGTTTCTAGCAATAATAACATAGCAAATTTGCTGCTTTTGTTACTGTGAAATGTTTAACGCTCATTAATTATTTGCATTTTTAAACTTATTGTAATTTTAGAAAGTGGAAATACACTTTAAATACATAAAATCAAATGCTTAAGTTGTGTAAACTGTACTTTTAGGTGTCTAAAATGGTATCGTTAGTGCCTATTTTTATAATTTTAGGTACCAAAAATTGGCTTTAAAGGGCTAGAATCCCTAGAAATCTGAGACCTACTCATCAGATAAATGGACTATGTTGGCCTTGAAAATACTACAAAGATAAACAACAAGGCCAAAAAAGCACATGGAAGGATGAAGTTATGAAAGCAATGCCAGAATGAAGCTTGGAAGAATACTAGCAAGGCTACTGGGACAGGAAAGGTCATTAGGGTTTAATATTGCTTGTAAGATATATTAGAACTGTTAATGTGTGCTTTAGTTGATCTAATCAATGCTACCTGAATGAGAAATACGGAACCATCAATATCTTACCTGCTCCTCTGGATCGTCATATTCAACGACGCGTATTATCTCTCCTACATCAAATGATAACTCGTCTACATCTTCACGATTGTATTTATATGTAGCTTTTACACGATACAGCACTCCTGGTGGCAGATTGTCTGTTGTTGCTCCTGTAAAATTCCAATACAATCACTCATGTAAACATATACAACATCTATATTCAATATAATACACATCACATTGAGTACTAGGGCTAAGTGTATGTTGGAAGAGTTCATAAATTGATGCTCAAAACTTTTGATGTAGGTTTTCGATAAGTTTTGAGCACTAAATTATGAACTTGTAAAATTCGAACAGATGATAGTTTAATCTATAAATTCATCAACCCCAATGATGCCAAGAATGGTGAAAATAAGTCCTCAAAACATGTCTGGCCAATAATTTGATAAGTGGAGCAATATGACTGCTTAACATTGATTCAATTTTTTATAATTAAATTATTTGCTTCACAGGGGCACCAGGGTAACTCAAGAGGTTTCACTTGTGCTGAGGGTCCGTGGTTTGATTCCTGGTAACTTTAAGTTGACCCTATCTGAGCCTTCACCTCTGACTAACTCCTGTGAAGCATCCCCAAAGCCGAACATGGTTTGCAGTTCACAGTAAAAGCTGTAGGTGCTCTCATTCCATCGCCATTACCATTATCACTATATCAGAGGTAACGTGTGCCTCCAGTTAATAAACAGATCCATACATAGCTTGATGAAACAAGGTTTTTCCGGAAGTCATAGACCGTATGGGGAATTTTGTAAACCAACCCACATAATTTGCTTCAATGTGTTGCAAGTTCCTATAATTTTAAATTTAGAAATGGTTATGTTAGTTTACCAAGTTAGTACTATTACAACATCAACAATTAATATAACTTGGTGATTGCGAACTAACAGAAACTTTAGAAGAATAATTGAATAGCTGAGAACAAGAAAGAAAAGATCTCACATTCTGAGCAAACCTGAGAGAGCCATTTTATTTCTTATGCAAAGCTACATCCTTGGAAATGAAGAAGGAAACATTCTTCTGTTATTAAACACACTGTAATAGCTAACACAAAATTATATTGAAACGTTTACAAAGACTTTTTCAAAAATATTATCATGGTTTACATCCTTACAGTCTGTTGATGATTAAACATTCTAATATTGGTGAATAAATAAATGCTTACATATGTGAATAAAGAGCCATAAAATTTGAAACAATAAACATCACTAAATATAAATATCAATCATGAGATCACACCCAACGTAACCTTTATAAAGGCTGCCAGTTACAGAGCTGAATTAGAAAAAGATCTGACAAGTTAAATGAACATACCTTTTCTACTCACTCTTCTACAAACTATCCTTACGAAAGTTTATTCTTCTATCTACTTCTTGATAGTCGAGATAAAACTTTTATTACACATTATGCATTTCGTTATAAGTATAAGAAGAAGCTAAAGTGATAGTCACATTTTTGAAAAGGTGATTGCTATGTGATGGCTTTGAAATTCCATCCTCTTTGCGTGACCATGAGAAAAAACAAATAATGAATTATCACTTGAAGAAACAGTATTTGAAAATTCAAACTAACAAAGAATTTCTCAAAAATGGTTAATACCAGAAAACTTTATTTCATATAAATTTTGTGCTTTAACAAGATCTACATGTTTTGTGTAGAAAGATTTTCTCTTGTAGCTCATCAATTATAAAGTCATTCAAAATGAAGGACTTCATAGGCCATTCCCAGAAAATTCAAGATATATGTTTTGTCATGCACGTATCTTAAACACATGGTGTCTTAATCAAAATTGTTTGAACTATTTTGAAGAAATAATAAAATAATGAAAAACTTTCCATGTAAAAGGTAGTTTGGGGTAGGATTTTCTCAAAAATGTTTGTGTCACAACCTTGGAACACGCTGAACTTAAATATTGAGTTTGCCATTGGGCAGTGGGCGGGAGGGGGGAGAAAGAAAAACAACCCACACACACACATGTATTAACACACACATAATCTTTTCCTAAAAATGCTCTATTTTTTACTTTCTCTACTACTTATAGTAAGTAGGGGAAGTATTGCATTCCAACCAAAAATTTAATACCAAGATTTCAGCGGAAATACATGTTTTGAGACCCCCAAATCCAAAAAAAGCATTTTTGGAAACATGACCGTGTGTGTGTCTGTGTCTGTGAACAGCATAACTCAGAAACGAACAGTCGGATGAACACCAAACTTGATATTTAGGTTCAGTATCTTCCAGAGATGCGACACGAAGGTTTTCAAGAAAATCCCCCCACCCCAGATTACCCTTTACATGGAACATTTTTCGAAAATTTTAATTTTCTCAAAAATTGCTCTAACAATTTTGATTAAAATATCCTATGTTTAAGATATTTTCATGACAAATGAAATGTATATCTCGAATTTTCTGGGAATGTCTCCAAAAGTATTCTTCTTTGTGAACGACTTTTGCATAACTGGTAAACCATAAGAGATAGACAAAATTTTACTGCACAAAAAAATGTAGATCGCGTTAAAATACACAATTTATGTCATATACATTATTTTGTTGAGTGAACCATCTTTGAGAAATTGCTTGTTATTCCCTTAAATTTTCCAATACTTATACTTTTTCTGAAATTCGTTATTCAATCTTTTTTTGTCCTGGTAATGCAGAGAAAATGAAATACTCCACATAGCAACTAGCTTTTAAAACATTTGACTATCGCTTAAAGCCTATCAATTCCCCTTGCATCTACAAGAAAATTAACATCTCGATATCTCGATTGACATGAAGCATATGGAGAATAAGGGTTTGTAAAAATAGTTTGTACAAGAGTAGAGAAAGTCATGTGAGTGTAACACATCAGATTTTTTTTTTAATTCAGAAAGTCTTAAAACAGGTATTTCTGATGAAATCTCCACATCAAATTTTTGGGTGGAATGAAATACTTTCTCTACTTACTATAGGTATACAGTAGAGAAAGTAAAAATACACAGGCTGAAACAAGGATCACCTAATCAGTTTTGACTTGACGACACCAAACTCTATCTCTGGCAGTTCATAGCATTGCTAACATATGTCACCACTTTGGACAATTCCAAGATAAATTCTTCCACCGGGATCAAGTCGAATATCTGCTGAGAATGAGTAAACGCAGCACCCTGTATTGCCGTATTATAACTTGTGCCTTAAGGTAGCTCAGTGACAGCCATGTTCACTACAGCTAGGGGTGTAGCTGTGTGCGTTCACTACCGCCAATCACCGTTGATACCACCCAACATCTCTTCGACCCCTCTGCCTATAACTTCCAGCAAAACACAACACAACACTTCCACTGTTGACAGATTTATTCATTCTGCTGGTATGTAGTAATATGCATATATTTGCTGTAATGAACCCTGGAAGGAATGCGTGCATGTATAAAAAAAATAGACATGTGCTTATGTAATAAACAGCAGAACAACAACAACAACAACAACAACAACAATAGTAATAACAATAACAATTGGAAGTGTGCAAGGATGAAACAAATGTTTGTACTCTGTCACTGTTTTTGAGCACGTAGTGCAATACAGCACGCGATATTTGCCAAACTTTTAGTTCATAGAGTTTAAAAATACATTTATCCGTTACTGCATGAAAATTAAATTATGATGTTGTTGTTCACCAATGGCACTGTGGATTAATTGATCTGCATCATTTTCCCTCTGGCTTCCCAATATAAAGCCTCTAAGTTATCACTTTTGAGGCCTTTGCATTTGGTGAGATGATGTTTGTTCAGGATGACATCTTCACAGAGAGTGCACTTGGGTGTAGGTAGACATCGTATCTTGTAGACGTGTTCTGTGAGGCAATCATGGCCAGCTGCCCCCTAATTAAGGCCACTGCAGTCTTCTTTGGCATTTTTTGTATATCAACTCTATCTTTTATATTCTTATAATCTTTATACTTTAATTTATCTTCTTCATCAAGTCTCTGCTGTCTTTTGAAATGTTGTTTAATGTTATTTAATTGTTTATTTATTTCTATTTGTCCTACAGGTTTTATTTGTTGTATTGCACCTTTCTTTGCTAATTGATCTGCATGTTCATTGCCCAAAAGTCCGACATGAGCTGGGATCCATTGTAGAGTGACATGATTTCTAGTTTCAACTGCTTTAATTAGGCTTATTTCTTTAATATTTGTTGTTGTTTTATTATTGTAATTTACTATTCCATCTATGGCTGATTTTGAGTCTGATAAGATGACCATCTTTTGTTTTATGTATGGTCTATATAAAATAATCTGTAATGCTGCTTTTATAGCTATTAATTCTCCATCATAGTGGTTTGATGTTTCATTTAATGTTAGATACTATGCAAAATGTTTACTCCTGCATCAGCATTTTTTTTATTGATGAGAGATCCATTTGTATATATTCGGAGCCATTCTTTTTCTGCGTATCTTTCATTTTCCGTAGCTATTGCTATGGCTCTCATTTCATCTGGTATATTGTTTTGTTTGTGTACTATATCAGGTCATTCTGATATTGTATATCGATATATTCTATTGGACTCGTTATCTCTGTAGCAATTATATTTGTTGTAATTATATTCTTGTATTGTAAGTTATTAATATATGTTCTGAAGCTTATCGAAAATTAAATGCTTCCCAAGCTGAAAATTAAATTATTATGGAGCTCATTTTGTGCACGACTTATTACAACATTTCTTATGGTTGATATTGCTCTGTTATCACAAATGCTACTCACTTAATAACATGTCACCTTTCCTCTTTCCTCTATCTCACCTTGAATCGCTATAATTAAATATATAATTACAATAATGGTAATTAATATGGCTTTTGATAATAGCATCAGTAGTTTTGCAGTATTAATGTTAACTTATAATTTCTTCTATCGTTAACAATGAGAGAAAAACTTTTATTTAGTCATGTACAATAATGAATCAACTGTTAACATTGTCAACTAAGTGCACCAGGTAGCATTTTGCCCTCCCATTTCCCTCTGTTCAAAAGAGTGCAACATAGCTCTCCCACCACTTTGCACATGCCACGTGGTGCCAGAGCTGTGTCAAGGGACGAGTTTTAATATGGTGATTATAAACATGTTTTCAAGGTATTTATATTAAGTAACACAATACTATTTATAAGTTCCCACTTAGTTAACAAAAGAAACACAAAAGGGAAGTAAAGCCGGTGGTCCTGTGTCGTAGATTTACAGCACGTAAAAGAACCTCAAGCCTGATAAAGAGGCCTCTGAGCAAAATTACCGGTCTTTCACGCCCAATATAGAATGGGACGCTAAGAACCATAGTACCTAGTTAAAGAGCGTCCATAAATAAAACTCAATTTATTTATTGTAGTTAGGCCTTATATAACATCAGAAGTAAGGCAGTTCCTATTTTATTTGTGGGATTGGAAGTAGTATTACTTATAATGACCCAAATTTGTTAGCTATTTGATCTATCAATGATTTTCCTCTCATATATTGCCTATACTAATGTTCTCTTTATGGATGACATATTTTTAGAAGCAGTGATGAAAGAATTATGCTGGTGTCATCTCAAAACTGCACAGCTTCATATAAGTGTATCCAACTTCAATCAATCATTAGGACTTCATAAACACTTCCAAATTTCAAATGGTAATGAGTCATTTTAGCTGTAGTTATTGACACCCAGCTTAGTTGGAAAATGCATGTACACTTTCTGGCTAACAAATTAAGTTGTATATGTTATGTCATAAGGCTACAACAAAACTGTGCAACTCTGAGCCCTAAAGCACTGTATTTTAGCTATGGGTACTCATACTGGCATATGGGACCCCAAAGGGATTTTAGATTACGAGAAGTAATTATAAGAATAATTAAACAAGTCAGGTAATGCACTCCAAGCAAACCACTCCTCTCAGATTTAAGGATTCTACATCTACCATGTGTTTATATTTCAGTCTCTTTCGTGTATGAAAAGAAAAATATTTCTAAACTTAACAATGAATCTAGCTCAAACAATACAGGAACGTCAACAGCACACACTAACTAAAAGCATAAATTTTGTTTCCTATAAGGCTGTAAATTTATATAATAAACCTCCTCAGTCACTCAGAGTGAATAGTTTAAAAGATTAATCATCTACTCTTACAAGGGACATTCTAAGAGTTCTCTGCCTAACTCAGGGATGTCATGAAGATAGTCAAATTACCTTGATAGTTGTTAAGATTCATCCTTTAGGTGGCGCACTGTAAAGTTTAGATGTGCAAGGGCATCACTTATTTGTAATGATAGTGTTAACAAACTGGTGTCAACATTTTCCACAAGATAAAACTGTAATACAAGCTGTGATAAAGTACTTTGTTTTGAAGGATTTAACCCCTACAGAAATACAAACGGAATTACATTCAACATCAAAGATTCTTTTCCTTTCTTTTCAATAGTTAAAGAGCATGCTGTTGAATTTAAGTATGGTTGTACATCCATTCAAGATGTTGAGCACTCGGGGCATCTCAAAACTGCTACAACCACTGAAATTGTGATAAAAGATTCACAATGACATACTTAGTGATCACCAACTGAGTTGGCTGACATTGCAAACACCTTGATAGTCTGTGTCTACTACATTTTACCAATATTTTGAGTACAAGAAATCTTTCCACTTGATGGGTGCTGCATTTGCTAACAATGGACCAAAAATGCATTGGAATGAACACTTCTTAAGAGTGTTACGACTTGCTTAAACACTATTCCAATGAGCTTCTCCAATGTTTCATAACAGTAATTGAAAACTTAATTCATCACTACACGCCAGGGATGTAGGAACAGTCCAAACAGTGAGTACAAGTGAAAGTGCAACAAAGAAAACAACTTCCATATGCAGGTAAAGTTATGGCTTAGGTTTGCTGGGATTCTCATGGTGTGGTGCTCACAGACTACCTCCAGAAGGTCAGAACCATCACTGAGGAGTAAAAATAAATTAAAAAAAGAAAGAAAGAAAGAAAGAAAGAAAACGAGCTTTCATGCACATCTAGGACTGTTGCTGCAAAACTGTATGAGCTTCACTTACAAGTGCTTTTACATCTACACTACTCACCAGATTTCCAAGGTGACTATCTCAAAAAATAAATATATAAATAAATAAAACAACTCTTATTAAGCTTTATGTTTTCCTGGTAGGTTGAGAACTTTAAGAATGCCTTTTTTAAATCATATGTTTTATTTCATTAATGAAGTTTTGTGTATATCTTTCTGATGTTTTATGCACTTCATATGTACAGGATTATTAATACAACTAGCAGCCAGTAGAGCACAGCTACTTCCCTGTGAAACGACAATGTCTCGCCTATGCTAGTGTCAGTGACACTCAAGGACTAGCCACGTTACACTCACTTCTCTGTTCACACTGCATATTAGTCTATATTGTGTATTAGTTTACATGTTACCTAGCATTATTCTTTGTTAATTATGCTGCTGTTCAGTGTTGAACAGAGTGCTTATGTATGATAACTATGTGAAAACTGATTCTTGCAGAGAAGTGATAAGGCACTTTGCGAGAGAATACTCTGGTAATCGTGTTCCAAATGGAGAACTTGTTCAACAATTTGTTACAAAGTTCCAAGGGACAGGATCTGTGAAATGATAGGAAACAGGTCAAGAGGTGTCGACACAATAGGGAAATGTCTCGAAAATGAACATTCCTGAAAAAAATCACTCCATTGTCTTGCTCTGGAGACAGGAGTGTCAATATCCTCTGCCAGAAATGCAACCAAATTGCTTAAATTAAAACTGTATAAAATTACCATCATTCACGTCCCACCTGCTGACAGACATTGTTAACATCGCTTATAACACAGGTTGGTGTTCCATTATTATTATTATATTATTAGTTTTCAGTAATGTGTCGAGTAAACATTGTATGCTTGATGATTTAGTGTCTCTTTCTCGTGTAACCTACTGTGCTCTACTGGTCACTATACCTTTTTCACTATAAGCTGAAAGGAGAAGTAAACAAAACTTAAATGTATCACTCCGCCGAGCACATGGCAGCACCACGTGGAGGATGACGGGAACTAAGACCCGTGAGAGGAAATTGCTTCAAACAGAATGCAAATACAGTATATTGCAGCTTGGGGATCATTAGCTTTTAAACACTGTATGTCTTATTCCTATATTTTGCCTCACGTCCTAAACTTATAACACACAATACTAAGAGTAGACAAATAAAAGTTTATACCTGAACAGTTCAGCATCTGTGATTACAGGTACTGGATTAAACCGTTTTTAACTTCAGGGTTTAGAAATCATTCATTTAATGACTAATATCAGTATATCACATTTGCTTTAACCTTTTATGAGTCAACAAGTTAAATAACGATTAGTGCTATAGGTTAAAACACAACAGAAAACAAACGCGACCCAAGCTATCCGAGCAACAATTCTGCATCACTAACAAAGGAGTTCAATTATTGCTAAACAATGGCCAACCATATTCATTGTCAATTAAAGGTGGGTACTTTTCACAGAATTTGTTAAAAGCTTTTAACACAACTGTCTTCTTTCCATTTCCTGTGTTTATGTTTTCCACAGTGGCAGAAGATGCACACCCGGAAACGAACTGCAGTGCCTGTGCATAGCCTCTTAAACCCTCTGCTACAATGGTTTATTTAGTTATAGCTGAATCTGAACAAACACATTTAGTTTCATAAATTGAACTATTACAATAATGAGTGTTTTAAATTTCTCTGCACGAGAATAACCACAAAATATTACAATCTGAACTGAACTGTTTTTTGTAGAGGAAGAGATGAATGCTAAGCGGGGAGGATGAAGTTTGCTCACCAGCCAATGAGGTGCATCTTGTCACGTGGTTTTCTTTACTTCTCCTTTCAGCTTATAGTGAAAAAGATATAGTTGTATTAACAATCCTGTTTTCTGTACATACTTTGTCATTAAATTGCATCCACAGATATTACTATTATTATTTTTCAATTTGTATTAATTATGGCTATTTACAATCAGAGTTTGACAAAACCATGTATAGTAAACTAATACTTTTGGTGAATACACAATCTAATCTAATCACGTTATCTTGTTTACAGAATGTGAATAACTCCACATGTTTGGGTACACTGTAGGCTACATGTTTTGTTGGACTTTTCTTATCTACAGAGACCTTCTATGATTCTGAATTTAAATTCCATGTTGTTTGTACAACACGCTTATCAGTTGTCACTGGAATTCCAAGGTGCATATGTATTAATACGAAAACCAAATTACTATAATGTAAATTTGTGATGTTAAACATTAAAGGACGGGAAATACAACTTAAGAAAAGTTTACTTTATTTTTAAGCTTCTATTTTGAACTTCTGGCTCTATTTCTGTGAAATATCTTTTTTTATATCTTTATTAGAGTTATGATTTAAAACATCACTGTAAGCACTAAGAATGTTCAAGTATCTGTGAGCTTGTCAGTGTTTTCCCACAACTTCAGTTTTTCAGAATTGTTTCCATTGTAACTCAACTATTTTATGAACATTTGTATGTATGTATATTATATACAGAAGAACAAATCGTACTAGAAATGTAGCTCTAACTTTGCAAGTTCTTTTTAAAACAGTTTTTTAATAAAGAATTTAATAAAAAATGCTATATGGAAAACAATTATACATAAATTTTCTAATACATATGTTGATATTAATCTAGTACAACTTATAGCTCAAGAATTTTAAGTGCATTTAAAGAAGAACCAAGGAAAAAATGTAGATATTTATGAACATTATCACAAAGATGCAGAATTATGCAAGATTTACAGCTGCATTTTGAATTCTGAAAAACATTAAAAATGAAAATTTAATATTCCAAATATATTTTCACAATTATTGCAATACTCTATATTTATCGTACTAAATTAACTTTAACAATGCTCTTAGTCTATGTGAAAAAAATGACTGAATATGCACAATTTTTTAGTTCTCAACTGTGTCAGTTGCCCTTAAGGGGCTAATGAAAAGAAATAAATGGCAACTTAGTGATTTTTAACAATAATTAGTTGTTTAACTAAACAATTTTTGTCAGAATAACTTATTTTTTATTACTTGTAATGCTTTTTTATATTTTATTTATTAATTGAACTTTAAAAACTACATTATGTTAAAAATGTATTTCTATTGCAGTCCATTTGAGATCTAAAAGGAAAACATTCCACAAATTTTCTATAATTATATCGCCTTAGTTATATAATATAATACTCTAGAAACTATTGACTAAGAACACTTTTGCTCCACTTACTTGTTTAAAATAGGAAATGTTTCTAGCAGACATCCTCCCATCATCGGCTGATTGGTGACTGGCATTTGTAGGTCCATTGCTTTCCCTACCCTTTATTGTGTTGTCTACTCTTCTTCTACTGGTGAGACATGACATCATCTACAGCTAGTATTTCAAAGTTCATTACATAACTTGAATTCTTTGTTACATAGATGCTTTACCATGTGGTCAGTTCCCAAGGTTTTGTAACTGGGCCTAAAAGTTTGATATATTTACTATTATTGTGATTATATGGGCCAAAAATGACAGGCTATGGCTGATTTGTCTACCTGCTGTACTTTATATACCTCAAATGTTCCTTCATTCTTGTCTCCAGGTTTCTTTGTTTCACCAATATACTATCTTCACAATCAATACACATGTAGCTGACAATTTATTGCTTGGGGTAGTGTTTTTCAAAGGATGGTTAAGTACGAGTTTTACACTGAATGTGTTTTGAGAAGTCAATCTGATATTGTAATCCTTGAACATCTTGTTAAAATGTTAAGACTTTTATTAAATGAAATGTGAATTTACTATATTTTTCTAGTGATTTTTCTGTTTTAGAGTACCTACATCCCCAATTCTTTTCCATTTCCATGTTTAATGATCATTTTATCTATAAAGGTTATTTTGAAGTCATTCAAGTTAGCTACATTTTTTTGTGTGTTTATATTCTTTATTTATTCTTCATTTGTCATTTGGAATATTGATTAGACTATGAAAAATGGCATTTTGATGTGCTTTATGATTGAATTTATTATTTTTTATGTAATTGTCTACATGCATTGGTTTCCTGTTTATGCCAACATTTGAAACTAGTTTAAAAAACCTTGGGTGACCACATGGAAAAACGTCTATATCATAAAGAATTTGACTTATATCATGAATTTTGAAATACCTGCTGTGGATGATGTCATACAACTTGCCCATGGAAGAAGAGCAGACAGACATTGAAGGTAGGGAAAGCATGAAGCTACGAATGCTAGTCGACCAATCAGCTGGTGATGGGGAGGATGTCTCCTGGAAACACTATCCAGGTGCAATAGCATTCTTAGTCAATTTCAATTTTAATTTAGAGCATAAAGGTAGTGAACAGTGAAGTGAAACAATAACTTGAGGAATTGTTGAGTCGATTACTGACATTAACTTCACTTACTTAAAATTTGGATTTGGAACATGTTTCAGAAGCAATTGCTTCTGTCTTCCGCCTTGGTCCAACTGGCAACACTGGAGACACCGTTTAGCAGAGATAATACTGGCATTTTTCAATAAAGTAATTTTTGGGTTAATGTCATGGTTGGCCGTCAAAAATGATATGTTACTGCACTGAATTAAAAGTATGGGAACACATCCACGTCGTAAAAAGGACAGAACACATAATGAATTTTGAAATCCAGCCCTTAATAACCTCAGCAATTTCATCATAAGAAAACCACATGATGCAACTTCTACAACCAACACCAGCAATGATGTCTCCAGTGTTGCCAGTTGGACCAAGGCTGAAGATGGTCCCGAATCCAAATTTTAAATGAAATTAGTGTCACTAACTGACTCAAAAATCCCAGAAACCTTTATAGTGTTAGATCATGCTCTACTGTAAGAAATATTTATTTTATCATCAGTTTTATTACATGCTATAACTTTACAATAGAAAGTTTCTTAAAATAATTATTAGCTTGCTCTCCAAAAAGCTATTTTTAGATGATCTGCCTAAAGTTATGATCTCTGGAATTTTTTCCTTCTTGCTCTCATCCATTCAATTACATTTCTGCAAATGTTAAAAATAATAAAATTAACATGTCACTACTATTAAGAGGAAAAAGGTTTACTCACCGACAGGAATATCATACAATTCTTCGACATGCTTGTTGTTATTTGGGCTTGTTGGAGGTTTAGCGTTACCATTTATCTGGACTCCAGGAGGGGACGTTTGCTTTGGTGAGCCTGCTGATGGTTTATTATCATTTGTGGTGGTGGTGGTGGTGGTCGTGGTTGTGGTGGTGGTGGTTGCGGTATCTGTTGTTGTGGTGGTAGCTGTGATGGAGTTGGGTGGGGGACTGGAGGGAACTGAAGGAGGTTCGTCCGCTGCAACACACAACACAGAACACACAAAACCATCAACACATGCAAGAAACACACTTTCTCTTCTTTGTTACACCACATGCAGCAGCTACTATAGGAGGGGATACAAGGAAAATGCATAACAAAATTAGTAATTAGTGCATGCCCTTTCTTATAGTAAACAATACAAAATTCATTATATAGGGTAAATCAGATCACCAGTAACAGTCGTTTATTTCAGAAAATGCGGTATTAAATTTTTTGAGACAAAAATATTTATAACTAAAGCATATGTGAACTTTCACTTGAGCTGGATTGAATCAGTCAACCATAACCGGAAGTGGAGTCAGTGGCGTATCAGTTTAAAATTACAAATGGGAATGAGGGTCAAGTATGGTACCATTAAATAGAGCTCTTCAAAGCAAACAACTTTCATAGAAAACGTTTTTATTAATTCATACACTTTCAAGGAGAAAGGCATCAGTAAATACTGTATTCTCCCAAAAATTTGATAGCAAGATTTTACTGGAAATACACGTTTTGAAGCACCGTAATCCAATAAAAGCAATTTTAGAAAGAGGTCCGTGCACACTGGTGCGAGTATGTGTGTGTGTGTGTGTGAAAAGCATAACATATAACGAAAAGTCGGATAAATACCAAACTGATATATGAGTTCAGTATATTCTGAGGATGCAACACAAAAATTTTCAAGAAAATCCCAAAGTATGCTTTACTTGTAATATTTTGAAATTTTTGATTTTCTAAAAAATGTCTCTAATGATTTTGATTAAAATACTTGTATTTAAGATATTTACATGTCAAAATGTAATAAGGTGAATTTTCTAGGAATAGCCTGAGAAGTCTACTTCATTAGGAAGGAATTTTGTATAATCTTGCAAAACAATAAGGAAGAGACAAAAATTTACAAAACATACAGATCTCTTTAAAACACACAATTCATTTCAGATAACTATTTTTTGTGGCATCTGCCATTTCTGAGATATCTGGTATGATTGGTTTGAATTGTTCAAGTGCTGTCGCTATTCACTTGTTTCTTGCAGTGTCAAGGAAAGAGTATGGAATTTTAAAGCCAGCATATAGTGAGCCGCTTTTAAACAGCTGAGTATCAATTCAGCTTCCTGTATCCCTCTTGTACTTACAATGAAACTATTTCTGCAAGTGTTTGTATTAACTGAAATAGGTAGAAAAATAAACTTTTGTAAGAATAGTTTGTAGAGTAGTAAATGATAGTGGGTAGAAAAAGTCATTTGTATGTTAACGAGTCAGATTTTTGTTGTGGGTGAGCTGCAGTTGTCCAGTTGCGGTGTATGAGTAGTAATACCCCTGATGAGCAGGTACATACACTCGCAGCCCAATTTTATCACTATTTGTAGTAACTTATTTCATTAGCCACAAACACTTGACTGTCATTGTATTGTGCAAGGCACGTTGAGCTTCCTTTTTCAACATTAATTTTAATGTTCTTTTTGTAACATATCAATGACACTGCTATCTGTATATCTGGGGTTTGGATGCAGTCTTTACATAGGCTTTCCTCCTTTAAAGAGTATGAATTAATAAAAATGCTTTCCACAAAAGTTGTGTGTTTTGAACAGCTCTGCCTACTGGTACCCTATTTGACCCCTGCTCCCGTTTGAAATTTTAAAGTGATATGCCACTGACCCCACTTCCGGTTATACGAGGGCAAAACAAAGTCTTTGCCCCTATTTTTTTTCAGCCAAATTACGAATGTAAAACAAAAACCAACATATACATTCGAAGTAGTGGACTTTTCATGGGCCGGTCCTCATAGTTTCCAGCTGCTGCTGTCAGTGCATTCAAAATGGCAGGTGTGCTTAACATGTCCATGGCTTACAAGCAACGAAGTGTGATCCGTTTCTATCCAAATCCATTGAGATCCACAGGGAAATACAGTCATCATTTGGGGAAAGGTGTCTGCTTTGAGAAGTGTGAGATTGTGGTGTTCCGGGTTCAAAAATGGCTGTGCAAATCTGCATGACAATGACCGTGCAGGGAGACCGTGTGTATCGGTGACTGATGACAATATTACCCACGTGGATGTGATGGTGAAAGCAGAGCGGCGCGTGCACATCAAAGACATTGCTCAGGAGTTCGACATTTCTTTTGGGAGTGCTTTCGCCATCATTCACGAGTGCTTAGGGTACAGGAAGGTTTCATGTCGATGGGTTCCTAAGCAGTTGGATGACGTGATGAAAGGCAAGCGAATGATTGCTTCTTTGAATCATCTGCAACGATATGCCAAGGAGGGTGATAATTTCCTGGATCGCACTGTTACTGGCGATAAAACGTGGGTACTGCATTACACGCCAAAATCAAAACAGCAGAGTATGGTGTGGAAACATCTGCAGTCTCCTGTGAAAAAGAAATTCTGTACTGCACCATCTGTTCACAAAGTGATGTTAACGGCATTCTGGGATTGTTGTGGACTGCTTGTACTGGATTTCATGCCGCGAGGTGCCACCATCAATGCCGACAGATATTGTTCCACACTGTCAATGCTGCGGGCTGCGATCAGAAAGAAGCACCACAGGATTCTCAATGTTGACAACGTGATCACCTCCACGACAATGCGAGACCGCATGTGGTAAACAAGACCATTGGAGTTTCTAGAGCATCCACCATACAGCCTGGATCTTGCCCCTAGTGATTTCCATCTTTTCAGTCTGCTGAAGAAGTTCCTGGCAGGACAGCGATTCACTTGCGACAACAAAGTCAAGACAACAGTGCGACAGTGGTTCCGTAGTCAGACAGCCGACTTCTACCGCAGCATCGCAAAATTAGTGCGGCGATGGGACAAATGTCTGAACCGACACAGGGACTATATCTACATGTTTAGTTGGCTGTATGTATCTTATGTTACCAGAAAAAAAATAGGGGCAAATACTTTATGATTTGCCCTCGTAGCTGATTGATGCAATCAATCTCAAGTGAAAGTTCAAACATGATTTGGCTATAAATATTTTTTCTCAAAACTTTTAATGCTGTATTTTTAAAACTTAATTACTTTTACAGGTGGTCTGATTCACCCCGAATGATTTGTTAATGTTTATATTAGGTCTTCAGATTTATTCATTCCTTGCCGCCAGTCAGTTACCTGCGCACGATGTCAATACTTTGAAGCAAGTTTATCACCAGTGCATTTGGCAGAGGACTTGAGAAAAATGAGTGGAAGCACTGGATGTAAACAGTTTCAAAGTCACCTTAGTAAAATGGGACTTGTATCGTACCTTTCCGGTATTCACATTTGCAATGTCTTTCGCTTCCGTCTCATAAATTCGCCATCTCAGCATTATGTTGATAGG
Source organism: Deroplatys truncata (assembly GCA_030765065.1). NCBI lineage: Eukaryota > Metazoa > Arthropoda > Insecta > Mantodea > Mantidae > Deroplatys > Deroplatys truncata. The sequence continues at coordinate 194,125,462 of CM060987.1, forward strand.
TAATTCAAATAATTGGAAGGTTTTTGTAGCGTAGAGTATCTCGGCTTAGCACTCAACCATGCAAATTCTGTGATTGGTGGTCACTTTCATCGTGTGCAAAGAACGCACAAAATGTCTAGTGAAAAATAGTTCTGCACTGCCACAGTACATCAACCTGTTTGCAAAGTCGGAAACTCGTGCTGTCCAAGGTTCAATTACATACCTCCCCTTTGAGACAAAGGGCTCAATGAATTAATGACATCATTCATTTAAACTGACTGGCAGCAATGGCTAAATAAACCTGAAGATGTGTATGAAATTATTATACTGTTTTGGTCTTAATGGTTGCTTTTGAATGAAATGAGGTTTTCCTGATGTTTCCTCGAGCAGCTAGTATTCTCAGAGGTCACTGACTACCAAGGGTGCAAGATAGGATAGTATTCTGTTCATGCTGAATGTCTCACATTCCGGGTAGTCCCTGTCTGGGATGGCAGCTATCCTGTATTTCACCAGGTTTACAGCCTCGAAAGAAATAAGTTAGTAACTACCAATAGCCATATTTGTTTCACTCTTTGATTATTTTCCCCTCTGGTGCGAGTGTTTGTTTTTTTAAGTTCTGTGACTCTTGGGCTGGCCAGGTTGGTGGATATAATGTAAGTGATGGACATATTTTTATTCAGCCTGCAAGAAATTATGGATTCAACAATAAAAAGCACATACTTGCCAACTTCCTGAAATTGAAACTCCTATAAAACTTTCCATTGTCCAGCAAAGTGCAATAATTTTGTGCTGACAAGAAATTTAGGATGTGTAAAACATTCAGTGCAGTAAATGTACAAAAATTCCATGTAAAATAAATGGGAATTCATTTAATAAGAATACTTGAAGTCTTGGTAATACTACTACTTTCTGTCACACTTGCTGAAATTCTTCCTGATAGCACTACAGACAGGTATTAAAGCAATGAACATCACTTCCTAGGCTATACACAGATTTCTAGTCAATATTTTACGCTTAACATGAGCTATAAACAAAAACTGTCACAAAATGTAGGAAAGTTGTATCCTGCAGCCATATAACATGAATATAATAAATAATTTATGTAACAGAATTGACAATTCATGTCATCCATTACAGAATGTTCATGCCCATTTATTGCTGGTTACTAGAGGTCACTAGTGGTGCCATCAAATTTTAAATCTGCGGCTCTAGGACTTTGCTGCAACCTAGTGAAGAGGGATCATGATTGTGATGAAGGATATGCACACAGATAAGCTCTGGCCTATAATAGTACTGTATGCCAATTAGCATGGTACATTCAGTCTGTAATCTTAAGTTACAATATAATGCAACAGAATTTAATGCTTTGTCATGTCCATGGTGAAAATCTGTAATGTTTTGAATCCACCCACAAAACCATAAAACCGCCTCTTTTACTGTAAAATTGTAAAAAGGCCTCAGCTCTGTACATTTCATGGGCAAACCCTAAAAGTTGGCAAGCATGTATACACTTTTTAATGAATGCATGACTTTAATTTTTCAAAAATAGTATTTATGGCAAGTTTTGTGAATCTTCATAATCAGCCTAATTTCTCCTTTAAGAGGGTAAAGATTCATGAAATTGTATTGTTTTATCACTCATCATTGTAACTGATTTGTCCCTTGTGATTAAAGGCACCTCTTTATGACAATTAAATTGCTAGGTTCATGTTTTGCTTCAGAAAGCCTTTAGAAAACGCTGAGGAAACTAACACCATGCTGTATCAATAAAATGGTTTTGAAAACAAGATGAGTGTAAATCTCATTCCAGGTACAGAGTAAAGGCTGGTTAAGTAATAACCCATAATACAGTGTGAGCATTCACAGTTATAGGAAACTTACTGCAAGCAGCAACAAAGAGGAGAGGTATTTATGTTCAAATTATATATGTATCTCAATTAGGCATGATACAAACTGTTACTTTTGGGTAACGGTTATAACTGTACATCAACAGTTACACATAACAGTTACCAGTAACAGGTAAGTTGTTTTCATGGCTGTTATCACATTTGTGTTATATTACATTAATGGCTACCAGTAATGATTAGGTGTAACTATGTTTTAATATGAAAGATGTCTATACAGACTTACTTTGTTATTTGATGCACTCTATAAAGAAATTTAGTGGGTGAGGTTAGGCGAGCGGCTACATCTGTGCTGATGCATCTTTGAGTCGAGAAGCTATGAGCGTGGTCAGCACTTGGATGAGTGACCTCCGGCATATGCTACAGAGTGAGCCAAAAGACTCCGAACCACCTGCGCAGTGTTTTTCCTGTATGCGTCCTTGGCGCTCGTTGCTGTCTGCTGCTATCATAGAAAGGCACAGATGAAACCATGCAACATTTTTAAAACTACTGTTAAAGGCTTTACTTACCAACTTTACGAAAGGAGATGCTGAAACTGGCAACCGCCATTGTCCATACATTTTTAGGAAACTATCCATCACCCGCCGTAGTTCACGTTGAGAAATTTCCTGGCGGATATTTTGTTTTAATTCTTCCAAGGTGTGTGGGTTTGTCTTGTACACTTTATGTTTTAAGTTACCCCAGAGGGGTATTTTATGAACAATATTACCGGCTGCACAGTATTTTTCCACTGGGCATGTGGAAATATGATAAAAACATAATGCACTGCTACTATAAACAAAGTTTATATTATACACACAGCGTGTATTTATTTATGACTCATATGTGTTAACTCGGCCAGCTCACCAAGTGAAAGTACGATTTGCAGAAAGATTTCCAGGTGTAAAAGTTCCAGGCTGTACAACAATCCATGAACTTTACAGTAAATTTCAGGCCACAGGAAGTGTTCAGGCTAATAAATCTAAAAGACAGCATTCGGTTCTTACCGAAGAAACATTAGACGACATTGTCATCGTTTGGAAAATTCCCCCCTAAAATTCCATGATGGATAGTTTCTTAAAGAGGTGCCAAAAATGTATGAACAACGACGGTGGCCAGTTTCAGCATTTCCTTTCATAAAGTTGGTAAGTAAAGCCTTTAAAAGTAGTTTTAAAAATGTTGTATGGTTTTATCTGCGCCTTTCTATGATAGCGGCAGACAGCAATGAGCGCCGAGGATGCGGACAGGAAAAACACCACGCAGGTGGTTCGGAGTCTTTTGGCTCACCCTGTATATGGGGCATAACTTAACCCAGCGTGGTTCAGATTCCACATTAAGCTGTATGTCCTCAATGTCCATTTGGATGCATTTCTCCCTAATTAAAACGAAGTTTCCCTAGCTGTATCAACACTTTGATTACTATGATGGTTTATAATCGCAAAATGCATTTGCACTTGCTTCTACATTCCTGCACAGACATTATTGTCTAACATCACGAAAGATGCAGATAATCTCAGGTGTTTACATATATGTAACATTGCGGATAATAAATTAGTAGGCATTTTTCTCGCCAGATTGATAATCCACTCATGATCTCTTGCAGAGGTAGACACTGCATAACGAGTTGATGTAACTAGTTCCTGATAAGCGATACCAATGCACATGCAGTGAGTGACGTCACCCAGACTTTGTAACAGTTTCCATTACTTTAGTAACCGTTATTGGGTAACTAGTTACTTTGTATTCATTACTTTTGTAACTATTATTCAGTGACTAGCTACTGTCTATCTCCGTTACTTCTGTAACCATTACATTAAGGTAACCATTATGCATTTTCTGCTCATCCCTAATCTCTGCGTATAGTACCTGACTGTCAGATGTTACACAGTGTAAAACTAACTGAATAATAATCACAATCAAAATAATAGCAATTTTTAGAGGCCTGAAGGTGCATGATTCCATTAGTCATTCTGTATATCCAGGTTCAATTCCCAGCTATACACTATAAATTTTTTCTTAAATTTTATTTAAAAGATTTCTATAAACGTCCAGAATCTGCTTCTTATATAACAAACATGCACATTTACCCTCAGTATCACACACATCTGGCTTCTTTAGAGTACTATCAGACATTGCCTTTAATGTGTGGTTTAGGGAGATATGCAACCCTAAGGTAAAATACGTTATTTTGAAACCAATGTTGATCAATTTACTCCAATTTCTTCTTGAAAGTTCATAGATATTGTGGCGAGCACATGGAGGTTTAGTTTGGTAGGCCTGACTTGGGACGATCCTCCCAGAATAGGTCGGTAGTCCTATACCTGAAGGATCTACTTATCTCTGGTGGGGTTTGGATCTTTCTAGTAGTTTCTAGAGCTAGCTTTGTGACATATTGGCAGGAAGTAAGAGTGGGAGTAAATAATGTTAAAACAAACGGTATGGCATGATTCAACCTCTTCGCATGTGAACCACTGGAGTGTTAAGAGTGTAGTGTAGGGTGCTCGTGGCAAGGATGGGGTTCGGCTAATTCATCTGTAAAATACTCAACATGTAATTCACAGGTAAAGCATCTTTGTTATTAAATTTACAATGTGTTAAAATTGAAATAACTTGTTTCTGGATTCTCCTTAATGCTCCCAATACACCTATTAAGTTGTAATCCTTAGTTTTGCGTACTTACCAATGTTGTTATTAGCTACGTCCCCCTGTTTGCCCTAGCCCCACATATGATAAACCTAGTGAATTTTGTAAATTAGTCTATGGCCATGACAATATGTTCATCATACATTTAATGTATCTAGGGTGGATTTGATAATTTTATATAGCTGTATTTAAATGAAACTAAATGAGGGAGATTTCGACAACAGAGAAAATCATTTGAACGATAGCATTTAAAACACAAATTTTGATCCTTAAATAACTATAAATGATAGTGCAGTATTTGCAATGGTCACATGTGAATTCATCATTGCCATTATCACACATGCCACGCCAAACCATTTTTGCTACTCTCCCATATACTGGGTCCAAGGTACTACTCCAACACCGTCATCCTAATAATATCCACTACATACTGCAAAATAGTTATTTAGATTGTTCAGCTGATCAGGTGAACTGGGTCACGCCCATACCATTACGTCAAGCACTGATAGCCTTATTTTTGCGGAGAAGCCCTACCTTTTGTTTCTTAGTTTCCCTGAGCTGCTACTTTAGTTTTCGGATGTTATAACAGCTGATTTTTGATTGTAAAGATCTCTCACAATCACTGTCGGGATCACACAATGATGGCCAACAATGACAGACTGTCTCAAATACATTATATTTTATAGTAGCTTCAGGTCTCCTCCCTCTTTCTAACCTCTCTAGAATATGCACCAAAAGTTTGTACCCTGTATCTTAATTAAAAAACACATCAAACTAAAATAGATTATGTACCAAATATTATAGTTTGTATAAGACTGGCATGATACTAACCTATCCTTGTGCTTGGTTTGCAAATATTTATGTAAATAGCAAATTCCAATTGCAATAATCAACCATAACCTGACAATAAACATGCAATAAATATGTCACATGTAGCTCATGCTTTTTCCGATAGGATTAAATTTGACAGTGGTTAAATTTGTTAAATGAGTCGAAATTTTCCGTGAGTCCAGATCTCTCTAAACCATCTTATGAATGCAAGATAAAACAAAGACTAACTTCAACACTTTTCACCCAAAAAATTTCCAGTTTTCACAGGAATGTCTGTCTTGGCAAAGCCTCCTTGTAAGCTACACATAAAAATATCAACAACTACCGTTAAATGTAATGATCCTCTACATCATTAATTTAATGGATACTAAGAATTAAGAATCATCAGGTAAAACCAAACCACACGCAATGTGCAATACAATTTCAATTAATCTTACCGGCAACTGACGTTGGTGAAGATGGTGCACTCGTTATCATTCTGAGAAGGAAACAAAACAACAAATTAGAAAACTGATCAAAATTGTGCAGCAGAACCCTATTGGGAGTAACAAAAATTTGTCACTGAGATTTCACCAGAAATAACAATACAATACAAAATAAGCATTACTGTTAGGGAAAGGTCCATGTGCGTGCATGCGTGTGTAAATACCAAACTTGGTATTTATGTTCAATATATTCCTAAGATACGACACAAAGATTATCAAGAAAATCTCCCCATTCCAAACTACCCTTTACATAGAAAATATTTATTACTTTCAGAAAAATGGCTCTTAACAATTTTGATTGATGTATCAATCTTTAAGATATTTATGTTGGAAATAAAATGTATTTTCTGGGAATAGTGACAAAATATTAAAAAATCTGATGTGTTACACTCACATGGCTTTCTCTACTCTTGTACAAACTCTTTTTACAACACTCAATCTCCATATACTTATGTTAATTGAGATATCCAGATGTTAATCTTATTGCTAATTTTCTTGTAGATGCAAGGGGAATTGCTAGGCTTTAAGCGATAGTCAAATATTTTAAGAGGTGGTTGCTATGTGGAGTATTCCATTTTCTTTGCAAATCCAGTACATTAAAAAAATATCTGATGTGTTACACCCACATGACTTTCTCTACTCTTGTACAAACTATTTTAACAAACGCTTATTCTCCATCTGCTTCATGTTAATCGAGATGTTAATCTTATTGCTAATTTTCTTGTAGATGCAAGGGGAATTGGTAGCCTTTAAGCGATAGTCAAATATTTTAAAGCTGGTTGCTATGTGGAGTATTCCATTCTCTTTGCATTACCAACACAATATATATAAAAAAAAAAACTAATTCCCATTTGAGAAAAAGTATATTAGAAAATTTAAGGGAATAACAAGCAATATCTCGAAAATGGTTCACTCAATAAAAAAATGCATATGACATAAATTGTGTATTTTAACACCCTCTACATTTTTGTGTAGTAAAATTTTGTCTATTTCTTATGGTTTACCAGTTATGCAAAAGTCGTTCACAATGAAAAATACTTTTGGAGACATTCCCAGAAAATTCAAGATATACATTTTGTTTGTCATGAAAGTATCTTAAATATATGATATTTTAATCAAAACCGTTAGCCATTTTTGAGAAAATTAAAATTTTCGAAAAATGTTCCATGTAAAGGGTAATCTTGGGTGGGGGGATTTTCTTGAAAACCTTTGTGTTGCATATCTGGAAGATACTGAACCTAAATACGAAGTTTGGTGTTTATCCGACTGTTCGTTTCCGAGTTATGCTGTTCACAGACACACAGTCAGACAGACACAAGGACATGTTTCCAAAAATGCTTGTTTTGGATTCAGGGGGCCTCAAAACATATATATTGGGTGAAATCTCGGTATCGAACTACTATACGTAGTAGAGAAAGTAAAAATTTGAACCAATAATGACGGATATCTCAGAAATTGTTGATGCAAAAAAGGTTATTTCAAATAAATTATGAGTTTTATGGAGTTCTAAATTTTTTTTATGTATTAAGCTTTTGTCTTTTATAATTTATCCGGCAATCAAAATTATACAAGATTCCTGAATGAAAAGGACCACCAGCTACTCCCATGAAATTCAACATATAAATTTTATTTATGATGTAAAGATCTTAGATAAGGTAAAACTTTTAGAGCCATTTTTTTTAAAAAAAATTAGGGAATTTTCTTGGAAATCTTGTCACATCTTTGGAAAATATTGTTTGATATTTATGCAACATTTACTTTTTGGATTATGCTGTTCTCTCTCTCTCTCTCTTTCATGCAGCTGTTAGCTGTTTCTAAAAATGCTTTTTTTTTGGTTTCATGGGGCCTCAAACATGTATTTCTAGAGAAATCTTTACATCAAATCTTTGGGTAGAATATAGTATCTTCTCTAGCTACAAGGTACAGAAGTTGGAGTTGTGTCCTGCATAATATTAAAATGAGCTCAAGAGAATTATTACTTACTTGCTATTGCTTGTCGGTGATTTTGGAGACTTGGGTGAGCTCTTTTTAAGAGTATATGTACCCCTCTGACAGTCAGTGGCTAGTTTGTCTACTATCGCCTCCAACTCAGCGTAAACCTGCAGATGAAAGAATATTCAGTGAAACAAGAATACACATAATTTATATCATTATGTAAAAAATGGAATCCGAAATATAACAGTAATCTACAAAAATTTATGTACTTCACCTATGTGAAATCCCCTTATATGTTATCTGGGTATCACAGAGAAATAAGAGCTGTATTTGCAGGAAATAATTAGAAAAATGTAAAATTACAGTAAATTACATGCTTTTAACTTCATTTCCAGCAACTAGTGAGGGGCCAACTCAACATTTTACAGTATCGTTTGGTAAATGATAGTTTCCTGTTTGGGATTTGTAAAAAGATGAACTGTAGTTGTAGCAATGAAAATAGGTTTTATTTGATTGTATGGTTGTATTTAGTTCTGCAATGTATTAGAATGATGTTCAGGGCACAGATGCAAACACTCAGTTTTCATGTGATGCAGAAGGGAATTTTAGGTGTAAAAGTAATCAATGAAGTTATGTAGATTGCATAATTATTAATTGCTCAGTTTACTTGTAATGTATATTGTGTATCATGGCTGTGCTGTGTTAGGTTATGTTCATTGAAATATTACTATAATTTCCTAAATTGAACTGGCGTGCTGAAATACAATAGCAATTTGACTTAAATTGTTTTTAGTCGAGTGTATGAATAAATAAATGCATATAAAATCCAAACATGCTCTTCAGGTTTTGTAATATTTTTCTACTTTGATTTATCTTTTGTTTCTATTTATCCACAATCACAACAAATGGTTTACATCATTTATACCAATTATTTGCAATATTCACTGTGCGGTGTCAATAAGAAAAATTCAACACTAAATGGTTCAATCTATGGGAATGTTTTTATTTTATTTTTTTAAATGGATTCCAAGAATAGTCAAGTGAGAGAAAAAAATATCAGACACGTCTTCATGTATCATGTAGAGTATTAAAACTTTAGCAGTAGCAACAGCGTCAATACTGTAACGGTATTAATGTTACAAATGTTGTGTGTTTACTTCACGCGTTGCCATCTTGTGACGTCACTCCTTTGTCTGGTTCGTAGCTCCCTCTGGCGTAGCAATTTGTATCAGTTTTAAAATAATTCACTTTAAATGTTCTCCGGCTAGCTATTTAGGTCGACATTTAACTCTTGCAGGGTGTGAATCGGAAAGGAATCTTTTATCCAGAAATTATACTGACGAAGAAATTGGTTTTATAATTTTTATTGCCAAACACGTTCACAAACACTTTTACATATTAATCTGGATACTCGCCAAACTGAAACTGTTTGTAATAACTTCTTATTTATCACTTTTAACTCGCATACTTCAACTTTATGTATTTTTTTAACTGTATAATACTTTATAAGAATTCTCTTAATTCTGCTGCGCGTAACTTGACAAAATGAAGGACTGGCTGACGATGTGTAGTGTACACAAAATTTTGATGAACTGAGCCACAAGCTACCTCGGGCCTGGCTTATTTATACGCTTGCCTCAAGATACGCCTAAAGATTATAAATGAACTGCTATTGGCTAATAAAACGCGCCAACATTAGCGTCTATTTTAATATCCAATGAAAACCACTAATAAATATTACTTTTAGGGAAACATTCCAGAAGCTTCTAAACGGAAAAAACGCGCGAAACATTACGTAACTTCCTGGTTACCGGTAATGATAAACAACTCACCCCCTTGCTGCATTATTGCGTTATTGTTGACAGTTTCAGTAAAGCCGTATATTATTATTTACCAATAATAATTACAATTAATAAACCTCTGAAATCAATGTCACATAAAAATACATATTCATATTACTATCATTAATTACATCTGAGTAATTTGTGATACAAATTACCGTATCATATGCCCCACTAGAAACATAATTATAAATATTTATAACTTGTTTAGAAATTTTAAAATTGTGTTTTTAGTCTCCTAAATCTTGGAACACACGTTATCACTTTCACTTAACACTTCACACGCATTTAACACACGACATGTTTTTCCCCTATCTCGCCACTACTTACTGGCTCTGGTTTAATTAATTTAGATATTAATCTGACATCACAAGAAAAATTTTTTTTTTTTTTTATAGCAAATACTTTATCCTAAATTATTTAATCACTGCTACCAAATTGTTTACTTTCTTAAGTTGTTGACAAAAATTTATCAATTCAAGAATTTTGTATAATTATTAAGCATATTTACCAAAATATTCACCCTCTACATATATTTACATCTCTTAAATCTAGACAATGTTTCACCTTTTCTGTTTGCTACATAAGTATTTGTTTTGAATTATTTTTACCATTTTTGTTATTTTGTTCTTTATTTTAACAATACTCTTGGAATTGTATTTACGTACCTTTACTTTTAATATCATATTAAATTTCAATCATTGCATTCTTAATTTTTTAAATCTTGGAATTGTATTTACGTACTTTTACTTTAATATCATATTAAGTTTCAATTATTACCTTCTTCTTCTTTTCAAATATTGTTACAGTTACTAAAAATTTAATTATATATATATATATATATTTTTTTTTTAAACATTTCTCTGTCTGTCTTTTTTTTTTTTTTTTTTATAATTTATTTCTCTTTTAAAATGGCATATATAAATAGTTAACCCTCTTACGTTCCAATACATTTCTCTGCAAGTCGTCTTTAACTATCCAGCATTTACTTTACATCTCATTGCTATTTACCCTCCTGGATCAAATTGTGTGTGGCTATACATTACTCGTAGCCGTAACCTAACCTTCAAATTGTTGTTCATGAATAACCTCTTGTATTCATTTGAAATTTCATCACATGATAACATTTGAACACAATCTACAGTTTCTTGAACAACACATCTTTTAACAACTTTCATTTTCAATTCTTTTACTATCTCTTTAATTTGAGAATACTCTGACAAATCTGTACTAAACTGTACTGGACTGGAGTTTTCAATTTGAACATCTTGGTACAATTTATTTCTTTGCATTTCTGATTCTTTTTGTATTTCTGATATCTCCGCTCTGAAATTAACTTGCGCCTCATTTACATCTACATTCCTAACCTCTTTTATCTCTCTTACCTCACTTGTAATACTACTCATTTGACTTCCTAACTCTGTACATTCTACATTAACCTCACTTTTAGTATTAACCTCACTTTCTTTGTTATCTTTTTCCCTACTCATGTCTAACATTTTCTTTGAAACTTCACCTATTTCATTTGCTATCATTTCTTGATTTTCATTTTTCATTCTAATCATACTACTATCTAGCTCCATGAATTTCTTTTCAATTTCTTCCCTGTTTTGTTCTAAGCTTTTACCAATATCTTCCCTCAATTCTCTCTTATTCTGATCTAGTTTTTGTTCTAAACTCCTATCAATATCTTCTCTTAATTCCCTATTATTCTTTTGCATATCTTCCCTTAATTTCTCATTACTCTGAGTTAATTTTTCTAATTTCTCATTATTCTTTTGCATGATGTCCAATCATCCGTATAGTCTGTCGTTCCTTTTGTTTCTGGAATCTGCGTCTTGTAGATCATTTTACTGCTGCTTTCGTTCCACGTCCTAATTATGCTGATCCTTTCCTGGTCACTTCGCCCCACGTCCTTTCCTGGTTATCACGCCCTACGTTCTGGGTGCCAATTTGATGCGGTATTAATGTTACTGTGTTTAACATTATTGTTGCCCCCACGTTTGGGAGCCAATATGCGACGGTCGTTGCTTGTTTACGTAATATGTTTTTGTGTATTTGTATTTGTTAGCCCCACATTTGGGAACCAATTTGCAAGAGAAATTGCTTTACGTAATGTTGTTTACATCAGTGTTGAAGCCATCTTGTGACGTCATTCTTTGTTTGGTTCGTAGCTCCCTCTGGCGTAGCAATTTGTATCAGTTTTAAAATAATTCACTTTAAATGTTCTCCGGCTAGCTATTTAGGTCGACATTTAACTCTTGCAGGGTGTGAATCGGAAAGGAATCTTTTATCCAGAAATTATACTGACGAAGAAATTGGTTTTATAATTTTTATTGCCAAACACGTTCACAAACACTTTTACATATTAATCTGGATACTCGCCAAACTGAAACTGTTTGTAATAACTTCTTATTTATCACTTTTAACTCGCATACTTCAACTTTATGTATTTTTTTAACTGTATAATACTTTATAAGAATTCTCTTAATTCTGCTGCGCGTAACTTGACAAAATGAAGGACTGGCTGACGATGTGTAGTGTACACGAAATTTTGATGAACTGAGCCACAAGCTACCTCGGGCCTGGCTTATTTATACGCTTGCCTCAAGATACGCCTAAAGATTATAAATGAACTGCTATTGGCTAATAAAACGCGCCAACATTAGCGTCTATTTTAATATCCAATGAAAACCACTAATACATATTACTTTTAGGGAAACATTCCAGAAGCTTCTAAACGGAAAAAACGCGCGAAACATTACGTAACTTCCTGGTTACCGGTAATGATAAACAACTCACCCCCTTGCTGCATTATTGCGTTATTGTTGACAGTTTCAGTAAAGCCGTATATTATTATTTACCAATAATAATTACAATTAATAAACCTCTGAAATCAATGTCACATAAAAATACATATTCATATTACTATCATTAATTACATCTGAGTAATTTGTGATACAAATTACCGTATCAATACACACAAAATTATCAAAACAATATTTCTGTATTTATACTCAGTACTGAAACACACACCACATTATTTGTGGCATTTATTCTAAACACTTGTATAACAAGTTCAAACTAAACAATTGAATTTATGAATACTGTTGCTGCCACAAATCCAACTATACGCAATATAACCTCCAAAATTCACTATGTACTATTATAACCTAAATTAATAAACCATTTCTATTATGCTTAATTTACTTATTTTTGTTTTGTTACTTAATTTATGCAGTGATATTAATTTTATTAACTGGCATTTATTGTGCAACTTAATTAACATAGGAGGGGAAAAGTTAAAACTTATGAACAAATTAGTATTACTGTACGAGGATCACCGTGAAAGTTTTGAGAATGGGCAACAATGAGTTGTGGTATGCCAAGGCTTTAGATTTAAGTTCAGATACTAATGTGTAAGCCTAGGTGTGCTCCAACAATGTGCAGCATCAGCACTTCCGTATATCTGCACATAGGTGTTGCTGTGCCATATGCTGGGATAGATTTGCTATGACTTTTAAGTTGGTTTAGCAGAGAGAGAATGCCCTGAAAGAGTGCATCACGCATTTGGGGATTTTTGCCATTCACAATTTATCGATAGCTTGCAGCGTTTAGAGGAGGAAGGGATTCCTTAAAGATGAAGACCACGCAGGACAACCAGCTACAGCAGCAACAACAAATGAAAATGTAATGAAAGGAGAGTGCATGTTGCGGGAAGATCATTGTTGCACATAGTATCAGATTCCAGAAACCGTGAACACAATTCTTAAAGGAAAGCTTCATGCCAGGCAGCTCTACAGTCACTGGATTCACCCTACAACCTCACAAGTGAGCACAAACAGGCAGGTGTGCAATGGTGCCAGGAAATGTTAGAAACATTTGTTGGGGTAAGATCCAAAAACATATTTAACATTGTAACAGGTGACGAAAGCTGGACATACCAGTGTGATCCAGAAACCAAGCAACTGTCAACAATCTGAGATTTTGCAGGAGAGGATCCTAACAAAAATGAGGTAAGCAAGAGGCGTCAGCAAGAATATGATCTGTTTATTCTTCTCCACTAATGGCCAAATTGTGACAATTCGGCTTGAGAGACAAAAGACTGTCACTGCCAGATGGTACACCACAAAATGTCTGCCAAAAGTCTTCAATGAACTGAGAACAAAACATCCTAAGACTGGTGTGTGTGTGTGTGTGTGTGTGTGTGGAAAATTTGTTGCAACACAACACCACCTCTGCCCACAGTGGACAACCCAATTTCTGCAGGACTTGGAGGTCAAATATTTCTCCTGTCCTACATACAGTTCAGATTTTGTCCCATGCAACATTTTTCTATTCCCCAAACTAAAAGAAAAAAAAAATCGAGGTTAACGATTTGAATCACCTGAAGGTGCAATAGCTGCTTACAAAGAACGTATTTGCACTCTTTACAAAGAAGAATGGCATTCGACATACAAAGTGGTTTGTATAGAATGCAAAGGAGAATACTCTGAAAAGATGCAATAATCAGATCTAACTTTTAAAAATTTTATTGCATTCATTCTCTGAACTTAAGAGTGATCCTCGTATACATAAAAATTCAATTCTCATAGCTGTTCTTCATGGATTTTTTCATTCATACACATGGATGGAAAGATAGACAAAGCAATGCTAATGGGATCTCTGTAGTCATGAACACATCTAAAAAGGATCCAATTTCCAATACAAGAAGGTAAGTTTTGTTTTCTTTGATTTTTACTTACCTTTGCTGTTTCCGCATGAAAGACCTGTTCAGCTGCAAACAGTGTCTGTAAATTGGTGACTAGGAAGAGCACCCTCGAATCATATAGTGCCGGAAGTTCGTCATGCAGTTCTGAGTTGAGCATTTCATATGTCCTCTTGGCCTCCTCCAAGGACTCTCTTGCCTTGGCAATCTTGATTTCATCCCGTTTTTTGGGATTACCCTGGAGTGACTGGAAGTTGTGGCGTTGGCTGTCATAGTCCACAAGCTTTCGGCCACGCTTGTCTATCTTTTTCTGTAAGTTTAAACATTCATTAGTTTACTGCCAAACAAATTAATAAGACTAGCAGATAAAGATTACAGTATTATCATTTATTTGTGTTAATAGTTCTAAAAGTTATTTTATCTTTACTAATTCAGAAACCCTCAAATTGATTCTGATAATTCTTTTATTATTCTTCCCGATAGACACAAGCTATAAGACAGGTTCCAAATGACTACTATATCAAAATGGATTTACAACGTATGGATGTTAGAATATGAAAATGTTGGAGTTACAAAACAACAAGCTTGCAAGAAGCCTTCTCTTTTCCTTGGGAACACTATGAAGTAGAAAACAGTTGTTGTTACTCCACAGAAAATGTGTGAAAAAGTAAGCTGCAGATATTTCATTCCAAGCAATACACCACGTGGCCATAATTAAAGAGGGGGTGTTTGAGGGGTCATAAGTAACAGTAGTGAGGCCAAATAACTTTGAATTTGGTGTACATATGTTTCAGACAATGGGGATTTCATTCTGAGAAGAACAACAAAAAAAATTCCAAAAAATCGCTACCAGAGGATGAAATGGCACTGTATGGGGAGTGAAGGAAGCAAAATGTTACTGTGCTGCCTTGAACATGTTCAACAAACTGCTCTCTCTGAATCGCATTGTCCATTACAGAACGTAGTGCATACCCATCTTGAGGCAGTATTTTTAACACTTAAATGATTTCAGTTTAATTATATAATATATAAATTCAATAACAGCCAACCTTAAAGCAATATGTGTATGCAACAAGATATAAAAAGTGTATACTACAGTCATTGTATATGTTTATATTATTGTATACATGTTCAATAATGTTATGTGAATGTGTTACGTAATTTAATAATGTAGGAGCTGTGAGAATAATAGGTTAAAAGTTGCTAACAATGAGGTAACTTTGAGGCAATAATGTGTAAGAAAGTTTAATAATGCTACTAGTCATTATTGGAGCAACAATAATGTAAATTTTGAGACAGTTTATAAAATAGCCAATCAACAACCAGAAAAAAGCTTAAGTTAAATAAAAGTATTCTACTGGATTAGGAATAGCCAATCAGAGACTTGAAATACAGAAATTTACAAATTTAGGCAGTAGAAATCAAGTCAGTTGCTTGTAGACAGCGCTCATAACTGGTTGAGTAGCTTATAGACAGTGTTCCTAACCGGATGTGAGATGTTCCTCGAGAAATTTAATACGTATTCAGTGCGAGACGAAAATAGTTTACGTGTTAAAAAGTGCAAGTAATTAACAAAAGAATCTCACAGCTCTCTATATCAGTGAAGTGTTATTGAAATCGTGTCAAGCATTAATAAAAGGAGTGAAGTAAAATTATAATCTGTGTAAGCCTACATTCTTCAGTCGCACCACTCCCTGCTAAGACATTCATGTCTCTAAAAAGTAAATACTGACGCAGCCGAGGCAAACATAAATATATAATATTTAAAGAAACAGTCAAATTACAAAGTTAATATTTTTAAACTTGGGACAAAGGCCACCGGAAAGTACATTTTTGGGGCGAAGGCTACCTGAAACTTTTTACCATACGTGCGGTTGCAACTACTTCAAGTTCGGGTCCCAACAGTCGAAATATAATACACTTTCTTCAAACTGGCTTTCCATACGTAGCCACAACAAAACTTCTTCAAATTGGCTCCCAAAGCGTGGGATAAATAACAATATAACAAACCTTCTTCTTCAATCTAACTGTCTCACATGAAGTATTATGTGCTCCTTTAAAGTTGCTAATTTATAATGACAATTAAAAATATTTATTTTTAGTATTTACAAAACTGCATTAATATTTGGAGTAAAATTAGTAGTAGAACAGTTTTTTTTTTGAATGACTTAAATCCTCCTCTGTATAGAAGGTAAGAATGAAAAGGTACCTTTCTAATGCTAACTTGAATTTACTTTTATTAGTTTTCAGTTCTTTATATATGATAGAAGTGAATTAAATAATACTATGCCATTGTAGTAAACTCGTTTTTGGAATACCTGTAGGTTATTGCTTGGCCTGTGTAAGTCCTGCCTGTGTCTGGTTGGTTTGTTTGTTGTGCATATCTGAATTTTTTATGAACATTTCTGGGTTGTCGACTACAATTAAAAGCACAAATGCACTCACAGGCTAATAGTACAATTCCAAAAGTTTTGAATAATTGTTTACAATGAGTCGACTGTTTTACAACTGTCATTATTCTTATTACCTTTTTTTTGCAAAAGAAATATTTTTTCTGTATCTACTGAATTTCCCCAGAGTGTTAATCCATAAGTTATAATTAAATGAAAATAAGCAAGAGAAAGAAATCATAATAACTATGCTTCAGAACAAGAAAGGGTTTAATAAACAGAACTACTTATGCACAAAGATGTGATTTATACAGATCATAAAATTCTATATACTGTTTAAATTATAAAAATTGCTTTAAATTAACAACCCTTTAAGAACTATTGTCAAACATCAAATGCTCTTTTTTTTTTTTTAAAATAAAATAATTTATTTACTTAATTTTTTTCCTCCACTGTTACATATCTTTCATCATGATTTTATTTAATTTTTTAAACAAGACATTCCAAGCCACTAACTCACAAGGAAGTCATTAAGAGAGTGTTACACTTATTTTCTTAATCATAAATAATGTTAATTGTACAACTTACCCTCATTTCAGGGAACTGGCTCTGGTATGTGTTGAGCGGTATCAGAACCTGGTCCCCTAGCTTGTGACTGAAGTCCTGCCATAACATCTCTATGCTCTGTGCTTGGACATACAATAGATCATGACCCACCCAGTTGCTCTCGTAGATTTCATTCAGGGAGTCAAAAAGTGTCTTACTGGCTGCCTGCACCGCTGCAAAATATCAAACCAGCATGTCATGACAAACAAATCTGTATCAACATTCTAAAAAATCTCACGTGTTACATTCACATGTTTCTCTAACCACTATTGCTTATTTTTCTATTTATTTCATGCATGTTAATTGAGATAATCATTTGCAGAAATAGTTTCATTACTATTATTATTTTTAATGTCCTTTAACCTGGTAGGTCATATCATACAATAAATGAAATGGGTGAAATAATGCTCAAATGAGCCCCGGTCCATAGAGCTTAAAAGTACTCAACATCTGTCTTCTAAGGATAAGGGAAAATGCCTGTAAAAAAGCTTTATCCCAGTAACTAACCCTAATCTAGATTCATCCTTGGGACCTCTTGAATGTGGGACAGACATGCTACCCCCCACACCACAGAGATGGGCTTTCATTATTTTGTTGGAGGTACAAGAGGGATACAGGAGACTGAAGTGATAGTTAAATGTTTAAAAAGTAGATCTCCATATGATGTTATGAGAAATAATGGTGGCCCTATCACTTTAAAAAAATGTGTGTTGGAAAATTGAAACCATGAGCAACAAATATCCTTGAATTGGTTAAGGGGGGTGATGGGTGAAATTTCTATTTTGCACAATTTTAAAGCTACATATTTTTTTTTTTTTTGTACACATATTTGGGATGTTATGTGAAACTATCTGACAGAGTTTCATTTTTCTATATTAATTAGTTTTTGAATTGCTGAACATTTTATTTCAAAAAATTTTCAAATTTCAAAATGAAATACACTCCACACTTTTTTGAAAAAAAGGTTTGAATTTCTTTTTACAAAACCAGAAACTCATTTATAAAAACTTGACACATGGGTTTTGTAAAAACTTAACTGAAAGGGAAATTAAAAAAAAAAAAAAAAATGACCCGTATAGCAAAAATTTCAAAGTTTTTGCTATCATTACACACATTTTATTTTTTATCTCAAAAAGTACTAAGTTAATCTTGAATTCCATGCATCAGTTTTTTGTTATGCTTTATAGAATGTAAAGTAAAAATTTTAGCCCTCTAAAATTTAATTTGTGGATGTAAATTTGTTTTGAATGAATAAAAGTCTAGCAAAAGTTAGTGAGGAAAAATGAGTTTAAAAGTTTGCGTGCATTAACCAGAAATAACTTACAGACCTTCCCAGAAGTGCCCTGCTTAGATGTGTAATTTGTACACTTTTTTACTTTCTCTACTACGTATAGTAAGTACGGAAAGTATTGTATTCCACTCAAAAATTTGATACCGAGATTTCACCGGAAATACATGTTTTGAGATCCCCTGAATCAAAAAAAAGCAATTTTAGAAACATGTCCGTATGTGTGTCTCTGTGTGTGTGTGTGTGTGTGTGTGTGTGTGTGTGTGTGTGTGTGTGTGTGTGTGTGTCTGTAACAGCATAACTCAGAAACGAACAGTCGGATAAACACCAAACTTGGTATTTAGGTTCAGTATCTTCCAGAGATGCGACACGAAGGTTTTCAAGGAAATCCTCCCACCCCAGATTACCCTTTACATGGAACATTTTTCGAACATTTTAATTTCCTCAAAAATGGCTAACGATTTTGATTAAAATATCATATGTTTAAGATATTTTCATGATAAATGAAACGTATATCTCGAATTTTCTGGGAATGTCTCCAAAAGTATTCTTCATTGTGAACGACTTTTGCATAACTGGTAAAACATAAGAGATAGACAAAATGTTACTACACAAAAAATGTAGATTGCATTAAAATACACAATTTATGTCATATACATTTTTTTTTGTTGAGTGAACCATTTTCGAGATATTGCTTGTTATTCCCTTAAATTTTCCAATACTTATACTTTTTCTCAAATTCGTTATTCATTTTTTTTATGTCCTGGACACGCAAAGAGAATGGAATGCACCACATAACAACCAGCGCTTAAAAGATTAGACTATCGCTTAAAGTCTACCATATTCCCCTTGCATCTACAAGAAAATTAGCAATAAGATTGACATCTCGATTAACATGAAGCATATGGAGAATAAACGTTTGTAAAAATAGTTTGTACAAGAGTAGAGAAAGTCATGAGAGTGTAGCACATCAGATTTTTTATAGTAAAATTTTGTCTATCTCTTATGGTTTACCAGTTATGCAAAAGTCGTTCACAATGAAGAATACTTTTGGAGACATTCCCAGAAAATTCGAAATATACATTTCATTTGTCATGAAAGTATCTTAAACATATGATATTTTAATCAAAACCATTAGAGCCATTTTTGAGAGAATTAAAATTTTCGAAAAATGTTCCATGTAAAGGGTAATCTGGGGTGGGGAATTTTCTTGAAAACCTTCGTGTCGCATCTCTGGAAGATACTGAACCTAAATACCAAGTTTGGTGTTTATCCCATTGTTTGTTTCTGAGTTATGCCGCACACACACACACACACACACGCACGCACGCACGCACGCACGCACGCACACACACGCACGTTTCCAAAAAGGCTTTTTTTGGATTCAGGAAGTCTCAAAACATGTATTTCCGGTGAAATCTCGGTATCGAATTTTTGGGTGGAATACAATACTTCCCCTACTTACTATACATAGTAGAGAAAGTAATAAAGTGTATGCAACAAATCTCATATTGGAAGAACTAAAAGAAAATGTCAGGCAAAAATTCACTCAATTTTAGTTATTGAACTCTCAACTGTAATGATAACTTGCTGAGAAGATGCCAGAAATGTATGGATAGAGAGGGACAACATTTCCAACATCTCTTATGATAAGGTATTGCTTATTATCATTTAACTGTAACTATGAGAATGTGAGGCAGTTGTGGGGATATTACAGCTATTTCGGCAAGAGTCTGAGCTGCAGTGACTGCCTGCGAGCTGCTGTGCAGTGGCCACAACTGTGTATTCATTGGACATAACTTGTGTATTTGCAAAATTTACGTTTTTTGTGCAGTAAGCTACTGCCTATCACTAAATGATTTAGCAGTTATCTATATTAATATTATAAAGAGCAAAAATTTGTATGTGCAGAAAAACTCAAAAATCATAAACCGATTTTGACAATTCTTTCACCATTGAAAAGCTGAAAATTCGTTCTAATGGGCATACAGCTATTAAATACCCAATTTCATTTCATAAATTACTAAAAAATTAAAAAGGATTTACAAAGCCCTTTTTCTCGAATACAAACACACTGGATTTACAGAAGAACCTACTTGCAAAGTTCTTGACTTTTACTCGAGAATGCCATGGAATAGAAAATAGTAGTTATTACTACACAGAATATGCATATAAAATAAGACAAATGCCATGGATATTTCATTCCAAGCAATATAGATGTTCACGACTTAGCAATCAACACATGCAAAAGAAGAGAGAATTGAATCTGTTTATAACGCAATGATACACATGTGATAACAATGCCAAAAAATGTTAGTAACCCTCATGTAAGAAAATCTTGCTTTAATTTGTGAAAGTGTGCCCAAGCAAAATCTGGCTTTTAGCTACATGCAGAGATCTAGGATGATTTAAGCAGTCTCAATTCATGCCTATATATTTAAAATAAATAGGCAGTTATGTCCTTTAGTTGAGCCACTTTATTTACTCCATTTAAGGCTAAATAAGTTAAATAAAAAGTTTAATATCTGGTATGTCCTGGATTCCATTATGATTGTATTGCGCTTCTAATGATAATAAAAATTTAAAAAGTGATGCAATACATTCATGTGACTTTCTCTATACTATATTGTTTATTAGTGTGCATAAAACTATTCTTACTAAAGCTTATTTTTCTATCTACTACATTTTAATCCAAATAAATCTTTGCAGAAATAGCTGCAATACACATTTCGTTATAGATACAAAGAGAACAGTGATAGTCAAATGTTTAACAACTGGATGCTATATGCCAGCCTTAAAATTCCATACTGTTTCCATGCAATCATGAGAAACAACTGAATGTTGACAAGAGTATAAAAGAATGGCTAAGTATTGAACAATTTGAACCATTAGTAACAGATATCTCAGAAATGGTTGATGCCACAAAAAAAGTTATTTGAAATAAATTGTGTGTTTTAAAGAGATCTACACTTCTTATGTAGTATGCTTTCATCAATTGCTTCAAGTTTACCAGTTATACCAGATTATACAAAATTCCTTTCGAATGAAGAGGACTTCAAAGACTGTTCCCTGAGAATTCAAGATATACATTTTATTTGTCATGTAAATATATTTTATATATGGTATTTTAATCAAAATCATTAAGGCCATTTTTTAGAAAATCATAAATTTTGAAAAATGTTTCATGTAAAGGGTAGTTTGGGGTGGGGGAGATTTTCATGTTGCATCTTTGGAAGGTACTGAACTTAAATGCCAAGCCTGGTGTTGATCTGACTTTTCATTTTTGAGTTATGCTGTTCACAGACAGACAGACAGGCAGGCAGGCAGGCAGACAGACACAGGAACACACAGCCATACATGCACACACACCTTTTTTCTAAAACTGCGTTTTTGTATTCAGGGGTCTCAAAGCATGTATTTCTGGTGAAATCTCGATATCAAATTTTTGGGTGGAATGCAATACCTTCATTATATACCTACTAGGTACACGGTAGAGAAAGTAACACAAATAAAAAACAGTGTATTTATTTACTCCTGGTAGTTTGCATCAAATTACATATATATTTCATTGCAATATGTTTTTAGCTAGCAAAGTTTTAAAGCCATAGCCTCGATTTGAAGGTCTTTATTTTAACTACCCTTAATTTTGCACATTTAAACCAACTGAACATTTTTTGACAACTTTTTTCAAACTCTTGTGTATAAAATTGCAAATTCATATGTGCAATGGTTCACCTAATAATTCAAAGTTTGTAGCAGGCTCTCCATCTAAACTACCCTTAATATTTTTACAATATGAACAACATTTAAAATATGTTGACAACTGTTTTTTTTAAACTCCCATTTAAACTCAGAATACTGCACTTGCAGTGGTTGCCAACATTTTTCGTGGGTACAACAAATGGACAAAGTGATGTTAGAAATGCATGCACCTAAAAACTGATTTCTGTTATGAAAAATAAAAATTATTGGGAACTTTTGTACATAACACGACATTTTTATTAATGATATGTACCTAAAAAGAATTTCTGCAAAAGTGTAAATAATATAGATTAAGATTTTATAATCATTTATTTCAAAATTATAGGTATTAGCATTTGGTGCAATTTCCAGGTCCCAGAAGATGTGAATATTAAAATTTGACTCCTACGGTCAATCAAGCAACATATTTCATCACCATGCAGGGCTGTATTTAAAGGGGGGGGGGTTCCTAGGGTTCAAACCCCCCCGAAACTTCTGACAGTTTTATTTATTTAAATTCATAGCAAACCAATATGGGAAAATGTCGTTAGATAACAGTAGGTCTATTGCTAGTAGCACATTTACAAGAAAAAGTGAAACTTAATATCGTCGCCTTACATAAGTAAGGTGACCATACATTTCGGTTTTCGAAGCAATCTCCAGTTTTGTGCTGTAAGGTGGAATATCCTCATTCTGGTGAGTTTTTCTTGGCTATATAATGTCTCAAAGCAATTTTCTTATCCATGTAATGTCTATGTACTATGGAGTAGGTACATGCTAACTGTGTGGGGTACTGTTAAGTTTAGATCTACTTATGGAAAACCCTCCCCGAAAGTTTTTTCTGCGTACGGCGGGCATGTCACCATGCATTTAAAGTAATACAATTTTCACTATCTGTATGGTATTTCTAGTCCCACCCCCATTACAAGTGGGATTTGAAAGAGTATAATGGGCAATATTACATGGAATTACTTACAAAATGCCCAAATCTCTTATGTATATAAAGAATATGAATAGCACTATTAGCAGGAGCACATTGAGATTTTACTGTATGGCTTTCTCCACCACATACCTATTGTATTCCACCAGATTTCAATAATGAGATTTCATTGAAAATGCATGCATTTGAATTCCCTGAACTCAAAAAGGCATTTTAAGACAAATGTGTGTGTATGTACGTGTGTACAACAAAACTCAAAAAGTAAGTCACATAAATACCAAACCTTGTATTTAAGTCCAAAACCTTTTAAGAATGCAACAAAAGAGTTTTCTCAAAATAATTTTTGTTACTTCTTATTTTCTCATATGATTAAAGCATATGCTTGAGCACTGATAGAAAGAATAAAATTTATATCTGAATTTTCACCAAAGACTGTGAATTCTTCATTCTAACTGAGGAAGTATTTTATTCCATCTAAAATTTCAATGTTAGGATTTCACCAGAAATGCATGTTTTGAGGTCAACTGAAAACAAAAAAAGCTTTTTAAGTTGAGGAACTTCCGAGATTACACCACATAGATTTCTAAGAAAATGCCACCATCCCAAACTACCATTTACAAAGAAACATTTTCACTATTTTGAATTTTCTCAAAAATGGCTAACAATTTTTATTAAAATACCTACTATATTTATAAGATATTTATTGAAAAATAAAATGTATATCTTTGATTTTCTGCTAAGCCCTCTACATTCTGAATGAATTTTGTATGATTTTAATAACTGGTAAACCATACAAGATAAACAATAATAGAAAAAGTTAATATCATTAAAGCACACAATTTATGTTAATTTTAGTTGTGACATATCCAAGACATTTGTTATTGGTTTGAATTTTCTATTTATTTGTTTCTCGCTACATCATGGCGAAAGCATGGGAATTCAAAGACAACATATAGCAACCTGCTTTTTAAAGGATTATCACTTCACTCTCTTCTTGTACCTATGACGAAAAGTGTAACGAAACAACTTCTGCAAATATTAATCTTTTTAACATGAAACAGATAGAAAAATAAGGGTTTGTAAGAATGCTTTAGAAATAATTAATGATACTGGCTAGAGAAACTCATATGAATGTAATACATCAGAGTTTTTTAACAGGGAAACCATAAGGGATAGACAATAACTTGCACGGAAAAAGTACACAGCTAATTGAGAATACAGGAAGAGTTGAATAACTTTTTAGAAACTTTAATTAGATTTAAAATATTTCATGTTGTATAAACCTTCGGAATCTGAGTTCAATCTTGGTACCAATTTGCTTGCCCCAAGAGTTCATAGCCAGTGTCTCAAAGCTTCTCCCATGAAAAAAAAAATCTATGTTTCTGACAGCTGATGTGACACTATGTATTTCCATCTCACTGTCATTTCTGGATCTTACATATAACCATGGGGGACTGAATTTAAGACCATATAGCGTAATTTGAAATCATTTCTACGGAAACAACTTTATAGATACAAGAATAACTTTATATATGAATAGTATAATATACACTGCCGTTTGTGAAAATTGCAACACCAAGAAGGAAATGCATGACTTCAATGAATATCACAGGTTAGGTACATGACAAGTAACAAATGATCAAACCTATACACGACCTCTGAGCCCTAATATTCAGTATTTAGCGTGGCCTCCATGCGCTGCAATTAGAGCTGCTATACGCCATGGCATTGAATAAAAAAGGTTCTGAATAAGTTCCTGAGGGATTTCCGTCCACGCAGTTTGTATTTGAGCCCACAAATCCATGACCCTGGTTATTGGAGGACCGTGACGCACCAGGTGCCAACCAACCATATCCCAGACATGTTCGAATGGCGACATGTCAGGTGAACGTGCAGGCCAGGGAAGTAATGGTACCCGTTGCTCTTCAGAGAAAGCTTGTACATTCCTTGCAATATGTGGCCGGGCATTGTCCTGTTGAAATGTGGCCTGTGGAGATGCCTGAAACAGGGGGAGCACTCAGGCTCTACAAACACCGTTAGGTACCGGTTGCTGTTCAAAGTGACCTCAATTCGTAGGAGGCGAGATGAGTTGTTATAACCAATGGCGTCCCAAACCATCACACCTGGTGTTTGTCTGCTATGCCTCTCAACAATGCAGCCCTCCAGGTTGCGCTCACCACGGTACCGACGGACACGTATGCGGCCATCACTGTAGGACACGTTGAAGCGAGACTCGTCCGAAAAGACTACATTTTGCCACTCAGCACCCCAGTGACGGTGTTCACGTGCCCATTGCTGTCGGAGGAGCTTTTGGTTTCTGGACAATGGAAGCCGACGTAATGGCATGCATGCAACCAGTCCAACCTGCAGCAGACGGCGACGAACCGTTGATGCAGACAAGTTCACACCTGCTGCAGTGCTCCAGCGTCGAGCCAACACTGTGGATGAAGCTGTACGGTCCGTTATGGCCATGCGGACAAGATGACGGTCATCCCGTGCTGTGGTCATGTTCCGTGGCCCAGTACCCGCTCTTCGCTGCGTAGACCTTCATCTATCCACTGCTTCCACACACGCATCACTGTCGTAGCAGCATGCCCTGCACGAGCTGAAATGTCACGGTATGACAAACCCGCTTCCCAGAGACCGATCATTCTGTCCCGCTCGAACTCACTCACATGCCGATATGGCTCCCTTAGAAGTCGACGAGGCATAATGGCACTCACTTTATTGTTTCCACCTTGTTTGACAGTTCTGCACTGACTACACTGGGCGTAACACTGACCTTGTCGGACCGACACAAGAGGGCTCTGCTCGGCCTAGGTGTACCCCATCTCTCTGTAAACCCAATCACTTATTGCTTGCACACTCTTCTACACTTCCATCAAGTTTGGAATGATTCGGGAAATTCTTTCTTGGTGTTGCAATTTTCACAAACGGCAGTGTATATAAGTGATTTCTGCGAAATACCGATGAGTAGAGAAGGTCATATAACATTTTTTAAAATATATATTAGTAACTCTTACCTCGTATACACCTAATGTAGTTGTTGAACTCTTTCTGTAGCCTGGTAGCTGCATTCTGCTGTCTTGTGAAATTTTGCAAATGTTCGTCGAAGATATCATCTGCTGTTCTATCTACCTTCCCCAAGTTTTGCAAAATCTGCAACAAGAAAAACAATAGACCTTTAATGCTACAAATGTCATTAGTTTGTTTAAATTTATGGTTGTTAGCATGAGTAAAACTTCACAACAGCATATAAAAAGGTCTGATTTGAATAGTAAGTTTTATAGATGCGATGTATCATTTTTAGTTATGACTGACACCCACCCAAACATACACAGAGCTTTTTCTAAATCTGTTCCCCTTTTGATTCCAGAGGCATAAAACTATTATTTTACTGAAATTCATACATCAAGTTTTGTGTTAAACATTAAACTGTCCCGACCTAAGATACACAATAGAGAAAGTAATAGTTATGCATGCAACAAGTTCAGAAAGGGTCATGTTGTTGCACGCTGTGAGAAACTTTTAGTGCAAAAAGAAGCTTTGTGTACATGTTGCATTACTTCTTATATCCATTACCAGCAATTCCAGAATTATTAAAAGCATCAAGGTATTCATGATTGGCTGTCTTACTATGAAATGACAGTAAATAAACATTCGTTTTGTCACCATTAATTTCTTCATGGAAAAACGTTTAGACCACTGTAGTATTAAAGATCTAATGTGTTGCATTCACACAAATGTCTCTACTCGCTCGTCTACAAACTATTCTTCTGTCTACTTCTCAATAATTGAGATAAACTTTCATCAGACATTTATACATTTCGCTGTAGGTATAAGAAAGATACAGAAAGCTAAAGTGATAGATGTTTAAAAAGTAGAGAGCTCTGAAATTCCTTGCTCTCTGCACGAGAACGAGAAAAAACAAAATGACTTTACCACTTGAAAGAAGTGAGTATTTGAAAACAAACCAATAACAAAGAATATCTCGGAAACGGTTAACACCATAAAAATTTGACATAAACTGTGTACTTTAACGAGATTTACATTATTTGAGCAGTAGAATTTTGTCTCTCTCTTACAAAAGTCATTCAGTCAAAAGTTAGAACATACTTATTCACACACCTCACATCGACCTTTTCTAAAAATGCTTTCTTTTCTCTTTCTTCCCTTTTGTTCCCTCCAGGGAGCCTCAAAGAAATCTCCAAATCAAATTTTTGTGTTGAATGCAGTACTTCTCTACCTACTAGATACGTGGTAGAGAAAGTAGAACTCCAGTTTTGCAACATATTTTTTAGAGCTTGGTGGAAAAAATCAGTTTTAACAGCTGTGTTGTATTTTAAAAATGATAGCTCAATAATGAAGAAATTCCATAAATACAAACTTTAGATGAACTGTTCGTGATTTAGCAAGTCAGCCACGCTGGAAGAGTGGAAGGGTTGAGCTTAAGAGACTGGCACACAGTGTTGGGTGGGGAAGGTAGGCCAGGAATGTAAAGCTCAATACGATGTTTGTAACATGGGACAAATTCACAAATGCAACTGGTAGTGTGAGCCTCCACTAGAGGGATTCAGTGTCTTGTGGTACTCCACTATGGCATCGTTCGTGCTACTGCCACCACTAGGCAACCTTGGCTTGCTGACGTAAGGAAAACAAACAGACATGCTGCATCACCAAAACTTATCTGGCACACTTTGTAGACTTTTAATATACTTTTATTTTCTGGAAAAGCTATTTTTATTACAATATCATTAGTATGAAATAATAACATAAGAATAATGGGCGTACTTTAAGTTTTTGCAAAATGCTCGATAAGCACTACAATGTGATATGATTGTTCTTTAGTTTCTCGTAAGTTCATGACTAGTATAAATTATATTTACTTGCTTTTTGGTTGCCTTAGCATCTGTGTTTAACAAAACGAGCAGTGGCGGCTGATTAGAGTAGACAAGGGAGGTCCGACCGGCAGTCGCCATTACTTTTGCAACAAACCTTTATGCAATTTGATCATTCAACAAGAAAGACGTAACCTTGTGCTATTTCGTCTAAACTGTCAGAACTCTCTCGGGTAACGCCAAAGAGGAAATGCGGAGGCCAGATACATGCCGGGCCGCCTGCAAGCGCCCGGTTGCCATGGTAACCATTATGTCACTACTAGAAACAGTAGAGGGGGACACTGGTTGTCCTGCCCGTGCTGTGGGCTAATTACTTACTGCCTCTCGTTGTCGTCCAGTGTACAATAAATATACGTGGAGCCCGACCTGGTACATATACGATACAACCTTTCGAATGAGGACATCATTACTTTCTTGCGAGGAGTTTCGTTTTCGAGAGGATGTGAAATTGCACGACATGAATTGTTGAAGAAATGGCGTCCACCGTCTTTGGTAAAGACTAAAGCATGTGCATTCCAAACCTTTATGTTATGAGCAGCACAAGTGATTATGTGCCAGCTTTACAAAAGGTAACTTATTTTGCTGGATATATTTCCTTTCAAGTATAAGGAAAACAGTATGGTCCTCTCAGGGTTTCGACGGCCTAAAGAATCTCTAGCTCGGCATGCTTCTGCTAAATATAATCTAAGTAGTTTTATTTAATTTAAGGAACTATCCAAACAAATGTTTAGTATTTCAGAGTTACTTAATGAACATCACAAACTGGCGAAAATAACAACAATGAAGTGAAGGCGAACAGAGACGACATGAAAATTTTAATTGAGGTCACAAGTCTTTCGTGTAAGCTAACTTTCCGAGGTCATGACGAGACAGAAGAATCCTTGAAATCTCTGAGCTATACTTCCCCCCCCCCTCGCATTAACTACGTGGTTATATCACGACGGATCTGTTACCCTTCTAGGTCTCATCCCTGTACCACACCATCCTGCTTCGTCACGTGTCCACAGAGGCATGTGTACAGCAACTGTACCTCTGCTTTGTGACGAGGCAGGTGGCAGCTTCGACTCGTGAGGCCTTGGTACCAGGCAACTGCACCTGTGTATCTTCACGCGTCGGACATAGCACTGGGGTGCCGTCTAGCCTACCTGATTTCATTATTCTGTGGATAGATGGCAGATCATTCGCTATTACCATATACTTTTATGTTTACTATTGTTTTGGAACTAAGGTGGAATTTTGGGTCCTGGTATTAAATATCCAATCCGGTATTTACCTTGGCGGCTGAGGGAAACCACGAAAGAAACCCTAGTCAAATTGATCGGCCTTGGGATTTGAACTCGGAACCTCCCGAATGCGGGCCACAAACGCACCGCCTGAGCCATCCCGGTCGGTTGTATTTAAATTTGTGCTGAACAGAAACGAAGAGTTGAAATTACTTTATTAATTATTATTATTGAGGTGGTGGTTGTAGTGGTCGTTAGAGAAGCATGTTTGCATTAAAAGGAAAGAAATAAGGGTTTTCCGCCAACAACTTACTTGAAACAGTTTCTATGCTGGTATTTGTCGCGATATACCTACTATCTGGTAAAGTCCCGCCACAGTGATCAGATTAGATGACCATGCCTTTATGGACCTATTCTGTTGTGCCGAGATGCGCGATGACCTTATTTAGCCTTTACAATGTGCGAGCGAGCGCGTGGGGCGCTGTAAACTTGTCCGCCTCCTTTCTCTTCCTCAAGCTCCTACTCTTTCTGTTTCGCTTCACCGCTTGATAATCAGGTGTCATCGCAAGGGAATTCTGATTGCGTTCGGCACTGAGCAGCAAGAACTCCATTACAATGTTGGATCTTATAACAGAAACTCCTGTTTCAGAAGCAATATCGCTTTAAATAGCGATGCTTCCTCTTTAGGGGACAACGCAGTTCCCAGTAAACTCGAAGCACTACAGTCATTTCAGAATAACCGAGTGAAATGGCTCCGTCCTAACGTGTGAGGCTTGTGTAGGGCCGCCACCCTGAACTTTGACTTCGTGATCTTCCCAGGTCGGTAGGCAAATACTGGGTGTTTACCGCGAATTTTCTATCATCATCTGTTTCACATTCATATGTTTAAGGGTGCAGGACCAGGCGACGGCGATTGGTGCGTGGCAATGGGACAGTGGAGTCGTCAAGGAACCCGTCTTCGCTAGCGCATATCCTCATCCGGATCTGGCCGTCCTCCCTCCACGGGTCACGTAAGACACAATGGGCCTACTAAGTTGGCCTGAGCTCGAGTGACTATCCCGTTCTATCCTATCCTATCAAGATAAGCTATTTCACATTGCAGTTGAAACACCCTGGTTTATCCGTAACACGTAGCTAAATGGTGAACTTGACCTTCCCAACATTCGAGCTCAGGCTCAGAACTTCGCCCATAAATCAGAAAGTTTCCCGAGCAGTGTTCTATTTCTCCGCCGACGATCTTTCTTCTTTCCCCACCGGATTACAAGCTACGATCTTTATAAAATTAAATAACCTTCTTATTTACCTATGCTAACAACATTTAAGAAAACAAGAATATCCAATAAAGCCACTCAATCAGTTGATTGATAAGTTTGCAATATTGGACGAGGGGCCAAAAACTGAAAATAATTCAACCCAACCCTTAACTTAATAGTAAATAATATAAAATATCAAAGGGTAGTTTACTTAAAATATTAGTTTTGGAAATTAATGATAAGATTTTAAAAGTGACTACTCAAGATGTTCTCCTATTGCATCGTCCGAAGAAGACCAAAGGCTGGTTCACAATCAGGCTGTTCTGTAACTTTCTGGTTAAGAAGATTGTTACCGTTCCTCTTTAAGATCAAGAAGCGCTGATAGTGCATCATTTTCAGTCGGTGGTGGTGGTGGTGGTGGTGGTGGTGGTGGTGGTGGTGGTGGTGGTGGTGGTGGTGGTGGTAGCGTTTATTTATCTATAGACGCTATTTAACTGCTGTGGTCCTTAGCGTCCCATTCCACATTGGGCATGAAAGACCGGAAAGTTTGCTCAGAGGCCTCTTTATCAGGCTTGAGGTTCTTTTACGTGCCGTAAATCTACGGGACCACCGGCTTTACTTCCCTTCCGAAGGAAGCCATGCTAAGGATTTTTACGCCGAAAAAGTAGCGCTAACTACACGGCCTCGGCTCTTGGTATCATTAATCACCATTTTCTTGCTCTCTATAAGATGTTAGGATGTTACAGAATAGCAAATAGCGCGTAGCAACTGGTTAGCGGATTTAACAAGTTGTTAAACTATAAACAGAATATGTGTGAATACCTGGGAATGGAAACCAGAGCGAAAGCCACACAGCTAAAATACACTATCCCAATGTCGCGTTCGCAATTAATGAAAATGTAAGTATTTATTCGTGCAGCGCATGGAACAGGTAGGTTAAAAAAAGCTTTAGAGCAAATGTAGGCAATAGATAATCACGCGCATTATCAGCGACTTGGAGTGCAAACTCATTAAACCATCCAAACGTTTTTCTTTCTCCCAGAGGCCGACAGTGATAGTGACGATTCACAATGACGCAACCGCCAATGGGCGTCGTGTTCATTCTGCTTTCAAACCATTTTCAGTTCGCATCATATAGAAACTGCTAAAAGAAACGACATTTTAATTTTTGTACAGGCATATTGTCCTCTATGTTTAATGCTATAGTTTATCACTGAGCACAAAACTGGTTTTAAAAATAGATTTTTTTTTTAGACAGAAAGGCCTAAAAGTAGAACTTTTAGCACAGAGCTCACGAGCTAAAAGCTTTAGATTATCACGCTAGTGCGATAATCTGCATTTTGACCAACTTTGGTTTCAAGTTCAATCACATAGCAGTTACCCTTTGTATTCGGACATGTTTAATAACTCGACTTGGTTTGATTAGGTTTTACTTTTCATTACGTGTTTTTACACGATTAATTTCTCATGACGCTCGCATTATATGTTCACAATACAAACTGTCATACTTCAATTTATCGCAATTCGTTGTAGAGTTAACCTATGCATTATATTGGCAGCTTTCTTTGGTCTAAAACACTACTCTTTTATCTAACCTACATAAAGATTAAATGGCGGAAATTACGAATTCAGAAGAAGCTATGCTTTGCTGCATTACTTTGGTCTTCACTGAAAACAACAAAAGTAACGGTTAAGCGGCCCTTTTTTATAATCGTTTTTAGCGACTTTCGGAAGGAATGCTGCCAACGTGAATCATTCGAGCTTTAGACGCGCCGATCCCTCGGCTACGCCCTGTCGTCGCTTCGAAGTTGCGGCGTGCTACACTCCTCTCCTTCTAAAAAAAAACATCCCTCGGCTACGCTTTGAGACTGAGGGCTCTCAATCGTGTTTTCAGCTATGTTGGGATTTCAAATGTTGCCTTTGAAGACCAACGTAATACAGTTTACCGACGTTTTCAGTGAAGACCAAAGTAATGCAAAATGTCCGAAACTGAAATGCAAAAGCCAGATGAAATTACAGAAGCAGCAGAAAGAATAATCCTAGAACTACTTACCCAAAAAATCCAGAAAGCAATATGATATATCATTTAATCGCCATTAAGCTGGTGTAAGGCAAAACATGTTGAAAATAATTTCACTGAAAATGACTGCTAGCGAATCAACAAAACATCTCGCTTTTTAAACGTATTTCTCTTGTTTAAGAACCGCGTTCTAATCTCTGTTAGTCGTTTCGCAAGCAAAATATAACCCTACTTTTACCCCTTGTATCGTAAAATTAAAATGGCACTGCATCTGTCATTTTGGCATGAACTCTGTACCACTTCAAAGAAAGCAAATTATAACTCCTGTACATTTTGGAATAAGCAGGTAAACTTCAGCTGCACCTTTTAGAAAAAGTTTTACTCTACAAGTTGGTACTATTATTAAGTAAGGCAGCTGCTGTGTGTTCAACCCATGTGGGTTTTTTTTCTTTTCTTTGCAAATATATACGAGTTTGTTTACTGAATTTGTTTTTAACGCTTTTTCTGCGAATATTTTCTGGTATAAATGACTTTTCTCAGAATAGCTAAATTAAATTTTATAGTGATAAAAACAATCCTTAATACTGTTGTGGATCCACTTTGGTATTAACGTATTTCGTTATATTGCTTACAAATTTTAACCAAAAAGTGGGTATAGTTGTGAACATAATCGTATATTGCGTAATAAGCAAACTTATTGTATAGAAATATATCAGTGAACTTAGAAGGCATTCATCTACACTACACAAAAGGGTAACATTCATCATCCAAGTGCAAAGCTTTCTTGCTTCCAGAAAGGTGTATATTATGAGACCATAAAAATATTTAATACTCTCCCTAATGATCTTAAGGGAAAAGTTGACAATTTCAACGTCTTTAAAACTGCTGTTAAAGAGTACCTATGCTCAAAAGCACATTATTCTGTACAAGATTATCTGAATGACAAATTATCCTGATGATAATACATATATAGCTCTCTAAGTAATATTAGTAAATATTAATGACAATTGCCAGTTTTCCAATTGCCTGCTCTAGAATTAATGAAGCTAGTTAAATGTATGTATATTAGGAACTGACAATAAATGCTATGCATTACAAATCAAATAGAACAAAATGATGAGACGAACAAAAGCAACAAGCCTAGTAAAAGTTAAAATAACTGTTCTTGTCTATAAATATAACGTTAGCCTTATAACAGTAGGGAGGTATTCGATTTTGTACAAAATTACACCTGATTTGTTTCATTTTGTATATATGTCTTTATTTTGTTTTAAACGTTCTGTATTCTATGTAATATTTATGTATATATGTATAACTCTGTTGTACATTTCCTTGACACACATATAGTATGAGTCTATTTTATTTCAAATGTTCTATATTCTGTGTAATATTTATGTTTATATGTAATTTTTGTACACTTCCTTGACATGTTCTATGTTCACAAGCCTTTATAGCTGCTAGTGAATCACAGAATGCAATCCAGTCTAATCTAATCTACATGCTGTAAACATTTTAGTCAGATATTTTCTGAGCTAATGGGCAGTGAATTTAGCAGATTTAACATTGGCGGAATAAGTCTTTTAATCTCTCCTTAAATTAAAATTCTTGACACATTTAGAATATATTTACTGTAAATTGAGAGGTTATCGTAACTTAATTCAAGTTTTGCAGTGAAGTACATTAATTGGCTTGGATAGCTCTTGCACAGTTTCTGTCCTCACGTCATCAACATTTGTTTCGATTGCGCTTGGCTTCAAGCCCAAGTGTCTCCCCCGCTAACATAGTGGGTCATGTCCAACAGAACCAGGAATAGGTGCCGTAGTAGCAGTCATCCATGTTACTGTGCTAAAACTGGATAGCATCTTGTGTTAGCCGCATTGCAAGCTCTTTCTCCTAATATGCACAAATACTTGGCAATTCATTTGTTTCCAGTAACAAGAGCGAATCTTTATATTCATTTGGATCATTAAACACGTTTAAAATCCAAAACATGCCGTAACCACTGCCTCTGTGGTCATCCCTGAGGTGCCAGACTCGGCTGCAGCGGGGAATTTCTCTTTAGCTAGCACTATTCTCTACCCTCCACAGAGTCTGGAAGTACGTATGTGGGAGTGAATGTAACTTATTAAATATTTTAGTATTTAACAAAGTTGGTTAAATACCAAACACGGTATTTAAGCTCACCATCTTCCAAGAATACGACACGAAAATTTTGATTTTATAAAAAATGGCTCTTAACAATTTTGATTAAAATACATGTTTATGATATTTTAATGACAAATGAAATGAATATATTGAATTTTCTGGCAATAGCCTCTCAAGTCCTCTTCATTCGAAATGACATTTGCATAACTGGTAAACCGTTAAGAGATAGAGAAAAACTCTTACTGTATAAAAATGCAGATCTCGTTAAAGCACAGAATTTATGTCAAATAGTTTTTTTTCTAGCGTTAATCATTTCCGAGATATTCTTTGTTATTGGTTTGAATTTTCAAATACTCTATACTTTTCTCAATTGCAAATAGCTACTTTTTTTTTTTTTTTAATTTATGGACGCTCTTTAACTGCTGCAGTCATAGGAGTCCCATTCTATATTGGTCGTGAAAGACCGGTAATTTTGCTCAGAGGCCTCTATCACGCTTGAGGTTCTTTTACGTGCCGTAAATCTACGACACGGGACTACCGGCTTTACTTCCCTTCCGAAGGAAGCCATGCTAAGGATTTTTACGCCTGAAAAAAATCCAGCGCCCTCCGCCGGGTTTGAACCCGCGACCTCAGGAACTAGACTGTTTTTTTTTCTCGTGTCCATGCTAAGAGAACGGAATTTCAAAGCTATGACAGAGCGACCGACTTTGAACAGATTTGACTATTGCTTTAACTTACTCTATTCTTCTTATACTTACAACCAAATGTGTAAATGGGTAATGAAAGTTTATCTGCATTAACGAGAAGTAGAAGAATAAACTTTAGTAAGAATAGTTTGTAAAAGATGGATTAGAGAAAGTCATGTGAATGCAAGACATCATAGTTTTGTAACTAGTTATCTAAATAACTACTTTGAGAATTTGACAACCATATAACATCTAAGTCTATAGACGAATGAGGTTAAAATGACTAGGAGGTGGTCGGAGCTCAAGGACGTGAGAGTTAGCCAATAGTTGTGTTTTCAGGAAATCTCATCATCCCAACCAAAGCATGAACTTGGGCCCCCTGGATTGTTACCGTGGGCAAGAGAATGTGAGGTAACGTGATTTAGGCAGATTTCTTTGATACGAACATTCTAAATACACCTGTCCTATAAACTGTATAGTGGATTTGCATTTAGATTGCTGTATTCACTTCTTTACAGCGATTTTAACCATATCATGGCTTATAGAAGTGAAGATACGCCGTTACAAATAAATAACATTGTGGGTTGAAGAGAATTGATCCTGTGCAAGATCGTAGCTTGGGGGGGGGTAAGTGAAAGCTACTTAATGCAACGCAGTATTAAATAAAGTAGTTTGTTACCTTTCAGGAAAATAAAGTATTCTTTTAAAATGTAAATAGTAATAATAATAATAATCACAAGAAATAGTTTCAAATAAACATATCACTGTATGCCCGCTAAAACAACTCAATATAATTACGTTAATGTTACAAGGTTAATGAGAAACAAAGGAAGTAAAGGATAACAGTTTGCAACTTTCCACTAAGACCTTGGCCTCCAAAACATGTTAAGTATATTAATACCAAAGTTTAATGTAATAATTGTGTAATGTTATAAATTAATTTCATATGCTATTTTTTTGTACAACAAAATTACAAAACTTCAATTAAAACAGAATTAATATTAGACTGTCTCTGTAGTCGAGTGGTCAGCGTCAACCCAGAGATCTAGAGTTCGATTCCGGTAGAGCGGAGGAATTTTCTTTAATTGGAATAATTCCCTAGTCGGGTGAATGTGACTTTCCTAATGAAAATCGGTAAAAACCAAGAACGTACATTGTTTCTAAAGTCAAAAACCCCCTATATGGCCACAGAAGTTGAAGGGGGGCTTCACTGGATATATGTCACTGTATTTATGGAGCTTATTCTAGTTCATTTGTTTGTTGATATCAATAGCAGAGATGGATTTCCAGAAGACATTTTAGCAGAAGCTGAAAAAAAAAGCAGGCAATTCTTACAGAGGTTATGAATTTATCTGATGAAACTCTAACCTCGAATGGGATTTATTAAGACTATTCCATGAATAAAATGCTATAGATTATATAAATAATAATTACATTCTCACTTGTGTTGTTTAAAATCAAATCACCATTGTGTCAGCTGTTAGACCATGGAACCCTCCAAGGTCAATATACCTAATGGCTCTAGTATAATAGATAGTTTACCTGAAAACTTTTGTATTAATTTAAATGTACAATACAATGTTATGTTTTTACTTATGGTGAGATTTTGTTAAAAACTTTAACACCCCAATTTTTCTGGTTTTGCCATTTTCTAATAATTTACAGTGTATAAGAACAAATTCCGTCCTATTTTGGCCATTTACGACTACTATAAGAAGAATTTTGATCACATATCAAGGTCACTAACACAAAATAATGGCAGGTGCATCTTTAAACTTCATTCTCTAATAGACACAAATTTCCACATTTATCATTAATGTTTCACGCGATGTAATGTTTCTTACTGAAACTTGCAAGCTAGGCGCATAAAACAGAGACAGAGCTTCAAACACTCCTTTTTTTTTTACAAATTATGGAATAAGTGAAAATGTTGTGGATTTGTTCAGTGGAAAAGAGAAAAGAAACTGATTTTATTTAAAGCTAAACAAATATGGAAAAAGGCTAATTTGAGCACCTTTTACTAATGTCCTGAAAGATTTTATTGTAAAAATGAAATAATTTACGTGTGGGACATATTATATAACTACTAATATTTACATAAATAATAATTAATAACTTCCAAATTATTTGCACTAACTACATGAAACTTTGTAAACACACATATAGACGAGCAAAATTTGAAACCACATTATAAATCATGCTTGCTATCATTATTACACATTATTTTTGTGTTTTGCATAAAGCGACTTTTTGCTTTAAAATAATTTTCGTTAGCTATGAACCGGACTTTCCAGATATTCTATCAGGACAATTTTCTGTGAAACGCATTTAGAAAACCCAAGCAACTCTTTACAACAGTTGAGAAAATGTAGCATTTCCTCCGTGACGTCACATGTGAAATTAAACATTCTCTATTCTTGAAGAATGTTTATTTTCGCGAAGCAGTGCTTTTAGAGGCATACTGAAATTAGTATTAAGAAGTATCCCGGTCAAAATATAGCCTGGTAAAATATGGCGTGCCACAAGGCACTGTTTTGGGTCCTCTTCTTTATATAAACAACATAACCGAGCCATCGGCTACTATAATAGTATCTTATGCAGATGACACTACAGCAATATGTTCTGGAGTAAACTATGAAGTCTTGCATAAAAATATGGAAAAATGTATAACTACACTACAAAATTTCTTTGAATCGCACAATTTAAAATGCAATATAGAAAAGACTGCTGTGATGAATACAAGTCTTTCAAGGAAAATGGAAACTCACACTTAGAATAATGTAAAAATTGTAAAATCTCAAACATTTTTGGGTATAATTGTAAATAGTAATTT
Source organism: Deroplatys truncata (assembly GCA_030765065.1). Taxonomy (NCBI): domain Eukaryota; kingdom Metazoa; phylum Arthropoda; class Insecta; order Mantodea; family Mantidae; genus Deroplatys; species Deroplatys truncata. The sequence goes on from CM060987.1 coordinate 194,163,790, forward strand.
AACTTGGGTAGATCATATAGATTATGTGTGTAACAAAATAAGTAAATATGTCTATCTATTACGGTATTTCATATCTTTTTACAACTTGAGCTTACTGAAAAAAAAATTATTATGGAGTAATCTATCCATATCTAACTTATGGCATCGAAATATGGAGAATTTCCTGCAAAACTCATATAAAACGACTCTTCATATTACAAAAGAAATGTGTAAGAATAATCTATAACTTAAAACCTACTGATACACGTAAACATGCATTCATCGATAACAACATATAAGGCGATCATACTTGCACTGGAAAACGGGAGTGAACAAAACTAGTATTCACCATGATTATATTAGACATAATACAGAGTGTTTTAGAAAAGGTTTTAGTAAGAAAATATCAGATAAAAATGTAAATATTCAGGGTTTAATTCTATACAATAAACTGCCAAATGTCATTAACAAAATAACTGGATCCAGAACTTAATACAAAATTAAAAACATATCTTAACAATAAATGTTTATATAATTTAGATGACCTGTGAATAATTAATTAAATGTATCATTTATGTATATACTTTGTAACTTTTTTAACTGTAATTTGGACAACGTCAGAAATTTGTATACGAATCTATTGACAAATTATTATTAGGACAAAGCAACTAGAAACCTCTTGTTTCTAAGTTTAAGCTTTCTGCAATTATTAAAATCTGTAAACTCCATGTAATTTGTTGCACTTCATTTGATGTTTTATTATTAAATGTGGACAAAATCCACAGAGCATATTTTTTTAACTAATAAAGTGAGCTTCTTCCAAACCCTTAAAGTATAACATACTTTGGCTTTCAAATATATGTATCATATGTTGGAATCTTTTACTTCACATTTTCATATTTTTACTTTCTCTACTACGTATAGTAAGTAGGGGAAGTATTGCATTCCACCCAAAAATTCGATACCGAGATTTCACCGGAAATACATGTTTTGAGACCTCCTGAATCCAAAAAAAGCATTTTTGGAAACATGTCCGTGTGTGTGTCTGTGTGTGTGTGTGTCTGTGTGTGTGTGAACAGCATAACTCAAAAACGAACAGTCGGATAAACATCAAACTTGGTATTTACGTTCAGTATCTTCCAGAGATGCGACACGAAGGTTTTCAAGAAAATCCCCTCACCCCAGACTACCCTTTACATGGAAGATTTTTCGAAAATTTTAATTTTCTCAAAAATGGCTCTAACGATTTTGATGAAAATATCATATGTTTAAGATAATGTCATGAGAAATGAAATGTATATCTCGAAATTTCTGGGAATGTCTCCAAAAGTATTCTTCATTATGAACGACTTTTGCATAACTGGTAAACCATAAGAGATACACAAAATTTTACTACACAAAAAATGTAGATCGCGTTAAAATACACAACTTATATCATATACATTTTTTTTGTTGAGTGAACCGTTTTCGAGATATTGCTTGTTATTACCTTAAATTTTCCAATACTTATACTTTTCTCAAATTCGTTATTCATTTTTTTATGTCCTGGACATGCAAAGAGAATGGAATGCGCCACATAGCAACCAGCGTTAAAATATTTGACTATCGCTTAAAAGCTACTATATTCCCCTTGCATCTACAAGAAAATTACAAATAAGATTGACATCTCGATATCTCGATTAATATGAAGCATATGGAGAATAGGCGTTTGTAAAAATAGATTGTACAAGAGTAGAGAAAGTCATGTGAGTGTAACACATCAGATTTTTTACTTTCTCTACCACGTACATAGTAGGTAGAGAAGGTATTGCATTCCACCCAAAAATTCAATACCGAGATTTCACCAGAAATACATGTTTCCAGGTTCCCTAACTCAAAAAAAGTTCTGATGTGTTACACTCACATGACTTTCTCTAATCTTGTACAAGCTATTTTTACAAACGCTTATTCTCCATGTGCTTCATGTTAATCGAGATGTTAATCTTATTGCTAATTTTCTTGTAGGTGCAAGGGGAATATGGTAGACTTTAAGCGATAGTCAAATATTTTAAGAGCTGGTTGCTATGTGGAGTATTCCATTCTCTTTGCATTACCAGGAAAAAAAATGAATAACGAATTTGAGAAAAAGTTTAAGTATTGGAAAATTTAAGGGAATAACAAGCAATATCTCGAAAAATGGTTCACTCAATAAAAAAGATGTATATAACATAAATTGTGTATTTTAACGCGATCTACAATTTTTGTGTAGTAAAATTTTGTCTCTCTCTCTTATGGTTTACCAGTTATGCAAAAGTCCTTCACAATGAAGAATACTTTTGGAGACATTCCCACAAAATTCAAGATATACATTTTATTTGTCATGAAAGTATCTTAAATATATGATATTTTAATCAAAATCGTTAGAGCCATTTCTGAGAACATTAAAATCTTCAAAAAAATGTTCCATGTAAAGGGTAATCTGGGGTTGGGGGGATTTTCTTGAAAACCTTCGTGTCGCATCTCTGGTGTTTATCCGACTGTTCGTTTCTGAGTTATGCTGTTCACAGACAGACACACACACACATGTTTCCAAAAATGCTTTTTTTGGATTCAGGGGGTCTCAAAACATGTATTTCCGGTGAAATCTCGGTATCGAATTTTTGGGTGTAATACAATACCTCCTCCACTTACTCTACGTAGTAGAGAAAGTAAAAAAGGCATTTTTAGAAAAAGATCCGCGTGTGTGGGTCCATTAACAGCTTAACTCGAAAACCAAAAGTCAGATAAACTCCAGACTTGGTATTTAGGTTCAGTACCTTCTAAAGATGCGACACAAACAACTTCAAGGAAATTTTCCACTTTAAACTACTCTTCACATGGAAGATTTTTTGAAATGTTTGATTTTTCTGTAGAATAGCTCTAGCGATTTTGATTAAAATACTACATATTAAAGATATTTACTTGAAAAATAAAATGTATATATTGAATTTTCTGGGAATAGCTTCGCTGTCCTCTTTATTCGAAAGGAATTTTGTTTAATCTTGTGTAACTGGCAAATGTTCAGCGACAAAGGAAAAAGTACTACACAAAAATAAATCTTTTTAAAACACCCAATTTATTTCAAATAACTCTTTTTATGGCACCAGCCATTTCCGAGATATCCGTTAATAACAGATCAATACTTGATCAATACTTAGCAATTCTTTTAAAGTCCTCTCGATGTCATGGAGAGGATATGCAATTTTAAGGCCAGCGTATAGCGTCCAGTTCTTAAACATTTGACCTTTGCATCTATAACGAAATGTGTAATGCAGCTATTTTGGGAAGGTTTATCTAATTAAAATGAAGTAGATAGGAAAGTAAAATTTCTTAAGGATAATTTGTATACCCACTAATAAGCGATAGAGCGTAGAGAAAGTCATGTGATTGTAACACATCAGATTTGTTTCCCAACTTAGGTATTAGGTAACCTTCCTGGTATGTAGTTAAGGAATGGCGTGGCTTGCCTTAAAGTAATTCAAAACAAAATGTTGTTTGGGGGGAGCGGTCGGTGAATAATTTAATGACCATATTTAAACCTGCTATCGACACATGGGGCCACCTGAGGAATGAGCCAATCAGATGCTGTGTAGAAAGTATGTTAAGAGTGTGTTTACATTCCGGATAGCGGTTTTAGGTTACGGGTTCGCTATCGGCACGACTAGGCGGAACTAAATGGAACTTACGTTACCACGGTTCGTCGACAGAGCGTTCGGCCGTGCTCCCAGAGCTCCAAATAAGGTTATGTAAGCAATATTTTTGCTCATATTTTGGAATCCCATTCACCAGCTCGTTTGGGACGTGTCCGCGTTTCTTTTTGCTTATCCTTAGCAAATAACTTGCTTGTTAGAAGACAATTACATAAACTTTTCATCTAAGGAGAAAGAAAGAAAAAAAAATCTGATGTGTTGCATTTACATAACTTTCTCTACCCTCTATCGTTTACTAATAATTCTTACGAAAGCTTATGTTTTTAATTATTTAATTTAATCCAAATAAACCTTTGCAGAAACAGCTACATTGCACATTTCGTTATAGATACAATAAAGGGAACAGCGATAGTCAAATGTTTAAGAACTGGACGCTATATGCTGGCCTTAAAATTCCATACTGTTTCCATGCAATCGCGAGAAACAACTGAAAATCGACAAGACTTCAAAATAATCACAAAGCACTGGACAATCGGAACCGTTAGCGGATATCTCGGAAATGGCGTATGGCACAAAAATAATACATTGGGTGTTTTAAATAGATCTACATTTTGCGCTATCGTTTAAGGTTTGGCAGTTATACGGATTATACAAAATTCCTTCAGAATGAAGAGGACTACATAGGGCTATACCCAGAAAACTCAAGATATACATGTCATGCAAACATCTATAATATATGGTATTTTTATCAAAATCGTTAGAATCATTTTTTAGAAAATTAAAAAATTTCGAAAAATGTCCCATGTAAATAGTAGTTGTGAAGTTGAAAAATCTCCTTGTCGCATCTTTGGAAGATACTGAACTTAAAATACCAATTTTGGTATTTACTCGAATTATGCTGTTCACAGACAATAAATACACACACCTTTTCTCTAAACATGCATTGTTTGGTAATCAGGGGCCTCAAAACATGTATTTCCGATGAAATCTCGGTATGGAATTTCTGGATGGAACGCTATACCTTCTCTACCTACTACGTGTGTGGTAGAGAAAGTAAAAATACCATACGGTACTGTTTTCACTTGTATTTTCAGGTCCTGAGGTTACCATACCTCGTAATTTTACAAGAAAGACAGGAGTGAGACAGTATCAGATCTTACAATAGTTTTGCTATTCTATCACTAAGATTCATAAACCAAGAGTCAAGAGAAAACTGGCGCCCTTCTTCTGTCTGTCTCTGCACTTAACAGAAACAATGCTGAAGATAAGGAAGATGGATTTCCTGCGGCAGTTGGCCATGAGCTGCTGGACCATCTCCAAAACTGTATCGTCTTCCTGGTTTATTTTAAAAACCCACTGCCGGTCTGCTTATCTAACTTCTTCTATTAGCGCGAGAATTATCCAGCCAATTTATCTTTAATTAATTAAATTTAATGAGGCAAGTCGGAAAAGCATAGCCATCAGAGGTATGGCGAGCTTTTGTTTCTGCCCAGCAGCAGACTTGTTCTTTACAACGCTGTTCACATAATCTTGTGCAGAAATCTTGTCAGTCATAAGGGCTACTTAGCGTTTGTTCTTGACAATAAAACAACTGCAGAGTGGGTGTGTATGCTGGAACGTACGAAATGCACAGAGTATACCAGAAATATCTCAAGATTACAAGTTCATGGGCGTAACGTGGACCTTGGGTGTCGGGAGGGGGGATAAGAGAAAGCCACGATCAAGCGCCGCCCTATAAAGCAAAGACATCACTTTCCTCGAACTATTCTTATAAAAGTCTGTTCTGTCCACTTCATGCTAATCATTTTCAGAAGTGGTTTTATTAGGTACTATTCGGTCACGATATGAAAGCACTTGGAAGAAGGTGGCACTGCTTTTGTTGGCAATGCAAGGATCAGAGGGGAGTAAGAGGCAAGGCGATAGGGCAATCTACCTACAGTTCGCACAATGAAAACAGCACTACATTTGCAAGCCTCAGCCTCGCTAGTAAATACAACTCAAAACTGCGGGTGTTGTTTCTTATCTGATTTCCTTCTGATGATCCGCCCACTTGTTCCGTAGCTGGTTAGTTCCTCTTCCAATGCACGCACTCATATCGTGGCCGACTAGTACTATGTCCTTGTAAATACAAGGGCATGAAGGAATACACAGGGTGAGCCAAAATACTCCGAACCGCCTGCGCGGTGTTTTTCCTCTCCGTGTTCTCGGCGCTCGTTGCGTCTGCCGCTATCATAGAAAGGCGCGGATGAAACCATACATTTCTAAAACTACTTTTAAAGGCTTTACTTACCAACTTTATGAAAGGAAATGCTGAAACTGGCCACCGCCGTTGTCCATACATTTTTTGGCACCTCTTTAGGAAACTATCCATCATGGAATTTTTGGGGGGAATTTTTCAAACGATGACCGATGTCGTCTAATGTTTCTTCGGTAAGAACCGAACGCCGTCTTTTAGATTTCTTAGGCTGAACGCTTCCTGTGGCCTGAAATTTACTGTAAATTCATGGATTGTTGTACGGCCTGAACTTTTACACCTGGAAATCTTTCTGGAAATCGTACTTTCACTTGGCGAGCTGACCGAGTTAACACATACGAATCATAAATAAATACACGCTGTGCAGTAGAAAACATATACTGAGCCATAATATACTTTGTGACTAAGTACAGGACAAAATAATAAATAACTCGTAATAACTGAACCACATCACATCACCGTCAACTCAAAACTGCACTTCACACTGCACAGCAAAACCACAACAGCGTGACTTTGTTTATAGCAGCAGTGCGTTATCATGTTTTTATCATTGTTCCACACGCCCAATGGAAAAACACCGCGCAACCGATATTGTTCATAAAATACCCCTCAGGGTTAATTTAAAACATATAGTGTACAAGACAAACCCACACACCCTGGAAGAATTAAAATAAAATTCCGCCAGGAAATTTCTCAACGTGAACTACGGCGAGTGGTGGATAGTTTCCTAAAGAGGTGCCAAAACTGTATGGACAACGACGGTGGCCAGTTTCAGCATCTCCTTTCGTAAAATTGGTAAGTAAAGCCTTTAAAAGTTGTTTTAAAAATGTTGTATGCTTTCATCCGCGCCTTTCTATGATAGCGGCAGATGGCAACGAGCGCAGAGGACGCGGACAGGAAAAACACCTGGCAGGCGGTTCGGAGTCTTTTGGCTCACTCTGTATTAGGCTTAAGCAACAGTCAATCTTTTAGAACGGGTCACTATGCGATCGCTTTGAAATTCCGTTCTCTTTGCAAGAGCACGAGAAAAAAAAAGAATGACGATTTTGTTTTTATTTATTTTGAAAGTTTATAGTCACTTTAACATATTAGTCATATCGCGACTTTACAACTTTTAAAATACATATTTAACAATAAACAATGAAGTTATTTAACATACTGGCAGTTTTGAACCATTACAATGAACTAGTATAAAATTGTGACCTTATAATTAATAAAACTGATTGAACATTATATACTTTTATATAAATTTATGCTTTTGAAACATTCAACTATCTTAGGGAACATGGAATAGTTGAGTGCTGTTTGTAAATCATTGGGTATCTGGTAGTGTTGTCTCCATTGATCGTATTGTGGACATTCCACGATTATGTGTTTCGTCGTTAACAGTATGTTACACTGGTGGCAGATGGGTGGTTGGTCCTTTCTGCGTGATCTTGGTATGGCGGCCTATTCTCAGTCGGGATATTAAACCCTGATCTTGTCTGGAAAGAGAATTACTGGGAAGATGTGTCGAAAAACTCGATGTTATATCACGGAGTTAGCTTCTCGCGGAGTCAAGCCACCCTGTCTTCCATTGTTGATAGAGCTTCTATTTAATGGTTGAGATAACATCATGGGCTGGTGTAGTTATAGTTGGGTCACTTAGTGCATGTTGAGTGGCTTAATTTGCCGCCTAATCGGCCAATTCGTTGCCTTGTATTCCAATGTGGGATGGAATCCATACTAAAGACACTTGCTTTCCTTGCTATTTTGCAGTTGAAAGATTAATGTACATTTATGTGTCATGGAAATATCGAATCGTATTTTAATCGAAATCGTTAGACCAAGTTTTGAGAAAATAAAAAATAACGAAACATTTTCTATGTAAAGGATAGTTTGGGGTGGGGGTATTTTCTTGAAGATCTTCGTGTCGCATCTACTGAATTTTTGGGTGGAATACAATACCTAATCTACCTATTATATAAGTGGTAAATGCTTCTAAGAGGAAACATTTCTGAGCAGTTGCTGTTATGTTTACATAGCGCTTGCGTGGTATATGCGAGGAACTATGCAATCTTCCCGGGTGTGTCCATGGAGATTTGGTTCTGACAGCTGAGGAGGAGGCTGCATGCGTGGACTGGAGTCAATGACCTCCTCAGGTGGAGAGAGAACTCTCCTTATTTGTCAACAAGACAAGCCTGGAGGTCTGAGGTTCGCTACTGCGCTGCCACACGTGCTTTATATTTCTGCCTACACATCTCAAGTTCTCTGCATCTTTTTTTGTGAGTGTTTTCTTGACCTTTGAGAGCAGCTAGCGCACACGGTTGTAACGAAACCTACGGTTGCCATCTTACATAACCATACTTGCAATATCTCTGACGTGTTTTTCATTTCCCCAAAAGTGGCTGTTAATGATTTTGTTAATATACTGCATGCAGAAAATTGTAGAGTAGAAAGGCAGTAGCAAAATAAGCTTTTTGAGTTTAGGTACCAGAAGCTTTTTTACTGTGTCAACATTAAATCAGAGTTTCTTGATGTGAAGCCTACTGGTAATACCGTCTTGTTCAGTACATGTAATGCCTGATTATGCAACAGTACTCATTAGTTGAGGCTTGTCGTGTGAGTTACATTTAAATTATGTTCCTGTTATTATACTACATCTGCGACCCCCCCCCTAACCCCACTTTGGTACTGGCTTTTTGCTCTACAATTTTCTGCACTTTGTTTTTCCGCACCCTGTATAATAATTGAGGTGTTAATGTCGCAGAATAAATGTATGCAGCCTATGTAGGTACAAGGGGTATTCAGGAGGCTCAATCTATAGTCAAATCTTTAATTCACATCACGAGAAACACAAGAATGGCGAATTAGTACTTCACAAAGTATAAACACTTGAAAATTCAAACCAATAACAACGAATATCTCTCAAATGGATAATGCCACAAGAAAATTCAACATAAACTGTGTTTTAATGAGATCTACTTTTTTGTGTAATCAATTTTTGCCTCTTCGCAGTCTACTCTCAGAAAATTCAAGATATAGCTTTAATTTGTCATACAAATATCTTAAACATATATGTTTATCACAATCATTAGAGCCAGTTTTGAGAAAACAAAGGTTAAGGACAAATTTTTCATGAGAAGTTCATTTTGGAGTAGAGGGACCGTTTTTAATCTTTGTGTAGCATCCCTGAAACTTAAACACTAAGTTTGGTATTTAACAGACTTTTCATTTTTGAGTTATGCTGTTCACAGACATAGAGAGACCTTTTTATAAATTTTGTTTATGATTCAGGGAACTCAAAAAGTGTATTCCTGGAGAAATCTCTCATAGAATTTTTGGATGAAATACAAATACTTTAAGTAAGTGCTAGAGAAAGTAAAAGTGCTGTGTTGCGTGCATATCAAATAATGTTGTAAACCTCACACATAAAAAAGTTGAAAAGTCGGTGCAATTTTAAAAAAAATTATAAACCTAATAAAATGAAGAATGCTGGAAAGCTTCAGAACACGCAAATTGTAATATAGTTTGCTATGTGTGCGTGTGTGTGAACAGAATAATTAAAAAATCTGATGTGTTACACTCACATGACTTTCTCTACTCTTGTACAATCTAATTTTACAAACGCCTATTCTCCATATGCTTCATGTTAATCGAGATATCGAAATGTCAATCTTATTGGTAATTTTCTTGTAGATGCAAGGGGAATATGGTAGCTTTTAAGCGATAGTCAAATATTTTAACGCTGGTTGCTATGTGGCGCATTCCATTCTCTTTGCATGTCCAGGACATAAAAAAATGAATAACGAATTTGAGAAAAAGTATAAGTATTGCAAAATTTAAGGAAATAACAAGCAATATCTCGAAAACGGTTCACTCAACAAAAGAAATGTATATGACATAAGTTGTGTATTTTAACGCGATCTATATTTTTTGTGTAGTAAAATTTTGTCTATCTCTTATAGTTTACCAGTTATGCAAAAGTCGTTCAGAATGAAGAATACTTTTGGAGACATTCCCAGAAAATTCGAGATATACATTTCATTTCTCATGATATTATCTTAAACATATGATATTTTCATCAAAATCGTTAGAGCCATTTTTGAGAAAATTAAAATTTTCGAAAAATGTTCCATGTAAAGGGTAGTCTGGGGTGGGGGGATTTTCTTGAAAACCTTCGTGTCGCATCTCTGGAAGATACTGAACCTAAATACCAAGTTTGGTGTTTATCCGACTGTTCGTTTTTGAGTTATGCTGTTCACACACACACAGACACACACACACACAGACACACACACGGACATGTTTCCAAAAATGCTTTTTTTGGATTCAGGAGGTCTCAAAACATGTATTTCCGGTGAAATCTCGGTATCGAATTTTTGGGTGGAATGCAATACTTCCCCTACTTACTGTACGTAGTAGAGAAAGTAAAAACGAAAAGTCGGTCAAAAACAAAACTTCATATTTACGTTCAGCACCTTCCAAGGATGTGACACAAAGATTTTGAGAAAATCCCAAATACCCTTTGCATGGAAAATTGTTCCATTTTTTAAATTTAATTTTTTCAAAAGTGGCTCTAAGGATTTTGATTAAAATATCACTTGTTTAAGCTATTTTCATTACAAAATAAATACCTTAAATTTTCAGGGTATAGCCTGTTAAGTTCTCTTTAATCTGAATGACTTTTCAACAATTGGTAAACTGTAAGAGATAGACAAAACGTTACTACACAAAGAAAGTAGATCTCGTTAAAGCACACAATTTATGTCAAATACATTTTTTGCGGCATTAACCATTTCCGAGATATTCTTAGTTATTGGTTTGAATTTTTAAATATTTTATAGTTTTCTCAACTGCAAATCGCTATTCTTTTTACTTTCTCTACCACGCATAGTAGGTAGGGAAGGTACTGCATTCCATCCAAAAATTCGACACAGAGATTTTACCGGAAATACATGTTTTGAGGCCCCCTGAATAAAAAGAAAAATATTATTAAAAAAAACATCCGTTTGTGGTGTCTGTGAACAGCATAACTTAAAAATTAAAAGCCGCGTAACTACCAACCTTGGTAATTAAGTTCAGTATCTTCAAGGATACGACACGATTTTGATTAAAATACCACATATAAAACATGTTTACATGACAAATAAAATGTATATCTTGAATTTACTGGGAATAGTCCTCTTCATTCGGAAGGAATTTTCTACGAACTTGTATAACTGGTAAACTTTAAGCGATAGACGAAAACTTACTACACAAAATATGCACATATCGTTAAAACACACAATTTATTTCAAATAAGATTTTGTGTGGTATAGACATTTCCGAGATATCCGTTATTTATGGTTCGAATTGTTCATTACTTGGTCATTCTCTTGAAGCCCTGACAACAATCAGTTATTTCTCTTGATTGCATGGAAACAGTATGGAATTTCAAGGCCAGCATACAGCGTCCAGCTCTTAAACATTTGACTATCGCTGTTCCCTTTGTATCTATAACGAAATGTGTAATGTAGCTATTTTTGCAAAGGTTTATTTGAATTAAAATGTTACAGATAGAAAAGTAAGCTTTCGTAAGAATAATTTCTATACCCACTAATAAACGATACACGGTAGAGAAATTTATGTGAATGTAACATCAGAAATTGTTTGTCTTTCTTTCTCGTGTTCATGCAAAGAGAAGAGAATTTCATCATCACATAGCGACCGACTTTGAAAAGGTTTGTCTATCGCTTTAGCTTTATCTATTCTTCGTATACTACAACGAGATATGTAAATGTGTAGTGGAAGTTTATCTGTGTTACAGAAGTAGATAGAAGAATAAACTATTCTAAGAATAGTTTGTAGAAGAGTGATTAGAGAAGGTCATATGAATGCAACATTCTCCTCTGCCCACTTTGGTAAGAAATTTTCGGCCAAAAAAAGAAGCGCCAATAACAAAAGCTGCGGTATCCACTTAATAGTCTACCGTTCTACTTTTGCCTACCACTGATAGTTAACATTTCATTCTACCATCATAATGGACGACGACGACTTTCATTCAATACTTTCCAATCTTGTTAAAATCCTCTAGGCCAGTTGTGACCCAGATTCCTTCACATAATGTATCCTAGCCTCCTTTACTTTTTTTCGTACCTCATCCGGGAGCTGCATGCCGCTTCTTTATGATCTTTGTAATAAACATTTGAGAAGGCAAATGCTGCAGCTATAGTGGCCATTCGCTGCTACGGCAACCAGCGACCACATGCTTGCTGGGTGTGCGAGCCCGCGATTTAACACTCCACAATAACCCAAGGTATACATCTGCATTAAAAGAGAGAAAGAAAGAAAGAAATCTGTTGCGTTACATTCACATGACTTTCTCTACTCATATTTTATTCTTATTGGTATCTTCTACAAACTATTTTTACAAACCCTTTCTTTTCTTTCTCCTTCATGTTAATCGAGATAAACGTTGGCAAAAATGGTTTCATTATACATTTCGCTGTAGGCACAAAGAGAGATGTTTTTACTTTCTCTACTACATATAGTAAGTAGGGGAAGTATTGTATTCCACCCAAAAATTCGATACCGAGATTTCACCGGAAATATGTTTTGAGGTCCCCTGAATCCAAAAAAAGCATTTTTGGAAACATGTCCGTGTGTGTGTCTGTGAACAGCATAACTCAGAAACGAACAGTCGGATAAACACCAAACTTGGTATTTAGGTTCAGTATCTTCCAGAGATGCGACACGAAGGTTTTCAAGAAAATCCCCCCACCCCAGACTACCCTTTACATGGAACATTTTTCGAAAATTTTAATTTTCTCAAAAATGGCTCTAACGATTTTGATTAAAATATCATATGTTTAAGATATTGTCATGAGAAATGAAATGCAAACAATAAGAGATAGACAAAATTTTACTACACAAAAAATGTAGATCGCGTTAAAATACACAATTTATGTCATATACATTTCTTTTGTTGAGTGAACCGTTTTCGAGATATTGCTTGTTATTCCCTCAAATTTTCCAATACTTATACTTTTTCTCAAATTCGTTATTCATTTTTTTATGTCCTGGACATACAAAGAGAATGGAATGCGCCACATAGCAACCAGCGTTAAAATATTTGACTATCGCTTAAAACCTACCAATTCCCCTTGCATCTATAAGAAAATTGCCAATAAGATTAACATCTCGATTAACATGAAGCATATGGAGAATAAGCGTTTGTAAAAATTGTTTGTACAAGAGTAGAGAAAGTTATGTGAGTGTAACACATCAGATTTTTTTTATTGGATAGATTCATTCAGCATTAGAACTGCTGTTCAGAGTCAGGATAAAATACATAATAATATAAACTAATCTGAGGTCAGCCACATGAGACCCTTTTAGCACCACAGTAACAGATAATATTGTACGAGGGCTATCCCAGAAGTACCGGAACTAACTAAGAAAACACAAAAATGTTGGGGAAAAAACATCTTTATTTCTCTACATAGTCTCCTTTCAGCTCGATACACTTTTCCCAGCGATGTTCAACAGCTTCAATACCCTGTTTATATTGAGAGCCATCGAGTTCTGCAAAATAGCCATCAACTGCAGACTCCAGCTCTTCACTGTTGGCAAATCTTTTACCACCAAGCTATTTCTTCGACTTTGGAAACAGAAAATAATCAGAGGGGGCAAAATCTAGCGAATAGGGTGCATAGGAAGCAATTGATTATGGCGATGGCGATAATGGATGTGTGAAGTCTTGATGAAACAAAAGATTCTTTTCTAATAAATGCGGCCGTTTTTGCTTGGTTTCATCATTCAAATGCTGCAATAAGTTTGCATAATTCTCGCCATTGATTGCTTTTCCTTTTTGAAGATAATCAATGAAAGTTATTCCACACACATCCCAAAAAACTGACGCCATGACCTTGCCTGCAAATGGAACTGTCTCACCTTCTTTGGAGCCGATTCTCCCCTTTCAATCCACTGTTTTGACTGTTCCTTCGTCTCAGGTGTGAAGTGATGGGCCCATGTTTCATCCATGGTTATGAATCGACGCAAAAACTCGGTTTTCTTGCAGCGAAACATCGCCAAACACTCGACTGAAACATCCTCACGACGCTGTTTTTGTTCCATTGTGAGTAAACGCGGCACCCATCTTGCGCACAGCTTTCTCATGTCTAAATTTTCAGTCGGTATGCGATGTAGAGCACTTTTTGAAATGCCTACGATGTCTCATCCAATACCATTTTGAAGATTTTCCTCACAATTTCTGGCGTGGTCACCTCATTTGATCGACCACTGCGATGTTTGTCTTGGCAGCTCGTACGGCCTCGCTTAAACTCTGTCACCCAATATTTTACTGTTGTAAACGAAGGAGCAGACTCCCGAGTAGAATCTAGCACAGCTTTAATATTAGTTGGACTAAGACTTTTCAAATGAAAGTATTGTATCTCATAACGATGGCCAGTTTTATCCATGTTTACAAATTTTTTGAGAGCGTTCACTATTGATGGCTGCCAAGCAATTACTAAACGACGTAGCATCGTCAAACTTAAGCTTTATAAGTGCGGTACTTTCTAACATAGTCATTTGTTTGAAACAACCGCTATATATACCCGTCGGGCACTTCTGGGACTGCAACCGTACATATGGTTCACTGACAGTCTTCTAATTCGTAATCACTTTCGGAAGAAAGCAGCAAGTCCTGCGGGAGACGACTCTTGATCCGGGAACAGCATCAGATCTTCGTCCCAAGGAGAAATATACTGCGCTAGGTAGTGAGTGAAGATGCTGAAAAAATGCGTGAGCCTGAGAGTGAATGTGTGCAGAGATGGTACTGAGTCCAAGTTCATGATGTATCTGGGTGTTTCTGACAAACCAAGTTGCGTTCAGTATAAGCCTTAAAACTTTATTTTGAAAGACCTGCAGACGATTAGTTTTGCTTACAGCTGCACCTCCCCAAATTGGACAATCATATGTGATTAAGGACGAAGTAAGGACTTGTACACAAGAGAACCGCACGATATTTGCAAAGACGACTTGCGGTTGAGAATATCAGACGACTTGCGGCTGAGTATAGCATACAATTTGCATAGTCTGGAGTAAAGGAACTTCAATTTTGAATTAATGTGAGAGTTCCAGGTCAGTCGATCAAAATGTAGGCCAAGATATTTAACAGGATATAGGAGACTGAAGCGATAGACTTTTATATGCTGGCTTTGAAATAAATACCATACTCTTTCCATGACATGGTCAGATATAACTGAATGATGACAGCACTTTCAACACTATTTGAAAACTCTAACAACAACGCATGCACCTATCGGAAATGGCTGATGGCACAATAAAATAAATAAACTGTGTAGGTATTTCAAAAGGGGTCTACATTTTTGTGTAGTAATGTTTTTCTACATTCAGAATAAAGAGGACTTCAAAGACTAGTCGCAAAAAATTCAGGATATATACAGGGAGAGTCAAAAAACTACGAACCGCCTGCGCGGTGTTTTTCCTGTCCTCGTCCTCGGCGCTCGTAGCCGTCTGCCGCTATCATAGAAAGGCGCGGATGAAACCATACGACATATTTAAAACTACTTTTAAAGGCTTTACTTACCAGCTTTATGAAAGGAGATACTGAAACTGGCCACCGTCGTTGTCCATGCATTTTTGGCACCTCTTTAGGAAACTATCCATCACTCGCCAATTTATTTCGAGTCAACAGTTAAAGCCCGTACATATGTGAATGCAATTTTGCCCCCCCCCCTTTTAGAGAATTAACAGCCAGGGAGCGTGATTTTGCCTTTCTTTCAACAAGACTCTGCAACATCTTATACGGCCAATATTTCGATGAGAAAAATTGAAAGTGTGTTTGAGGACAGAATTATTAGTAGAGATTTGTGGCCCCCTCGGTCCCCCAGCTTAAAACAAAGTATACAAGACAAACCCACACACCCTGGAAGAATTAAAACAAAATATCTGCATTTCTCAACGTGAACTACAGCGAGTGATGGATAGTTTCCTAAAGAGGTGCCAAAAATGTATGGACAACGACCGTGGCCAGTTTCAACATCTCCTTTCATAAAGTTGGTAAGCAAAGCGTTTAAAAGTAGTTTTAAAAACATTGTATGGTTTCATCCGCGCCTTTCTATGATAGCGACAGACAGCAACGAGCGCCGAGGACGCGGACAGGAAAAACACCGCGCAGCCGGTTCGTAGTTTTTTGGCTCAGCAAGTATTTGATTTGTCCTATAAATATCTTAAACATTTCCATGTAAAGGGTAGTTTGGGATGGGGAATTTTCTTGAAAATCTTCGTGTTACATCCCTGGAAAACTCACGGACGTTATTATTTATTTATTTATTCTTTTTTATTATTCAGGGGGCCTCAAAGTATGTATTTCCGGTGAAACGTCGGTATCGAATTTTTACGAGGAATACAATGTCTGCTACCCCTACTTATTGGTAAGTAGTAGAGAGGGGAAGTAAAAGTTACATTTTGCTAAAAGTAACGATCATAAGTAAACGAGACTAAGCAGTAATCGTTAGTGGTAACTTCTCATTCCTGACTTAACTGTTAGTACTAATGCGTGCAGTACAAGAGGAGAAGGAAGATGGTACAGACAACGTTAGTGGCTAGCCTGGCCACCGAAACGTTGCGTGTAGACGAAACCTTTTAAATGCACCATTTGAAACCTGCGTGTATTTCCTAGGTCCTCGTTGCTGGGTTTAATATCTAAGTCATCGTGATTCTTAATATTAAAACCGTGTATACAATTCCTATTCTTAGTAACTCGATCGTAAATGTACTCACTACGTTAACTTTATTAAGATGCGTTCGTATTGTGGTGAAAATGGCGCAGTAGTGCTCGAAATTTCCTGCCGATATGTATTTCTACAATTTTAATGTTTACTTTTTCTACTGTTTACCTTCAGTAAGCAGAGGAGGTATTGCATTCCACCCAAAAATTCGATACCGAGATTTCACCTGAAATACACGTTTTCAGATCCTTGAATAAAAAAAATTTCATGTTTTTAGAAAAAAGGGCAGCGCGGGTGAACAGCATAACTCAAAAATGGGAAAGTTGGTTAAACATCCAACCTGGTATTAAGTTTAGTATCTTCCAAAGATGCGAAGATGTTCAAGAAATTCTCCACCCCAAACTACCCTTTAAATGGAACTTTTTCGAAATTTTTTATTTTTTCAAAAATGACTCTCACAATTTTTATTAAAATAATATATAGGTTTTAATATTTTTACACAAATAAAATGTATACATATCTTGATTTTTGGGGGTATAGCATGTTAAGTCTTCATTCGTAAAGCATTTTATATAATCTTGTATAGGTAGCTGGTAAACGTTAAGCGATAGACGAAAACGTACTACACAAAAACTATAGATCTCTTTAAAACACATAATTTATTTCAAATAACTTTTTTGTGTCATAAGACATTTCCGAGATATCGTTATTAATGGTTCCAATTGTTCAATATTTTGGCATTATTTTTAAGTCCTTTCGATATTCAGTCTGTTGCTGCGATTGCCTGGAAGCAGTATGGACTTTTAAAGCCAGCAGTTCTAAGACATTTGACTATCGCTATTCCCTTTGTGTCTATTACGAAGTGTGTACTGTAGCTGTTTCTGGAAAGCTTTATCTCGGTTAAAATGAAAAATAAACCTTCGTAAGAATACTTTGTATACCCTCTAATGAACGATAGAGGGTAAAGAAACTCATGTGAATGCAACACATACGATTTTTGTTTTGGTATGTTATTCTTATGTTAATTTATTATTTATAGGTGACATTTCCTCCATTGTTCTTATTCTATCACATTTGTTTAATCTTTTTCATCTTTTCTTTATTTTGTTAAACTTTGTCAACTTGGGCAAGCTCATAATTGAACAAGTTAAATAAATAAAAATTCAGAAATAATCCCCCATTGGATATTTTCTATAAACGTAATCTTTAATTTTGTAACAGCATAATCAAAACGTGAAATATGTGTACAATTCTTCTTCAAACACAAATATAACATTTTATTTTATACATACAGTAGTACGTTTTTGGGAACCTCTTCATTTAAGCTACCGTTAATTTTCTAGAGAGTTGGACCAATTTGAAATATGTGGGCACCTTGTCTTCAGACACTAGACTAATGTAAATTCCGCACATGAAGCGATTAGCGAGTTATTTTGTGCATACGGGTGGATATTGCGACGCTTACAGGAGTTCCGCGATACCCCAATCTTGGCTAAAAACGTATAAGAGATAGAACATAAAACTTCAGTCCATCGTGTGTAAGAGTTACGTTTTTGTTTGATTGTTTTTTTTTTTTTTTGCTGTGAAGTGGTGCAGAATTCATAGTACAAAATGGCAGATTCAGTACCATTTTTAAAAATATATTTAAAATATAACTATTTTGCCTACAGTGATAAAATATATCTCAAATTAAAGAAGAAATTCCAATTAATAGACTGCACAAAAAACTAAAAATGCCATTTTGGCACCTTCTACCACTTATTCTACCCTTAACATGTGGTTAGGTTATCATACTGGCAGGGGGGTTTAGTAAGTAAACAGTACAATCGTTTTACACAGTGAAACCAAACCTATTCTATGAAGAGGTTCAAAGTCCATAGTTCACCCCACCAACCATATTTGAAGAGATTGACAAGCTAAACCAATCAAGTTTCAATCCTTAGCAGGAGTGGAAACGGAAACCCCCTTTATCCCGTCTCTCTGTGAGGTTGGGCATCCCTGGTGTTACCGCACGCGGTACAGGTGACGTCAGGTACTGTGGCGGACACTTTCCTCCACTTCTCTTCACAACAGCCGGTTTTGTTGAGACTGTTCCATTTATTCGCTGCATAAGAAACCAGTGGAGAACTGGTAATAGGTCGAAAGTAAAGAAAAATCACATTTGCATCGCTTGTGGAGGAATTTAGCAGGGAGAACTTCAGCACCAAACTGAATTTCCCTTGACACACAAGCAATTGTAACTCGGTGGGAGAGATGGCTACAGGTTGCAGTATACTACGCTCAATATTACAACAAAGTTGTTAATGTAATTAATGCCCTTGATGAGAGAAAAACGCCGCTATACTTGCAGTGAAGGAAATAATTTCACCAGTTTTGGTTTTAGGTCTTTCATATATTCACAATAATTTCAGTCATATTGCAACTACAACAACGTATGCGTCTGAAAGCATATGCAATAAAACTACCAGAAGCTCTTGAGCATATAGAAGGGGTTTCAGAAACACTGAGTAAGATATACATCCGAACTGTTAAAGAAAGTGACAAAGAAACTTAGAAGTATTCTAGAGAAGAATTCAGGTCACCCAGAAATGCGTAAAACGAGGGTCACGTTACTGATGCAGGGAATCTGAAGTCTGACTTTTCGCTCTTTATTTGCTCCTACTACGTCGGGTAATGTGGAACGTTAACATTTCATATATATATATATATAATTTAAAATATTTATAAATAAAAATATATATACAGGATGGACCATTTAAGACGCGACTGTACAATATTTCCAAAACTAAGCGTTGTAGAAGGAAATATCTTGAATAAAAGTTGCATGATATTATGGGAGAAAGTAAATGCCATTAGTTGTGTTTTACTTGGAGGAACGTTGTGATGGTCATTTTAGGGTCAATTCAATTTTTTAAAATGGGAACCTACATTTTTATGTTGTTTTCCGACTGCTCATTATAAAGCACTTTGCAATTGTTCTTGCACCAACGTAAGTAACAACGTAAATTCTGAATGGCTGTGTACGAAGAGCGCAATGAATGGTTGGACCATCCATGGATGGTCATTTGAGGGTCAAGTTACGTTTGGTAATAGGGAACCAACAATTTTATTTTGTTTCCTTATTCCTCATCAAAAAATAAACAGCTCAAATCATTTTCTAATGAGAAAATAACATACAAAATGAAGGTTCCCATTGTAAAAATTGAATTGACCCTAAAATGAGCATCATAATGTTCTCCAAACAAAACACGACTATTGGCATTTACTTTCCCCATAATATCAAGCAAAGACATTTCTTTCTACTAGTTTTGGAGATACTGTGCAGTCTCAACTTAAATGGTCCACCCTGTATATACCAGTGTACACTGCAAGGTCGCATTCGCTTCCACCTTCTATTGCCGCCAACCCTTGGTAGGTTCCTAACTTGATGGTTTACTTACTAAAACCCCTCTGCCTGAATTCATAAGTAATCTAACGCGAAGTTGCATTATTCCGAAAAAATCGCGAGCTACTGCAAGTCCCCAGTGATTTTGTCTGAAATAACACAACCTCGCGATAGATTTGGTTTGGCTATTTTAGCGAATAATACAAGAGCAGAGGTAAAAATAAATATAAAAACTAATTACTTACGGAATATAACAAATAACCTTTGTTACATTTTTGTTATGCAAGGCCCTCTGAAATTTTCCGAATTATTATAAATGGTATATCTTTACTGTTAAATGTCTTTGGAACTAAACAAAATAAATTCCTATTTTTAACAGTTGCATGGCAACAAACAGATAGGTATAATCCTTAGGTAGTGAAGGGTTTAGATTTATTTTTAGCTTCTGATATTGTATTATTCGCCAAAACAATGAGAATGCAGTTTCAATGAACAAACTTTAATGGGGAACTTTAAAACGTGCAATTATTAAAATTAAAAGTTGATAGAATTTCTTTCTTGTTGCAAACAACAGAAGTACCGTTATTAGAGATGGAAGTGGGAGATGATGTACATTCTCTTGTAGACTCTGGTTTCCGCAATTTGTTGATTATTCTCGAATGATGCTGTTCATTAATTTATTGTATCGACAGTTTGGTCAAAGAAGTTATGTGCGGAAATATACTTCATTGCGAATGAAGCAATGAAGCCCGCAAATGAATTTATGTTAGCAACACTGACCGGAAGCCTTAGATTATCAGCAGGAAGCGTTGATTATCGGACCATGGGCTAAATAGTCAACGTGATTTATTTCTTCATTTGCCAATAAACACACTCAATAAAAAGAAATCCTGTGTGTGATTGCTGCAAGACGAATTTTCTGTTTTCTGTTACTCATGTTAAACATTGACAGGAAATAGTTTCAAATAGTAATAGCATGGTTAAAGGGCAAGTTGATATAATTATGTTAACCATGATGTTACAACGCTAATGAGAAACTTAGGAAGTAAGCGCCGTAACATTGGCATGTTAATGGTATATTGCGATATAAACGTGGGAAGTGCATGTCGTTCTCCGTGGTATAGTGGTTACCATGCTAGCCTCTAGTTTCCGAGGTCGCGGGTTCAAACCCGGCGGAGGGCGATGGATTTTTTCGGGCGTAAAAACTCTTAGCATGGCTTCCTTCGGAAGGGAAGTAAAGCCGGTGGTCCCGTGTCGTAGATTTACAACACGTAAAAGAACCTCAAGCCTGATAAAGGGGCCTCTGAGCAAAATTACCGGTCTTTCACGCCCAATATAGAATGGGACGCTAAGGAACACAGCAGTTAAAGAGCGTCCATAAACAAAACCCAATTTAATTTAATTTCGGAAGTGCATTATTACAGAACCTAGGAATAGATTGAAGATGCGAGATTCTATTGCGCATTTCACACACATACATATTGAACACTATATTTTGCACGATCGAGTGTTTTATTATTTAGAATGAAATATTAATATTAAAAACATTTCTGGTGAACTTTTATCCATCATAACTTCGGATTTCCGGTAAGGCAATGCTGCGAATTCAACGGCTATAACCAATACGATGGCTTAGACCATACAACGGAGGGGGACACATCGCGCACTGCGATCTACAAAAACCTATTGTAACTACCACTCCTCAGGAGGAAGGAATGAAGTCAAGGAACCACAGGAAGCTACAGGCCACAGAGACGAGCGGAAGTCCTAACAATTCCTGGCTAGAAGACCCGTCCCACTGCTGGAGCTGCCTACGACTCGTCGACCAAGTAACCCTCCAGTGTCTATAGGGTAAAGATTCTTTCCTTTGAGCAAGCATCCGCGCCATTTGCCCGGTACCACCACAAAACCTAGAGGCACACGAAAATTGAGAAGCATATGGAGTGAAACGTAAATTATGGAAAGCAGATGAGAAACCGCAGCATTCGCCTACCGACCAGGGAAAACCATCGTAAGACACTATTATTTAGGAGGTTTGAGTCAAATGTTTGGTGGTTGATGGCGTGAATAAAAGCGGGTTCTTTGAAATATGGACGATAATAGAGATTCAATACTTCAAAAAGAATTTGAAGTCGGAGACGTGGAGTATGAAGACGCAAATGTTGAGCAGACATTGAAAATTGGGTTATATTTTACTTCTCGCCGTAGTGTATATTGTAAGGTGTTACACCTATCAAATTTATGTTGGTAGACATGCGTTTCACTGGAAACGAAAATATGTGTTGGCATTCTAAATTTCCTTCTGTGTAAATATCATCGGGAAACACCCGGTCGTGCAAAAAAGATTATTACCTACATGCCCCCCCCCAAAAAAAATACATCACTCCTGGAAGGGAAATCTATACACATACATAGCACTAAACATAGTCCATTCGTCATTATAAAGAAATTGTGATAAAAGTTCCACAATGCACAGACATTTTAGTTGAAAATTAGTATATTAATTTTAATATAAAATGCAATTTCGTTATTTAAAGTTGCTCAAAATAAAATATTATGTTGGACTATTTGTATGCACCTGGACGTTGACTCGTTTCCAAGACAACCCACAAACTGGCCTCCTGTGCGGAAGGTCATTTCCAAGCGGTGCGTGCTCATTTGTTTATGTTTCAGTAGTTTATCCCTTCCTCTCTTTGCAGCAGAGCGCTACTACTGTATATTCTCTGCGCTAGACATGTTACAAAGAGCGCGTTTTTTGTGACCTTCAAAACATATGCGGGCTTCCAGCGTTAGGGTGAGACATACCTAAACCACCCTGCTGTTGTGGTGGCCCGGGAGGTAGCGTATGAGCTCGCATTCTCTTTTGCCTGACCTCGGTTTTTGTTGTTTTTTCCAGGTAGGTACGAATGCTGAAGTACACTGTATATCCACTGTCCTTCATTTCATCTTTCGGAGTTGCAGGGCCTGGCACGATGATCAGTGACATATGAAGTCATCTTTAAGGAGAGATCTATTTCGTTCCCTGCGGGACCTTTTACCCGTTAGTTCTCCCGGTTAAGGGATGACCAGGGAGCTCAATCTGGAAACGTTAGGAATCCCGCTGTGCTGCGCCTGCCGCCTTCAGATCTGGCCGCCCTTCAAAATCTCTCGCCTTATCCCTTTATCCCGGAGATTTAGTAGGCGCAATAATCTCCACGCTTCTTAACTCTAACACTAAATAGAATATGGGATGAGTTTGATGTAAATAGCCATTTTATACAACATAGGGAAAAGCTCCATTTCTAGATGTTGTTCGTAAACGGCCTCCATTTATACGAAAACAACCTGCCAGGCTGCGATGCACGTCAACGAATTTTGTAGCATTTCAGCTGGAATAGTTATAAAAGCATTAGAAAATACTGAAAATAAAACACACTTCTTGAAAATTTAAAATCAGTTTGTCTGTTATAAAATAAACTGCCGTCAAAATTTGTTTGCAAAAATTATTAGAAGAGACCTTACAAAATTAAGTGTAATAACCAGGCATAGGAATTTCTAAGCACTGAACCTACGACGGAAGAAAATAAGGTTGAACTGTTACTGGACTATTGGCAGGAACGTCTCGGAACAAACCACCCCCAACCCTCGTACAGTCTTTTGGCGTTTGCAGACAGCACTCGGACCGGTTTTTACCCCACTATTAGCAACATCGCATTCTTTGTATTGATGGTTTGAGTGTGTCGCCTAGGGGTACCATGCTAGCCTCTGTTCCCGAAGTCATGGGTTCAAACCTGGCGGAGGGCGATGAATTTTTTTCGGGAGTAAAAATCCTTAGCATGGCTTCCTTCGGAAGGGAAGTAAAGTCTGTGCTTAGAAGCAAAAGGGAAACGTTGGAAAGGAAATCGTGGTAGATGAGAAACCACGCCAGCATTCGCCTATAGACCGTGGAAAACCAAGAAAAACTCACGGTCAGAGTGGGTGGTCGACGGGAATCGAATCCGGGACCTCCCGAATGCACGCCTCACATGTTACTGCGGAACCATCTCGCTCTGTAAGGGAATAGCGATTCAAATGTTTAAGAACTGGATGCTATATACTTGCCTTAAAATTCCATACTATTTCCATGCAATTGCGAGAAACAACTGAATATCGACAGCACTTTAAAAGAATGACAAAGGTATTTAATAGTTTGAACTATTAATAACTGATATCTTAGAAGTGACTTATGCCTCAAATGAGTTATATGAAACAAATTGTGTTTTAAAGAGATCTACATTTTTTTGTGAAGTACGTTTTCGTCTATCGCTTAATGTTTACCATTATACAAGATTATACAAAGTTCCTTCCAAATGCGGAGGACTTCACAGGCTATTCCCAGGAAATTCAAGATGTATATTTTATTTGTCATGTAAATATCTTTAACATATGGTGTTTTAATCAAAATCGTTGGCGCAATTTTTTAGAAAATCAAAATTTTCGAAAAATGTCTCGTTAAGAGTAGTTCGGAGCGGGGATTATCTTGAAGATCTTCGTGTAGCATCTTTAGAAAGTACTGAATTTAAATATCAAGTTTGGTATTTACCCGACTTTTCGTTTTTGAGTTGAAACTCCTCACAAAGATACACACGCGCGCGCGCGGATGTTTTTCTAAAAATGCTCTTTTTCTTTTTAATTCAGGGAGCTTCAAAATGCATATTTTCGGTAAAATCTTCATACCGAATTTTTGGGTGGAATACAACCCTTGTCTACCTACTATGTACGTGAAAGAGTTGTGTGTTTTGCACGCATCTCATATGCAGTGTCCATTTTTCAACAAAAGTATCATGCTATCACTACATTGCCAAGGAAGGTTTACATTTGCTGTATATAGAATTAATTTGGTCCTTCTCCAACATATACCGAACCGCTGGGTGCATCATCACAAGCTTAGAAGCAGTGCCCAGTTTGCACATGCAGCGTGTGTACATTCCGATAGCGCGGGGTCACCGCCGTGCAGACCCGTTCAGAATCTTTATTTTAAACGTTTCAACCTGGTTGGCCTACTTACACACAAAAACACGTCGGGCCCTGCCGTTGTATTCGATCATTACTAACCAACGATTGTCACCACAAAACACTGCAATGTCAAGTGTGTGTGTGTGTGATTTCGTGCAATGTAGCAAAAGTATGGCATTCAAATTATTCTCTAGGTGTCAAAGTTATTCAATTCCTTATTTGCACAACATGAGTAAACAAATCATCGTATTGTTTCTATACGAGTTTACATTCGTTCAGTAATCTCAGTTATAGGTTTGGAATTACTTCTACATTACGTTTGTTTCTTTAAAAAAATCTGATGTGTTACACTCACATGACTTTCTCTACTCTTGTACAACCTATTTTTACAAACGCTTATTCTCCATATGCTTCATGTTAATCGAGATATCGAGATGTTAATCTTATTGCTAATTTTCTTGTAAATGCAAGGGGAATATTGTAGGCTTTAAGCGATAGTCAAATGTTTTTTGAGCTGGTTGCTATTTGGAGCATTCCATTCTCTTTGTATTACCAGGACAAAAAAAATGAATAACGAATTTGAGAAAAAGTATAAGTATTGGAAAATTTAAGGGAATAACAAGCAATATCTCGAAAATGGTTCACTCAAAAAAAAATGTATATGAGATAATTTGTGTATTTTAACGAGATCTACATTTTTTGTGTAGTAAAATTTTGTCTATCTCTTATGGTTTACCAGTTATGCAAAAGTCGTTCACAGTGAAGAACACTTTTG
This sequence comes from Deroplatys truncata, assembly GCA_030765065.1. Lineage (NCBI taxonomy): Eukaryota > Metazoa > Arthropoda > Insecta > Mantodea > Mantidae > Deroplatys > Deroplatys truncata. The sequence goes on from CM060987.1 coordinate 194,189,543, forward strand.
GAGACACCCAGAAAATTCGAGATATACATTTTATTTCTCATGAAAATATCTTAAACATATATTTTATTTTTGAGAAAATTAGAATTTTCGAAAAATGTTCCATGTAAAGGGCAATTTGAGGTGGAGGATTTTCTTGAAAACCTTCATGTCGCATCTCTGGAGGATACTGAACCTAAATACCAAGTTTGGTGTTTATCCGACTGTTCGTTTCTGAGTTATGCTGTTCACAGACACACGCACGGACATGTTTCCAAAAATGCTTTTTTTGGATTCAGGGGGTCTCAAAACATGTATTTCCGGTGAAATCTCGGTATTGAATTTTTGGGTGGAATACAATACTTCCCCTACTTACTATACGTAGTAGAGAAAGTAATAATAACAATAATCTTTTTTAAATTCCTGAAATTCTACTTTCTCTACGACTTACTAATGTATACAGACGAAATATTGTATTCCATATAAAATTAAACGTCGATATTTCGCCGGAAATAAAACCCTTGAAATTCTTGAACCTCCTACCCCATAAAAAGATTTTAGAAACAGATCCGTCCGTGCGTGTTAATAGCCTAACTACAAAAGGAAAAGAATACAAACTTGGTATTTAAGTTCATCTTCCAAGGTTGCGGCACGAAGATTTTCAAGAATCCCTCCCCCAAATACCCTTTACATGAAAAATTTTTCGTTATTTTTTATTTTCTCAAAAATAGCTGTATGATTTTGATCAAGCTTGTTTTAGATTTCGCCATGACACAATATATATCTTGAAGTTTCTGTGAATAGCCTCCGAAGTCTTCTTCAGAGTGACAATTTTGTATAGTTTTATGTATGTGAGAAAACATAAGAAACAGACAAAAACTTAAAATAGGAAAAGAAAAGAAAATGTAAAACTCGTTAAATTACGTAATTTGTGTCTTTCTTCCGTAGAGTTAGCCGTTTTCGGTTTCACGTTTGGACTTTCCCAAGTGAGTCAGTTAATGGATGTACCTACCTGAAAGCTTGCAATTTTTTTTCTCACTAGTAGGAGCTTCTTACAACGGCTAAAGTGGATACAACTCATACGAATGCTATAATAGATAATGCATATACGCGAATATTCCATGAGCGGAGAAGGTTGTGCGAGTGTTCGATTAATATTTATTTTACTTTTTTCCCAGTTCCTTTTCCTTTTCTATTTATCTATAAAGTCTCTGGGATTCATCTTCAGCAGTTTGGATCCCCCCCCCCATATTTCTCGATCAAAATTTCACCTAAACCTAGCCTTACTGTATTAATTTTCTTCCTTTAACAATTATTACAGGCTGTCAGCAACAAAGTAAGTATAATAGCAAATATTCAGTTTTCTTGCCATGCACAAATGAAACTGAAGGTAAGAGAAGACCTGGGCGACCCAAATCTTTGACCCAGTCCCTTCTCAAAAGAAATGTATGCAAACTTTCTACGCATGAGTTGATCGGCATGCCAGATGCTATTGTTTCTCTCACGCTGTCACTGCCGGCCACTTTACCTTGCAGTCCCGTTCTGCCCGTCTATGTGAACGCAAGTCTCAAGAATCACTGAGCGGATCCCTTTCCCAGACTTTAACACAACAAACAGTTCAAGATTGTACATTAAATATCGTCTTGAAAGTCCATAGCATAAAAGCACACGTCAAAAAAATCTGATGTGTTGCGTTCACATGACCTTAATCGAGATAAACTTTCATGACATATTTCGTTGTAATTACAAGAAAAATACAGTAGGCTAAAGCGACAGTCAGGTTTTTAAAAAGTAGATCACTTGTGATGGCTTTGAAATTCCATGCTCTTTGCATGGCCACGAGAAAGAAAGAAAGAAAAAAAAAACAAATAGCAAAACTGCTACGGTCCTTAGCGTCCCATTCTATATTGGGCGTGAAATATAGTAATTTTGCTCAGAGGCCTATTTATCAGGCTTGAGTTCTTTTACGTGCCATAAATCTACGACACGGGACCACCGGCTTTACTACCGTTCTGAAGGAAACCACGCTAAGAAATTTTACGCCCGAAAAAAAAAATCCATCGCCCTCCGCTGGGTTTGAACCCTCGACCTTGGGAATTAGAGGCTAGCATAGTAACCACTACACCACGTAGAAGTAAATAAAACAAACAAATAGCGACTTACCACTTGAAAAAGATATAAGCACTTGAAAATTTAAACCATAACAAAGACTATACTGGCAACAGTTGTATTTGACATAAATTGTGTGATTTAACGAGATATACATTTTTTGTGTAGTAAGATTTTGTCTATACCTTGCGGTTTACCAATAATACAAGTTATTCAGAATGAAGTGTGTGTGTCTGATTGTGGACAGTATAATTGAAAAATGAAAAGTTGAATAAATATCAAACTTGGTATTTACCTTCAGCTTCCATCAAAAACATGACACGAAGGTCTCCCTCCACCCCAAACTTTACGTGGAAAAGCTTTCGTTATTTTTCATTTTCTTAAAAATGTTCTTTAATGGTTTTTATTAAAATACCATATGTTTAAGATATCTGCATGACTAACAAAATGTACAAATTGAATTTTCTAGAAATAGAGTACAAGTTCACTTTATTCTCAACGCATTTTATATAGTGTTGTATACTGGTGAACCATAAAAGAGAGGAAAAAAATCTGATGTGTTACACTCACATGCCTTTCTCTACTCTTGTACAAGCTATTTTTACAAACGCTTATTCTCCATATGCTTCATGTTAATCTTATTGCTAATTTTCTTGTAGATGCAAGGGGAATTGCTAGGCTTTAAGCGATAGTCAAATGTTTTAAGATTTGATTGCTATGTGGAGTATTCCATTCTCTTTGCATTACCAGGACAAAAAAATTAATAACAAATTTGAGAAAAAGTATTGGAAAATTTAAGGGAATAACAAGCAATATCTCGAAAATGGTTCACTCAAAAAAAAATGTATATGACATAAATTATGTATTTTAACGCAATCTACATTTTTTGTGTAGTAAAATTTTGTCTATCTTATGGTTTACCAGTTATGCAAATGTCGTTCACAATGAAGAATACTTTTGGAGACATTCCCAAACTACTCAAGATATACATTTTATTTGTCATGAAAATATCTTAAACATATGATATTTTAATCAAAATCGTTAGAGCCGTTTTTGAGAAAGTTAAAATTTTCGAAAAATGTTCCTTATATAGGGTAATCTGGGATGGGGGGATTTTCTTGAAAACCTTCGTGTCGCATCTCTGGAAGATACTGAACCTAAATACAAAGTTTGGTGTTTATCCGACTGTTCGTTTCTGAGTTATGCTGCTCGCTCACACACACACACACACACACACACACACACACAAATTTTCAAAAATGTTCTTTTTTGTTTTCGGGGGGTCTCAAAACATATATTTCCGGTGAAATCTCGGTATCGAATTTTTGTGTGGAATACAATACTTCCCCTACTTACTATACGTAGTAGAGAAAGTAAAAACATTAGCGCCATGTTTGAGAAAATAACAATTCTCCTTGTAAAAGGAAAACATATACGCGATAATGAGATCAAATAGCACAATTATCACACACATCCATCGCAGTAGTAGTAATAAATAAATACTCGCTTGGTCAGTTGCGGATAACGTTACAACAGCACGGCAGCTGCAAACTCCGCCTCCCTCCGTCCAGCCACACCCAGGATAACCAGGGCAGCATGTGGTCAACAAGGCAAGTATGAGGTCAACATGCAGATCCCAGGACCTCAGCCGTCACTATTTCTGTAAAGTGGCTCTTTAACTGGTCCAAAGAACCTGAAAGCATCCGTTACCAGGTCTTACAGCAGGGAAAAATCCCCATGCTGGTACCGGAAATCGAACCTCAGTCTCTTCGCACCACGGCCAGCAGCGCTTCGTGGAGTATTATTATTTATTAACTAATAACTGTGAAAAATAATTTTATTTAAAACAAATTTAGACAATCGTGCCCAGTCCGGGTGACATAGTACAGGGAGAGCCAAAAAACTACGAACCGGCTGCGCGGTGTTTTTCCTGTCCGCGTCCTTGGCGCTCGTTGCCGTCTGCCGCTATCATAGAAGGCGCGGATGAAACCATACAACATTTTTAAAACTACTTTTAAAGGCTTTACTTACCAACTTTATGAAAGGACATGCTGAAACTGGCCACCGTCGTTGTCCATACATTTTTGGCACCTCTTTAGGAAACTATCCATCACTCGCTGTAGTTAACGTTGAGAAATTTCCTGGCGGAATATTTTGTTTTAATTCTTCCAGGGAGTGTGGGTTTGTCTTGTACACTTTGTTTTAAGTTACCCGAGAGATAGAAATCGCAGGGGGTTAGGTTGGGGGACCGAGGGGCCACAAATCTCTACTATAATTCTGTCCTCAAACACACTTTCAATTGTTTTCATCGACATATTGGCCGTATTAGCTGTTCAGTGTCTTGTTGAAAAATCTGATGTGTTACACTCACATGACTTTCTCTACTCTTGTACAAACTATTTTTACAAACGCTTATTCTCCATATGCTTCATGTTAATCGAGATATCGAGATGTCAATCTTATTGCTAAGTTTCTTGTAGATGCAAGGGGAATATTGTAGGTTTTAAGCGGTAGTCAAATATTTCAACGCTGGTTGCTATGTGCCGCATTCCATTCTCTTTGCATGTCCAGGACATAAAAAAATGAATAACGAATTTGAGAAAAAGTATAAGTATTGAAAATCTAAGGGAATAACAAGCAATATCTCGAAAACGGTTCACTCAACAAAAGAAATGTATATGACATAAATTGTGTATTTTAACGCGATCTACATTTTTCGTGTAGTAAAATTTTGTCTATCTCTTATGGTTTACCGGTTATGCAAAAGTCGTTCACAATGAAGAACACTTTTGGAGACATTCCCAGAAAATTCAAGATATACATTTCATTTCTCATGACAATACCTTAAACATATGATATTTTAATCAAAATCGTTAGAGCCATTTTTGAGAAAATTAAAGTTTTCGAAAAATGTTCCATGTAAAGGGTAGTCTGGGGTGGCGGGATTTTCTTGAAAACCTTCGTGTCGCATCTCTGGAACATACTGAACCTAAATACCAAGTTTGGTGTTTATCCGACTGTTCGTTTTTGAGTTATGCTGTTCACAGACACACACACACACACACACGGACATGTTTCCAAAAATGCTTTTTTTGGATTCAGGGGGTCTCAAAACATGTATTTCCGGTGAAATCTCGGTATCGAATTTTTGGGTGGAATACAATACTTCCCCTACTTACTATACGTAGTAGAGAAAGTAAAAAAGGCAAAATCACGTTCCCTGTCTGTTAATTCTCTAAAAGGTCGGGGTGCAAAATTGTATTCATGTATGCACGGGCTTCAACTATTGACTCGAAAAAATGACCCTATAACTCTTTCTGGCCACACCGATGGTGGCCACTTTCATAAAGTTAGTAAGTAAAGCCTTTAAAGTAGTTTTAAAATGTTGTATGGTTTCAATCGCGCCTTTCTATGATAGCGACAGATTGCAACGAGCGCCGAGGACGCGGACAGGAAAAACGCCGCGCAGCCGGTTCGTAGTTTTTTGGCTCTCTGTGTATAACCAGGGCCGGGTTGTTTTTGTGTTTATTTTTTAAAAAATTCGTGAAAAATATATAAAGTCTCGTATTTATAGTTTAAAATATGGTATAAATTTCGAAAAATGTTGTAGTAATTTTTAGTGTTATACGCTTCTATTACTACCGGTATTCTATTTGCGGTTTACAGGCGGGAACAAACTGAGGAGATAATTATTATAGGGTAATTCCGAGTGAGACTGCCATACGGGAGAGATGGTCATTAATGGCAGGCAGCTCGACTGGAGACAAGCTTTCAGTCGTTATCCATTGTTGATCAAGTGCACTGCTTGTGGTCGCATTTCCGTCAGTTTATTTGTTATTTTTCCGCTGCAGCAATTATTTCAAGGACTTCAAAACGGAAGTATTTCTAACGAAATGTTTCAAAGAAGTCATAGCCATAAATCGTGCATGTACTTTTCGCTCATCTCTCCGTTACATTCGCGTTTGTCGTAAATAACAAAAACGGCCGGGTCCAAGAATTCCGGCTCGTGCAGACTCCTACTGTCTGTCTATCACTCTTAAACTAACGACTGGTAGCGGATGATGGATCTGAGACATACCCGACATTCGTCTTGTGAGAATGAGGGAAAACTCCCGAAAGAAACCTATCCAGACACTTCGCTCCGACAGAGGTAGGATAGAAATCCGGAGGTAAGTCTTTATTTGCCTTTTAAATTTTCAAATATACAAGGCAGGATTTTGCGTTTTACATACATACCTATGTAGTAGTGGTTTAAGCTTACTGAAAACGGCTTCGCACTCCAAGAAATGAATGAACTCTCTAAAGGTCCCGTACAAAAAACTTGTTTGAAGTTCTTATGCACTTGAACCTCTCATAGAAACCGGTCCCTGGGTCATGTTAATTGCTAAAGGTTTCTTCATAACTGTTACGTGCGAAACAGCCCGACCAAAAACCGTTATACCTTTATCACTTCGCATATAGGCCATCTCTCCAGAAAGCCTGCATTCTCAAAGCAAGAAATTATAATGTTGCACTCGCATGACTTCTCTATTCGTTCTTCTGTTTCGTGTTAATCGAGATAAACGTTTGTAGAAATTGTCTTATTACCACGAGGATTAGGGAAACACGGTAGGCTATAAGCGAGTCAAATCTTTTAACAGCGGGTCGCTATGTGATGCTTTGAAATTCCTTTCTCTTTGCATGGCCAAGACATAAAACGAACAGCGATTTTCCTCTACAGAAAAGTATAGCATTCGAAAATTCAAACCAATAGCAAGAAATGGTTAACCTTTAAAAAGGCATAAATTGTGCCTTTTGACGAGAGCATTTTTTGTGTAGTAAGATTTTGTTTATCGACTACGGTTTACCAATTAGCAAAATTTATTCACAAAATGAAAAGAACTTCAGAGATTTTCCCCAAAAATTCAAGATATACATTTCATTTGTCCAGCTATGAAATTAAATAAACATTATTAGCTTTATCAAATAACAATGTCATAACAATAGAAGAAGAATTTAATCTAATAATATCTCATTCAATAAAATAAATTGGCATAATTTCCTATTGTCTTGTTATTATCAAAATAAACATTTGATATTTTAATCAAAGTCAGTATACCCAATTTTTGAGGAAATCAAAATTTTCGAAAAATTTTCCATGTAAAGGGTAGTTTGGGGTGCGGGGATTTTCTTGAAAATTTGTGTCGCATCTTTGGAAGATGCTTAACTTAAATACCAAGTTTGGTACTGAACCGGCTTTTCGTTTTTAGTTATGCTGTTCACACACATGCGCATCTTTTTCTAACAAGGATTTTTTTATTCAGGGACCTCAAAATATGTATTTCCGTGAAATTTGAGGCAGTATTTTAACACTTAAATGATATCAGTCTAATTATATATTATAAAATATAATAATAGCCCGCCTTAAACCAATATGTGTATGTAATAATATATAAAATGTATGTAGCAGTCATTGTTTTATGTTTATATTATGTACAAGTATAATAACGTTATGTGAATGTATTATGTAATTTAACAATGCAGGAGCTGAGAATAGAAGCAAGCTACCTTTGATAGCAAACAGAATTATAAAGTAGAAGCCGAAAGTTGCTAACAATGAGGTAACCTTGAGACAACAATAAATTAGAAAGTTTAATAAAGGCTACTAATAATTCTTGAAACAGTAATGTAATATTGAAAACAGTTTATAAATAGCCAATCAACAACTAGAAAAAGCTTAAGTTAAATAAAAGTATTCTATTGGAGTAGGATTAGCCAATCAGAGATTCGAAATAGATGAAATGCAAATTCAGGCGGCATACGCTACAAGATAGCGTACCTGATCGGTACGATACGTGTTCATTGTGAGACATAAAACTTCATTGCCGTGATAATAATATAAAGTTTACTGTTAAAAAGTACAATTAACAACAATCTCACAGCTCTACAGTAGGATACATCAGTGAAGTGTTATTTAATCGCGTGAAGGATTAATAAAACAAAGTATAAGCCTTGTTCTTTAGCCGTTCCAGCCCTGCTAAGAGATACGTGTTCTGAAAATTACTACTGACGTAGCCGAGGCATACATATATAATATTTAAATAAGCATTAAAATACGAAGTTGATTTTTTAAACGTGGGGCGAAGGCCACCGGAAAGTTTGTATCGTACATGGGGCGAACACTCCTAGAAACATATCTACCATACGCGAGGTTACAACTACTTCAAATCTCGTATAGAATTTTTGAGTGGAATACAACACCTTCTCTACCTAGTATATACGTGGTAGAGAAAGCAATATGATGTGTTGCATTCACATGACCTCTCTACTCACTCTTCTACAAACCAGTCTTACAAAAGCTGATTGTTCTGTCCACTTCTTGTTAGTCGAGATAAACTTTCATCACACATTTCCTTGTAAGTATAAGGAAGATACAGATAGCTAAAGCGATACATTTCTAAAAAGCGTTGATGGCTTTTAAGTGCTATGCTCTTTGCATGAGCACGAGAAAAAACGAATAGCGACTTAACACTTGAGGCAAAGTATTAGAAAATTCATACCAATAACAAAGAATATGTTAGAAATGGTTAATAACACAAATTACATGTGACAAAAATTCTATGCTTTAACAAATTCTACTTTTTACTTTCTCTACTACGCATAGTAAGTAGGGGAATTAGTGTATTCCACTCAAAAATTCGATACCGAGATTTCACCCGGAAACACATGTTTTGAGACCCCCTGAATAAAAAAAAGCATTTTTGGAAACATGTCCGTGTGTGTGTCTGTGAACAGCATAACTTTGAAACGAACAATCGGATAAACACCAAACTTGGTATTTAGGTTCAGTATCTTCCAGAGATGCGACACGAAGGTTTTCAACAAAATCCCCCCCATTCCAGATTACCCTTTACATGGAAGATTTTTCGAAAATTTTAATTTTCTCAAAAATGGTTCTAACGATTTTGATTAAAATATCATATGTTTAAGATATTCTCATGACAAATAAAATGTATATCTTGAATTTCCTGGGAATGTCTCCAAAAGTATTCTTCATTGTGAACGACTTTTGCATAACTGGTAAACCATAAGAGATAAACAAAATTTTACTACACAAAAAATGTAGATCGCGTCAAAATACACAATTTATGTCATACACATTTTTTTTTGTTGAGTGAACCATTTTCGAGATATTACTTGTTATTCCCTTAAATTTTCCAATACTTATACTTTTTCTCAAATTCGTTATTCATTTTTTTTATGTCCTGGTAATGCAAAGAGAATGGAATACTCCGCATAGCAACCAGCTCTTAAAACATTTGACTATCGCTTAAAGCCTACCATATTCCCCTTGCATCTACAAGAAAATTAGCAATAAGATTAACATCTCGATATCTCGATTAACATGAAGCATATAGAGAATAAGCATTTGTAAAAATAGTTTGTACAAGAGTAGAGAAAGTCATGTGAGTGTAACACACGATTTTTTGTATATCGCTACATGCAAAGAATAACTTTTAACGATCCGATAACAAAATTCAGAACAGTAATTTATAGAAGCATTATTTTTTTTAAATCCAATAATGACTAGCTACTTATCGTGGCTGGTTTAGAAGGTAATATAAAATTATGAAAATGCCAGGCTCTATTTCCGCATCGTGCGTTATGAATGGCACATGTGAGTAATCCAACTTCAAACTTCAAGCTGGCTGGTCTCCAGGATTAACATTAGTGTTGCTAATGGACTGCACGACACTGAGGCAGCAAAAGCATTAGGAAACCTCGGACATTTGCCACCGGTCCCTTGCTGTCTAAGCGTGATATGTAGCAGCTAACACAAAATGTGTATGTGCCTTTTAGTATAAGATTGAAAACAATTCCTATTTCCTAAGCGCTAGCGTACTTATCAACTTTCTAAAAATTATAACCTCTAAAACTCTCCTTCGAGTAATAATTTTGCGATGATATGAAATCTGGAACGTGTAAAACGTTCAGTGCAGCCAATGTACAAAACTTCCATGTAAAATAAACGGGGATTCAATTTATAAAAATCGTTAAAAAATCTGGTAGTACTGCTTCATGTGTTACGAAGGAGGTTTTTCTATCTGCTTCATTTTAATGAGATAAACGTTTGCAGAAATAACTACATTACACGTTTCTTTATAAATGCGTAGGGAGTAGCGATAGTCAAATGTTTAAGAACTGGACGCTATACCCTGGCCTCAAAATTTCACATATTCTTTCCGTGCAATTTCGAGAAACAACTGAATGTCGACACGACTTTAAAAGAATGACAAAGTATTGGACAATTGGAACCATTAATAACGGATATCTCGGAAACGGCTTACGACAAAAATTAGTTATTTCAAATAAATTGTGTGTTTTAAAGAGATCTACAGTTTTTCTGTTCTGTAGTACGTTTTTGTCTATCGCTTAACGTTTGCCAATACAAGATTACTCAAAATTCCTTACGAATGAAGAGGACTTCATAGGCTATTTACAGAAACTTCAAAATACACATTAGATATCTTTACTATAAGGTATTTTAATCAAACTCATAAGAGCCATTTTTAAGGAAATAAAAAATTTCGAAACATGTTCAATGTAAAGGGTAGTTGGGGTAGGGCAATTTTCTTGAAAATCTTCGCGTCGCATTTTTGGAAAATACTGAACTTAAAACGCCAAATTTGGTATTTATCCGACTTATCGTTTTTGAGTTATTCTATTCACAGACACACACTCGGACGTTTTTCTAAAAATGCTTTTGAGTTCAGGAGGGCCTTAAAACATATATTTCCGCTGAAATCTCAACATCGAATTTTTTCTACACGTAATAGAAAAATGGGAAACATATCCCGCAGCCATACAACATAAATGAGATGAATAATTTAGAAGAGAGAGTTGACTTCACAATTCACGACATCCATTACTGTCCCCATTTATTGCTTACTGGTTACTACTGGTTATCACTAGAGGTCACTAGTCGTGGAATCGAATTTTAAGTACAACAAGAGACCACGCAAGCGATGCAGTTTGTTACAGCCCCGTGAATGGGGAGCATCAAGGATAGACAGCTAAGCTCTGTATTCTATCATAACATTGCATATATTATTGGCGCAGTAGATTCGGGTTGTTATCTTAAGTTAGCGACATTGAAACTGAACTTTTATTTATGGACGTTCTTTAACTACTATAGTTCTTAGCGTCTCGTTCTATACTAGGCGTGAAAGACCGGAAATTTTGCTCAGAGGCCTCTTTATGAGGCTTGAGATTATTTTACGTGCCATAAATCTACGACACGGGACCACCGGCTTTACTTCCCTTCCGAAGGAAGTCATGCTAGGGGTTTTTACGGCCCAAAAAATTAAGTTAGCGAGGATTCTTATTTTACTATCATAAACACATTGCAATATAATGCACTAGAAATTAAAGTCTTATCATGCCCGTGGTGAAAATGAACACATTTTGAATAAAAACATAAATTAAACTGTAAAATAGGCATCCACTGGCTTAAAGTAGTAAAATGCCCCCATTCCCGTTAATTTTACGGGCAACCCGTAAAACAAATGATTATAGGGATTTTAAACATACTTTTTCTCTGCAGTAGGCAATACAATTGCATAATAGCTTAAACTGAAGAGTAACGTGGAAGTATAAATTCTACATGCGCATATTTTTTTTAAGTCAAACATGGCCTCTAAGTTCATTCAAAATAGTTTCACTCTGTGCCGATTAACCAGACAGGGTTTCATTCACATTCTTCTTCTTCTTCTTCATTATTAACCAATGCTCATACACAAATAGCAATAGCCCAATCTTCATTCCTGGGAGATTTTGTTGTCCCAACAAGTTAATCGGTGTGGATGGAATGTTAAAAGTTCACAGTTACAACATGTTGAATGTTAGCTGTCGATATGTCGAGCAGTAAGCGCTCACCTTTAGACGAGAATGTGGAGCGAGAGAACAGCTTTCGCGAGGCGGACGAGTCGAGAACTAGCAATTCCAACAATAACAGTGTGAAAGGTGTTAAGAAAATGTGCCTGATTTAAGGAGATGGGCCAGTTACACAAGAAAAGCTAACGCCATTATCCAGCCACCTTCATCCAGTGTGGATGCCTACCGGTCACAAACGGATCTCATATTGAACACCTCTAATGTGTAATGGTAACTTCCACAGTTATAATTCAAAATTGCATTGCATATCACAAAGAAAATATATGTTTAAAATTCCTTTAATCATTTCTGTACATCCTGTATTTTATATGTAATGATTCTGAAAATAATCTAATATTTTTCACATTTTTTGCGCAGCTCTCACGGTATATCAGTTGTACAAAATTATAGAAAATTCATTCAGTATAAAGAGAACTTCACTGGTTATTAAAAAAACCTTCAAGATAAGCATTTTATTAGTCATGTAAATATCTAACATATGTTATATTAATCAGAATCAACAGAGCCTTTTTGAGAAAGTCAAACATTTGAAAAATGTTCCATGTAAACTGTAATCTGGGGTGAGGGATTTTCTTGAAAATCTTAGTTCCGCATCCTTGGAAGATTTTCAGCTTATGTAGATCTCAAGTTTGGTATTTATCCGACTTTTCGTTGCTAAGTTATTCTGTTCTAAACACACAATTATTTGGATTGAATGGTCATACCTTCTCTAGCTACCATCGATACGTGTACAAAAACAAAATGAAGGAAAGCTGGCTTGTAATATAAACAGCTGACTATCATTTTCGTAGCTATCAAGTCATTATAGTTTATTTGAAATAATTTCTGGGCAAATATATTTATCGTGGACAAGTGGAGGGTAGAGAAAGTCCTGTGAGTGTAGTTACGATGTTTCAGTTTTTTTCGTAAAGGAGAAACACAGAACTGTTTATTGACTTTTAGAAGATTTCTGACTTAAGAAGGTATCAAACAACCGCCGGTGGTTTGTTTTGACACAACAAACCTGGATCACAGCTGATAGCTTGCGTGTGGAGATTGCATGCCTAAATAAGGAACCTCTTTCACAGAGCGACGGCGAGTCGACCTTCAAGATCCTTTTAAAACACCTACCCACCCGAGCAGGCGCTAGTCTCATGAGGTGACCTTCAGGTATGAACTTGTCTTGACGTCACTTGGGCACAGTGGCGGGTCACCAGTGGCGGTCCCATCTATACACCGGCAATCTCCTATGGTTTGGCATGTATAAAGAATTATCCTAAGCCTAAAGGTAGCTTCTCTGAGTTTCTGTTATGTGTGTGCATGAGTGCTATTTACCTTACTCTAGAAAGAAAAGGTCACCTGTAGAACCACCAGAGAAGGCGAAATTAAAGCTGGTTCACAGCAACCAAGAACGACAAAGCTGAATTACATGTATTCTAATGGGAGCGTTCACAAACGACGGTAAGCTTCCCCCGGCTCCGGGAACGGGAGAGAGGACTTCGACAAGTTTTAACTTTCTCGTTCTCGTTCCCGGACACAGCATATGAGACCCATGTTGTGCACATTAGACTCTTCACTGTAGAGGTTATTCTAGGCAGCAGTGACGTGAAACAGCCGCTAGTGCTCTCTCTAGTCGCAAGCTGGAAACATGAAACTGGAAGAAATTAGTAGCTATGTGCTTCCTAACATCAAATCCTGACATCCGCAGATTCATTGACGTTGGTTCTTCTGATAAAAGGGCCATCTGTCGTTTATGTGCAATTCTAAACTGGCTATTACCTCAAAAACAATAGCAAAAGCTACAAAGAACAGTAGAAATTAACAGAGAACAACAAACAACTTTAATGTACGCCATTAAATAAAGGAATAAAAGCTTGGCATGACTAGAGGAATCGAGATGCAATGGATCTGCATTTAGATGTTTACTCTATCGACATTGGCCAACCCGCATTGTGTTGTTTGAATTGGAAGTAGTAGGTGAACAAAAAAATCATTGGTCAGTTAAAAACAAATGAAATCCAATGCACAAAATCGTCTTTCCACTGTGATCGACATGATCATCGATATGCATTCCTGTTTTCGTTACCGGGCTGTTGCGTAAAATGAAATGTAACTCACATGACAAGTGTCAACAATGAGATATTACATGTAGTGAACAAAACGGTATTACCAGCAGGCTTCACATCAGTGTTTTGTTTACATCTGACACGAGACTCTCATTTAATGTTGACACATGTGGCGCAGTAAAGAAGCTTCTGGTTCCTGTCCTCAAAACGCGTATTTTGGCACTGTCTTTCTACTCTACACTTTTCTGCACATCGTTTTTTCGCGCCCAGTAAATTATTATGCCAGGGTTTGCGACTGCCTTCATGCGCCATTCACCAAACACGCAACACACGTTACCACCATCTATCAACAAACAAAGTGCAAATGGCCATCCTGCCGGAAAAGTAGCCGCGCTATTCACGCGAAATGTGAAGTTTCAACCCATTTAACGATAAAGATTTACTTAAAATGACATTAACCTTGGAAATACAGAGTAGTTACACTCAAGAAGCGCAAGCAACACCATATTTGTTACTAAAGAGCTCTTGGGTGGGAGTGGGATAAAACACTCAAACGTTACATTGATAGTGTAAACTTCTACTTGGAAAATTTCAAACATTAACAGCGAATATTTCGGATATGGCTAATGCATTGGGCATAAATGTTTCAATGAGCTCTACATTTTCCCGTTCTCTACTACTTAACTATAGCGAGTAGACGAAGTACTACATTCCATCCAAAAACTTGATGTTGAGGTTTTGCCGGAATTACAGTTTTGAGGCTCCCTGAATCCAAAAAGGGTACATGTGTGTGTGAGCAACGTTAACTAAAAAACGAAATGTCGGATAAATACCAAACATTGTATTTACGAAGACGCGACACAAAGACATTCAAGAAAATCCTGCCACCCCAAACTATCTTTTACATGAAACATTTTTCGTTATTTCTAATTTTCTTCAAAAAAGTTATAACGATTTTGATTAAATTATCAAATGTTTAAGATATTTGCTGGGAATTGCTTGTGAACTTTTACCTTCATTCTTAATGAAGTTTGTTTAGCTGAAAAACCACAAGAGGACAAAATCTCACTACACAAAAAACGTAGACCCCGTTAAAATATACGAATTTGCGCAAAATATATATTTTCATGCCATTAATCATTTCCGAAATATTTATTGTTATTGGTCTGAATTTTCAAATATTTAAAGCCTTCTGATAGTTCTAAGTAGCCACTCGTGATTGCTTTTCATCTTCGTGCAAAGAGAGGAATTTCAAAATCAGTAGATAGTGATGTGCTTTTTAAACATCCGACTATCGCAGTCTCCTGTACCCTTCTTGTGCCTTCTTGTGTAATGGAACTGTTTCTGCTAACCTTTATCCCAATTAATATGAAGTAGAAAGAAGTATAAGCTTTTGTAAGATAGTTTCTATAAGTTGTAGAGAAAGTCATGTGAATGTAACTTGAGATTTTATGTTTTATGAGCAGGGACCGAAGGGGAGGACACCTCGCACCTCGCCCCAACTGGGATATTTTGCGCCTATCACCTCCAGGAGGAACAGATAAGGTGAAGGAACGCAGGATGCTATAAGTGTGACCAAGGACCGCAGGGTAGGACACCTCGCCCCAACACGGATACTTTGAGTTATCACCTCCAGAAGGAACGGATGAGATGAAGAACGCAGGATGCTATAAGTGTGACCAAGGACCGCAGGGTAGGACACCTCGCCCCAACACGGATACTTTGAGTTATCACCTCCAGAAGGAACGGATGAGATGAAGAACGCAGGATGCTATAAGTGTGACCAAGGACCGCAGGGTAGGACACCTCGCCCCAACACGGATACTTTGAGTTATCACCTCCAGAAGGAACGGATGAGATGAACGCAGGATGCTATAAGTGTGACCAAGGACCGCAGGGTAGGACACCTCGCCCCAACACGGATACTTTGAGTTATCACCTCCAGAAGGAACGGATGAGATGAACGCAGGATGCTATAAGTGTGACCAAGGACCGCAGGGTAGGACACCTCGCCCCAACACGGATACTTTGAGTTATCACCTCCAGAAGGAACGGATGAGATGAAGAACGCAGGATGCTATAAGTGTGACCAAGGACCGCAGGGTAGGACACCTCGCCCCAACACGGATACTTTGAGTTATCACCTCCAGAAGGAACGGATGAGATGAACGCAGGATGCTATAAGTGTGACCAAGGACCGCAGGGTAGGACACCTCGCCCCAACACGGATACTTTGAGTTATCACCTCCAGGAGGAACAGATAAGGTGAAGGAACGCAGGAGGCTATAAGTGTGACCAAGGACCGCAGGGTAGGACACCTCGCCCCAACACGGATACTTTGAGTTATCACCTCCAGAAGGAACGGATGAGATGAACGCAGGATGCTATAAGTGTGACCAAGGACCGCAGGGTAGGACACCTCGCCCCAACACGGATACTTTGAGTTATCACCTCCAGAAGGAACGGATGAGATGAAGAACGCAGGATGCTATAAGTGTGACCAAGGACCGCAGGGTAGGACACCTCGCCCCAACACGGATACTTTGAGTTATCACCTCCAGAAGGAACGGATGAGATGAACGCAGGATGCTATAAGTGTGACCAAGGACCGCAGGGTAGGACACCTCGCCCCAACACGGATACTTTGAGTTATCACCTCCAGGAGGAACAGATAAGGTGAAGGAACGCAGGAGGCTATAAGTGTGACCAAGGACCGCAGGGTAGGACACCTCGCCCCAACACGGATACTTTGAGTTATCACCTCCAGAAGGAACGGATGAGATGAACGCAGGATGCTATAAGTGTGACCAAGGACCGCAGGGTAGGACACCTCGCCCCAACACGGATACTTTGAGTTATCACCTCCAGAAGGAACGGATGAGATGTAGAACGCAGGAGGCTATAAGTGTGACCAAGGACCGCAGGGTAGGACACCTCGCCCCAACACGGATACTTTGAGTTATCACCTCCAGAAGGAACGGATGAGATGAACGCAGGATGCTATAAGTGTGACCAAGGACCGCAGGGTAGGACACCTCGCCCCAACACGGATACTTTGAGTTATCACCTCCAGAAGGAACGGATGAGATGAAGAACGCAGGAGGCTATAAGTGTGACCAGGGATCACCTCCAGAAGGAACGGATGAGGTGAAAGAAAGCAGGAGGCTGTAGATCAGCCGACAGAGACGATCAGAGGTTCCTATCGATTCCAAACTTAATGATCTGGTCACACCGGCGGGCTGCTCAAAGAAGGCTTCCTTCTGGCGGGACCGAAGCTCTCGCCCCACCGGAGGCGGCACGAGAATGTTGCCATCAAGCAGGGCCTAGAAGAACTTTCCATCGAGCAAGTATCTGCGCCACCTGTCCGACACCGACCGACGCTGCACAGCACCTAAACCAATCTGAAACATGAGAGGGGAAGCAAAGTGATAGAAAGGAAATTCATTGTAGAACAGAAACGGCCGACAATTCCCCTTGCCAACCAGGGGAAACCACGAAAAACCCATGACTAGATTAGCCGAACCCAGGACACCCAGAATGGAAGCCTCGCAGTTTACCAAGTAAACTGTTGTGTATCGAACGAAAGAGCACCAGTAAAGGTTTAGCTTCTTTTCAGAGGAATCCCGACTTGATGCGTCATTTGTAAGAAATGATGGAACATGGGTGCACTGCTACACACCTGAAACAAAACAGAGAAAGTATGTACCAAGATTCTCCACCACCAAAGTGCGTGAAATCTGCGGGAAGATCAAGGCATCAGTTTTGGTTTTCTGGAATGCCAAGCTTGTGCTGCTAATTGATTATCTTCCCCTGGAAAATCTATCACCGGAGCGTATATTACTAACCTTCTGGACCAACTGAAGACCAAAATACAGTGAAAATCAACGAAATGGGTATGATTTGCTGCCACATCCACCTTATTCCCCTGACTTAGCTCCACCAGACTTCCATTTGTTTCCTAAACTGAAAAAGTAATTTGGTGGAAATAAATTTTCGTCTAATGAAGAACTGAAACCGTCAGGCGAGGTGTATTTTGCAATCCTAGAGGAATCTTGACTTCCGTGACGGGATAAAGGCCTTGGAGTAGGTATCACTGGACCAAGGCAGACTACATTAAAGAATAAGAACTTCAAAAATATGTGGCTTCATTTAAAATCACATCAATATTACGATAGCCTTACAACCTTGCGCCATAGAGGCTTTTTTGTACAGGAATGCCTTCTGAATTATAGAAATACCTGCATAGTATTAAACTAACCAACAATTATTAGAATGTATGTACCGTTAGCTTACGTTAAGTGCACGTACACAAACCACATACTTGCATAATTGTTTAACGTTTATTTTACGTTTCACTGCATCGTAATAGGGCTTAAAACAGCTAAGGCAGTAGATCAAAAAGAAGTTTCAAGTTACGTGTAGAATTTGGTAAGGGTGTGGCCTGGCGCCTGCTATGCGGGCTGTTATCCTGCCCAACACGCGTGCCGGAGAAGTTGCCTAACCAAACTGGCTGAGTGCTCAGCTTTTCATACCCAATACTAGTACGTATAGTAAGTAGGGGAAGTATTGTATTCCACCCAAAAATTCGATACCGAGATTTCACCGGAAATATATGTTTTGAGACCCCCTGAATCCAAAAAAAAAGCATTTTTGGATACATGTCCGTGTGTGTGTGTCCCTGAACAGCATAACTCAGAAACGAACGGTCGGATAAACACCAAACTTGGTATTTAGGTTCAGTATCTTCCTGAGATGCGACACGGAGGTTTTCAAGAAAATCCCCCACCCCAGATTACCCTTTACATGGAACATTTTTCGAACATTTTTATTTTCTCAAAAATGGCTCTAACGATTTTGATTAAAATATCATATGAACGACGTGTTGAGTTGTGCCTTATGCAGGATGGAGGACATTTTCAACATTTGCTATAGAGGCAAGTTCCTCCAAAATTCCACTGAATTTCAGATATAATAAGTTGCGGCTAGCATAACTCTTTTGAAAGAATTAAAGAAATAAATGTGTCAGTTCTTCATAAATTACGCTGTATAAGGGATTATGCAAAGTTGTGATGGGTAGAGAAAGTCGTGTGAGTGTAATGCTTTATAGTTTCCATTTCAACTGCTTGTTATCAAACGTGTTAATGTGTGCTCGGATATATCACGATAAAACTGTAGTGAGTGACTCAGGCAGGAGCGGGGAAGGTAGTAATCCTGACATCATGCAGTTGGTGACACACACCGGTTACTAACCTAAGTGCCGAGTTAAAGGCTAATTTCCCTTTCATTCCTGTTTGAAATGGATAACCTTTGTTTATTAAATGCACAGTCCCGTTATGAAATTCACTAACCGGTTCTTGATGTACAGCTTCTGTTTGAATTATTTGTTTATCTAACAGCAAACTATTGCGCCGTACATTAGTGTAAGTATGTGCCCTCGGACGACTAACCCCGTCGTCCTCAAGGCATAATCATTAACACAATACCCTTGATACATACACAACTTTTTCTTTACAGATGTCAATTTTAGCAACATCTGCATTTTCCCATTAGGGATGCTTGTGTCTCACGATTTTCCCAGCTATACAAAATAAGATTAATCAGAATAAATAGGACTTCAGGGCTTATCTACGGAACATTCAAGATACTCATGTTATTCATGTAAATATATCAAACACATACGTTTTAATCAAAATCTCTACAGCTGTTTTTGAGAAAATAAAAAACAACCAAACTTCTTTTTTACTTTCTCTACTACGTATAGTAAGTAGGGGAAGTATTGCATTCCACCCAAAAATTCGATACCGAGATTTCACCGGAAATATATGTTCTGAGACCCCCTGAATCCAAAAAAAAAAAAAAAAAACATTTTTGGAAACATGTCCGTGTGTGTGTCTATCTGTGAACAGCATAACTCAGAAACGAACAGTCGGATAAACACCAAACTTGGTATTTAGGTTCAGTATCTTCCAGAGATGCGACACGAAGGTTTTCAAGAAAATCCTCCCACCCCAGATTACCCTTTACGTGGAACATTTTTCGAAAAATTTAATTTTCTCAAAAATGGCTCTAACGATTTTGATTAATATACCATATGTTTAAGATATTTTCATGACAAATGAAATGTATATCTCGAATTTTCTGGGAATGTCTCCAAAGGTATTCTTCATTGTGAACGACTTTTGCTAACTGGTAAACCATAAGAGATAAACAAAATTTTACTACACAAAAAAATGTAGATCGCGTTAAACTGCACAATTTATGTAAAATACATTTTGTTGTTGTTGAGTGAATCACTTTAGAGATATTGCTTGTTATTCCCTTAAATTTTCCAATACTTATACTTTCTCTCAAATGGGAATTCGTTATTCACTTTTTTCTCCTGGTAATGCAAAGAGAATGGAATACTCCACATAGCAACCAGCTCTTAAAATATTTGACTATCGCTTAAAGCCTACCAATTCCCCTTGCATCTACAAGAAAATTAGCAATAAGATTAACATCTCGATTAATATGAAGCATATGGAGAATAAGCGTTTGTAAAAATAGTTTGTACAAGAGTAGAGAAAGTCATGTGAGTGTAACACATCAGATTTTGGGGAGTTTCAGTGGGGGGGATCTACTTGAAAACCCTCAACGGTGTCTAACTCGTATAAAATTTGGTGTTCATTCAACTTTCTGTTTTAGAGCTATGCTTTTAAAACACATGCGCGGCGATTCGTTATCTAATTATGTTTCTGCCCAGGGGACATCAAAACGTGTTATTTCCGGTGATATGTCAATATCGAACACTTTTGGGTGTAAAGCAATAGTTCCTCTACCTAACATTGGTAAGAGGTAGAGAAAGTAACGTTGTTCAGATTGGTTTCAACAAACTTCAGAGATTCTCTTGCCTGGCATTGCAACATTTAACCGGGTTTTTTAGGATGGGCCACCTGCAAGGCCTGGTTACGTCAGCTAGGCAGAGATGCGGGTGAGATGAATATGTGAATAACATGCCAGAGAAGGCCCTTGACTTAAACTGACATAACGAAGACATCGAAATCATTCTAATGAAGATTAAGTCTCTGAGGTTATATCTCGGGGCCTCGGGAATGGCAATTCGACTTTGTGTTCAAAAGACACGTTGTGTTAAATGGTATGCGCTATCTATCCAAGAATAATTTCCAGATTATTTATTAAATTGAGCACTGAATGTATAGTTTGTGTAATTCTAGATGGTCAAAATTGTGCATAACTGAGTCTTTGTAGCACGTACTCGTATATCTGTTGAAACGTGTGCATTTATAATCACTTCCAAACTAAAGCCTTCTAAAATATCGCATTTTGATTCCTTTTTACTTTCTCTATTACGTATAGTAAGTAGGGGAAGTGTTGTATTCCACCCAAAATTTCGATATCGAGATTTCACCGGAAATACATGTTTTGAAACCCCCTGAATCCAAAAAAAGCATTTTTGGAAACGTCCCTGTGTCTGTCTGTGTGTCTGTGAACAGCATAACTCAGAAACGAACAGTCGGATAAACACCAAACTTGATATTTAGGTTCAGTATCTTCCAGAGATGCGACACGAAGGTTTTCAAGACAATCCCCCCACCCCAGAGTACCCTTTACATGGAAAATTCTTTGAAAATTTTAATTTTCTCAAAAATGGCTCTAACGATTTTGATTAAAATATCATATGTTTAAGATATTTTTATGAGAAATAAAATGTATATCTTGAATTTTCTGGGAATGTCTCCAAAAGTATTCTTTATTGTGAACGACTTTTGCATAACTGGTAAACCATAAGAGATAGACAAAATTTTACTACACAAAAAATGTAGATCGCGTTAAAATACACAATTTGTCATATACATTTGTTTTTGTTGAGTGAACCATTTTAGAGATATTGCTTGTTATTCCCTTAAATTTTTCAATACTTATTTTCTCAAATGGGAATTCGTTATTCATTTTTTTTGTCTTTGATATGCAAAGAGTTATAATCTGTGGCAAAGGGAATGGTGCTGCACCTAGCAACCAGCTATTAAGAGATATGTATGTGCTTAAAGGCTACTGTATTTCTATATTGCCCTTGTAAGTATATTTTCCCCTTACATCTACAAGAAAATTAGCAATAAGATAGAGTTTGCAAATGTTTATCTCGATTAACATGAACTAGATGGAGGATAAGCGTTTGTAAAAATACTTTGTACAAGAGTAGAGAAAGTCATGTGAGTGTAACACATCAGATTTTTATTTAGGCAATACGTAAAATAAGAAGTAATAATCGAAGTCTTCATTAATTGATGTCAACATGAGTTACTATAAATTTATCTCATCACCCTAATGACTTTTAGTTTTCTCTTTAAGAAACACCTTTCGTTCTTAGCTAAATCGATCAAAACTTGTGAAAAAGCTGCAAACTTGAAGTACAAACAAAGATTAGACATTGATTTTAAAAGTTGACTTCCTGCATATTTATGGTACTAGGTAAACATTTGTTATAACTATAGTTGTTTTATTCCTCTCCATTCATAAACTTTGTCATAACCTCTTTCCTATGATTGTTTATATTTCTGTGGAATTATTTGTGCTTCCTTCAATAATTCTAACGGAACATCATGTTTTAGCCTTCATTTATTTTATACGTAGTACTCGCTATTTGCCCACTTTGTTCCTTTGTTTAGAATCGTAGGCTTTGTATATATATAAATATGTTTCACGCTAACTGGAGTAAAATATACTAATTTTATAGTGCCTATAACTACCTATTTTCATAGTGTGTGTTTTTTCATAGCTTAAGGACCTATTATGGCTTTTTGTTTTAGCAGAAACTTTTATGAAGGTTTTTACCCATTCTTAAGGTCATTATTTTTGTGATCGGCGGTTTTTATCAATGTAATGTTAACCTTATTATTGCCAACGAGGCATTGTTGACAAGTGCCTGGGGAAGTTTGTAATACCAACATTCCTTTCCTAATTTGCATTGTTTCGTGTAATAATGAAATACTGGCTACTTAATACAATTAAGCGTAGGGCAAATGGTCAACTACAAAATAACTATTGGTTTATGACTGGAAAATCGATCATTTTAGTATTACTCGTGGCCTTGTTCATTACTACAATGGCTAAAAGATTAGACCCATTTAATTACAAATGTAACAATAGTCTAACAATAATACATAACAGATTCAATAATAATTACAAACCGGCGTGGTAGTGTAAAACGTTTCCAAGAGAGAAATTACTTAAAAACTGATAATAACGGATGCGATAAAGAAATACACAGTGACTGAAGAGTGCAAATTTTAAGAAGTAATGCTTACAGCTTATACTTTGAAGAAGTTGGTTTGTTACGTTATTTTTTTTTACCACGCTTTGGGCGTCAATTTCAAGTAGTTTGTATTGAAGGAGTTGTATTATAGTTCAACTGTTGGGGAGCCGAACTTGTAGTAGTTGCAACCGCACGTATAGTAAACAGTTTCCGGTAGCCTTTGCCCCAAGTTTAAAAAAAATATTAACTTTGTAATTTGACTGTTTCTTTAAATATTTAATGTTTATGTTTGCTTCGGCTGCGTCAGTATTATTTTAGAGACATGGATATCTTGGCAGGGCGTGATGCGACAAGAATGTAGGCTTACACAGATTTTAAGTTTTAATTCGCTACTTTTTATTAATCCTTGACACAAATTAAATAGCACTTCACTGATATCGAGAGCTGTGAAATTCTTTTATTTAATACTTGCACTTTTTAACACGTATACTATTTTCGTCTCACACGAATACGTAATTAATTTCTCGAGGACACATCTCGCGTCTGGTTATGAGCACTGTCTAGAAGCAACACGTCTGGTTATGAGCACTGTTTGGAGGCAACTGAATTGATTTCAACCGTCTAAACTTGTAAATTTCTGAATTTCAAGTCTCCAATTGGCTAATCCTACTCCAATAGAATACCTTCATTTAACTAAAGCTTTTTCTGGTTGTTGATTGGCTATTTGTAATGTTTCAAAATTTACATTATTGCTGCTCTAATAATGACTAGTAGCATTTAAACTTTCAAACTCATTATTGCCTCAAGGTTACCTCATTGTTAGCAACGTTTAACTTATTCTCACAGCTCCTACATTATTAAATTACGTAATATATTCATATAACATTATTACACATGGATACAATAATATAAGCAATGCAATTACTGTTACATACATTTAACACATTATTACATACACATTGCTTCAAGGCGGGCTGTTATTGAATTTATATTTATATAATTTAATTGAAATCATTTAAGCGTTAAAAATACTGCAACTTCATTAAGAGAAATGTAGTAAATTTAATATATGGGGCATGGCTATTTGATATTTCTATACTGTTCTGTCAAACCAAAATACGTTTACAGTGGTAAATGAATAAATGATTGGGCGTATTTCAATGCTTATCATTAGTGATAGTGCCTATTGCGCCGAGCTCTATTTATAAGCATCATTAGAATCAGAATTTAAACAAAGTTAGGTAGACTTGGTATCGAATCGCATTTGCTAATAAGCGTGTACAGTGTTCCCCGGGCACGTTGACTCACTTCGACCGTATATCACATAACCCGGGACGCCGGGTCGAGACGTCGTGACCTATTTCCTGCTGACACACATTCACAGGGCCCGTGCAACAACACAGAGATTACTGCGGCACTGCAGATAAATGTTGCCGTCAAAACACAGGGTTGTCGGCGTGATCTTTAAACGGGAACACAACATTTCCTGATGACACAAGTTCTGTAGTAATGTACAACTCAGTTCGTCTGGTGACGCTGGAAAAACAAACTACTAGCTGACTGCACGATGTTACACGAGTAGCTCTTTAAACTCGAATGACGAATTAATTTCATTTACCTCCTCCACCCCGTTCTTTAGGAAATTATCGTAACATGTAGAACATTTTTACGGCGAATCCTCCCCTTTAACCCTTATAATATAATTTCGTACACTCCCGACTATTTTAATAACGGATGAAAGGCCCTGTGAAACATGGGCGAAACTCCCTGAACCTCCCCAACAGTCTACCAAGTTCTGGAAATGCTGCATAGCCCATAAGTACCCTTTGGTAGTGGAACAATCATCGGTCGAATGGTCAAGTAAGTTGTTACATAATTATAATAGGCTATATGTTAAACCTTTGTGCCTTCTTTTTGGGCAAAGCTACACAATGCTGGAACCCTTAACATAAACAACGAAAAAAGATTCCGCCCTCCCAGACCACCAAGTTAACCTCTTTGGAAAAGACGCAGCCTGCGACTATCAAGAGAATTAATATTCTCAGTTAATATAAAATATCGGTTCACTGATTTCTGATGTGAGCAGTTTCCTCTCTTCCCTCCCGACGAACTTAATTACAATGAATACAAAGGAAAAACAAAACTTTCTTACGTCAGGTTATATGAAGGTTTAGATATCTAGAAACTTCAATGCATACATCTATAAAATTAGAATAAAGATTACTCAGGTGTTGACATTGTTTCACTACACACACAGACGTTTGCATTTTTACTTTCTCTACTACGTATAGTAAGTAGGGGAAGTATTGTATTCCACCCAAAAATTCGATACCGAGATTTCACCGGAAATACATGTTTTGATACCCCCTGAATCCAAAAAAAAGCATTTTTGGAAACATGTCCGTGTGTCTGTCTGTGAACAGCATAACTCAGAAACGAAGTCGGATAAACACCAAACTTGGTATTTAGGTTCAGTATCTTCCAGAGATGCGACATGAAGGTTATCAAGAAAATCCCCCCACTCCAGATTACCCTTTACATGGAACATTTTTCGGAAATTTAAATTTTCTCAAAAATGGCTCTAACGATTTTCATTAAAATATCATATGTTTAAGATATTTTCATAAAAAATGAAATTTATATCTTGAATTTCCTGGGAATGTCTCCAAAAGTATTCTTCATTGTGAACGACTTTTGCATAACTGGTAAACCATAAGAGATAGACAAAATTTAACTACAGAAAAAATGTAGATCGCGTTAAAATACACAATTTATGTCGTATACATTTTTTTTCTTGAGTGAACCATTTTCGAGATATTGCCTGTTATTCCCTTAAATTTTCAATACTTACACTTTTTCTCAAATTCGTTATTTATTTTTTTATGTCCTGGACATGCAAAGAGAATGGAATACTCCACATAGCAACCAGCGCTTAAAACCTACCAATTCCCCTTGCATGTACAAGAAAATTAGCAATAAGATTAACATGAAGCATATGGAGAATAAGCGTTTGTAAAAATAATTTGTACAAGAGTAATGTCATGTGAGTGTAACACATCAGATTTTTTTCTTTAAAATGATAAACTGCAAATGTATAAATGCTACAAAATGCTAAATTTCTAATTTCAAAATGCTAAAAAATCACCATCCTAATTATATTTTAACGTCATATTTGAGATAGTGACCACGAAGCAAGAAAGAAAACCTATATATCTTTAATTTTCTGCAAAAGGCTGTGAAGTGTTCTACATTCCCAATGAGTTTTGCATAGCTGAGAAGTCGCTAGAACTAAACAAAAACTCACTACAGAAAGAATGCACAATTTATTTAAAATATATATTTTGTAACATTAAAAATTTCCGATACACTCGTTGCTGTTCGTCCGAATTTTGGAATGTATTTATGACAGACATTTAGAAGTGCAAGTCACAATTTTCTTTCTCTCTTACGCAAGGAGTACAGAACTTCAAAGACAACTAATAGTGAGCCGCTTTTTAAAGATCTGATACCGTCACTTGTATTTCTGCAAACGTTTATCTCGATTAACATGAAGTAAATAGAAAAAAAATAATTCTTTTATGGCAAAAAACATACAAGAGAAGGGTAATACTATTATGCACTCAGGAGTAGTATTTTAATATAAGGTGAATAGGATAACAACAAAAACAATTTTTAACATCCGTCTAGAAAATATCATGTATTGCATTAACACAAGTTTCTTTACTCTTTCTTTTACAAACCTTTCTTCCATAAGCTTATTTGATCTACTCGAGGGTATATAATCCACATAAATTTTAATTACACATTCGCACATTTCGTTGTAAGTATAAAAATCTGTGTTACACTCACATGACTTTCTCTTTAATCGAGATGTTAACCTTATTGCTAATTTTCTTGTAGGTGCAAATGGAATATGGTAGGTTTTAAGCGATAGTCAAATGTTTTAAGAGCTGGTTGCTATGTGGCGCATTCCATTCTCTTTGCATGTCCAGCACGTTAAAAAAAATGAATAACGAATTCCCATTTGGGAAAAAGTATTGGAAAATTCAAGGGAATAACAAGCAATATCAAGAAAATGGTTCAATCAACAACAAAAATGTATATGACATAAATTGTGTATTTTAACGCAATCTACATTTTTTGTGTAGTAAAATTTTGTCTATCTCTTATGGTTTACCAGTTATGCAAAAGTCGTTCACAATGAAGAATACTTTTGGAGCCATTCCCAGAAAATTCGAGATATACATTTCATTTGTCATGAAAATATCTTAAACATATGATATTTTAATCAAAATCGTTAGAGCCATTTTTGAGAAAATTAAAATTTTCGAAAAATATTCCATGTAAAGGGTAATCTGGGGTAGGGGGATTTTCTTGAAAACCTTCGT
Source organism: Deroplatys truncata (assembly GCA_030765065.1). Lineage (NCBI taxonomy): Eukaryota > Metazoa > Arthropoda > Insecta > Mantodea > Mantidae > Deroplatys > Deroplatys truncata. The sequence goes on from CM060987.1 coordinate 194,217,247, forward strand.
GTCGCATCTCTGGAAGATACTGAACCTAAATACCAAGTTTGGTGTTTATCCGACTGTTCGTTTCTGAGTTATGCTGTTCACACATACACACACACACGCACGCACACACACACACACACACACGGACATGATTCCAAAAATGCTTTTTTTTTGGATTCAGGGGGTCTCAAAACGTATATTTCCGGTGAAATCTCGATATCGAATTTTTGGGTGGAATACAATACTTCTACTTACTTTACGTAGTAGAGAAAGTAAAAATAGATAATCGAGTAGAAAAAGTGATGTGTAATCTATTATTACAGACTTTCGCGTGGTAATAAAACTTGTGTAATGTTAAAACGATGTGTCAAGTTTGAACTGTGTGCATCAGGTGGTTGCTTAAACTGAAAAAATAAACGTTTTGGAAAATCAAGTTTGAAGTTTATGCGCTCACATCGCTTGCTTCTAGTACTATAACTAAAGCACACTCAGAAAAAATTGAATTGTTTTCTTTTAAGGGATTTATGTGGAAAAGTAAAGGAAAACGAAGAACAATGGTTATGTTGTGCAGGTAAAAAAAAAAAGAAAGAAAGAAAGAAAAAAGGACAAGAACTTCAAGAAAAAAGGAGCATTATATCATTCAGGGCATTTCCTGTTGTGAATTTTGATATCTAATTTTGAAAACAGTTCTTGAAATTGTAAGAATGAAATTAAAGCTAACACTTTGATTTTTGACCATTTTTATTTCAAACTCATGCTACAATATCTAAACTGACGTGTTTGCTTGTTTTAAATGAAGTTACATTTAAATAACGTTATTTAGCCTGGGAATCTCTGAAATGAAAGACCTCCACAGTAAGGAACGTGCTGATTTCTTCGACACGAAACAGAAGGCCCTTTTATGGCGGGTTCAAGGCTCTTGGGCAATGCAAGGAACAAGTATTTTGAACTTAGAGGGAACTCTGAGCGAAGCCCTACGCCACATTGCTTTCGTATTCTGTACTGTATTATAACAGCAAACAATGTCGTCAGTAAATGACGTAACTGGGGAGCACGTCACAGACTGGACATGTGAGACGAGGAAGTGATCAGCTTGGATCTCATCAATCACCTGTACACGGACCGCACCCTAGCAGGCCACCTGTTAACTAGTTCATTCATTAACAGCTGAAGCTTCAAGGTAACAACAATGTTATTAAATATTGTTTTCCTTGTTTACAGCTTACCTATAGGTAGAGGACATACAGAAGAGACCAGACAAAGCTTCTATAAGAAAAGCGTGTAGCTCGTTAAAATATGTTCTATGTCAAATAAGCTTTTTCTTTCACCGTAACATTAATCCTTTCCTGAACATTCGTAGTTGTACCATCAATTTCTCATGCTGAAATTCACTTGAATTCGCTAGGTAAGATGTTGGAAAATTTAAGATTCTTCTTTTTTACTTTCTCTACTACGTATAGTAAGTAGGGGAAGTATTGTATTCCACCCAAAAATTCGATACCGAGATTTCACCGGAAATACATGTTTTGAGACCCCCTGAATCCAAAAAAAGCATTTTTGGAAACATGTCCGTGTGTGTGTGTCTGTGTGTCTGTCTGTGAACAGCATAACTCAGAAACGAACAGTCGGATAAACACCAAACTTGGTATTTAGGTTCAGTATCTTCCAGAGATGCGACACGAAGGTTTTCAAGAAAATCCCCCCACCCCAGACTACCCTTTACATGGAACATTTTTCGAAAATTTTAATTTTCTCAAAAATGGCTCTAACGATTTTGATGAAAATATCACATGTTTAAGATAATGTCATGAGAAATGAAATGTATATCTCGAATTTTCTGGGAATGTCTCCAAAAGTATTCTTCATTGTGAACGACTTTTGCATAACTGGTAAACCGTAAGAGATAGACAGAATTTTACTACACAAAAACTGTAGATCGCGTTAAAATACACAACTTATGTCATATACATTTCTTTTGTTGAGTGAACCGTTTTCGAGATATTGCTTGTTATTTCCTTAAATTTTTCAATACTTATACTTTTTCTCAAATTCGTTATTCATTTTTTTATGTCCTGGACATGCAAAGAGAATGAAATGCGCCACATAGCAACCAGCGTTAAAATATTTGACTATCGCTTATAACCTACCATATTCCCCTTGCATCTACAAGAAAATTACGAATAAGATTGACATCTCGATATCTCGATTAACATGAAGCATATAGAGAATAGGCGTTTGTAAAAATAGATTGTACAAGAGTAGAGAAAGTCATGTGAGTGTAACACATCAGATTTTTTTCATTTGATTTCATTACCAACAAAGATTTACCTATGATATCAAAAGTTGAAAATTGCTTCCGCGTGCAACCAAACTCCGCAATAACTAATCCGAATTACGTTTTACTTTGTTTGCCACTTAGCTATGGCACGTAGAATAAATATTGTATTCCACATTAAATGTTTCACAGGAAACACGCGTTTTGAAGTTCCTAGACCAAAATAAAACAGCAGTTGTGTGTTTCTGTGAAGTACATAATTCAAAAACTTAAGCGTTGGATAAATACAAAATTGGTATAAGTTTAACACGATCCAAAGATTCGATAAGAAGATTTCCAGGGAAATCCCAACACCTCAAACTACCCTTTACAATTACCAATAATGACTAGGCATAGGAATTTGTAAGCACTAAAGCGAGGATGAAATGTTGTTTTACAAAAATAAAAGGTAATAAGAATAATGGCAGGTGTAAAGAAATCAACTCATTGTAAACCACTATTCAAAACATTTGGAATTCTACCATTAGCCTGTGAATATATTTTAGCTGTACTTTTAACCGTGGTTGACCACCCAGAAATGTTAATAAAAAATTCAGACATACACAGCAAAAAAAACCAGAAATGGGCAGGACTCACACAGGCCAAGCAATAACCTACAAGTATTCCAAAAAGGGGCTTACTACAATGGTATAGTGTTATTGAATTCACTTCCATCATATATTAAGGAACTGAAAACCAATAAAAATAAATTCAAGTTAGTGTTAAAAAGATATCTCATACTCACACCTTCTATACAGAGGAGGATTTCTTTCAATCAAAAAAATAACTGACTATAAAATGTTACCAAATTTTATAACTACATTAAGTATAAATAATACTGTTTTAAATTTTTACTTTCTCTACTACGTATAGTAAGTAGGGGAAGTATTGCATTCCACCCAAAAATTCGATACCGAGATTTCACCGGAAATACACGTTTTGAGACCTCCTGAATCCAAAAAAAGCATTTTTAGAAACATGTCCGTGTGTGTGTCTGTGTGTGTGTGTGTCTGTGTGTGTGTCTGTGTGTGTGTGTGTGTGTGTGTGTGTGTCTGTGTGTGTGTCTGTGAACAGCATAACTCAAAAACGAACAATCGGATCAGCACCAAACTTGGTATTTAGGTTCAGTATCTTCCAGAGATGCGACACGAAGGTTTTCAAGAAAATCCCCCCACCCCAGACTACCCTTTACATGGAACATTTTTCGAAAATTTTAATTTTCTCAAAAACGACTCTAACGATTTTGATAAAAATATCATATGTTTAAGATATTGTCATGACAAATAAAATGTATATTTCGAATTTTCTGGGAATGTCTCCAAAAGTATTCTTCATTATGAACGACTTTTCCATAACTGGTAAACCATAAGAGATAGACAAAATTTTACTACACGAAAAATGTAGATCGCGTTAAAATACACAATTTATGCCATATACATTTCTTTTGTTGAGTGAACCGTTTGCGAGATATTGCTTGTTATTCCCTTAAATTTTCCAATACTTATACTTTTTCTCAAATTCGTTATTCATTTTTTTATGTTCTGGACATGCAAAGAGAATGGAATGCCCCACATAGCAACCAGCGTTAAAATATTTGACTATCGCTTAAAAGCTACCATATTCCCCTTGCATCTACAAGAAAATTACCAATAAGATTGACATCTCGATATCTCGATTAACATGAAGCATATGGAGAATAGGCGTTTGTAAAATTAGGTTGTACAAGAGTAGAGAAAGTTATGTGAGTGTAACACATCAGATTTTTTTAGCTCTAACGTACTCTACATAAGAACTACAATTTATTTACATACAAGTACACAATGTAATTATGTATTTATGACGTAATCTATCCTTATAATCACCCTTATCCGTCGTACAGCTGTTGGCGCTTGCAAACCGTGTATGGCCGCTGTTGTTTACATTCTTTGCACTGACAATGTTTTGAGTGTAGGCAACTTGAAGTCAACTGCTTAAGAATTCCTAAGCCTAATAATGAGAATAACAGTGGCATGAGAGTCATTGAGGGCATCGGCCTACGAACCCGGCTACCGACCTCACGCCCACATGTGTATGAATAGGTGGATGATCATTCAGCTGATACGGAGAGACTATGTGGTCAACATCATACTTTCCCCAACCTACCGTAGCTTCTCAAATGCATCACAATGCTGTGTGGATCGTATTCATGGGTCGAAACATCCACACCCCCATGGCTGGGAATCGGAACACTGCGCTCCAACCCACTACGCCACGTGCTGGACAAAGAACAACCCTTTACATCGAAAAAACAAATTCCTTACTTTTCATTTTCTCAAAAATGGCTTTAACGCTTTTTATTAAAATGCCTAATTTTTAAATATTTGTATTACTAACCAAATGTATACTTTGAATTTCTTAGGATTAGACTAGGATTGAAGTCCTCCTCATTCTGAATGAAGACAATACTGGTGAATCGTAAGAGATAAACTAAAACCTATCCCCCACTCCAAAGTATATTTCTTTAAAACGCACTATTTATATCAAAATCCGAGATATTCGTTGGTATTAGTTTGTTTTTAATAGTTATTACTTTTTCTATTAGTTACCTATAGAAAGCAGAGGGAGTAATGTATTCCCTCCAAACTCAATACCGAGATTTCACTGGAAATACACGTTTTGAGGCTCTCTGAATAACAAAAAAAAAGCATTTTTAGAAAAAGCTGTGTGCGCGAGCGTGGATGCGACACGAAGATTTTCAAGAAAACATCTCCACCCCCAAATACCCTTACATGGAAAATGTTTCGTTACTTTTTATTTTCTCAAAATTGGCTCTATTTTGATTAAAATCTCGTATCTTTAAGACATCTGTATGGCAAAGAAAATGTATATTTTGGATTATCTGCGAATAGCCTCTAAAATCCTCTTCATTCTGGATGATTTTTGCGTAACTGGTAAACTGTAAGAGATAAACAAAATGTCACAATACAAAAAAAAGTAGATCTCGTAAAGCACACGATTTAGGTCAAATGCATTTTTTTGTAAACTTAAATATTTCAGAGATATTCCTTGTTTTGATTTGAATTTTCAAATACTTATACTTCTCTCAAATGGGAAGTCATTCGTTTTTTTCTCCTCGCCATCAAAGAGCATGGAATTTCAAAACACTCAAATAGCGACACGCTTTTTAAAAATCTGACTATCGCTTTAGCCTACGGTTTCCTTCTTGCACCTACAGCAAAATTTGTAGAGTACAGGAAGTCATGTGAATGTAAACCATCGTCCCTACAATCTGGCGGTTCATATTAATTAAGGTAACAAAGGGAAAGCATTTCCTATTGATTATGCCAGCTCTTGAAGACATAATTACTGTCGCACAGACTTCCTGAACCCTAATACCTAGTGATCCGCACACACCTGCTGCAAATCAGGGGAACGCACTCACTGCATTACCAAATACTTTCATGATGTGCACACGAGCGGTAAAACCAGGAGAAAGGTTTCAGCTTCCGAATCCCTTTAAGCGGAGATAAAAGCCCACCAATGTTAAATCTGCTACATTCATGGCCCACTATCTCACAAACTAACTGAGCTTTTTACAGGATGCAGATACAAGCCTTTTAGGTTCACTCATTCACTCTTATCCAATAAGTTTATTAACAAAGATAGGAGTTTTTTACTTTCTCTACTACGTATAGTAAGTAGGGGAAGTATTGTATTCCACCCAAAAATTCGATACCGAGATTTCACCGGAAATACATGTTTTGAGACCCCCTGAATCCAAAAAAGGCATTTTTGGAAACATGTCCGTGTGTGTGTCTGTCTGTGAACAGCATAACTCAGAAACGAACAGTCGGATAAACACCAAACTTGGTATTTAGGTTCAGTATCTTCCAGAGATGCGACACGAAGGTTTTCAAGAAAATCCCCCCACCCCAGACTACCCTTTACATGGAACATTTTTCGAAAATTTTAATTTTCTCAAAAATGGCTCTAACGATTTTGATGAAAATATCACATGTTTAAGATAATGTCATGAGAAATGAAATGTATATCTCGAATTTTCTGGGAATGTCTCCAAAAGTATTCTTCATTGTGAACGACTTTTGCATAACTGGTAAACCATAAGAGATAGACAAAATTTTACTACACAAAAAATGTAGATCGCGTTAAAATACACAATTTATGTCATATACATTTTTTTTTGGGGGGGGGGTGAACCATTTTCGAGATATTGCTTGTTATTCCCTTAAATTTTCCAATACTTATACTTTTTCTCAAATTCGTTATTCATTTTTTTTGTCCCGGTAATGCAAAAAGAACGGAAAACTCCACATAGCAACCAGCTCTTAAAATATTTGACTATCGCTTAAAGCCTACCAATTCCCCTTCCATCTACAAAATTAGCATTAAGATTAACATCACGATTAACATGAAGCATATGAAGAATAAGCGTTTGTGAAAATAGTTTTACAAGAGTAGAGAAAGTCATGTGAGTGTAACACATCAGATTTTTTTTAAAATAATCAACCGTGTGATTAACACCAAAGTAGATCCACAACACTACAATAGTATTTAATTATCTTCAATAGTGTCCGAGGAAACGGTCATTCATACCAGGAAATGCACTCACAGGAAAACAAACTCGTATATATGTATTTCTAAAGAAAGAAAGCACATGGCTTGAGAACAGACAAGCTGCCATACTTAACAATAGTACGAATTTGTAGAGTAAACCTTCCCCTAAAAGGTGGGCTAAGGCTTACCTCTCTACTTAAACGTGTGTAGGGGTTATGACTTTTTCTGTGTATTGTTGCAGAAATTACAGTAGACGTAGTACCATTTTTAAAAATATGTTTAAAATATAAGCATTGGGCCTACAATGATAAAGCATATATCAAATTAAAGATGAAATTCCAATTTACAAGAGCGCATAAAACACTAAACGTGTCTTTTTCTAACAATTTTCGTCGTTTAGTGTCCCCTTAAATTATTTTTTTAAACAGCACGGCCTAAAAGTACAACATCTAATACAGAGCACACATCGCTAGGGCGATAATCTTCAGTGTGACCAACTTTGAATTCAAGCCCAGTCACATGGCAATTATATTTATATTTGCACATGTTTAATAATTCGACTTGGTTTGATTAGGTTTTACTTTTCGTTGTCTTTTTACACGATTCATTTCTCATTATCTGCTCACAATACAAATCGTCATACTTCAATTTATTGCAATTCGTTGTAGAGTTAACCTATAAGTTATATTGGCAGCTTTCTGCTCATCTAAAACGTTATTCTTTTATCTAGTATAACCTACAGAAAGATTAAACTGCGGAACTTATGAATTCAGAGAAACTGAAATGGAAGAGCCAGGTGAAATTACAGAAGCAGCAGAAAGAATAACACCAGAACTACTTGCCCAAAAAATTCAGAAAGCAATATGATATAGCATTTAATCGCCATTGGCTGGTATAAGACAAACCAAGTTGAAAATAATTTAAAGAAAATGACTGATAGCGAATCAACAATATATCAAAGGCTGGTGGCCCCGTAGCTCAGTTCCAGAGGCTGGTGGTCCCACAGCAACTGCCTGCTGTGCGAGGGGTTCTGGGTTCGATTCCCGGCCGGGGGGTGGGAATTTTTTTCTAGCCAAGATTAATCGCTATCCTCCCCAGAGTCTGGAAGTATGAATGAGAGTGTGAATGTGTGTATGATCTAATGATTGAAAAACCAAAAGTGCAAGAAACCCAACGACAAGAGTTACATGAGTTAACAGCATTGCCAATATGCAATAAGTTCCAAAAGAAAGACCGCCGATAACACCAATGTAATTAAAGGTGCGGTATAAATCGAACTAAAAAATATCATCAAAATATCTCGCTTTTTTAACGTCATTTTTCTTGTTTAAGAACCGCGTTTTTAATTTTATTGATACCTATTTTACAAATTCCAGTGCTGTCTAAAATATAGTACATGCCTGCCACACGTGTTAAACGTGCTTTTACCCCTTGTATCAGAATCGACTATTATTTACTTAACTTGATCATCAACTATGAAATTTGATAAACAATTTGCCATTCTTGCAAGACAACATCGGATCATATGCAAAGTTTGTAGAACAAAAAGAAATCTTATGTGTTGCATTCACGTGACTTTCTCTACTCACTCTTCAACAATTTATTCTCACAACGCTTATTCTTTCAGCTACTTGTTAATCGAGATACACTTTCTTTACAGGAATATGAAGAATACAGTAGGCTAGATCGAGTCAGATTTTTAAAAGCCGGATCGCTATTATGACTGAAATTCTATGCTTTTTCCATCACCACGAGAAAAAACTAAGAGCTATTTACCACTCGAGAGAAGCATAAGTATTTGAAAATTCAAAACAATAACAAAGAATATCTAGGAAACAATTAACGCCACGAACAATTTTGACATAAATTGTGAGCTTTAACGAGATCTGCATTTTTTGTGTAGCAGTAAGATTTTGCGTATGTCTTACGGTTTACCAATTGTAGAAAAGTGATTTCAGAATGAAACGGATTTCACAAGATATACATATTATTTGTCACGGAAATATCTTAAACATGTGATAAACATGGTAAGATTCATAGGCAGTGCATTGAAAAAGAAGACCTTGTCTGGTGGGAAAGTACTTTCTTAAACAGTATAATCATAAAATCCATGTAACTTTTGGCCCTGAAGCTTTAAGTCATGTTAACTATTGACTGTGATCACTGTGTGGTGGCTTTAGCCTGTAAGCAGTTTATTACTGTGAAAATGAAATATAGCGTTCAGTTCCTGAGGTCGCGGGTTCAAATCCGGCGGAAAGCGATGATTTTTTTTTCGGGCGTAAAAATCCTTAGCATGGCTTCCTTCAGAAGGGAAGTAAAGCCGGTGGTCCGTGTCGTAGATTTACGGCACGTAAAAGAACCTCAATCTGATAAAGAGGTCTCTGAGCAAAATTTCCGGTCTTTCACGCCCAATATAGAATGGGACACTAAGGTCTATAGTTAAAGAGCGTCCATAAATAAAACTCAATTTAATTTAATTTGTGACAATGAAATAGGAAAGTGGTTGACACACTTGTTTGGGTTACCATTTCTTGACGAAGACGTTATTGAAAACTGTATGACTATGATCAGTTGAAGGGGGGGGACACCTAGCACCTCGATCCCCAATGCATCTTTTGTACGTACACCCCCAGGAGGAACGGATGAGGTGAGGGAACCGCAGATGTATGGGTTGCAGAACGAGGCCGGCGTAAGTCGACAGAGAAGCGAAGAGTTCCCTAACAGTTCCAAGCTTAACCACCCGGCCACGGGAGGGTCGCTCGGAGATGTCCCTCTAGTGCAGCGGTTCCCAAACTGTAGGTCGCGACCCTCAAGGGGGCCGCGGTATTCTATCTGGGGAGTCGCAGTGGATATTTGGAATTATTAATAAATAATTTTTATTGTTAATTATTATTATAACAATGGAGAAAATGGAATTTAGTCACCTATTACGTATTACATTTAAACAGAATCATATTTTGTATTTAAGAAGCATATTAATACTACAATTTCACAGTAAATGCACACGTACAATTCTATGTAAACCATTTATTATTACACTGCATATCAGGATGATTAGTGATAAGTATGAGCCTGTTTGTTATTAATTAATCATTCAATGTTTGGCTGTATATTAGTTGCACACATTATCTATTCCTAGATTTAGTCTTGATGTTCATCATTGCCGAAAATCCAATTTCACAGAGAGATGAGGTGAATAAGCTCGCTTAGTGCGGCAGGGTATTCTGTTCTTCTTGCTAGCCACAACTGCTACACATCTTCCTTCTGGAAAGTCAGTTTTAAACTTTTGTCTGAATAAAGCTCAATTAATTTATCCTTTAACTTCACGCGAAAACTTACAAATTAATGATTAAGCAGCGAAGTGAATGGAGGGGTCGCCAATAATTTCATTATCGAAAAGGGGGTCGTGTGTAACAAGTTTGGGAACCGCTGCTCTAGTGGGACCGGGGAAACACGCCCCAACAGGGGAGGCTCTACAGGCTTCCCTCTAGCACGGCCGAGAAGAAGTTCCAATTCGCAAGCGTCAGCGACATCTGACCGACACCGACCGAACTACAACCCCGGAGTCAACCTGAAAGAGGGAAATGAGAGGAAATGGGAGAGAACGGCAGAATACATTATTCCAGCATTCGCCTTCGCCAAACAGGGAAAACCACAAAAAAACCCATGTCAGAGCAAGGGGCCACCGGGAATCGAACCCGGGATCTTTCGAATGCGAGCCTCACGTTACCACGGAGCCATCTCGCCCAGTTTGAAAACTGTAACTATGTGTATTTTTAACATTTTGAACAAGGCTGTTTAACAATGCCATAAGTTTAAACAAAGAACAAACGTTTTTAACCACACCACCTGTATTAAGAATGCTCAGAATGCTTCCCCAAGGAACCGACATGTCCCATTTCTCTGATATTATAGGAATTCACAGCGAATACACTGTCCCCTACTATAGCTACTAAAGCGGTAGAGAATCAGGTTTTGGTATGGCACAGAAAGTCATGTCAGATTTTTTTGCCCGTTTTCCTCCCTCAGTAGGTAACCATGGCAACTGTATTGAAAGCGGTGCTCGGACTGAAATGAATGCTCTTATCTATACAAGCCGAGTGGTGCTGCTTGCTAATTTCATTAACGCCCCCAGCAGAGCGACGGTCGTTCCGCATTCACAATTTTCATCTTTCTTGGCACTTCCTCGCGTTATGTTGGCTGAGAAAACGTAATGACTAACTTTACATCATGACCTAAGACGTTGGCATTGGTATCACTTTTTTTTCCAGTTACCCTATAATGAAACTTTAACAAAAATATCTCTGATAATGGGAGCGTCTGCCAATGTACCGTGACATTGATGTCTTATTCATCAATCAGAATAGTACTTAACCGATAGGTATAAAGCATCGTGCTAAAAAAAAAAAAACCTTGATTTTTTAGGCTCTGAAAAACAGTTTTTAGGCACTTAAAATAGGCTCTCAAATTATAAAAATAGGCACTAAAAATACGGTTTCCATGAGCTAAACATTAGATTTTATGGATCTACAATGCATTTAGACTTTCTAAAAGTTTAAAAATTGATAAGAGGTGGTCGTCACTTTTGAAGCCTGCTTCGTTGTTGATTCTGCTGCCGTGATCTGTCTCGTGCGCCAACTGCTCTAGTGGTAAGAGATCTTTCTCTCAGGATATGCGTGGATGTATTGTTAAAGGACAACACAGTTTAAATTGACTGAGAAGTTTAATGTGATCTAATACTTGAGCTTTTGAAGCGAATTGCCGGCCGTTTGAAGACCACGAATGAAACTGATTATGAATCGTAGCACTCAAAATTGTAACTGAATTATTATACTTGCTAACTTCAGTGGTATCAAAGTTACGGCTTGAAATAACTCTTTCTGCAATAAAAGAAACTAGTGGCGTAACTTGCCGTGAGTCGCTAAAATGTTTATCGGCGAGACCTCCCGCAACAGCCGCGAAATCTTACACAAGCGCGTCACTAGGCGCTTAAAACATTACGTGAGCAGTACCTATCGAAGACTGTACCAGAGTATCTAATGTATGCACGAACGAATATAAGTACCAGTGCCGGTACCAGAGCCAGACCAGAGTAACTCCCTGATCTAAAACTGCACGCCTTTAATACTTTTAGCTCCGCGTACTTCATTACTACCACCAACGTTATTATTCACGAAGGGGGGCCAATACTTAAATCCTACATGTGCCTCTCTGTTACCATGGGATTCAGCTAAATTCTCGGAAATATATTTCACTTCTTTCTGCCTACGTGACCCAGCGAAACGTACTGAACTTATAACCTAAATGAATTCCAAGAATCTTTAAGCTAATGCGTTCGCTACTTCGGCTAATACTAATGGCTTTCGCTAACCTGACTTCCCAATTACCTTCGTCTTTCCGGACAAATCTTTAAACTCAAGCTTATCATATTAAACATTGATTTAATACATGGAAATTATTTATTGTAATTATTTCTCTATCTTACTATTATTTCTTTAACTATTTATATATTCCCGTCAATAATTACGGTATCAAAATGCAATTAACTTGGTGAGCGTTACACTACAATTTACACAGTAACAAAAAGGAAGGTTTCTAAATTATTATGGCTAAAACATATATCCTCAATTATGAATTTATGGTTGCTAATACATAATATGAGCTTATAAAGTTGAAAAAAAGACCTCAAAGCTAATTTAATAGATCACAATGGAAATGCGCCAAACACTACAGATGCATAATTGCGACCTAAATGTTCTAGAGCTGACATGGAGCCAGGCACCCTAAATGGTGCAAAACACAATATATCATTATGAATAGCCGTGTAAATATATTTAGAACGCAACAGAGAAAACACGGAGAAGTCTTGCAAATGTGTGCATATCAACAGTTAATGAAGAGGACGAGGTATGCGAGTCACAAAAAAGAAATGGGAAATACAGCATTTGAAAGGGATTTCTGCTGTACTGTAGTCACCGGCCAATAGCAAAGAGGCCTAGAGGGAGCATGTATTCTGCTTCTCTTTCTACAAAACAAATTAATATTCCTGCTAAAGCAATAAAATAAACCAGTCTTTTCCACGAAAAGTCTCATTCCTACAACAAAACTGTTACAAACTTTGAATAAAACGAATCCCATGCTATTTTATCTTTTATTACCGCATGAAAAAAATTAATCACACAATACAAGTGGTAAAACAGGCACTTTTTGGCTCTAAAACCTTAAAATAGGTGCCAATGCTCAAAACAGGCATTTTAGACACCAGAAAACCAATTCTACATCTTTGTAATTTATGAAACGTGAAGGTATTGAATTGCTGTTAGTTTATTCCTACACATAAAAAATAAGCATTTAGCCTAAAATCAGTGGTGTACTAATAACTGATAGTTTCTTCTCTCCTTTGATTTTTTACTTTCTCTGCTACGTATAGTAAGTACGAGAAGTATTGTATTCCACCCAAAACTTCGATGTCAGGATTCACCGGAAATATGTTTTGAGGCTTCCTATACACCCCCCCCAAAGCATTTCTTGGACAAGGTCCGCGCGCATGTGTCTGTGGACATCAAAAACCGAAAACGGATAGTCGAATAAACCCCAAACTTCGTATTTAAGTTCATCATCCAAAAATGCCACAAAGACTTTAAAGAAAATTTCCCACCCGGACCTACCATTTAGTTTAAAAAAATCGTTATTTTTGAATTTCTCAAAAATTGTTCTAACGATTTGGATTAAAATACCCCTATCTTTAAGGTATTCGAATGACACATAAAAAGTACATCTCGAATTTTCTGAGTAGTCTGTAAAATTCTTCATTGAGAATGAATTGGTAAACAGTAGGAGAGACGGACAAATGCTTTACCACTTACCTAAAGTAAAGAAAGTATTGTACTCCATCCCAAAATTATAGCCAAGTATGCGTCTCATAAAAATGCCCCAATCCCAAACTACCTTTTATATTGAAAATTGTTCGATACATTTTATTTTCTCAAAAATTGCTCTAACGATTTTGATGTAAAAGAAAAGTATATCCTGAATTTTCTGTGAAGACTGCTTCATTCCTTTTGTATTCACAACGAAATGTGTAATAACATTTTGGAAAAAATTAACATAGAATGGTTTTGTAAGAATTACTTGTAGAAGAACGGGTATAGAAGGCGATGTGAATGTCTAATAATCAGATTTTTATGTAACATATGTTACGTTCCGAGTATCCGTGTACGTACAGCCGTTACTCAGATCGCAATGTGTGCCATAAGACATTAAATACCACATCCCTTCCGGTCCAAGATCTGATGCAGGAGTGCTGCCAAATGGAATGGTGCAGTGCAACCTTTGAGTTGCGACAGTGCTGCCAACAGCACCACTTGTAGTTCCAACAAATACGATTATTTCACATCCTGCGCGATTTGAATCGCATGCAAATTGCATTTCCTCTTTAATTTTTCTACCGCATAGCAGAAGTATTGTAATCCAACCAAAAATGCTATATATTCAATGGTAAATGCACGTTTGGGGGTCCCCAAACAAAGCTTTTAGAAAAAGATGCATGTGAGTATTTCCGGTGAGAACTCGATATGAAAGTTTGGGTGCAATTCAATAAACACGTCCTCTACATCAGTAAGCGGTACAGAAGGTAGCAATCCAAGAATGATGAGAAAAGATTTTAAATATTTCATCCTTGAGTTAGTTACCTCTGACATCGCGATTCTCTCAGGTCTTAACCTTTAGCATGTTAGCGTTTAAAAATTCTCAGGTACGGTATAGTAGCTTGCTTTGTTTCTAAACCTTTCGTTTGCTTATATACTGTGCTGGATGATTATTTTTCTTGTTTGAAGGTTAGAGTTTTGTCAGAAAACCATGGTACAAAAGTTTCTAATACACCTTTATTTTTACGTTCTTATTTATTTTGTGTATTCTGAAAATAGAGAAGCATGTATTGTTAAATCACATTATTGTACCAGCAGGTTGATGGCAGGACACGCTGTCGTTTCTTGCAGTGCGATAAACCTTTCAAACCATGAAATGAGTCAAGGTTTTCAAGACGGCTTACAGTAACGTGGCTATCTTCAGTAATTCCACGAGTGCTCATAGTTCTCCGCTAATTTAATTGAAATTAACGAATGCTTGTTATTGTCTCCGGACATAACTTCGAAAGCTCAATTAAATCACCTTAAAAAATCTGATGTGTTACACTCACATGACTTTCTCTACTCTTGTACAAACTATTTTTACAAACCCTTATTCCCCATATGCTTCATGTTAATCGAGATGTTAATCTTATTACTAATTTTCTTGTAGATGCAAGGGGAATTGCTAGGTTTTAAGCGATAGTCAAATGTTTTAAGAGCTGGTTGCTATGTGGCGCATTCCATTCTCTTTGCATGTCCAGGACATAAAAAAATGAATAACGAATTCCCATTTGAGAAAAAGTATAAATATTCGAAAATTTAAGGGAATAACAAGCAATATCTCGAAAATGGTTCACTCAACAACAAAAAATGTATACGACATAAATTGTGTATTTTAACGCGATTTACATTTCTTGTGTAGTAACATTTTGTCTATCTCTTATGGTTTACCAGCTATGCAAAAGTCGTTCACAATGAAGAATACTTTTGGAGACATTCCCAAAAAATTCGAGATATACAATTCATTTGCCATAAAAAAGTCCTAAACTTATAGTATTTTATTCAAAATCGTTAGAGCCATTTTTGAGAAAATTAAAATTTTCGAAAAATGTTCCGTGTAAAGGGTAATCTGGGGTGGGGGGATTTTCTTGAAAACCTTCGTGAACCTAAATACCAAGTTTGGTGTTTATCCGACTGTGTTTGTTTCTGAGTTACGCTGTTCACAGACACACACACGGATATGTTTCCAAAAAGCCTTTTTTTTTGGATTCAGGGGGCCCCAAAACATATATTTCCGGTGAAATCTCGGTATCGAATTCTCTACGTAGTAGACAAAGTAAAAATCCGATTTGTTACATTTACATGACTTTCTCTATCCTCTATCATTTATTAATAGGTATAAAAGCTATTCTTACGAAAACTTATTTTTCCGTCTACTTCATTTTAATCGAGACAAATCTTTGCAGAAACACTTGTATTACACGTTCGTTATATGTAGATACAAAGGGAATCGATAGTCAAGTGTTTAAGAGCTGGACGCGATACGCTGCCTTAAAATTCCATACTCTTTCAATGCAACCCGCGAGAAACAACTGAATGTCGACATGGCCTTAAAAGAAAGGCTGAGTATTGAACAAATCGAAGCATTAATGACGGATATCTCGGAAAGGGCTTATGCCGCAAAAAAGTTATTTGAAATAAATTGTGTGTTTTGAAGAGATCTACAATTTCTTGTGTAGTACGTTTTCGTCTATCGCTTAACGTTTACCAGTTATACAAGATTATAGAACATTCCCTTCAGAATAACAGGACTTCACAGGCTATTCCCAGAAAATACAAGATATACGTTTTACTTGTCATGTAAATATCTTTCAATGTATGGCATTTTAATCAAATCGTTAAGAGCCATTTTTCAGAAAATAAAAAATTTGGAAAAAAAAGGCCCGTATAAAGGGTAGTTGGGGTTGGGAGGATTTTCTTGAAAGATACTGAATTTAAATACCAGTTTGGAGTTTGTCCGAACTTTACGCTTTTTGAGTTATGGTGTTCGCAGACACGCGCGGACCTTTTTCTAAAATGCTTTTTTTTTTATTTATGGGGTCACAAAACATGTATTTCCGGTGAAATCTCGGTATCGAAATTAATTATAAGTACGAAGGGGATTCAGTAATATAATACCAATGGGAGAACAAAACCAGTTTTTATACTTTTAGTATAATCACTGAGGTGACTGTTTCATCTCGTATAATGCGGCGTTATATCCTGTACCGCTTCTTTTATATTTTGAATTCGCAAATCAGTAAATCTGGCCATTTTTAGTTTGTACCAACCACTAACAGTGAACAGGAAAATGCAGGAATAAAAAAAATGAATGTAGGAGAAAAAACAATCAGTTGGTTAGCTTTTGAGCATTATAGCATTTTCATGACGATGCTGTCTTTATTGGTTAGCTTCCCTACGCACTCATTCTGCAGATTCAACCCCGCATCACCTTGTGTACATGTGATTTACACAAGCTCCATCGCTGATATCAACACAAACCTAGCCTCTCCAGTCGTTAAAAAACAGCTGAGGGTTGGTGACCCGCCATGAGTGGCTGGCGCCGGGCCAGGACCCTGAGACCTTCAAGTTCTGAGTCACTTGGTGGTTTCGGAAATGGTCGCGCGACACCCGATACTCTTCCTCAAGTCACGTGAAGCCTAGGTCACTTACCAGACACATCTCATGCAGATAAGGCTATGACATCATCGGCATGTTATCTTGTTCAAATCTATGTCTGTAGGGCGAGCTAATTGTTAACTTCCTCTTTCAGATTCCAACAGAGCATTCCAAACACTAACAGCTCTTCAGATATGATTTTTGTTATCTCCCAGTAATAGATAGTCGTGTATACCGAAGGTCTTCAGCGGACGACTAGATGTTTAAGTATGAGGCGCAACCGAGTAGGATCGTAATATCAGACATAAGCGGACGCAGGGAGAGGGGCTCTTCTTGAAGCATCTATTCGTTCAGAGTCAGTAAGAGATTAGTGGTGGACTATATCTCTAAAGATGTCCCAGTAACTCGAGAAGAAAATAAATAGATATGGCTTACATTCTTTTTACTAATAAATTACTTCTGGATAAGAATTAAGCTCTCAAACAACCAGAAGCAAAAGCACATAATAAAACTGAGTAATAGACAGTGAAATATTGCGTTTAAAAGACATATTTATTTAACAAATCTGTTTTTAGTACCCCATCTATAAAACACTACTTGTCGGAGCGGCCTAGGCCACTTAAGTCGTCATGAAAACCTTAGCGGCGTAATAAGACACAATACACATGGTAGTGACCAGTCATACCAACTTTAACAGAGTTTTAAGTAAAATACTTGATCATAAAACAAAAAATATAAGCCAATATTGTTTTTTAAGTTTATCTTAAACTTTACTAGCATTTTTCACAAAACTTTTCATTTAAGTTAACATCGCTTTATTGTTTATCAGAAACCCTTAAAAAAAAGAAGATTTCGCAAAATGAAAATGGCAGTTCTCAGAAAATAAAAATCCACCACTTGTTTCCAGACATTACTGGTGACAGAAGAAAATCATGATGCTTGATGCAATGCTGTTACATATCGTGGATGTTGAAGTGGAGGATACTTCTCCCAAAATTAGTTTTGATGCGAGGCGTGTTTTTAAAGCAACAATATTTTTTTTTAAAAAATGACAGAAGATTATTTTACAAATACCTTACACTACTTCTCCACATAGTCACCGCCGTTATTCAGGCACTTAACGGGAAACCAGTTTATGTACGCCTTCGTCAAGAATGATGCCGTCTGTGATGAAAGTGCACTTGTTTCACATCATCGTCGTTGAAATGTTTTCCACCAAGGAATTTCTTCAGGTGAAGAAACAGATGAAAAACGTTTGATGCTAAATCTGGACTGTAGGGACGTGGCGAATTGTTCCCAATCAAACGACGTCATCGGATCTTGAGTTTGTTTGGCTGTGTGTGGCCGGGCATTGTCACTCGTCACTGTTTCCTCATAAACCTCACACAATTGGCGATGCATGTTTGCTGGCGTAACATTTCTTGCATTCAAAAAAGAATCATTGGTCTGACTTCACAGTCAGCGGGTCGTTCGATTGTTTTAAACATTTCGGAACGTTCTAACAGCAGGAAAACACAAAGTGGCGATCGCTCATCGCCGCGTCTGGCTTACTAATGAATCGCGACTGCGGTACTTAAGATCGTCTGCCTCCAAGACGTTTTATGTGAGAATATGTCAAAAACAACTGACTATGCCTTTTGTATTTATATAGTAGGCACTCTATTACATTTATTTTAGTCGATATAATTTAGAGAGCTTTTACTACAAACTATTGTATGCACCACGTAAGGAAAAGCTTATAGAGGACTCATCCAGTATTTTGGATTCGCCTTACGCGTCGTACGAAACACGTAATTCGTCCGCTAAATTTTGCGCAGTTGATACATAAACAGCTATTGTAAGTTTTCTCAATATTTAAATTAATTTTGTATCCCAAGAATGATTCGCTGATCTCTTATATGACGCTTGTAAATCTACAAAGGTAAAATGCTCTATTCCTGAGCGTATTTTGCTCATCGGTAAGGTCTGTTTCAAAATGCGTTAGCCCCTCCCTAAACGAATCCTGGATCCACCTCTGATATCAAATGAGACCGATAAGTACCTAAGGGTACGTGTTACATATTTTTATTTTCTCTACCACTAACCTAAAGGTAGTAAGTAGAGGAAGTATAGTATTCTATCCAAAAATTCTATATAGAGATTTCACTGGAAAATCACGTTTTGAGGCCACCTGAATAAAAGAAAAACGCATTTTTAGAAAAGGTCCGTCCGCCCCTGTGTGTCTGAACAGTAAAACTCAAGAACGAAAATTCGGATAAACACAAACTTTGTACCTAAGTTCACTACTCAAAGTGACAAATTTAGGGAAAGGGTACACAAATATCTTATGCATTATGTTCAAACGACTTTCTCTACCCACTCTTCTACAAACTATTCTTACAAAAGTATGCTTTCCTATCTTATCATTTTAATCGATATAAGGTTTGCTGAAATGGTAATCATTGCACATTCCTTTGTAGGTATACGAGGAATGAAGGAGACTGAAGTATAGTCAAATGTTTAAAAAGCGGGTCGCTATATCCTGGCTTTGAAATTCTATACTCTTTGTATGACCACGAGAAACAATTGAATGGCTGTTTACTACTTGATAAAAGTATAAGGTATTTGAAAATTCAACAAATGACAACTACAGAGAGAGCCAAAAAAACTACGAACCGGCTGCGGGATGTTCTTCCTATCCGCGTCCTCGGCGCTCGTTGCCGTCTGCCGCTATCATAGAAAGGCGCGGATGAAACCATACAACATCTTTAAAACTACTTTTAAAGGCTTTACTTACCAACTTTACGAAAGGAGATGCTGAAACTGGCCACCGTCGTTGTCCATACATTTTTGGCACCGCTTTAGGAAACTATCCATCACTCGCCGTAGTTCACGTTGAGAAATGCTGGCCATTTCCTGGCGGATATTTTGTTATAATTATTCCAGAGTGTGTGGGTTTGTCTTGCACACTTTGTTTTAAGTTACTCCAGAGATAGAAATCGCAGGGGGTTAGGTCGGGGGACCGAGGGGGCCACAAATCTCTACTAATAATAATTCTGTCCTCAAACACACCTTCACCAAGTTAAGTAAAGCCTTTAAAAGTAGTTTTAAAAATGTTGTAAGGTTTCATCCGCGCCTTTCTATAATAGCGGTAGACGGCAATAAGCGCCGAGGACGTGGACAGGAAAAACACTGCGCAGCCGTTCGTAGTCTTTTGGCTCTCCCTGTAGTATCTAAGAAATGGTTAATACCACTAAACATTTGACAGATTGTTTTAACGAGAACAGCATTTTTTGATGGCAGGGTTTTTCTCTCTCTTACCAAAAGCATACAAAATTAATTACGAATAACGAGGACTTCACAGGCTATTCCCAGAAAATTCAAAAAAATGAAATTGAGTTTTCTTTATGGATCCTCTTTAACTGCTGTGGTCCTTAGCGTCCCATTCTATATTGGGCGTGAAAGACCGGCAATTTTGCTCAGAGGCCTCTTTATCAGGCTTGAGGTTCTTTTACGTGCCGTAAATCTACGACACGGTACCACCGGCTTTACTTCCCTTCCGAAGGAAGCCATGCTTAGGATTTTTACGCCCGAAAAAATCCATCGCCCTCCGCCGCGTTTGAACCCTCAACCTCGGGAGCTAGAGGCTAGCATTGTAACCACTACACCACAGAGGACGACCAGAAAATTCAAGACACACATTTTGTTTGTCATGCAAATATCTTAAACATGTGGACTTTAATCAAAATGTTTGATCCAGTTTTGAGAAAATAAAAAGCAACGAACATTTGCCCATGTAAACGGTAGTTTGGGGTACGGGATTTGCTTGAAAATCCTCGTGTCGCATCCTTGGAAGATGCTGAACTTAATAGCAAGTGGTATTTTGCCAACTTTTCGTTCCTGAGTTATGCTGTTCTATCTCTCACGGAACTTCTACTAACTTTGTTACTTTCTCTTCTAGTATAGTAAGTAGAATTATTGTATTCCACCCAAAAATTCGATACCGAGATTTCACCGGAAATACATGTTTTGAGACCCCCTGAATCCAAAAAATGCATTTTTGGAAACATGTCCGTGTGTGTGTGTGTGTCTGTGAACAGCATAACTCAGAAACGAACAGTTGGATAAACACCAAACTTGGTATTTAGGTTTAGTGTCTTCCAGAGAGGCGACACGAAGATTTTCAAGAAAATCCCCCCACCCTAGATTACCCTTTACATGGAACATTTTTCGAAAATGTTATTTTTCTCAAAAATGGCTCTAACGATTTTGATTAAAATATCATATGTTTAAGATATTTTCATGACAAATTAAATGTATATCTCGAATTTTCTGGGAATGTCTCCAAAAGTATTCTTCATTGTGAACGACTTTTGCATAACTGGTAAACCATAAGAGATAGACGAAATTTTACTACACAAAAAATGTAGATCGCGTTAAAATACACAATGTCTTATACGTTTTTTTTTGTTGAGTGAACCATTTTCGAGATATTGCTTGTTATTCCCTTAAATTTTCCAATACTTCTATTTTTTCTCAAATTCGTTATTCATTTTTGTTTTGGTCCTGGTAATGCAAAGAGAATGGAATACTCCACATAGCAACCAACTCTTAAAATATTTGACTATCGCTTAAAGCCTAGCAATTCCCCTTGCATCTACAAGAAAATTAGCAATAAGATTAACATCTCGATATTTCGATTAACATGAAGCATATGGAGAATAAGCGTTTGTAAAAATAGTTTGTACAAGAGTAGAGAAAGTCATGTGAGTGTAACATATCAGATTTTTTTTTTAGTCAAGGTACCTCAATAGATGAGGTGAAATCTCGATACTGAAATTTTGGGCGAAATATAATACTTCCTCTTACTACTACAGAAAGTAAAAATGTAACGCTTTAAGAAACCAAACTAACAAGAAGCTTGCTCAGAAACTTGAGTGACAATTTGTGGCCAGTATCTTATCCCTAGCAGGCGCACAGCCTGAATCTCAAGGCAAATGGCTGCGGGGATCTATTTTAATAATGCTAATTGTGTAGGTGCGAGTGTGACGGCACTCTGTGATGAAACTGATGATGTCATATTGCTGCCAACCGATTCAAGATGGTACTGTGGTGCCATAAAGCGATACGTCAACCTTTAGTCTCCTACATGTCACCTTACCAGTAATCCATAGGATTGCCTTAGTTCTCGTCTCGGTTGAATGACTTACCTCGATTAGGATCCTCCTCCCCTCAATAACAAATTTAGATATATTTTCAAATCTTTGATCCCGGAGCATTTGGGCAATCGTGCGCCATCAGGTATGTTCCAATTGTGTGGTAAACCAAAATGTTACCATGGATTCTTGTGCGAGATACGGTAGGTTGGCACAGCTGCAGAGAATCCGGCTGGGGGAGTGCATCTTCACTGTTCCGGGTCCACACCTCATGTAGTTGCCAACATAACAACAGAAACTGCTTGATAGTAACTTCCACAATCACTGACAAAGAACGCTGTGAATGACCAGAGAACTTCGTGAAGGACTGTCAGCTTTACTAAGCCTTTTATTATTTTTAACCAGTTAATCCTTGTTATTTTATCTTTCCTTGTTTCTCTAGTATAGGAAATATTGTATTCCACCCAAAATTCAATACGGAGATTTTACTGGAAATATACTTTGAGACTTCCGAATAAAAAAAAATATAGGTTCAGGAAAAGGTCCGTGTGTATCTGTGAGCAGCATAACTCAAAAACGAAAAGTCGGTTTAAGTTATGCATCTTCCAAAGATATGACACGAAAATCTTCAAGAAAATCCCCCATCCCAAACTACCCTTTACGTGGAAAGTTTTTCGAAAATTTTGATTCCCTCAAAAATGGCTTTAAGGATTTTTATTAAAATACCATATATTTAAGATATTTTCATGACAAATGAAATGTACATATAACTTGAATTTTCTGGGAATGGCCTCTCAAGTCCTCTTCATTCTGAATGACTTTTGCATAACGGTAAACCGTGAGATAGACAAACTCTTACTACACAGAAAAAGAAGAAGAAAGGAAGAAAGAAAGTAGATCTCGTTAAAGCATACAATTTACGCAAAATACGTATTTTTGTGGGATTAAGCAATTCCGAGATATTCTTTGTTATTGGTTTGAGTTTTGCAATACTTATACTTTTCTCAAATGGGAAATTGTTATTCTCTTCCCCTCCTCCAGATCATGTAAAGAGAACGGAATTTTAAAGCCATCAATAGAGGCAGCTCTTAAAAGAGTTGGCTATCGCTAAAGTTGACCCACTGTATCCCCTATTCTTACTGTACCTAAAAGGTAATATGTAATAAAACCATTTCTATAACACATCAGACTTTTTTTTCCATTTTGTTTCCCTGTCAGTTGTTTATTATATTTGCCTTAACACACACACACACACACACACACACACACACACACACATACAAACATTGTTTACAGAGGCGGATCTCCAATACCCAAGTCCCCATGTTAGGAATCCCCTTAGCAAACACGAACAAAGTACTTATGTATTAGGCCCCTCAAAAAAGAAAACAATATTTCAGCTTTCCGGCTTCTTGGATCATCGCACAGCGGCACATTACCTCCCATTCAGTTCGTCATTAGAAGCTATCACTCGAGTCATCAAAGTTGCGAGTTATAGACATATAGATCAGGCCTTTAATAACACACTGCAACACTTTTCTGGACTTCAAACAAGCCTTTGACAAGATTATGCGCTTAGAAGTTCTCCATAAACTGCGTCACATAGGTATTTCCGATTATCTGTTCACTATTGTTCAAGTCCTTCTTCTGAATAGCTTCCTGTGCAAATTAGACCCCGAATCTACTCCTCGTCTGATAACGCCGGTGTGCCTCAGGGATCAGTGCTGAGACTCATAACTCAAAAAACAAAGCATCGGATACATACTCGGTATTTAGTTCAGTATCCCCAAAGATGCCATATAAAGATTTTCAAGAAAAATTCCAACCGAACCCCGTACCCTTTACATGGAACATTCTTCGAAGTGTTTGATTGCCTAAAAATGACCACAACTATTATTAAAATACCATACATTTAAGATATTTGCATGACAAATAAAATGTATGTCTTGAATTTTCTGGGAATAAGCAGTGAAGTCCTCTTCATACGGAACGAATTTTGTATAATTTTGTGTAACTGGTAAATCATAAGATATAGATTAAAACATACATTACCCCAAAATATAATTTCTTTAAAACATACAATTTATTTCAAATGACTATTGTAGCACCAGACTTTTCCGGGATATCCGTTTTATTATTGGTTTGATTTTTAAATATTTTTGTTAGTTTTTAATGCGCTGTTGTTATTCAGTTGTTTCTTGCAATGTCTTGGAAATGGCATTTTAAGGATATACCGTCCCGCTTTTAAAAATCTGATGATCGATTCAGTTACCTGTATCCCGTTGTAACTACAACGAAATGTGTACTGAAATTCTGCACAGCTTTATCTCGATTAACATGATGTAGATAGAAATATAAGCATTCGTAAGAATAGTATGCAGAAGGCACATAAAAATAATGGTTGTGGGCAGATAAAGTCATGTGAATGTAACACATCATATACATTTTTAATAAGTAGATGCCATGGAAGTTTTATTGCCCTTTTGCGGAAGGAAATGAATGGCGATTATGCTGTTCTAGGTAAACAAGTTTGGTGCAGAAGGTAACATTCAGCTGGAGTTGCTAGACTAACATCTACGTATCCATCTCCGTTGACCGGGCCGGTGCACTCTTCGCTATTCTCCTCAGGCTATTTCGGTCATTGGCAAACTTCTTACTCCCGATGTATTTATGAAGCGGTCCAGTCCAACAGTTGCGCAACCTTCTGGACTCTTGTGCCTAAATGGGCTCCTAGTATCCAGAGACCATTTTGGCACGAACACACGCACTTCCGGGGTGGGGAATCCCCGCACTTGTAACTAGTGCCACTTTCAAATTAGGTACCAAAAGTAAAATGGGAGGTCCTTTCCTTTCTGAGTGCTCTACCACAAATAATGTATAGGGAATTTTAAAACATAGCTGTTGAAAATCTTTAGGTAGAGGAAGTATTGCAGAAGTAGAGGAAGTATGTATAAAGGTCCGTAAGCACACATCTGAAATGAACAGCATAACTCAAAAAAGAATTTCAGATAAGTACCAAACTAAGAAAATTTCCCCACCCCAACTACTTTTTACATGGAACAAACATTTTTAGAAAATTTTGATTTTGTAAGACATGGCTAACGATTTGGATTTAAATACTGTATATGATAGATATTTACATAAAAAATAAAATGTATATCTTGAATCTTCTGGGAATGTCCCCAAAAGTCCTAATTGTGAATTACTTTCGTATAACTGGTAAATCGTAAGGGATAGCCAAAGTTTTACTACACAAATAATGTAGATCTCGTTAAAACACACAATTTATATCACATACATATGTTTTCTTGAGTGAACCATTTTAGATATTCCTTGTTATTTGTTTGAATTTTCCAATACTTACGCTCTTTCCCAAACGGGAATTCGTTATTCTTTTTTTATGTCCTGGACATGCAAAGAGAATGGAATGCGCCACATAACAACCAGCTCTTAAAATATTTGACTATCGCTTAAAGTCTACCAGATTCCCCTTGCACCTACAAGAAAATTAACAATAAGCTTCTGTAAAAATGGTTTGTACAAGAGTACAGAAAGTCATGCGAGTGCAACACAGATTTTGTTTTATTAAAATGCCATATGTTTAAAATAAATACATGATAAACTTACATTTTGAATTTTCTGCGCCTCTGAAGTCCTTTTCATTCTGAATGAATTTTTCATAATTCACAAGGAATGTATATCTCAAAAGACATTTATATCCAAACTTTTTTTTTGGCGGCATTCTGATATATTTCTGTAATATGCTTTGCTATTGGTTCCAATTTTAAAATACTTTTTAATATTTTTCAAGTGCTAAGTCGTTATTCCTTTGTGTCTCGTGGTTAGCAAACAGAATGGAATTTCAAAACCATCACATAATGACTCGGCTTTAAACGATTTGGCTGTCGCTTCAGCCTTCTGTATCTCTTTTGTGCCTACAACGAAATGGCAATAAAACTATTTAGGCAAAGACTTATCTAGGTTTACAAGAGGTAGAAAGAGGAATAAACTTTGTAAGAATAATTCGCAGAAGAGAGGATAAAGTCATGTGAATGTAACATGTCGACAATTTTTAGGGATTACTTGTTAAGGTTATAAACATTCCTAATTTCTAGAAACCAAAACACGATTTATCTTAACTTGTCACACATTTTTATAGTTATTATAACCGAAAATTAATTTTCTTTCATACTATCTGAAATTTCAAGCCTTTCCGAGTCCAAAACCAGAATGTCAAATTGAACTTTTCCGTACTCAAACGCTAACATAGATATAAATACATTCGTCCCGCGAGGAGCATATGAAACATGACTGCGTCCATGCAGTACAATATTTAACCAATAAAGTTTTACGACATAGTATGAAACAAAATATTATACGTAACTGCAGGAAAGTGCTTTTCTCAGGACTCGCCTACGCATCGGCCGTAAACATCCAACTTGTCCTGAAAAAAACTTACTTTCTATACAATTACGTAAGCAACTATTTGTGGTCCTATGTATGTAACCTTTCAAGAAAATAGCCAAATAGCAACATACACAGAGCCATACAGGTAAACATTTACAAATTATAAACTTTTAAACACTGCGTTGTTTTCTCCAATACAGCTATTACAAGTAAAGATGTAAGTTTATGCAGAGAGGATTCGGAGGGGTCTTAGCACGTCGACCTACACAGATCTTTTGCACCTAAACCCCTGACGGGACGCAGAGGGCATGTCAGGCAGACGGCAGGGTCCCTACCATTTACAGATTTGAAGTCCCCGGATGGGCACTGGTGCAACCGGCTCCTCTCCCCCCTGTGAGCTTACACATCCCTTGGGGGGACGGACCTTTCAGGGACGAAAGTTTCCACAGAGCATCCTTTTCCCCTGCCATTCACATGCCGAGACCTCTCGCCGATACTTACAACCCTAAAAGAGACCAAGCGGATGAAAGGTGAAGTGAAATGAGAATGGAGGGACAGGAAATTTGGGGGACTTGATGATTCTTCCCAACATTCGCCTAGCGACCCGAGGAAACCCCCGAGAAAAAAAACCATGGGCCAGGAAGGGTGCCCGCGGGAACCGAACCCACGACCTCCCGAATGCGAGCCACAGACATTACCGCCCAAGTCATCCCGCTCGGTGAAGTTTATGTAACATTTTAAGTTTTGTTGGAAAAATATAACACATAACGTAAGATCAAACATATATGTATTAAATTACTAAAACCCTATCAAGAAAAGACTCTTCAGATCCTTCTATCCACCTTCAGAGAACGTATGTGAAAGAAACTAACACTGCGCTTGTAATATAATGAACTGAATTGTTTTAAATATTGTATAGTTGCGATGTGACTGTCAAATTGACTTAAAATAAATATATAAAACAAACTGCATCACGAGGAACATTTTACATTGTCAAGTTAACAAGACCACGAACAAATAAAGTTTTGAAATCATCTACTACCGGCACGTAAAAGAACTTCAAGCCTGATAAAGATCCCCTCTGAGCAAAATTTTGGATCCTTCGCACCCACTATAGAATAGGACGCTAAGAACCATAGTAGTTAAAGAGCGTCCATAAATAAAACTCAATTTAATTTTAATTCATCTCCGAAGAGAAGTGTGTCTGCCAATATTTCTTTGTTCCTTGAGGTTGGTAGTTCAGCAGGACCTTTGGGAGCCACGGGTCTTCTATTCTTTGTATGCTCCAGCCAGTCCCTCTTGGGTTTTAAAATGTCACGCCTATTCAAGCACACGTGCCAAAGTCCATTTAAACGTCACGTTTGGGCATTTAAATGGCCAAAAGGGCAACGGCACAGTGGAATGCTAATGCTGCAATGTTTAAGCAGCTCTGGAATTATTTTTAAAACGAATCTTTTTTCAACATTATGTCCAGTCAGTATCGGGTATCGTTAAACGAAAGTAAATCCTTTCATAAAACGAGACAGGAACTCACCAACACGCAGCTTATCTGTAACACTGTGTGCAGCCTTCCTTACCTGTAACAAAAGAAAAGGTGTATTTAAAATCAAAACCGCTGTATGCAATAAATGGTTTACACAATCTATAAGAAACAATCAAACATCGTATGTCATACAACTTTCCTATCAATTATGTGTACAGAAGTTTATTCTTGTATCTACTTGCTTACATAATATGTAACTATTTGCCAGATACTCTTTTGTTGTAGGTGAACAGGAGCACAAGGGAGGGGGATAACAGGATACAGCTGTTCAAAAAGGCCTTTGTCGATGTCTAATATTTGTGTGGTATACAATACTTCATTTAGAGAGAGTAACAAATGTTAGCACACCGGATTTGAACCCATGACCGTTTGTTATGGTATGGTAATCCCGGGCCGCAATTTGTGCAGACGTCGCTGCAGGGGGAATCATCCCCCCCGGGAGTTACCATGGAAACTGATGCAGCGACCTGCATTAACACACAATCAAGGTCATCAGCTGCCGTTGCGAACCCGGGTCCCGACTTCCTACATGTGCGATGCAACACAATCTCGTTACAGACCTGCCCAGCCGGTCTGCAGTGTAGCACTATGGTTCGCTTAGGGCAACTACCATTGTCTGGCGCTGTAACCATATGCTAGCAAGCTTATGTTGTGTTTGTGTGCAACATTTTATAACTTTAGGCGATATTACGTCCAATCATTGAAAACTATCATGTATTCATTAAAATATGACGTGTTGCATTTACATGACTTTCTCTTCTCAGTCCTCTACATGTTATTCTTCTTGTTAATCGAGATAACTTTCATTACACATTTGCTTAATCGTTTTAAGTATAAGAAGAGTACAGTAGGATAAAGCGATAGATGTTTAATAAGTGGATCGCATGCGATGGCTTTGAAAATCTGCCCTTTGCATGACAAGAAAAAACAATAGCGACTTATCATTTGAAGAAAAAACTAAGTACGAGGTGGTCCCCTCCCCCCTCCAAAAAAAAAAGCTAACCGAAATGTTTGTACCACAGAATATGACAACTGTCGTAAATGTAAGTGTTCTGCTTGTCTGGTAGCCACAGCATCAAACTTCTCTTGTTAGGTTGTGCACAACTGTTTCGATGTTTTCACGTAGGTCCTGTAGAGTACGAGGGTCGGGTATGAAGCACTGTTAAAAATTAAATTGAGTTTTATTTATGGACGCTCTTTAACTACTATGGTTCTTAGCGTCCCATTCTATATTGGGCGTGAAAGATCGGTAATTTTGCTCAGAGGCCTCTTTATCAGGCTTGAGGCTCTTTTACGTGCCATAAATCTACGACACGGGACCACCGGCTTTACTTCCCTTCCGAAGGAAGCCATGCTAAGGATTTTTACGCCCGAAAAATCCATCGCCCTCCACCAGGTTTGAACCCGCGACCTTGGGAACTAGAGGCTAGCACGGTACCACTAGTTCACGGAGGACGACCATGAAACACTGTTCTTACACTATTCTCCACAGAAACGCATCACATACGACAGATCAGGACTTTTCTTTTTTCTTTTCTTGGCTTTTCTTTGGAGAATCGCGTCCAATATTGTCATTTGTTCTTGCGGTCTTTGGTCCTCCACTCTTCCCGCAGTTGTGATTGGTAACAGAGCCTGTCTTTCGAAATATTTCCACCCAATGCAGAATTGTTTTTCTAGGTGGAGGTGGTGGTTGATGAAACACACCCTCAAAACCTGCGACACAGTTTTCAGTGATGGCCCATTAATACTTCCAGTACCATAGGAGCGAAAATAATGTTACGGCTCAGGAGTCTCTAGTGTGGTGTACTGGGGCATTGTTAACTCTGTTGCTTCTTCTCCACTCTATTGATTGAAATAATATTTGTAAAACAAAACCAAAAAGTATGATACAAACGACATAGAACTTCGGTTACGCTTTTTTTTTTGGCCACCCTGTATTTGAAAATTCAAACCAACAGTAAAGAATGTCTCCAAAATGGTTAACGCCACAGAAATATATAGCTATATATGTTTAAGATATTTGCATGTCTAATAAAAGGCATATCTTGAATTTTCTGGGAACAACCTGTGAAACCCTCTTCGTTTTGAATGAATTTGGCATAACCATTTACGAGAGATGGACAAAGGCATGTTAAATTTTTTGTGGCATTAACCCTTTGCGAGATATTTGTTGCTGTTCATTTCAATTGGTCACCACTCTTGTTTCTCGTATTGTTGTCCACAGACTATGGAGTTTCAAGGCCAGCATATAGCGTTCCGCTTTTTAAGCATGTGACTATGGCTTGTCTCTTGCACCCCCAACGACATGTGTAATGAAATCATTTCTACGTTTATCTCAATTAAAATGAAGTAGACAGAAAAAAAAATTAACTTTTGTAAGAATAGTTTGTAAGACATTAAAGCCCTCTTCAGCATAGAGGTCTCTTTGCCTGCTGATGCAAATGCTTACTTTCATAGAGCCAGGATCTAGGAAAATAAAATTAATGCAACAATAAGTAGAGCCAGAGACTAAAAATTACAAATTGTCCAGTTAAAGTTCGTGTCTCCTCTATCAGAGGACGTTTAGTAATACAACTAATACCTTAGTTCCGGAGTCTTGATAGCGGAAATAGTTGAAAACGTCTTCACGTAGCTAGGTAGAGGCTTTACACGACCATGAAAGTAAGGGAGTGTGTTGGAAGGAATACGAAGGTCTACCCGGAGCTGAAGCTCCCCTAGGGAAGGCGCCAACCGGCTCTCTTCATTAGACCAATAACTGATTTCTTAAAAATCCCCCCTCCCATTTTCGCAAGGACGGAAGTGGATACACCACTTACGCGCGTCATCTCTAAAGCGGGAAGACTACCGAATAAGCCTCGGTAGGACCGATAGCGGTCTAGCAATCATCTTCCAGCTCTCCAGGCTGGTGCGGTCGGGCACTGAGGCGTTTCACAAACCCGCCTGGGCATCACTACACCGTCGAGTTCCAACCAAATTCGAAACAACTACCCGAAGGGAGGGACTCAGATGTTCGGCTCAACGTACTTCTAGCGACGTCAGAAGTACCACGACTGTTAGGGATCCGCGGAACACGTATCACGACAGCGGAAAAGGTCGCTACACCTCTCTTAAGGGGAAAGGTGGAAGAGATGGGCGGAACAGTAGTTGCTGTTGCTGCTTGTTGGTGGCGAACTGAAAGGGACATGGAGAAGGAAGTAGTAGCTTCGCTAAAACTCGCCCATCTGCTTCCGGCTGCGACAATGTGCTCTCAAGATAATGGGTCACATGCTTATTATTGTAGCGTGAGATAGCCAGAGGAGCACAACTGATTAATAAACATTTCGAAGAACAATGAACGAGTATATATTTCAGTTGAACTGGATGTAATTATTAAATTTGTATAACTGAAGGTACCTTCTTGTTGCTCTATCAATCATATAACATCTATCTGGATGAACTTTTCCAAGAAGAACTATGCGAGTCCAAAAGGTTGGAAAAACGTGGCCTATACTAAATGTTATCTAGTGGCAATGATTCTACATCCGTGACTTACTTCTTCTAAAGTTCACAGCACGAATTTCATTCGATCAATAAACTCATGCATTTACCAACTTGCATGCACGTAATCTAATTTTGAACACGTGGCATTAGAAACACACATGCAAAACCCTCACGCACTCCGTAGTTTCTTGAACCATATCTCTATTGTAAGAACAAATCAAACTCTACTTTTTAACTATTTTTTAAATGTTTTATTTCAAACAAATTTGAAATGCGTCGATAATTCATATTTCAATACTTGGCGGATACAATCTGTTTAAATTTTTATATTACTAATAAACTGTGTATTTGTTAGGAACGGTGACATCAGGGAATTTCTGTATAAATTTAAGTTGACAGTCCACATGTGACTTCGTTTGAGCAAGTTTAACACAAACACGCGCTTTCCGTTGTATACCTACATCATAAATACACATAACATTATTCCACCATGGCAAACAGCGTTAGACTCTAGTGCAATGCCCGCGATAATCACGTGAACTAGGCTACCGCTGAGCGAGGTCATTTAATGAGTCAAGACACAGCGGCCGCCAGTCGTGCAATTTAAACTCCAAAGCATATAAAAGCAGAATTAGTGCACATATTCTGATTTCTCTCATTTGTAAAGAAGAATTGCTCAGAACTTCCTACTTGCAACGTGCACATTCTAACCTCAATAATTACTGGATATTCTATCTTTTTCATATGGGGTTACGCAAATAAAAGCACTGGCGAGAAAAAAAATGACACGTTTAATTTTTATAACCAAAGATGTTAACAACGAAAACACACCAATCGCTTCTATCCATAATTTTTCTCGTGATAATTATTTAATTTGCGTTTTATTTAGAATTAAGATCCAATATTTGTGTCAACGTTAAGGCACTCATTGCCTCTGTGGGTATGTGTGTGATAGAATCTTCACAATTAATGCAATAACTCGATTAGGGCTGCGGATTCAGCTAGTTTACAATATTAAGGGTGCTTCTGCTTTAGAAACTTGTAATATTCGCTAATATTAGTACTTTTACTCCTAATTTATAACTTCAATTAAAAAAGGTACGATTTAGAAATGTTTTACAAACTAAACATTATATACTTTACTACTAAAATGGGAGTTTGAGGTTTGACATACAATAGGCTGCCCTCTGTGTTTACAGAGATTGACATTCCTAAAGGCTTTTTGGGGGGGGGTAGTGCTGGGTCACAACGTGATATTTTCAGTCACTTGCAATTTACAGCACCAGAAATTTGACAAATGGAGTATGCTTCACTAGCTGGTTTACCGATGTTGCACGGATGGCTTTTTTTAAACTCGAATGACGATACAATTAATTTCATTTACCTAACCCCTCGTTCTTTATGAAATTACAACACTTAAAGAGTTAATTAAAACTCTCAGGGCACTACAAAGAACAAATGAAGACACAATGCAAAAGCACTGTTGAACAATCACAGATAGCGCAGTTTGTAATGATTTCTCGTGAATGCAGCTGAGTGACTTACACATGGGGCTGCCTATTGATTAAGAAAATCTCGATTGAGAAGAAATGATTGTAGTTTAAATAACGTCAATACAACCTTGTTTATTCTAAGTACCCAATATACCTACAGAAAAGTTACTGGGGAAACACAGAAAGACATAACAAAAGAAAGGCCGAAATTAACATTCAAAAGAGGAAGACGAGGAAGCGAAGAAAAAAACTACTAATTACAAGGGCGGAATGATATTTTAAAGAAAATAACATTTTTTTTTTCAAAAAAATCAATTTTATTTCTCAACATAGTATCCTTTCAATTCAATACACGTTGTCCAACAATTCTTCAAACTTCTTAATCCTTCCAAAAAATATGATTTTTCGAAGTCTGCAAAATATGAGGATGTTTCTGTCATGATGTGTTCACTGGACGTGAATTTCTTCCCAGCGAGGCAATGTTTCAGGTTTGCGAAGAGGAAGAAGTCGCTCGGAGAATATGGTGAGTGAGGTAGCAGTTCGTAGCCCAATTCCACAAATTTTGCGATGGCAATGACTGACTTGTGTGCGGTTGCATTATCCTGTTGAAAGAGAGCCTTTATCTTCACAAATGGGGTCGTTTCTTCAACAATTCCTTGTGAAATTATGTATTGCGGCATAATGTAAACCTGTGATCGTTTTACCCGTTTCCAGGCAGTGGATGTCTATCACCCCTCGTGAATCCCAAAAGACAGTTGTCATGATTTTTCCTGCCGACGGAATGGTTTACGCTTTCTTTGGAGCAGGTTCGCCGAAGGAAATCCACTGCTTTGATTGTTGTTTGGTTTCAGGTTTATAGTAACGGATCCAAGTTTCAACAACCGTGATATAACGCAGCAAAAACTCATTTGGGTTGCGCTGGAACATATTCAAACATCCCTGTGAAACGGTCGCACGATTCCGCGTGTTCTCAACTGTGAGCAGTCGCGACACTGACAGCTTTCTCATACCCAAAAATTCGTGCAGAATGTTATACACCCGTTCACTCGAGATGTTTACGATCTTGGCTATCTCACGGAGTTTTACTCGTCTGTCTTCCAACACAATATCGTGAACTTTGTTCACCATTTCTTCTGCTGTGACCTCAACCGGCCGTCCTGTGCGCACGGCATCTCTTGTGCTCGAACGGCCACATCAAAATTCTGTGAACCATGCCCATCTGATGGAGCAGAGTCCCCATAATACTTGTTCAGTTTTCTTCACGTTTTCTTCGCCGTCTTAGCACTTAAAAAGAGTGCTTTATCAGGACACGAAATTCACTTTTCTCCATTTTCTACACAGCAAAACACATCTGCTTAGTTTAGACGCTCTCAACAATGCTCTAAGAAACAAATGGCGACGAATTTCTGCGATTATGCCCAGAATAGATGTAAGATTTGGGTGCAAACAAGAAATCTGTGATTAGAACGCTATTTTTCGTCAGTCATGGACTATCAGTCCGCCCTCGTATATTAAGCGAATATCCGAACATCGGAGTATGATCACAAAATGTATGATATTAACCTCGACCCATTTATACTCTTATGTTAACAATGTTTAACAACCAGAGACTTGTAGACAGTGTGATTGGGTATGTTGAATCCTTTTGTGTTACTTTAAACCAGCACTCAATAAATAATCATAAAATAAGAGGAAGAAGTGGTATTTAGTTTGGCGTAATGTTGTTGCTGTTATCACAGTCTACTATAATACAATGCGTAATTTTTGTTTAATTTCTCAACCAAGCGATTTAGCGCCTTTTCATCTGCGCAAGCACAGCAACAGTAATTTTTATTTGACTGTGTTATTAGTCAATGATGAA
Organism: Deroplatys truncata; assembly: GCA_030765065.1. Classification (NCBI taxonomy): domain Eukaryota; kingdom Metazoa; phylum Arthropoda; class Insecta; order Mantodea; family Mantidae; genus Deroplatys; species Deroplatys truncata. The sequence goes on from CM060987.1 coordinate 194,252,299, forward strand.
TGTCAGAGAGAGGTCAACGAAAATATGAATTCGCTGTTCCTTTGTTATTTTGTGAGGCCTTGAAAGCCTAAGTAATTATTCTTCTTGCAATGTTCGACATATTACGATTGTCGTTGAGAAAAATACAAACGGTCTTGAGAGCTTTTATAGGCATCACAGAAAAAGAAATAATTAATCGTGTGAAATGGCGCGGAATTTCGAATTCTAAGCTAGAAGGTAATTTTAGCATTGTGTCATATGTTATCTGTGCCAAGTTTGGTCGAAATCGGTGCAAGGTGTAAAAGCCTGTAAGGAACATACATACTAATTGGTTTTTATATACTGAGATTACCTTATAAATCTCATCTTAATTCAACATATACGCTCAAAATATCTTACGTAAAGCAGGCCACACGATATCTTTGCTCCTTGCAGCATACGCACCTAGCTACTGCTGGAGTGAGTGACGCAAGGATTTTTTCCCTCCTATCTTACCTCCTGTGTTAGGAAAGAAAGGCTGCCTCTTGTATTCCCTTACAACATTTCCATTTTTTTCCTTCACCCTTGCTCTTCAGTTCATCTGTTTCATAACCCGTTACCAAGTCCGTTATCTATGGTTTGACGAGAAATGTTTTCAAGGACTCCCCATACTCGTATCTTTTATTACGCCATTCTTCCCTCAGTACTGTGTGTAGGGTGTATACAATTTCTGATACTAGGGTGGTTAATTTTCCGGAGTTATCCGAGATACAGAAGCATTTCTTCGGCGAAAAGCCAAAAATCGTGTCTGCGTTTTGGCAATTGCTTTTACGTTTATCTAGGCTCATAACAAAAGCATAACCGAAAAGTTTGTTAATATTTGATTTTGGATGAATTCACGTTTACAATGGACTAACCTGAAGCAAAAAAAAAATCCATTTTTACATTCTCCAACACGTACCTAGTAGGCAGAGGAAGTATTGCAATCCACGCAAATAATTGATATCGGGATTTCACAGGAAGTACATGTTTTGAGGTACCCTCAATCCAAAAAAATAAGCATTTATAGATGTGTGTGTTCCTTTTAGACTCCTACATCCTTGCACCGATTTCAACCAACTTGGCAGATGTTCTTTGTGACAAGAATAAAACTACTGTGGGGGTGGTGTAACAGAAATCACCCCCATCAGCAGAACGTTTGGAAATACTCTGACGGGAGGCAATTTTCAATTTTTTCATCTGAACGGGCCTGTTTTCTCAATACTTTAGTAAAATTAAAAACATAAACAACGCTCTTCTTTCATTTAGAGGTGGTATAACAAAAGCAACCCCCTATCGGGAGAGGGGACGGAAAATATTCGGCAGCAGCCAATCTTGAATATATTCAGCAAGAATGGGACTGTCTTCCCAATAACAAAAATAAAAATGTTGTTCTCTTCATTCTTTTAGGGCTGGTAATGCGAAAAATGCCCCCAATGGAGGATGGGAGGCAATCTGGAGTATTTTCGGTATTAATAGTAAATTTGGCACAATGAAGGTAAGGTGACCAAATTAAAAGAATTGAATACCAACAATATCGTAATTTCATTTGTATAAACAAACAAATATTTGAAAAATTGATGTTTTACTAAAAATACTCGAAAGATCGCGTGATGCAAATAACAACCACGGCTGAGGTTACAAAAGCCAGCCACTTCCTTACGACCGTTGCTTAGTAATACACGAGACAGATATTCAAAGCTCGCTTAGGGTGAGTTACTTGGGTGATTTTTTTCCGGAGTCTTCTCGTATTGTGAAAAAATGAACGTCGGGTAACTTTAAACTCCATGGATCCCGGGTTTATTTGAGCAATCATTTCACCCATTTCATTCATTCATCGCTCGATATGACCTAACCGGTTATAATACGCTATAAGTAAATCACACGAGACAGACCGTGAACAACTCATAAATGTGGGTTCAGCATTTTCTGCCTAGCTAATTAAAGCAGGTGCGCCGTGAAAAATTACCCTGTTAATTTTACGAAATGTCCGTGCAGATTTATTCCACAACTTTCACTAAAAGGCCAACATCCGTGGACGTGTTGTCTCTCGAGTTCAGTTATTTAACAGCTTTTTTGGTTATGTCCTAATTTCCTTGAGTCAATATGCCGTATCGCTACTTAAACTCAAGTCCTTATTTAGATGGTATTAATAGTTCCCAGTCTCGTGTATCTAAGTGTTAAATACACAAGTGTAAATAAACCTATCTAAGCTTGCACTATTTCTCAACATCTGCATTCCACATGATTTGCTGACAACCGTCAGAAAGAAATTCTGCCAATTATCAATTCATTTCATTGCTGAAGTATTTTTTACATTCTCAGTCATTTAACAATAATAACTAGAGGCAATACCGCATTCCATACCAAAATTCTTTATCGAGATTTTATCGGTAATGTTTTAAGATCTGTCAAATAAAAGAAAAAGCATTTTTGCATTCTCTACCACGTGCATACATGGTAGGTAGAGAGGGTATTGTATTTCACCTGAAAATTCTATTTCGAGATTTCATCGGAAATAGTGTTCTGTATGGAAGATTTTTTGATTCCTTTTTTATTTTCGCACAAATGACTATTTTTATTAAAATACCATACATTATACACATTTACATGACAAATAAAATGTATATTTGAATTTTCTGGGAATAGCCTATCAAGTCCTCTTCATTCGGAAGTAATTTTGTATTAGTAAACGATAGACGAAAACGTACCATACAAAAACTGTAGATTCTTCAAAACAACTTTTTTCGTGGTATCAGCGATTTCCGAGATATCCGTTATTAATGGCTCAAATTAATCAACACTTTGTCATTCTTTTAAAGTCCTGTCGACATTCAGTTGTTTCTCGCGATGTCATGGAAACAGTATGGAATTTTAAGGCCAGCATATAGCGTCCAGTTCTTAAACATTTGACTATCGCTGTTCCTTTTGTATTCTATAACGAAATGTGTAATGTAGCGTTTCTGCAAAAGTTTCTCAATTAAAATGAGTAGATAAAAAAAAATAAGCTTTCATAAGGATATTTGTATACACACTAATAAACGATAGAGGGTAGAGAAAATAATGTGAATGTAACACATCAGATTTGTTAAAAAACGTAAGCGTCCGAGCTTTCATGGATGCGACACGGAGTTTTCGAAGAAAATCCCGCCACCTCACACTATCCTTGACCTTTTCATTATTTTTCATTTACTCAAAAATGCTAACAATTCTGACTAAAACACCTTACCTTTAAAATGGGTAACTACAAGACAAATAAAAAGTATACCTTCAATTTTCTGCAAATAGTCTGGAAGTGCTCTTCATTACGAATTAATTTTCTATACCTTTGTGTAACTGATAAACTCTCTCGTCGTTTCTGCTCCCCATACATAGCATACGACCTTCGGGGGATACCTCTTTCCACCAAGCGATGACTGGACACATTTCTGAGGTGGCGGGCGGAGTCAGTTACCTCCGATGGTACGGTGATGAGGATGGCGATGGAATGAGGGGACCTACAGCTTTACCGTGGACTCCGAACCACGTTGTGCCTTGGGGATAGGTACTCCACTTGAGTGGATAGGATCGACTTAAAATCACCACTTCAGAGCCGAGAATCGAACCCCGAACCTTGGAACTACAACCGGAAACGAAACCACAGCGCTACCCCAGCGCCCGTTTGACAAAAACTTGAACAAAAAATGCAATTTCTCAAATACATATTTTTGGCTATAACGATTTTCGAGATATTCGTTGTTATTGTGTGAATTGTAGAATAATCTATACTTTTTCAAAGTGCTAAGTTGCCAGTTTTTCTTTGTGATGTCATGCTGGAATTTCAAAGCCAGCATATAGCGACCCGCTTTTTATAGATTTTAATTATGTATTCAGGCAACTGTATGTATGCCCCTCTTGTACCGACCACGAAATGTGTAATGAAACTACTTCTGAAGACTTTATCTCGATTATTAAAATGTGGATAGGGAAGAAAGAAAAGAAAGAGAAACAAAAAAAAAAAAAAAAGCTTTTGAAGAATAGCTTGTAGAATGAGGGTTTTCTTTTCTTCTTCTTCTTTTTTCGTTTGAGCTGTCCACATATATTTTATTAAAGCAAAGTCATTATTCACAAAACAAGGTGCAGAACATATCATGTGGCCCACACAAGTCAACCTTAGTTGAAGCTAGTGTATACCGGATAGCGCGGATGCCAAAAGGTTTGCCTAAGCAGAACTGCAAAGAGGACTCCATACCGACAGAGAGGAGACCGCTAAATGAAAGACCAATACTTGAAAACGTACACTTTAACTACTATTACTGGTCTTACAGCTCATTCGGTAGAGAAACTGCCTAGTATAGAGGCATTTCGGGTTCGGCTCCAGAAACTTGTCTTTAAAGAAAAACATTTCACGGTAAGCACAGGGTCTGTGTTTGAATGTGAGAGCACATGTGTGTGTGTTTGTGTGTGAGTGTGCGCGCGTGTGCGTGTGTGTGGGGGGATGTTATTGGTTATTTAAGTACAACTATATGGCACTATTTGGTACCACAAAGTTAACAAGATTAAACTAAATTCTATTTCAATTATATTTATCTATTCTTAAAGGTGCGTTAGAATTACATTATCTTCTATTAGTGCATTATTCATAATAAGCATGTGCAAAAACATGCCCGCCTTGGTAGACGAATTGATGTAAGGGCCTCTCAGGCCTACGTTCTACTTGGAATGATCCATCACTTCTTAATATTATTTCTGTAAACCCATCCCCACAAAAAATTGCGTCAGACAAACGCCGCGTCAGAAAATGTTCAGAACACAGCCTTCGAGCCTCAGCTGCACATATCGTAACCATATCTGTGTGTTCCTTATTGGTGAACGTTAGCTTTTATCTGAATACCTGGCCCTAACTGCATGCAGGTGACCACGCGACGCTTATCAGTACGAAACTACCACTATACACATGCAGACGTCAGCACTGCCTCAGTAACCTTTCGCTTTGTCCTGTCCTGTCCCTTTGAACATCAGTGATGCGGCAACTTATTTTGCACCTACGTACATATGCGGGAAACATAAAACTGCAAAGGACAACTTGCTTGGGCCACCTGGTATACATATGCTCTGCAGAAAATTGTAGAGTGTAAAGACAGTACCAAAATAAGCATCTTGAGGCCAGGAACAGGAGCTTTTTTACCGAGACACATGTGTCAACATTAACTCCGTTATGTTAAGAATTCTCGTTTCAGATGTAAAACAAAACACTGTCTAATGTGAAGCCTAATAGTGATACCGTCATGTTCAGTACATGTAATGTTTCATTATGTAGCAGTACTCGTGTGAGTTACATTTTATTTTGATGATTCATAAAATCAGTTTTTAAATGTTCATGCACTCCTATTATACTGAAAGGGAGGAAAGCGAGACCATAGCATGGACAAGAACGTGTGTGTGGAGGTTAAAATATCAGATGGGAAATGCCAATTATGTGCAGGACAACAAGACCTAGAACATAAAATGTTTGACTACAAATGAACTAAAAACTGTAGGGAAGAACTTACTAATCACAAGTGGTTTGAAAAAGAAAGAACAACAATTTTAAAAAGAATATTTGTAGAAGAAAGCAAGAGTGCGAGTCAGCAATAATGTAGAAAGTAAGTGGAAATGATTTGGGCATTAATATTTAGTTATTCAGTTTGCATGAATGAGTGACCAGGGCCAAATTTTTCCTTAGACAAACCAATTCTAGTTTTTTCTTAGCACTTTGCCAATAAATAAACATATACTGTATCTGCGACCCCATGCCCCTAACCTCAAATCGCTTAGTTGGGTACTGCCTTTCCACTTTACAATTTTCCAATCCACACCCTGTATATATTTTGGTATTGCTTGTAGGAAGTGTGAGAGCCAGACGGATATCTCCAAGGCAAGCCCCCAGACGGGCGTCACTCGATATTTTTACATCTCGGACCGAGTGTCCACCTCATTTGGACCTCATCCAGTATTCGACCGGTCCTTTAGGGTATGTGCTGGAACAAAAGTCTCACTTAACACATACCTGGGTTACCATGTGCAGGACAACCATGGCCACTTTGCGAAAGTGCAGCTTAGTGAATGGTTCAAGAACTAAGAACACACGCATCATGTGTTCCTCGTCGTGATATGGAAACTGCGAGCACCGCTTTCTCATGATTGAGAATGGTTCCTATCTGAAAGGATAACGCTAAGAAAACCACACTACCATGTCCTCTGCTAAGTAATGACATTTTTCCTCTCGCAGCAAGTTATTTTCAACTGTAAGAAACTTAAGAGGTTACTGTATTGTCATTCACCCAAAATTTCGATAGAGAGATTTCACCAATAAAAGACATAGTTCTGATGTCCATGTGTTACGACGAACAGCATAACTCAAAAATTGAACCGGATGAACACCACATTTCAATTACCCTTAACGTGAAAACATTTTCATTACTTTTCATTTTCCCAAAAATGTCTAACGATTTTAATTCAAAGATATTAAATGTATTTGCCAACTTCCTGAAACCCGTAAAACTTTCCTTCGTCCAGCAAAGCGTAATAATTTTGCGATGATATGAAATTTAGAATGCATAAAATGTTCAGTGAAATAAATGTACAAAAATTACATATAAAATAAATGGGAATTCCGTTTTATAGGAATCCTTGAAGACCTGATAGTATACGGATTCTTTTTGTCACACATGCTGATGGTACCACAATAAACACGCATTAAAGCCAACACCACCACTTCCTAAGCTATTACACAGATTTCTAGTACATATTTTACACTTCATAACATGAACTATAAATATAAACTGTCACAAAAATGGTAAATATATCCCATAGCCATGTAGCGTGAATATATTATGACTTTGTCCTGTTTTTAGCTATCACGTCACTTACTTTTCACTATCACTTCACTTTCTTCGTGATGTAATGAAGTACGCATGACGTAGTCTCTTCTTTCGGGCGGTTCACTCGCTCGAACACAAGACTTCTCCAATCTCCTACAGTATCAGCACTTGTTGCACGTTACGCCAGTCATCACAAACTCGCTAGAGAACTTTGTGTCGGACCAGAAACACAATCGCTCACTCACTGACTTACTCGCGAGAGTGGCACGCTAGTTAGAGTTCCAGAACGTTTTTAAGGCGGAGAGAAAGATTCTGATTATCTGACGATAGCGCTACCCTGGGCGAGCGCGCGATTTATCTCTGCTTATCCTCGTTTTCCCGGCGCTGACCTCCCGAAGCTTGGGTCATAGCCGCTGCGTCACAAAATAAACATTTACCTGAAAGAGTTGATTAAGTAACGTCGTATATTACTGAATGTTCGTGCCCATTCACAGCTGGTTACTAGAGGTCACTAGTAGGTGGACATGATCGTGATGAAGGACAGACACACAGATAATCTCTGGCCTGTCATAGCACTGTATACCAATTGACACAGTACATTCAGTCTTCTGTAATCTTAAAATATAATACAATAAGATTTAATGCTTTATCATGTCCGTGGTGGAAGTCTGTAACACGCTGAATCTACCCACAAAGTCGTAAAAACGACTTGTTTGCCATAAAGACGTAAAAATACCTCCGGTCAAACCGTGAAATTTGGTAAGTATATAAATGCACATTTTGAAATTTCTGCAAATAGCCCATGAAGTCCTCTTCATACTGATTTAATTTTGTATTACTGGGACATGAAGATAAAAATCTTCTGCAGGATTTATGTAATTCTTTTTCCCCCCGTTAGCGTTTTAGAAATATTCTATGTTGTATGTTTACTCTTTCCCAAGTAAGTAGTCTGATGTATTTGCTAAAGGCTACCACGCTAACATCAGAATACAATTAACGAATTGCGCTCTTTGCTTAACTTGAAATCACACCTGGCACAACAATCTTAACACATTTCGTTACAGGTACAAGAGGAATACCTTGGCTCAAATCTATCTCTATGTGATGCCTTTGAAAATCCGTTCTCTTTGCATAACCACCAGAAAAATCTGATGTGTTGCTTTCACATGACTTTCTCTACCCTCTATATAGTTTATTAACGGTATACAAATTATTCTTACGAAAGTTAATTTTTTTATCTACTTCATTTTAATGGACATAGACCTTTACATAATTAGCTACATTACACATTTTGTTATAGATAGAAAGGGAACAGCGATAGTCAAATGCTTTAGAACCGGACGCTATATGCTGGCCTTAAGTTCCATATTCTTTCCCTGATATATAGAGAAACAACTGAAAATCGACAGAACTTAAAAAAGAATGGCAAGTATTGAATAATTCGAAGCATTAATAACGCATATCTCGGAAATGGCTGATGCCACAAAACCTTATCTGAAATAAATTGTGTTTTTAAATAGATCTACATTTTTTGTTTAGTACGTTTTCGTCAACCGCTTAATGTTTACCAGTTATACAAGATTATGTAAATTTCTTTCAGAATGAAGAGGACTTTACAGCCTATTCCCAGAAAATTCAAGACATACACTTTATTTGTCGTGTAAATACCTTTAATATATGTTATTTTAATCAAAATTGTTAGGAGCCATTTTTTAAAAAAGGAAATTTCGAAAAATGTTCCATGTAGAGTCGTTGGGGTTGAGGAATTTTCTTGAAAATTTTCGTGTCGCATCTCCGGAAGGTACTGAACCTAAATACCAAGCTTGGTATTTATCCGACTTTTTGTTTTAGGGTTATGCTCTTCACATACACACTGATCATTTTCTAATTGTTTTAAATCCAGGGCCTAAAAACAAGTATTTCTGGTGAAATCTCGATATACAATTTTTGGGTGGAATGCAATACCTTCTCTACCTACTATTTACTTGGTAGAGAAAGTAAAATAGTGAATAGCGACTTAGCAGTTTAGAAAAGTTTGAAGTATCTGACAATTCAAACCCATGATAAAGAAGATCTGGGAATATGGCAGACTTTTAATGACCTCCAGCCAAAATTTTAAATGGGGAGGCTTAATATCATTTTAAAGTTAGTCGATTTTGAATATCCTGTGCGTATCACCAAACTTACCCCTGATAATCAGTCATCAAGATATATTTTTGGTATGATTTTGACAAAAGTTAGCACACACTTGGGTTTTAAAATTTGGTAAAAATGATATAAACGCTTTTCGTTACCCTTATTTTCAACCCAAAACATACAAATCAATACTTTGGGTATGTCTAGACGAAACTTTCTACATGCATGAGATAAGACGCAAAGAAACTATAGGTTACCTTACAACTCAAAAACTAATGCCACTCGTATTTTCAACCCTTTATGTACAAATTTGCACCATTTGACCAATCCAGATAAATCTTTGGACATTTACATTTCAGGTACCAGTGAAAATTGCAGCTACTCATACTTTCAAAACCTAAGCTAACACTCAACCCCTTATTTACCGAATGTATCCGTGCAATGCCGGGGAGACAGTTAATTTCGAATAAATATGGTGAACGTTTTAGCTTATTCCTAAGGTCACGACCTTTACAATCGCTGCTAGAAGCTTTCGTCACATCGTGTCGTGTTGTCGCGTTGCTTGAGCGACACAGCCCTCAACAGCTTCTCAATAATTCACACCGAGAGCATTCGGCAGGAAGCTGCAGGCATCTTGGCAATGAATTACTGCGAGATTAATAAGCTACGCTTTGTGTGGACAGTTAGGAAACTTCCACTCTCTCAAACAGGGTTGTCCAAGCTCAGCGAGCAACACAGTTTATTCCATATAAATGATCTAAATAAAGCGGCAAAGATACATTCTGTTTGGTCAAAACAAAGCTTTCGTGCCCACCTCCCTCCCGCCCCAAAACTGTGACGGTTATTTGAAAAAAGCTCTCATATGACCGAAGCAGTTTTGTTTTCATGGAGACATTTGTGCCATAACAAGAGATTGTTCAAGAATAATAGCTATATGTTACAACACAGGCGGGTGTATACGGAAACAGTGTGGTCGTTTTATGGTGAGGCTACGCGCGTATGCGTGCTCCTCACACTATTACGCGGGGAGTTATCGTTCCATAACTCTCGCGTTACTCAGTCACGAGTGATAGTAACATGCATTACAATGAGTACTGTGCCGTTTTCCCCTCCCCCATGGTCATGGCTCATGCAACCAGCACGTCACAATGCTTCAGAGTGATGACGTCATTCATAACAAGAGAAAACAACATTCAAAGCTGCAAACAACATATCGCCATGAGTGACGTAAGACCACCTCACCACGTAATGCATCATGGACATTCATCATTGGCTGGTTTGCGACACGCCACTGACGCTCTGGCGGTTCCAACAACTTCTGGGCAGGCAGACACAAGCAGTCGCTTTTTCGCCAGGGACCGAGGCGGAACAACTAGCCATCGTGACAGCGAGGTTTTCGGCATAATTCACCAAGAGTTGTTTTGGTCTTTTCTAAATTATCTTTTACACTTTATTCGGTAAGCTTTGAAATTTAACGTCTAACTCTTTGTGCCTTTCTAAATTTTTGTACGGGAGAAGCATTGATATTTGCATTTCATGTAACTTTATTGTATTCGTCACTTTGTTACAAAAGTTTTAAACTCATATGGCAACTTTAAGTGTACAAAGCGAAAGAGCATATCACATTGTATTTGGGCATAGTAATTTGTTAAACGAATGTTAAAGCAAGCTGATTTAATCACTGTCAACAATATATCACTTTAAAAGTGTTAATCTATGTGTTGGTGAATATTTCCTATTTTCTAGCTTCTAAGCAATAGTCCTTTATCACGGTAACTTTCCCTCTGGGTATGGTAAACAAAGCTGTAAGCAAACAGCGCCCAGTGGTGCAGTACTAACTTTGTTATAATTAGGTGGTGCCCATCTGCGTGAAGACAACACTGGCATCTTAGAACGAAATTTCCCTTCACACGCGTAAGTTATTCTTGCTAATGTCCATTCTTTGTTTTTAAAGCTCGTCTATGGTGTGAGAATTGTTCCTATAAACTTTATTTTTTAGGGTTCCTCACAATTAGGTGCGCCAATTTCGCCAATGTTTTCCTGGATAGAACATCTCGTTTTCACTTCTTAGGCTTAGCGTTTAACGATCCCGTTGTGCTAAACTTATTAACCAGACGTCTAAAGGCTGGTTCACAACCAACGAGAACGGTAACCAGAACGAGAACGTTGAAATACATGTATTCAAATGGGAGTGTCCACAACCGACGGGAAGCCTTCCCGGGCCCCGGGAACGAGAAAGAAGAGTTGCCCAACTTTTAACTTTCTCGTTCTCGGGCACGGCATATTAGATCCCTATTGTGCATATTAGACTCTTCACTCTAGAGGTTATTCTAAGCGGCCGTGACATGAAACAGCCACTAGTGCTCTCTATAGTCGCAAGCTGGAAACATGAAACTGGAAGGAATTAGTAATAAATGTGCTTCCTAACCTCATCCCGACACCCGCAAATCTAATCAGTGTTGGTTCCTCTGGTGAAGGGATCATTTGTAGTTTGTTTATATGCAACTCAAAACTGGCTATTACCTAAAAAACATGGCAAAAGCTACAAAGAACAGCTAAAACCGGTGGAAATGAAAAAAGAACAATAAACAATTTTAATGTATGCCATTAAATAAAGGAATGAAAGTTTGGCATAAGTAGAGGGATCGGAAATGTAATGAATATGCATTTAGATAATGTTTACTCTATCGAATTTTGACGTTGGCTTGGCTAAATTGGAAGTAGGTGAAAAAATGTCATTGGTCAGTTAAAAACAAATGAAATCCAATGCGCAAAATCGAGTTTCACTTTGTGATGATATGCATTCCCGTTCTCGTTACCGGGCTGTTGTGAATCAAAATTTCTTGCTTCCCGTTCTCGTTTCCGTTCTGGTTACCGTTACCGGGTGGTTGTGAACCAGCCTTAACGGTCCCTTGCCCTAAACTTACTAACCAGACGCCTAATAGTTTCTCTACTTGGACTTGCAGTACCAGGAAATTTCTCCTGAAATTGTCTACATGATTCGGTTTTTAAGTGAGTATCGCACATAAAAATTCGTTGTTCAAGCGTGAATTTGTCGTCAGGCATTGTAGTGGACTAATGACAAGATATTAACACTCTTAAGCAAATCACATATAACACAGTTTTGAATAAACTTTCACCTTTGAGATGTACAATGCACAGTACGAACATAAAGCAGCGACTAAAGTACAGCTGATAACCTTGAACGCGTCATGCGCCGCATCGGTAAGGTACCGGGGACACTGTGCTACGCATATAGCCGGTCTGTGTCTCACCTTAAAACGACCGCACTGTAGAACATTGTGCGGTTAAGGAAGGGCATGAATGCAACATAAATTCTTGCCGATATGACAAACACTCTAAGGGATACTGCACGTTCATTTTTCTAACATTTCCAAGTAGACCACTTGGCCGTGAAAGTTTACAAGATGACGCACGTAGCGGAAGACCGAAATCGGCCGCAACGGAAACCATCAATAAAGTACACGACATAGGTCGCCGAATGAAGGTATCCGAAATTAGTGCAGCTCTGAGCAATTCAGAGGAACAAGTGTTTCACATTTTGAGAGAGGAGTTGGGCATTATCAGCAAGATGGCTGCCGCGACTGCTGCTGACTCCGGATTAAAGCAAATCTCTGAGTACAGTTTGACTCGTTTTCCGAGTTCGCACCGATTTGTAATGAAACATGGGTGCACTGCCTGAAATAAAACAGCTGACTAAGCGATGGAAGCAACAAGTTCTCCACCACCGAAGTGTGTGAAATCGGCCGTGGAAGATCACGACGTCGATTTGTTGCTGCTAATTCATTATCATCATTCTAATCTTATGGACCAATTGAACATCAAAACATGCGAGAAAAAGACGGGCTTAACAAAGGAGAAAGTCGTATTCCATCAAGACAATGCTCGCCCTCACACATGCGCTGTTGCAGTGGCAAAAATCAACCAAGTGGGAGTACGATTTGCTGCCACATCTACCTGAATCCCCTGACTTAGTTCCATCATGTGTTCCCTAAACTAAGAAGTTCCTAGGTGGAAAGAAGTTTTCATCGGATGAAGAACTTTCAGTTGGGATGTATTTTGCAGGACTAAAGAGATATAAAGCCCAGAACATCGCTGAACCAACGGAGACAGTGTAGAAAAATACGAACAATTTCAAAACTTGGTGACATCGTTTCATTCCGAGAACTTTTCAAATCACCCTCGTACCTTACCCTGTTTTAATTTCTCGTAGTTTATCTTCTAATATACTACAAAATTAGCCGTGCTGGGAACTGTGTGAAGACAGATTTAGCGATTTTGTAACCAGCAGTCTCGCTTAGATTTATTTTGTCTGCAGCCGAACCTCCGAAACAATACAAATAAACTGCTTGAACCTCAAAACTTATGTGTTACATTCGCACTCTACCCGCCATCGTTTACTTTTGTTTCAGCTTCTACAAACTATCTACTAAAAGCTTATTTTTCCATCCAGATAATCGAGGTTTGCAGAAATAGTTTCATTACACATTTCGTTGTAGAAACAAGAGATACAGGAAACCGGAGCGATAGTCCGATGTTTAAAAGCGGGCCGCTATATGCTAGCTTTGAAACTCCATCGCGAGAAACAACTGAGAGGTTGTTTGTTACTTTAAAACTGACTAATTAAGAGCTTTTTGGCCATCTTAAAAACGACATGAGCGCGAGTTTAAGGCTGTCTCGAGCTGTCTTCGTAATTTAATGATCTGGTGTGGATTAAGTAACTTAGTAAAAGTATCTGTAGGCAGACTTAGCGTTAAGTACATAAGGTTTGGGAACGGTGTGTTTTTCTATACAACGTGAATACGTGCCCGAGGATAAACATTCAGCATTTTAAGATTTTAAAGATCTGATGTGCTGCATTCACGTGACCTTCTCTACTCACTCCTCTAAAGCTATTCTTACAAAAGCTTATTCCTGATTGTGTTTCTTGAATCCAGATAAACCTTCATTACACGTTTATACATGTAAGATACAAGTAAAGCTAGTGAGATTTTCAAAAACCATTCGCTATGTGATAACTTTGAAATTCCACGCCTTTGCAGGATCATTAAAAAAAAAAGGCGACTTTCCATTTGAGGAAAGTATCAATATTTGACAATTCGAACCAATAACATGGAATATCTCGGAAATGGTTAACACCACCAGTAATTCATTTTTATTTTACCTTGCGCTTTAACGAGACCTGCATTTTTTGTGTAGTAAGATTTTGTCTATATCTCGTGGTTTACCAATTATACAAGTCATTCAGAATGAAGAGCACTTCACAGGCTATTGCCAGAAAATTCAAGATATACATTTAATTTGTAATACACATATCTTAAAGATATTTTAATCAAAATCGATATGGCAGTTTTTGAGAAAATAAAAAATAACGAAAAATGTTTCATAATGCTATACATCGGGGTGAGGCCAAAAGGTTTTGCAGCTAAAATATTAAATTTAGTTACCCCGGCATAAACATTGGGGGACGTAGCAGCAGAGGCAAACAAGAGATACCAGGAACTTGCTGCACAAAGCTAAAGCAGGCGTAGGATATTTATAATACATAAATTCACATTTAACTCTGGATTATCACAACGTTACCTTGGTGCAGCTAATTATTTCCAAAAGGTTACAGACAAGCATTGGAGGGAGATGCTCAATGCACACACACGGCAACATGCATTCCTCCACACAACCACACACACTGAAGATATACACTAGACTCACTCTACTAGTCTGACCACGCTATCAGACAAAGAAGCTCGTGCCTCAACTTGCTTTCACCCCCCCCCCTGACTAGGAGGTGGAAGGAATGCCGCACCGGACAAGAATTCACTCACAAACAAAAGAATTAGTTCAACAATGTCATTCTACACAGCAATAATGGGTCCGACGCGACAATGCACACACGCTACAATATAAAGGATAGTTTGGGGTGCACGTACTTTTTTGAAAATCTTTGTGTTGCATCCTTGGAAGATGAACTTATATAAGTTTGATATTTAACCGTCTTTTCGTTTTTGAGTTATGATGTTCAAACACACTGACTCGGGTCGTTTTGTAATTTCTTTTTATTCAGGGAATATCAAAATGTGTATTTCCGGTGAAATCTCGATATCAAATTTTCGGATGGAATATACTTACTATAGGTAAACGGTCAAATTGTAAAGTTATAAGCAACGCTGCATAGTCCTTGTTCACCCTGCGCATCAGTTTAACAATACCGAGTTTCGGTCGTGCTCTTTCTATATGTGAATTGCATGGCAGGCTCCCACTCGATGAAGAATGTTGCAGGTGGAATTCACTTTGCATGTGAACCTTCGTGATTCAGCAAGGTGCTGCGGGCAAAACCGTCTACAGCAAATTCTAGCTACTGAATTCCTACACGCCGACTGTAATACTGGGGCTAAAACACACCAAGAAAACAAACACGCGCTCAAGATCACATCTGCAATGTTACTGATAAACTTCATTTTAATGCCATATCTAAATATTACTATATATCTGAATAAACAAATCTCAGCATCATACAAAATATGGAAGCTAAAAATTGGAAGTTTCACTAAAATTCTTGCCCGATAATTTTTAAAAGATGTATAATTGCTGTTAGCCGAAAGGAGAGATATTTGCGTAATTGCTCGAAATCTTGAAAGGGGATATACCATACATATATAAGAATTGTACATAGTAATAATATAATTCACCAAGAAACATGTTAAAATATTTAACAACCAAGAATTGTACAAAGCAGATTGTAAGAGACGGGTGAGCTAGCAAATTCCAGGTAAAAGATAATTCTAGGTAGAGCCCACCTTTCACCAAGCTAATGAACAGGGAGCCGGTAGCGGTAAGGAGAAATAGAAAGAGACAGATAGAGAAAAGAAAGCGATGGAGATATTGAATCCGCTTCCTGACGCGTCATGGGGACGCGCAGGCGCAAAACTTTGGAGTAGAATATTCTCATACATGTTAAGGTAACGCGGTCTGAGGACCAATTAGAAATGTCGTTACATTTTGAGGCACAGAGGTAAGCGTTACTAGGCTCCGGTATATAAAGGGGAACAAAGCCCCAGATTTTCACTCTCTTCTAGAATCTCGTCGACACAAAGTACTACTCTCTTGACGACAAATGCACGTGTGTGCATATGGGTAGGAAGACGTATGCAGTTTAGGCTCCTGATTTATTCAAATGGTGGGAATTGGTATAATGGGAAAAGCTAGCTTCCCATAAATATTTGAGTTGATAATAAACCGCATTTATTAAGGGAAATGCAGTATATTTTAATTTGCCTCGACTACGATAACCCTGAGACACAAGAATTAGCTATATAGCTAAAGACTAGGAATGGTAAACACAGCCGCCGACGAGCAGCAATAGCCGAGGACAACAACACTGCAGCAGAGCGCATCTACCAGAGGAACGACGCTTTCCAGATGCAACTGATCAACGATTTTCCGCTACAATCTCAACACAATATAAACAAGGTTCTGATTATTCTTTTAAAACTGAAAAAGCACACCTCTTCTTAGTTATCACTGGATGCAAACATTGTAATAAAAAAAAAATCTGATGTGTTACACTCACATGACTTTCTCTACTCTTGTACAAACTATTTTTACAAACGCTTATTCTCCATATGCTTCATGTTAATGGAGATATCGAGATGTCAATCTTATTGGTAATTTTCTTGTAGATGCAAGGGGAATATGGTAGCTTTTAAGCGATAGTCAAATATTTTAACGCTGGTTGCTATGTGGCGCATTCCATTCTCTTTGCATGTCCAGGACATAAAAAAATGAATAACGAATTTGAGAAAAAGTATAAGTATTGGAAAATTTAAGGGAATAACAAGCAATATCTCGAAAACGGTTCACTCAACAAAAGAAATGTATATGACATAAATTGTGTATTTTAACGCGATCTACATTTTTCGTGTAGTAAAATTTTGTCTATCTCTTATGGTTTACCAGTTATGGAAAAGTCGTTCATAATGAAGAATACTTTTGGAGACATTCCCAGAAAATTCGAGATATACATTTTATTTGTCATGACAATATCTTAAACATATGATATTTTAATCAAAATCGTTAGAGCCGTTTTTGAGAAAATTAAAATTTTCGAAAAATGTTCCATGTAAAGGGTAGTCTGGGGTGGGGGGATTTTCTTGAAAACCTTCGTGTCGCATCTCTGGAAGATACTGAACCTAAATACCAAGTTTGGTGCTTATCCGACTGTTCGTTTTTGAGTTATGCTGTTCACACACACACAGACACACACACAGACACACACACACACAGACACACAGACACACACACGGACATGTTTCCAAAAATGCTTTTTTTGGATTCAGGAGGTCTCAAAACATGTATTTCCGGTGAAATCTCGGTATCGAATTTTTGGGTGGAATGCAATACTTCCCCTACTTACTATACGTAGTAGAGAAAGTAATAATAATGTGGTCATGGCTCCCATCTATAGTACTCCATTTTCACTACTGTTTCCTTATTTATTGTCAGGAGACATTTTTTGTGCTTCACTGCGATGGCGGATGTTTTAAAAACATTCCAGCCCTAAGCAGTAAAAAAGGCCCGCCGTCTAATATTACGAACTATTTTAATACGATAGGAAATTCTGAGCACCAACCAGTAAACCAGGAAAGAAAGTTTAACCCCACCCACAACTTCCAAGCAATTCCCTTATCCTTATTCTCTAACTCTGACATACAAGTCTACACTTATTACCCTTACCCTATAAGTGCCAATAACATTAAAAACCACCTTACATCTTTAAAGTTACACTACCACATATTTCCAATCCCTTGTACACTGCTTACCGACCCAGCAGAAATTACAAGACCGAGGCCGACAATCCTTATTAAGTGTTATCGGAAAACGCACTTTTAATTTTAAATGTTAACTTACATTGCTTTACTTTCAAATCGATTTCCAATGAATGTCAGGTCCACGCAATCAAGGAAGCTATGTGAAGGAACCTTGGGATAGACTGTAAGATATCCTTGTCGCCGTTTGGAACCGCTAGCTTCGCATAATGGAAGTGGCTATGGAGCAATATCTCTTGCATAGCACAATATTAATTCTTTAACTTTATGTCCCTGAAGCCTGTTGCACGCGTAATCCACGTAAAGATGTACTTCCGCGCGCATGTGTCACAGAGGTCGCAAGAAAGGTTGTCGTCTTCTTCTTCAGTTTCCTGACCGAGCTCTTACAAGGCAGACACGATTTCTTTCTACATCGATATACAGGTGAATTATTGGTCGATCAAAACATGGTAAAAGTCATTCCGTTGGCTCTTTCTCTGTCGCGAGATATCGTCATTCCAAATTTACACTTATTCCAGTATTGCATTAACACGTAAGGCGTGCCGGGTCGTCTATGTTGCAAAGGACACATTGGCTCCTCTTGGATTCTTGGAGTGGACAGACTGATAATGACAGGGATATTACATAAGAGAATTGTGAAACAAATAATTCCTCCAAAAACAATATTCGTGCAACTCTAGTCACTTTTTTTTACAATATAAAATTGTACTCCAAAGACTGGAAGAATTTTCAGGAATAAAATATTAACTTTTGACACCTTACGGACCCATTTGTTATTACTTTATCTACTACGTATAGTAAGTAGGGGAAGTATTGTATTCCACCCAAAAATTCGATACCGGGATTTCACCGGAAATACATGTTTTGAGACCTCCTGAATCCAAAAAAAGCATTTTTGGAAACATGTCCGTGTGTGTGTCTGTGTGTCTGTCTGTGAACAGCATAACTCAGAAGCGAACAGTCGGATAAACACCAAACTTGGTATTTAGGTTCAGTATCTTCCAGAGATGCCACAAGAAGGTTTTCAAGAAAATCCTCCCACCCCAGATTACCCTATACATGGAAGATTTTTCGAAAGTTTTAATTTTCTCAAAAATGGCTCTAACGAGTTTGATTAAAATATCGTATGTTTAAGATATTTTCATGACAAATAAAATGTATATCTTGAATTTTCTGGGAATGTCTCCAAAAGTATTCTTCATCGTGAACGACTTTTGCATAACTGGTTAACCATAAGAGATAAACAAAATTTTACTACACAAAAAATGTAGATCGCGTTAAAATACACAACTTATGTCATATACATTTGTTTTGTTGAGTGTACCATTTTCGAGATATTGCTTGTTATTTCCTTAAATTTTTCAATACTTATTTTCTCAAATGGGAATTCGTTATGCAAAGAGTATTAATCTGTGGCAAAGGGAATGGTGCTGCACCTAGCAACCAGCTATTAAGAGATATGTATGTGCTTAAAGGCTACTGTATTTCTATATCGCCCTTGTAAATATATATTCCCCTTACATCTACAAGAAAATTAGCAATAAGATAGAGTCTGCAAATGTTTATCTCGATTAACATGAAGTAGATGGAGAATAAGCGTTTATAAAAATAGTTTGTACAAGAGTAGAGAAAGTCATGTGAGTGTAACACATCAGATTTTTTTATTCTAATAGTATTAAACGTGACGCATATTCATGTGGTAATTTAAAATCTACGGCGTTTAAATCTATCGCGCTACTCCTCTAAACTCGATGAAACTTGGCAACAGGGCGCTAGTACATCTTGACTTGTGCACGTTTTAAGAAGCGTTTGCGTTTGCGCTTGTGGAACTTATGAGTCAAATACATACGGGTCGTGCACACTTAAAGGCGTGCTCTAGTGCACCAAGGTTCTTCCGCACTCTGCTTCCCGTCCTGTAGCAGCAAACTTATGTTCCATTTTACGCCACTGATAGTAAATAGTTATTATAGCCCTGCTCCATAAACATCTTATTTCTATATACAGTTACTACAAAAGTATTTTGTTACAACTTAAAAAAACTCTAGGAGACAGAGATAAAATTATCATTTTTAATATGTAGAAAAAACAAACGATATTAAAACTTACATGTTTTGCCATTTTTCCAGATTTTTTTATTTAATTAGTTTAATGAATTTTTGGAAAATTAAAGCAATTTTTCGACTTTTTCATGTGTGGTGTTTACAAAATAAAGTTACTCAGTAGGTCCTATAACAATCTTTTAAGGCTGTCAAAGAAGCAACCCGACATCCTCCTAGTGACCTCACAATTACAGCATAACATCAACAATGCTATCAAACGAGGCATTTACTGAGAAATAGAAGAAAGAATGGCTGACCTAAACAGTAAACTCCATGCGGCTCCACAAATACCTATCTGGACACTCTGACAAAGAAAGCAAGTGGTTCTTTCTCGACTTAGAGCTGGTCGTTGTAAACTAACCCATGATCCACCCTTGCTCCGTGCCATCTGCAAGATACCACTTACTGTGAAACACATTGTACCGGACTGGCAATTTACACCAAATGGAGACAAAAAGTTGGAATTATACGCCCTCAATAACTCTGGTATGATGCTATCTACACAACACAAACTTATATAGGGTCTTTCAACAAGTGTGTGCTATCTTTGAACTTAAATAAAACACGTTCTATAAATGATAGAGGTTTATTTGTTTTTTATTTTGGAACATAATTAATGTCATTACGTGTGGAAGAGAACACCAGTTAAGTGACCGCCGCGACTTCGTTGGGTTGCGCGTATACGGTTGACCCAATTTTCAATGACAGAAGAACGTAAATTAGGTCCAACTTCACGAATAACACGCGTGATGTTATTCATAAGATCATTTACTGTTTCTGGCTTGTTGACATAAACTCGAGATTTAACTTAACCCCACAAGAAGTAATCCAACGGCGTTAAATCACATGACTTCGGGGGCCAGTTAACATCACCACCACGGGAAATGATGAAACCTCTGAACTTCTTCAAAGGTTCGATTGTTTCGAGAGCAGTATGACATGTGGCACCATCTTGCTGGAGCCAGATGTTTCTGAGATCCATACCATCTAATTGAGGCCAAAATAGCCCCTTATAAGAGCCCGTTATCTTTCTCCATTGGCAGTTAGAGCTTCTCCATCTTCATCTTGGAAAAAATATGGACCAATGATTCCACCATACCAAAATCCACACCACACAGTAACCTTTTGGGGATGAAGTGGTCGTTCTTGAATCTTCATTGGATTGTGATTGCTCCAATAGCGGCAATTTTGTTTGTAAACACAACCATCCATCCAAAAGTGGGCTTCGTCGCTGAAGATGATTTTACGACAAAAATCCGGGTCAGCTTCCATTTGCTCTATAACCCAGTTAGCAAATACACGGCGCAACCTATGGTCGTTGGGCTTTAGTTTTTGAGTTAACGCCATTTTGTAAGCGTGAAACTTCAAGTACAGATGCAGAATTCGCCAAGTTGTGGTCGGCGAAAGCCCCAGCAATTGATTTGTTTCCGTTCTCGCGTACACTCTCACGAACGGCGTCTATGTTTTCGTTGGAGCGTTTACGTCGATTACGTACAGGCGTTCTTTGATCGCTGTAAGAAACACTTCTTTCAAATTTATCGATCAAACGCCGAATCGTTCTCTCGTAGGGACGATTATGCACACCGTAAACTTCACGCAATACACGGAAGGTTTGATGATCCATTTTGATAATAAATTTTCACATTTTCTCCGTGTTGCTGAATGCTGTAACGTTCCACGGCTATTTGTCAATAACAACTGTAACCACATGAAAAAAACGACTGATGTAACTCAATAACAACGGCAGCTATCACATGTTAAAGATATGACACTCTTGTTGAAAGATCCTTTATAACAAAATGTAATGAAACCTTTAAGTTGCATACAGCGAATTGTACATTCACTATGTTGACGTCTTAGATGTACTGTATTGTAATATAATGTTACTACGATGTTCTTAACCCAGCAATATGACTCCGCGGTGACTGTGAAGCTCGCATTCCGGAGGTCCCGGTTCGATTCCACCGACCACCCACTGACGGTTTTCCTTGTTCCGTAGGCGAGTACTGGAGTGGTTTCTCATCTACCACGATTTCCTTTCTATCATTTCCCTTTCATTCCGTTTCCTTCTCAACTTTCAGATGTGCTTCTAGGTTTCGTGGTGTATGGCGGTGCCGGACAGATGCTTGCTCAAAGGAAAGAATACTCCCCGTGGACACTAGAGGGCCGCTTCGTCATTCATCGTCCTCTCTAGCTCGGCAGTTCCAGCAGTGGGACGGGTATTCGAGCCTGGAACTGTTAGGGACTTCTGCGCGTCTCTGTCTGTGTCTTGTAGCCTGCTGTGGTTCCTTCACTTCATCCCTTTCTGCTGGGGGTGTTAGCCATAATAGATCTATGCATGTCGTATTGCGCGAGGTGTCCCCTCCGTTGTATAACCTGTATGATGTTCTTAAGTTTTATGATCACGTGAGACTTCACTGTTAAAGCGACGTAAAATAATTCACTAAACAAAACAATATTTTTACTAAGTAGGGGGATAACACTGTCCTAGTGGATAAAGGAAATGTGAGCGTGTTGTTTGAACAGTTGGGCACCCCTGAGAGGGATCAAATCTCTGGAGTGAACACAAAGCAAGGAGGCTGCTTGCTGAGCTTTGAATGAAAAATACTAGAGCGGATATTACAGTTTAAATTGATCGCAAGATGTATGTCCTGAGTCCGCAAAGCAACTATAAAAATACTTTCTCTCTTCATCCTATAGGGTCAACATACCAGTATCTGCCCTGCCTCCTCGGTAGTCGCGAGTACTTTCGAACAGTCGGATAAACACCAAACTTGGTATTTAGGTTCAGTATCTTCCAGAGATGCGACACGAAGGTTTTCAAGAAAATCCCCCCACCCCAGATTACCCTTTACATGGAACATTTTTCGAAAATTTTAATTTTCACAAAAATGGCTCTAACGATTTTGATTAAAATATCATATGTTTAAGATATTTTATGACAAATAAAATGTATATCTCGAATTTTCTGGGAATGTCTCCAGAAGTATTCATCATTGAGAACGACTTTTGCATAACTGGTAAACCATAAGAGATAGACAAAATTTTAGTGCACAAAAAATGTAGATCGCGTTAAAATACACAATTTATGTCATACACATTTTTTTGTTGAGTGAACCATTTTCGAAATATTGCTTGTTATTCCCTTAAATTTTCCAATACTTTTTCTCAAATGGGAATTCGTTATTCATTTTTTATGTCCTGGACAAACAAAGAAAATGGAATACTCCACATAGCAACCAGCTCTTAAAATATTTGACTATCGCTTAAAGCCTAGCAATTCCCCTTGCATCTACAAGAAAATTAGCAATAAGATTAACATCTCGATTAACATGAAGCATATGGAGAATAACCGTTTGTAAAAATAGTTTGTACAAGAGTAGAGAAAGTCATGTGAGTGTAACACATCAGAATTTGTTTTTTTTAAGAAAGCAGCAACACATGGTATTTAAGTTCAGTGTCTTCCAAGGGACACACAGATTTTCTCAAAAAATGGCTAACGATTCTGATTAAAATATCAATATTTAAGATATTTGCATGGCAAATGAAGCATATATGTTAAACTGTTTGGGAATAGCCTGGGAAGTCCTCTTCAATCTGAATGAATATTGTATAACTGATAAACTGTAACAGATAGAAAAAAAATGCAGACCTCGTCAAAGTACACAAGTTGAATTAAATAATTTTTGTGGCGTTAAACCATTTCCGGGATATTCTTTGTTATCGGCTTCAATTTTCAGACACTAACCTATACTTTTTTAAAATGGTAAATCGGTATTCTTCTTTTCTCGTGATCATACTAGGAACATGAAATTTTAAAGCCATCTTATAGTGACATGCTCTTTAAAAATCTGACTATCGCTCTAGCCTACTGTATTCTTCTTGTAAATCGAAATGTGTAAATGTGTAATCAAAGTTTATCTCGATTAACAAGAAACAGACAAGAATAAGCTTTTGTAAGAATAGCTTGTAGAACAACCAATAGAGAAGCCACGTGAATGCAACAATTATCTTTTCTATGCATTTTCATCAATCAACACAACACAATCGGACTAACGCCGAACCAGATAAGCAATACTCACTGACAGATATCTACTTGCCCTTCACTGTTATAACAAATTACCTAACATAAAACATTTCCACACACATCTGATTAACCTTGAAATTGGCATTTTATATGAATATTTCATACAATCGCTATGAAAAAGGGACGCCCAATAAGTAACATGACGGTTATTTTGTAACTTGTGTATGTGTTAACCTACTAGGGACATGCTATAATCGTTGTAAGGGCCCATTCACAATGAAAATTAATATATTTTTTAAGATTTTCTTTCCCCCCCCCTATCTTTCACAACGTTCTTGCTTTCCCCGGGTTGTTTTCCGTTTTTTACACTCATACACCCACATTTATAAATGCACAAACACTCATGCCCAAGACGGGACTCGAACCCTCATGCCCTGCGCCTCGAAACTCCACTTTAGCGAGGGGACCGGTAAGCATTATCTAACAACGTAAAACTTAAGCATAAGCTTAAAGCGATATGTTGTCATTCACAACGGCAAACGGAAACATTAAACAGAGGCCAATCGTAAAGAACTGAAACAGCTGAGCAAATATAGCGGCCTGCGAAGGGACCACCGACAGTATACAAGACAAAAGAGGTTATGTACACTCGGGCAATTTAAAGCTCACCGGCGTCTGAGGGACGAGCTCGAATCGGGTACTTCTTTGAGTGCTTGGGACAGCCAGGCTTTGTTCACAAGACTGCATATATTCTTGTAGTAGTTATAATGGGGATCACAACTACATGGTGATCCAAAAAACTACGAACCGCCTGCGCGGTGTTTTTTCTTGTCGGCGTCCTCGGCGCTCGTTGCCGTCTGCCGCTATCATAGAAAGGCGCTGATGAAACCATACAACATTTTTAAAACTACTTTTAAAGGCTTTACTATCCAATGGATAGTGTCCTAAATAGGTACCAAAAATGTATGAACAACGACAGTGGCCAGTTTCAGTATTTCATAAAGTTGGCAAGTTCTTACAAACGTTTTATGCAAGGTTTCTTTTTAAAAAAATGTTTAAAAGTAGATAAGATATTTATATTATTTTATTTTTAGGATCCCCCAGCTTTGGGCAAATTATTTTCTATGCAAAACTTCTACCAAGTTAAAGCTAGATTTCTCTGATTCAAGGTAGCCCATTTACACTTTAGCATCAACTATTTACTCAAAGCCGAAGAATATGTTTAATTATTATTTAATAAAGTGACTTAGAGTGGGCCCTGCACGACCAGAACGCAGAGCAAGGAAGATCTGGGTCGCTCGGCCAGGGTCCGTACGGACACCCCAGTCCACACTTTCTCTGTAGCTCAGTTATTCTTGTTCTAGCCTCAACTAAAATACTACATTTGATGTCCAGGGCACTTCATCTTGTCCCCACGGACTTTCTGCTAGAACACGTCTTGGAAACCTTCAAGGTCACATTAACTACCTTAGAATGCAGTTTAAATGAGCAAGTTATACTGGCATGGAACTCGCCGTTTTCGTTGTAGAAGGACACCTAAACATTTTAATACTACAAAATACCGCAATACAACAAAAATTCGCCGGAACATACTTCTTTTCTATGAACACATGCGTTCCAATGACAACAGCTGGCGAAAATTTCATTGTTTATTCTGTCAATCCGAAATTTGCGGGTTTTACGTATTCAGTGGATCAAACTGTGAAAATTGTCCCAAAATCCTTGAAAATATCGATTTTGGGATTCTATTAATAAACTTTGGTTCTTGTAGATTAATATACCGAAGTTATTTTCAGACAGATGAGCTGTAAACGCTTATCAACGCATGTGAATGTTCAAAATGCTCCTTGGTTGCAAATTTTGGCACCAGAGATCCTTAACATTATCAAAAATAAAATTATCGATGGAGTTTTATAAGCAAGTAACATTGATTATACATATCGGAGGGTCTCCTGTAACTGGAGCATAGCACTGCACTTTCTGCCCAACATGCCCGTGAGAGGAAGGGACCAAGGGGAGACCGGGAGGGCGACCAGATCCGGACGACGATGTGCACTAGCAAATCCCGGCTAGCCCTGCCTTAGCCACCCGGAAACTGGGGATCCCGCGTGTAGACGATACCAGCTCCCAGGAAGCAGTCCCGTCAAGCGCCAGGGAGAAATCTTTCTAGAGCGCAAATTCCACCGTCCTGCCGAAACACACCAGCAGCAGTCGCCTGGTCCTACAACCCTGAAACAGAATGATAGGAAATGGACAGGAAATTCGCGACATAACGGGAACCCTACCAGCATTCGCCTACCGACCCACGAAACCACGAAAAAAAAACATGGTCAGAATGGCCGGTCCGACGGGGATCGAACTCGGGACCTCTCGAATGCGAACTTCACGCGTTACCGCGGATCCATCTCGCTCAGTAAAGATATGAAAAAGTAACGTATTATTTTGTCTACAGTATTACTTATTCCTTGGATGTAAATCTGAAGTTTGTTAGCAGTTTGAAAGATTGTACAGCAAGGAGTTTTTAAGTGTACATAATATTTTTCTTCTCAAAATTTCCCCCAAAATTTGGGAATTAGTTACCTATAATGGTAGTAGTACACGATAAAACATGAGGGTATTTGCTTGAGAACACAAAGAATTTAAAATGTTCAAAGGTTGGCCCCTTAATAAATGTTTCACTCTTATAACTTTCTCTAGTCATTATCGTTTATTTTTGTACAGCTTCCATAAGCTATTCTCACAAAATATTATTTTTCAATCTAGCTATACTTCACGATAGTCAAGGTAAACGTTTACACGAATAGTTAGTTTCATTACACATTTCGTTGTACGTACGAGAAGGATATAGGAGGCTGAAGTGATAGTCAAATGTTTAAAAAGCGTCGCTACATGCAGGCTTTGAAGTTTCATACTCTTTGCATGATATCACAGGACACAATTGAATAGTGACAGCCACTTTCCGAATGAAGACTTCATATGTAGAAAACTCAAGATATACATTTTATTTGCAATGCAAATATCGCAAATATATTGTATTTTAATAAAAACCGTTACACTTTTTTTTCCAGAAAAAGTAACACAAAACATTACATGTGGACCGATTTCACCAACGTATGTTAAAATATTCTAACATCTTGTTTGTTAACAAGGTGTTCAAGGTTTAACAAAGTTAAAACTTTTGCGTTTCATCAAGCTTCAACAGCAAATTGTTAGCTAAACTTTTGTTAACGTCAAAGACAACTGCGAACGCTAGCTTTCGAGAAGGCGGTGGCCGAACTACACTGCTTCTGAACGTACTGCGATGCACTTTTATCAAAGTATCGCAGCGCTATCTGTTAAATTAAATTGAGTTTATTTATGGACGCTCTTTAACTGCTATGAGCCTTAGCGTCCCATTCTATATTGGGCGTGAAAGACAGTTTCTTTTACGTGCGTAAATCTACGCACACGCCGCATTCTCTGTTAAATTAAATTGAGTTTTATTTATGGACGCTACTTAACTGCTGTGGTCCTTATGGTCCCATTCTATATTGGGCGTGAAAGACCTGTAATTTTGCTGAGAGGCCTCTTTATCAGGTTCGAGGTTCTTTTACGTGCCGTAAATCTACGACACACGCCACGCTCTCTGTTAAATTAAATTGAGTTTTATTTATGGACGCTCTTTAACTGCTGTGGTCCTTAGCGTCCCATTCTATGTTGGGCGTGAAGACCTGTAATTTTACTCAGAGGCCTCTTTATCAGGCTTGAGGTTCTTTTACGTGCCGTAAATGTACGACACGGGACCACCGACTTTACTTCCCTTCCGAAGGAAACCATGCTAACGATTTTTACGCCCGAAAAAATTCATCGCCCTCCACCGGGTTTGAACCCGCGACCTCGGGAACTAGAGGTTAGCATGGTAACCACTAAACCACGGAGGACGACCTGTGTCAGTAGCCGAAAATTATTCACATTCATGGCAATGACCATGTGATGTTTACCCGGTTGTTTGAGGCTAGAATCATGTCAACTTACATAAACGTTTCACTGTTTGAAATGCGTTAATTAACATCTGGTTAATAAGTATAGACGTATTCTCAAGTGCGAAAAAGCTGACGGTCTTACATTAAAGGATAAGATTACAGCCTGGGACAAAATCCGCGAGTAATTTAATTGGAATGAACGCGGTTCTCTTAAGTCCAGTAAGCAACTACAGCAATGTTATGCTAACATAAAGTGCAACACCAGAAACGTCAGGTGCGAAGAGCGTTTAAAACGGTTTAAAACTGGTGGTGGACGCTGCATTGAAACTAAAGTGGACGAAAACGTGTTATCGCTGATTAATTAAGCAGACCCGAAAAAAATAGTTTGCTTCTTGAAGCAATTGCTTTAGAAACATTTCGGATAAACCCACAAACGGTAGTTTTGGAAATACCAACATTATCACAAGTAAATGAAAAATGTTAGTAGCATAAAATCTAAGTAGATAATTAACACTTAGGAAAAAGAGGCATGCTTCTGTTGGTAGTATTCTAACCTCTCGTATTTCCAATAAAAACCATGCTCATGGCACCTTGGACAGTCTATATTGCTTTAAAAATACCCCCTTTTGCAGGGTTTCAAATTTCTTATCATGTATGGCTACTCTTCTATTAGGAATGACATTCAAAAATGCCAATTGTAGCAAACTCACATCAACAGCTTGGTTTGCGGCAGCCATTTTCCAATTTCTAACATTTGTTAAACGCCTTAACACAGGGGTATGGGGATGTTAACTTAAAACTGACTTTAACACATTGATGAAACAGAATTTGTGTTAACTTCAGTGTTAAATCAGTTTAACATTGTGTTAAAATTTAGCATCTGTTGAACTAAAGGGTAGTTTGGGGTGGGAGAGATTTCCTTAAAAATATTCTGTCTCATTCTTTTAAGACGGAAAAGTACAAATTTGGTACTTAACCGACTCTTTTTACTTTCTCTACTACGTATAGTAAGTAGGGGAAGTATTGTATTCCATCCAAAAATTCGATACCGGGATTTCACCGGAAATATATGTTTTGAGACCCCCTGAATAAAAAAAAACAGCATTTTTGGAAACATGTCCGTGTGTGTGTGTCTGTGAACAGCATAATTCAGAAACGAACAGTAGGATAAACACCAAACTTGGTATTTAGGTTCAGTGTCTCCCAGAGATGCGACAGGAAGGTTTTCAAGAAAATCCCCCACCCCAGATTATCCTTTACATGGAACATATTTCGATAATTTTCATTTTCTCAAAAAATGGCTCTAACGATTTTGATTAAAATATCATATGTTTAAGACATTTTCATGACAAATAAAATGTATATCTCGAATTTTCTGGGAATGTCTCCAAAAGTATTCTTCATTGTGAACGACTTTTGCATAACTGGTAAACCATAAGAGATAAGACAAAATTTTACTACACAAAAAATGTAGATCGCGTTAAAATACACAATTTGTCATATACATATTTTTTGTTGAGTGAACCATTTTCGATATATTGCTTGTTATTCCCTTAAATTTTCCAATACTTTTTCTCAAATGGGAATTCGTTATTCATATTTTTTTTGTCCTGGACATGCAAAGAGAATGGAATGCGGCACATAGCAGCCAGATCTTAAAATATTTGACTGTCGCTTAAGGCCTACCAATTCCCGTTACATCTACAAGAAAATTAGCAATAAGATTAACATCTCGATTAACATGAAGCATATGGAGAATAAGCGTTTGTAAAAATAGTTTGTACAAGAGTAGAGAAAGTCATGTGAGTGTAACACATCAGTTTTTTTTGTTATGCTGTTCATACACACATAAACATGTATCTTTTTTCTAAAAATGCTATTTTTTTCATTCAGGGACGTCAAAATATGTATTTTCGGCGAAATCTCGATATAGAATATTTATGTGTAATGCAATACTTCCTCTACCTACTAGAAATATAAAAGTTGTTATACGTATTATTTTGTTAGCAACGGCAGGATATTTCTGTTAGTCCACTTTCGATATTACAGCGGATATTACTGGAAGTCCAGATATAGAAGAGCCGATAACACAGTTTCCGAAGGAATTCCTGATGGAAGTGAAGCGGCTATTGGGAGATAACGCTGTCCGGAACAAGGAAAGCATTTTGGGGCCAGTGACCCAGATAGTCGACCCTCGGTTGTTATGACCGGGGGGCTTCATGTAAAGAAGAGAGATTGCGAACGTTACACAACTGCATGGCAACATGCAGCCAAGTAAACTAACTACTGCACCCTAGTACAACCACCCGTGTTTGTCTAAATAGAACCGTCATCATTGCTGCAAAATTTTCGAAAATACTTTGCTTATTTATACCTAATTATAAATTATATCTATTTATGAAAAATCATGTTACATTCACATGACTTTCTCTATGCACTTCTGTAGTATGTTCTTACAACAGCTTAGTCTTCCACTTCTTGTTAACATTACAAAAATAGCTTCACTACACATTTCATTTAAGTGTAAGTGTAGGTACAGAAGGCTTAAGGTAGTCAAGTCTATCGCTATGTGCTGGCTTTGAATTTCCGTTCTCTTTGCATGACAATGAGAAAAAATGAATGGCGACTTAGCACCTACAAAAGTACAAAAAATCAAACCAACAACAAAGAATATCTCGGAAACAGTTAATGCTACAAACAACTTTTGACATAAACTTTGTTTTAACGAGACTCAAGTTTTTTGTGCAATGAGCTTTTGTCTCTTATGGTTATACAAAACCACAAACAAACAAACAAAAAAAAAATCGTTCAAAATAAACAAGATTTCACAGATTATTTGCCATGCAAAAATTTCAAACCTATGGTGTTTTAATCAAAAGTGGTTACAGCATTTTTTACTTTCTCTACTACGTATAGTAAGTAGGGGAAGTATTGTATTCCACCCAAAAATTCGATACCGAGATTTCACCGGAAATACATGTTTTGAGACCCCCTGAATCCAAAAAAAGCATTTTTGGAAACATGTCCGTGTGTGTCTGTCCGTGAACAGCATAACTCAGAAACGAACAGTCGGATAAACACCAAACTTGGTATTTGGGTTCAGTATCTTCCAGAGATGCGACACGAAGGTTTTCAAGAAAATCCCCCACCCCAGACTACCCTTTACATGGAAAAGGTTTCGAAATTTTTAATTTTCTCAAAAATGGCTGTAACGATTTTGATTAAAATATCATATGTTTAAGATATTTTCATGACAAATAAAATGTATATCTTGAATTCTCTGTGAATCTCTTCAAAAGTGTTCATTGTGAACGACTTTTGCATAACTGGTAAACCATAAGAGATAGACAAAAGTTTACTACACAAAAAATGTAGATCACGTTAAAATACACAATTTATGGCATATGCATTTTTTGTTGTTGAGTGAACAATTTTCGAGATATTGCTTGTTATTTCATTAAATTTTCCAATACTTATACTTTTTCTCAAATGGAAATTCGTTATTCATTTCTTTTTGTCCTGGTAATGCAAAGAAAATGGAATACTCCACATAGCAACCAGCTCTTAAAATATTTGCCTATCGCTTAAAGCCTAGCAATTCCCCTTGCATCTACAAGAAAATTAGCAATAAGATTAACATCTGGATTAACATGAAGCATATGGAGAATAAGCGTTTGTAAAAATAGTTTGTACAAGAGTAGAGAAAGTCATGTGAGTGTAACACATCAGATTTTTTAAATAAAACATACCGAATCATTTTCCATGTAAAGGGTAGATTGGGTTGGGGGATTTTCCTGAAAAGCTTCGCGTCTCTTTTTTGAAAGATGCTGTTTTAGTTTGCTGCTCACATATGCACGCACAGGGACATTTTTCTAAACAAGCTCTTTTGTGGGAGGTGGATGTTTCAGTGGATCTTAAAAGTACGTTCATTTCCTCTAGGTAAGTGGTATAAAATGTAAAAATATGTAACTAGTTACATAACTTCGCGAGAGTTCGAGTAATACAATTATCTGGTGCTCTTTCGAGAGAGTAAATAAACATGTATATAGGATAAATATTCTGATGTGAGAAAAGCCGATATTGATATTACTTGTGTAACTATTTAAGCAGCAGTGTTAAACAAAACAGAATAAAACGTCTACCTCTACCAGTTTTAGTTAATTTTGAAAACTTCTTTCACAGAATGGAACCTAAACATCCAAAATAAAATACGTCAAATTAAAACACTCAATTAAAAACATTGGCCTCAGCTTCCATGTCAAGCCAATTTGAAAATTCTGAAAAACAAATTACAGATTTTGCACAGTAAACAATTTTAGTACCTTTAAAGGACTGGGCATTGCTGCAGGCAGTGACAGCATTAAAGTGTCAGCCAATGCAGGAGTGCAGTTTTGATGTCTAAACGTATTCCAATTACTTTGAAAATTTCACCAAGGAGTCTTAAGATGATAAATAAAATTATCGCCAGAAAGTTTCCGGAAAGCAAAACTGACGGAAGTACAGGTTAACTACTATTAATTAAATGCGAAAAAAGGAACTACATAATTTTAAATTTGGCTTGTTTTATTTGCAACCCATGTGATAAGTTTTCAAATTAGATATATTTGGAACACAACACTGAAATATGGACTGCCTCTGTGGTCAGTCCTCTGGATTCTCAACCTAGAGGTCATAGGTTCAATTTCCGGCTGGGGCTGGGGAATTTTTCTTTCATTACAATATTTCCCGATCCTCCGCATGTGGGAAGGAATGTGAGTGTGTTTCAAGTCAGATAATGTTAAAGAACTAGTTGTTTCTCAACTCACACCCCCGATATGACCATAGAATTTTAAGGGGCTATACAAATTAAAACAAAAACAAAAATTTGATTCCAAAATTTTGAAAAATGCATTCACAGAGATTTTCCTGTAGATTACTAAAAGGAGAAAGTATATTTTCTTTTCAACTACTGAAGGAATGGGTCTGCAAATTTGGAAGTTTGTTATATAATATATCAACATCTTGTAAACAAATTCAAACTAATTGCTTAAAAAGTATAGAATTTGCAATGTCCCCTTAATCTGCTAATAGTGTAACAGCGTGAGGAATTTTCAGTCAATTCCCTTGAAAATGAAGGATAACCCACGTTCTGATGCACGAGCCAACACGCCCCACGTCAGCAGGATAATGGTCATTTAAATCACATGATGCGACCTTGACGGCAGGACGGCTTTTATCTAATCCGGACAATACCGCCGTGCCGTCTTCCTCTGCTGCCATTGAGACGGGCAAAGGGGGGTTTACGTTGGTTACTCAGTGGGAAAGCA
Source organism: Deroplatys truncata (assembly GCA_030765065.1). Classification (NCBI taxonomy): domain Eukaryota; kingdom Metazoa; phylum Arthropoda; class Insecta; order Mantodea; family Mantidae; genus Deroplatys; species Deroplatys truncata. The sequence goes on from CM060987.1 coordinate 194,285,511, forward strand.
TTCAACAATCGAGGAAAAGAAAAGTTTGACGTTCCTTAACGCATTAAATGTTCCATGCGTTAGAAATGTCCATAAATTAAATCACTGTAACAACGTACAGTGTGGCGTTTTTACTTTACTACTAGTACTTCTTCAAAGGATTATCTTCCTCTATGTAGAAGCCAATACCTTGTGTCAGCAGTCTGTTGAGAAGCAAACAAACTCTGGATCATAGCATATCCAGGATGTGGAACAGCCCAATGCCTTATGTCAGTAGTCTGTTGAGGAGCAAGCAAACTGGATCATAGCATATCCAGGATGTGGAACAGCCCAATGCCTTATGTCAGTAGTCTGTTGAGGAGCAAGCAAACTCTGGATCATAGCATATCCAGGATGTGGAACAGCCCAATGCCTTATGTCAGTAGTCTGTTGAGGAGCAAGCAAACTCTGGATCATAGCATATCCAGGATGTGGAACAGCCCAATGCCTTATGTCAGTAGTCTGTTGAGGAGCAAGCAAACTCTGGATCATAGCATATCCAGGATGGGGGATCAGTGCAATGCCTTATGTCAGTAGTCTGTCGAGGAGCAAGCAAACTCTGGATCATAGCATATCCAGGATGTGTGATCAGCCCAATGTCTTGTGTCAGTAGCCTGTCGAGGAGCAAGCAAACTCTGGATCATAGCATATCCAGGATGTGTGATCAGCCCAAAGCCTTATGTCAGTAGCCTGTCGAGGAGCAAGCAAACTCTGGATCATAGCATATCCAGGATGTGTGATCAGCCCAAAGCCTTATGTCAGTAGCCTGTCGAGGAGCAAGCAAACTCTGGATCATAGCATATCCAGGATGTGTGATCAGCCCAAAGCCTTATGTCAGTAGCCTGTCGAGGAGCAAGCAAACTCTGGATCATAGCATATCCAGGATGTGTGATCAGCCCAATGTCTTGTGTCAGTAGCCTGTCGAGGAGCAAGCAAACTCTGGATCATAGCATATCCAGGATGGGGAACAGCCCAAGTGAAGAAGGAAGAAGGAAGTGACATGTAGTGATGAAAGGGATGATAGCAAAGCTCGCGGATACAACTATCCATCCCAGCATTCGTCGATCGACCGAAGAAAACCTTTGGTCACGGTTTGAACCCGAGACCTCCCGAATGCAAGTCGCACACGTTACCGCGCGCCACCTTTCTTGGTTTCCTACTACTTATCCATAGTAAATAGAGGAAGTATTGTATTTCGCCTAAAAATTCGATACCGAGGTTTCACCGGAAATATCTAATGTTTTGCGACTGCCTGAATTTTTCCGCCCCCCCCCAAATAAGGTTCGGTTAAATACCAATGCATTTTACTTCAGGATTTTCCACGGATGAGACACGAAGATTAAGAAAATCTCCCATTAAAATTTTCGAAAAATGTTCCATGTAAAGGGTAATCTGGGGTGGGGGGATTTTCTTGAAAACCTTCGTGTCGCATCTCTGGAAGATACTGAACCTAAATACCAAGTTTGATGTTTATCTGACTGTTCGTTTCTGAGTTATGCTGTTCACAGTCACACACACACACACGTTTCCAAATATACTTTTATTGGATTCAGGGGGCCTCAAAACATATATTTGCGGTGAAATCGCGGTATCGAATTTTTGGGTGGAATACAATACTTCCCCTACTTACTATACATAGTAGAGAAAGTAATAAGTTTTGGAAGAGTAGTTTGTAAAAGTTACATAAAACAAACGACAGATTCATATTAATAGGTAATGAACACACAAGTGAGGGATGGTGAACGCTCCACACTTGTTGCAGCGATGAAAGAAACAACTTCCCCCAACAGGAACTGGCGTGTGACGTGGACGTTCATTCTGTTAAAGGGATTTTCTCTCTCGCCCGGAAGCAGGTCGAGTTGTGTTGCTTGTTATTTTTATCACGTTCCACACAACCCCATTCATAGAGGAGTGGCAACATGGCTACCGGTATCTGTGACACTCAACGTTTGCTTATGTTGTTCACACGGACCTATTTGCAAAAATGCCTTTTAAGGATTCAGGTAGTCTCTAAACATGTATTTCCGGTGAACTCTCGATATCCAATTTTTTGGTGGAATATCTGAAATATTTCCTCCAACCAATATTGCGTATATTGATGTAGCTTCGACAAACAATTCTTACAAAATTTATTACTTTCTCTATTACGTATAGTAAGTAGGGGAAGTATTGTATTCCACCCAAAATTTCGATACCGAGATTTCACCGGAAATACATGTTTTGAGACTCCCTGAATCCAAAAAAAGCATTTTTGGAAACATGTCCGTGTGTGTGTCTGTGTGTGTGTGTGTGTGTGTGTGTGTGTGTGTGTGTGTGTGTGTGTGTGTGTCTGTGAACAGCATAACTCAGAAACGAACAGTCGAATAAACACCTAACTTGGTATTTAGGTTCAGTATCTTCCAAGGATGCAACACGAAGGTTTTCAAGAAAATCCCCCCACCCCAGATTACCCTTTACATGGAACATTTTTCGAAAATTTTAATTTTCTCAAAAATGGCTCTAACGATTTTGATTAAAATATCATATGTTTAAGATGTTTTCATGACAAATAAAATGTATATCTTGAATTTCCTGGGAATGTCTCCAAAAGTATTCTTCATTGTGAACGACTTTTGCATAACTGGTAAACCATAAGAGACAAAATTTTACTACACAAAAAATGTAGATCGCGTTAAAATACACAATTTATGTCATACATTTCTTTTGTTGAGTAAACCATTTTCGAGATATTACTTGTTATTCCCTTAAATTTTTCAATACTTATTTTCTCAAATGGGAATTCGTTATTCATTTTTTTGTCTTGGATATGCAAGGAGTATTAATCTGTGACAAAGAGAATGGTGCTGCACCTAGCAACCCGCTATTAAGAGATATGTATGTGCTTAAAGGCTACTGTATTTCTAAATTGCCCTTGTAAATATATATTCCCCTTACATCTACAAGAAAATTAGCAATAAGATAGAGTCTGCAAATGTTTATCTCGATTAACATGAAGTAGATGGAGAATAAGCGTTTGTATAGTTTGTACAAGAGTAGAGAAAGTCATGTGAGTGTAACACATCAGATTTTTTTTTCTGAAAATGCTTTATTTTTTAATTCGGAAATACGTATCTCCGGTGGTCTCGACATAAAATGATCCAAAGTAAAAATTGTTCTTGTTTTGGATGTAGGGAGCCTCAGCTCGTGTATTTCCGGTACAGTACTTCCCCTACCTACTAGGTATATACGTGGTCGTAGTTTGAGGGTGTTGGATTAAACTGTATCACATACCTACTGTTTCTGGACTGCCACAATTAGAGCGTAACTTGGAAGTGCATTTATCTACTTGATATAGATGAATTCCCGTAGAGTTAAAGTTGAAAATGCTGTAGCTGTCAGTGAATAACGGATCCTGCTGAGCGTTCGCTACTTTTGCGGTTTTAATCGCGGAGAACGTTCATCGCCAGTCCTATTAGTTATCTCGTAAAATAAAGGTCAATCGAGAGTTTCAAACTGGCTCCGTTACTTAGAAGATACGGCTATCAAACCGAAACGTACGTCTATTCTGGTGTGCTAAATACGTATGCTTTTCCTGTAATTTTGAATTTCTATTTCTTCAAAATTACTCCCCTCCCCCAGATTAAAACCTAATTTTGTGTAACTGAAATATATGCTTTATTAAGTGCATCCAGTATTCAAATTACTAACTGCTACAAATTACTACCAAATGAATTGACATTTTGGTCACGCATTTGTTCTACATTGTTATAAATAATAAACTAATTTTTGTGCTACTATGCAGAATTCTCTATGAATATAATTTTTAGAAATGTGTGTTACATTCGCATGACTTTCACTGACCTATATCCCTAATTAATGGGCATACAAATGTTTCTTACGAAAGTTTATTTTCCTATCTACTTCATTTGAATCAATAGAAATTTGCAGAAATAGCTCCATTACACATTTTTTTTATAGATACAAAGGGAACAGCGATAGTCAAATGTTTAACAACTGGACGCTATATACTGCTCTTAAAATTCCATACAGTTTCTACGACATCGCGAAAAACAACTGAAAATCAACAGGACTTGAAAAGAATGACTAAGTATTGAACAATTCGAACCATTAATAACGGATATCTCGGAAATGACTGATTCAACAAAAAAGTTGTTTGAAATAAATTGTGTGTTTTAAATAGATCTACGCTTTTTTGTAGTACGTTTTCATCTAACACTTAACGTTTACAATATGATATGAAACTCCTTCCGAATGAAGAGGACTTCACAAGTTATGCCTAGAAAATTCAAGATATACATTTTATGTCATGTAAATATCTTACGCACACACACACACGGACCTTTTTCTAAAAGTGCTTTTTTTGGACTCTAAGCGGGTCTCAAAGTTTACGTCACAAAAAGCTTGTTCTTCCCACCAATTTATGATAGATTGGCTTCAAAATATTTTGAGTCTTCATTTGTATTAACACAATTTATGTCTGGCCATGGTAAATTCGGTTCATATTTTGAGCGATTTAAAATAATTAGTCGTAACAATACTACATGTTTATGCTCACATCCAATACAAGATGTCCAGCACCTTCTTTATGATTGTCCATTACAGGGAAGAAAACAATCAGATTTGCTCAACACCTAGATTCATGTCTAACACCATTAAATCAAATTATGTATTCCCAAACAGTGTTATTACTTTGTCAGTAGAATATTTTAATCTTTGTAAACAGTTACCTATATTATTGTACTAAAGGAATACCTCAATTACTCTTAATTAATGTTCATGTTAATAGTACTCGTAGTTACACTTATGTTTGATATCCTTGAATTTTAACCATATATTCTATTTAAACTATAGCCCTAATATACAGTTATGAAGTAGGGCTTTTATATTTTGGAAATTCAATAAATAAAACATGTATTTCCGGTGAAATCTCGGTATCTAATTTTTGAGTGGAATGCAATACCTCCTCTACGTGGTAGAGAAGGTAAACAGTAAAAATCAAGTCAAATGTGAAATGCCCCTCCGCGCTGAAAATTTAAAATGTTTAAAATACAAATGTTATACATTATTTCTCAAATATGGTTCTTTACAATCAAAGATTAAAACGTTGTATAGCACTAATACCTTTCCTAGGAAAATAATTAAGTATGTAAGACCTTTAACTTTCTATAAACATCTCATGTTACATTCTCATGACTTTCTCTGCCCATTCCTCTAAGTACAAGCCATTCTTACAAAAGCTTATTCTTCTATCTGCTTGAGATAAACGTTTGCACATTTCGTAGTAGGAATAAGGAGAATACAGTAGGCTAAAACGCAAGTCGCTATGTGATGGCTTTGAAATTCCATGCTCTTCCCATGACCACGAGAAAAAACCAATGGCGAATTACCGCTTGAAAGAAAAGTATTTGAGAATTCAAACCAATAACAAAGAATATCTCAGAAATGGTTAACGCCACAACAAATTTTATTTCACATAAATTGTGTACTTTTACGAGATCTACATGTATTTACGGTGAAATCTCAGCCCCTGAACCAAAACAATGCATTTTATAAAGATTTCCGCGCGCGCGTTTGCACCACATAACTAAAAAGCGAAATGTCGGATAAATACCAAACTTATTACTTAAGTTCAGTTTCTTGCAAAGATGCGACATGAAGATTTTCAAGAAAATTCCCCACTCCAAACTACCATTACATGGAAGATATTTTGAAATCTTTTATATTCTAAAAATAGCTCAACGATTTTGATTAAAATACCGAATATTTAAGATCTTTGCATGACAAAAATGTATATCTTTATTTTCTGTGAATAACTACATCTTCTATCTGAATGAATTTTGTATAACGGGTAAACCACGAGATAGACAAAACCTTACTGCATTAAAAAAATGTAATCTCTTTAAAACACACTATTTGTGATTAATTATTATAATTAATTATTTTTATTATTTTTGTGTGGCATTGACCATTTGTCAGATATAAGTTGCTATTGTTTTGTATTTTTTTCAATACTTCTGCATACATTTTTGAAGTGCTACGTCACGATTCTTTTGTTTCTGGTCATATGAAGAGTATGGAATTTCGAAGACAGCTGTTTTAAATATCTGAATATGGGTTCGACGGCGCCGTGGCCGAGTGGTTAGACCACTCGCCTCTCACCAAGGCGACCCAGGTTCGATCCCAAGAACCCACATGTGGGATTTGTGGATAGTGGCGTCTGGGCGGGTTTTCTCCGGTTTCCCCCACCATTTATTCCACCAACTGCTCCATCATCACCTTTCCTTTCATCCATTTCATATCTTCTACTACCTCGCTCTCATACCAGGCATCAGGCTGATCACCTATCCTGGATATTCTGCTCGACAGGCCTCTGACCCCCAGGCACCCGCTTGTTTTTTCAGATGTTTGGTGTTGAAACTTGTATGTATTTTTGGACACATTTAAATGTTAAATAATTTTTCATAGCCATAACATCAAACTAATTCCTTTACAAAAGGCATTAGAAAAACCTCTAGTAAGACACGTGGGAACACCTACACTGAAACTTCATCAAGATGTTTAAAGGTGTAGGCATATGACGTACATCTATAAACATATCCCTGCCACTGACGTAAGGTCCGCCCCCTCGCCGCGTCACGTGACGATAGAAGTCGCGTGGTGTTGGAATGCAGGAAAGGTCAGGGGTCGAGGATCAAAAGTGGACCGAGCGCGTCTCTTCACAACGAAGCGGCGTGTTTGTAGAACGGGGCAAATTTTCGTACAAACCAGACAAATTAAACACTTCAAATTTTCAATTGTGCTGCATAAAACGCCACATTTCAAATAAAACTAAAAAACGTTAAGTGCATTTGACCCAAAACTTCGCATTTGTTGAGAAAATCCGAGAATACCGACACGAGTAGCCGAAATCGATGAGACATGGACTCGTGAACGGATCTGCAGACCAAATCCCATCAGGACTGTCCTCCCTAAATAAAGGTTTTTGCAGGTTTTCCTCAGTCTTCATAACTGGCAAGGGGAGACCCTAAACTTTGGCCTGGAACGTTTCCTTCCCCATTTATCATTTTACTTCATGTGTCACCACTGTCCTCCGCCTGTGGTGCATATGTAGTAAGAACGGGCGTTAAAACAAAACCTGAGATGCTCAAATTTACGCTGGCAACGTTGGTGCGACATCTGGTATTGCTAAATTGCAACACAGGTACTCGGTATTGTATGCAGTTAATCTTCAACCCCCACCTCACATTCTAATAGCGCACTGTTGTAACAAGTGTAAACTGCTTGCACACGCATTCAATGTTATTTTAATGTTGGTGTTGATCAGAGTGGTTTATTTATGTTTAACATAAGACGTCAGTGAAAAGAAAGTGTTGAACAGAAATTCGAAGCCCTTAGTGACAGGGGATTCAAAGCGTTTGAGGTAAGAAAGACTCAAATTTGTATTCAAATCATAATACGAGCTATTATTGCATTACGGTACTATCAATAACACAAAACGTTTTGTTCGTGCGTTTTGCAGAACAAAGCATAAAGCAATGAATCAACACCAACAGATATAATGCTTATCAAAGGTGGCATGATAGAGCTACTCTTAAGCTCTGCGAGAAGAAAGTTCACAAAAAAATTACAATCTTTGTAAAGATTGTAGTGCATATGTTAATACTGTATAGAGCAGTAGTTTTAATTAAACATTATTGCATGCATTTGGAATAAACTAATTTTCTTCCTTTCGCTGTTTAAACTCGTTACATTGTTTATCCGAAAAAGGGCATTTTCTGAAACGGCTCTGGCCCCTTTAGGTCAGCTAAGCGGGTTTCTATTGTATAATTTAACATTTTGCCACAAAAGAGGTGACAGGTAAAGAAAAATAAGTTTTCCACAATTTGCTCTACGGTTTCTCAGCGTTGGAACACAAACAAACGAGCGCCATCAAGCTGTTAATGATGCATTCTCAATAAATATGCAAAGCAAGGTTGCACGATCGACTTCCTGTTATTCCAGCAACACCGTCTGCACTGCGTCAACTGAATTTTTCTTGAGTAGTCAGGTTTGAGTGGCGATGTAGAAAAACAAACGCCTGTCGGCTACCGCCTCGATTCTTATGTACATAATCTGCTATGCAAAATAAGTACACTGACTTTCGGATGTTTCAACTGCGCGGCAGATACTGCGGACCAAAATCCCACAGCAAAATACTCCGTCAAAATTAAATGAACATTATTAAGATCTGATGTGTTACATGACTTTCTCTCGTCATTCTTCTACAAACTATTCTTCCAAAAGCTTATTCTTCCACCTACTTCATGCCGAGATAAAATTTTGCAGAAATAGTAGTCTCAGTACACATTTCGTTACAGGTACAAAGGGCATACAGGAGGCTGAAGAAATAACTAAATATTTAAAAAACGGGCTGATATATGCTGACTAAAATTCCATGCTGTTTCCCAACATCCCGAGAAAGAAATGAATGATGACAGCACTTCAAATCAAGAGAAATTACTTTTGTTTTTTTAAACTAAGGAAACACTGCTGTATAGTTGTGTACGTTTAAAAAAAACAAAATTAACTCTCAATGTGTTTGCTGTCATTACACTAGGTCTATTGGTCTTTTTCTTTTCAGTCTTCTGTTGGCATAATTTGAGAAAGGTTTGTTGCTGCTACGTCTGGAAAGTCAGTTTGAAGATATTGTGCTATTGTATTTCAACTGTTGGGGAGCCGAACTTGTAGTTGCAACCGCACGTATAGTAAACAGTTTCCGGTGGCCTTTGCTCCAAGTTTAAAAAAATATTAACTTTGTAAATTTAACTGTTTCTTTAAATATTATATATTTATGTTTGCCTCGGCTGCGTCAGTATTATTATTAGAGACATGGATGTCTTGGCAGGGGTGTGATGCTACAGGAATGTAGGCTTACACAGATTATAATTTTACTTCACTCCTTTTATTAATGCTTGACACGATTTATATAACACTTCACTGATAGAGAGCGTGAGATTCTTTTTATTATTAAATACTTGCACTTTTTAACACGTAAACTATTTTCGTCTCACAAGAATACGTATTATATTTCTTGAGGACGCATCTTGCATCCGGTTACTATCACTGTCTGTAGGCAACTGGCTTCTAGATTTGTAAATTTTGCTATATTTCAGTTTCTGATTGGCTAATCCTACTCCAATAGAATACCTTCATTTAACTAAAGCTTTTTCTGGTTGTTGATTGGCTATTTTTATAAACTGTCACTAAAATTTCATTATTGTTGCTCCAATAATGACTAGTAGCATTATTAAACATTCTTACTCATTATTGCCTCAAGGTTACCTCATTGTTAGCAACGTTTAACTTATTCTCACAGCTCCTACATTATTAAATTACGTAATACATTCACATAACATTATTGAACATGTATACAATAATATAAGCATATGCAATGACTGTTACATACATTTTACAAGTTATTACATACACATATTGCTTCAAGGCGGGCTGTTATTGAATTTACATATTATACAATTAGACTGAAATTATTTAAGTGTTAAAAATACTGCCTCAAATAATGTGTAAGATTTGCTGATATGTGTAGTAGTGGGACTGGTGTGTCGTAGAAATGAGTTGCAGAGTCTCGTAGGATTGTAGAAACCTTCGGAATCCCTAGATGACTATGAAAAGCTATAATTCGGAGAAATCTGTTCTGTAGAGTTTGTAATCTCCGGATTTGTGAGATGAAGCGGAACCCCAGATTGCACAGACATACTGCCATACAAGACGGACGAGGGAATTGAATAACGATATTTTGTACTGCAAAGCACGTGCCGATTTTCTTGGTATGATGGGCTTCAGAAAACGAATACGATACTTGATTTTCTGAAGTAAGTTGATGTGGTCATTCCATATGCATCTCCTATCTAAAATTAAGCCGAGATATCTGACAGCTTGTGATGTGGGTATGACTGCATCTTTTAGTTTAACAGGATGATCACGGGTGTTTCTCTTGTATGAGAACTTGGCTAATCTTGATTTTAAAGGATTCGTGCTGATTCCCCAACGTTTGCACCATCGATTTTTTCAAAGAGCGTTAAGCTGTGTGGTTGCTGATTCACAGGTGCCTTTGCTCAGAATTACAATGTCATCAATGTAATGGGCAATAGTCAAGCTTAAGAGTGCTGGAAAGTCAGATGTATATTACGATGTATAGAAGTGGTCCAAGAACACTTCCCTAAGGTACACCAGATTTAATTTTACGTGATTGTGACCGAGGATATTCACGGTTTAAGAATAGGTGCGATTATGATTAGATATGTATGGTTTAATTATTTTGTAATATGTATCTGAAGTATGATTTTTAATTTTGTACAGTAACCCATCATGCCACACTTTGTCAGAAGCCTTTTCTGTGTCGAGAAAAACATCTAAACAAACGGATTGTTCTTCGTAGGCGTCAAATATAGTGTCAATAATTCTATGTAATCATTGCGGACAGAAAAGTTGCAATCTAAATCCAAACTGAAAGAGGGGCATATCATCATCTAGATCAGTTAGTAAGAGAGATAGAAGCATGCGTTTTCAAAAAATGTTGAGGAAATGGAAAGAAGACTTATCGGTCGATAGCTTCTTGGGTCTTTTCTGTATCTGTCTGGTTTAGGTATTATATAGGTATAATAGCGTGTTTCCACTTTTGAGGGAAACATGATGAAGAATAGCACTGTATAATCATGTCAGCTGTAGTAGTGCTTTCTTTGGTAAGTTTTCTAATACTGGTTGTACTATTAGATCGTCACCAGGAGATTTACGACATCTTCTTCTTGTATTTCTTACTTGCGAAGGTGTGAAGTAAGTTTTGAAAGGTGACAACTGTAGAGGTTGAAACAGAAATTCCTAATCTGCTAGTAAATTCTGGATCCAGATTTGAGTTCGGTTTAAACTGATCAGAAAACTTTTCTGAAAATAGCTGAGCTTTTTCTTCAGGAAATGAAAACCATCGTTTATTTAATATCAGTGGTGGAGTCAAAGAAAACCGTTTTGTTGTATGTTTTGTTTTTCTCCACAGAGACCCATCTTGTGTGTTGGGCGTTCGCAGGTGATTTTCGAGACTGCTACAATATTTCTGTTGCAATGCATGTTTTAGAGTTTTAGTAGCCCTATTGCACTTATTTTTATAATCAGTATATTTTGTCTGCTACTATAGCCTTCTATATTGGTTTTTAAACACATGCAAATGTTCGATAGTTGAACTGAATGCTCTAGTTTTGTGTTTGGATTACTAAAAACATTTACTAGCTACATTTGCAGCATATTGAATATTTCATGCAATCTATGAAACTGCATCGTCAATGTCTCGCGTTGTCTTGAGAGAAGTTTAATTTTGTTGAGGTATACGTGCTCAAATTAAAAGCATAATGTAGGAGAGCTATTTTCATTTATTCCATGTTTAGCAATTACTGGATAGTGATCAGAATTTAGTTCGTACAACACGGAAGATTTGGAGCACATATTAAATGTATATTTGCCAATACAGGAATCTAAAACATCGGGTGCATCTCCATCTGCTGGGTAGAACGTAGATTCAATAGGAAACATGACTCCTATACTAAGCTGGTAGAGTGTTGTGAAGAACTGTTCCTCTAGGATTTGAAGTATTGGAACCCGATCTGGGATGCTTACTATTAAAGTCACCTCCAATTAAAAATGTAGCTCTCGTTTCATGTATAGTTCCCCAGAAATCAATGTTTGCAGGTACTGAATAAAAAGCTCCATATAGAACTTTTTGATTATGTGAATTTAGATGTATTCGTGTTATTTGATATTCAGGTTCATTTATGCGGGGCAGCTCGTGCGGTAAGTCTGTTTCAATAAAAACTGCTGAACCTCCTTTTCTATTATTACTTGGGTGATCAGTTTTGTATACTCTGTAACCAGACATGCTGAAGTGTTTATTTGGAGTGCTAATCTTGTCTCAGTGTGGATTTCATATGCGTTAAGAAAATAGAGCAATTCATTATATTTGTAGATTATCCTTTACAATTTCAAGTGCAAATAATACTTTTTCTGCTAGCATTAATAGATATCGTTTCAATAAAACAAGACTTATCTACGTTAGTTTCATTGACGGTTATAGACGTGATAATAGGGTATGAGAGTGTTCACCTTGTCAATGTCTTCTTTCTGAGTAACTTCAGCATACGTTCTTGTGCCAGAATTGTTTGCTGGCGGTGTTGTCACATTGTTGCTAATGATGACCTGAAGGGGCCCGTTCCTGCTAGCAGCAATATATTTGTTTTGCTGGGTTAATGTTGCTTTTGAAATGCTTTGTAGCTTCAAATGAACTGGGCAACCTCTGTAGTTTGCCGTGTGCTGCCCCTTGCAGTTCACGCAAATAGGTGGAGTTTGCGTGGGCATAACGCATACAGATATCACATTTCACTCATCGAGATTGCTTATGGCATACTTTTGAAAATTACTGCACTAGATGATGCTACGTTTCGGGTTAGGAGGTTGAAGAATTTAAAACAATAATAATGGCTGACGCTACAAAAAATTAACCTATTTATCATAAATGCTGTGTTTTAAAGACATTTACAATTTTTTTTGTCCAGTAAAATTTTGTCTACCTCTTACGGCTTACCAATTGTACAAGTGTTACTCAGAATGATGAACGCTTAACAGGCTATTCCCAGAAAATGCAAGAAATACATTTTGTCATGTAAACATCTTCAACGCATGGCATTTTAATCAAAATTGTTTGAGCCATGTAGTTTGAAGTGGGAAGATTTTACTGGAAGTCTTATGTCGCATCCCTGGAAAATGCTGATTTTAAACACCAAGTTTCCTATTTATCCAACATTTCGTTTTGGAGTTATGCTGCTCTCTCTCTCTCTCTCTCTCTCTCTCTCTCTCTCTCTCTCTCACACACACACACACACACACACACCTTTTCCCCCCACAAAACTCTGTTTACTTTAGGGACCTCAAAACACGTATTTACGACGAAATCTTTGTGCCGAACGTTTAGTTTCTCAGGGACTATGAGCAATTTGAAACAAATAAGTAAAAAGTAAGGAAATACAGAGAGATTTAATGTTTGGTATGGCTGTAGTACGCGTCAGCTCATTCAAAGCTTTACTTTAGGGGTTTAAATGCAGCAAATACCAAAATGTAATGAATATTGCGACTTTTTTATTACATTTAACAGATGCATGCTATTAATTCAGAACGTGTATTTCTCCTTCACGGCAGTGTTTACAGTTATTCCAGCGGTTACAATCCGAATGTTTCTGAAGACCTTGTGGTGCAATTTCACTGTTAGATGGGACAAAAAGCCGGAGAGAGTGAAACAGCAAATAAAAACCCTCTCGTGGCTTACATCCACTTTCGCATGAACCCACAACGCTTCTTAATTAGACAATCTCGCCCAGGGGTGCCCACAGTGCAGCTGGCGTGCCAGTCCTTTACTTTCTATACGAAAACATCTGATGCATTGCATTCACAATACTTGTCCTAGCCACTATCTACTTCATGTTGAGATAAACTACTGCAGAAATGTTATTTCATTATACATTTCGTTGCCAGATGCTAGATGGAAGATATCGACAGACGGAATCTATGGGGAAGAAAGTTCTCTTAAATGTTTTAAGGATTTGGAATGAGTGATTGAAAACACACGTACACTGAAAAATCTACATCTGTTTTCAACGTTTCTCATTAAAAACTTACGAAACATGTTCCATGTAAAGTGTAGTTTACATGTCACATGTGACATCCTACATTGGCTAGAGCAGAGTTCGATGCTACACCGACGCCATCCAGTAAGAATCCATTCATGTCTAACTTTAGCCAGTCAAAGCCATCAGAATATCTTCCCCATCTGGAGTAAATCACGTGGTATGAGTTTGTTCAGCTTTACTGTTGTGAATACCTTAGTTGCGAAGTCGATCTAATTATAAAATGGATTATACGTATATTAAGTAGAGAAAGATTGTATTCCACTCATAAATTAAGACACCGAGATTTCGCCGGGAATACATGTTTTGAGACTCTCCGAATTAAAAAAGCACTTTAGAAAAAGGCCCTGTGTGTGTGTATGTGTGTGAACAGTAGGATTCTAAACGAAAACTCAAGATAAATACCAAACTCGGTATTTAATTTCATCATCTTCCAAGGATTCGACAAGAGGATTTTCAAGAAAATCCCCCCAAACCAAGCCTACAAAGTCATTGTTCTGAGCGACTTTTGTATAATTGCTAAACCGTAAGAGAGACAAAATCTTACTACACAAAAAAATTAGATCTTGTTAAAGCACACTATTGATCTCAAATAAAATGTTTTGGTGGCGTTAACCATTTCCGAGATATTCTTTGTCACTGGTTTGAATTTACAAATGCTTTATATTTTTCTCAACTACAAATTGCTATTCGTTTTCTTCTTCTTTGTTTTAGCGTACATGCAAAGAGAACGGAATTTCAAAGCCGTCACATACCGACCGGTTAAAAAAAAAATCGACTATCGCTTTAGCTTACAGTATTCTTCTTATACCCACAACAAATGTGTAAGGAAGGTTTATATGTATTAGCAAGAAGTAGATAGAATAATTATCCCTTGTAAGAATAGTTTGTAGAGGAGTAGAAAATTCCGTGAATGTGAGACATTCAGATTCTTTTAAAAACCCTTTTTTTGGCCAAGTGGAAGAGTTAAAGGTACGGACGAAGGAGGGGCCCCCACAACCACCCTTTTTGCTTCTAGCGTGACCTCCGGGAGAGACCCGGATGACGTCATGTGCAAGCATGAATGGGGTCCCGAACGTTTCCAGAACGAATACATCCAACGCCGCCCGGGCCCAAGCACAAGCCTCCAGATCCCCGGCGGTTTCCCTACTTGACAATTCCATATAAGCAGTAATTATTGTGTTATTATTTGTAATTGCGAAAGAGGAAGAATGACATGACGACTATTGTTCTTGCTACATGTTGGTTTCCATAGGACTCAAACTTGGCAACAGGTAACCCGGCCGAAGCGAGTTCACGTGCACTCAAGAGAGGATTTCGCACAAGCTGCTAATTTTAAAGAGCCGCTCGCCAGAGGTAAATAGCCTACAATCTCTGGCGAGCACGACGTTCACCTGTTACATCAAATGTATTCATTACTCGGATCTGCTCCGTTTCCTTGAAGGGGCGCTACATGCCATGCGGCCATTATAAACAATCATTGCCTTTTTACTTTCTCTACTACGTATAGTAAGTAGGGGAAGTATTGCATTCCGCCCAAAAATTCGATACCGAGATTTCACCGAAAATACATGTTTTAAGGCGCCCTGAATCCAAATAAAGCATTTTTGGAAACATGTCCGTGTGTATATCTGTGAACAGCATAACTCAAAGACGTAAAGTCGGATAAATATCAAACTTGGTATTTGAGTTTAGTATCTTCCAGGGATGCACCTGAAGTTTTTTAAAAACTCCCTCCAACCCAACTACCCTTTACATGGGACATTTTTCGGAAATGTTGATGTTCTAAAAAATGACTAACAATTTTGATTAACATATCATATATTAAAGATATTTACACCAAAAATAAAACGTATATCTTGAACTTTCTGGGAATAACCTGTGAAGTCTTCATTCGGAAGGAATTTTGTATAATCTAACTGGTAAACGTTAAGTGATAGAAGAAAACGTACTACACAAACACTGAAGATCTCTTTAAAACACACAATTTATTTCAAGTAAGTTTTTTTTGTGGCATAAGCCATTTCTGAGATATCCGCTATTAACGGTTCGAATTGTTCATTTCTTGGACATTCTTTTAAGTCCTTTCAACATTCAGTTGTTTCTCGTCATGTCATGTAAACAGTATGGAATTTTAAGGCCAGCATATAGCGTCCAGTTGTTAAACATTTGAATGTCGCTGTTCCCTTTGTATCTATAACGAAATGTGTAATGTAGCTGTTTCTGCAAAGGTTTGTTTGGATAAAAATACAGTAGATAGAAAAATAATCTTTATTAAGAATACCTAGTATACACACAATAAACGATAGAGGGTAGAGAAACTTGTATTAATGTACAACACAAGATTTTTACTTTCGCTACCACTACATAGTAAGCAGAGAAGGTATTGCATTCCACCAAAAAATTCGATACCGAACTTTCACCGGAAATACACGTTTTGAGGTCCTGAACCCAAAAAAACACTTTTAGAAAAGGTCCGTGAATAGCAATAAATCAAAAACGAAAAGTTGCATAGATACCAAACTTGGTATTTAGATTCCGTACCTTGCAAAGATACGACACGAAGATTTTCGAGAAACCCCCCCCCCCAGCCCCAGACTACCCTTTACATGGAAGAATCGAAATTTTTTATTTTCTAAAAAAATGGCTCTTAACGATTTTGATTAAAATATCGTATATTAAAGATATGTACATTATAAATAAAATGTGCATCTTTAATTTTCTAGGAATAGCTTATAAAGTCCATTTCATTTGGAAGAAATTTTGTATAATCTTGTATAATTGTTAAACGTTAAGCGATAAGCGAAAACGTACTGCACAAAAAATGTAGATCTCTTTAAAACACGCAATTTATTTCATATAACTTTTTTTGTGGCATAAGCATTTCCGAGATATCCGTTATTATAGGTTCGAATTGCTTATTTCTTGGTCATTGTAAGTCCTGTCAACATTTAGTTTTTTTTTTTTTCGAAGAAAACTATATTAAATGGTCTAAAACCAGATTTCCATAGCAATGAGGTCCTAACTTTCACTCTTATTTCTTTTGTTTAAAATTCTGATTTAGAGATTTGCTGTAGGTATCCATTACCACCAATTCACAAGCAACCGTTTTACTTTCTCTGCTACCCGCCTACAGTAGGTAAGAGGAAGTATTGTATTCCACCCAAAAACATCGATTTTGAGATTAAATGTCGTCCCCGTGGTGTAGTGGTTGCCATGCTAGCCTCTAGTTTCCGAGGTCGCGGGTTCAAACCCGGCGTAGGGCGATGGATTTTTTCGGGCGTAAAAATCCTTAGCATGGCTTCCTTCGGAAGGGAAGTAAAGCCGGTGGTCCCGTGTCGTAGATTTAAGACACATAAAACAACCTCAAGCCTGATAAAGAGGCATCTGAACAAAATTACCGGTCTTTCACGCCCAATATAGAATGGAACGCTAAGAACCACAGCAGTTAAAGAGCGTCCATATATAAAACTCAATTTAATTTTAATTTCTCTAAATAAAAAAAAACAAAACACATTTTTAGAAAAAGGACCGCGCGCGCGCGTGTGTGTATAAGGACTGTTTGGAGATGTCATCAACATTTATGAGTTAAATGCAAAGTTAGGCATTTATCGCTTTTTAGTTTCGCAGTCCACAGAAAAGAATTCCTTTTTTCACGGGACCTCGACAATATGTATTTCTGAAGATACAAAAACATTGAATTTTTACGTCATGCAACACTTTCTGTATCCCGGTTGACTCCTATTAAAAAATCCTGTTGCATTCACATGACTTTCTCTACTCATTCGTCTACAAACTACTCTTCCAAGAGCTTATTCTTCTCTAAATACTTCCCATTAATTGAGATAAAATTTCAGAGTAAATTTACACATTTCGTCGTAGGAGAAAAAACGAATAGCCACTTTCCACTTGAGAAAAGTATGAAGTATTTGAAAATTCAAACCAATTACAAAGAGTATCTGGAAATGGTTAACGGCACAAAAAAATAGTGAATTGTGTACTTTAACCAGATCTACATTTTTTGTGTAGCAAGTTTTTGTCTCTCTCTTACGGGTTATCAGTTATATAAACACCATTCAGAATGAAGAGGATTTCACATCAGGGGCTATTACCAGAAAATTCCACATTTATTAATTTCTCATACAAATATCTTGAACATACAGTATTTTAATAAAAATCGTTAGAGCCATTTTCTAGAAAATAAAAAAATAAGGAAAACTTTTCCCATGTAAAGGGTAGTTTGGGTGGAGGGATTTTTCTTGAAAATCTTCGTGTCGCATTCCTGGAAGACGCTCAACTTAAGGGGACAAGGTACTCTGAAATGGTCAAAAATAACATTTTTGGTTTTAGGCACTAATAAAATCTTTATTATTTACAGTTTTATAAAACATATACATTTTGGGGGTTAAGTGGTTTTTAAGACAATTAAATACCATTTAAATGCTAGTCTGCATAGCCCCTTTTTAGAACATTTCTGTATCCTTCAACGAACGATTATATCATGTCCAGCGACCAATTCAGCAATTAACAAGAGAGACCAGGACCAAGAGAAGGCAATCAGAAAAGCTGAAGCAATCCAGGAATAAAGGTGCAAATGATTACGGCCCTGGAATATACTTAAGTATGTCAGAATTTTAATGTTCAAATTTTAAATTCAGTTTTCTCAAAACAACATTTTTGGATACTTATGTACCTTTTTCTCAGAAAGTACGAGAGGTAGAGAGCTGAAATTTTCAGTACATGTGCACAACTCATAGTTAAACTTTCTGAACCACAATCATAATTTTATAATGCATATTAGCGATATTAAGAAAGCAACAACATTGCAAAAATTTTCACATTTTTACTTTTTTAACTTTGCAAATAATTGTTTTTCAATTTCTAGTGAACTGATACACATAACTAAATAATTGAGGTTCAGAAGATAGCTAGCTGATTATACTAAGAACAAGCATGCAAAAGTGTGATTCTGTATTGCAAGTAGTATCAGAGAAAAAGGTACATGAATTCACATGTTTTAAGAGTACATTTTATTATTTTTCTGCTGAATGAAATAATTTTATGGACTCAATTACATAAGCTATCAATGCAAAAAACCACTTGAAATAATTGTCATGATTTATAGAATAACCCATAAAAATTTCAGGAAAAACCATTGAGAGTTTTAAGAGCAATGGTAATTTAATACACTTAAGGTGTAATTTCCAGTGTTCAGACTAACTTGTCCCCTTAAATACCAATTTTGGTGTTTAACTGACTTTTTTCTTTTTTTTTGCAGAGGACTCAAAAATGTTACTATCCATTTCGAATTTTTGGGTGGAATGCAATATTTCCTCTATTTTCTATAGATTTGTAGAGAAAGTAATTAGAAATGCCTTTAGTGTGTTTTATACCATAGATGAGAACTATTAATTTCTAGTAAGTGTGTTTCAAAATATGTATTACAAAAGGTTTAGAAATGTATACATTTAAGCACCATGTATATATAATATATTCAAGTTTTCACATTTTCAAAGGTTTTCGCAGGTAACAGAAAGTGGAATCTAGCCGGAAGAACAAACGCAGCCCTTCCCATCACACCTTGAATGGATTGCTCAAGGACGGTATTTGCTTTAGAGGTCAGTGACCGGCAGCCACAACCAGCTGTTTTACTCATTGCTAACTGGCCTGTTTATGCGCGATATCTAACTATTATGTGCACTTTCATTACTATTAACAGCCGATCAATTACAGTATCTGACCGCATAAAACCTGTCGCTGTTATAACTAGACATCGAATTTGTACACACCAAAAATACGCATGCATTTATGCTATCAAATTCTTTAAACTATGCACTAAAATTGTTAACTTCAATTACTTTTTGGTACTTATAATGCTCAAATGTAAGTTTATGGCGGTTAACACAAGTTTGTATGCTAAGAAGCATCTTACTACGTACCTAATAATCATTTTTAGGTTAGGAGCAGTATGACATGGACATGTAATCGGCGCAACAGTTCTAGACAAGTGAAAATCTTAATGAGAGCTATGATGCGAGTTGCTTACCACATCAGGTGGTAACCGATCGACTGAATGCTGCAGGAGTGCGTGGGACAGTCATCGTCAAATATCCACACCGATTATGCACTGCGTTGCGCTGATAAACTTAGTTATATACAGTATATTAAAATCCACGCTGTAAAAAGCGCTTAATATAAAAAACGCTGTTAATCACTGCCTCCAATTCTTCCACATCTAACAACCCTTCCTCTTCTGCGGAATCACTCATATTATTGCCGTCATCGCTGCTGTCACTACTTTCTGCACCATTATCCTGGATGAGAATTATTTCTATTTGATTTTCTGCAATTCCGTATTTTTCGGAATAATGATTAATTTATTCAGCATGTCGCCATACATTTTCCCATTCTGGCCTTCCAATTTCAGCAAATTGCTGGCGTTATAACTGCTCCACATATTTTAATTTAAAAGTGATATTTCTGCATGCCAGCCATTTTTTGATATCAGCCCAGATTAATTCGATTAGGGTTTAGATCTGGGTGATGCGATGGGAGTCTTAAGTACATTATGGCGATGTTGTATTACTATCTGGTCAAGTATGTATGACTTCTGAAGCTGTTTGTTGGCTTTAATTAAGTTATATAGCTTTGTTTTACTCATGCTTTCATCTAAAGCTTTATTATGTCTAAGTAACCAAGCTCTCATTTCTTCTTTCAAGGAAGTTGAGGTAGGTGGTTTGTGAATTTGAGTGTTGACGCATTGTGAAGCATTGTCGATGACCAGAACAGACCCAGCAGGCATATTAGGTATCAACATGGCGTTGATTCACTTCATGTAATTTTCTGTATTCATTTCTTGATGAAAATCTCCTGTTGTTTGTTGCGACTTGTAAAAGAAGGGCATTTGGAACGATGCCGATCTTTCCAACAGCATGAACGATAATAAGTATTTGCCCTTTGGCAACAGGTGCCTGCAAACCTAATTCGCTATCGTCACTCCAACTTTTAGATGCTGTACGACTGTTGTGTATGTATGACTCCTCTTCATACACTATAGTATTTTTCTGAAATTTGTAGCACCACCTTAAAAATTGATGCTGATATAAGTACACACTGATATAAGTACCTATAAAATTATACTCATTTGGAAAGGTAGAATCCGACTGAAAAATTCAATGCCATAGCCGGGATTTGAACCACGGATCTTAGGCTTTCCTGCCGTTGGTCTAACCGACTAGCTATCATGGCAACATTTACTTTTTACTTTTATTTTTTTTTATTTTATTATTTTGTATTTTATTTATTTATTTTGCTTTTCTGTTAGAACTCTTCTATTTGATTTCTGTTTCTTCCACTTGAACCCTAAATCTTTAATAATTTTTCTGAGATTTGTAGCACCACCTTGAAAGTTTCTGCTGTCATTCAGCTTGATGAGCAATCTGCTTATTGTTAGCACAGTTTTTTCTTCCACATAGGAATTGTGAATCGTGCTCTGAATGACGCATTCAAAATCGTCTATTTCTGTAATACGTTTAGGGACCTTATGTTTCTTCACAGGTGTGTCAAATGGTACTCTTTCATCCATATGGTTTTTTTTCTTATCTTTGAGAACTCTGGAATCGGAACTCGGTGAAACACCAGTTGCTTTGACTACTCTTTCTTTCACTCTCTTAAGGCTTTTGTGGAACTCGGATGAACATATATTTTCTTCCTTCATCTCTGCTTCTTGCTTCATGAAGTCGAGGACATTTGCAATTATTTCCCTGCTTTGACTATGTAACACCTTACCACTTAACTTTGAAAACTGATGCAGTAATTTGTATCACAAATTACTTAAATGTAAATAATGATTGTAATATGAATATGCATTTTTATGTGACATTGATTTGAGATGTTTATTGATTGTAATTATTGTTGGGAAGTAAGTTTATACTGCCTTACTGAAACTGACAATAATAGCGTGCAATAATGCAGCAAGGGGGTGAGCTGTTTATCATTATTGGAAACGAGGAAGTTACGTAATATTGGCGCGTTTTTCTTTTAGAATCTTCTGGAACATTTCCCTAGAGCATATGTATTCATAATTTTCATTGGATATAAAAATAGACGCTAATGTTTGCGCGTTTTATTAGCCAATTGCAGTTCAGTTATAATCTTTAGGCATATCGGTGTGTAGGAGTATAAATAGAGGCTAGGTTAGAGGTAAAGTCATTCGGTCCGTCAGTTCATCAAAATTCTTTGTACACTACACGTCGCATTCCCGTCAGTTCATCGAAAGTATTTGTACGGCACACTTCGGATATCAATTTGCAGGTTACGCGTAACAGAGTTATGAAAAATCTCAAGTGTTATAAAGTTAATTATACAAAAAGTTGAAGTACGCGAATTAAGAATTATCAGTAATGAAGTTATTATAACAGTTTCAGTTTGGCGAGTGTTAAGATCAATGTGTAAATGTGTTAGTTAACGTGTTCGACAATAAAAGTGTAAAACAAATTTCTTCATCAGTGTTATCTTTGGATAAAAGATTCTTTTCCGTTTACACAACCTGTATAAAGAGAAGTGCTCGACCCAAAAAAGATAATAGCTAGCCGGAGGACAGAGAACCAAAAATTTAAATAAAATAAAAGTAGCATGCTTTCAAACAAAAACTAATACTGCCGCAAATTGCTAACACCAGATGGAGCTAACAAACCTAACAAATGAATCACGTCACAAGATGGCTTCAACACGTTGAGTAAACACACATACACAAACAACAATAATAATGTTACCACAAAACATAGGAGCCATGGTTATAAATATCACAAATATAAAATAAGCACTATTTACGTACTGATCTCTCTGAAATTACAAGATGCGGTCACTTTCTATGCAGACTGTATGTGTTACGCACTGTGAGTAAGCAAAGGTATTATATCGCTTTCGTTGATTAAGCTAAACATAAACCATTCCTAGGCTCGGGAGCTGGGGTGGCAATCAAGGTCACGATTCCAGAAGTTTTGCGCGAGTAATAATTGAAACGTGACTTCAGGAAACAACAAAATGAAATGTAAAAAACACACACACACACACACACACACACACACACACACACACGTGTATACGTTCTCTTTCAGCTAATGAGTGTTGCTACACAATGAGACACAATGCTACGCATGTTTATTTATTTAACAACATGCTCTATTACATTTACAGCAATACTACATGTACTAGAAATAATTTTTATATCATTTTGACAATAATTGTGCATTAGTTGTTGAATATAAACTATACTAACACACTTGTTACGCTTTCTGTGTGTTTTATATGCTACTATTTTTCTTATATATACTATTTATGTTAAATTTTTCGAAGTCATGCTTTTTATAAATTTCATGAACAGTTTACGTATACTGTACTGAACAACATGGTATTACCAGTAGGCTCCAAATTACACACACCTAGTAACAGAAACTAGTACGTTTTGTTTACATCTGACACGGCACAAACACGAGACTAGTATGACGGACAGGGTTGCCAGCCTTAAATTGTGGAAATATCGTACCAACACTTCAAAACTATGAATTTTTACTAGAATTATCGTACATTTAAAAAAAAATGTTACGAGTACTATTCAAGGGTATTATGACATACAACCTTTACAGATAGTACTGCGTCGATATTTGATGTTCCTCAATTAAACTCACGCGCATTTTGACAACAAAACCCTACCTACTAAGTGTAAAGTAATCTTTGAAACTAAGTCTAAAACACTACAGTAAAACTGAGAGGCTAAACGCACTACCCCAATGATTTGTATCAACCACTCCACAGTATGCAATTGACTTTGCCTTATAAGAAGCAGTTAACATAACAAATATGCATCACAAATGAGCGCATACTTAATTATAGAAACAACATAATAATGCTGTTTAAGATATTGTACAGTGTAATTCGCTATAAGTAACAATAGAATTGTTTTAAAGTCCTCACATTAATAGCTTTAAAAATATGGTATATTTTTCCAGTATCGTACTAGTCGGCCACATTAGTGCGTTTGGAGGTTGCAACTGTACTGTTTTTCAACGCGAAATGTCGTTAAGGAGCTATTCGCAATGAAAATTAAGCATTAACATAACGACGTAAAGCCTAACGTGATATGTTGTCAATCACAAGACAAACGCAAACATAAACAGCAGCCAATCACAAGAGAGCGTGAAACATCTGAGCTAATATGGCGGTTTCCGACAGAACAGGTTATGTACATGTATCAAGCTGAACAAGAGTTAGCTAGCCGGTTAAATTCACAAAAAGCATCATCTACCATCACAATTTGTTTTGTTGCGAGTTTTATAAATATTCCAGTGATTCCTAGCCCGTAGTCTTACACAGAAAGACAGCAACTCATGGCAACGAAAAATATTATGTGAAATGGCAGAAAATCACGTGATTTGCTAGTTATGTTTGACGTAAGAAAGCTTGGACTTCGCAAACTTCTAAGTTTACGTCTAATCCAATGTTTATTTTTATGTCTACGTGATACATTGTGAACGGTTCCATTACAATACATATAATCTAAGTTTACGTTATGCTGACACTTAATTGTCACTGGGGTATCAGGCTTACGATCCGAGGGCAAGGGGCAGTGGGAATTTACAATCAAACAATGAAAACGGTATTACATTTGCACGTCTCAGCCTCACTAGTAAATGTAACTCAGAACTGTGGATGTTTTCTTAACGTGACTGCACTTCCGATGACCCGCCCACTTGTTCCGTAACTGAGTTCCTCTTCCAACCGAACGCACGCATATCGTGGCCGACTAGTAAGTCCTAGTAGGCCACTGAGTAAGGTGGCGCCGCGGTAACGTGTGCCACTCGCATTAGGAGCGATACCCGTCGACCGCCCCTATGATCCATGGGTTTTTCGTGATCTCCCCGGGTCGGCAGGCGAATGGTGGGGTAGTACTTCATTCTACCATTTCCTGTACCCACCATCTCTCTATCATCTGTTTCAGGTTGTAGGACCAGGCAATGGTGTTCGGCACGTTGCGGCTGGGCGGTTTGTAGAGGTTTCTCCCCTGGCGTCGTTGCGGGACTGCTCAGTTAGGACCCACCTCGAGGAGCCCCACTAGGGCATGATCGCCGGGGGTTAAGAGGCTTGGGGTGAGCCTGGGCGGTGTCGAATGCAATCGAACTGGAAAAGTCAGGGACCCCCCTCCAGGCTTGCGCCTATCGTCATCCGGATTCTAGTGGCCCTTCGGGTCTCTCCCTTCATCCCTCCCTCCCTAAGGTCGCGGTGTCTGCACCTCCGTTCGTCCGTATCTTTACCTTCATCGGCGTTAAAATTATCGCATGTCCCCATAATTATCCTACAGGTTGGCAACCCTGATGATGGATCCAATGTTGACGCAAGTAGCGCTGTGAAAAAATAGGCCCGTATAAACAGCAAGTTACTAATGAAACAGCAAAATATTAACGTGGTAAATTGATTAAAGAAATAATGAATCGCCCTAACTCCTTTAAACCTTAATTTCATTCCATAGGTATGTAATTATTTTCAAATAATTAGACTAACGGTAAGATTTGGTGCCCTAATCATACAAATTTTGTTGCCATGTTAGATGTGAAGATAGTATTGGCGGCATCAGACAATAAAAAGCAGGGAAAAAACGTGAGAAATTATTTCTATCGCATACAAATGAGTTCCCACAGGTTTTCTTCTCATGCCACAGGAAGTTCGTGACGTAACACTTGCTGGATATTGTCGGAGCATTCGACTTATGTAACTTGGGCTAAGGAAGCACAGTGTCCAAAAATCACTGTTACACAAGAACAGGTGCGTAAAACCGTTCAATGTTAGAGATCACCCTGCCGTAATCCACTTTGGTCAATCTACTACATACTTGTAGTTATATAAAATGTGTATTGTGCAGTCGGTTGTTGCAGCCCCACGTATGTTAGCCAAACTTGAAGTTGTTTATTGTTGCTGTTTGCACCACGTATTGCGGGAGATATGTTGCTTGGGGTGTTCGCCCCACGTACGATACAAACTTTCCGGTGGCCTTCGCCCCACGTTCACTTTTCCAGTGATCTTCGC
Source organism: Deroplatys truncata (assembly GCA_030765065.1). Classification (NCBI taxonomy): domain Eukaryota; kingdom Metazoa; phylum Arthropoda; class Insecta; order Mantodea; family Mantidae; genus Deroplatys; species Deroplatys truncata. Next base: position 194,311,328 of record CM060987.1, read on the forward strand.
CCCACGTTTAAAAATCAACTTTGAATTTTAATGTTTATTTAAATATTATATATGTATGCTTCGGCTGCGTCAGTAGTAATTTTCAGAACACGTATCTCTTAGCAGGGCTGGTATGGCTAAAGAACAAGGCTTACACAAATTATAATTATATTGTACTTTGTTTTATTAATCCTTCACACGATTAAATAACACTTCACTGATGTATCCTAGTACAGAGCTGTGAGATTGTTAATTGTACTTGTTAACACGTAAACTTTATATTAATCTCACCGCAATAAATTTTCATGTCTCACACTGAACACGTATCAAATCTAACCGACTGCTCGGGTACGCAATCTTGTAGCGTCTCCGGCCTGAATTTACACATTTCAAGTCTCTGATTGGCTAATCCTACTCCAATAGAATACTCTTATTTAACTCAAGCTTTTTCTAGTTTTTTATTGGCTAGTTATAAACTGTTTTAAATATTACATTATTTTTCCAAGAATTATTAGTAGCCTTTATTAAACTTTCTAATTTATTGTTGTCTCAAGGTACCTCATTGTTAGCAACTTTCGGCTTGTACCTTATAATTCTGTTTGCTACGGAAGGTAGCTTGCTTCTATTCTCACAGCTCCTACATTGTTAAAACTACGTAATACATCCACATAACATTATTATATATGTACATAATATAAACATAATACAATGACTGTTACTTACATTTTATATATTATATTATACACATATTGCTTTAAGGCGGGCTGTTATTATATTTTATATTATATAATTAGACTGATCTCGTTTAAGTGTTAAAAATACTGTCTCAATTGTTCATAGAAATTGTGACAACTGCATAATCAATAAGGGGTTGCTCGAAACCATTAAACCAAAAGTCGTCTTTACTTCAGTTTCTTAACGTTTGAAATATCGTTTACAAAAGGCGGATAAATACGAAGTTATAACTGAGTGAGGCACCAATTTAACAACCCTTTACATAGAATAATAGCTACAACGATTTTGATTGCAGTATTATACGCCTGAGATACTGACATGGCAACAAAATTAATTAAATCAGAGTTTTTTGTGAACAGCCTTCTTCATTATCATCAACTTGGATATAACTTGGAATCCATTACGATGCATAAAACCTTAATCACAGGGAGGAAAAAAAGAACTCATTTAAATGTGTCAAATTACTTTTTCTGTAGTATTTCCTTAATGTTTGAAGTAGATATGGCTTACGTAATATATTTTTACGTAAGTTTTGTTGTTGAGCTCCACACGTGGTGGATAATGTTTCTCACGTAATGTTGCTTACCTCACGCGTGGAACCATCTTGTGTGACGTCATTCGTCGGTCGCCTGCTAACTCCATCTGGCGTAGCAATCTATATGAATTAGTTTTAAGGTTATGTATATTGTCTTCCGGCCAGCTATTTAGGTAGGCATTGAATTCTTGCAGGGTGTGAAGCGGAAAAGGAATCTTTTATCCAAAAATTACTAGTGAAGAAATGTTTTTTATACTGTTTTATTGTCGAACACGTGCACTAACACTTTCACAGATTTGTCTAGATAATCGCCATACTGAAACTGTTTGTAATAACTTCTCACTTTTAACTCACGTACTTCAATTTTTGTATATAAGTGACTTTGTAATATTTTAGATCTTTAATGATTTTCACTGCGCGTAACTTGAACTGAAGGACCGATTGGCAACCTGTAGTCACGTATTGTACTTTGATGAACTGAGCGGCCTGCGGGAGATGATGTGTAATGCCTCGTGAATCTTGCCGAACTGGAGAACGATGTGAATGCTTCGAGAATCTTGCTGAACTGGAGAACGATCGCTTTGAATCTACACTATTTATAGGCTTACCTCAAGATACACCTAAAGATTATAAACGAATTACCATTGGCCAACAAAACGCGCCAACATTAGCGTCTATTTTACTATCCAATGAAAACCACTAATACATATTACTTTTATAGAATGTTCTGGAAGCTTTTACCGAAAAGGCGCGAAACATTACGTAACTTCCTGGTTCCCGGTAACGATAAACAACTCAAACCCTTTCCTCAGTATTGTGTTATTGTTAACAGTTTCAGTAGAGCCGAAAATTATTATTTACCATTAATAATTACAATTATTAAACCTCTGAAATCAATGTTACATAAAAATACATATTCATATTATTATCGTTAACCACATCTGAGTAATTTGTGATACAAATTACCGTCACATGTTGAAGTGCGTCGTCTGATGGAACATTTTGAAAATTTGTTTTATTCTTTTTAATTTCTCTAACACCTACCCAGGGTAGGCACAGGAAGTATTGAATTACACCCAAAAATTCGATATCGAGATTTCACCGGAAGTAAATCCTTCGAGATGCCAAGAAAAAAAAATATGTGTTACACTCACATGACTTTCTCTACTCTTGTACAAACTATTTTTACAAACGCTTATTCTCCATATGCGTCATGTTAATCGAGGTTTTAAGCGATAGTCAAATCGTTTAAGAGCTGGTTGCTATGTGGAGTATTCCATTCTCTTTGCATGTCCAGCACGTAAAAAAAATGAATAACGAATTCCCATTTGAGGAAAAGTATAAGTATTGGAAAATTTAAGGGAATAACAAGCAATATCTCGAAAATGGTTCACTCAACAAAAAAAATGTATATGACATAAATTGTGTATTTTAAAGCGATCTGCATTTTTTGTGTAGTAAAATGTTGTCTATCTCTTATGGTTTACCAGTTATGCAAAAGTCGTTCACAATGAAGAACACTTTTGGAGACATCCCAGAAAATTCGAGATATACATTTCATTTGTCATGAAAGTATCTTAAACATATGATATTTTAATCAAAATCGTTAGAGCCATTTTTCAGAAAATTAAAATTTTCGAAAAATGTTCCATGTAAAGGGTAATCTGGGGTGCGGGGATTTTCTTGAAAACCTTCGTGTCGCATCTCTGGAAGATACCGAACCTAAATACCAAGTTTGGTGTTTATCCGACTATTCGTTTCTGAGTTATGCTGTTCACAGACACACACACGGACATGTTTCCAAAAATGCTTTTTTTGGATTCAGGGGGTCTCAAAACATGTATTTCCGGTGAAATCTCGGTACTGAATTTTTGGGTGGAATACAATACCTCCCCTACTTACTATACGTAGTAGAGAAAGTAAAATCATTTTAGCGCGCGCGCGTGTGTAAGAGACAGAGAGCACAACTCAAAACGAAAAGTCCAATGAATACCAAACTCACTATTCCAGTTCAGCATTATCGAGAACAATCCCGCAACCCAAACTGCCCTTGTGTTCGTTTATTTGATTTTCTGAAAAACAGCTACACGATTAAAATACCTTAGGTTTAAGATATTTGTAGGACTAATAAAATATATATCTTGAATTCTCTGCAAATAACCTGTGAAGCTATCTTCAGTCTCAGAGCATTTTGTTTAACAAGGTAAACCGTAAGAGAGGCACAAAAAATGCACGATCTCGTTAAAGCGCACAATTTATGTCAAGTAAACGTTTCTGTGGCATCAAGGTTTACCGCAATATCGGTGTTTTTGTTATTTCAAAATACTTTACACTTTTTTTTTTCAAGTGCTAAAACGCCATTCGATTTTTTTACTCCCCGAGATCCTGAAAAGATCATGGAATTTCCAAACCAGTATACAGCCCAGTAGGTATTAGCATAGTGCACTTATAAAATAAATGTGCAAAGAAAGCATTTCTAGAAACGTGGTTAGTGAATGTAATAGATCAGATATAATTTGTTCTTATTTCGCATGAGCTCCTTGCTAACTGAAACCTATTTGTGATATTAAAAAGATGAATGCTGTTTCCGCATGTTGCATGTAACTAAATGGATAGCTTAGTTTGACAGTATTCCTGGCAATCTTCATAGTTAATAACGTAACAATGCTATAATATTTTAATGTGTAATGTCCTCCGTGGTTTAGTGGTTACCATGCTAGCATCTAGTTCCCAAGGTCGCGGGTTCAAACCCGGCGGAGGGCGATGGATTTTTTCGGGAGTAAAGCCCTTAGCATGGCTTCCTTCAGAAGGGAAGTAAAGCTGCTGGTCCCGTGTCGTAGATTTACAGCACGTAAAAGAACCTCAAGCCTGATAAAGAGGCCTCTGAGCAAAATTACCGGCCTTTCACGCCCAATATAGAATGGGACTCTAATGACCACAACAGTTAAAGAGCGTTCATAAAAAAACTCCTCACGTGTGTAGCCGAGATCGTTAAGGCACAGGCTCGTGAACGGGAGGCCTGCGGTTCGCTTCAGGAATGTCCTTCCTGGCTGGTTTCTTGTTCCCAAGGTTTCCTCAGTCCTCATAAAAGCCGGGGAGGTAACCTACACTTAGGCTTGGAACATTTCCTTCCCAAATTTCCTTTCCCAATTATGTTTTCACTTCATGTACACTGGCTTCCATTTATGCCATCCCCGCAGCTTTGAAGGTGTTGTACTGACCTTCACAGGTGAGTATGCACAGCAAGCAGGAGGGTGTATGGTTTACCTTTTCGCCCATGCAGTGGCGTCCTGTTTTACGTGCACAGTTCTAGATTCTTCACATATGAATGTATAACTTTGAGCAATTGCTTTACTAAGATTCACTTATAACATCAATGTTAAAATAATATACTTAGAACTAAATAAAACCATGTTTTGCACAATATCTCAACGAAAAAAATTTTTAATGTCAACATGTCAAACTGAAATATATTCTACATTTTACTCTAAAAAAGAACACATTTACTAGACATTATTGGAATCATCTGTCCAGTTTAAACATACAACACTGTTTGCACAATTTATCCATCAAAGAGTATTTTATTATTTATATATAGTTAACATAATGTAAAACAAGTAAATTATGCCTTTTCCTCTCAAGGAGGACACATTTACTAAACATTACTTTAATAGTCTGTCCAATCTCCATTCTTCTCCAATACCTGATTTAGTCGCCTGAAACTGTGCAAAACAGAGTTTTATTTAGTCATATATATGGTTATTAAATGTAAGTGATGAGTAAACTATTGCTCAAAGTTGTATATTCGTATGAGAATAATCTAGAATTGTGCCTAAAACAGGATATCACTGCATGCACGGAAACGTAAACGTAGTCCTCCTCCTTACTATACATACTCCACCTGTGAAGGCCAGTATCATGCCTCCAAAGCTACAGGGACGACATAAATGCAAGCCAGTGTACCATCAACAGTATCCACCACCTCTGGTACTGTGTGTAGTAAGCGTTAAACAATATTAAAGCATATAATGTATTGCACTCAGGAATTTCTCTACTCCTCTTCTACAAACTATTCTTACAAAAGCTTATTCTTCTATCTACTTCTTGTTAATTCAGATATACCTTCATTACACATTTCGTTGTAGGTATAAGAAGAATACAGTATGCTAAAGCGAGTCAAATCATTTCAATTCCAGTCGCTACTCAATTCTTTTGTATGAACACAGAAAAGAAAGGAAGAGATAAAAAAGAAAGAAAGAATAGCGATTTGGGGTTGAGAAATGCATGAAGTATCTGAAAACTCAACCAAGAACGAACAATAGCCCTGAAATGGTAAACGTTATACCAAGAAAGAAAAGCGGGGTAGAAAGACAAAAATTGTGTGCTTTAACGACGTTGACAAGTTTTGTATAGTACGATTCTGTCTATCTCTTACTGTTTACTAGTTATGCTGAAGTCAATTCAGAAGTTATCCCCAGAAAATTCAAGATACACATTTTATTTCTTATGCAGATGTCTTCAAGTTTGGTTTACAGAAGGCTTTTTTTTTAATTCAGGGGGCCGTAAAACGTGTATTTCCGGTGAAATCTCGATAGAGACTTTGTGGTTGAAATACGATATTTGCTCTACTTACTGTAAGTACGTAGAAGGGAAAGAAAAAAAATCTGATGTGTTACACTCACATGACTTTCTCTACTCTTGTACAAACTATTTTTACAAACGCTTGTTCTCCATATGCTTCATGTTAATCGAGATATCGAGATGTTAATCTTATTGCTAATTTTCTCGTAGATGCAAGGGGAATTGGTAGGCTTTAAGCGATAGTCAAATATTTTAAGAGCTGGTTGCTATGTGCAGTATTCCATTCTCTTTGCATTACCAGGACAAAAAAAAATTAATAACGAATTTGAGAAAAAGTATAAGTATTGGAAAATTTAAGGGAATAACAAGCAATATCTCGAAAATGGTTCACTCAACAAAAATGTATATAACATAAATTGTGTATTTTAAAGCGATCTACATTTTTTCTGTAGTAAAATTTTGTCTATCTCTTATGGTTTACCAGTTATGCCAAAGTCGTTCACAATGAAGAACACTTTTGGAGACATTCCCAGAAAATTCGGGATATATATTTCATTTGTAATGAAATATCTTAAACATATGATATTTTAATCAAAATCGTTAGAGCCATTTTGAGAAAATTAAAATTTTCGAAAAAATGTTCCATGTAAAGGGTAATCTGGGGGGGGGATTTTCTTGAAAACCTTCGTGTCGCATCTCTGGAAGATACTGAACCTAAATACCAAGTTTGGTGTTTATCCGACTGTTCGTTTCTGAGTTATGCTGTTCACAGACACACACACACGGACATGTTTCCAAAAATGCTTTTTTTGGATTCAGGAGGTCTCAAAACATGTATTTCCGGTGAAATCTCGGTATCGAATTTTTGGGTGGAATGCAATACTTCCCCTACTTACTATACGTAGTAGAGGAAGTAATAATGGGCAGAGAAAATCATGCGAGTATTTCACATCATCACATGTTAATGATAAAGCCCGTTTTATTTGTCTGGCTACTGGGTTTACATAACAGAGACAAGTATAAGATTACGGTGAAAACAATCGATATTTCGATTACTGGCCTCTGTCATGGGGACTGCTGTGGTCGCCAATTCGAAAGTGCTGGATACTATCACGATCGTATGCCCTTCTCTTTTTGTTTTATCCCACCTCGAAGCAGCGATCCGGAAAGTCGTGGATTCTTTGGATACTCTTGCGTGTGTAATATCAAGAAAATGCATCGCTCCAAACAGTGCCATCGGGCTTGTTTCCACTAACTTTGCATCTTCCAGGAATATCTCTGTACGCATAGCGTTGTATCTTTCATTCTTTGACACTACCTGGCTTACCTTACCTTGCATGTTTAGCTATTTAAACTCGAATGACGAATTAATTTCATTTACCTCCCCGCATTCTTTATAAAATTATTGTACAACGATCTACAAGATTTTTTTTTTTTTTTTTTACTTTCTCTACTACGTATAGTAAGTAGGGGAAGTATTGCATTCCACCCAAAAATTCGATACCGAGATTTCACCGGAAATACATGTTTTGAGACTCCCTGAATAAAAAAAATCTGATGTGTTACACTCACATGACTTTCTCTACTCTTGTACAATCTATTTTTACAAACGCCTATTCTCCATATGCTTCATGTTAATCGAGATATCGAGATGTCAATCTTATTGGTAATTTTCTTGTAGATGCAAGGGGAATATCGTAGGTTTTAAGCGATAGTCAAATATTTTAACGCTGGTTGCTATGTGGCGCATTCCATTCTCTTTGCATGTCCAGGACAAAAAAAAATGAATAACGAATTTGAGAAAAAGTATAAGTATTGGAAAATTTAAGGAAATAACAAGCAATATCTCGAAAACGGTTCACTCAACAAAAGAAATGTATATGACATAAGTTGTGTATTTTAACGCGATCTACATTTTTTGTGTAGTAAAATTTTGTCTATCTCTTATGGTTTACCAGTTATGCAAAAGTCGTTCACAATGAAGAATACTTTTGGAGACATTCCCAGAAAATTCGAGATATACATTTCATTTCTCATGACATTATCTTAAACATATGATATTTTCATCAAAATCGTTAGAGCCATTTTTGAGAAAATTAAAATTTTCGAAAAATGTTTCATGTAAAGGGTAGTCTGGGGTGGGGGGATTTTCTTGAAAATCTTCGTGTCGCATCTCTGGAAGATACTGAACGTAAATACCAAGCTTGGTGTTTATCCGACTGTTAGTTTTTGAGTTATGCTGTTCACAGACACACACACAGACACACACACACACACACGGACATGTTTCCAAAAATGCTTTTTTTGGATTCAGGAGGTCTCAAAACATGTATTTCCAGTGAAATCTCGGTATCGAATTTTTGGGTGGAATGCAATACTTCCCCTACTTACTATACGTAGTAGAGAAAGTAAAAATGAATAACGTATTTGAGAAAAAGTATAAGTATTGGACAATTTAAGGAAATAACAAGCAATATCTCGAAAACGGTTCACTCAACAAAAGAAATGTATATGACATAAGTTGTGTATTTTAACGCGATCTACATTTTTTGTGTAGTAAAATTTTGTCTATCTCTTACGGTTTACCAGTTATGCAAAAGTCGTTCACAATGAAGAATACTTTTGGAGACATTCCCAGAAAATTCGAGATATACATTTCATTTCTCATGACATTATCTTAAACATATGATATTTTCATCAAAATCGTTAGAGCCATTTTTGAGAAAATTAAAATTTTCGAAAAATGTCACATGTAAAGGGTAGTCTGGGGTGGGGGGATTTTCTTGAAAATCTTCGTGTCGCATCTCTGGAAGATACTGAACGTAAATACCAAGTTTGGTGTTTATCCGACTGTTAGTTTTTGAGTTATGCTGTTCACAGACACACACACACACACACACACACACACACACACACACGGACATGTTTCCAAAAATGCTTTTTTTGGATTCAGGAGATCTCAAAACATATATTTCCGGTGAAATCTCGGTATCGAATTTTTGGGTGGAATGCAATACTTCCCCTACTTACTATACGTAGTAGAGAAAGTAAAAAAGCATTTTTGGAAACATCTCCGTGTGTGTGTCTGTGAACAGCATAACTCAGAAACGAACAGTCGGATAAACACCAAACTTGGTATTTAGGTTTAGTATCTTCCAGAGATGCGACACGAAGGTTTTCAAGAAAATCCCCCCAACCCAAACTACACTTTACATGGAACATTTTTCGAAAATTTTAATTTTCTCAAAAATGGCTCTAACGATTTTGATTAAAATATCATATGTTTAAGATATTTTCATGACAAATGAAATGTATATCTCGAATTTTCTGGGAATGTCTCCAAAAGTATTCGTCATTGTGAACGACTTTTGCATAACTGGTAAACCATAAGAGAGAGACAAAATTTTACTACACAAAAAATGTAGATCGCGTTAAAATACACAATTTGTGTCATTTATATTTGTTTTTGTTGAGTGAACCATTTTCGAGATATCGCTTGTTATTCCTTTAGATTTTCCAATACTTATATTTTTTCTCAAATACGTTATTCATTTTTTTTTTTGTTTCCTGGACATGCAAAGAGAATGGAATGCGCCACATAGCAACCAGCTCTTAAAATATTTGACTATCGCTTAAAACCTACCATATACCCCTTGCATCTACAAGAAAATTAGCAATAAGATTGACATCTCGATATCTCGATTAACATGAAGCATATGGAGAATAAGCGTTTGTAAAATAGTTTGTACAAGAGTAGAGAAAGTCATGTGAGTGTAACACATCAGATTTTTTTTTAGACAGCATGCCTAAGAGTAGAACTTTTAACATAATGCGCTTTACATTACCGCACTCTTGCGTTAAAAAAATTTATACCACCGCATTGTGACCAACTTTGGTTTCAAGTCCAATCACATAGCAATTGCCCTTTGCATTTGACATGTTTAATAACTCAAACTGGTTTGATTAGGTTTTACTTTCCATTATGCCCTCTTACATGATGAATTTCTCATGGCGGTCGCATTATCTATTCACCATACAAATCGTCATATTTCAATTTATCGCAATTCGTTGAGCAGTTAACCTATGCCTTGTATTGCCAGCCTTAAGCTTTGATCTAAAACGTTATTCTTTTATCTGGTATTAACCTACATAAAGATTAAGTGGCGGCAATTACGAATTCAGAAGAAACTGAAATGGAAGAGGCAGGTGAAGTTAAAAAAGCAGCAGAAAGAATAACACGAACTACCTACCCAAAAAATCCAGAAAGCAATATGACAGCATTTAATCGCCTCATTGCCTGGTGTAAGGCAAACCATGTTGAAAATAATTTTACCCACAATGACAAAACATCAAAACTTCTCACATCTCGCTGCACACGAGAGTTGAACTTGTTTTTAACTCATTTCTCTTGTTTCAAAAATCTCGCTATACACGTGAGTTGATCTCGTTCTGGACGTGATTTCTTTTAGTTTCAGGAATCAATATATAATTATTTTATTGATAGTTTACAAACTCGAGCGCTGGCTAAAATATAGTATAGGTCACACGCGTTAAAAGTAGCGTTTTATTTTGCTCTTACTTGCAAAATAAAACGCTACTTTTAACACTTGTATCATAATCTAGTATTATGCCGAATATTTCCCTTTATAATTACAAGTTCATACAGGCCCGGCTATTCCTGATAACGTATAAAAAATCCCCTGATATCCCACAAAAGGCTGTGGAATATCGGCGGAACGACCTCGCCACGACTTTCGACGATTAGCTTTTGTTTCCTGGAAATAATGAATAAATAGATTGAAACGTGAAGTTTTCTAGGTTTTTCAGGAAGTATATACAAAGTTGTATATTCGACTGGCTATCGGTTTATCTGCTTCCCTCATTTTCACTTCTTGAAGGGAGATCTAAAATGGCGACTGCAGCAACAATGTTTGTAAATTTCTCTTGTTACCAGCAAACCATTCCTGAATCATATAAATGTAAATGACTAAGTAGGCTTTGACCGAGTGGAATAAATTGTACTTATTTGTTAAATATGTAATATTTATTGAGTGCCAAGATAATTACAATTGTATTGGGAGTGAATGCTTCTGACCCTGGCCATTTTATACCCATCTCCCCTCCTTTGGTTGTAATAGTAATAATAATATATTAATTTATGAGCATTAAGTGAGCCTTCTCTATTTGGCCCTGGCCATTAAGATGGGCAGTCATGTAAATTACAGTTACATGTTAATACAATTAGTAATTTTTATATTTATTTATATTTACATTATTTTTCCTCTTTTAACCGTCCATATCCATTTATTTATTTTTAACTTTCTCCAAGTATTTACCCATATTTTTACAGTTTTGTCTAAAATTGTATTATCTCTTTATTCCTGTTCATTCCATACTATGAATTTTCTTTTCTCCTAATCTGTTTCTTTGCATTCAAATATAATATGTGGTATATCTTCTCTTCCCCCGCCCTTTTGTTCTACATTAGATTTAAGTTCATATTTTTTGTACATTGATTTTATACCCTTCCATACTTTACTCGCATTATTTTCTCTAATAATGTTAGTTGATTTCTGTGCTTATCACTTTCCCATATTCTTACGTTGAAATCACCCATTATTATAGTTTCTATCCTCGAAGAATATTTATCTTTTAACATTTCTATGTCTTTCTCTAAAAGATGGTACAGCCCAGGATTTTGAAATTGTGAAGCAGCCAGTTTGGCTGAGATATTTGTTAAATATACAAAACGTACATAAAATATAGCAGTAAACACGATAAAAAAATCTTCAGTAACTCAGTTCTTTCGGTCGTGTATTAAATTGACTCCACTCGTTACCAAGCTTTACTTTCGTAACTATCCTAAATAATAATTTTGTATAAGTTTTATAATTTTGTTTTAATAAAAAGAAAACAGCACATGAAACTCATTTATAATGTTATACAATTATTACATTATAAACTTATTTCATAACACACTAACAAGACTAGCATGAATCATAAATAATAACGCTGTTCACTGATTCAACAGATTTAATAGGCCTAATTGTACTTTTATTTTCTCCCAATTTTCCGCAAATTACGAACAGCGTAAAATATTGCATACAATTCGTAGAAAACTTATTTCCTCGTGTGTCTTATGACTCCCAAAAGAGCGAGATGGCTCGGGGGTAAAGTGCGAGTTCACCCCCGGGTTCGATCCCCTGGACCGGGGATATTTTTTTCTGGGTTTTCCTGATTGTCAAGGCGAATGCTGGGGTGATTTCTCTTCTACAACCAACTTCCTTTCCCTCATTTCCTATCATTTCGCTTCCCCTTTCATGTTTCAGGTAGGCTTAGGAGCTGCGCAGTGCCGGTCTGTGTCGGACAGAAGGCGCATATGCTTGCTCGTTGGAAAGTTCTTCTCGGCCCTGCTAGATGGCAGCCTTCTCTGAATCGCCTCAGGTGGGTCGAATTCTCCTCGGTTACGCCCGAGGGAAGCCTTATCCGAGTAGCCCGGCGGTGTGATCGGTCTATCAAACGTGGAATAATTAGGGACCTCTGCGCGTCTATCGGCCGACCTGCCTGAGGCATATAGTCTCCTGTGGTTCCTCACCCACTCGTTTCTCCTAGGGGTGGTAAGTACGAAAGATCGGCGTTGGCTCGAGATGCAAGGTGTCCCTGCTCATTTCACTGCATAGATGACTCTTCAGTCATGATCTAATTTGATCTACTCGGTAATAAAGCTGGTTATATAAACAATATTAACGACTACACATGTCTAATGAAGGCATGTTAACCTTTAGTTTAGAGTTTGTACACCTGACGTGTTGCACACTTACGCTCGATTCTTGACGTAGATGTTCCTTACGTTGCAGACCTACCATTCCTAGAACCGATGCAGTGGGCCGTCTGACGGGTCGGAAGATCGATTCCTTGAAAGGGCGGGAGTGGTTTGGGAATTCCCCCGGGACAAGTCTGGTTTGCAGAGGTACTATTCCTGGGGGCGGCAAACTTGGCAAGTAAGAGTATTTTGTAACATTATTAGAAAACAGTTACAGCACTTGGAACGAGTTCAACCTGCGCTTTTAGCAATACAGGGAAAGTAAAATGTTTAATTCATTTAGCTATTTCACCTGTCGCCTTCCTCATCAAAATGTATGAAGACGAGAAACTACATTACCAAATCGCTTACATGGAGATTTGGTTCAAATTTTTTTAAAAAAAATCTGGCGTGTTACATTTACATGACTTTTCCATCCACTATTGTTTATTTTTATACGGCTTCTACAAACTAGTTTTATGAACACTTATTTGTTTATCTGCTTCGTGTTAATCGAGATAAACATTTGCACAAATGCATTTCGTTAAAGGGATAGAGTAAACGCTATATGCTGGCCTCAAATTCCACGTTGTTTCATTGATATCGCGAGACATGAATGAATAGCGACAGCACTTTAAAAAAATGACAACATATTGAAAAAGTCGAACCAATAATAACGGATATCTTGGAAATGGCTTATGACATAAAAAACTTATTTGAAATAAATTATATTTTTACATGCTTTTTTCTGTAGTAAGTTTTGTTTATCAAGTCATTCGGAATGAAGAGTCCTTCAAAGGCTACTCGTAAAACAGTCAAGATATGCATTTAATTTGTCGTGTGAATATCTTAAACACACGGTATTTTAATCAAGGTCGTTGCAACCATTTTTGAGAAAATAAACAGTAACTAAGTTTAATTTTCAATTTAAAGCGTAGTTTGGGAAATTTTCTTGAGAACCTTCTTGTCGCACACCTTGAAGATGCTGCAACTTGTACACCAAGTTGGGTATTTGCTCGACTTTTCCTGTGTTAGCGACGCTATTCGGGCAGGCGGGCGTGCGCGCACCTTTTTCTAATTTCTTTTATTTAATCAGAGGATCTCAAAACACGTATTTCCGATGAAATCTTGATATCGAATTTTTGGATGAACTGCAATGTTTACTCATAGAGAAAGTAAACACATTGACAAATTACAATCTGCGAGTATACGTGGGTTTTCTTTTGGCATTAATGCATATAGCTATTTAAATAAAATAAACGAGATCCGGCCTTTAGCTCGGTTTTTTTAAATTTATTTGATATTTTTACTCACGAAATTTCACAATAAGTATTCAAAATTTTCAGAGCAATGTATACACGAATTTTCTATCTCTTATCCTAACAGGAAGAATAAAGAAAAAGCAAAAAAAACTTTTACAAACAACTCGCAAAAAAAAATAGAGAAAGTAATGATTTTAACACGTCAGAATTTTCACTACTTTCTACTTTCTCTACTGCTTACCTATTGCAAGTATTCCATCCAAAAATTCGATATTGAGATTTCACTGAAAATACGCGTTTTGAGGTAAACGAAAACTCTGTTAAATACCGAACTTGATATTTAAGTTTAGCACCTTCCAAGGATGTGACACGAAGTTTTTCAAGACTAACTCCACACTACCCTTACTACTATCTCGGTACCAACTACCCTGTATATGGAAAAAAAGGTTCGTTATCCTTTATTTTCTCAAACATGGTTCAAACAATTTTAATTCAATAACCGTATTTTTAAGATATTTACATGATATAAAAGATTGACAAAATCTTACCACACACACACACACACACACACACACACACACACACACACACACACACAATGTATATCTCCATTAGCACACTTTTTACTTTCTCTACTACGTATAGTAACTAGGGGAAGTATTGTATTCCACCCAAAAATTCGATACAGAGATTTCACCGGAAATACATGTTTTGAGACCCCCAGAATAAAAAAATCTGATGTGTTACACTCACATGACTTTCTCTACTCTTGTACAAACTATTTTTACAAACGCTTATTCTCCATATGCTTCATGTTAATGGAGATATCGAGATGTCAATCTTATTGATAATTTTCTTGTAGATGCAAGGGGAATATGGTAGGTTTTAAGCGATAGTCAAATATTTTAACGCTGGTTGCTATGTGGCGCATTCCATTCTCTTTGCATGTCCAGGACATAAAAAAAATGAATAACGAATTTGAGAAAAAGTATAACTATTGGAAAATTTAAGGGAATAACAAGCAATATCTGCAAACGGTTCACTCAACAAAAGAAATGTATATGACATAAATTGTGTATTTTAACGCGATCTACATTTTTCGTGTAGTAAAATTTTGTCTATCTCTTATGGTTTACCAGTTATGAAAAAGTCGTTCATAATGAAGAATACTTTTGGAGACATTCCCAGAAAATTCGAGATATATATTTTATTTGTCATGACAATATCTTAAACATATGATATTTTAATCAAAATCGTTAGTAGAGCCGTTTTTGAGAAAATTAAAATTTTCGAAAAATGTTCCATGTAAAGGGTAGTCTGGGGTGGGGGGATTTTCTTGAAAACCTTCGTGTCGCATCTCTGAAAGACACTGAACCTAAATACTAAGTTTGGTGTTTATCCGACTCTTCGTTTTTGAGTTATGCTGTTCACAGACACAGACACACAGACAGACACACACACGGACATGTTTCCAAAAATGCTTTTTTTGGATTCAGTGAGTCTCAAAACATGTATTTCCGGTGAAATCTCGGTATCGAAATTTTGGGTGGAATACAATACTTCCCCTACTTACTATACGTAGTAGAGAAAGTAAAAAAGCATTTTTGGAAACATGTCCGTGTGTGTGTCTGTCAGTGAACAGCATAACTCAGAAACGAACAGTCGGATAAACACCAAACTTGGTATTTAGGTTCAGTATCTTCCAGAGATGCGACACGAAGGTTTTCAAGAAAATCCCCCCACACCAGATTACCCTTTACATGGAACATTTTTCGAAAACCTTAATTTTATCAAAAATGGCTCTAACGATTTTGATTAAAATATCATATGTTCAAGGTATTTTCATGACAAATAAAATGTATATCTCGAATTTTCTGGGAATGTCTCCAAAAGTGTTCTTCATTGTGAACGACTTTTGCATAACCGGTAAACCATAAGGGATAGACAAACTTTTACAACACAAAAAATGTAGATCGCGTTAAAATACACAATGTATGTCATATACTTTTTTTGTTGAGTGAACTATTTTCGAGATATTGCTTCTTATTCCCTTAAATTTTCCAATACTTATACTTTTCCTCAAATGGGAATTCGTTATTCATTTTTTTACGTGCTGGACATACAAAGAGAATGGAATGCTCCACATAGCAACCAGCTCTTAAAAGATTTGACTATCGCTTAAAGCCTACCATATTCCCCTTGCACCTACAAGAAAATTAGCAGTAAGATTAACATCTCGATTAACATGAAGCACATGGAGAATAAGTGTTTGTAAAAATAGTTTGCACAAGAGTAGAGAAAGTCATGTGAGTGTAACACATCAGATTTTTTTTCTTTTTTCTTTCTTTTTTTCCTTGGTTCATGAAAATAGAACGGAATTTCAAACCCACTCTTAAAATATTTGACTATCGCTTAAGTTTGCGTGTTCCCTTAATCTCCTTGTACCTACAAGGTGAACTGTAATAAAAGCATTTCTGCAAATGTTTACCTTGAGTAATATAAAGTAGATAGAAGAATAAGCTTTTGCAAGATTAGTTTGTTGAACCGGTACAGAAAGGCAAATGAATGTAGCACCAGATTTTAGTTTTCTTTGACTATGCATTATTTTAAACGTTTACTTCATTCTTACGATGTTTTATCAGCTCTAAAACGTTGTTTCCTGTTGTTAATACACTGTGATTTATTCACGGGTGGAGTTTACTTGAATATGATGAGCAGTAAGAACAATTTGTATATTTGCTTGACTTATTAAACACAAGTCTAATTTGAATGCTCAATATTTAAGAAAATACAAAAGAGCAAAATTGTGCAATAACGTATGCACATTTCGAGTAACTTCAATGAGGATAGGAGAGTGTTTGAATTTGCTCCGCTGTGACGTCATGTTCCAGTGGTACTAGTTATCGTGCCTAGGGTATTCTTATCACTAGTAGTAGACAGTGGCGGCTCTCAGCAAGTTTTAAAACATTGCTATGTACACTAAAACATTATTTGTTAGGTTTCGATCATCTGTGCCCTTCGTAAACAAACATGAACCCACGTTGGCCTGGGATCACTTCCCAGTGTACCCCACCCAACCAACAGCGACCGGTTTTGTCGACGTGGGAAGCTTGGGGGCACCTCTGGGCTGTCTGCCCGTCCACACTGGTATTGTAGACAGTACAGCGGTAGTCTTCCTAACAGGAAAAACGTTTAGTCTTGCACAAGGGAATCTCTGCGTGACTTCAATGATCTTTACTTTCTCATGTACATGGTAGGTAGAGAAGGTATTGCATCCCATCCAAAAATTCGATACCGAGATTTCACCAGAAATACATGTTTTGAGGCACCTTGAACCCAAAAAGGTCCTGTGTGTTTGTGAACAGCATAACTCAAAAACGAAAAGGATAATACCAAACTTGGTATTTAGGTCAGTACCTTCCCAAATCCGTCATGAAGATTTTCAAGAAAATCTCCACCCCAAACTACCCTTTACATGGAACATTTTTCGAAAATGTTGATTTTCTAAAAAAAATAGCTAATGATTTTGATTAAAATATCATATATTAAAGACATTTACATGAAAAATAAAATGCATATCTCGAATTTTCTCGGAATAGACTGTGAAGTGCATTTAGAAGGAATTGTGTACAATCTTGTAGAACTGGTAAACGTTAAGCGATAGACGAAAATGTATTGAACAAAAATGTAGATCTCTTTAAAACACAATTTATTTCAAGTAAGCTTTCTTTTTAGGGATCAGCTATTACCAAGATATCCGTTATTAATGGTCCGAATTGTTTAATCTTTAGCAATTCTTTTCAAGTCCTATCGATTTTCAACTACTTCTCGCGATGTCATGGAAAGAGTGTGGAATTTTAAGGTCAGCATATAGCTTCTAAGACATTTGATTATCGCCATTCCCTTTGCATCTAAAACAAAATGTGCAATGCAGCTATTCCCGGAAACGCTTATCACGATTAAAATGAAATAGGAAAATAAACTTCCGAAAGAATAATTTGTATATTCACTAATAAACGATTTGAGGGCAGAGAAACTCATCGGATTAAAACAAAAAATTAAACGCGTTGCGAATTAGTATACAGCAATTAGTGAAATTGTCATCGTTTCCATAGATGACAGCGGGAGAGTTGTGTCCCACATATTAGGTATGTGTTGCAAGGTGGTCCACATTTGAAGCATCATGGTATCCGCTCCGGATCCATGTCGTGGCGCATGTCATCTCATTGTTGGCATTTTCAAGAACGCGCGCGGGGTCCACTTCCGCGTCTTCTCCAGATTCTATGTTGTAATGAGGTGTTTCTGTCTCGGCCAGCAAGTAGATTTTCCTTGTGGGGGAGATGCACACAGCTTTTCAGATATGTTGTCTTAACTTCGTCCAGCCTTTTGATATTGTTCTCATTTCCAATATACAGAAAGAACAGAGGATGTTACTATTAACGTGTTCTGGCATTTTCAACATTTCTTTTCAAGTTTATCGCTTTTATAATTTTTGCAAATTGATTGCACGATATTTCAATTTTTTCGTGTGTGGTGTTTACAAAATTATTTTACACGCATTTAGTGCAACACTTTTTTGTTATTCTGAAATTGTGCTGAAAATGGATTTTGATCTAACAGAGGAAAAATGCAAAATGTCAGGGATTATTAACTTTTCACTTAACTTCATTAATGTAGAAATTTGTTTACATGTTAATTTAAATTATATGACGATGACAATGTCAGGTATTAAATAAACATTTTTTTGATACGCTACATTCGTATGAGTTTCTCCGGTCACTATCGTTTACTTTATTTATCTTCCACACACTATTCTTTATTTTTCTATATATTTATTCCAGATGAACCATTTGCAGAAGTTGTCTCATTACACATTTTGTTGAACAGACCAGAAGGATAAAGGAGACTGAAACGATAATGAAATGTTTAAAAAGCGGGTCGCTATATGCTGGCCTAGAAATTCTATACTCTTTGGATTACCACGAGAAACAACTGAATGCCTACTTAGATCGTCAAATGTATAAAGTATTAGAAAATTCAAACAATAACAACCAGTATCTAGGAAATGGCTAAAGCCACAAAAATTAGTTCATTTCACGTAAAGTGTACTTTAACGAGATCTATACTTCGCGTAGTACGTTTTATGGTACATACAACATCAATTCAGAATGTAGACAAGCTGTTCCCTGAAAATTCAAGATATCAGTTTGTCATCTTGGATTTTAATCAAAACGTTAGGACAATTTTTGAAGGAAAAAAACTTTGCGATAGTGGGATTTTCTTGAAACTCTTAGGCTGTTCACACACATAGAGACCCTTCTCTCTTTTGGGGAGAGAAGGCTTTAAGGATCCTCAAAACATGTGTTTCTGGTGAAATCTCGATAACGAATTCGTGGGATAAATATAACAGAGAAAGTAAAAATTCCCTTGAAGGAAGAGCTAATGAAGAGATTAGTGGTGTGTGGTGTTACATAGTGCGAAACTTGACGTTGTGTCTAAGTTAGGAACAAATGAAAGCATTTGAAATGTGTATGGACAAGGGCAGCGTGTACATACAAAGGTCATGAAGTTGTTTTACAGCGGACGAAGAAGAAGAATGGAATTGATCAGGAACACGAAAAGGAATTGGCTGGGATTTTCGATGAGAACAAATGCAACATGGGGAAATACTGAGGCAAAGCAAATATAATAGCTCGAATGAGACCAAGAGAAAATTTGAAAAAGAAGGAAGAATGGTTAAGGTAGTTTTTAAACACAGAATGATGCTCAAATGAGCCGGGTGTACCAAACTGAGAGTTACCCGACGAATGTCCTATGCCTATGGGGATGAGTGAAAACCCGAGGATTTGAAGTAGGCTCTCCAGGTTGGAAGGCAGACACGTTACCCACACACCATGCAGGTGGGCGAGGCTGAAGGACCTGTCCTTGGAAGAAAAACCATATTGTATCTTTGCAAAATCGTACAAAGGTACACTTTATTTTTAATGTGCGATATTAAAAAGCGAGGTACAGGGTCCGGAGAACCGAGCCAAAAAAGGACACGTGACACTAACCCACAAAAGTTGGCAACCCTGATTTGAGGAAACACGTTTTACAGCCGCAAGGTCAGGCAACATTTTGTTATGGTCCGTCAGCTAGCTGCATTTCACTTCCGTAGTCCCCTTCACATACGCAAGCACGTGTTCGTCGCGCTTCGTTTCGTCCTTATTTGTTTGCATAAGTTGACGAATTTCGTGCGTCAACTATGCGTAGCCAGGTTCGCACTTGTAGGCGAAAAATATAACCTCTTCAACTGTTCCATGCAAATAGAAGCATTCGAGTGTACAAGCAGCATGAGAGGGCATTTGGCCTGAACGCAGTTCAGTCACCCGCAATTCTCTGTAATTCCAGTTTTTATAAGCCAGTAAATACTAGTTATTATCAATGAATCATACACATGACCTTAGTTGTGAACGTTACTTCTCACTAACTTTCCTAATTTCTTTAAAGGGGCAAGTTCTAAGTAAAAATAGGTAACATTTTCCTGTATGAGTACACTCCCTCGCAAGAATTTTGTCTGATTAAATTACGCGCAATTATACTCTTAATACACCACGCTGGCAATGGTAAACGCTGCACGTCATGTGTCCTGCCAGATGGGTTGTATTGGGAAGAGGTGGGGCCGACTGGACCGCTTATCGCCGCAAGGTTGCCGCCCCCATAGTTTGACTGAGAAACATGCACAAAATATCAGTACGCATTTCGTTTGGGTAAGTTGTGCGGATAAGGCTTTGGACTGAGTTTTCCCTTACCCTTCTGAAACGAAAGTCAGATAACTCTGAGCCCAGTGTACCCCAGGCTCATTTCATCCATTCCATTCATTGTCTCCATAGATCCGAGTTGTTAAAAGGGGCGTTACACGCATATTAAAAGCGCACTAAATATTGTAGAACATATAGAAAAACGACTTTAACCTTCCTGGCTAAAAATAGTCGCAAGATGTTACCATTTTATCACTCCTTCGGCCAGCCGATAAAAAATGTCATCGTCTGTACCGGAACAGGAACAGGAAGACTGCATTCCAACAAAAATTCGATACAGAACTTTCACCGGAAATACGTGTTTTGAGGTCTCCTGAATCAAAGAAAATGCAATTCTAGAAAAAGTCCTTGCGCGCGTGTTTAAGAGTATAGCTCAAAAATGAAATGTCCTATGCTTAAACTTAGCCGTGAAAGCCAAGGAAGATGATGCATAGAGTTGTAGACCTAAATCCGCCACAACAGAAATCATCAATAAAGTACGAAACATGGATCGCCGAATTGCTAAGCTCTGGATATTATAGGGGAACCATGATTCATATTTTGAGGTAAGAGTTGGTCATTATCTGCAAGATGGGCTGCTGACTCCGGATCAACAGCAAATTTCTGAGCAAAATTTGGCTCGCTTTCAGAGATCCCACCGACTTTATGCACCGATTTGTAAAATTGGTGCAGTACTACACACCTGAAACAAAACAGCAGTCTAAGCAATGGAAACACCAAGATTTTCCACCACCAAAGCGGCCGGGAAGACCGCTGCGTCGAATTTCTGGGTTTTCATGGGTGCGCTGCTACCAGAGCACATTATGCTAACCTTCTGGATCAATTGATCCCATACATAGAAAAGCCCAGGGTTAGCAAAGAAGAAAGTCATCTTAAAAAGACAATGTTCGCCCTTACACATGTGTTGTTGCAATAGGCGCAGATTAACGAAATGGGGTATGGCTTGCTGCCACATACGCCTTATTTCCTGATTCAGCTGCACCATCCGTTTCCTAAAGTGAGAAAATTCCTCGGTGGAAAGAAATTTGCATTCGATGAAGAGCTTTAAGTCGTCAGTCGAGGCATATTGTATAGGCTTGGAGGAATCTGACTTCCGTGACGGGACAAAGTCGTCCTCCGTGGCCCAGGGGTACCAGGCTAGCCTCCAGTTCCCGAGGTCCAGGTTCAAACCTGGATGGATTTGATTTTTTTTTAAAAAAAATTCGGGCGTAAAAATCCTTAGCATGGCTTCCTTCGGAAGGAAAGTAAAGCCTGTGGTCCCATGTCGCAGATCTGTGGCATATAAAAGAACCTCAAGCCTGACAGAGGTCTCTGAGTAAAATGTACGGTCTTTTACGCCCAATATATAGGTAGAATGGGACGTTAAGGACCATAGCAGTTAAAGAGAGTCCATAAATTAAAGAACTCAATTAATTTATAGTGACGGGATGGAGGCCTTGAAGTATCGCTGGACCAAGGGAGTCTGTTGAAAAATTAGAAAATTTTCAAAAATCTGTGACATCATTTAGTGCTTCATTCCGAGAACTTTTCAAGTGGTCCTTGTAACACCTCAACTTTGAACTGGCGCAAAGAAGACTGGCCTAAAGGATGTCTGGTGAAACAAATAAAACAAAACAAACAAAAAGTGTCATCACATTTTTATTTTCTATAAGGAGATGTTAGGCATTAATGAAGGCTGGTAAAAGCAGCCATCCTACCAACACCGATGGAAACTGAAGTGTCTAAGTTGGCAGGTTTTCTTTGCTCGCTTACACCGAAGGCTGGTTCACAATAAGCCGAGAACGATATGCATATCAATGACCATAACGATAGCAAAGTGTAAAGTCGATATATATAGTCGTCATTCCTTTCCAGCCCCTTTCCATTATGGCTACCAACCAGCCCCAGGAAAAAGGGATGAAGTGAAGGAATCTCAGGAGTCTACATGCCGCAGAGACTCACGGAAGTCTTAACAGTTCCAGGCTCGAAGACCCGTCCCACATTTGGGGCTGCCTAGAGAGCGATGAATTACCCATCGACCAAGCAGCCCGCTAGTGTCCACGGAGAACACTCTTTCCTTTAAGCAAGCACCTATAGCATCTGTCCGGCACCGCCATACGCCATGAAACCTTGAAGCACACCGGAAGATGAGAAGGAAATGGAAATACGAAATCGTGAGATGAGAAACCAACCCAGAATTCGCCTACCGACCAGGAAAAAACCCACCAAAAACCCAAGGTCAGAGTGGGCAATCGACGAGGATCGAAACCGGACCTTCCGAATGCGAGCCTCACACTGCGGCTTCATCTTGCAGTTTTTGCCGTTCTTTGTAGCTTTTGAGGCGACAGACAAGTTTGAGTTGCATATAAACAAACTAAGTGTGACACATTCACTAGAAGAACAACACTCAATGAACCTGAGGTGACGGACGCACATTTGCTGGAATTTATTCCAGATTTATTTCCCCAGCTTGCGGCTGTTTCATGTCATGGCCGACTTGAATAATTTCTACACTGATTCTAAGATGCACAATATGGATGTAATATGTCGTTCCCGGGAACGAGAACGAAAAAGTTAAAGCCTGACCAAGTCTTCTTTCCTATTCCCGTTAATTGTGAACGCTCGCATTACAAAATACGCATTTTAACTTTGTCGTTCTCGTTCTGGTTGCGTAATTTCGCAAGAGAATTCTTTGGTACTCATACAAATAACGAAAGAAGAAGTAGCTAGCAGAATAAAACTGCCAGATGAAAGCAGTTGTTTGTTGAGAGACGCTAAGTAATTTATGTGTCGCATCTGCAAACCTTAAGAGAGAAATTGTCTTTGAAGATTTTATACCTACAGAAATATAACAGAATTATGTAACTCTGACATCTTACTGAAAATAGATAAGCTGGGAAAACGCGGCTGCATGTTCAGAGTGCGGGAATGCATCCCCGTTCGCAATGACTTGCCCATATAATTGATTTAGGCTCAAAAATCTACAGCTTTCTTCTGATTGCTTACACTTTTTTTTACCACACAATCAGAACATATAACATATAGTCCACACAAAATTTTAAGAAGCCGTGCCAAACCGCTGTTAATATATTAATTTTTTAATCATAATTACCCACTTTTGATATGGTAATATAAAATCTCCTTGGACCTTACAGTTTATTGTATCACTCCCAAATGTTTAATTTGAGCTTAGTATACAGAGAAATTATTGTGCAGGAATTTATTAATTTTAATTACTTTAAGAGAAAAACATGTCTTTGTAAACATCTTCTTGAATGTTTTAACTTTTTCAGTGTGGGTTATGAAAAGTAATGAATTTCAGCTATTTAATATTTTTACTTTCTCTACTACGTATAGTAAGTAGGGGAAGTATTGCATTCCACCCAAAAATTCGATACCGAGATTTCACCGGAAATACATGTTTTGAGAATCACTGAATCCAAAAAAAGCATTTTTGGAAACATGTCCGTGTGTGTGTCTGTCTGTGTGTCTGTGTGTCTGTCTGTCTGTGTGTCTGTGAACAGCATAACTCAAAAACGAACAGTCGGATAAACACCAAACTTGGTATTTAGGTTCAGTATCTTCCAGAGATGCGACACGAAGGTTTTCAAGAAAATCCCCCCACCCCAGACTACCCTTTACATGGAACATTTTTCGAAAATTTTAATTTTCTCAAAAACGGCTCTAACGATTTTGATTAAAATATCATATGTTTAAGATATTGTCATGACAAATAAAATGTATATCTCGAATTTTCTGGGAATGTCTCCAAAAATATTCTTCATTGTGAACGACTTTTGCATAACTGGTAAACCATAAGAGATAGACAAAATTTTACTACACAAAAAATGTAGATCGCGTTAAAATACACAACTTATGTCATATACGTTTCTTTTATTGAGTGAACCGTTTTCGAGATATTGCTTGTTATTTCCTTAAATTTTCCAATACTTATACTTTTTCTCAAATTCGTTATTCATTTTTTTTATGTCCTGAACATGCAAAGAGAATGGAGTTCGCCACATAGCAACCAGCGTTAAAATATTTGACTATCGCTTAAAAGCTACCATATTCCCCTTGCATCTACAAGAAAATTACCAATAAGATTGACATCTCGATATCTCGATTAACATGAAGCATATGGAGAATAGGCGTTTGTAAAATTAGATTGTACAAGAGTAGAGAAAGTCATGTGAGTGTAACACATCAGATTTTTTTACCAGTGTACAACAATTTTAATGTCATACTTCCTGAAGCTCTCCTGAAAATTTCAAGCTAATAACTTATAAGCTGTGGCCCAAAGGACATTTTTAACAGTGAAAACAGCTAAAAAATTAAATTGAGAAAGCTGAGTTTAAAGTTCAACGCGGTGCTTTCCTTGGTGGTACACGATCTCCTGTTCTGATCCATTTGTGTCTTTAAAATTGTTGATATTAAAACACCCAATGTGTAGCATGAAAATATAGGTGTAGCAAAACTGCAAAAAAGGCTATCAGACCTCATTCGCACCACTAGAAATATATAAAAGAGAATAGAATGAAAAGCAATAGAACACAATAGCAAACCTGAATATTGTAACACAGAAAAAAATCTGATTAAATTTCCCTACCCACTCTTCTACAAACTAATCCAACAAAAGCTGATTTTTCTATCTACTTCGTGTTACTCCAGATAAAAGTTCGCAGAAATTGTTTCACTACGCATTTCTTTATAGGCATACGAGGGATACAGGAGGATGAAGTGACAGTCAAATGTTTAAAAAGTGGGTCACTATATGTTGGCTTTGAAATTCCATACTCTTTCCATAATATCGCGAAAAACAACTGAATGACTCTAGCACTACAAAAAGGACAAAGTGTTAAACATTTCAAAATAACGAATACCTCGGAAATGGATGTTATTTGAAATAACTTGTGTTTTCAAGAGGTCTATATTTTTGTGTAATAGGTTTTTATCTGTCGCATGGTTTATCAGTTATTCAAAACTCTTTCAGAGGCTATTCCCAGAAAATTCAAGGTAAACAGTTTATTTTTCAAGTAAATTCAAGTCTTCGCGTCCCCCCCCCCTCAGGAAGATGCTGACTTTAGATACCAAATTCGGTAGTTAACCGACGTTTCAAAGTTATACTTTTCATAGACAGGGACACTCAACTATTTTATTAAAATGCTTTTTTCGATTTCGGAGGACCTCAAAACAAGTACTTCCAGTGAAAACTTAAAATCACTTTTAGAAAGAATGCAATACTTTTGGCAACCATTACACTTATAAATACGTAAACCCACCAGATCCACCGTGAAAATTTGGAAATCCTTGAGGAAAAATGTATGCTATATAATGGAAATGTCAAAGTACTCCATTGTAAATACACATTTTCGACTCAATGCCATGGTTAGACACCCATGCTGTGTTCATGGGGTTTGGTACTCTCCTCTCCAAAAGTAGTATGCAGTGATAGGATGGAAGACAATTATTATTTGCTGATTTTGAAAAAAAAAAAAAAGGCAGTATGTCGCAAATATTCACAATTACAGAACACATGCTGAATTTACACAGAAAAACTGCGTTAAATTACAGCTTACACGTTAATAATATTCCTTATTTTGAACATAAACTGCCCATTGACAGTTAAAACTAGATTGTTAACCAATGTCGTGAATAACGGTATCTTTGTATACAGAGCTATGCAGAACCACAAGCTTTTGTTTACATTGAAAACGCGTATGAATGAATCCCATCCCGTTAGAAGAATGAGTAAAACCACGCGGAACGGAGAGGATGTGTAGGTATAACTGTGCTGTGTAAAGGCAATCTTAGGATGTGCTACTGAGTAGCTCTAAGAACTGAGCAATAAACACCTCTTACTTTCTCTACCACCCGCCTATAGCTTGTAGATAAGACGAAGCACCTATTGTGTTCCTTCCAAAAAATTGATAATGAGACTTCAGCGGAAACACACACTTTGGGACCCCTGAATAATAATAATAATAATAATAATAATAATAATAATAATATGATTATAATTTGTTTAGAAAAAGGACCGCGTAAGAGAGAGCGAGGAGAGAGAGCATATAACTTTTTTTAAGATTTGCATTATTGGAAGTTGTTACGTTTAACTTTATGCTAGATAAGCAATGAAAGGAGTCGACAATTTCACGCTATTGCCTCGCATGTTTCCCCAAAAAGTTGCTGGACTACAGTTCTTGATGGACCTTGATTGCGTTTCCTGTGTGAATCGATAGATTTTTGTGTCTAAATGAAACCACGCAAAACAATGGAAAAGGAGTAGAGGTAAACATTAACATGCAGCGTTAACTGAGTTGCGAATGAAGCTGATTTAGCTGGCAATAGCCTGGCTTGGTGACACACCCTCAGCCCTTACATTTACCTACTACGGTGACCAAAATCCAGCGGAAACAAATCATAACTTAAGACGAGAGATAATACAGCACATGGAAACATTGTTCTTTCCTTCCATCTGTAAGTTTGTGTTTACACAAGTCAAACTCGCGTCACGACCATACCTTACAGGCAGGTATACCATACGACTAATTTCCATAATATGGATAGAAAATCCTTTAAAACAAAGTTTTCGGCACAAAATATGATTACATGAAACGGAAAGCAAAGAAGTTATTGTTATTATTAGCCTTGACGAACAATATGGGATATACATATAACGTGTGTCATCAACGTAACAAAAATCTGATGTGATACATTTACATGACTTTCTCTACCGTCTATATCTATTAGCGGGTATATAAACTATTCCTACACAAGCTTATTTTTCTATCTACTACATTTTAATCCAAATAAACCTTTGAAGAAATAGCTACATTACACATTTCGTTATAGATACAAAGAGAACAGCGATAGTCAAATGTTTAACAACTGGACGCTGTACGCTGGCCTTAAAATTCCATACTGTTTCCATGACATTGTGAGAAACAACTGAAAATCGATGGGACTTAATATCTTTTTATATATATATATATATACATTAATCGAAATCGTTAAGAGCCATTTTTTATAAAATCAAAACTTTCGAAAAAATGTTCCATATAAAGGGTAGTTGTGGGTGGGGGATGTTCTTGAAAATCTTCGTGTCGCATCTTTGGAAGATACTAAACTCTAATACCAAGTTTGGTATTTATCCGAACCCTCGTTTTTGACTTATGCTATTCACAGACACACACACGAACATGTTTCCAAAAGGGCTTTATTTAGATTAAGAGGCCTTAAAACATGTATTTCCGGCGAAATCTCGGTATATAATTTTTGGGTGGAATGCAATACTTCCAACTACTTACTATACATAGTACAGAAAGTAAAAATTGAATGCCATCGCCGGGCTTTGAACCACGGATCTCTGTTTCCCTTCGGCTGAGCTACCATAGCAACATGCCGGTACGACATTAAATTTCCCAACTGATCCGCATTTTCGACATAGCTCCTTATCTGTCAATAGGCCCGGCATACTGGTAAGATTTGACATATGAGTCCAGGCCGGTGACGTTATCGAGAGCCCTAAGCCGCAAAGCGTAGCTGAGGGATGATGTTTGGAAGTAGAGGAGTGGAGCAGTCGCGGCCGCGCGTAACCACAGGATCTGCCCCTTAAATCCTGAATGATCCATGCTCACATATCGAATCCTCATACTAAATAAACTCCTCGTTACTTCTAGATTCCTCCACACATCGAATTTAATCGATTCCGTAAGTATTATGCATGTTATAGCATTACTGGCGTATACGGAATTTTGTTCCGCATTTTTCCGGTAAATCACAAGGAGATCTCAAATTATATTGAGATGACATATCCCAATGTCGACTTACAATGCTGTAAGTCCCGGACTTCATAGTTTCGACCACTATTAGGTTAATTAATGGAATTAATTGTTCTTTCACACAAGCCGTGTATGATTGTTGTTGTTATTATTACTACTATTATTTTATTAGAAAAAGGACCGCGCGCGAGAGAGCGAGGGAGAAGAGTATAGGTAACTCAAAAATAAGAAATCCAATAAATAATAAACTTGGCTGAACTCAGGTTTATGGAAGTCAACATAATTGTTTCGTGGTTTCGATCCGCGAGCTCATCTCTGCGTTCATTTTTAATTTCATTCCCTGGCTGACATCACAGTCAATGTTCAGAAGACAATTTAAAAACAAAAATAATCTTGTTTGATAAATTCACACAACTTTTTCTATCGATTATTTGCCTAAAACGTTATTCTTCTATGCACTTTACCTTAATAATGATAAACGTATGCCTATAAAAGGCTTCAAATTACGCAGTGAAGACTTTAATGCGAGATACGAAAGCGAATGTCAGTTTTCGTTTGTCCGGAGATCACGTGAAAGAAAGAAGGCAAATCGTCCAGTATCAAAACGTTCACAGATAGCGACCCAACTACGCTTCAACTTAGCAAAGCTTGTATATCCCGAAAAGGCTAATAATAAGAAAAATGTCATTGACACAAATAGTATATATTAGAGAGTTCTGCATTTTTCCTGCCTTTTTTTGGGTGTTTGAGTTATAGAAAATTCATTTGAATCAATCATGTGAATCTTTTAAATATATTTTTTAATCAAAATCATTATGGCCTTTTTTGTTAAAAATATTTTTGTTTTCTCGTGAAAAGGGTTGTTAGGGATGGAGTGAACTTCACACTGCAATCTTGAATGAAGTTGGTATTGAATATGCAGTTTGGTATTTATTAGCTTTTCATCTCTCTCTCTCACGCACATATATTTTTTTTCTTATAATGCTTTTCGTGGGGTTCAGAAGATCTCAAAATGTGCATTCTCAGTGAAATTTGGGTGGAATACAATTATTTCTTCTACCATACGTAAGTGGTAGAAAAGAAAGAAAAGTGAAAGTAAAGTATCA
Source organism: Deroplatys truncata (assembly GCA_030765065.1). Taxonomy (NCBI): domain Eukaryota; kingdom Metazoa; phylum Arthropoda; class Insecta; order Mantodea; family Mantidae; genus Deroplatys; species Deroplatys truncata. The sequence goes on from CM060987.1 coordinate 194,340,888, forward strand.
CATTGGTACGCAGATTGTTTGCAGCACACTTAAAGCTCTGGCGATTTAAACTACAGCAAAAGAAAACAAGTTGGTCTCTCTAATACTGAAGTTCCAGTAACGAGCTTCACGCATGCGCCCTAGTGAGTTTCAGATAATAGCTGGTGGGCCGAACAACCAGGTGCACAAGGTTTTCGTGTACGAAGAGGCGGCGTGACGTAACATATTTTAAAGGTCGCTCTCGGAACGTGATTTCCTACACACACGTGATTTCCAAACACGGTTCCTCTAGAGCAAATTGTTGATGTCCCTCGTGTGCGTAATGTCTTGGAAAAATCCAACTCGATTCACATTTGTTCTTGTCCTGGGATGTCTTCCTCTTCACCCCCCTTCTAACGCCCTTTCCTTATCCAAGATTTCCTCTCATCCTGTTGCATCAGCGATGGAAGGGGCATTCCCCCTTAACTTCCAAACTGCGTTTTACTGCATTGTAATAAAGAAAATCTTACGTGTTGCATTCACATGACTTTGCCACTACACATTTACACACTTCCATGAAGGTATAAGAATACATTCAGACTAAAGCGATAATCACATTTTTAAAAAGAGTGTCACTATATGAGGGCTATGAAGTTCCACGTTCTTTCATGGCCACAACAAAAAACCGAATAGCGGCTTACCATTTAAGAAAATCATAAGTATTCTAAAGTTCAAACCAGTAACAAAGAATACCTCGGAAATAGTTAACAAAAAAAAAGTTTTTGACATGAATCCTGTGCCTTATCATGATCTACATTTTTGTGTAAGGTTTTATCTCCTTACGATTTATTATTCATTATCTGTTTTCCCTCCTCTTATGTAGGACTTACACCCCCCCCCAGGACTTACAAGCGGGTGCCTGGGGTCAGAGGCCCGTCGAGGAGCAGACACTCATGGATCAGACAGAGCAGCCAGGATGGGTGATCAGCCCGATGCCTGGTATGGGAAGAAGGAAGTAGATGAAACGAAATGTGGGTGATGATGGAGCAGTTGGTGGAATGAATGGCGGGGGAAACCGGAGAACGCGGAGAAAACCCGCCCAGACGCCGCTTCGTCCACAACAAATCCCACATGCAGGTCCCTGGGAATGAACCCGGGCCGTCTCGGTGGGAGGCGAGCGGTCTAACCACTCGGCCACGGCGCCGCCTCCTTACGATTTATCAATTATATAAAAGTCACTGCAGAACACTTCACAGGTTATTCTCGGAGAATAGACGATATACATTTTGTCATGTAAATAAGTATCTTAAAACATGTATTTTAATCAAAATCGTTAACAGCCATTTTTGATCAAATATAACGAATAGTTTTCCATTTAAAGGGCAGTTTGGAGTGGGTGAATTTTCTTAAAAATCTTCGTGTCTCATTCTTGGAAGATGCAGAACTTAAATACCATATTTGGTACTTAACCGTCTTTATGTTTATGAGTTATACTGTTCACACAAACACACAAATCTTTTTCTAAAAACGCTTCATTTTTTATTTCGGGGAGCATCAAAACGAAGCCTCGTTATCGAATTTTTTGAATGAATACAATACTTCCTCTACTTAATATACGTAAGTAGTAACGTAAAAATGTTGTATAATGGTTAAATACTTCCTATGCAAATTGTATACATCATTCACATAAAAATGCTTTTATGCTACTCGCGAAATCTGCATATAAGCGGTTTCAATTAGGCAATATAGTAGGCAAAAAAAAAAGTCTATATACAGGATGTTTATAAAATCCGTTATTAGGTATGAACCAATAAACTAAAACACACAGTCAACAAGTTCCATACGAACACTGTGCAGTTTCACTTACTACTCTTAGTGATGTAATGCCCCCAGGAACGATCTATCCTAGCATTGCAGGTCAAATAGTGGCATCATACGCAGAGTAACTCGGAGGAGGGGTTACTTTCAGTAAGTAGAAGTAATGTATTCCATCCAAAAATTCGATACCAAGATTCACCGCAAATACGCATTTTAAGGCTCCCTGGATTAAAAGAAATAAAAAAAGCATTTCTAGAAAAAGGTCCGCGTATGTGTGTATAACTCAAAAACGACGAGTTGGGTGAATACTGCTATCAACAGCGTCTTCCAAAGATGCGACACCAACATTTTCAAGATGATACTGTGCTGGGCCGTAGCTCAGTCAGTAGAGCACCTGTCTGCTGTGCGAGGTGTCCCGGGTTCCATTCCCGGTTGGGGTGGGAATTTTTCTCTAGCCAAGATCATTCCCTACCCTCCCCAGAGTCTGGAAGTATGAATGAGAGTGTGATTAAAACCCCAAAAGGACAAGAAACCCAACGACAAGAGGCAATTCTAAAGTAAAGGCCGCCGATAAGACAAATATAGTTAAAGGCGGGGCATAATTGGAACTTAAAAATCTTCCCACACCAAAACAACCCTTTATATGCAAAACCTTGTGATTAACATACCATGATATTTGACAAAATAAAATGCATGTCTTGAATTTTCTGGGAACAGCCTGTGAAGACCTATTCATCCTGAATGAATTTTCTATAATCGGTAAACCGTAAGAGATAGACAAAATCTTACTGCACAAAAAATGAAGATCTCGGTAAAGCACACAATTTATGTTAAATAAAGCTTTTGGTAAGGTTAACCATTTCCGAAATATTCTTTATTATTGGTTTAAATTTTCAGTTACTTAAACTTTTTCCTTATACCTACAACAAAATGTGTAATGAAAGTTTATCTCGATTAAGAAGAAGTAGATAGAAGAATACGTTTTTGTAAAAATAGTCTGTAGAAGAGTGGGTAGAGAAAATCGTGTGAATGCAACGCATCAGATGTGTTACTAGGTAGTAATACATGTTTATAGAGTTAGAACTAAAACTGGAACTTTTACACAAGACACACGAATGAAAAGTTGTACTTTATCGCATAAAATTTTTATTCTACTTCATTGTTACCAACTTTGGTTTCATATCGTCGTGTTTCAATTTATGGCAATGCTCTTCTTTTATTTGTTTTTAATGGACGCTCTTTAACTAATGCGGTTCTTAGCTATCCATTCTATATTGGCCGTGAAAGACCGGTAATTTTGTTCAGAGGCCTCTTTATCAGGCTTGAAGTGTTTTTACAACACAGGACCACCGGCTTTACTTCCCTTCCGAAGAAGGCCATGTTAAGGATTTTTACGCCCGAAAAAAAATATCCATCGCCCCCCGCTGGGTTTGAACCCGCAACCTCGAGAAAGGAACTCGGGTACCGCAATGCATTGTCTAGCTAACCTGTTCCTTAGATCTGAATCGTTGTTCTTTTATCTATGATCTGAATAATCGAGCCGGATGAAATTCTGGAAGCTGCCGGTAGCACATAATTGCTTCTTTGACTGGTGTAAGGTAAGCACTGCTGGCGAAACAACAAAACATCTACATTCTCATCTGTTGATCTCGCTCTGAGCGCTATTTCTCTAGTTGCATATAGACCCGAAGTCAATAAAGTATTGTTTTATTGCTATTTTACAAAATTTAAGCGCTGTCTAAAAAAAAGCGTATGCCACACATGTTAAAAGTGCTCGAAGAATTGCTACACTCGGCCTACCTCGTTTTGCAAACATTCCTATTCCAAAATAAAATCCTACTTTTAACATTTGTATCATAAATAACTATTGACGTGTTCTGGAGTGTCAGTGTTGCAGCGTCTACTTGCTTTGTTTCTCATTGGCGTTTGTAACATTATGACTAACATAATTACATCGACAATACCGCGGTATTAACCATTTGAAACCATTTTCTCGTGAATATTCATAACAGTAAGTAGGTAGAAAAATAAAAAACAGTGTTTCGTATGAATAATCACTAAACTTGTAGACTAGCTATGAAAGTAAACGTAAAGAAGAAAGTCGTGTGAGTTACATGCATTATTATGAATGTTAATTGACAGAAATGAGGAACTAAGTTTGATAAACTAAAGATGCTTAACGTGTCCTTACTGTATTAACAATAATATTTTAAAGCAATATTTCATGTCCTTGAAAAGTGACTGAAACAGTAGATTATGATACGAGGGTTAAAACCACTTTTAACACGTGTGGCATATAATATTTTCTAGACGGCGCTCGAATTTGTAAAATATCAATAATATTATACAGATTCCTAAAACTAAGAGAAATCACGCTCAGAACGAGATTCTTGAAACAAGAGAAATGACGTTAAAAAACAAGATGTCAGCTTTCTGGATTTTTTTTGGGGGGGGATAGATACTTGAAGTGTTATTCTTTCTGCTGCTTCTGCAATTTCACCTGGCTCTTCTATTCCAGTTTCTTCTGAATTCATAATTTCCGCCCATTTAATTTTTAGTAGACTATATTAGATAAAAGAATAATATTTTAGATCAAAGAAAGCACACGGTTGGCAATATAACGTATAGGTTAACTTTACACAGAATTGCGATAAATTGAAGTATGACGATTTGCATTGTGAACAGATAACGCGAGCGCCATGAGAAATTAATCGTGTAAAAACACATAATGAAAAGCAAAACCTAATCAAACCAAGTCGAGTTATTAAACATGTGCAAATACAAAGGGTAATTGCCATGCGATCGGACTTAAGTTGGTCACAATGAAGTTACCACACTAGTGCGATAATCTAAAAGCTTTTAGCCCGTGTGCATGTGTTAAAAGTTCTACTTCCATGCTGTCTAAAAAATACTTTTAAACGCACTTAAGTGTTGTGATTCCCCGTCATTCAACACACATGGAAATGCTGCATCTAAGTACTCACGAATAATGAGGGGGAGCACCGTGCTGTTTTCAAGTTCACCATGTAGCTAAAGAGATAGGTTCATATATACAGATACAAAGCGCTTGTCACTGTGGGCTTTGAGAATATAGAGACTACATTGCCCATTTAAAGGAATGCACTTGGCATGCTATGCGTCGCTGGAAATCGTGTGTGAAATTCCAATGCGACTGTCATTTAAAACTGTCTGAAAGGTCTTGTGATGGGCTAGGCGTTAATGATTGCATCGAGCGTATTCGTTCGAATCTGAAATATGGTTTCATAAAAAATACATTGAAACTTTAAAGACATTCTTATGGCTACGAATTCAAGAGCTAAAACGTGCACGAAACGGAAATAAGTCTGATATGGTTAGTGCAACAAAACATATGATTGTAGACTTCGTGTTTTAAAGAGCTCTACATTTCTTCCGAATAAGTGTTTTTTTGTCACTAATTATGGAAGGTCGAATTTCATTACAATTCATTAATTATAAGCGAGTCCAAAAGGCATTTGTTTCCAATATAAAAAATCTGACGTGTTATATTCACATGACTTACTCCACCTCTATAATTATTTCATATAGCTAGTATAAACTATTCCCACGAAAGCTTATTTTTCTACCTACCTAGTGTCAATCGAAATAAATCTTTGCAGAAATAGTTTCATTACACATTTCGTTACTGTACAAGGGGATTACTGAAAGCAGAATCGATAGCCATATGGGTCTACATGCTGGCCTTGAAATTCCATACTCGTTCCAAGACAGTGCGACAAACAAATGAACAGCGGTAGCACTTTCATAATCAAAACTTTTGAAAAATGTTCCATGAAAACGGTAGTTTAGGGTGGGGGACCTCAAAACATGTTTCCGGTGAAATCTCGAAATCGAATTTTGGGGTGGAATACAATACTTCCTCTAATTACAGTTCAGTACATAGTTGAGTAAGCAAACATTCCAGCAGCCAAGTTAAAGCGAAAATCCTAATTTTATATGCGTAGAAAGAACAAACGAAGGTTTCGTTTTCATTTTATCAGTTTAATATTTCGAAAATTGCAGACTTATTCAACTTTCTACAAAATAATGTTACATGCATTGCTAGGGCAAAGTTTTGGTTGAATATCTGACATTCCGGCGAAAATAAGTTTTAATCTGACAGATAAAAATATGCCGATCGGGAATTAGCAACTTTTACTGAATCCTCAAACTGCACATAAAAACACCACACACATGGAAAAGTTTGAAAAAAATGATGTGATTTAAAAAAAAATTACATATAAAGTAATAGCATGAAAACTCAAAAAAGCCAGAAAACGTGAACACTTAAAACGTTTGTTTATTTTGCGTATCAAAAATCAAGACATTCTCTCGATAATTTGGATGCCAGAACGTTTTGCAGTGGAGATAAACACTTTCACTGCACACGTTTTGTAATGTCATTCTCTTGTTATATTTTGATCAAAATCATTAAGAGACTGTTTCAGACGATCCAAATGAGTAACTTTTAACTGCATTGTAGAACGTTCTTCAAACTTTTCGTTGGGAAGATAATTAAACAGCACATTTGAATCACACCCCTCTTTCTTCCCCACACATACAGGCACAACGAATTTCAAGATTTTCATCAAATACCACAAATGTATTTCCCACATCACCCCACCTCCATTCTTCCATATTTTCTGTATAATTATCAATCATTTATTCCAAAACTGTCTAACATCTGTATTTTCTTCTGATTCAAGCCTTTTCACCATTCAACATTCCTTTCTGAGCATTTCTCAGCGAACAATTTCTTCTCACTCATCCAAACTTCCTCTTTCTGATAAGTTTCAGCACCCTGTTCCAGTGTCTACTCTTTCTAAAACACTGCGTTACTTATTTTGTCCATTTCACACATTCCATTCTTCTCCACGCATACACTAAAATGCTTCAAAAGTTGATTCGTCACTTCGTCGCAAAATAAAAATTTCCGCATTACATGGTGTCACACTGCACTTATCTTTTCCCAGGTTTTCTTCATTGGTAAACAAAATTCCCTCCCCTCTTCCATCCTTCTTTTAACGCTTACTCTGGCATTGCATAACTAATGTGACTGCCTAAGTCGCATACCAAGTTGTCCACCTGCTCACCCCAGATTCTTAACTGCATTTCTTTCAGTAACTAGTCTCTCTTTTCTGCATTTATCTTCATCCTATACTCCCAACTGTTCATGTCAGGCTTCTTTAAGCTTTTTTTTTCTTCTCGAAAAAAAAAACAAACAAAACGAAATGCGTAACTTTCCGCATACCAGCTCTCTCTTTCTCATTTTTAAAGATCCCAGGGAGTGCTAGCACGATGGCGAGGGAGTAGGTTTTGTTAATTAGGCCTTCCGGACTTCACTGAAAATCGCCCCAGGTGTTAACATACGTTCCACCTGGGAGTTTTTGATCTGATCTAAGAAAGAAAATGAGATTTAGCCTAACAGAAGCTTTTTATTCCACAGTACTTATGCTACCAAAATAAACTTACAGGCATTCCATTGTATCTATCTGGAATGTACCTATGCGCCAGTTAATAATTCAAACTGCCCCCACAAGAGCAAAGAATGCGTTCGAACACAAAATATGTGCTGGGGAAGAATTTTTATTCTATCAAGTAGTATCAAAGCCATGAAACCCTACGCCACCTACGACCGCCAGAGACATGGGTTATTTTGGATGGCGGCCAGCTCTGTATTTAAAGACATGAACTTCAAACCTACTTTCATAACTCTACATCCTGAGGCACAAGTATTCTCTCTGTATTCCATACTGAAACATCTGGGTAAAGTTACGGGGACCGCGCAGTTCAAAACTAATTTGATTTGAAGAAACTTCATAAAAGTGGGATTTGTTTTTGGTTACTTCTTTGCCAGAATTTAAACAGACCTTACGCCGAAACTTTTGAGTGGTGTGTACACAATACATTAAAGAAATAAAGTAAATCACTACATTTTGGGTATCATAAACCCGATGTTAACGTTTCTTATTAACATTAAATAATAAACAGGCGGACATTTTTGTTGCGTAACAAGCAAGATTTTCCCCAGAGTTTGTAACCAATGATCTCGGAAAAAACTGCCGAGGCCAAACCATCTAAATTCAGAACTAAAGTATGATAAGTATACATTTTGCTAATGTTATATCTGCAAAACCTTTAGATTATCGATATTGGACTTTTCAAATTAACAAAACATGATGTTAGTGAACAAAAATAGAAAGAATTATCATGCACTTCTACCAATCAGGAAAGACACGACAAGCCTAACCCTTGTTCCGTAAGCTCTGTAATATGCTGGCCGCTCTTGGAAAGCAAATAAATGCTTTGCTAACTTTAGGTACCCGCGCCGGTAGACCCCTGGCTCATTTGCGCCAAAAATAATTCGTGTCATTCATTACTCTTTCAGCAGAGCTCGCCGCTGCCGGCACTTGAAATTAGATCTCTTACAAAACAAGTACATAAATGAAACACTTCCGACTTCAATTTAAGTCTGGTACAACAAAATGTTTTCCTGTCGTATTTATAAACAAAAATATGCTAAAAATCCTCTATACAACGCCCCTGCGAACATCTCCACCCTAACTTACTCTGCACATGTCCACTACATATTTTTATTGGTTGATAGTACTACACATTCAACTCAAACCGTACAACTTCTGCCACACGCCGTTGTTTATCTACACATTAATACATTACTAAACACCTTTCAACACCACATTTAAATATTACGGAACACTTCGTGAGTTGTATGCAGTATATCTTGTTAACCCTCGCACAACATAACGCAGACATACAAATTAGAATGCATGAAGCAACATTTTTACCTCGTGTAGTAGCAAAACTCGCAGCCACCCCCTTTTTGGTAATACGCTATTTTTGTCTTGGAATTGACACGACACGCATCTATTTATGGCGTTTTAAAACACAAAAGTATGCCACTGACAACTACACAAGGATGTCAACAACAACTTACCTTTTCTTTCGCTCTTCCTGCATGTTTCTGTACCGATTTTGCGAGTAACGCTCCCTTACTTTCTGCCATCTTGCTCTCACTTAATTTAATCAACTGGTGCGGCTGCTATTCTTTCATTCACTCCATTGCTCTATCGCAGATTTTCACGCCTCCTGGCGGGAGAAACTAAAAACAGAGGACTGTTCCGAGTTGGAGACACTCCCGACATCTCTTTTCGATGCAATGTACTGATGTTTTTTGTTTTTAAGAACACTCCCTTTTAGCATGAATTTCACTCAATTCAAATACTATGAATCTTAATTTTGAGTTTATAAGGAAAAAAAAATAATACATCCACTGTTGTTTCTCTAACTTCATTACGGTAAGATTCCAAAAATATGCCAAAAGATACACTTTTGGATGGGCACAACAGGAAAAACGAATGTAAAGTAGATTCTCCGCGGTTCGAGTTCCTGCCGTGGCATTGAATTTTATATTCAAATTTCCAAATTGCTGTCTACTCACAGCCAGTGTGAAAGGACAACTATCAGTATAAATGCATAAGGTAAAGATACTAGTAGTTGCAAAGCTAACTCGGTACTAACATAAAAAAATAATATACAAAGCAAAAAAATACCCCTATTATAAAAGGTATTCTTTGCTTCAATCTAAATACATGGCCACCACATGTTTTGGTGGAAATAAAGCAATTTGTTTCAGCATCTCGAAGACATTACTTCCTGAGCCCAAATAATTGCACTGTGTAATCTATGCACATAAAAGAAATGATAAAAATGTTTCTGGTAATTTTCAATTGTGGACTTATCTGTGATGCTATACGTATAATGGATTACCATGAAGACAAAAGCTACATTTTAAACATTTTCTTTGTATGTGTATGTGCACCTGTTAACCTTTCAACACAATCACTAAATTATTGTTATGAAATTTAATATATTTATACCTTAGCTCCCACTTCAAAAACAAGCTACATTGAACTTTAAGCACTTTCCTCAATGGAGAGCAAATTAAAAAAATCTGATGTGTTACACTCACATGACTTTCTCTACTCTGTACAATCTATTTTTACAAACGCCTATTTTCCATATGATTCATGTTAATCGAGATGTCAACCTTATTGGTAATTTTCTTGTAGATGCAAGGGGAATATGGTAGGTTTTAAGCGATAGTCAAATATTTTAAGACTGGTTGCTATGTGGCGCATTCCATTCTCTTTGCATGTCCAGGACATAAAAAAAATCTGATGTGTTACACTCATATGACTTTCTCTACTCTTGTACAATCTATTTTTACAAACGCCTATTCTCCATATGCTTTATGTTAATCGAGATGTCAATCTTATTGCTAATTTTCTTGTAGATGCAAGGGGAATATGGTAGCTTTTAAGCAATGGTCAAACATTTTAACGCTGGTTGCTATGCGGCGCATTCCATTCTCTTTGCAAGTCCAGGACATAAAAAAATGAATAACGAATTTGAGAAAAAGTATAAGTATTGGAAAATTTAAGGGAATAACAAGCAATATCTCGAAAACGGTTCACTCAACAAAAGAAATGTATATGACATTTTTTGTGTAGTAAAATTTTGTCTATCTCTTATGGTTTACCAGTTATGCAAAAGTCGTTCATAATGAAGAATACTTTTGGAGACATTCCCAGAAAATTCGAGATATACATTTCATTTCTCATGACATTATCTTAAACATATGATATATTCATCAAAATCGTTAGAGCCATTTTTGAGAAAATTAAAATTTTCGAAAAATGTTCCATGTAAAGGGTAGTCTGGGGTGGGGGGATTTTCTTGAAAACCTTCGTGTAGCATCTCTGGAAGATACTGAACCTAAATATCAAGTTTGGTGTTTATCCGACTGTTCGTTTTTGAGTTATGCTGTTCACAGACACACAGACACACACACGGACATGTTTCCAAAAATGCTTTTTTTGGATTCAGTGAGTCTCAAAACATGTATTTCCGGTGAAATCTCGGTATCGAAATTTTGGGTGGAATACAATACTTCCCCTACTTACTATACGTAGTAGAGAAAGTAAAAATGAATAACGAATTTGAGAAAAAGTATAAGTATTGGAAAATTTAAGGAAATAACAAGCAATATCTCGAAAACGGTTCACTCAACAAAAGAAATGTATATGACATAAGTTGTGTATTTTAACGCGATCTACTTTTTTTGTGTAGTAAAATTTTGTCTATCTCTTATAGTTTACCAGTTGTGCAAAAGTCGTTCACAATGAAGAATAGTTTTGGAGACATTCCCAGAAAATTCGAGATATACATTTCATTTCTCATGACATTATCTTAAACATATGATATTTTCATCAAAATCGTTAGAGCCGTTTTTGAGAAAATTAAAATTTTCGAAAAATGTTCCATGTAAAGGGTAGTCTGGGGTGGGGGTATTTTCTTGAAAACCTTCGTGTCGCATCTCTGGAAGATACTGAACCTAAATACCAAGTTTGGTGTTTATCCAACTGTTCGTTTTTGAGTTATGCTGTTCACAGACACACACACACACACACACACACACACAGACACACACACACACACAGACACACACACACACACACACGGACATGTTTCCAAAAATGCTTTTTTTGGATTCAGGAGGTCTCAAAACATGTATTTCCGGTGAAATCTCGGTATCTAATTTTTGGGTGGAATGCAATACTTCCCCTACTTACTATACGTAGTAGAGAAAGTAAAAATTAAAACACGTTATTCTTCAAAAAATATTATACAACAAAAGTTCGTAAGCATATGTTTCTGACAAGTTTTCACAAAATTTTGACAGGATGAATGTAATTTTTTCGTTATTATTTCAGTATATAAACTATTAAAAAATAGCGATCATACAAATGGCAAAAAAGAACAACAATTTATGACAAAATTAACTACACACAAAACATGGAGGATTCGTGGGATACTGGAGTAATAAATGAAAACAAATATTTGGTAATCAAGATTTTAAACATAAAAAACTGCTTCAAAATTCAAAGTTACTTTATTAATTTTTAGGACAATAATTTCTTTCGCTTACCAATGTAATAACACCTCACTCATCTGGTTGAGCTCATGTGATTATTTCAAATATTATATGATTTAACGTGGTTTTATGTTTACGGTATTACAAAGTTTCATTTTAGCTTTTCAGAAGCATATACTACACAAAAATGCTTAAAGTAATTACAACATTTTAAGTTGTCATTGGTATGTTAACTCAAGATGGATTTGAGAACACCTTGTGATTTACTGGCAAAATGGGAGTCAGTCTGGGAATTTAATATTATTCGGCATGTTGCTACGGTACCTCAATGGTTAGAGCAGTGGCATGGTAAACTGATGATCCATGGTTCAAATCCTTGTATGGCCTACCTTTCCAACTTTGGCCTACAAACGGAATGTCTGAAAGAATAATAGTTATTGATGATAAAAATGCTTTAGAACTGTGAGAAAATGAGTAGATGGGAAAGGGAGTTATATACCGACTACCAGGATCTTAACGTATTTAAAATACAAGGGTAGTAAGAACTATTTGATTTAGTGGGTCTTTATTGTATTGATAGTAACAGTGGTGCAAATACAATTTAAATGTTATGTATTTAGTGTGTGGAGAATAAATTCATTTATTCCACCAATAATGGTGGCAGCTGTATAGATTATTTCCCTCGTGTATAAAAGCACCAGTTCAGGACAAAAATACTTTGAATTTGGATAAATCATAACTTTTTATCTTGCCAGTTGTATAATTTTATCAATTTGACTTGCAATAGAATGGAATTGCAGAAACTTCTAACTACTTGTTTGATTAACTCCAGATTCTCTCAAAATAAATGTTGACTATATTATTATAGTTAAATAATAAGGTGATTGAATAAACAAGAGATGTTCAACTGAGATGATTCACATGGTAATATTTGCAACTAGAGGCTCATACAGAAGACTCCCAATTAATCAAGATTCTGGGTTAATTGATGGAGTTAGAAAACAAACAAATACATTTTTATTTTCTATCACATAGAGGTGGTAGAGAATGTATTGCTTTCCACCCAAAAATTTAATACCGAGATTTCAACGGAAATAAATGTTTTGAGGCCCCCTGAATCCATATAAAGCATTTCTGGAAACATGTCCAAGTGAGTGGGTGTATGTGTATGTGCAGCATAACTCAAAAACGAAAAGTCAGATAAATACCAAACTTGGTATTTAAGTTCAGTATCTTCCAAGGATTGACAAAGATTTTCAAGAAAGTCCCCCACCCTAAACTACCCTTTACATGGAACACTTTTTGAAAGTTTTGATCTCCTAAAATGTGGCTCTAACGATTTTGATTAAAATACCATATATTAAAGATATTTACATGACAAATAAAAAGTATATCTTGAATTTTCTGGGAATAGCCTTTGAAGTCCTCTTCATTCCGAAGGTATTTTGTATAATCTTGTATAACTGGTAAATGTCAGTCATAGACGAAAACCTACTACACAAAAAATGTAGATCTCTTTAAAACACACAATAGCCCTAGTGGCGCTTTCAACAAAACAACTCAAGAGTTGATCCGGCAGTCAACAGGCAGCTGATGATGTGAGTCTATGCTCACAATACATGTTCTGCATAATAAATAGGCAAGTGAAGCTAGTAAGAGTATTTAAGTTGACTCCATTTTCATTAAGTGTATTTTGTCAATTGCTTCACTGTGTGTCATTTCACATTTTGGACATAAAGGCTTTTTCCAAAACTAATATTCTCATTTAATATTGCAATCTGTTTATCTTTTGGTGGCACCATGGCCAAGTGGTTAGACTGCTTGCCTCTCACCAAGGTGGCTCGGGTTTAATCCCAGGGAACCACATGTAGGTTTGTGGTGAACAAAGCAACATCTGTGTGGGTTTTCTCTGGTTTCCCCTGCCATTCATTACACCCATTGTTCCATCACCTTTCCTTTCATTCATGTCATCTCCTCCCTAGCTCTCATACCACCGTTCGGGCTGATCACCCCTCCTGGCTGTTCTCTCTGAACCATAGTGCTCTGTGCTTCCTGACAGGCATCTGACACCAGGCACCCACTTTTAAGTCCTGAGGGGTGTAAGCCCTAACAACGGAGAGGCTAAACAGGGAAAGAAGTAGTAGTTTATCTTTTAATTAAACTGTATGAAGTATTTGATGTACATTTTAGCGAATTATGTTGTAATAAACAATTACTGTGCAGTTTTAAGTGTTATTTTTTCTTTTACAACCTATTCACATTACCTCTGTACAAGCTGAAGTAGTCTCAGTCCCAATTAGTTCAGAAAATTGCAACTCTACTGTATAATTAATGAAGGAGCTGGTTTATTTTGTACAGCTTAGTCACTATATAGCAATAGGGAATGTTGGAAAAACCAGCAATACAATTCTCACTCTTATTTTAAAGTTGTATTATTAGTTAACTCCAAATCTGCAATAATAAGAGTAGTCTCCAACAACACACTAGAATACTCAACAATACCAGAAATGAAAAAGATAAGAGCCCTGCTAAAGATGAAAACAACTGTATCCTTCCAATGGGCCCCAACACATGTTGGGCTCCTGGGAAATGAAAAGGCAGACCTCACACACACACAAAAAAAAAGCAACAAGGATATTTAAGAATCACAAGAGAGTACCAATGCCATCATGAAAAGCATAATAAATTCCATATCTGATTCCACATTTACTAAACACCAACAAATAGTACAGGAAAGAAACTGGCAAAACATTACAAAATCATGGAACAAAAATCTATACAAGCCAAGGAAACAAGCAAGTAGCTCCTTTTAGAATGGACATGATATATGACTGCCTGTCAACTTATATACACAACATTTTAAATTCTGACAGCACAATGATCTGAATTAAGTTATACAAGAAGCGTTTGCTACGATGCTCTATTTTGGATAAGGGAAATAAAGACCTGATGGCACTTATTGAGATGCTAGAGGAAGAATGGCATAAATTTCCCATGTAATTGGAGAGGACAATATTGTAGCTTGCATTCCTAAGATGAAGTGTTCAAATGCTGAGGCTACTAGACTGAGAGATTTCATATAGTCAATTAATTTCCAAAGGAATATCTGTCCTTCCAGATGTAGTACAGCACAAGAATTGCTACTGTCTGAGAAGTTTGTAATGTCTAATATTAATATATTAATATTCTTTATTGAGTGTTGAGGTATTACAATTCATTTGGGCATGATCAGTGTCGAGCCCTGCCTCCTATTGTGATCGTACCCAAGTTTACAGTATTTAACAATCATGTGCATTGGGCTTGCTTTACGTCAACAGTTCCTATCATTGCCCACCTCATCATCTTGCTACCTTTCTGTATTATTGAATATATTCAATATATATTATTCAGATTCTGTCTCTAAACTCTCTTATTCCCGTATACTATTGTTCTCCCTAGGTTATGTCCGCTTTGCTACATTCCAGTATATCCGTACTCATGTCTGATTTACTTATCGATTTCCTTATTCTCTCCTTGCAATACCTACTACCGTCTAGGCACTTACATAATTTATTTCCCTATTACCCAATTACTTCCATCACTTTCATTTCTTTTTTCAAGATATTATTCGACCACAGTACATGTCGATTTACACTTTGACCTTTTATTATCTCAATATGTGTGTACTATTCCTTTAACCTCTCTATATTCTTTTCTAAAGATTTGCCTTACTTTCTGCTATTACAATCCTGTTCTACCCCTGAATGCTCTAAACTTTTCTAGGTTTTGTTTACTTCTCAGTCTGTAACCTTCCATCGATTTTCGGTTTTCTTTCTGTAACACCAGAATGCTTCTGTGCGGGGATGACATAATAGTTCCCTTAATATCTAATAACAGTTTCAGCAAATGGCACAAAGAGACAATTTAGAAAGTTCTTGGCCTGAGACAAGGATCGTCCTGAAAGCATCACATAGCAAGGATAGTTCTCAAGTATGATGCTTTCATTTGTTTGGTTGCTATAGTGCTGCAAAATAAACAAGTGAAGGTTTCTTCCAAAAATAGATCAAAATGAATGCCATGCAGTGATTAACACTTATTATAAAAGGTTTAATGGGGAAAAAAAAAATCTGATGAGGATTCCAATTTGAAAGTTTAGATTAGATAATGGAGGGTTTATATTGGAGTTTTATCGACCTCCTGTACCTTAGCCTAAAGGCTTATTGTGCAACCCCATTCAAAAGGATGCTTTGTTTCCCAAAATCTGTTCTCTGAACAAGTTGCAATATCTTAGTTCCAATGTCAGCAGCCTTTCCTAGATCATCTCTGATTATGGAAAGAGTAAGTCTCTCTCTTGCCAGGAATGGGCAGTCAAAGAAGATGTGAGGCAGTTTCCTCAACCTCTTTGCACATTCTACAGAGGGGTTCATCCTTGTAGAGTCCTACTTTAAATAGGTGTTTCCTGAAGTGACTATGTCCAGAAATTTCCTTATTCCTGTTCTATCCAATGTCAGTAGAGATGAGAAAAGAGTGTTACATGGACCTAAGACCAGTTTCCTGACTTGTCTTTGTCCAAGACAGGTTTGTCACCTGAATTGGTGTTTTTTTTCCCTAATCTATGCTTTTAACTGAGGTTTTGGCTGTAAGTGTACTGATTCCAACTACGGGTTCAGGCCCAGCATAGGGTATCTCAGTACCCTTTTTGGTAGCTGATCAGCTTTTTCACTTCTATAGATGCCCTGGCATTCACCACATTTCAAGCCTGTTTGCAAGATGATAGGACAATATGGGCAAGGCATTCCCAAGCCAGTTCTGATTTTACTAATTTGAAAGATTTTTCACCACCATTTTCTACAGTGAAGAAATGGGCTATGGAGTTTAAACATGGCTGTTCTTTCATTTCTGATGTCCAGTTTCTGCTATGACTGAAGATAACATTGCAAAAAAACCTTGATGCCATGTTAAATGCCAATGTAGATCAAGGTACAAGAACTTGCTGACATTGCCAAGATGTCATTATATTATGTCTGGAACATTTCACATGAGCATTTGCACATAAGAAAGCTCGCAGTGCTGCATTCGTTAACTAACAATCAGAAATGCATCCAAATAAATGTCTCATATGAACTTGACAAGTTCATTCTTGACTCGACCAACCTTTTGTGATCACTGCTGACAAGTATTGATTCACCACCACTTGCCAGAGACAAAGCAACTGTCCAAACAATGGGTGCTAGAGAGTGAAAGTGTTGCAAAGAAAGGCAAATGTATTCCTACAGTAGGAAAGGTGATGTCAACTGTTTTCTGGGATACCTGGGATGAGGTGTTGGTAAACTACCTGAAAAAGAGCAAAACCATCAATGGAAAGTACTACGTAGCTTTGCCTGAACAGTTGAAGGATGCTATAAAGGTCAAACGTCCACTTTTGTTAAAGAAGAAAGTTCTTTTTCACCAAGAAAATGCAACAATGTACATTTCTTCAATTGTGATGATGGCTAATAGTTATGTATTTTAATGTTACTGAATAAAATATATATAGCAAAGATACATGACTTGCACTTTGAAACTGCTGCCACATGCAACATATACACCAGACTTTGTCGTTCTCTGTGGTGTAGTGGTTACCATGCTAGCCTCTAGTTCCCAAGGTCACGGATTCAAACCCGGTGGAGGACGATGAATTTTTTGGGGGCGTAAAAAGGCATGGCTCCCTTTGGAAGGGAAGCAAAGCCCCCAGTGACCTTTACCTCTTACCAAACCTGAAGAAACGCCTTGGTGGACAGAGCTTATCCTCAGAAGCTGAGATCACATCACCCAACCATTATTTAGCAGAGTTGGACAAATTATTTTACACTGAAAGTATAAGGAACTTAAAAATTATCATTGTGGTGTCATTAGATTTGAAATGTGACTACGTTGAAAAATAAAAAAGCAGCATTACAAATCTTGGGTTTTCTTTCTCAGGCCGAGAACTTTCCAAACCACTCTTGTACATATATGCAAAGTTGCACATACAAGAGTGTAACAGTCCTACCTTTTAATAACCTTCTATCCATTTCCTGCCCAAAGTCCATGTACACTTGGCTAATGAAGAGAGAGAGTTATAAGAGAGGGGAGAATGAATAAACCATATATCTAAGAGGCAGAGCAAGTATTGTGGATGAGAGATTGAAATTGCAAAAGTTTGAAGTGTGAGAACTACAAACAATGACTGCTGTGAATGATTTGAAGTTTGAGAATGTTATGAAGTTGAAAAAGTTACAAAGTGTGGAAACTGCAAATGATGAATGAATTGTAAATGTTGTAAAGTATGAAATGACAAATGATCACTGAGTTGTAAGTGATGTAAAGTTTGAAGTGGCAAACAATGAATTAATTATAAATGATGTGAAGTTTGAACTGGCAAATGATTAATGAATTGTAAATAATGTAAAGTTTGAAATGCAAATAATGAATGAGTTGTAAATGATGTAGAGTTTGAAATGGCAAATGATGAATGAGTTGTAAATGCTGTGAAATTTGAAATGGCAAATGATGAATGAATTGTAAATGCTGTGAAGTTTGAGAATGTTATGAAGTATGGGAACAGCAAATAATGAATGAGCAAGTGAATGATGTAAAGTTAGAGGATGTTCTGAAGTGTGAGATCCAGGAACAAGAAAATAAGTTGCAATTCTTATGAAGTGCGAGGATTGCAGATGAGGAATGAAGCTCAAATATACAAGGGCTGATCAATAAAGACTGAGACTGATTTTTTTTTCACAATATTTATTACTCCATTTCAATGTTGACATGATCTTTTTCAAAGTAGTCCCCTCCTACTTGAATGCACTTCTTATAGTGTCTCTGCCAGTCCTCGAACAGATACTGCAGGCCATTTTTGTCAGGTCTTTGAGAATCGCCTCACTTTTCCTCAGCACGCTTCAGTGCTCTCAAATCGAATGCCCCAGAGCTTTGCCTTTACCGATGGGAATAAAAAAGAAATCACAGGGGGCAAGATTGGGGTTATAAGGCAGATGCAGTATGCAGGTGATGTTGAATTCCTGGACTTGATTTGCGACGTGAGGCCATGCGTTGTTGTGATGAAGTCGCCATCCATTCTGATGAGGATCTGGATGTTTCCTTGCAATGTGCTCCCTCAGTGTAGCCAATACTGGCGTGTAGTACGCTGCTGTAACAGCAGTGTGAGGAAGAACAACAATCACAGCAGCTGTGTTGATGTTGACTTCAGTCATAGCAGAAGCCGAAGCACCAGGCCCACCTTGCTTAGCACAGAGGACTTGCCCTTCTTTGAAGTCCTTGAACTACCTAAACACCGTATGCTTGCTTCAGCTTTTCCAAAGTTTCAGAGGCTGTATGATTTAAACGAAAACAAAATTTTATTGCTCCTCTCGTGTCGAGTGGTATGCGAAATTCAAGTAGGGTGAACAATATACAGCATTACTACCAACCTACCGATACAAGAGTGCTGCCGTCTATGGACATTATACATGAAAACCCGCTCTTTTCAAATATTCATGGTAGAGACAGGAAACTCTCAAGAAAGCTACAGGAAAAAATCAGTCTCAGTCTTTATTGATCAGCCCTTGTATTATTAATCAAGCCTTTGAGTACCCCTAGTTGATTCAAGTCAAACAGAACCACAAATTGTGACATAATAGGATGTTTGCATACACATATTCAGCAAGTGTAATGAAATGTTAACACTTGCCCATGCAAAGATGCGAGATCACAAAATCAGAAGTAGGAATAGAGCTGTAACATGAATACAGGCATTCAAACTTTGGTTAATTTATATATGAGAACTTCTGAATCACCAGTTCATTACAAATGAGCGGTTAGTTCATAGAAACAATGTGCTATTCTAAATGACTTACTCACAAACTATCAATTGCTAATCCCATAGATAGTTAACACTCCCTGTAAAACAAATATTCATTTGTAAAAGATCCACTGATGAAAAGATGTTAAATAAAAGGTTTGCAGGTCATGATTTTATCTTCTTGTAATAATGCCTATAGACATTAAAGTTGAGCATTGAAAAATAAGGAAAATATTTCATTTAAATTTAATAATAAATGTATAATATGCAAAACAATTTTATAACAAAATCTAGATAAACAAATTATTTTAGTTCACAGCATTTTAGTACATCAGAAGTTCAGTTATGTATACAAGATCAAAGGTGTGTTATGAAATGAAATACTATAATACAGCTTAAGGAGAGTGACAGCCTTGCAGCCAAATACTTTTAACACACAGCATACTGGCACCTAATTAAAAAATATTAGTTGCAAAATGACAAACTGCCCAATGCAAATTTTAAGTTTCAATTTATCACATTTTATTAAATTATTTCTATACCCCCTAAGTAATAATCATATGTAAACAGGAAAAAATGCAGGCATCTATACTCCATTCAGCCCAAGAAAGGGTCCTGGTGTAAACAAATATATGCACTACTGATGCAGCACACCTTTGAAGCAAATGAAAAGAGTTTATTATTGCACTCTATGTATTATCACCTTTTTGTATTCCAATAAAGATGGGAAAAATTATAGCATTTTAATAATCAGTTAATTTAAATGTAAGTTAAACAATTAGCTGCTATTTATTTATGGTCATGCAACCAACAGTATTCCCATGTTATTTACTGGAGCAAAGCAACAGCTGTGCTAATCAGTATTATGTCGATATCATGGCTGAATGTGTAGCACGTTAGAGCAGTGTAATTCAACATACAAGTTCACCTTAAAGGTGATGAAAAAGCAATAGTTTTGAATGTATTGTTATTGTTAAGGATGTTATTAAATTGTGAATGTATTGTGACTAAGTTGTAGTCAGGCTAGTTATAGAACTAGAAGACACTCAAGCGATAACACCACTTATTATTCTGAGCTGGGTGTGCATTATTACCTGAGGTCTCCCATTAACATGCAAAGTTTTACTGATAAAAGATAGAGGGCAGATCGAAAAGTAACACAAAATAATTTTTTTCTGCCTTGGTATTGCAGCTGGAATGTTGCAATTTCACACATATATAGTTTGAAGTTTTCACTACAGAACGTATTTTTTTTCATGTGCAGCTCTAGCGAGAGAAGCATGAACTACCCAACAAAGATGGCGCACATGTTACTGTCATCCACGTGTGAAGAGCAGAGAGGTGTGGTTCGATATTTGTCGGCCAAAGGGCATAAACCAAGTGGTATTCACAGGGACATGTGTGGCGTGTATGGGGATGATTGTATGGACCATAGCAATGTCTCCAGGTGGTGTGCATTCTTCCTAGAGGGCCGTGTGAAGCTTAGTCATTTGCCACGCTTCGGGAGGCCAGTAACAGCTGCAACCCCACAGAATGTCAGAGGTATTGAGGCGTCAATTTTGAACGACCGACGTGTGCAACTGCAATCCTTTTCGCAACAGTTCAACATTTCCTATGGTGCAGTGTATGATATTGTTCATGACATGTTGAAATTTCGTAAAGTTAGTGCTCGCTGGGTGCCTAAGAACCTGACAGACAACCACAAGGGTCAGCGAATGATGACAAGCTTGGATCACCTAATGCGGTACATCACAAAAGGACATGACTTTCTGAAAGGAATCCTCACTGGTGATGAGTCGTGGGCACACCACTACATGCCAGAAATCAAGCAGGCAAGTATGGAGTGGAAACATGCTGGTTCCCCAGTGAAGAAAAAATTCAAAGTGACTCAATCTGGTAGGAAAGTGCTTGTGACGGTGTTCTGGGATGTGCATGGTGTTGTATTGGTGGACTTTGCTGAACATGGGACCACGTGAATGCTGCAGTCTACATGAAAACTTTGGTGAAGTTGCCCGTCGTGACAAACACCATAAAAAGAATGCTGATGATGTCAAAATTCTTATGACAATGCTCACTCCCATGTTGTTGCTGCTGCTGTTTGTCAGAAAATCACCAAATTTGGTTGGGAGGTGCTCCAGCATGCACCATACAGTCCAGACCTTGCACTGTTGGACTTTCATCTGTTTGTTCCCATGAAGAAATTCCTGGCTGGCCAACGCTTTGCAACAGTGCAGAAGTGAAATCAGCAATCCGCAGATGGCTATACTCCAAGGAACCAGACTTCTACGAACAGGGCATATTGAAACTGGTGGGAAAAACGTGTTGAGAAACTTGGTGACTATGCCGAAAAGTAGGTAAAAAGTGCAAGTTCATTTGTGATTTTTGTTGTTTTAACTATTAAAGTTTTTTTGTAAAAAACTTATTGTGTGTTACTTTTTGATCCGTCCTCGTATTTCATTTTTTTTTTTTTTACACATACATTCTTCAAATTAGTACATTTCGTTAGTTTAGGAGTATGTATTTCTTTAATACTTAGAGCTGGCGCAGTAAAAGATAGCACATGGTTAAAATAACACTGGGAGGCAACAATGGCAGTTTCCTGAAATCCTGAAAGTAAACGGCTGAGCAGCTGTTGAGGAGGAAGAGAGGACGTTCCTCATGCATTCACAAAACATCAAGAGCAGAGTGATACTACATACATTTGTTTATGTTAGGACTCTTTCTCGGGCTGGAAGGATTACAGTGAGAGTAACTATCTTGCAGAACTCCACGTCTTACAGAAGAAAGATTCCTCAAAAGATTCTCAAGAAGATTGGGCACACTTCTTACACCTGCGAGCACCAGTAAATCACTCTTGACATCGCAGTGAGATAGTTTGGACCTTTACAGACACCATGGGCAACTGACTTGTGGAGCAGATAGCAGAATTTATAATATGAGCCTTAACCCTCAACTGGTGTGTAATTCAAAGGATAACATTCAATTACTATGTTATTTCCAATAGTATTTTCTTCATTTTGGAAGAGTTGTTAAGGTGGGCTTTGTTCTATTTAATTTTTCAAATAAGTTAACAAAGATGTTTTACATGCATAGTCCAACCTTTAAAAGAGCTCCGTACTTCAAGAGAGAGAAACTGAGTGCAGCACTCTACATTTTCACTTCAGAGGTCCTATGAAATTCCCAGAGATTCTACTGCAAGAAGAATTCCCATTCTTACTGTCACTTTTAATGATGGATTTGGCACCCGTCATGTTTAGCAACTACATTCCTTTCAATTAGGTGCAAATATGCTGCCGTAAATCCAAATGAAACTTTCACTCCACAACATAATCACAGCCCCAAGTTGTTGCGTTCCATACGAGTATGTGTTTTCAGCACTCATACAACTATTGCTTTCCTTTTATTTTCTCACATCACTCTTCTCCACAAATGTTTTGTGGGAAGAAGCCCTTTTTTTTTTTAAATCAAAACAGCTGTGATCAAAACATGCACTTCGATTTCAGTTAAGATCAGCATTTCTTGAAGCAATGTTTATAATTTTTTTATTAAGAGCTTAAACAATGCAATACAGAGTAACATCATGCAGTTCCATTGTTTCTACACTGAAACATGCCATAAATCTTCCTGGCTCAAAAACAATTTTTATGAAGAATTAAAACATTCATATCAAATGAACCCCAGAAACACAATATGATTATTATAACAAGATCATAAATGTAAGCATAGCTTTAAGTTTCAGGTACATTCATTTTAAAGCTGAAATAGCTTCAGTAAGATTTATTACTATGGGAAATAATCCTAAAAAACTTGATTAACTTTTAACAGGGACTATGAAATGAAACCTGCAAAATTTTCCCTTGTCCAGCAAAGTGTAATAATTTTACAATGATATGAAAGTGGAGTAGATGTACAAAAATTCCATGTTTAATACATGGGAATTCCATTTTACAAGAACTTGATGACCTGGTAGTATGGCTTCTTCTGTCAAACATGCTGGAACTCTTCCTGGTGCCACAATAAATACACACCCAGGCTATACACAGATTTCTAATCCATATTTTACACTTCATAACATCAACAATACCCAAAACTTTTGTGGTCACAAAATATGCGAAACCTATATCCAGAGCCATAGAGTGTGAATAAGATAATTTACGAATGAGAGTTAAGGCTGGTTCACAACCAACGAGAACGGTAACCAGAATGAGAACGGGAAAGTTGAAATACATGTATTCAAATGGGAGTGTCCACAACCGACGGGAAGCCTTCCCGGGCCCCGGGAACGGGAAGAAGAGTTGCCCAACTTTTAACTTTCTCGTTCTCGGGCACGGCATATTAGATCCCTATTGTGCATATTAGACTCTTCACTCTAGAGGTTATTCTAAGCGGCCGTGACATGAAACAGCCACTAGTGCTCTCTATAGTCTCAAGCTGGAAACATGAAACTGGAAGGAATTAGTAGTAAATGTGCTTCCTAACCTCATCCCGACACCCGCAAATCTATCAGCATTGGTTCCTCTGGTGAAGGGATCATTTGTAGTTTGTTTATATGCAACTCAAAAGTGGCTATTACCTAAAAAAACAATGCAAAAGCTACAAAGAACAGCTAAATCCGGTGGAAATGAAAAAAGAATAAACAATGTATGCCATTAAATAAAGGAATGAAAGTTTGGTATAAGTAGAGGGATCGGAAATGTAATGAATATGCATTTAGATAATGTTTACTCTCGAATTTTGACGTTGGCTTGGCTAAATTGGAAGTAGGTGAAAAAATGACATTGGTCAGTTAAAAACAAATGAAATCCTAATGCGCAAAATCAACTTTCACTCTGTGATCGATATGCATTCCCGTTCTCGTTACCGGGCTGTTGTGAATCAAAATTTCTTGCTTCCCGTTCTCGTTTCCGTTCTGGTTACCGTTACCGGGTGGTTGTGAACCAGCCTTTAGCTTTACAACTCACATGATCCTTTACCACATGTTTGTGCCCATTTACTGCTGGTTATCAATAGAATTCACTAGTGCGCAATGAAAGTTTAAATCCCACAACACAAAGTAAACCCACATTGCATTTCGTTGCAGCCCAATGAAGGGAAACCCTCATAAATAGATGCACAGCTAAGCTCTGTCCTATTATAGTACTGTATATTATTAGTGTGGTACTTCAGATTGTAATCTTACATTATTATAATAAAAAAATTGTAATATAATCCAATAGAAATTAATGTTTTATTATATCCATGGTGAAAACCTGCAACACTTTGAATCATACCAAAAACATAAAAAGAAAGTCTCTACTCCCATAAATCTTATGGACAAACTCTAACAGTTGGCAAGTGTGTTTAAAATCATAACTTCTTTGGAAACTGCCCTTAATTTTGGACTGATTTCAGTCCGAAATGCTGCAACAATTTTTTTTTTCTAATGCTATTATACAAATCTTCAACTTGGACAAGTGAGATGGACAAAGTGATGCAAATAGGTGCTGAAAAATGCAAACCAAAGATTAAAACACTCAATTTAAGTATGTTGCAGGGGATATGTCAATGCAGTCAGTATTTCCCAGATATTGTAGATTTGGATAAGGTGCTCTGATACATCTCTTCTTGTACATTACATAAGGGACAAATTGGGGAACAAATAATTAGAATTCTGTGCAGGCACTTTGACAATCATCAGAAACAACTGTCAGCCAGCTGCGGTAATTTCCAAACAATTGCAAATCTGGTGCAGTAATCTCATTTTGACAAGATTTCAGTTATAGTCAAGTGTTTCAAACTGACATGGCTGCAAATTCGATTGGTCAATATTGAAGCCTGGTACATGAACAAAATAGTTTAAAAGAAAAAAAATTATATTTTTTGATTCTGGCAGTTACAGTGTAGAACTTCGGATACAATGGAACTGGTGTAATAAGGCATCAAGCAGAAATTATCTATAACTTGTTGGGTTAGAAGTAATAGCATATTTGTATAATTTCATTAACTTGCTTCCTTTTGCGCCATAACTGCGATGGTTTAGCTCTTCATGTAATCTCTTATGTACAAAAACTAAAAGGAAAATACTTTTGTTAGCAATGAACTACCAGGCTCAAGTAGATCATGCACAGAAGTTAAAACTTTTATGAAGCTGGAATCTGTGGCAGGCCAAACTCATCAACAAGAACACCATCCTGAAACAGAAAATCATTTTCATTATACATATATAAAAACAAGCATCATGTGGAACAGTCAATAACTTTCTCTACCAATAACAAATTTCTAGGCATGCCTTACGGAAATTAAGAGTAATTCTGTTATGTTATTCACAGTGCATTTTTGTTTTGAAATAAATTCAAATAAAGCAATATGCATTTAGTTAATAAGTTGTGGAAACAAAGTGCAAATGTTTATTAGAAGCATGGAGGAATAAATTTGGAAGTCATAACCACCTCTTGCACAGGGGAAAAAAAAAAAAAAACTGATAAATTGCTTTCACATCATTTTCCCTACTCATTCTTCTACAAACTACTCTTACAAAAACCTATTTACACATTCTGTTGTAGATATAAGGATACAGCAGGCTAAAGCGATAGTCAGATTTTTTTGAAAAGTGGATTGCAACAAAATTCGGTGCTCTTTGAAAGACCATAAGAAAAAATGAATAGCGACTTACTACTTGAAGAAAGTATATGTATTTGAAAATTTGAACCAATGACAAACAATATCTTGGAAATGGTTAATGCCACAAAAATGTTTGACATAAACTGTGTTCTTTAAGAACATCTATTTTTTGTATAATACGATTCTGTCTCTCTCTTACAGTTTATCTAGGTACAAGGCGGAAACAGCCCCTTAATGTCCACCAAACCGAGAACTCACTCTCTCCAGGATGTACGACAAGCCCGACGCAGACACCTGATGCTCCTCAACACTCACCTGAACTGGGAACTCACATCCCCCAGGATGTACAACAATGGCCGGGGTAGACATCTGACGGAGGACACAGGCCTATAGATCAGAGAGGAGAGACCAGGGTGGGTGATCAGCCACACACCCACGATGAGAGTGAAGAAGTGGAGATAGATGTAGATCAGAGATGGATGATAGAAAATGTGACGATGGAGCACCAGTGGAATGAAACATGGCAGGGGAAGCTGGAGAAAACCTGCCCAGATGCTGCTTTGTCCACCACAAATCCCTATATGGGTCTCTGTGATTGAACTCGGGCCACCTTGGCAAGAGGCGAGTGGTCTAACCACTCGGCCATGCCGTCGCTTACAGTTTATCAGTTACACAAAAGTTATTCAGAATAAACAGAACTTTACAAGCTATTCCTAGAAAACTCAAAATATACATTTTATTTGTCATGCAAATATCTTAAACATACGGTATTTTAATAGAAATTGTTAGAGCCATTTTTGAGAAAATCAAAAATAACAACATTTTTCCATGTAAAGGTTGGTTTGGAGTGGGTTAATTTTCTTACGAATCTCTGTGCCACATCCTTGGAAGACATTGTACTTAAATACTATTGAATTTTTGGGTGGGATGCAATACTTGCTCTGTTTGCTATAGGTAAAAAAGAAGAATGGGACTTTCAAGTCTCTTCCGTCAGATAACCCCTTGTATTTGAAACAAACAGCACAAGATAGTTTGAAAACACCTAATACTACAAAAACAAAATTATTTGACAGAAATTATAATTCTCTTAAAGAGTTTTACATTCTTCCTAAAGCAAGTTTTGTCTCTATCTTATGGTTCCCTAGTTAAACAAAATCCTTCAAAATTCATACACAATGAAACAGAGTTCACAGGTTATTCACGAAAAATCAAGATATATGTTTCATTAGTCATGCAAATATATTAAACACATGACACCTTAAACAAAATCATTAGTCATTCTTATGAAAATTAAGTATAAATAACATTTTTCCATGTAAAGAATTGTTTGAGGTCAGAGGATTTTCTTAATGCTTAAACAGTATCTGACCTAAATATGAAATATTGTATTCTTACTCTCCACACCATGTGCATAGTAGGTAGAGAAGATATTGCATTCCACCCAAAAAGTTTGATACAGAGATTTCACAGGAAATACATGTTTTGAGACCCTCTGAATAAAAAAATAAAAAAGCATTTTTAGTAAAAGACCCATGTGTGTGTCTGGGAACAGCATACTCAAAAACAAAAAGTTGGATAAATATCAAACTTGATATTTAGGTTCAGTATCTTTTAAAGATGCGACAAGATTTTCAAGAAAATCACCTCACCCCAAACTACCTTTTAGATGGAACATTTTTCGAAAATTTCGATTTTCCCAAAAATGGCTGTTAACGATTTTGATTAAAATACACGTTTAAGACATTTTTATGGTAAATGAAATGTATTATCATGAATTTTCTGAGAATGTCCCCAAAAGCCCTCATCTTTCTGAATGACTTTTGCATAACTGGTACACCGTAAGAGATAGACAAAATTTTTCTACACAAAAAATGTAGATCTCATTAAAACACAATTTGTGTCATACACATTTTTTTTGTGGAGTGAACCGTTTCTGAGATATTCTTTGTTATTTGTTTGAATTTTCCAAAACTTATACTCTTTCTCAAATGGGAATTCGTTATTCATTTTTTTATGTCCTGGACATGCAAAGAGACTGGAATGCTCTACATAGCAACCAGCTCTTAAAAGATTTTACTATTGGTTTAAAGCCTACCATTTTATCTCGATTAACATGAAGTAGATGGAGAATAAGTGTTTGTAAAAATAGTTTGTACAAGAGTAGACAAAGTCATGTGAGTGCAACACATCAGATTTTTTTAAGTGCGGTCACTCTGCAGCTGTTTCTCATGTCATCATGGAAAGAGTATAGAATTTCAATTTTCAAGGCCAGCATATAGTGATCTGCATTTAAACATCTGACTATCAATTTGGTTTCCTCTATCCACCTTGTAACGATAACAAAATGTGTAATGAAACTATTTCTGCAAAGGCTTATCCCATTTAATATGAAGTAGATAGAAAAATAAGTTTTTGTAAGAATAGTTACAGGAAGCTATATCAAAATAAACCATAGGGGTAGAGAAAGTCATGTGAATGTGATACATCAGAATTTTGTTTCTTTTTAACATGCTAGCGAGTATCTTGATGTTATTTACACACACTAAAGATAAAGGTTTAAACATGACCTTCACCAGTTGCAAGCATGCATAAACTCAATACAAGAAATTCAAATGCAATTAACTTACATCATGCACACAATAAATTAAATAAAAAGATGTGTTCATGTTTACATAAGCACCTACAATAAATCAGTTAATTCTGATCACCAGATGTTTGAAACCGAGGGAACTCGATGGGGGCACACAGGAAATTTTTATAATGCATTGCCATGCAATCTGGAGTTTGATGTAATATCGCAACATTTAAAGAGAGACAGCCAGGCTGGGCCCTAGTTACCAGGGGCATAGCTCAAAAGTATATTAAGGGGACAGATAGTAGAGTAATTAATACACAATAAAATTCCAAATTTATCATGAAGGCAATCCACAAGATTTCAGTCTTGCATTATGTTAGAGTTTTACTGATGTATGCTGGAAGCCAGGTTTACAATTTAAGTCCTAGATCTAACTCATACACTGATTTCTTAAATATAAAAAAGAACATGACTGCATGCCGGGCAAACTGACAGCTGAGGCTAACACAAGCAAAACTGCAGCAAAGAGTCATGTTGGACTTCAGTTTTATTCAATCTACACAAGGAAGTGGGGATTAAGGAAGCTTTAAGAATAATTCCGAAATTGCATTACAGGAGAACCTCATTTATCAAACACTCATTAATCCAGATTTTAGTTTACTTGTTCACCACAAACATATGTGAACCCTTTGAGAAATACATATAAATGTACAGGGTTATTCATAAGCCAATGTCACATTTCGGAAGTTTGTTGTAAAATAAGTACGTGACATATCCATGTGAATGATATACCAAATGAAAGGCAATCTCTCAAAGTTTGTTTGGTATACCTTACAAGTGTTCAATGTGTGCGCCTCTGGTTACATGGGAGACATACAGGCGATACTCCAATTTCGCCCACACCCGCACCAGCATGTCAAGTTTGATCGTTGCTATCGCTGCTGTAATGCGATCTCGGAGGTCCTTCATGTCAGTTGAAAGTGGTGGAATGAACAACCAATCTTCACATATCCCCAGAGAAATAAATCACATGATGTTAAGCCCAAGGATTGGGGTGGCCACCGAAGCAATGCGACATCATTGTCAGCATTTCATCCAATCTAATGTTGTGTTAAGTTCTGGTTCAGGTATGTGCGCACGAGTCAATAGAAGTGGGGTGGGGTACCATCCTGTTGGAAAATGAGATCACCTCTGTCTGTCAGTTTCAGCATAAGTCATTGTTCTAACATGTCTGGATAAGTAATGCCAGTCACTATGGATTCAGCGAAGAAAAAGAGCCCGTAAACCTTGTCCTTTGACAGGGCACAGAACACGTTGATCTTTGGGGAGTTGCGCACAGCTCAACTATCATATGTGGGTGTTGGGTTCCCCAAATGCGCACGTTGTGACGGTTCACTTTCCCCGACAAGTGAAGGTTACTTAGTTGCTGAAGATGAGTCTGTCACCAAAATCATCATCTGCCATTGCAGCCTTCATGTCGATGGTAAATTGTGTGCAATCCTCCATCTCACCATCTGTGAGCACCTGCAGCAGTTCCAGTTTGTGCGGCTTCACCTTCAGTTGCTTGCGAAGAATCTGTCACACAGTTGACTGAGACATTCCCAGCTGCAGACTTGCACTTCTGATGGCTGCACGCAAACAACTCACAAACACCTGTAACAGTGGTGTCTGATGGTCCCGACCTTCCAGGTCATTTGGGTGGACACAGACAACCAGTGCACTCGAACATTTCATACCACCTCTTTGATGGTGCTGTGATCTGGCACATCCTTGTGAAAACGATTGCGAATCGCCGCTGAACAGTTACAGTAACCTCTGTTTTCACAAGTTGTATCAGGCAAAATGTTCTCTCATTCTCTGCAAATGCCATTTTGTACACTCCTGCCACCTAGCAGCCAACCGCATCACCACAACATGCGTGCTTCACGTGACACAAATTTGGAGTTTGTGCTTCCATACGTACATGATTCGAACACATATGTCTCATGCATCATGCACAAGATGTTTTCCAAATATGACACTGACTTATGAATAACCCTGTGTATGTTACCACTGCAGATACATAGATTGTCAATTGGTTGCACTGTTCAAGCTAACAATTAGTACAGCTACCATGGTCAGTGTCACAGAACAACGAAAGTGTGCGAGGTTTATTTGTACTCCCATCTCTTTCGTTTAGGGACTTCACAGCAACTGGAAAATACTTTCCATAACATCCACAGAATCAGTCGCACAATGATCCTCCTCTTAGCAGTTTGCCGGCAACTCAATGATCGGAACAGTAACGTTCTACACAGAGAATACTTTTCAGCAGCAGTAATGACAGCCCATCGCTGACTAGCTTGTGATGGCAAATGATTGGCAACTAACAAAAGGAAGCTGCTAGCCATTAAGAAAACTCATCCCTCACAAACCAAACTACATGACAAGTTATGCTATTTCACATATTTTAACATGTGGATCTGTCCCGTCAGGATTAAGGAGTAAAACACATTGTCCTTTTGTTTCATGTTTGAGTATGCATGAGTGAAATGGCATTGAAGCAAAAGAAAATGGTTGTTTTGATGGACAGTAAGTTGGAAGTACTAAAAAATAAATATTTGTATTCATTAGTTTATGTTTATTTAATGGTTTGTTTCCAAATTATTCAAATAATTCGGATTACCTCCAGTCCCGCCTAGTCCAGATACACAAAACTCTGTATAGCTCTTTGAGTATTTCGCAAGTTTATGCTGACATCATGTAAACACTGCTCAACAAGTTATTATAAAACAAACAACTCTACTTATGCAAGATTGCTATGGCAATTTCATAAGCTAAACGTCTTTCTGCATATTGTTTCCCAGCCTGGCTTCAATGTGCTACAACATTGCTTACTATTTTGTACCTCAGGGGGCTATGGATTAAATAATGCTGATATGCTAATACGTAGCAAAAATACAGATTTTAGAAAAGCTTTATCGCTATAAATAATAAGTAAAATGCCCATCTCCATGGTGTGAGAATACTGTGTTTGTCTCGCATTCAAGAAGTCTGTCGTCCTCCGTGGACTAGTGGTACCGTGCTAGCCTCTAGTTCCCAAAGTCGCGGGTTCAAACCCGGCGGAGGGCGATGGATTTTTTGGGCATAAAAATCCTTAGCATGGCTTCCTTCGGAAGGGAAGTAAAGCCGGTGGTCCCATGTCGTAGATTTACGGCACGTAAAAGAACCTCAAGACTGATAAAGAGGCCTCTGAGCAAAATTACCGGTCTTTCATGCTCAATATGGAATGGGACGCTAAGAACCATAGTAGTTAAAGAGCATCCATAAACAAAATTCAAACTTAAGAGGTCTGGAGTTCAAATCTCGGTTATGGTGACTTACCTAATAAGGCATTTTCTGGGGTTTTCCCTCATCCTTAGAAGATGAGCTCTAAGCTCCGAGAACCCCAGGCCCATTTAATTATAATTTCAGCCATTTCGTTCATTTACCTTCTGACATGACCTACCCGGTTAAAGGACATTAAACTTAAAAAGCTGACATGTTACATTCACATGACCTTTTCTGTCTTCTATCGCTTATTAGTGGATATACAAATTATTCTTATGAAAATTTATTTTGTAATCTATTTCACTTTAATTGAGATAAACCTTTCTGGAAATAGCTGCATTACACATTTCATTATAGATACAAAGGGAATGGCGATGGTCAAATGTTTTAAAACTACACACGATATGCTGACCTTAAAGTGCCATGCTCTCTGAGTGCAATCGCGAGAAACAACTGAATATCGAAAGGACTTGAAAAGAATGACTAAGTATTGAACAATTCAAACCATTAATAACCGATATCTCGAAAATGGCTGATGCCACAAAAAAAGTTATTTTAAATAAATTGTGTATTTTAGAGAGATTTACATTGTTTTATGCAGTATGTTTTTGTCTATTGTGTAATGTTTACCAGTTATACAAGATTCCTTCGAAACATAGTGGACTTCACAAGCTATTCCCAGAAAATTCAAGATATACATTTTATCTGTCATGTAAAATAGCTTTACTCAGCTTTTAACCAGGGATCATAATACAAGTCCTAAGTTCAACATAAACGTCTAGCATATTTTTTGTTTTGAAGATAGTTTCCCATAAACGTCATTTTACGTTTTGCTATAACTCAGAAACTACCATCTGTTTCATTTACAGCCGGGTCATAGGTCGTCTATATGCATAGCTTGCTAGCACTGTCGTCCTCCGTGGACTAGTGGTATCGTGCTAGCCTCTGGTTCCCAAGGTCGCGGGTTCAAAACCGGCGGAGGGCGATGGATTTTTTTGGGCGTAAAAATCCTTAGCATGGCTTCCTTCGGAAGGGAAGTAAAGCCGGTGGTCCCGTGTTGTAGATTTACGGCACGTAAAAGAGCCTCAAGCCTGATAAAGAGGCCTCTGAGCAAAATTACCGGTGTTTCACGCCCAATATAGAATGGGACGCTAAAAGCCATAGTAGTTAAAGAGCGCCCATAAATAAAACTCAATTTCAATTTTTGCTAGCACTGCAGTGAGCTCAGTATGTTCCATTAGTGCACTAGTTGTGAATGACCTGCTCAAGGCTGTGTTTATCAGCTGTCAGTTCTTCCTTCTGTTCGAGTTGTAAAGACCAGAGTTTGTTCATTGTGCATCTCGAAAGTGAAAGTTTATTCAGGATATCTGTATTGTGTGTGAATTACATTAGATTACTCTTATAAGTCCACTGAAATGCCTACCGAAAAATTCACCCTTGACAAAGAACAAGTGAAAAAGAAATGTTCTAACGGAGGAAAAACACTGACAAAGTTGGTGCATCATTCGAACCCTCTCCAAAGAAGTTTCCAAGACATGTTGCACAGCAAGTGGGTGTTTCTAAAACCTCTGTTCATAGAGCTACTAAACTTTTAAAATTGAAACCCTACAGAGTGAAAATTGTTCTTGAATTACCTCTTGACGAGGAATGCCAGGAATATCTCAATGCAGATGGAAACCACTTTCAACACAATTTATAACAAAGTCAGTAGTCATTATAGTGCATGTTAATATCACTCATAAGTAACAAGGGAGTTTTAGAATGAAAAACTCCCAAGTAACAGACAGATCACGGAGCATGCTTATGTTGATCCACAGCCCAGCAATACAAGGAACGCATAATATTAAATGTACAGGAATGGAATTTTTTAATGGTAATGTGTCTTGTAAATATCAACTGCATACACTAGAACCATAATGTGTTAACTTTAATTAATTCTTTCAATATGTATTAAAATAGTTTTTTCAATAACAAACCAAAAAAAATGAAGCAGTAATAATCAGAAAATAATATTTCTGTAGGAAAATCATAAAAATCCTTATGCGTGTTATGCAGGGGATCCTTAGATGCAATTCAATGAAAGAATTATGCAGATGTTTTTTTAATTTAATTTTTTCAAAATGTATTATAATAATTTTTTCATAGGAAAAATGAAACAATAATATACAAAAGAATGTTTTTTAGGGAGTATCATAAAAATCCTTTTGTATGCTCTACAGGGGATCCTAAATGCAATTTAATGAAAGAATTGTAATGTTCAAGCATTGCTAGAATTTACTTTGTAAACCCCATCCAACAGCAAAAGAACATATCTATGTTTATAAAAAGTAATGCTAGGTAATGCATACATAATGTATATTAGCTATAACAGTTTTGCTTCATTAGAGGCCAGCTTCACCAAATGATGTTAAAAATACTTAAAATATGTTGTTTTTTCTAACTTAATGTTAAAAGTTTAAGATAATGCATAAATTCTTTCATTTATTCAACCTTTCACAATGAATTGTTAGTTAATATCTTGTTAATGTTAAAGACAACTGCAAATAACAGCTTTCAAAAGGTAGTGACTGAACTGCTTGGCTTCTCAATGTGCTCAAATGCAATTTTGTTTATGCAGCAGACACTACTTAAGTTCATAGATAATTGCCATTTGATTTTCCTGGTTAAGGTTAGAATTGTTATTTCAACTGAAATTCTAGGTGCAGAAGAACTAATTTTTTCTGTTAAAAAAGGCATTAATTATAGAACAGTTACTAAATATAGGAATTATCAAGTGCAAAAAAATCAGCCGATTTAAATTACAGGAGGATGGAGCCTGGGAGAAAATCCATGAGGAATTATTATGTAAGCATTTCTCACTATCCAGTAAGCAACTGCAGGAAATTAAATTGAGTTTTATTTATGGATGCTCTTTAACTACTATGGTTCTTAGCGTCCCATTCCATATTGGGCATGAAAGACCGGTAATTTTGCTCAGAGGCCTCTTTATCAGGCTTAAGGTTCTTTTACGTGCCGTAAATCTACGACACAGGACCACCGGCTTTACTTCCCTTCCGAAGGAAGCCATACTAAGGATTTTTACGCCTGGAAAAATCCATCGCCCTCCGCCGAGTTTGAACCCGCGACCTTGGGAACTAGAGGCTAGCACGGTACCACTAGTCCACGGAGGACGACAAGCAACTGCAGGAATTTTATGCAAACATATAATGCAGCACTAAAATCACCAGGTGCAAAGAGCATTTAGAATGATTTACAACTGAGTGATGACACTATGTTGAAACTAAAGTGAATGGAGTGTATTGTCAATGATTGACGTTGAAACAGACCCCAGCAAAAATGCTGTTTGCTTCTTGAAGCAAAGCATAAAATCTCAAATAATTAACACTTGTAGCACAGGAGAAAGAAGCATGCTTCTATTGGTATATTTCCTCTACAACCCTGCTCACGACTGCTTTGGACAGTGCTTTTATCTAAACATTCCTCCTGTTATGCAGGTTTTTAAAATGATTATGACATGCAGCCCTCTATGGTTAGAAACAAACCTTCTAATTACAGTAACTCCATGTCAACAGCTTGGTATGTGGCAATGATTTTTCAACTTTTAAGATCTGTTAAACGCCTTAAAACACAAGGTTATGGCAATGTTAACTTAATACAGAATTTAACACAATGTTATAGCTAACATATGAATGTTCAAATTTCAATTTTAGATTTTATTCAACAGAAACAATTGGAATGGTATGGGTATGCTAAAAGAATGGAAGATGAAAGATTAGCTAAAAGAATAATGGAGTGGACCGACCAGGAAGGAGCAGAAAAGGAAGACCGCATAGCATGTGGATTCAAGGAATTAAGGAGCAATGATGGATTGGGAAGTTGAGGAAGATTTCTGGTCCAACAGGCAAGAATGGAGAAAAGTGATAAGAAGATGTTAAAAAGTGTAGTCTTAGGTGCTGGAAAAATGTTTGTACATTGTAAAACCGGAAATACAATTATCATTTCAAAAGTTCTGCCCACGGCACATGCGTGACCATTACAGTGGTGTGATCAAGTTGAAATTTATGTCAGTGGGAGTCAGACTAGGCTTCAGGTTGTATGTGTGTTTGCTGGTTCATGTGGCTGTGACAAGAGTAATCCAGTTTTAAAATGGAAGCTGAAACCAAGCCAGTTCAGATTACACATAGTGATCAGCGTTCCTACATCAAAATCGAATCCCTATGTGGAAAACAGCCCAAATGAAATTTACAACACTTTGAGAGAGGTGTGTGGGAATAGTGTAGTGGATCATAGCACAGTATCACGGTGGTCTGCTCATTTCCTTGAAGGTCGGGTAAACATTGAGGACAACCCAAGAAGTGGAAGGCCATCAACTGCAACAGACTACACCTCTCAGATTATTGTTAATGGCGTTTTGAGAGAGCATCGATGAAAAACATGCGAGGAAATTGCATATGAGGGCAGAATGTCTGTCACTTCAGTTTACAGAATCACTATGAAAAGTTGCTGCTAGATGGGTTGTGCATGATCTGAGTGAAGAGCAGAAAGCAGGTTGCAAAAGAATCACAGAAGAATTGCTCGAACGTTATCGAACAGAAGGAGAACAGTTTCTGGAAAGGAATGTTGCACTTAATGAAACTGGATACAAGATTTTGAGCAAGAACTGAAGTCTCAGTCATCACAATGGAAATGCACGCCCAAAAAAATTCTGCCAACAATTAAAGTTGAAACTGACAATTTTTGCAGATGACATGAATGGAATCATAGCTACAAATAGAGTGTCCCAGGGGACATATGTAACAGGCGTGTACTACAAGCTGTTTCTGAAAAATGTTTTGTGCCTGAAAATTGTCAAAGAAGGCTTGCAGCTGGTGTCCTCATTTTGCACGATAATGCAAGACCGCATATGATGGGAAATATTTCTCCACCCACCATACAGTCCTGATATGAGTCCACCAGACTTTGATTTGTTTCCCAAATTGAAGGAACCACTCCATGGAAAACGTTTTGATACAATTGATGAAGCTTCCAGTGAGGTGACCCAAGTAATCAGACAGCTTAACAATGAAGGTGCCCTATCCAGAATACAGAATTTGCCAAAACGTTGCAAGACTGTCATAAGCAAGAATGGAGATTATATAAGGCCTGTAAAGGTATTTTGTAAAATAAATTATTTTCTTTACTTCTATCTTCAGTGTGCAGAACTTCTGAAATGGCACTCATGTATATATAGCTAACATTGTTTGATGAAACAGAAAGTTTATGTTAACTTCATTGTTAAACCAATTTAATGTTGGTTGGTGAAACTGCCCCTAGAGCTTATAGATGTCAAGTTATAAAATATTGAATTCTGCTAAATTGATATAAATGAAAGGTGTACTACGCACCATCGATGTGAGCCCATGATGGTACCGTAATGAAGATGCATGCTTGGTATGAAGAATAACTCTGGATGACCATTATTACCTCTATCTCTATAACTAATCATAATACCATGGTAATTCCTATAAGAATTCCATTGCTGCAATATCCTCTAAAAAGCCTTGTCTTTGAAGAAGTATACTTGAGATCCCAACTATACAAGTTTCTTTATGATCCCTTCTTGAGAAGACAACCAGGTTAAATTTGGATCTTAGACCAAGTTTACAGCATTCCCATTATCATTAGGAAAACAGGAAAAGTTTGCTGTTCAGCTGATGAAAAATGCATGCCTCTTCCCTGGAAACCATCATTTATACGTAGAGTTTGTTAGATATTCCTTTGGATACATTCACCACAAAAGATTCCTCTGATTAAATAAATCTTCCGCAACAAATTTTTGAAAGTTGTTAATCTACACAGTAATTATTTAACCCTTTGTGATAAGGATGCGGTCACACAGGCACCCAAAGGAGAGGTAGACATAGTTACGAACTGTATGCTAGCCTCTAGTTCGAGGGGTTGCAGGCTCACACCTGGCGGAGGACGATGGATTTTTTCGGGCATAAAAACCCTTAGCATGGCTTCCTTCAGAAGGGAAGTAAAACCGGTGGCCCCATGTCGTAGATTTATGACATGCAAAA
This sequence comes from Deroplatys truncata, assembly GCA_030765065.1. Classification (NCBI taxonomy): domain Eukaryota; kingdom Metazoa; phylum Arthropoda; class Insecta; order Mantodea; family Mantidae; genus Deroplatys; species Deroplatys truncata. The sequence goes on from CM060987.1 coordinate 194,378,978, forward strand.
GAACTTCAAGCCTGATAAAGAGGTCTCTGAGAAACATTTCCAGTATTTCATGTCCAATATACAATGGGATGCTAAGAACTATAGTGTTCAAGAGTGTCCATAAATAAAACCCAATTTTTTTATTTACCAACTGAGCACTTGTGATTGGATTTATCTAATGATTTGCACAAGCATCATCAAATGTCAGCAGTGTTCAATGGCACCATTTGTAGCCAGTTAAAACATGTTTAAGGGGGATTTCCAGTCAAAAAGTTTATGATGTGAATAGTTCCATTTTTATTTTAGAGTTTTCTGCATGATATGCAAAGATGGCATTGAAACAAACACTGCAAGAAAGTGAAATAATGTCAATGTTCAATGAATTCGGTAACCATTGTTCTTATTTTGAGTCATTTGGCTCAGAAGAAGAAAGCAATGTAGTAGCTACTCTGGAGCAAGCTGGGTGCAACAATGGCTCAAGTAATGACAGTTGATGAGCATTCAGTTTTACAGGTAATGTATATGGTTACTAATACCTGTACTGAAATTGGCAATCCTTATCTCCAAGCAAATAAGTGTTTCAAACTTTATCACACATAAAAAACCTACTTAAGTGAACCTGTAATACCAATGTAAATGAGGGTGATCCAAGAAGTATTGATCATTTGTGCATGCCCACTGCGCAGATCAATATCGCTTCTATCCAAGGTCAGATAGTTTCCACAACATCTTTTCTCAAAGTTTATGAGCAGAAAATAAGTTATTGTGCATTCTGTGATTGTTCAAAATGAACTGCATGATTAAAGTTTCAGCTGGCTGTCAGGTGAGCAGTATTATTCCATTTTTTAATGCTCAGAAGTTGAAACCTTCAGAAATTTACGTCAACAGAAGGAAGTGTATGGTGATACAGAAATGAAGGAAAGAAATGACAGAAAGTGATATGAAATATGCATGATGAAACTCGATCCGGATATCACTTATCATAGATGAAATAACAAGTGAACAATAAAATCATGAAAGACATAAGCATAACTATAGATGAGTTACAGATTTCTTTCCCAAATATTTGGCATTATTTGCTTCTTGGTGAATTTGTGTCCAAACATCTTTGTTTAATGGACTGGCAGCAGCTGATTACAACAAGGGAATTCTAAAGCTTGTAGACAGATTATGACAAATGCTTAAATAATGGAGGTGTTTATAGGAGAAATAAAGTATGCTTCAATTTTATGACGTTTTCTCTTAATTTTTTTTTTAATTTTCTACAGCAAAACACCATTACTTCTTGGATCAGCCTCGTAAATATGTGTATAGCTTAGTGCAACTTTCAAGAAATACGTTTTGCACTGAACATTTTAGTGAATTTTTTCAAAATCAGCATAAAATCAAATATAATCACTTGCATTTGCACAATATTAGTTATAATATGCATGAGTAAGTTTAAACAGTAATATTTTCAATTTTACAGCACTTTTAATCTTTGTATGAAATCTGACCCAAACTAATTCCACACAGGAAGGGTTATTATTACTGTTCAGTAAAATAATTATAGAAAATATCTGGCATATAATAGGGAAACATAAAACACTCAGTCCTAGAAGAAAATAAAAAGTACAACACAGTTCTAATCAAATGATTTCTTACCTATTACCTGGAATAGTAGCTTTAATTCTTTAGTTAATTTACTTAACCTCTTAAAATCACAATGTACATGTCTTTACGCTGCCAAATGGTGCTACCAGAGAGATATAATTGGTTGATTTTGTGCAATTATTCCCTAATCCCTCCCAAAGCATTTCATTAAAATTATTTCATTGAAGCTGTGGTAGACCAAATTCATCAACAAGCACTCCATCCTGAAACAAAATGTAGCAGTGAACTTGTGGACAGTGCTCTAAGTAGCTATACATGCGTAGAAAGCTTCACAAGAGATAAACATAATGCACAACAAATAAAATGCTAAGTGCTGATTAAATGCTATGCTAAAGCTCACCTTATGCCCACGTCTAGAAATGGTTAAAAAAACATTAAAAAATAGGAGATATCACATCTAAGGAGGGATTAGCAAGGCATACTTGCCAACTTTCTAAAACTGAAATCCATAAAAGTTCCCCCTGTCCAGTAAACTGTTATAATTTTGAATTGGCACCGAAATTTAGATTGCGAAATGTTCAGTGCAGTAACTATAAAAATTACATGTAAAATAAATGAGAATTCCATGTTATAAGAATGCTTGAAGACCTTAGTATTGCTTCTTTCTGTCACATATGCTGAAATTCTTCCTGGTACCACAATAAACATGTATTAAAGCAAGGACTACCACTTCCTAGGCCATACATACATTTCTAGTCCATATTTTATGCTTTATAACTTGAGCTATAAACAAAAACTGTCATAAAAAATGGGAAACTTATATCCTGCAGCCACAGAATGGGAATAAATAAGCATTAATTTGAAGATTGAGAAGCTAATAAAGTGGCGTGTCATAATTTAAAATAAAGAGAGTCGGAGGTTGTTACACTACCTCACTAAAAGGTACTTACTTTGTATGCATTTCAGGAGAACAGTTTGCTCCCATCATCAGCTTGTTTCCAACTGATTTTGCCGGTTACTATCTGGAGAATGTGTGTGATTAGTGGTGTTCTCTGGTGCTGGGTTGATGAACCTCCAAAGGCTGCTGGGTGGCAGTAGTTCGAAATTCATTAGGTGATTCCTGTGTTTGACAATATGTATTTTTTCCCAGATGTCCAATTCTTAGCTGTTGTTGGTCAGTTTTAAAAGTTTTATGTTTGGAGTGATTTCACGGTTTGAAGACAAGAAATGATGTGCTACTGATGATTTATCTATCTGTTTTTGGTAAATGCATCTCATATGCTCTTTAAGTCTTATTTCAAGATTTCTTTTGGTTCTTCCTATGTATACCATGAGGCAATATTTTATATCATAACATGCTGTGAATGCCAGAGTGATTATAGTGTAAATTAATATTATTGTATGTACATGATTTTAGATGTTTGTTAGCCATAAGGAGTGTTAGGAAATAAGTTTGCACAGCCTAACTGAAACTGACAATAGAAGTGGGTAACAATAAACCGAGGGGGTGAGTTGTTTGTCTCTAAGAAGAGAAAGCCGAAATTGACGTCAGGGCAGCATGCCTTTTTTTAGAAATGGAGGGAATATCTTCCCTAGAGCATATATGTCCGTAGTAGCAATTGGCTCACCAAAACAGACGCTAAAGTTGGCGCAATTTGGTAACCAATAGCAACTATATTATTATGTTTAGGCAATTCGAGGTGAAGGAGTATATATTCTCGAGCCATAAGGAAATGTCGCACCGTTCTGAAGAATTTCTCACGAGGTACACGTCGCAGAGTTAGTTACAAAAATGTAAAGTACGCGAAATAATTGGTGCGTGGCAACTAAAACGACTGTAGTTACATTCAGAAATATCACAGTTCCAGTCAAGCGTGTATAAAGATTAAATATGTAAATTATTAATTAAGCGTGACGGCAATAAAAGTCTAGATTCAGATTTTTTTTATCAGGGTTATCTTTTAGCAACAACTCCTTTCTGTTCACACACCCTGCTTAGAGACACGTGCTCGACTGAGTTATAATAGCTAGCCGGAGGACAAAGAACCCAAATTTAAAAAAATAATAAAACAATAAGGGCCCAACAAATAAGATAACACAAGTCATCTGAGAACTGTGACAACCAATGGGAGCAAACCGCTCTCCCAAAATGCATTCAAAGTAAGTACCTTTTAGTGATGTAATGTAACAACCTCCAACTCTCTTTATTTTAAAATAAGATACACACACACATAAGCTTTGGCCTATCATAACATTGTATACCAATTAGTGCCTGTAATCTTAAATTACAAAATAATCCAATGGAATTTAATACTTTTCACCACGCTTGTGGTGAAAATCTGTAACACTTTGAATCTGCCCACAAAACCGTAAAAAAATGCCTCCTTTTTGCTATAGTCATTTCACTCCCGTACATTTTATGGGCAAACCATAAAGTTGGCAAGTACATGTTAGTATTGATACAACTGCCACTATCAGAGTTAATTTCACATAGTACCCTCACCAAACATAGTCACAACCTACAAGCACACATGACGACTTTTTCTTGAAGTACCTACCTTGTTCCTTAGCGATTCGGCTCCCGGCTCCTTGTCAGGTGCACTTGGTGCCTTCACAGCATCATCTAGATATGATGTATCATCATCTAGAGCTATTTCATCTCCTAGGGCATCCAGTTCCGCTTCTAGTTCATCTTCGTCAATTTCTGGAGTGCCGTAACTTCTGCCAAGAGCTTCTTGCACCTCATCAGCCTGCTCCAGCATGTCGGCCATTTCATCTTGAATATCCTGCAACATCAATGTCATTACTGGATAATTTTTATATGAATGGTATAATACACAGTGGGCCAAAAAAAGGCATAAAATTAAAACTCCAGCTGCTAGTGATTGCAGATGAATGTTTCCTTGTGGGCAAATTTCCCCATCTTAATAGAATGGAAAAGTATCATATTGTTTAGTTTATCACACACTAGCTGTTTAACCCAATAATGCTGGGTGGTGACAGTAACTACCATCACAGAGGATAATTGCTTACATTATAAATTAGGGAATGCAATTTTAATGAGTCTTACACCTACTTCTATGTAGAGAAATAATGTTACTTTTTACTTTTCTACCATGTACATAGCAGGTAGAAAAGGTATTGCATTCCACCTAAAAATTTGACACCATATATATGTTTTGAGGCTCCCTGAATAACAAAAAAAGCATTTTTAGAAAAACGTCTGCATGCACGTGCATGTGCGTGTGTCTGGAACAGCATAACTCAAAAAACAAAAAGTTGGATATATACCAAACTTGGTATTTAAGTTCAGTATGTTCTAAAGAAGAGACACAAAGATTTTCAAGAAAATCCTCCCACCTCCAACAACCCTTTTCATGGAACATTTTTCGAAATTTTTGATTTTCACAAAAATGACTAACGATTTTGATTAAAATGCTGTATATTAAATATATTTACATCACAAATAAAATGTGTGTCTTGTTTTTTGGGAATACCCTGTGAAGTCCTCTTCATTTGATAGGAATTTTGTAACTGGTAGACATTAAGCGATAGACGAAAACATACTCCACAAAAAAAATGTAGATATCTTTAAAACACACAATTTATTTCAAAAACTTCTTTTTTTGTAGCATAAGCCATTTCCAAGATATCTGTTATTAATGGTTTGAATTGTTCAATACTTTGTCTTTCTTTTGAAGTCCTGTCGATTTTCAGTTTATTTCTCGTGATTACATGGAAAGAGTATAGAATTTTAAGGCCAGCACATAGTATTAGGTACACTCATCCAAGGAAAATAAAAAATCCAGTACATTGGATTATGTTCTATAGTTTCACCGTCTTTGTCCATGGCCATAGGTGTACTTGTACCCTCAACGGATATTTTAAAAGATCCATGCTGCTAAATATCCCATGCACATTCATGAACACCATAATCTTGAGAAACATATTATTAGCTAGCTGTGGATGGAAATTAGAGCAGCTATTCTCAACATCTGGGATAAGGATACAAATGAATAACATCAAGACCTTCAGGGAGGCTGAGACTACAATAAACTGCAATGAAGTCTGCTGAACAATACTGGCTCAGTGGCTTTTTAAACTTTGAATTACTTAAATTGCCAAGCCTGATAACCCTCTAATTCGATACTCTCTTATAATATGCAAGCTAATCATTAGAAGTTTGCACTGTAATTTTTCACCTTATGACCGATTACAACTGGGAAATTTATCTGTGAAATAAACATTCATGTGTAATCATTAGCAACTGGAAAATGAACATTTTAATTATGTGGTTTTTTCTTGGTCCACTGTGCATATATGTAATACCTAAAGGTACATGTCAATATGAGAGCATAACTTTCCATGTACTCTCAAGCTATATCAGCAGTATTGGAACTTAGTGAGTAGCTATCGGCAAGAAAATACTTGCCCAAATCCACCAGAGAGCACCAAACTCTCCACAGGTATTGACAGCACCTATCAGATAGCTCTCTCAATGCAATATCCACTATACCCCCACCGTTGAATCTTTGCACTTGACAGTTCACGTGGCTTCGCGTAACGTTGGCTATATTGTGTTTGCAACGTTGCCAGTGTGGTTAGTGAACAATAACAGCTGATTGTTCTCCTTTCTATTGCGTCTAAGCTGCATACAAAAAGTGTACGTAAGTAGCAAACGTCAATGAATAATAACTATTTCATACTATTATTGTTAATTGAAAATAACTCAACATAAACATTGCAACATATGCAAAATAAATTATGCACTTTTGACAATATAGAAACAGAATAATGCAAACGTGCCTGCTACAATGAGGGGAAATAAAACAAATTATAAGCTGCGATAACAAAGTTATTTTCACTCGAGTTGCATTGCAGATGGTTCAGGAATTTTGTCCTCTTTCTCTTGGAATTTCACTTCCTTGTAAATAACAGTTCTCATGATTAGTCCAAGAACTGCTGCAGTTCATTGTGTGGCTTTATCAGCAGGAATAGAGGGATGCCCATAAACCTTCACGTACCCAAGAATTCCTGGGTCCTTCTTAACAGTTCCAATGCCTGACTATTAAGTGGCACATCTTGACACAAAGGATTTTCACTTTGTGAATCATTACTCGGTGATCGGCATTGTTTTTAGACATTGTCACACTTCAAATCTTGTATAAATAATATGAATGAAATATATATAAAAATAGATAAATGTATAATATGTATAAACAAACACCAACAATAACCACAAATATAAATAACAATAAACAATATTAGCTTGCAAAGAACTCGACGCACGTGCAGGAGATTCACAAACTGAAGCACATGTGGGAAATAGCTACATTCGGCAACAGAGCTGCTTCAGCTTTGTCATAGACCACCCGAAATGCTGCCTTGTGATTGGTTTAGGAAGTCTAATGGTTAAAGCTTTTCATCTGTTTTTTTGCGAGAGTACCAATTTAATCGCTAGCTGTCAAGTGCAATGTTTCAATGGCAAGGGTATAGCAAGATCACACACCTCGAGCATTTCTTCCGCTCTCTTCTCTCAAATGGACATTAGTCCTTATAATTGATGAGAAAGTTGACTCTTAAGATTTAGTTCACTAAAATCTATCATCTCTACTAATGAGGTAGCTGAAGTCAAATGCAAGTCACAAAATACAAAGAGAAAGTTACTCTCTCTCAATTTAATTATTTTATCATTCATCAGAAATCAGACAGATATTCTGTAACAAAATTTATCCTCATTCTTCTTCCTTGCACCTACCTCTATTTCATCAATATTGATCTTCTTGAATTCCTTCTGCATCTGTTTGACTCCCACTTTCATGGCAGCAACAGTGGAGTGTGTATCTTTCAGAGTCTGGCAAGCATAATTGGCCTGTTCCATGTTGAATGCCTGTTGTCGCAAATTGTCAGCCTGTTGTTCATACCTGTCAGCAAAGTAACATATTAAATAACAATCAGGATTATTCTGTAACTTCATTATTAACAGAGCGACTACAATTATTTGTTAAGCTTAAACAACCACTCTTAACAAACGCAGTGGCATTTGGCATTGTGTAACTCATTTGTTTTTTAGTGGTTTATTAACCAAATGGAGTGACTAATCAAAAATTTGTGCGATCTGCAATAGCATCTTGTTTTTCCACTGCCACCAGCACCAGAATACTGACTACCAAGTGCTTTCGACACTTTTCCTTGCCAAAATGGAGACAAAGCGTGCTGTGAAAACATCACACAAAAAATATAAAATACATATGAATTTGCACCCATTGCTTATTAGCAGAGACCGGAAGTTTAGGCATTATAAATCATTAAAATAGGCAGGCAAAAAGACATTATAAATAGCTAAAATAGACAGGAAAAATGCAATATAAATACCAAAACAGCAATAAAAAGCAATTAGAAAAACCCATTTATTTAATAGATTACAATATTCAATAACTCGATGGTCATATTTTAAAGAACTTCAAAATTTTGAACAAAATGCTAGTGTTGTAATTTACACAAAAATGAAACATTTTTTTTAAAAGGTCTGTGTATTGCAATGCCTTATTTGTTGCACATGACAACCTGCAAGAAAACTGTCACCTTGTAGAACTTTTTAAAATGTTTCTAAGTTTATCCAGATCACAATTTTTCGATAACACTTTTTTACACTTTTCACTAACTAATGAACCCCGTTTCCCTGGTACACTGTCCAGTCTTTGCACTGCATCATCCACAATTTTCACTGACTTCGTTGCAATTACCGTTGGTAGCAAAGAAATCTTCTTCCCAGTAGCCTTGGAAAGTGCATTTTTGTGTTTGATTGTGCCGATATGCTGTGATATATAATACTTCTTTTCATAGTTCACTGACTGCTCGCATATTTTGCATGTGAGTACCTCACTGTTGGTACAAAATACGTCGGATCCAAAAGTATTAACGTAACTTTGTAATTTACTGCGTAAAGAAACACTGAATTTCGGCATCTTGCTGTTAGCTACAACAACGTTGCAATGAAAACTGAAAGAAAAACAAAGTTAGACCCACACTCATTATTGCCTTTTAAAATAAACACAAGCGGTAATTCAAACGCTTTCTGTTATCTATACATTTATTTGCGCACCAACACTCATTGTTGCAAAGAAAATAATGAACTGAATGAAGGACGCCTATGTTGTCTACAACTTAAAGACAATAATATACATTTGGCGAACTAACTTCATTGTCACGGACTAACAGTTGTTGAAATAAAATGTACCTGAAGGAAATGTTTAATAATTAATAAATAATAGATAAACCATGAAATAAAGGCAACAAAAAGCATGTAGTTCATAAAATAAGCCTTTATATTTAAAAAACGCAACATAAAACTGTGGCATTTCAATCACAAAAGTATAATTTGTACAGATTCACTTTCAAATTGAAGACCTGACATATTTAAAAAGGCATTCTGCCTAAGTTCAGATCTCTGCTTATTAGCAAGACTTACACCTTCTTGTGACCTCAAAGAATTAGACTCTCTTATGGGGAAAACTTACCCAGCTGGCAGTGGCCATGTACAAGAAGTTTAATTTTGGGTTAGGAAAGACAGATTAAGTATCCGTTAAGTGGAAAGGAAGGTTAGTTTCATTAGTTTTGTTATTTGGAGGAACATTGCAGTTACAAGTATTTTATTTTGGATTATTTATCATATGCAAATTTATTAAGTATAATTGTCACTTTATAAGCCAACTAACTGTCCACCATAATGTACTTCCTCTTCCAGCAGCATCAGTGTAATTCAATTTTCTAGGTTATGAGAAACTGGTAAAAAGTTTTCTGCTAGCCACTTCTTTTAGCAGATTGGAAATTATCTTAAAATAATTCTGGGAACAAAAATGTACTGCTGTAATATCCTAAAGCTCTCGAAAGTGCTCAGTTCCTAATCTGAACCTAAAAATGAGGCAAATATATTCCTGAACCATACAAATCAATACAAGATTAATCACTATTTGAATCTACGATTCTTAAATGAATACTGTTACTTTTTATTATTATAATAATAATAATAATAATAATAATAATAATAATAATAATAATAATAATAATAATAATAATAATGATGATGATGATGATGCATTTATAGTCAATAGACTGAAATACAGTTTCTGACAGTGTCAAATGGTTACTTATTTATGTAATTACAGGTTTATAATACAATTTATTCAAACTTACATACTACAATTCGCCCATGGTATAGACAGCCTTATTTATTAGGTAACTCTTAAGCCTAGTCTTAAAACTATGTGCTGTATTAGGTTGCTTTACAAAAGCTGGCAGCTTATTATACAGGAATTGTCCCATTACTTTAGGATCCCTGTAACTAACTGTAATTCTAAAACCCTGTCTGAAGAAATCACTGTTATGTCGTGTATTGTAGTGATGAATATCATTGTTTCTCAAATTATCTTTTTGTAATGCATATATTATTACTTTATAAACATAATGAAATTACTGTAAGAATTTGTTTATCTTTAAAAAATTTCCTGCACGAATCCCTATGATTTAATTGATATATTATTCTGATTGCCTTCTTCTGTAATTTCAGTAGTCTTTCAATGTTTGCTTTTGTACAACACCCCCAGATTTCTATCCCATACATTAAATGAGGAAAGATGACCTCATAATATATCATTTTTAATTCTCTTTCTTCAAGAATATTTGAGAAATACTTAGGTAAATACAATGACTTGCTAATTTTTACTACAAATATGCTGAATTTGTTCTGACAATGTTAATTTTTAGTCAATTATGATTCCCAGAAATTTATGTACATTTGTGCTAACTATATTATAATTTGGTAATTATAGAGTATTATGCATATTGTTAGAAATCCTTAGATTAAATTGGATTAGTTTGGTCTTAGACATATTACATTTTAAATTGTTTTCCCTAAAAAATTTAAAAAGCGAGTCGATGTTTCTTGTCATTGCGTTAAGTAGTTCCTCGGTTGAAATATCCCAACATACAGTAGTTGTGTCATCGGCATATGAAATAACTTTACTATTGTCTGTGGTAGGAATGTCATTCACATAGAGAATAAATAAAAGGGGACCTAATACTGAGCCTTGAGGTACTCCATATTTTACAGTTTTAAATTTGGAAGTAGTTTTGGTTGTTAAGTTTCCTTGTTTATGATATACTTGAGTAGCCTGCTTTCTGCCAATAACATACGAGCTAATTAGATCTTTAGTTAGACTCCTAATCCCAAAGGCTTCCAGCTTGGTCAATAAAATATTATGATCTACACAGTCAAATGCTTTGGTAAGGTCAAAAAATAGTGTTGCATTACATAACATTTATTTTGCTATTAAAATTCGTCTCTTAAAAGTTAGGTTGGGAGCATCATTTACCAATGCTGTCACGGGAACATGCTTACTCAAGCATAACCCCTAACATTTATATTTTACGCTACAACAAATACATATACACTTGGTAAATAAAATGTCAAATTTCTATAACACTTTTCCTTTTACAGCAGCATTTAAATGACATCTATAAAAATCTGTTGTGTAACAAATGCATTATCAAGAGGGTCTCTGGATTTGTTGCGTTCAACAACCAAATCTTTATTCTTAACAAAATTTTGTTTTGTTACGAAGTTACAGAATGCTGAACAATGGTTAGCAGCTTTAACAATTTGTTAAGCCTTAACAAAATGTTATAGCCCCGAATTTCATTACAAGTGAGGAACTATGATTACTAAGGGAATTATATTTTATGATGCTTTTCAAATTATTTTCTACAAACTTTATCTGGACCTACATCAATTTCCCACTTACAAGAGAGCATACCTAGAAAGGGGTGCTTGATGATTCTTAAAATCTGTATATATTATAATTCTTTAGGCATTTCTTTTTGGCACTATCAATATTCTCCAAGCACTCCAGACATTATCATGATTTTACTTTATTATTATTAGACATATAATTAATTGAAATTAATTATACTTTTTACAGACCTTAGACAGTCTTGGCAAATTATTAATAGTGTCAACTGAAAAAAAAATAGAGCCAGCATTGAATTTTTCAGTTGACTCTATTAATTATCATGATTTCAATAGAATTAGCTTATTCTTATATGGAAATACTTTTTATGCATTCTATTGTTTATGGAAGAACCTATACATGGGTCCTTCATGCTCCAAGATTACAGGAACAGTCATTTAGTATTTATCACGCCCACATAAAGAAAGATTTTCTTTTTTTTATTTGCACCATGCTTTGTGCATCAATTTGAAGAAGGTATTTTGTTGTATTGAAGGAATTGTATTATATTTCAACGGTTGGGGAGCCGAACTTGTAGTAGTTGCAACCGCACGTATAGTAAACAGTTTCCGGTAGCCTTCGCCCCAAATGTACTTTCAGGTGGCCTTTGCCCCAAGTTTAAAAAAATATTAACTTTGTAATTTGAATGTTTCTTTAAATATTATATATTTATGTTTGCCTCGGCTGCGTCAGTATTATTGTTAGAGACATTCTCTTAGTAGGATTGTGATGCGACAAGAATGTAGGCTTACACAGATTATAATTTTTACTTCACTCCTTTTATTAATGCTTGATACGATTTAAATAACACTTTACTGATATAGAGAGTTGTGAGATTCTTTTTATGAATTAATTACACTTATTAACACGTAAACTATTTTCGTCTCACATGAATACGTATTAAATTTCTTGAGGGCACTTTTTGCATCCGCTTAGGAACACTGTTTGCAGGCAACTGAACTGATTTCAACCTCCTAAACTTGCAAATTTCTGTATTTCAAGTCTCTGATTGGCTATTCCTAATCCAATAGAATGCCTTCTTTTAACTAAAGCTTTTTCTGGTTGTTGATTGGCTATTTTATAAACTGTCACTAAAATTACATTATTGTTACTCCAAAAATCAGAAGTAGTATTATTAAACTCTCAAACTCATTATTGCCTCAAGGTTATCTCATTGTTACCTCACTGTTAGCAACTTTTAACTTATTATTCTCACAGCTCCTACATTATTAAATTACGTAATGCATTCACATAACATTATTGAACATGTTTACAATAATATAAGCATATGCAATGACTGTTACATACAATTTACAAATTATTACATACACATATTGCTTCAAGGCGGGTTGTTATTGAATTTACATATTATATAATTAGACTGAAATCATTAAATTGTTAAAAATACTGCCTCACACAGAAAGGCTGAAAATGTTACCTTCTACACATATATCATCTTCTTATGAAATTGTTATTAATTTGCACAAGTTCTTGAACACTGATCAGTTCTGATGCTGTCATCTAATGTGTGTTGAGGATGTATTGCATTCCACACAAAATTTTCATTGGAAATACATGTTTTGAGGCTTTCTGGATTTAAAAAAGTATCTTTAGAAAAAAAAAAAGGGTGTGTGTGCGCATGTGAGAGAGAGAGAGAGAGAGAGAGAGAGAGAGAGAGAGAGAGAGAGAGAGAAGCATAACTGAAAAACGAAAAGTTGCTTAAATGTCAAACTTGGTATTTAAGTTCAGCGTCTTCCAAAGTTGACACAAAGATTTTCAAGAGCCATGACTCTTTCTCATATGCTGCAGAAGTTACCTGCTCTGGAATTTATGATACTGGCACTTTCATTTAATGATATAGTATTCCAAATACTATCCAATTTCCAAAGATACCATTAGTGAGTTCATCTGCAAGGTTCCTGGTATCATAAAATCCCAGGGCAGCTAACACTTGTAGCATACAAGAAAGAGGCATGATTCTTGAAAATCTTCATGCTGCATCGTTGGAAGATGCTGAACTTAAATTCCAAGTTTGGTAGTTATCCCACTTTTTGTTTTAGAGTTATGCTTTTCATTGACATAGAACTTTTTCTAATTTTTTTTTTAAATTTAGGACACCTCAAAACATGTACTTTTGATGAAATCTTTATATCGATTTTTGGGTTGAATGCAATACTTCCTCTACTATGTACAGTGCAAAAAGTTGTAGAGTAGAAAGGCAGAGGATAGAAACAATGAGTCACAATTGCAGTATAACAACAGGAGTGTGGCATGAATATAATTGGAACCTGACTTTATGAAACATCAAAATGAAATGTAACTCATATTACGAGTATGTACATACTATCTCAACTAATGCGTACTGGTGCACAATGAGACAATGGGTGGTATAAATAAAAGCAAGCATTAGCTCATTTCTCACTAATTCCAAGCATTTGCTAGGTTTCGTATAAATAAAACTTTTCTGCTCAACCTCCTCGCGAGCAAAAGCTTGCTGACCTTGATCGCTGAGCTATTGCTCGCGATATGGTATAAATAAAAACAAGTCCTGCTCGCCTTTAGTAAGCTTTTGCTTACTATTTCTTGAGGTACATCCGTAGGTACCTCAGCTTGCTCAACTGCATTTTAATACATTGGTGGAGTTCATGATCATGGTTCCAGAGAGGAAAATAAAATCACACGACTTTCTCTATCACTCTTTTTACAAACAATTCTTACAAAACCTTATTCTTGGTAGCTACTTCTTGCTAATCGAGATAAACTATCATTGTAGGAATATAAGAATGCAGTAAACTAAAGGGATAGTCAAATATTTTAAATGTGGGTCGCTATTTGATGGATTTGAAATTGCGTTCTTTTCAAATGATCGCGGAAAAAAGAAAAAATCCTGATATTCTACATTCACATGGCTTTCTCTAATCATTCTTCTACAAACTACACTTACAAGAGCTTATTATTCCAGCTTCTTCTTGTTAATCCAATTAAACGTTCAATTTACACTTACAATTTTGTTATACGATACAGTAGGCAAAGTGAGTCAGCTTTTTAAAGAGCGCCTGAGTATATGAGGGCTTTGAAATTCGACGCTCTTTTCATGATGACCACGAGAAAATATCGAACACCGACTTCCCATTTGAGAGAATTATAAGTAATTATTTGAAAGTTTAAACCAATAACAAGGAATATCTCAGGAATGATTAAGTTAAAAAAAGAAAGTAAAAAAATCTGATGTGTTACACTCACATGACTTTCTCTACTCTTGTACAAACTATTTTTACAAACTCTTATTCTCCATCTATTTCATATTAATCGAGATAAACATTTGCAGAAACAATCTTTTGACATGCAAAGAGAATTACATTTTATACATAGCGACCAGTACTAAAAATATTTGACTGTCGCTTAAGGCCTACAATGTTCCCCTTGTTTTGTATTTGCAAGGGCGATGTAGAAATACAGTAGCCTTTAAGCACATACATATCTCTTAATAGCTGGTTGCTAGGTGCAGCACCATTCTCTTTGCCACAGATTAATACTCTTTGCATATTCAAGACAAAAAATGAATAACGAATTCCCATTTGAGAAAAAAGTATTGAAAGATTTAAGAATAACAAGCAATATCTCGAAAATGGTTCACTCAACAAAAAAAAAAAAAAAAAAATGTATATGACATAAATTGTGTATTTTAACGGGATCTACATTTTTTGTGTAGTAAAATTTTGTCTATCTCTTATGGTTTACCAGTTTACCAAAAGTCGTTCACAGTGAAGAATACTTTTGGAGACATTTCCAGAAAATTCAAGATATACATTTTATTTGTCATGAAAATATCTTAAACATATGATATTTTAATCAAAATCGTTAGAGCCATTTTTGAGAAAATTAAAATTTTCGAAAAATTTCCCATGTAAAGGGTAATCTGGGGTGGGAGGATTTTCTTGAAAACCTTCGTGTCGCATCTCTGGAAGACACTGAACCCAAATACCAAGTTTGGTGTTTATCCGTCTGTTCGTTTCTGAGTTATGCTGTTCTCACACACGCACGCACACACCTACACACACACACACACACACACACACACACACACACACACACACACGGACATGTTTCCAAAAATGCTTTTATTTTTGGATTCAGGGGGTCTCAAAACATATTTCCGGTGAAATCTCGGTATCGAATTTTTGGGTGGAATACAATACTTCGCCTACTTACTATACGTAGTAGAGAAAGTAAAAAGAAATGCTTTGATATAAATTGTGTGCTTAACGAGAACAATTTTCTTTTTGTAGTAAGACTTTTTGTACATAGATTTGTCTATCTTATGGTTTACCAACTGTGCAAAAGTTACTGAGAAATGAGAGGACTTAGGAGGATATTCCCAGGAAATGGAGTATATGCATTTGACATGAAAACATTTTAAATATGTCGTGTTTAATCAAAATCGTTAAGAGTCATTTTTGAGAAAATAAAGCTTTTGGAAAAAGTTTCGATGCTAGGGGCAGTTTGGGGGTTGGAACTTTCTTGAAAACCTTCCTGACGCATGTTTGGAAGGTGCTGAACTTAAAATACCAAACTTGTTGTTTAACGACTTTGCCTTTCTGAGTTTGCTGTTCAGACACAGCTGCGTAGTAGGATTCTTGTAGTAGAATCTCTTACAGTTAAGCGTTACATAAAAGCCATTCAGAATGAAGAGCACTTCACTGGCTATTCCCTGAAAATTCGAGATATACCTAATTACATTTGCCAGGCAAATATCTTAAACAATAGCGATTTTAATCAAAATTGTTGGAGCCATTTTTGAGTAAATGGATAGTTTTGGGGTAGAGGAATTTTCTTGAATACCTTATCACATTTTGGAGGATACTAAGTTTGAACTAGTTTTTTTTATTTATGCTGTTCACACACACATTTGCTAAAGACGTTTCTTTTTAATTCAGGCACTCTCAAAACGTGTATCTCTGATGAAATCTCAGTATCGAATTTTTGCGTAGAGTGCAATACTTCCTCTACTTGCTATACGTAAGTGATAGTGAAATTAAAAAATTTTTCAACACGCAAGGACTCGGATGTGTGCTGATATAAACAGTTATTTAAAAGACAAAATGTAAAAGGTTGCACAACATTTTCTTCCAGAGGCAAATGAAAAACACGAGGTGGACCTTCTAACAATGCTGAAAAGATCCTGACGTGTTTTCATCTGGGTACTATAATGCTAAACAGAATGTGAGTGAGGTCATAGCAAGCCGCTCTTATTACCGGAAGACTGGTAATATAATCAAAGTGATATACAGACGGTAATATAATCAAAGCGATATACAAATAAACACTTACATAGAGCAGAATGTTCGCACAAATCAAAACCGGATTATAACTAAAGAATTTCAATTAAAACCAAACTTAAATTTAACTTTCAAATGAAACTCTTTAATACAGTTTAACTTTAATTCATGATAACATCTTATAAATTCTTGGAATTACGTAGTCATATTTTATATAGGTGCAGAGGATATCAATATAAAGGTGCAAAAACAGAAGTACAAATAATCTACTTTCAATATATCAGTTGGTGACACGTTTGTAATACTATCAAATGAGGAAATGAGGGATTGAATTTAGAAAGGGGATGAGCGTTATCTGTTAAAAGTTGGGTGAATCTCAAATGCCTGTTTCATTTGCGAAATCTTTAATTATAATTGTGCTATTTAAAATTTGATGTCTATTAGATTTCATAAATGAGAGTATGATTAACATGAATGAGTATATGTATATTTAGGTGCAGTAAAGATTTAAATCGCCTCCTGACAAAGAATGGGCGTGTTTGTTTACTCAGATGATGTGTCGTGGTGAAGGTCACTGAGCAAAAGCTTCGTAGCTGATAGCAATAGCTCAACGAAGAGGGGAAATTTTTATTTATACCAAACCACGACCTGTTGCTCGCTTCTCAACTTCCTTGGAGCTAAAGCTCACAAGCTTTTGCTTTTTTTTATTTATATCACCCATTAGATGCACATATTGTACTGAATAGGATAAAATTAAATTAAATTGAGTTTTATTTATGGATGCTCTTCAACTATTATGGTACTTAGCGTCCCATTCTATAAGACCGGTAATTTTGCTCGGAGGCCTCTTTATCAGGCTTGAGGTTCTTCTACGTACCGTAAATCTACAACATGGCACCACCAGCTTTACTTCCCTTCCAAAGGAAGCTATGTTAAGGATTTTTACGCCTGAAAAAATCCATCGTCCTCCATCAGGTTTGAACCCGCGACCTCAGGAACTAGAGGCTAGCATGGTAATCACTACACCACGGAGGACGACACTGAATAGGATGGTATTATCAGTAGGCTTCACATCAGACACACCTAGTGACCGGTTTGTTTACATCTGACACGCCACAAACAGGAGACACTACAGAATGAACTTAATGTTGACATATGTAGTACAGTAAAAAAGCTTCTGGTTTCTATCCACAAAATGTTTAATTTGGTACTACTACCTTTCTACTCTACAGTTTTCTGCACATTGTTTTACAGCATCCAGTATACCAGCCTTCCAGAATAAATCTTTACCACTCTCATGGAGCTTTTCATTTCAGACAGCGACAGCTCCCCCTTCCCAACCGTAACTGTCTGCCTGCTTGCAGTTTGGCATGTGATTATTGCAAGGCATGTAATCTACCAACTGCGGATGGCAGAACATTATGGTTCCAGCAAACATTTGGTGGAGAAAAAAAACTGTTTTATTTATGAATGCTCTTTAATTACTATGGTTCTTGTCTCCTGTTCTATATTGGGTGTGAAAGAACAGAAACAGAGACCGTATTATCAGGCTTGAGGTTCTTTTACATGCTGTAAATCTGCAACAAAGGACAACGGCTTTACTTCCCTTCCGAAGGAAGCCAGGCTAAGGATTTTTATGCCCGAAAATACCCATCACCCTCAACAGCAAATCACTACACTTTCACCATAAACAAGAAGCCAATTTTTAACAGGTTCACTTATCATGCAATAGCCAAATATCAATTTAAAAAAAAATATTTAAGGATTATTGTATTAAATTGGATCCACAGATACATCAGTCCTCAAAAACTTGATTGCAAACAATGTAACAAAATTTAAATAGGGATGACAAAAAGAAAAATAAGCACTAGATTCATAGAACACTAAGAAATAGGGAAACTGAAAATCTGCAGTGGCCCATCATTTTTTAAAAGATAGCCACAGCATAAAAGTAGTACACTTAAAAGCATTCACCACCACACTTAATTAAAAACTTGGGATGAATTTTGAAACAAATACGGAGGATAACCGTAAATACAAGTTGGTAAGTTGCTGCTAGAGAATTGCCAGATATTCTGTTCCAGCTTCTCACCGCACTCAGAGGTCGACTGTAGCTCAGGATGCATCCAGCAAAACAAACAACACTAGAATGATCCATCATTTACTCTGCAAATTTTAACAGCAATGAAGTAATTTTTATTGCATATAATACAGCGTGAGCCAAAAGACTCCGAACGGCCTGTCCACGTCCTCGGCGCTCGTTGCCGTATGCTGCTATCATAGAAAGGCGCAGATGAAACCATACAACATTTTTAAAACTACTTTTAAAGGCTTTACTCAACAACTTTATGAAAGGACATGCTGAAACTGGCCATCGTCGTCCATATATTTTTGGTACCTCTTCAAGAAACTATCCATCATGGAATTTTTGGGGGGAATTTTCCAAATGATGACTGATGTTGTCTAATGTTTCTTCGGTAAGAACCGAATGCCATGTTTTAGATTTCTTAGCCTGAACACTTCCTGTGGCCTGAAATTTACTGTAAAGTTCATGGATTGTTGTACGGCCTGGAACTTTTATACCTGGAAATCTTTCTGCAAATCGCACTTTCACTTGGCGAGCTGACCGAGTTAACACATATGAATTATAAATAAATACACGCTGTGCAGTAGAAAACATCTACTGAGCCATAATATACTTTGTGACTAAGTACAAGACAAAATAATAAATAACTCGTAATAACTGAACTATATCAATCACATCACCGTCAACTCAAAACTGCACTTCATACTGCACAGCAAAACCACAACAGCATGACTTTGTTTACAGCAGCAGTGCGTTATGTTTTTATCATATTTCCACACGCCTAGTGGAAAGACACTGCGCAGCCGGTAATATTGTTCATAAAATACCCCTCCGGGGTAACTTAAAAACATAAAGTTTACAAGACAAACCCACACACCTTGAACGAATTAAAACAAAATATCTGCCAGGAAATTTCCCAGCGTGAACTACAGCGAGTGATAAGAGTTTCTTAAAGAGGTGCCAAAAATGTATGGACGACAACGGTGGCCAGTTTCAGCATCTCCTTTCATAAAGTTGGTAAGTAAAGCCTTTAAAAGTAGTTTTAAAAATGTTGTATGCTTTCATCTGCACTTTTCTATGATAGCGGCAGATGGCGAGCGCCGAGGATGTGGACAGGAAAAACACTGCGCAGGCGGTTCGGAGTCTTATGGCACACTCTGTAGTTTGAAACATTGTGATATCGGTTTTGTGTCAATTTCTGCAATTAAGATTCTCACAATAGAAGAGAAGGTGTTTATCGTGGAACGTCATATGGAGTAGGATGTCAGAATGGACTGAGTTTGCTTCATGGTAAAGAGAACACCACAAGTGTTCTGTTGTAACAGATCAGTCCTATGTCAACAAAAGAGGACAACAGGTTACGCAAGAACCAACATCACAAATGAGAATCAGGGACTACTACTTCTCCAGGTGTTAAAGAGTTGCCAAAGTATAGTCTATGACGAACATCCCTGTAATTAGGTTTGAGCAATGTCTGTCAGCAGAAGTTTAAAGACCTGGGTGGATTTGCACACCAGATTCAAGTTGCTCAGCGTATAAGAGGAAGGGATGAGTCAGCAACCACTAAGGTGAAGTCACTTGCCCTTCTCCAATGGATTGTTTAATTTCTTGTGGAACTGCACTGTTATAACCTATCTGCTACCCAGATCTCATGGACCCTGATGCATACAGCTGTGGCATGTTGAAGGAATTAGGTTTCCAAGACAGATGATCCACCAACAAATACTCCTGAACTATGGAGAAGATAACATAATATTTTGCCTTACAGCAACCTTTGTTCATTAACACGTTCAATAATCTTCACAAACATTATGAACAATTTCTAGCACATTATGGTGAACATTTTGAAAAAATTTTGTACCAATGCCAAAAACTAACATTTTGGTGTCATTTCTTTTGCTGCTTAGGAGTGTTTATTTCAATTCATTTCATCTTCTATGAGTCCCATATTTAATTGATTAACAATTTTATTGTTGAAGGATGTTACATTGGCACTACAAATTGTAGCAGTTTTATTTATATTACAAAAAAGGCCATGTTGGGTCCCATCATTCCTGTAGACCCTTGTTCAAAACCCAAAAAATTCTTACTCTCACTGGTGAATACTATATTCTCTCTTGAGCTACCTTACAGATAATTATGATAACTTCACAATGAACCTTGCTGTGCATGACCAGAACACAAGGCATGCAGGCGATTTACATAGACCAGCAAGTAGCTTAAAACTGTTCCAAAAAGGATGTTACTATTCAGCAATAACAATTTATAATAACCTTCCATGCTATTTAAAATTATTAGGAAAGCCTAGTCAACATAACATCTTTAAGAAAGAGCTCAAGTCTTTCTTATGTACTCACTCCCCATATACTATGGAGGAATTTTTTAATATGTCATGCAACATATAAATTTCAATACATAGGGCAGATGGCATATGATAGTGACTTACACTTATTTGTTATTGTCCTACTGTAATGCATGTGATGGATTGCAAATTTTCATTTCTTAAATAATGCAGGGTGTGGAGAGAGAGAGAGAGAGAGAAGGAAAGGGAGAAATGTTCTTGGTTTGGGTATGTTATTACTTAAACAAGTTCTTGGTGCTGGGTATGTTTATTAGTTATGCTGCATATTTCATAATTGTATGACATGTTCAATATCCCTGAGCTTTGCTAACAGTGGGACCAAATGAACAAACAAACAAAAATTGATCAATTTGGATTCACACCATTACTAAACAACAGGAACAAAGTTCCATATATGCTAATAAGGTTATAACATACATAATACTTGTGAAGTCGATGAAATTCAATATATGGAGGAATCTAGAAGCAATCACAAGTTGATTCAGTAGATGTCTCAATGAAAGAATGTGACCCAACCGGCCGCCCAAACTAGTGAAAGCAACTCTATATATATAGCAAAATTTGGCGACATTTTGAGGTAGATTCTATCAATGTTAAGAAACACAAAGTGAGCATGCTTTGGTGTAACCACTGGTTGCTAATTAACCTAAATTTATATATATATATGTATAATAACTAAACCAAACCTAACCTGCCATTAATCACAAGCCTAAGCTTACATCATAAACACTGTTAAGGAACACATGCGATCGAAACAAGCATGCTTTGGTCGCTGTGTGTTGATCTACAATGTTGGCAACACAAGGAAAGCTCCCATTGTACCTTGGGTGGAATATGTGTGCATGTGACACCAATGGCAAACATGTTTTAAATTAGCAAACTGTTTGTGTTATTTTGTTGTGTTCCAATGCATTAAACTGTGCAAACAAGGAATACATGAGTTTATTATGTTTATTTATAGATTTATAAAGATATAAGATTTTGTATAAGATTTAAAAATAATGGCGTTACAGAAATGACGGAGCAAAAAATAGGATTAAGACATGGGTGCAAACTGAGTGCTATATTATTTAATATATTCATAAATGACATATTAGAAAGAGTGAAAGAAAAAACCTGCACTGCCCCATAATAGCAAACACAGAGATACCAGGTTTACTATACACGGATGATCTTATGGTCGGGACTATAACAGTAATTGGGTTACAGAAAGCAATCAATGGAATACATGAATTCTGCGAAGAATGGGGAATTAAAGTAAATATAAATAAATCAAAGGTTATGGTATTTAAAAGAGGAAATAAACTAAAAAGAGAAGAGAAAAGGCCGATGGGGGGTTTAAAGTTAGAGGTTGTCAAGGAGATGGATTATTTGGGGGTGAGGATGAGCAGTAATGGTGAATGGGGGGCGCATAGCAGAAAGGTTGTGCTAAAGGAAAGGCAGCAATGACAGGAGTAAGGATGTGCAAATATAAATTAGAAATGCCAACTAAATGGATAGAAAGAATGTATGAAGCATTGGTAGAAGCAAGAATGCTATACGCAGTAGAAATTTGGGGGGGATCTGAATTAAGCAGAAAAATAGACCAGAGCTACAGAACGTTCTGTAAAGAGCTATTGGGGTTAACAAGATCAGCACCAGGGGAAGTAGCATTAGTGGAATTAGGAAGAACAAGAAGAAAGGGAGTGATACTGGAAAGGATATTAAAATTCTGGTTTAGATGCCTGAGAAAAGATAAAGAGGAAATTTTAAAGATATGCATGGAACAACAAAAGAGTATGAAAAATAAAAATAGCTGGTGGACAGGGACAGAAAAAATTATGGAGAAGATAGGAATGGGAGATATTTGGAGAACACGAGAAAGAAATAGCAATAGTTTTTGGATAACAGTAAGAAACAGAGTGGAGGACATAGAAAGAAGAGAGATTTGGGGAAGCTTAGAGAATAAAAAGTCACTAGGGTTCTATAGATTAGTAAAAAGGAAATGGGGAAGAGAAGGGTATGTGGATTATTGCAATAGAGCAGAAAAAGAAGCGTTTGCATGGATGAGAACAGGATCAATGTATCTGAGAGGGCTAAGAGGTAAAAAACACGGAATTTATGGATTATGTGAAGGCAGTGAAAGCACAGAGCATTATATGACAGAATGCAAAGAATTAGCAGAATGGAGACAAGAAGTATGGGAAGAAAAATGGGAAAAAAGGGATAGAAAAATAGTAGCAATTAAAATGTTAATGAGAAAAGAAGAAAAGCAAAATAAGAATATGGGGGAGTTCTTAAAGAAAGTAAAAGAGAAATGGATTAGAAAAGTAAGAGAGATAAGAAAGGTAGAAAGGCAAACGGAAGAAGGAGAAGATGAGCAATAGGGATTAAAGGTAGCAAGGGATGCTTAGATGAGCCAGAAGGCCAGAGTGCTAGGCAAAAAGAGCAGCATAGCTGGCAAGGAAATTTGTACATAGATTAAGTTAGTTTATAAGTGGAATATTGTAAAAAGAATTGTGTAGAAAAATAAAATGTACAAATAAAGTATCTATCTATCTAAAAATGTTTATTTACTCATCCTATAAGCAATTCAGATTAATTCAAATATGCGAGTGTTATTAGTACAGCGATTGTCGGCCTATTGACAGATGTGGAACAATATTGAAGAACAGATGCACAAATAAGTGCAAAAATGTTTAAAAATTTGAGATATTGTTAATACCAGAAAAAGTTTTAAAAAGGTGTGAATTATTTACAAAATATTTTTATGACGTCCAAAAAAAGATTTTAAAATTTTGCTAATGCTAATGAAAAATCATTAGTCAAACATTTCATTTATCTGCAAAATTTCAGAAAGGAGGTAGAATGAGTCAACAATTAATTTTTTTTTCCTCCAACTTTAAAAAGCATGCCACTCGAGTAATTAACTTTATACTCACATCTTTCTCTGTTTCAGCAACCTCAAAGCTTTTTGCTTCACTGAATTCTTTGCAGGTCCTTCCCTCATTTTTTTCATCTGGTCTTTGTATTTCTTAAGCTCAGCATCCAGTCGTGCAATTTTTTTTTCAATTGATTCTGCTCTACTGTCAACCTGTCAAAAAGCAGCACAGCTACAATGTGAATAATTTATGACTAGAGATATAATTAGAAAAATGCTTTTGATATTTCAATGTACAGGCTGTCTCAGGTACATACACGTCCACACTGTAGCATCTCTGTACTTTGAGAAGGTTCTGTGAAGTTTTTAGAAAGGTTCATTAAATGAACTGTATTAAAATGTTCTATTAAATTTGTTTCAAAATACAGTATACTGAACTGTGCTAAAAATTACTTATATGTACAGGAATTACTTTTCAAAATAAGATGTATCCATGATAGAGGTTTATTTCTTTTTTTATTCTGGAACATAATTAATGTCATTATGTGTGGAAGAGAACATCAGTTAAGTGACTTCGTTGGGTTGCACGTATGCGGTTGACCCAATTTCCAATGACAGAAGAACGTAAATTAGGTCCAACTTCACGAATAACTGTGTGATGTTATTCATAAGATCATTTACTGTTTCTAGCTTGTTGACATAAACTCAAGATTTAACATAACCACACAAGAAGTAATCCAACGGCGTTAAATCACATGACCTCGGGGGCCAGTTAACATGACCACCACCACCACCACCACCACAGGAAGTGATGAAACCTCTGAACTTCTCCTTCAAAAGATCGATTCTTTCGAGAGCAGTATAACATGTGGCACCATCTTGCTGGAACCAGATGTTTCTGAGATCCATACCATCCAATTGAGGCCAAAAATAGTCCCTTATAAGAGCCCGGTATCTTTCTTTATTGACAGTTAGAGCTTCTCCATCTTCATCTTGGAAAAAATATGGACCAATGATTCCACCATACCAAAATCCACACCACACAGTAACCTTTTGGGGATGAAGTGGTCGTTCTTGAATCTGCATTGAATTGTGATTGCTCCAATAGCGGCAATTTTGTTTAATAACACAACCATCCATCCAAAAGTGGGCTTCGTCGCTGAAGATGATTTTTCAACAAAAATACGGGTCAGCTTCCAATTGCTCCATAGCCCAGTCAGCGAATGCACAGCACAACCTATGGTCGTTGGGCTTTAGTTCTCGAGTTAACACCATTTTGTAAGCGTGAAACTTCAAGTCCAGATGCAGAATTCACCAAGTTGTGGTCGGCGAAAGCCCCAATTCTTGCGCTCGACGAGCAATTGATTTGTTTCCATTCTCACGTACAATCTCATGAACGGTGCCTATGTTTTTGTTGGAGCGCTTACATCGATTACCAGGCGTTCTTCGATCGCTGACAGAACCACTTCTTTCAAATTTATCGATCAAATGCCGAATCGTTCTCTGACAGGGACGATTATGCACACTGTAAACTTCACGCAATACACGGAAGGTTTGGCGAACAGATGATTCATTTTGATAATAAATTTTCACAATTTCTACGCGTTGCTGAATGCTGTAATGTTCCATGGCTATTTGTCAATAACAACTGTAACCACATGAAAAAAATGACTGCTGTAACTCAATAACAATGGCAATAGTATTATTTTGACATTTTCAATGCATGAACATACAAAATCTGTTAAAAGAGTTGTCAATGATGCAAAATGCAAACTTATTCTTTGTTATTATCTTCAACCAGAATGAAACATATTACTACTGCAGAAAATAAGCATAATTAGTATATTTGCAAACACTTTCATACATTGGTAACTGTAGGAATGATTCAAATGTTTAGAATCTCAACTTATGTACTCTATTATTTACCTGAACTAGTTTTGGGGACATTCAATCCCATCCTCTGCTGAAGACTGGCAAACACTTGCCAACAAAAAAAACACTAGTCTGCTCTATGGCGGATAATTTGACTTTCAAAACTAACCAAAAAGAATAAATACTCCAGAATAACAGTCTAAACAGCTCTAAGATGCTAGCTGAGTATATAATTGAATGCATGTTTTCTTAATTTAGTCCTTGAGGCCTTCATCTGCTGCTGAGCAGAATTGGCTGGTTTAAACTCTCCAAATGGCTTTAGTATTTTTAATTTCTTCATTTCAGTTTTTTTTTTTTCAAGTTTCATACCTTAAACCTTTATCCAAATAGGCACACATCTTTGTTTGAAAGCACTGGGTTCTACTGCCTCTAAATTTCAGCAGACGTTACATTAATAACTGTATGAAACGTACACTCCTTTATAGATCCCCTTGTTGTCATTACCTTCTTGCTTGAGACCTTGCTTTTCCAATGCATTAGTTTTTTCAGTTGTTCCGTATACCGGGACAAGTCCAAATCGCTATACATACCGTTTTTTAAAATTTATTGTTGAATTACCTCAACAGTAGTTTCGAAAGGCTAGAAAATGAAATGCATGACAGCTTATAGATCATATTTTAGCTGTATAATTGAAACTTGAAACTAAAATCATAATTTCATTTTCTATTACTTTCTATAAGCCCAGAATCTTGGTAAATGGATTTACAATTGTTATGTGTCTTATTGTATTAACTATAACAACTGGATATTCGAATATTCACATAATTTTAGGCAAAATAAGTATTGGGACACCCTATTATATGTATCAAATGCTCACTGGGGGGAGGCACAACAGGTCTAGCTATGGGTAGTAAACAGTCTTAGCTATGTAATCAAAACAAACAGTTCAGTTACACAAAAATGGGGTGTAGAGATAAGAATACGACCTTTGAGCAAAGGCAACTCATCTTTCATTATGAAAAAGGTAGGAGTTACAGAATAGCTGCCGATATGTTAAAAATGAAGAAAAGTACAGTTGGAAATATAATTAAAAAATATGTAAATGAGAACAGAAGTGACTTAATACCTCAAACTGGCCAAGAGGAAACAAATATTGATAGGAGTGTGAAAAAATATCCCAAACTAAGTGCCCCCAAACTGTGTGCCAAGGTAAGCTATACTACTGGCAAGAAAGTAACCCCCCCCCCCAAACGATTAGGAATGTACTGAAAAGGAACAGATTCCATGGTCGTGTGGCCAGGAAAAAGCACTATGTAAATGAAAAAAAAAAAAAAAAAAAAAAGATAAAGGCTAAGATATACAAATGAGTTCATTCATAAAGATGAAAACTGGTGGGAGAACATTCTTTTTGCAGATGAAAGCAAATTACGGATCTGATGGAAGAAAAAAGGTCTAGAGGAAACCTAATACGGAAATGGAAAAAAATAATCTTTGACCTACTGTAAAACATGGTGGTGGGAGTGTGATTGTCTGGGGGTTGCATGGCAGCTTCTGGAGTTGGAGAATTGGTTTTCGGGGGGAAAATGGATAAAATGAAATACCTGAACCTTCTAAAGGAGAACCTACGTAGGAGTGAAGAGAAAATTGGTATCAGTGCTACTTTTAAGTTCTATAAAGATAATGACGCCAAACATACTTCCGGGGTTGTGCAAGAATGGCTACTCTACAACTGTCCACATATACTTCATCCACCTCCACAATCACTGGACTTAGATCCAATTCAGAATTTATGGGATGAATTGGATACTAGAGTCTGCAGTCAGCCAATATCTTCAAAGGAGCATTTGAAAAGGATACTCAGTGAAGAGTGGGCCAAAATATCAGCTGCATATACTGCTAAACTTGTAAGCAGCATATCCAATTATCTGAGAGAGGTCATAAAACGCAAAGGAAATACAGGTATTGAAACTTCTGGTTTGGTGCACAAGAGAGACTATTTTTCTTCAGATGTCCCAATATTTATTTTGTACAGAAATAATTGTTTATGTTTTTATATCGGCGGCCTTGAGGATAGAAAATAAATGCTATTTTGTACTTTTATTGTTTGTAATTAGATTGTTATGCATTATAAATAATGTGTATGATTTCCGATTATAAATTATGACGTTATTGGGAAAATAACTTAGAATTGCAAGTTGTTCCAGTAGTTTTTTTACTCACTGTATATACGGAATCATACATCAAGTAACGCAAAACTGCGCGCATAATTACGAAGTAACAAATGGTCAGCTTTCGTAGCAGTGAAAAAATGAAATCATAACTTCCATAATATATGCGTGAAGGTAGATTACAGCAACAGCTTATACCGTAAACCAATTAAAATGTTTAATTGCAACTGCAGACAACCAGTTTGACATTGGATGTTCAATCTAGATCTGGTGCTTACCCCAGCAATGCAATCATTTATGTTTGGAGGTGGCTCTTTATCTTTTGCTCTTCCAAATAACCTGTTCATCTTCCTGCTTATAACACAAAAACCTACAAAAGAATGGTAAATACGTAAAATTTACGACTATGTCCTTCTCAGCAAAGAATGTCTTATGAATATGAGTTATGACTGACAGCTTTACCAACATATAACATAAAAATGAAAGTTGTAGATAGTTTGTAATGTTCCAAAACTCCGCGTATTTTTATCTTTATTAAAATTTTAAACAGCTTTGTACTACATAAGAATTCAATCGAAGATAAAACAATAAATCTAAATAATCAAATCGAGAAAACAGTGTAAAATAAAAACAATTGAGCGGTTACTGGTGGTATCACCGGAGGAACACAGAGTTAAAAAACGGCGGTATCTTCGAAAAGGTGCATAAAACAATGGATTCATGCTGGAATATTTGTCCACGTAATAAAAGAAAGATATATAATCAATCATTTAACAGTCATTATAATGACCATAATTAACAAAATCATACTAAATGTAATAATCAGTGGCGAATTTTTGGATAAAGAAGTACATAAATCAGAAGCTTAAATATGCAAAATTACTCCTAATAGTAGTTACATTAGTAGCACATTCGAAAATGGAAAAACAAACTTTTAAAGTTTTGTAAAACGGAGTCTACATAAATCTTACATATTTCATTGAAATGTAAAAATTATTTTAAAAGATTACTGGAATTATTTTGCTTCTCTAATATTTTACTTTTCATCAACATATTTTTTACAATCAGCTTTTAAACATTCTGTATATAGTAAAGGAATCTGACAATTTATAATGGAAAATTGTAATCTGTTATGACATGATGCTATGGCTGTTGATGGCTAACCTTGTGCTTAGAAAGGTAGATTCAAAACGTAATTTTAAAATACAGCAGAACCAGGTTGAGTTACAATTGGATCAAACTGCTTGGCTTAGCTTTTTATTTGGGAATATCCCTCTGTTCTTAGGGAGATTATCACATAGTCTTAGGACTGTTGATCCACAAGCTCATTTCCATGCTTCATTCCTTGATATGATCTGTTCAGTTTAAAGATTATAAACATAAAAAATAAAGAAAAAGCAAACTAGTTGCTATGAAC
Organism: Deroplatys truncata; assembly: GCA_030765065.1. Taxonomy (NCBI): domain Eukaryota; kingdom Metazoa; phylum Arthropoda; class Insecta; order Mantodea; family Mantidae; genus Deroplatys; species Deroplatys truncata. The sequence continues at coordinate 194,408,382 of CM060987.1, forward strand.
TAGTCCATGTTTACATTAGCACTGAATGGCATCTTCAAACCAAACTTGACAATATAGGCATATGGTGCTTGCTTCTTGTGCAGTGAGCTTAGGCTTGAATCTTTGTTGCGTTAAAAACCCAGCTGAACTTTATAGTCATGTTTTTTCCTCAGTCATTAGAATAAACACATAGCTTTAAAGATTTGGGTCCCTGAGCATCTGCATTAATTTCATTCATTCACCCATTGCCTAATGTGACCCATTTGGTAAAAAATAAACTCAAAAAATAAATCTTTTAATAATCGACAATAAATTCCAGAATAAAAGACTTCCATATTTAATTTGAAATAACAGATTCCATGCCACTAATGTAGTCAAGCAAGTTCAGTAATTGAACACAAGTGAAGGCTATTTATGGTTCTCTCCCTATTTATTTAGGTGCTTTATTTTCCTGTTTCATCACTAGATGAGACCAATTGCAATGTAAAGCAGCCTATGGTCAATAAACTCGAAACTCTAAAACTCAAGACATTGGATTTGTATGCAAATGCACATTTAGTTTAATTTTACTTGTGAATGGAATTAATTTTTATAGTGCATATAATTGCATATTTCCGATTTTGGTGCATATTTCATAATTATTTCCATGCATGATCATATAATACACATATTTAAACAAATTTAAAATTAATATTTAAATACATTAGTGACAAAATAATAAAGCCATTATTATGGAGACACGTGTATCATTTCTCAATGAGGTTTACAGCAAACTTGAGAGTGTCCCTTTAAAATTTGCAGGAAAATCAAGCAGTAAAAATTGCAGTGTTTTAGAGAGTAATCCTGACGTAAAGTTTTATGTTCTCTGGATAAATATCTTCAAGGTGAAAACATAGTGCTTCCAGAAGAAATTTTCCAGAGTTAGTAAGGTGCTTTCCAGTGCTGCATACCTGTCAGTCGCGTTAAGTAACAAATGTCATAAACCTACACCTGAGCATTTGGAGAAGATGATCATTGCGTACTGCAAATCAAATTGCAACAACCAGGATTTTGTTTAAGGAAGTATGTGCATGTACCAAAAAGTATAAGCTTAAAGTTAACAATTTTAGTGCATTCTAAGTGCATATTTTCAAAATTATAGGGCACATTGCGACTTTGTCCAGTTTTTCAACTATCACTCTTTTCTCAGTTCTCACTATCACTGTTTCATTTTTACAGCAGGGACGATGGCTCTGTGCCGGTGAAGCCTGGATGTGCACTGGTTATCTGGACAGTGAGCGAGCCCCAATTCTCGGGCATGCACAGTGAGTGCATTCAGTTCAATCTAGCAGCAGCAGTAGTAGTTCGAGCAACATCTCTCTTGCCAGCCGTCTATTTATGACTTTATGCTACCTTGAACTTTGTGTTTATAAATTAGGTACTATATGATTCTGTAGGAGCGTCATTTCAGTTTCTGCATAAGGGGGGTCAAGATTGCTTGGAGCAGTTTCACAAAATTTCATATAGATTTTAATGACATATTTGGCCTAAAAGAAAATAATTTTTTATTTCTTAAATGTGAAATATTTGTATTAAAAGTACACATGTAATTTTTCTTTTGGTAAAGCAATAATGTAACCTAATTATTTCTTGTAACTTAGGGGAGGGGGTCAATTGACCCCCTGCTCCCCTAAATGACACCCCCGTGTTTCTGTAATTAAACTTGGATTGCATATATTGTGTATTTTGGTGCAAATTTTTATGTAAAAATAAAAAAAGTTAATATACCACAAAATGATGGGGAAAAATACATAAAAATGGCTAACAGAAAAACTAATTCCTAACTTGCCTCCCAGATCTGTTTTGGTGATTGATAATGCACCGTACCATAGTGTGCAGTTGGAAAAGGCCCCAACATCTCATACCAAAATAAGATGCAGGACTTGCCCCATTTTATGAAAGGATGCTAAGTTTGCAGCTTTACAACCTAAGTAACGGTCAAAGCCTGTTCTGAAAATTTAGGTTGATAGTTTGTAGGCCATGCGCACAATGTTCTCCGATTACCACCCTATTCATTGGGCGTTAATCGAGTAGAACTCATCTGGGTTGACATAAAGCAATGGGTAGCTTGGTAGAACACCCTTTTAAACTGGATAATGTTATTTATGAAGCTTAGCTAACAACATGTTGACATCAGCGTGAAAAAGTGGAAAAATGCATGCCCACACGTTATTAAGTAGGAAAACAGATATATTGAAGAAGAACAAGGCCTGTTTGAAAATGTCATAGAAGGTTTTGTAATCCAAGTTAGGGAATATAGTGACAGCGAAGGAGAAGAAGACTGAAGATGATGAAAGGGAAATATCTGAAGAAGATGAAAGAGAAAGTCTTGCAGAAGAAAACAACGGTGGTGATATTTCTGGTGTAGAGCGTTTATCATAATAATAAAGCCCCTGCTAGTTTAAGGCAGTGCATTTGCGTGACAATGTTTGTGTATAATGTGTAAATATAAAAGAATGATAGAGCAATCTGAACATAGTGACAATAAACCAGTCAAGCAGTGGTGTGGTGTTGTGTGTTTATGTCGTATCAGCGAAGTCCCACGTCTTCCAGCAGGCAGACAGCTGCCTGGCATTAGGCATAGACTCTCTCTTCAGTGCGTGAGGAAAGAAGGTCACTGGCACAGAGCTGTATGTAGCTCACCTTCACTTTGGTGAACTAGTTCAATTCTCTGCCACTTCACTTCCTTCGTGATGCAGCCTCTTCACTTCACTCAGCAGTTGAACACAAGTCCTCCACAGTAGCACTCACTGCACGTCACAGAAGCCTCTTTCAGAGTATTGCTCTTGATGTCGCACCAGAAATGCAGTCGCCAACTTCTTGCACACTAACTTATTCAACTCCACTCTGCCAAACTCGATTCGCAACTCGACATGCTCTGCCCCACGGTCCACAAGAGTGGTTGCTTATAAGGCAGTGGAATTTTCCACAGAAGGTTCTCAAACCTTCTAGAATTATTTTGAACACTTGCTGGAGCAGGGGGAAGACAAAGCATCCAGAAAGTTCTACTTATCTCCTAATAGTGCACCCAGTGTTTACACTGGCAAGCAGCCGTTATCTTGTTTACTTCAACTGCTTGGTACAATCTCCCGATAACCTTGGCCATAGCCACTGCATCACAATATTTTACATGTTTTGACAGCATAAATGCATGCATGTTTTTGATATTTTTAGTGCATACTAATCTGATGTCTGGTCATCACCCATCATGTCTATTTTTAATGAATTACAATATTTCAATAGTTTCATACCAACAATTTTTTTCATGTCATCTACCAACAAATTTCAAAAGTGATTGGTTCTATGGTTTAAATACAGTGCCAAATGTGACCAAAAATATAAACAGACAAATAAATCAGCCGTAGCCCATAATTTTTGGTCACAAAATCATAATATAAGTCATGAAATCAAATTTCTAAAACCAGGCAAGAACCATAGTGAATTAAAAGTATGGGACAATATACACATCATTAAAAACATAAATCGAGTCATGAATTTTGAAACACTAGTGATGGACGACACCTTATGACTGATCAATAAAAAGAGAGGCGCAACAAGGAAGTGGAAGAAGTTACCTGACATGTACATCAGTCGGCAGGCTCGCTGAGGATGAAGAACGTGTCTCTTCAAAACATGTTCGAATAGAATTTCAAGTAAGTGGAGCAACAAGTGCTTTTTAATCTGCTGACCAGTGTTTTACATCTTATCTACAGTGATCGTTTTGATTTCATTAAATATATTTAAATTAAGCCTTCTATCTAGGCTAATTGACCTGAGATGAATTAATAGTTCTCATCACAGCACACCACTCGAGTTCCACAACCTACATAAGGACTTCTGCACTTACCATTATTGTAGCATTGAAATTCATCAATTTGTCTTCAGCATTTGGGTGGGAGGAGCAAATCTGTTATACTCTATTTGCTTGAATTTATTATGTTTGATTTCCTTGAAGAAGCCTGCTTATAATGTGCCTCGCATAACATGGTGCTGTGGTTCTATAGCTCAGTCCTTATGTACTCTTCCAGGATGAAGATTTTTTCCTCCAGTAAGTACACCATGTTGCTTACGGTCCTCAATTATAAGCAATATAGAAATATGGGGTTCTGAAGATATTGAGAAACAAGAAATGTTTACCAGCTTTAGGGAAAAGAGCTCTCTGAGAATGCATTGAGAGATAAAAAGGGCTTAGGGAAGGGAGAAGTACTTAAGAGATTTGTAATAAATTGAGGCATGGTTTTCTTAGACCACAACAGGAGTAAGGAATCTAAGAGGACTGAGAATGAGTACCATAGCATATTGTATTGGGAAAGACAACAGATATGGCAATAGAAATCTCATGTGTTACATCCACATGACTTTATCCTCTATCGCTTATTAGTGGGAGTACAAATTATTCTTATCAAAGTTTATTTTCCTATCTACTTCATTTTAATTGAGATAAACCTTTCCAGAAATAGCTGCATTATAAATTTTGTTATAGATATAAAGAGAATAGCGATAGTCAAATGTTTAATAACTAGATGCTGTACGATGACCATAAAATTCTGTACTGTTTCCATGGCGTGAGAAAAGCTGAAAATCGACAGAGCTTGAAAAAAATGACCAAGTATTGAACAATTAAAACCATTAATAACGGGTGTCTTGGAAATGGCTGATACCACAAAAAAAATAATTTGAAATAAATTGTGTGTTACATTTTTTGTGCTGTACGTTTTTGTCTATCACTTAACATTTACCACTTATGGAAGATTATATAAATTCCTTCAGAATGAAGACAACTTCACAATATCTTTGACTGATGCACATGCACACACATTTATCTAAAAAGAATTTTTTAATTGAAGAGCCTCAAAACGTGCATTTCTTGTGAATGTGGTAGAGAAAGTAAAACTGGAACAAATTTAAGCATTTAAGCAAATGTAAAGAACTGCATGGCGAAATTCCAGCACACTGTCAATACTAATATGATCCTAGCAATTAACTGCATCCTTAACAAACAAAGTATTTATTTATTTTGGAACAAATTTGAAGGAGAAATTCTAATAAGAAAGGTTTTAGGAATAACAAGGAGATAAAAATGATGGGAGAATGGTTGGGCAAAGTTAGGCATAAATGCTGGAGGAAGATTTAATACAGAAGAAATCTCAAGTCTATCAGAATAAGTAATGGGAGTGATGTAACTGATTATGGTTTGGTCTCCAATACATCAGCAACCTGGAGTTACGATATACCATGACCAGAAATATTTTAGGTCAGCAACTTTTGAGTATGTTGCAAGATGCTTGGTATGTTATCTACTTAGTAATACACAAGAACTTTGTTCATCTGGCCCTCATTAATCTGGGTTTCTGGTTTGTTAGATTGATTTTTGCTTACTTTTTCACCACAAAAATATGCATTTCCTTTGATAAATATCTATGAATGTATATGGTTGTAATGTTGGCACTTCAGGTAGCATAGAGACTGCTGTCGGTTGCACACTTCAAGCTAACAATAAATACCATTGTCATAAAACAACAGAATTTAAATGTGCGAGATTATGTTTCGTTAGTTTTCACGAGTCTAATAGCAATCTTAGGTTTCTCATGTGCACAATTTTCAATTCTTTTCTCTTCTGCTTTTGCAGTGATCCAAATTTCACTACTGTAGATCAAAGTTTGTATTCATTTAATAGTTTGTTTCCCAATTATCCAGATTTTCATAATACCTCCAGTCCTACCTAGTCAGGATGAACAAGGTTCTTGCATATAACCGTTGTTAAACAAACAAATAAAGACATAAATATTTGCCTCAATTATCATATCTGCAACATACTGAAAACCAGTTCCATTTGCTGTACCATGGGCTGCATGACTTTTTAGTCAGCTTGTATGAGTACTCCACAGACTATCTTCGATGCTTTGGATAAACCCTGCTGTTATGATGCTAGACAGGTATATGTAATAGCTATATTCCAGATGCCAACATGGCTGAACAATACAACTACAGTCATGAAGCTTAATTTGTAGAGAATGTGCATTGGTTTGACAGCTGAGGCAACACTAACACAGACAACAAAGTATACTTTTAAAATAAAGAGAGTTGAGGGTTGCTACACTACATCACTAAAATATTCTTACTTGAACGCGTTTCGGGAGACGGTTTGTTCCCATCGTCAGCATGTCCTCATCTGATTTTGCCGGTCATCGTCTGGGGGATGTGTGTGGTTAGTGGTGTTCTCTGGTGCTGGGCTGATGAACCTCCAAAGGCTGCTGGGTGGCGGCAGTTCAAAATTCATTAGGTGATTCCTGTGTTTGACAATATGTATTTTTTCCCAGATGTCCAATTCATTACTGCTGTTGATCGGTTTTAAGAGTTTTATGTTTGGAGTGATATCATGGTTTGAAGACCAGAAATGATGTGCTACTGCTGATTTATCTGGCTGCTTTTGGTAAATGCATCTCATATGCTCTTTAAGTCTTATTTCAAGATTTCTTTTTGTTCTTCCTATATATAATTTGATATATACCAGCTGATTTATCGTTGGGGATAGGATCTTTTGTTCTGTTGCATAGTAGTTTCTGTATGTTGTGGTTATTCTGTGGAGACAGGGTGATGTATTTTTTGAAAATCCTTTGAAATTTATGATGTGTCCAAGGGTGATAAGTGAATTTTCTATATGCTTGTGGTTTTGTTGTCTGAGTAATGTAGTCATTTGTTGGATGTATTTCTGTCTTTCAAACCTTTTTATCTTCTTATCTATTGTTTTTTTCTGGTATCCATTCATAGTGGCTATGTTGATAATGTGTTGGTATTCTTTCTCTTTATTTTAAATTATGACACATCACTGTTACTAGCTTCTAAATCTTCAAAATTAGTCAAGTATACTTTTGTTGTCATCTTCTTTTGGAAAAACAAACACCTTTCTTCCATTAATTAAAAACATTATAGAGGATTTTTTAATTTATTTATTTAATATAGAGTTAACTGAAAAATTCAACATCACAGTCAGGATTTGAATATGGTTCCCCACTTTCCGTGCAGTTACTCTAACCACTGAGCTACTGTAACAAGATGCTGGTGGGACATTGAATTGCCCAATCGATTCCAAGTATTTCCCAGATAGACCACCAAGGCCTCACATTAGAAATAGCAATCTCAATGACGACCTGCATTCGCAAGTACTTTATTACTGGGTATACAGGTTTCTTAGTTAGGATGTTTTTATATAATAAAACTTACCATTGTCAGCCTAGATTCACTGCTACATTTCCTCCAGTGACTTGTAGATGGCATCTTCTGGCTGGGTGTACTATACAAAGAGATCCTTTTCATATAGGACATCAAAGTTTAATATATTGTGCTTATTCTTATGCATGAATAATTATTCCCAAATGGAGAGTTGGCCAGAAAACGTGGCAGTGAATCTGGGCTGATGATAGAGACAACAGTATCTGAAACATGTCCCAGTAAGTTCTGGTGTAGAAAGTGAAATCAGAATAATAAAAATCTCAGTTTGTGCATATAAATGCTAAATAAACCTCACTGTGGTTTCCCCCCTCCTCCCAAATTTATAAATTCTAAAGGATATTTAATTTAATATTTTAATGAAGTATAATAAACCCCACCATAAACACAAATACATGAGAAATAAGAACAATAATTATATGCTAAGTCATTGGAGGTAATTATAAATAGTGAAAATTTTTAACTTATTGAAATTGTGAGTGGACTGATGACTAGTGAGAGTATTTTAAGATGCAAATTATGGCCAGAAAAAGGGGAAAAAAGGTTCTGAAAATACATACAAAAAGATGTTGATGAAATTACTTTATTTAGGTTTAAACCAGCTACATTAACTTTCTTTGTCCCATTTACTTGGTTCTAATATTTCATACACTTGTTATACTGGATTACACACAGAATTTCAACTAAGTCGCTGGCACTTTGAGCTCAATAGCTCCTTATATATGGAGAAACTCCGCTTGACATCTACAGAAACCAATGAAGCATATCTTGTCAGCACCCGTAAAGGAAGTTCAGTCAAAGTTGCAAAGATTTCTACATCTGGATTGTTCTTCAAATTTAATTCAAATTTGTCTTTAGCAAATCCATCAAGATTGTCCCTAACACTCATCAGCTTCTTCCACTGTTCCTCCTTCTTCCAAACTCTGAATCACATCAGGCAAATAGCTGTAGGCATGCACTACAAAACATTCCAACTCTAGGCCTTTGTTGTTGACTAATCGTTGGGCCTGCTTGATGGCTGCTGCGTCCATTGAGTCTACAGCACAAATGAAGTGTTTGATTTTATCAAAGTTTTCGCACAAGAAAACTGCACATTTTATCCAAGTACCCCACCTTGTGATGCCAGGAAACTGTGGAAGGTGGAGCCCAGTCATTTCTTGATATAAAACTTGACGACTGGAAGCCTTTACCAGAATCTTCTTCAGAGCAGCAATGAAGTCATTTACCCTGCAGTCATTTTTCCTCATACTTTCGCAAACACAATGTACACCATGCGCAATACATGCCCTTCAATTGTTGGAAAGTCGAAAGCATGTAGCGTGCTTGATCAGTCACCACAAGCCTGACTTTTACGTATTGTATGCCTCCTGGCCACAGGTTCATACATGAGTTGTTGAATGACTGCATTATTGTGCAGGTATTTGTCTTGTCGAGTTGGTACATTTTAAAAAGCATAGGTTTTACCCATTCACACATAACGGAAAAACCAACACATTCAAAATATATCTTTGCAGATGATCAGTAGTTTCATCTAAAATGAATCCCACTTCAAGTTTGCCGATCGTCTCTTTTATTATCTCTAAGACATTCTCATAAATTGGCTGTATGTAACCTTTTCTCAGAGTACTCTCATCCAGTATTGACCTCTGTGTGTACTTCTCAAGGAACGATTTAAATGCAGGATTGTTTACCTTGAGGATAGAAATTCCTGACTGGATCAATGTCATGGCAAGATCCGCACTAAACTCATTCAATGGCCGCTGCTTTTCAGATCCAGAAGCGAAGGCATGTATCAGAGTAGTTTGCTTAGGTTTTGACTTGCGAAGTTCAATGTTCTTTAAATGTTTGTTGTTCTGGATGTGCCGGTTTATTCTGTTTCTTTGATGCTTGTCATCAATGGCAATATTTACTTCACAGATGGCACATTGCAGAATGATGCAATCAGTTTCGATAAAGTGAGTCTTGAATTCTTCTGAAAATGCACACAACTTCTCCTTCTTAACCTTTGGTATGATGTTGTTGTGAAAAATCTGTTTGGTAAATCAAACAGGCTAAGAAGATAGTACACAGTCGACAGATAGAATGGTTGAATTCATGCCAGTGCTAACTGAATTTAGGTTTCAACTGTTGCAGCACCATTGTTTAAATTTTATTTGATTTCACAGCTGCTGGTTGTCCTTTGTTGTTGTGGTTGGCCATTGTTGTTGGGATTATCAACTGCCAGTTGTCCTTTGTTGCTGGGGTTATGAATATTTACTGATGCTTTCCATTAATTACATTTTAATATTTACTGACCATTGTTTACATCTGATTAAACAAAATCTTAAAATCCTGTTCAAGAAGAGAAAAAGTTGTCTAATCAATTAAAAATGCAGATAAAAGTGGAGAGAAAGGTGCAAAAGGTAGTAATCTCACAAAAAGGTGCAACAAACTGTGATTGTTTTGCTTCATTTCATGTCCACAAATGCATATATTGACTTGTCTGAAAGAAAATAGCTATATTTTTGGAAAGGTGCTCACCTTAAAATCCATTCTTTACTGATGACATTTTAGTTTCACTCCATTGTCAGCTGTCTGTCCGCTGGCATCTGGAAGGAGATTCCCTAATTCAGTGTAGGCTGTCGGCTCACCATTTTTGGCCAACAGAACACAACATTAAACGGGAAATAAAGCTTTAAAAACATGCCAAAACACCATCAGAACTCACAGTATGGGATAACATCTATATCACCAAATATGCACACAGAGTAATGAATTTTGAAATTCTGCTTGCAGAAAACAGTGAAGTTCTCCACTAGACAGCTAGATGGCAGAAAAACAGACAATAAAGTAGGGGATCCCCTTTCAGATGCCAGTGGACATACAGCTGATAATGGAGGCGAATGTCTTCGAAAGATGTTCTGAGTGAAAACTTACTAAGTGAAACTAGTGTCATCGATTCACTCACAATTTCAATATGGTAAAATTATTATTTTTAGGTGTGTGGACATAATGACAATTACTGTAACTATGAGCAGTTGTTTTCATTCATAGATTGTGACAATAAATGGCTTATTAATACTTTATTTTTTACATTTTAATGTAGTAGGAAGATTGTCTTATGAACTCATTCTACTGGGTCTTTTGAAACTGGAGAGAGGATAAATCTAGACTGTTTACTATGACTATAAAAAGGGAATAAGAGGGGCATCTCACTCACCTTGATCCTAAGCGGAGCTTTGGTGGCTACTACCCCTCCAGGAGGCTTAAATGTCACAGAGACACACAGAGGTTCTTAATGATTCCAAACTTGAAGACCCAATCACACTGTCATGCTGCTCAGAGAAAGCTTCCCTCTGGCAGGGTCAGGGACGATTTGATCCCCACATTAAGCAGCTACCATCTGGCAGTGGCAAGAAGAACTTTCCAATGAACAAGCATCTGTGCCATCTGTCCAACACCAACTGATACTGCACAGTTTATAACCCAACATTTGCCTAGTAACCTGGAGAATCATGAAAAAACCCAGTCACAGTGGCCAGCCTGACAGGAATCGAACCCAGGACATCCCTAATATGACCCTCATACTTACCGCAGAGCCATCTCACTCTGTTTTCTTACTGTTAGTACATTTTATAGCACTAAAAACGTCTCCTCCTTTCCCATATTATTACTCTCAACAAACATTTCACACAACAATATGCCTTTTTCTCTCAAACAACAAATTAATATAGTTGTTTGATTCCTTAAAACCATTCAAGTAGTTGGCCGCTAGGAGTACTGTAATCACACCAGCTGCAGAAAAAGCACTTCAAGCTTTGTATTATAGTAGACTGTGGTACAACTGCGCAATAAGCACTTCAGCAATCTGAAATCAGGCTTTAAACCAATCTACACAGAATTCCAGTGAAAATATTCTACACACTTTTGGAGGTATAATATAAATAAGAGAAAGGCTGTTATTTATAAAACAGTATTTTATTGAACCTTTATTTTTGAGCACATTATTATTAAATTTAGTGTTCATAATACATAAACTAGATAACATCACAGACTTTAAAGTCAAATTATTATATGTTGGAAATGTCTGATATAAAATACATAGTGCTTAAGTAGAACACAAAATACTAAAGCTAGGCAACAGTGCTGCTACGAGAGGTGAGAAGGAAAAGGACATATGGGAAGGTTAAAGTCTCAAAAGACTGAAATCTAATGGATATTGCTCAAATCAAACTATTAAATTAATAGCTATGAAATTTTACAAGAATCTGCACATGGTCTTTTGCATTTTCCTTGTAAGTATGATTTATACTGGAGTAAAGTTTTGCTGCATTATATGTTGTTTTTTAAACAAAAAATATCAATATTTTGATGTAAATTTTCTCAAAAACTTAAAAATGATTATATAAAAAGTAAAGAAGAAAAGTGACATGTGAAGAGTTAACAATGATTATAACACTTTGATAGGAGTGGAAGAAATGACAATGAAAGACATTACGCTGCAATTAAAAGCTACTAAAGAAGCAGAGAACAATATAAATGGAAATATAAAAACAATGCAGAATCGCAAAACATGGTGAAGAAATGAAGATAAAGGAGCAAGGAATGAAGTAATGAAGAGGTAAATTTATGTAATGAAATGTAAAGGATGTCTGATAAAGATTATAACAAAATGGAAGAATTTCCCAACAGTCACAAGTAAATGGAAATAGAGAACCCAGTTATTGAGGAGAGTAAGCTTTGGAGTCATTGCTCAGAATAGTGTTTTAACTGACTGGTTAATACAACTATAGTTTTACACAAATAACTATTATAAATATATAAAGACAAAGAAATAAAGTAAGAGACACACGCACGCACGCGCACACACACACTTTCTTAACATTAAAAAAATATATATACATATATTTATTTATTTTAATGTTAAGAATTGCACTTTCAATCAAAATTATAGGAGAATTTTGAAATTTATAGGAAATATAGGATATGCGGCAGCACTAATGCAAAACATAATGGAGACTATATATGCATTCACTTTTTAAGATTCTTACAATTAATAATAACAATAAAATCTGGTTTTGTGGTTTCAAAATTTAACTATAAGCTGTCATATTAATACTATAAATCAGAAGCCACAAGCATTTATTTTACCTCAGTAAACAAGATAATTCGATTACTCATATTTCCTACAAGCCAGCTTGAAGTGACATCATTATTGTTATTGGTATAGCCAGATTTACGCAGATGCAGGTGGCAGAAATAGCTTGGTGCTGTTTTATATGATATGGGCATCTTACCCAGAGCAAGCATATATTTTTATGGATCTTGCACTAAGCAAATCCTCAAGCTGTTATGTTCTGAACTCTGACCAAATGTTATGGTTTTCAGCATGTTATCGCCCGTAATCGCTGGCTGCCAACAGAATTGTGCTGAGTACTGACATGTGTATGTGAGATGACAGTAATGTACTGTATAGAGGAACTTGTGTTTCTAGTGGAAAATATTTTTTATGAACATGGAAATTACATTGAGAAAGTGAAACAAAATTTCATTGCTAAGTTTCCTAAATCAAAACTACTGCACTAAAATACAGTGCAGGATTTAATTAATAAATTTTAGAAGACAGGTTCCGTGCAGGATACTGGGAGGAGTGATACACCGAGTGTCTTAACAGTGAGGCAGTGTTTTTAACATTTAAATGATTTTAGTCAAATTATATAATATGTAAATTCAATAACAGCCCACCTTGAAGCAATATGTTTATGTAATAATTTGTAAAATGTATGTAACGGTCATTGCATATGCTTATATTATTGTAAACATGTTCAATAATGTTATGTGAATGCATTACGTAATTTAATAATGTAGGAGCTGTGAGAATAATAAGTTAACGTTGCTAACAATGAGGTAACCTTGAGTTAATAATGAGTTTGAGAGTTTAAATGTTACTTGTGATTCTTGTAAGCAATAATGTGATTTTAGTGACAGTTTATAAAATAGCCAATCAACAACCGGAGGGGTTTTAGTTAAATGGAGGTATTCTATTGGAGTAGGATTAGCCAATCAGAGACTTGAAATACAGAAATTTACAAGTTTAGACTGTTGAAATCTATTCAGTTGCCTGCAGACGGTTGTCATAACTGGATGCGTTGCTTGTGCGTCCTCGATTGATTTAATACGTATTCATGTGAGATGAAAAAATTAAGTTTACGTGTTAAAAAAGTGTAATTAATTAATTAATAAAAAAAAAAAAAAAAGAATCTCACAGCTCTCTATATCAGTGAAGTGCTATTTAATTTGTGTCAAGGATTAATAAAAAGAAGTGAATTTAAACTTAAAATCTGTGTAAGCCTACATTCTTGTCGCATCACACCCTGCCATGATATCCATGTCTCTAAAATAATACTGATGCAGACGAGGCAAACATAAATATATAATATCTAAAGAAACAGTCAAATTACAAAGCTATTATTTTTAAACTTGGGGCAACGACCACCTGAAAGTACATTTGGGGCGAAGGCTACCGGAATACAATACAATACAACCTACTTCAAATTGACGCCCAAAGCGTGGTGCAAACAACGTAAAGAAAACCCCAAACTTTTCAACAGAAGAAAAATTGGCGGGTATATCAGACAAAAAGCTTAAAAATCCACAAAAATCATTCAAAACAAACTGGCTCAACAATGTGATATTTCTTGAGGTTCCACATACAAAGCAGCCGAAAAGGAACTCAGTTTGTATCCTTATAAAGTGTCCATCATCCACGAATTAAAACCCACAGATCACAAGAAAAGAATGAATGGTTTCAGAGGCTTGACATGCTAGATAGGGCATTTTTTACTGATAAAGCTTTGTTTCACTTATCTGAATGCGTACATTCACAAAATAAACAGATATGGTGTATTGAAAATCCTAATGCCATTCAGCAAACTCCTTTGCATTTGGAGAAAATTGGAGTATGGTGTGCAATCTCTCGCTCACGAATTATAGGGTCAATTTTTTTCCACACCTTATTATTACTTATCTACATCACCTTTCATTAATGACACACGTGAAAGTAACAGAGTTCTTAGCTAGTGGGATGTGATAACCATACTCCCAGCAGTCTGTGCTACCACCAGAATTCCTGTCTAGGGGAATCTTGGCTATATGAGAGAGCAGAGCAACTTCTCGATGACCCATTACAAACAGTGTGTTGCATTATAGTTTAAGTGTTACTTGGTAGTTTTAGTCTAAGACATCATTTCCCATACCAAACCTGCAGGTGTGCCAACTAGCAATGAATTCATCCATTCAATTTGGTTTGCAGGAAAGCTTGAATAAATCTGATCTGAGAAAGAAAGCATAATACATACAAAATAAATGAATGGGTGCAGTACAATAAACTTTACAATTATGGAATGACAGTATAAGCAAGATTACAATCCTCATGAAAATGTTTAGGAGAGTGGAAGGGGCAACACATGCAGCTGCAAACACAATAGGCAGAAGTGTGATAAACATGGCAGCATTGCCACATTTTGAAATGTCAAGAAATACACTATGAAAATCACCTTTTTCCTTTCTTCCATTTCTTGTTTTTGTAAATGTACGGACATTTAAATTTAGAATACCAATGAAGCAGATGTAGTAATTATAAGTTACTTACAGGTCACATTCTTATCAATAATACATAATCAAATCTGAACGTGGTTCTGTAATGGTTACTGAAACACTGATATTTAAAGTTATTAGAAAATTTTATAAACAGTGAACTGTTTAACATAATAGAAATTGTGAGCGGATTGGTAACACTTTAGTTTCACTTATAAGTTTTCACAATTAACATGCTTCAAAGACATTCATCTCCATTGTCAGCTGTATGTCCACTGGCATTTGGAAGGGGATTCAAAGGATAGGGATTTACCAGACTGATTCTGAAGACTGTCATGAAACACATATAGAAAAAAACCTACAAACCAGAATAAAGGAATAACTAAGCAAATACACAACTCTGCAATAGCTCACCAATTTTGCACAACAGAACAGAACACTAAATGGGAAATAAAGCTTTTAAATTACACCAAAACACCTGCCGAAATCACAGTATGAGAAAAAAACCCACTTCACCAAAAATGCACACAGAGTAATGAATTTTGAAATTCTACTGGTGGATGACATAGTGAAGTTCAACATGAGAAACTAAATGGTTGCGCAACCAAAACTGAATTAGGGGATCCCTTCCAGATGCCAGTAGACATACACTTGACAATGGAGAAGAACGTCTTCTGAACATTTTCTGAATGAAAACCTTGTGAAAATAAAGTGTCACCAATCCACTCACAATTTCAATTAGGGTTTACATTGTTTGCAATCAAATATTTTCTACTGCATTCTGTATCAAATTAAATATTTCAGTAAACCCTTTTTTCTCCGAGTTTTCCCAAATTTCTTCTCTAAGATTTAAAAGCAGCATACCATTAGCAAACAACCTTGTATCCACATTCTAAAGCTAACTGGTCTACCTCGTTTATTTCATTTCGTTCTGATTAAATAAGGGCTTCCCACAGATAAAACATAACATTAGATATGATGTATTTTATAACCAATCTTGTTTAAATTTTCAACAGAAACTCTGAGAATGAACCGAAACTGGCAAACGGATTTTAAGTCCTGTACCGTGACATGGAGTTCTGGTTCCTGGTAATGGAATGTATTTGGGTTCAATACCACCCATGGGGATGCAGATTTTAAGTTCCAGGTATACAACCAGTGCCCTCTCAGCATTGTGAAGAAATTGAGGAGCTGTGATAGGCAGTAATCCCAGCCATGTAAGCCAACAATCCAGCTGGGGGATGCATGATGCTGGCCACATCTCAATACTGGTTGGATGATTGCCCACTTCTACCATGCATACGTAGGCATGAGGTCGGCAGTTAAGTTGGTAGGCCCAAGACCCAAATGGACTGTAGCACCACAAGATTATTATATAGTTTCTTGCTACGCTTTTATATTGTTCAAGATATGACGTAATTAACTCAACCACTGAGGCTGAATTGTTACAAAAATTATATTTAAAGTTTTAAAACGTTTTTTCTGAAACAACCAGTGGAGTATAAAAATTTTTATATGCCAGTTTTGGTATTAATATTTATAGTACTTTTTCAAAATTATGATTTCTGCATTGCGAGCAATACCCGATGGATTAACATAATTAAAGTACAATAATTTTTTTTATGCATGAAATGCAAAACACACTTACTGTTTATAAAGTAGCATGTGACAAAATTTTGAAAACTAGATAAAAAGTGCAAGATTTAGAAATTTCATCTACGAGTATCCTAAAGTAAGATGTGTTCACGAGTTGTAAACATTGTTTTGAATAAATTATTGGTTAATTGCTCAACTATGAGTACATTGTGGCACAGAAAACCATGACTACCTGGTAGTATCAAGATAACATTGCTACTATAACCATTCAGACTTGGCATTGACCCCGTCACTCTCTTAAACATTTCCACAGCTACTTTAAATCTTTTTGTAATGTTCAGAATTATCTTGAAATTTATGTACATCAGGCTGTTCTGTAATTAACATATCCGCTAACTTATAAGTTTTATTCATGTGAAACAACATTCCACTTATTGACATAACTTCACTTACTTAGCCTTTCATCAAGTGCATTGTTGCAGGGTACAAAAACAGTATTTATCCTTAAACTTTATTTGTACATCACTGTTCTGCTAATACTTCCTCTGCAGTGGAATGTTAAGATGTCTCAGTTGATTTATACACAGTTTATTTTGCATGTCAACAAATGAATATGCAAGTAATCTTCTCTTATTGTTTGCTAAATGCATAACTGCTTATTGCAATAGAAATTAGTTCTGTGTTTAAAGCAGTGGTTTGCCACATATTTGAAGAATCACAAGAAAATGCAAGCACAGAGGCATTAACTCATTTGTATATTGTCACAGTATTGTTAATGTGTGGGAAGTTAGATCTTGTATTTAAACCCAAGTACCAGAAAGCACATACACTTTGATTCGATTACTGCAGCTTGTTTACTGCTTGACTGCAGATTAACATTGCAGTTAACCCTAGAGAGGTGGCGCGGGGTATTTTCTGACCCCAGTCAGTTTTATTTGCAAGTTATATATAATGATTTGGGATACCTGAACCCTGCCTTTCCCTTACCTTTCGCTGCATTCCTTGGCTTTTGTTAGAGGTCATCAGCATTGAAATACAGGTCATACATTCCTAGAATATAGGCTATTTGTGTTCTTCAGCTGAAATGAGGGCAGGAAATACCCCATGCTACCTCTCCCGTTACCTGTTATGTCTCGTCTGCATATTGTTTCTGTAGTTACAGTGTGTTTTCAGCTGAACCTTCGAGAAGTTATAATATTTACGTATTTTTTAGTCTTAAACGTAGTGCTGTTTTTATATCAATATGTGTTATGAGGAACATCAGGCAAGCCCTAATAAGGGAAGTGGAAGAAGAGGAAGCATTAGGTGGTGAAGGCAGCAAAACCGAAGATGAACTTGAAATACTGAGTTCAAATAGTGAAAGTGAGCAAAGTGCAGAAGAGGATCGAGTTACGGCATGGAAAATGGTTCAGCCTCCTCAAAATTAACGTACTCGCTCCCACAAGATAGTGACTCACTTACCAGGTATAAAATCTGCAGCTAAAAATGCAAAATCTCCTATAGAATTAGTGCTTGAGAAAATACAGCATTTTATAAATGCAGCACAACCAGAAAATCAAGAACAGGAATTGCCAGCGAAGAAAAGAATGAGGTGTAATGTGTGTTCGAGAACGCAGACAGAAAGACAAAGCTTTCGTGTAAAATGCAAGCAGCAGGTGTGCAAAGACCATAGTGTAGTTGTGTGTAGGAGCTGTGTGTGAATTATAATATGATATCAACATATGTTCTTACTGTCGAGATGAAAAAAAAAAAAAACACATTAACTGTGATACTTTATGATTATGAGTAAAGTGAACATTTAAATATATTTTTTTGTGCTGCGCATCAGTCCAAATTGCAAGGAACTGTCAATTCAAAGTTTTTATTTTATTTTTTAAAGTAGATTTCTATAATCAACAGTTATTTTAATACATAATGTATTACTCGGTATACATAGGCAATAATTAGATACATTTATTAATTCGGTCCATTTACAACAATCGTTTTATTCCTGGGGTCGCGAGTGACCCTGCGCCACCACTAATGTAAGACGTACATGCGCCACCTGTCTAGGGTTAAGCTTAAAGCTGAAATGTATTAACAATGACTGTTATTCACTGACTAAAAGTGCACGAGGTTTCCACATATCATATGTAAGTGCTATATAATCCAATTCTACCAATACAACCTATTGAGCTCATATCTGAATTAATGGGTGTAACTCTTAGCAGTGTAATCCTGAAAGAAAATTAAAACTGGGAAATTCTTCTTCTGATAGTGAACTTGATATCACAGAATAGACTTCAACAGAATAGGAATTGCGCCACTAGTGAGCACACTCCGTAACTACAAGTTAAATATTATTTAATAATACTGTGCAGCAATGTCATCCATGGTCTCCATGTGTTAGGAAATGCGCACTTTATGACACGAAAAGTTTTAGCTAATCAAGGAAGTGGACACAGAGTAACACAATTTGGTATGTTTACGTGTGGAGTAAGACTAAAAGAAGCAAGATTTAGTGCTTCTAAGCAAAGGAATTTGTATGGTGTAAAAAACACAGCATCTACCTGTTCTTGTGATGCATGTAAGTCAATTTCTGGTAGCAGGCAGTATACAAAGGTAACACAACTACATTAACACCTACATTTATTCTTTATTATTTTCTTCAGTTTCAAGTGTGGGGGGGGGGGGAATTCTGAAGAACTCATTCCTAAATCTCTGGGCAAAAAACTGCAAAGATTATGACAAATCCTACATTGTAAAAATGAAAAGGAAAGTGAAAACAAGTACAAAAGAACACTTTAGAAATACTGGATACAGGCAGGAAAAAAAAAATCTGATGTGTTACACTCACATGATTCTCTACTCTTGTACAAACTATTTTTACAAACGCTTATTCTCCATCTACTTCATGTTAATCGAGATAAACGTCTGCTAGAAATACAGTAGCCTTTAGGCATATACATATCTCTTAATAGCTGGTTGCTAGGTGCAGCACCATTCTCTTTGCCACAGATTAATACTCTTTGCATATCCAAGACAAAAAAAAAATGAATAACGAATTCCCATTTGAGAAAATAAGTATTAAAAAATTTATAAAGGAATAACAAGCAATATCTCGAAAATGGTTCACTCAACAAAAAAAAAATGTATATGACATAAATTGTGTATTTTAACGCGATCTACATTTTTTTGTGTAGTAAAATTTTGTCTATCTCTTATGGTTTACCAGTTACGCTAAAGTCGTTCACAATGAAGAATACTTTTGGAGACATTCCCAGAAAATTCAAGATATACATTTCATTTCTCATGACATCTTAAACATATGATATTTTCATCAAAATCGTTAGCCATTTTTGAGAAAATTAAAATTTTCGAAAAATGTTCCATGTAAGGGTAATCTGGAGTGAGAGGATTTTCTTGAAAATCTTTGTGTCGCATCTCTGGAAGATACTGAACCTAAATACCAAGTTTGGTGTTTATCCGACTGTTCGTTTCTGAGTTATGCTGTTCACAGAACAGACACACAGACATACACACGAACATGTTTCCAAAAATGCTTTTTTTGGATTCAGGGGGTCTCAAAACATATATTTCTGGTGAAATCTCGGTATCGAATTTTTGTGTCGAATACAATAGTTCCCCTACTTACTATACGTAGTAGAGAAAGTATAAAAGTCAGTGTTAACAGCATAGTTTTTGTCAAGTGAACCATGACATAAACCCCAACTAACCACTAAAAACCCTCAAACAGAAAATTAACAGTTTGGAAAAGATGTTTAGCTTTGAATTATCACCATGGCACCTGAGCAGAAAAAGTAGAGCCATCAGAAGAGGACAGTAGCACAATGTCCAGTAACAGACCAAGGTCACATTCTAAATAGTCTGGGATTTGTCAAGTATGAAACAGGGCCATATTAAGGGAGCAGAGGGGTTAAATCTCCCCTAAATGAAATTAATACATTTTTTTTTTCATTTACCTTAACCTTGATAATCATCTGGCTAAGTAACTGACACGGGTGGCAAAGCTCATTAAAGCTTGACGCAGTATTTTATATCACAACACTGTGAATGCCAGAGT
The DNA here is from genome assembly GCA_030765065.1 of Deroplatys truncata. Taxonomy (NCBI): domain Eukaryota; kingdom Metazoa; phylum Arthropoda; class Insecta; order Mantodea; family Mantidae; genus Deroplatys; species Deroplatys truncata. Next base: position 194,428,864 of record CM060987.1, read on the forward strand.
GATTGTAATGTAAACTAACATTATTGTATGACAATGATTTGAGATGTTTGTTAATTATAAGCATTGTTAGGAAATAAGTTTACATGGCCTCACTGAAACTGACAATAGGAGCGGATAACAATGAAGCGAGGGGGTGAGTTATTCATCAATTAGAAGAGACAAACAAATGACGTCAAGTAGCTTGCCTTTCTTTAGAAATGGAGGGAATATCTTCCCTAGGGCATATGTGTTCGTAATTTTGATTGGATAAAAAAATAGACGCTAATGTTGACGCGCTTTATTAACCAATAGCAGCTCGATTATAATGTTTAGGCATATCGGAGTGAGGGAGCATAAATTCTAGAGCCAAAGATAGGTATCGCATTCGGCTTCGTGGAGCCGAGGAGTGTGGTCGTTGAGTCCCTTGGGTGTTCTTCTGGTCTTCGGGCAGGTCATCGTCGGAGAGGAGCCAGCAGACAGCGGGGAAGCAGCGTATAGTGGTAATTGCCTCAGCGTTCCGCCTACCTCAGCAGCATCAGCCCACGGTCCTGCAGTTATAACTAATACTTTCTTGCTTTTCAGGCCGGACATCACCACCATCTTACCTGCACCCAACTGACCTACCCTAACCCTTCCTGTAGCCAGGCTGGTTATTGCCGTAAGCACATCTGTGCTTCACCAAAGGATTATCTCAATCCTGTAGTTTCATTAAACCACACCTAGGTGGCTTCGGCTGTGGCAACACACCAGACGTGCTTCTTAGCAGGTACTCCGTCACCTCAGAAACCCATCCCGCTCTAAACACTGACTGACTGACTGACGACTGACCTCTATATACATAGTACCCCCTAAAACACAACCTCTAATACAGTAAACCATGGTCAAGTCAATCAAAGTACCACCTCATCCAGATATTCCGGGAACAAGCACTAAAAATGGACAACCCAAGCCAAAAAAGAGAAACACCAGAGCACACAAACACACTGAAACCACACAAAAAGCCACCACTGTCGAAGAAGATCTCTCTGTGTCCGACACGAGCTTGGACTCAGAAGTAGAGGAACGATATGGGGAAATCCTGCAAAAAAACATCTTGAATGAGGCCCAGAAATCACAGTCAAGTGGCAAAAACACTAACGTCACAAGCCACCCAAACATCCAGGCCACGCCAATACTACTGCACGGGCAGTTTGCACTGTATATCACAGACTGCGACGAAAAATGCCGCAACTCACTCTACGTGCGACAACTGACAAAAGAAAGAAAAAAAAAAAAAAAAAAGCAACAACGCAGGGATAGTCGCCATTAAGCCAATATTCAAACCACGAAACACACTTAGCATCATTTTCAGGACGGAACAACATGGGAGGACATTCCAACAAGGAGTGCCCGTAGCCAAATTTGGCCTAAAAGCCCAATACAGAGTAAGCCTGCCACCCCCGGAGCCAGCCTCGCAGTCTCCGCCAAAAAAGCGCCAACTAACGGCAGTAATCAGAAATATCCCCCTCGGATATTCCGATGAAGAAGTCACAGAGGCCATTCAAAAAGAACAGCCGACAATCACAAGGGCGACCAGAATTGTCAGTCGCGCGACCAATAAACCAACTCCTCTCTTCCGCATTTTCACAGAAGAGCTTTAAACAATACAAGCGGCCCTCAGCCACGGTATCATAATTGAGCACCAGATATACCGCGTGGTGCCAACCAAAACCAGCGAACGACACATATCCTGAAAAAAATGCCAGGAATACGGTCACTCGCTCGAAACCTGCGAGAATCCAGCCCGGTGTTTCTACTGCGGCAATCAGAGCATCACCCAAATCTGCCAACACACTGTTAGTAAACCATCCGAGCCATACTGCACCACCTGCAAAACCACAGGTCACTACACCGGTCAAGTGCGATGCCCACTCTACCCAAACAACACAGGACAGCAAGTTCCTCCAACAAAAATCTTCCCGCACAACCATCCACACCCCCCTTACAGCCCCTGAACAACCATCCCTACCCACCATTCCTGCCGACAAGAAAGAGTTAACTAAAACAATCAAAGACCTAACAAATGCAATGGGAGAACAAGTAAACACCACACAACTGCAATTACAGGACATGCACGCCACACTCACAAACTACGTGAAACAGCTAGTAGACCATGTTGCTGAATAACTCCTCAAAAACATCGCAGTTATCATACACACAGTGACCCCACCAGACCTAAAAGAGAAAGTCAATAAAACCATGCAGGACACCATTCGGAAAATAATGAACAAAATAGCCAACCTAACCAACATAGGCCCGCAAGTTGCGGTGCTTATTAGCACATCGGAACAAAACAAAGACACAACAAGCACAACACAGTAGGCCCACAACACACCTCTATAGTTGAAATAATGGCCCGGATAGTTGAGAAAAATGACATTACGATACTCCACATCAACATCAATGGCATACGGTCAAAGCGAGAGCAACTAAAAGCAATAATCACCACACACGACCCGGATATTATAACAATCAACAAAACTAAGCTTAAACCATATAACACATTCAACTTCACCCCCTACCGTATCCACAGGAGAGACCGCCAACCAGAACAAGATCAATTTTGGGATCTACAGGAAACCTACACATTCTGAAAATTACATAAAAAAAACAAAAAAAAGAATAGTTTCAACCTGGTACCACACAAACACGCAGTCCTAAACAGTTTGACCCATAGATTGGTTTACGTGCTACTAATAGAATAAAAACATGAATACAAACACATAGTTAACACAGCCATGAAAAATGGCTTCACCAAACAAATCAGAGACAAAAAAAACAGCACATTTCAAGAAACAGAAACACATTAAGGACACCACAAATCTAACCCAACAAAAAAGCAAAATGATTTTCAAGAAGTTCACTTTCCATCCAATGGCCCTCTACAAATTCCAGATCTTAAAAAAAACATAACATTTGCCTAGCTCCACAAAACAGATTAAGCATAGAGAAATTACTCTGCAACAAATCTAAGGACCAAATACCTCAGAGCAAAAAAGCAGGAATCTATCAGATTAATTGCCCAGAATGTGACCAAATATACATAGGTAAAATAAAAAGAAATTTAGAGACCAGATTAAAAGAACATATGAGACACATCAAATACAAACAAATGGACAAATTTGCAGTTGCACAACAAATCATAACATCACACCAAATATAACACTCTTAAAACATACTGCAGAGTTGAATACTTGGGAAATGTTATCAATCACAAAACATGTGCTGAATTTTGAACTGCCGCCACCAAACCCACTATGGAATTTCATCACTACACCAGATTCCACCACAAGGAACCAGTCGGCCACTTCCGATGATGGGAGCAATTAGCTCCTGAAACCGGTCAAGTTAAAAAACATAAGTGATGTTAAGCGTTTCAATTCAGACTCAAATTTTCTATATAATTTCAAATTCACATCACAGTTAGTAGCCTATCCATATTTTATAATAATATTATCAATAGTTGATCTGCCTGCTCTAAAGTCTGATTCTTCTTCAGCTTCCAAATCTTTGTTTTGTAGCTCAAGGAAATGCTTAATTATTTTAGCATATAGTCTACTTAATGTGCTATTTATTGTAATACCTCTATAAGTTTTATATTAATCTTTTCTACTTTTTTTTTATGTATTGTGGAAATATATCCTATTTTCTAATCTTCCGGCATATCCTCACCATTCAGGCATTTTTCAAATAAATCTCTCAGCTGTTCGTATAGCTTATCTGTTCCATGCTTTAGCGATTCAGCTGGGATACCTCCAATCTCTGGTCTTTTCCACATTTAAACGACTTTATTGCTTCCTGCATTATTTGTAATTCTAAGTGCATCAATTTTTCAACTTCTTCCTCCATTGACTCGTATATTGATCTCTCTTTTCTATCAATAAGTCCTTCAAGTACTTTTTCCCATAATTGAAAGTTAATATATTTACAAAACACTTATCATTCCTTCTAATATTTTTAACCTCTTCCAAGCCTCTGTACTCCTTTTTTCTCAATGAATGCTTCTACCTTTTGATATGTTTTTTCCCCAACTTTTGTTTTTTGCTTCTGATATTTTCTTCCTAATCTTTGCTTGTCACTTTCTAAGTTCTATTTTATTTCCTATGTCCTTTGTGTTTAGCCATTTTAGATAAAGGTCTCTTTAATTGTACTTCCTTATTCCAAAAATATTACGTATTCTCTTTTTGACTGTCACATTTTTCACCAATAGCTTCTTTTGCAGCTTCGTGTATATTATCCAAAATGCACTGGTATTGAATTTGTGTACAATCAAATGTTGTGTTAATTTCTCATTCAGTCTTTTCTTATGCAGGTAAATGGTGCTTTCATCTTTTAAATATTCAAATTACATTTATGAACGCTTGTTTCAGTTTTTTTTATTTATTTTATTTTTTTTTTTTTATCACCCTCAATTTGAATTTCTCCTACATTCACTGTTATAAAAGGAAATAGGATTTTGGAATTGACAAAGAAATGGTCACCAAATGCTACCCTCTATACACTCTTGCATCTTGCATCTTTAATTTCGTTGTTTGTTCAACTATAATGTAATCAATAGATTTTTATTGAAGTACAATAACATCAATTAGGGAATTTAACTTGGTCACTAATACAAGAATGCAAGCCTAGCATTAGTGAATTGCACACATCAATGGTTGCATTAGTCATGGCGAACTAGGTTAAATGATAACGTCAGCTGAAGTGCTACAAACCTGCAGTTGAGAAAGCTTGAGCTCATGGTATACTGTCTTCCACAGTAAGTAAAGTCCCCGGGGAATGAAGGGCAGAGGGGAAATTGCTGATTAGACACGGTCCAAACCCTGCCTACTTACTTATGTTAACCTTATGTATGACACACACGACAGCTCAGTTACAGCCCAATGAATAGTTTTACTTCTTACATAGCATGCGTTCTCCGTCACACACATTCACTGTCCTTGTTGCACTGTTTCCAAACAGATAAGGGCAGCACATTCCTGTCAGGGACTTTCTTTCCGTTGGCGAACAGTAGCTTTTTCTGATGTTGACTACATTAAAGCAGGCTAGGGTGCATTTGTTTATTGAAATAATTGCTCCACTCTTAGCAGCCAACCTGATGTAAACTAGCTTGCGATACTAGCAAACCAAAGCACACCCTAACATATTAGTACCTTAAATATGAGCAATTATCGGTGGATTTCAAGAAGTATGTTAATCAAACATACTTCAAAACTTTTCAGTATCTACGAGGGCGAATAGAAAAGTAACGCACAATAATTTTTTTCTACCTTGGTATTGCAGCTGTAATGTTGAAATTTCACACAGATATAGTTTGAAGTTTTCACTACAGAGGGTACTTTTTGTTTCATGTGCAGCTCTAGTGAGAGAAGCATGAACTACGCAAAAAAGATGGCATGCATGTTACTGTCATCCACGTGTGAAGAGCAGAGAGGTGTAGTTTGATATTTGTGGACCAAAGGGCATACACCGAGTGGTATTAACATGTATATGAGTGGCGTATATGATTGTATGGAGCGTAGCAATGTCTCCAGGTGGTGCACATTCTTCCTAAAGAGCTGTGTGAACCTTAGTGATTCGCCACGCTCCGGGAGGCCAGTAACAGCTGCAACCCTGCAGAATGTCAGAGGCATTGAGGCGGAAACTTTGAACAACTGGCATGTGCAATTGTGAACCTTATCGGAACAGTTCAACATTTCCTATGGTGCAGTGTACGATATTGTTCATGACACGTTGAAATTTTGTAAAGTTAGTTAGTGCTCGCTGGGTGCCTAAGACCCTGACAGACAACCACAAGGGCCAGTGAATGGTGACGAGCTTGGATCACCTAACGCGGTACACCGCAGAAGGGCACGACTTTCTGAATGGAATCGTTACTAGTGATGAATCGTGGGCATACCACTACACGCCTGAAACCAAGTAGGCAAGTATGGAGTGGAAACATGCTGGTTCCCAAGTGAAGAAAAAATTCAAAGCGCCTCAATCTGCTAGGAAAGTGCTTATGACGGTGTTCTGGGATATGCATGGTGTTGTATTGGTGGACTTTGCTGAACACGGGACCACTGTGAATGCTGCAGCCTACATGAAAACTTTGGTGAAGTTGCATTGAGCCCTTCATGACAAACGCCACAACATGAATGCTGACGATGTCAAAATTCTTCATGACAATGCTTGTTCCCATATTGCTACTGCTGTTCGTCAGAAAATCACCAAATTTGGTTGGGAGGTGTTCCAGCATCCACCATACAGTCCGGACCTTGCACCATCATACTTTCATCTGTTTGGTCCCACGAAGAAATTCCTGGCCGGCCAACGCTTTGCGACAGATGCGGAAGTGAAATCAGCAGCCCAGCCCGCAGATGGCTATACTCCCAAGGAAACAGACTTCTACGAACAGGGCATATTGAAACTGGTATCACAATGGGAGAAAGGTGTTGAGAAACTTTGTGACTATGTCAAAAAGTAGGTAAAAAGGTGTAAATTCATTTGTGATTTTTCTTGTTGTTTTAACTATTAAACTTTTTTGTAAAAAAATTATTGTGCATTACTTTTCGATCCGCCCTCGTATGAAATAGCAAATAATACGAACAGTAAAACTAAAGCAGCTTGCACCTTGTGTTTAATTGTGTGTGGTGGCGTTCACCCCTCTTCTGCATTCATACAATAAAGAGCAGTCACTAAAGTGATAAACATGGCTGCTTCTACAAGTGCTGTTAGCTTGGTGAGCAACAATAAAGGTGAAATTGTCAGATATTCTAAAGGTAAGCTGTTAAAAGCAACAAGACACAAATTGCGTTGCATGATTTTAACAAACTAATGCAGGAATAACATTGTTATACCGGTGTTTCCAAGGGTTGCATGTGTGCATAAAGAGCTAAAGGAAACAGGAACACTGTGAACGCCAAGGAAGAAAAGAAACGGACATAAGCCAGAATCAGAAAAAGCAAATGACTTTACCAAATATGCTATTCTTTAGAAGAACTACCAACGTTACACAAAGTCTTAAACACTATCACCATTGATCCTATGGTGCCTTCTTTTAACTGATACACCTTTAATAGATTGCCAGAAATTGGATTTAAGTTTGTGAAAAGAAATAAAAGTAAATATATATCTTGTGAAAGAGATCCAGATTGTATACTTCTTCCTGATAGTGATGCAATTATTATTAACGTTATAATTATTTGAGTAGTACATAATTCTGTTGCATATAAAACACAAGGCACGAGTCCATGTGGTATTTATATTTGTTCTGTAAACACAAAGCCAACACGGAGTGATGCAAAATGTTTTATTTACATCAGATCTGGGTCTATGGTGGATCACTTATAAGGTTAAGGCTGGTTCACAATCAATGAGAACGGTAACCAGAACGAGAAAGTTGAAATACATGTATTCAAATGGGAATGTTCACAACCGACGGGAAGCCTTCCTGGGCCCTGGGAACGGGAAAGAAGAGTTGCCAAACTTTTAACTTTCTCGTTCTCGGGCATGGCATATTAAACTCTTCACTCTAGAGGTTGTTTTAGGCGGCTGTGACATGAAACAGCCACTAGTGCTCTCTATAGTCACAAATTGGAAACATGAAACTGGAAGGAATTAGTAGTAAATGTGCTTCCTAACATCATCCCGACACACACAAATCTAATCAGCGTTGCTCCTCTGGTGAAGGGGTCATTTGTAGTTTGTTTATATGCAATTCAAAACTGGCTATTACCTAAAAAAACAATGGCAAAAGCTACAAAGAACAGATAAAACCGGTGGAAATGAAAAAAGAACAATGAACAATTTTAATGTATGCCATTAAATAAAGGAATGAAAGCTTGGCATAACTAGAGGGATCGGAAATGTAATGGATATACATTTAGATAATGTTTACTCTATGAATTTTGATGTTGGCTTGGCTAGATTGGAAGTAGGTGAAAAAATGTCACTGGTCAGTTAAAAACAAATGAAATCTCAATGCGCGAAATCGACTTTCACTTTGTGATCGATATGCATTCCCATTCTCGTTACCGGGCTGTTGTGAATCAATCTCTTGCATGGTGCATTGCTTCCCGTTCTCGTTTCCGTTCTGGTTACCGTTCTCGGGCGGTTGTGAACCAGCCTTTAGTTGCTTTTATGCCACCCTGTATTCAATACTAATAGGTGATTGTAAGAGATCCTTCACATGCCAGGTCAGTCTAGGTGGCTCAGTTGGTTAGACACTGGCCTTCTGAACCCAAGGTTACAAGAACTCCTGCGGGACAAAATTCCAGCACACCAGTGGCACTGATATAATCCTGGCAATTGACAGCAGTATTAAACAAAATATTTATTTTTTCACATGCCACAAGGTGTTTGCATTGTGGTCATGGCAGCATCTTTGGCTGCACCAGCTCACATTCTGATTGTTTCCATTGGGGCTCTTCATACGAACAGCATTTGTTGCAGCCGACTTTTTTGCAATTAATGCAGAAATGAGCACAGCAAAACACTAAGTTCTAAATGAAATGTAGATACATTTATGCATGAAGTTGTATACCAGCCTTCTCATATACACCAATAAGTATTCAAGCACCGATGTGAAAAAGAAGAACATTAATTGAAAGTAAACTTGTCTGAAACTTTCATTTTCATGTGGCCACATGAACAAAACTATGTGGACAGGAAATGTGCCATCAAACTCTCTTGTGACATTGCCATTGTGGTTTTCTGTGAAACAACTAATGATTTACAGAAGTAGAAACATTCAGGAGCAAAGCATTGCAAAGATAGGATACCCTTACCTAAAATTTGTACAGACCAAGAAAGGGTCTGGATGTGTACAAATGCATGTGCTTTCCCCATAGGACACCTTTAAAGTGAACTGAAACAGTTTTGTTACTCTACTGCATGTATTATCCAACCTTTTTGTATTTGAAGTAGTAAAGATAATGATTAAGTATTGTTTTAACCCATTCGAGTCATATGATGAGTTGTACTTGCGTGAGGAGCACAGCTTGCAAGTGTGCGCTGATCAATAAAACCACATATACTTGCATTCATAACTTGCAGGTAGCATTCAAAGGATCTCCAGATCTCTTTAGAAGGCTAATGAGCAGAAAAATGAATGCTGATAGTACTGTGAGAGCACATAGGAAGGAATGTTGTAAAATATAGCTGATAACAAACAGAACATACGAGTATGAAACATGGTCTGCAAAGAATGTGCTGTGAGTGAAGTGGAAGTATAACAAAGATGTTTATTTCCTATTGATGAAACATGAAGCTGCTGACATTACAGCAACAGGCAAGCTGAGAAGGAGGTAAAGAAACCAAAGTGTGCCCTTAACTACCAGAAGGGAATGGAAGAGGTTAAAATTTATAAGATCAAGCGACAGCTTTGTTTCCTATAATGCAATGTAGAGCTAGATATGCATGTATCCAATTGTTTCCTTATGTTTAGCAGATGACTGGCAACTGAAACTGGATTTTATAACCAACATCGCTGTTTCAAAGTAACTACCAGAGTTCAATGTTAGAGGTTGATCTTCAGCTGGGGATACCCCATTGAGATTGCAAGCTAAAACATGCACATTAAACTTGCAAACAAGAAAAGCATGTAACAAAAAGAGGTGTTCGAAGCTACAATAGAGGGGAAAAGAACTGAAAAGGCTTGGCAATGCAAAAAGTGTTGTGCTGTCCTTCATTTGCAGAACTGTTTTGAGATCTACCACACCCAATATTAGGCCATTAAAATCAACGAGTATCTTCCAGCATACAAAATGTCATGAAAAAGGAGTATTGCTTCATTTTATATGGATTTTTATCAAATTTCTGAGGTAGACGGGGCTTTAAATATGGTGCCAATGTTTCATTTAAACAAACATAATTAGTTCCGATGAATTTCTTTCTGGTGCAGTGAAAGATAGTGCACGTTGTGAAAAGATGTCAAGAGCATGAAGAGAGGTAAGTGGAAATGGATACCTTGTAGATGAGGGATGGAGTGATGTAAAAGTCTTGTCTTGGCATATTCCTTACACTGGGAGTTTCTTTACCTTAGAAAAGCAAACAACTGGGTGAATGGAGTGTGGGGAGAGGAAACACTCCATAGCTTCATGAGGTGTCAAGCATGGGACAAAACTTCAGGAACAATTCCTACTTCTCAGCCATGGTCTACAAGCCCAGAACAACAGCATTTCACTGTGTGCACCTGTTCTCTGGCCAAAATGTTAATAGTAGGTGCAGACTTTACCTATCCAGTTTACATAGTGTAAGGGGCTATTCACAATCAAAATTAAGTATTAAGACAAGAATGTAAACCTTGAGCATAAGCTTAACACTACATTATTCACAACGACAAACAGAAATTTAAATACAGCAGTCAATCGCAAAAGACTGTGCAACAGTTGAGCTAATATGATAGCCTGCAAAGCAATTGCTGATAGTACGCATGACAAAAGAGGTTATGTACATGTATCAAATGGACATTAAACTTGCAATTTTTATAGATATCCCAATGATTCCTGACCTGTGCTCTTAAGGCTGATTCACAATAGTTCGAGATGGTAACCAAAACAGAAATAAGAATAAGCAGCAGCAATGCAGCATATAAGATCTTGTTTCTCAACAGCCCGGTAACAAGAATGGGAATGCATATTGATGATATTGATCACATTTGTGCACTGGGATTTAACTTATTGTTAACTGACCAATGATATTTTTTCACCTGCTTCCAATTCAGCCAACAAAAAGCAGGTTAGCCATCAAAACTCGATAAACTAAACATTATCTAAATGCAATCCATTACGTTTCCAATTCCTTTAGTAATACCAAGCTTTCATTCCTTTATTTAATGGCATACATAAGTTGTTTTTTGTTCTTTATTTATTTCTACCAACTTGTGCTGTTCTTTGTAGCTTTTGCTATTGTTTTTAAGGCAATAGGCAGTTTTTTTGAGTTGCATATAAAACTATAGATGATTCTATTACTATAAGAACCAATGCTCAACGGAACTGTGGGTATCAGGATCTGAGGTTAAGTTGCTAAAATTTTCTTCCAGTTTCATGTTTACAGCTTGCAACTATAGAGAGCACTAGCAGCTGTTTCATGTCAAGGCCACCTAGAATAACCTCTACAGTGAAGAGTCTAATATGCACAATATGGATCTAATATGCCAAGAACAAGAAAGTTAAAACTTGTTCAAGCCTTCTTTCCCATTCTCGGGTTCTGGGAAAGCCTCCACAGATTGTGAACACTCCCATTAGAACACATGTATTTCAACTTTGTCATTCTAGTTTTGGTTACTGTTCTTTGTTGTTGTGAACCAGCCTTTACACAGAAAGGCAGTTAATACATTACTTTGAGTTGCTATTTTTTTTTTCTTTAGTCCATCATGCATTTTAACACCGTGGTTATTTATACATGGTGGGTCATAATAAATTCAATTATTTTTCTAAACCATTTTTCTCTTACTCTCCCCATATATTCTATTCTTTTTATATCCCTCTCCTTTTGTATTTTCATTATCCTAACTTTTAATACTTCTTTGTTAAAAACTGATCTCTCCACATTCAATTATATAATGCAAATCATTATCTGCCTCTCCACAAAGAGGACACCTATTCAAATTAGCTTCCTTTCTATCTCCCCTTATCCTATGTGCACTTAATCTAGACCAGGCCTACCATTCTCTCCTTAACCTATACTTCTCCATTCCCCAGTCCACCTTTGTCTATATAGTTCCAAACTTTTCTTTCCTTCCGAACTTTGAACTAATTCTTGTTTCTCTATATCTTCCACTCCGTTCCTCACTTCTTTCCAGAAACCTTTAACTAACCCCTCTCTCCCCTCCCATAAGTTACCCATTCCTATTTCCTGTAGAATTCTCCTTATTCCTTGAACCCAGTTCATCTCAGCACTGGATTTTTCTTGCATTATTAAACATTGCCTCAAGATATTATGCTCGTCCACTGTTTTCAATCTATGCTAATATTTAAGTATCCTTTCTACTATTATGCCCTTGCTACCTACTCTTGCCAACTCCAACATTGCTGCTCCATTAGGTCATGAAATTTGATGTGAGAAGGCAGATAGATCATGTGATGAAGTGCTCTCTGATTGGTTAGCTTCTTATCTTTGATGTAGACATAAAAGCTTGAAGCTTCCATACTTCTAAGTTTATGTTGTAAGTTTATGGCTATGTTTCAGCCAATATGAATGCATGCATTAAGATAACAAGAAACCAATTTCTGTGCTTACATTATGCTTATGTTTAAGTTTCATGTAATGCCACTAACAGTAAAAACCAAAACCAGCTTTAAGGAAGACTTTACATAAGTTGTTGCTTTCTTCTAAGTTATCTAATAGAATTATCTTTAATAAAACATATTTAGGCTACAAATATTACAATACACTGCCACATCAAACCATCACAGGAAAGCATTTTTATATCACAGGCACATACTTTAGTATCTTCAAACCATTACATTGTCATTAAGGAAGCCCTTTACTAGGTATGACAACATTTGTGCAGTTATATTTCACTGCATTACAGTTCACAAATTTGTTGTATTTTCTTTCCTTAAAAGGTTACAAACCAGCATTTGCTGTTCTTAGCTTTATAAAGTATTTCTTATACTGTGAAATATAAATCAGTCCATTTGAGTGGAATAAGCCTATTTTCTTTTAAAGATAAATTTCAGTCTTTATACGACAATCTTAAAAAAGGAAAAGTAATAAACAAAGTCGCTTGCTATAAAGCAGCAGAAGACAATAGGAACATTTTAACATAAGTGATCAGATATAAGTTCACATTTCAGTCACATATGCTTTGGTATTGAAGTAAACCAATTTGCTCTATTTTAACATTAAAACAAGCATTTACCATCTTACATAAAATACAATCACTTCCTAATTTTTATACAAAGTTTCCAGTCTCCATATATAAAAATAGACAGCCAGCTGTTTTTAAATGATCAAAATTTCTCATTGATGTATATTGGATGTATATCAGTCAATGTTTGGAATTTCCGACAAATGGGGCATGAATTACTCCTCTCCAAACAAGCTAAAATGCAAGGCTTACAAAATAAATGGCCACAATTCGTGGAGAAGACAGGCTTTTCTGTCGCGGGATTGGTTAAGCTGATGTCATCAAAGCATATAGGACACATCAAATCCTGCAAATTACGAAATTTCTTTGTTGGTGACACATCTACAGCTGCTGCTGCTGCTGTTCTGAAAAATGTAAACAAGCAAACTGTGATGCCTAAGATGTCTTTACGAACTAATCTTAAGTTATTGTAGCTGTTTATATGTAACCGATATCTTTATGCAATGGAACTCAGCTGTATTGAGTAAAAATGCTCTCAGATTAACATTCATACTTGCCAACTTCTCAAAATTGAAACAGTACAACTGTTCTTTGCTCAGCAAAGCATAATAATTCTGCAATGAGATGAAATTTAGAATGCATAAAATGTTCCGTGCAGTAAATATAAAGTAAATGGGAATGACATTTTATAAGAATCCTTGAAGACCTGGTAGTACTGCTTCTTTCTATTACTCATACTGAAGTTCTTCCTGGTCCCAGAATAAACACGCATTAAGTCAAAGAACACCACTTCCCTAGGCTATACACAGATTTCTGGTCACTATTTTATGCTTCATAACATGAGTTTGTGGCATTGTGGTTATGCCACAGGAATATTTGTATGAATCAGTGAGTACCTTGTGAATGTAAGTTGGTATGACTTTTTTCATGCAGTAAGGCGAAGTTCCTTTCCTTCACGTGATGTGGTAATTTGGGGAAGGGGAAAATTACATAACACTGCATGAACATGGGCTGAAAGGGCAGTGTGCGAGTAGTCAGCAAGGGAAAGATGTAGACATGTCTTGCACTTACCGAATTCAATGGACGGACATGACGATGTGGAACTCAACTCGGATTTTCTAGAATCATGTTTTGGGAAAGATACCGATTTGTATTGTAACGCTGCCCGGCTTTAGTAACATTCTACTGACACTGTATCAGTGAGTTTGGTAAGAATGTTATTTTATAGTTTTCTAAAATGTGTAGCGTATATCTTTAGTGGCGAGCAGTACCAGTCAGGTAATGTACACGTATTAGAGTGTGAAGGCTACTAAGAAGTGAATATTTCCCAACGAGATGCGTGAAAAGGTATTATCCATGCTTGTGCACATTTAATTTGCAAAGTCTGTATTTAATGGAATTATTGCAAGTGTACGTAACTAGAATTATTTCAGAAAGCTGAAAGAATGGGATACTGCCCACAGGTTAATTAACATTAAATAACACTATCACAGCTGACTGAAGACACACAGAGGGAGGTAATGGGAGCAACAGATGGTTGGGTAAATGGAATCAAGAAGGCTTAAATATTGTATCAATGCCACCGGGCAGTATTTTGGAAGTGAAGGACTGCGTACGTACAAGAAAGCAGGTGAATCCAGAGAAGTTGCATTTCAGAGGAAAGGCTCGGTATAGGGATTCGAGTTACTGATAGAGAGCTGGAATGTAGAGGACCTATTAGAAAAGGTGCGTAGCAGTGAAATTCATGCGTTAAAAAGTGATAATATGGTTGGAAAGTAAAATGAATATAGAATTACCTGTGTTTGACTTTTATATGTAAATGGTGTGAAGAATCAGAATAAAGGTAGAGATTCAGGTGGTTTAGGTTTTGTGAGGAAAGATAAGCAGTTTAAGGTGAAAGAAAAGGAGTTATGCGTCAAATCAATGTTATGGCTTATCTTGTGCGATATTTTCCAAAAAGACATTACAGTAAAACCTCGTTAATCCGGACCCCTTTAAACCGGATTTCACTTAATCCAGACAAGCATCCTTAAAAAAAAAAAATCTGTGAATTTCTAACTTAAATTATAGTAGTGCACTAAGACAAACTTAGGGCAATTGTCCATTTATGTTTGCACAGACTGTAGAATAGGCATTTCTTGGGAATACCAGGAATACATTAGTGACAATGGTACATTAGGCTGCCCTCTTTTCTACACTCGTGCTGTACCTACGATAGGGCTTGCAACTCTTGTCAGAAGGGTTGGTTTAACACTTGCCTTTCTCAGTCATTAAGCTAAAGAAACAAATCGAGTGCATAATGTCGTTTAGTAACCCTACAATATTATCGGGGAAACGTAAGCATAAATCGCTTACAATACACGAGAAACTCAAAATTATCGAAAGGCTTGAAAATGGTGCCACTGTTGCGTGTGTATGTGCAGAATATGGAATCGCAAAACAAACAGTTTCGGACATAAAAAAGATAAAAGGTGACCTCTTATCATTTTTGATTAAATGTGATGTAAATGAGGAAAATTGTCAGGTCAAACGAATGTGGCAGCCGGCTGAACAAAAGTTAGAAGATGCGACATACAAGAGGTACGAACAATTTCGTGCAAGCGGAATTGCAGTGAGGGGTGTTGAAATTCAAGCTGCTGCTGCTGAACGTCTTGCGAAACAGCTCGATATAAATGGATTTTCGGCTAGTTCAGGCTGGTTATACAGAATCCACAAGCGTCATAACATAGTGAACAAAAACATGTGTGGAGAGAGTTCAAGTGCTGATATGTTAGCTGTTGACACATTTAGAAAAAACCTTAAATCTATCATTCAAAAAGAAAAGTTACATTTGTCTCAAGTGTATAATGCCGACAAGACAGGTCTATTTTGGCACGCCTTGCCCGAAAACACACAAGCCTCCAAATCCCTAAACAATATGCCTGAACAAAAAATTTGCAAAGAACGCATTTCTGCATTATTATGTGCTAATGCAGATGGAAGCCATATTTTAAAGCCAGTTGTCGTAGGTAAAAGTAAACAACCAAGGGCTATTAAGAATGTAATGTCCACATTGCCTGTGCATTATCTACAATTCAAAAAATGCATGGTTTACGGCAGACATCACCCATGATTGGTTTCACAACCATGCTGTACCTGCAATAAGAAGGTACCAAGAAAATAAAAACCAAAATGATGTGAAAGCCATAATCCTATTAGATAATGCACCTGCACATCCAGATGCAAAGAAACTGTGTAGTGCCGATGGTAAGATCAAATGTGTGTTCTTGCCACCTAACACAACTTCCCTGATACAGCCGATGGACCAAGGCGTTATCTACACTGCAAAGCGGTTGTACAGAAAGAAATTCCTGTCTGACGTTTTCGAAGTTGAGGAGCCTCTGGACGATGAAGATAAACAGGCGGAATATAAAATTGTATGATTTCAGATCCATGATTTTCAATTTTGCAAGTACAGTAAACAGCATTTCGAACTCTACATTGACTAATGCGTGGAAGAAACTTTTGTATGATGACAGTGTTGAATTAGACACCAATGCAATTGAATTAAATGACTTTCACCAAACACTGGTTGCGGGTGGCGAGAAAGCTGTTACAGTAGGTGAGATCGAAGACTGGCTTGACGGAGATGAAGATGATCCAGGCTATCACATCATAACTGATGAAGAAATTGTGGAAGGTATAAGCACTGCAAGGGACACTAGTAGTGAATCTGAGGCTGAGGATGTGGATTTTGGAAAGTCGAAAGTGAAATTAAGTGAGGTTAAACAGCATCTGAATTGTGTAATAGACTTTTTTGAGAAAACTGACAAACAGATTTCCGCATACTATCATCATATGAAGAGTCTTCGTAATCTCATTGCGAAAGAGATGTGTGATAGACCACAAAACAAAATTGATAGTTTCTTCAAACTAAACAAATAAAGAATGTGTAATTAAAATCAGGTGGCCCTATTGTATCTTACGTTCTAATTAAATTATACAGTACTCTAATTTTATTCACAATTTTTCTGTGGTGTTTATTTCACTTAATCCAGACAACATTGAGTCCCAATTGGTACAGTTTAACGAGGTTTTACTGTATTATGTTTATTGCTATTGTGTATAACCCCTCCTACTACATAATGTACTTTGACACAAACATGTTTAGGAAAGTAACTTGTTGGTAACTTTAATGCAACGACAGGGGAACAACAGGTTAAGTTGACCAACCCAATTGAAGAGTCTGACAAGTAGATTGAAATAGAAAATAGCCACAGCAAAGATAAGGTTATCAATAATGAAGGGGGGAAAAAAACGAATAGATTTTTGCGAAGAACATAATCTTATGATCTGTAATGGGTTGAAAGGTTCGGATTTAGAAGGGGAATTCACATTTGCAAATAAGAATGGTCAAAGTGTGGTGGATCGTATAATGTGCTCACCAGATATGGACAACTGGATTCTGGACTTTGAGGTTATGAATATGATATCAAGCTGTCATTTTCCATTAAGATTAAAATTAGGAGAAGGAAATAATGGTATGAAGGAAGGGTACAAAGGGTCTTACAGAGTTGTGGAAGTATACAAATGGAGGGAAGAGAAGTGTGAAATGTTTTATAGAGAGTTAAATTCGAAAAAGGGAAAAAATTACACATACGAATAGAAAGCTTATTAAATACTGATAAAATAATTCAAGCTCTACAATCACTAGAATACAGTGTGAAAAGGGCAGGAGGTGGAATGAAAGCTATGATCCCTATGGTTTGATAAGGACTGTCAAATGGTTAAAAGAAGAGCAACACATGAGTTGAGAAACAGGCGGCAGTCGGGGGGAAAAAAGAGAGGGAAAATCTTTTGGCCCTCAGATGGGCATATAGTTGCCTTATTGAGGAAAAAATGCAGAAATGGGGATTAAGAATAAGCCAAAAGTTAAATGAAGCAGCAATTATTCATGACAAAAAGAAAATATGGTCAGTAGTAAAAAGCCTATACAGTAGGAGTACAAGAGAAGATGATATAAATCCAGATAAATGGTGCACGCATTTTAAAGCATTGTTAAGTCAGGATAACAGTGAGATTAGAGCAGTTTTTGTACGAAGGCCAGCATGTTATTCATGCATTAGATAGGGAAATCACGGACGTTGAATTGTGCGAACAAATTAAGAGATTAAAAGCCAACAAAGCAAGTGGTACTGATGGTATCCCAGGGGAATTTTGGAAGGCTTGGTTGATAGATGAAACTAGAAAAAAATTGTGACAAAATTGTTCAATAAAATACTGGAGACAAGGAAGATTCCTAAAAGTTGGAGAACTATGACAGTGCCAATGTAAAGGGAAAGGGGTTTAGTTTACTTTCTATTCTAGGGAAGATCTTTACAGGCATTCTAGCTAATAGGTTACAGAATTGGGTAGAGAAGATGAAGGTTCCAAGCAGGATTTAGAGCAGGTAGGAGAACATCACATAATCTATTCATATTCAAAACAATTGTCAAATATTTGAGCAACAAAAGGGGAAGGGTGTATAAGGTATTTATTGATCTTGAGAAGGCATTTGATACCATAAATATAGCATTATGGATAAAATTAAACAGTAAAGGGGTAAGTTTTACATTTATAGAAATACTACACAAGATATATCAGGAGAATGAGTTTTGTATAAAGCTACCAGACAATAAAGTAGCTGAATGTTTTCAGAGTAAGGCAGGGGTATAAACTTAGTCCATGCTATTCAACCTTTGATGACATCCTAAATGAGACCCTGACATATAAAGTCCACTCGCCAGTTATTAATAATAAAGAAATCCTAGAGCTGTTGTTTGAAAATGACTTAGTAATTGGGTCCATGTTCTTGCAGAGGGCTAAAATTAAATTGAGTTTTATTTATGGACGCTCTTTAACTGCTGTGGTCCTTAGCGCCCCATTCTATATTGGGCGTGAAACACCGGTAATTTTGCTCAGGGGCCTATTTATCAGACTTGAGGTTCTTTTACGGGCCATAACTCTACGACATGGATGTGGAGCGCTAAGGAGGACAATCGAGGCAGTAAGGAATTTTTGTAGAAAATGGGAACTGAAACTAAATAAAAAGAAAATGAACATAATGGTTTTTAAAAAAGGTTATGAACTATGTAAAGATGGGAAATGGCAGATAAATGGAAGTTTTAAGGAGATTTGATTATCTGGGTGTAAGATTAAGTTGGAACGGAAGTTGGAGTGAACAAAAAAATATGTCCAGAGCAAAAGATATAGTGGCCATGAATGTAATAAGATCATGTTTGAAAAAATTGCCAGACATAAATGTCAAATGCCTTGAAGGAATCTACACTGCTACACTAGAAGGTAAGATGTTGCATGGGGCAGAGGTATGGGGAGTGGATGATGCTTGGAGAGAGGTTGACCAAGTGAATGGATCTTTCTGCAAATCTGTTTTAGGTCTACCGATAGCATCACCAAATGGGGCAGCACAGCTAGAACTTGGTAGGTACTCCATCAAGATCAAAATTTTCACTAGAGCTATGAAATATTTACATAGAATTTCCAACCTGGAAGATAGCGATATTGTCAAAGAATGTTTCTATATACGAAAGAAAAGTGGAAAGGGTCATGGTTATTGAAAATTCAGGAAGTTAAGGAACAGATAGGTATGGGAGATGCATGGATAAATGCACAATATCACATTTAGAGGCTTTTGGAAAGTAGAAGAATTAACACTAGAAGACATTGACAGACAGCATATTTTTGGCAATACAAGAGAGAAAATTATTGACTAATTTTGAAGATTTAGAAGCTAGTAACAGTGATGTGTCATAATTTAAAATAAAGAGAGTTGAGGGTTGTTACACTACATCACTATATATTCTTACTTGAACGCGTTTCGGGAGACGGTTTGTTCCCATCGACGGTTTATTCACACACATCCCCCAGACGATGACCGGCAAACACACACATCCCCCAGACGATGACCGGCAAAATCAGATGAGGACATGCTGACGATGGGAACAAACCGTCTCCCGAAACGTGTTCAAGTAAGAATATATAGTGATGTAGTGTAACAACAAGAGAGAAAAGTTCCTCGAGGATATATAGGGAAATAAAAACAGTGTGGGAGAGGTAAAAGTACATAGAGATATGCAATAAACTAGGACAAGAGGTTTTGCATGGGCAAGAACAATTAGAAACTTAAAAGGCATAGGGCATGACAAGGATATAGGAAAATGTCCTATGTGTAGTGAAGTGAACATGGATTTACACTGTATATTATACTGTAATCAAACAAAAACATGCAGAGAACAAGTTTGGCATCAGAAATGGAAAAACTTGGATGCAGAAGTATTAATAAGGAAGATTCTGACTGTAAAAGAGAATAAAAATATAAAAGCTATGGGTAACTATTTGGGTAAGGTCAAAGAGAAATGGTTAAGAATGACTACATAAAAGATGGGACTAAAGGCAGGTGAAATGAATAATGTAAGCAAGTAGACAGTGGGTCATCAACACACACAAAACCAGGAGTTGTATTGAGACCATAGATTAACATAGGCAAGCAACCAAGAAATGAATTTATAGCGTAAATGGTGCAATATTTTCAAATGTTACTATACTCCAAAATGTATGCAATTTAATTATGTATTGTGAGTATTGAGAAATAAATATTCATTAAAATTAACATTTTAAATATGCCCATAAAGGCATAAAAATGCCTCCAGTGCCGCAAAATCATAAAAAAGCGTCCACTCTTGTGTATGTTATGTGAAAACTGTAAATGTTGGCAAGTATAAACATTATGCTACTGTTGATTTCTGCAGTGACAGTCCGCATTGCAACCTTCCAAAACAACACTACCACAACTCAAAAATTGGCTATTTTGAGTTACATCCAATTCATGATTCACGGAATGGTTCTCTACCAAAAATGAAAACCACCGTAAGTTGAACTGGCTTCCAGAAGACAGCTACATGGGATATGTCAGTGTTGCAATTCAGAATATTCTGTTAATATTATGAATCAAAGCGTTCATATGCAATTATCTCAAAACTGTGCTTTTTGAGGTGTGGCAGTGTTCATGTGTTTTTTTTATTTCAGCAAAATCAGTTGAAAACATGCTGACGATGGGAGCAAACCATTTTCCTGAAACGAGCTCAAGTAAGAACATTTTAGTGATGTAGTGTAAGAACCTTCAACTCTTTCTATTTTAAATTATGACACATCAGTTACTAGCTTCTCAATCTTCAAAATTAATTAATACATTGTTTTATGTGTTGGACATATCTTTCTTTTGTTAGTAAATATAATGGTTTGACAAGGTATTACTTTCTTTACGATCCGCACATAGTAGGTAAGAGGAAGTATTGTATTTCACACAAAAAACTGATTTCAACATTTCACCAGAAATATATGTTTTGAGAAACCTCGAACAAACAAATCAAAAAAGGGAAAATAATTTGTTAGAAAAATAAAATTTGTGTGTGTTGGAACTTCGTAACTGAAAAGCAAAACATCGGTAAGGAAATGTATTAGTGAAATTTGGCAAAAATTGTGAATATTTTTAACTTTTGCATTTTTATTATACTTTAAACTCAATTTTTCTCAATTCCTTTTTTTCAGAATTTTTTCACTTTTCAAAACACTCCTTGGGCCACAGTTTATAACCAATTACTTAAGATATTGCAGGAGGGCTTCAGGAATTTTGGATTTAAAAACTGTTGTGCGCTAGTTAAAGCCCCTTGTACACGATCAAATTTTTGTTAACTTCAATACTTTACAAGACCTTTCAAGAGTGTCACAATTTCACAACTTTTCTTGTCAAATTGCTTCCAATATTTTTAAACTCTTTGAAAGTCTTGAAAGCAAACAAGGACAAGCTCTAAACGATCAAGATTTGACAATGATTTGATCGCTTTAGCCAATGAAATGCGAGTATTTCAATGTGTCACGAAATCTGCAACATGGCGGAAAGCGAAAAGTAAAAAAAAAATGGCTACCTGGCCGAGGTATGTTGTATGCAAACTGATTAGGTTATACATAAGCTGTTCATGTCCATATGTCTAGGACTCTGTGGGTTACCACAAGATGGGGCAGATGAAGGCGGTTATGAAGAAATAATTGTCAGGCAGATTTCCGAACTAAGTATACATTAATGCAATGTTATGTAGTGTGGTTAACCTATCAGTTGGCGTTATTTCCATTGTATTTCGTAATCGTAATGTGATTTCATCGGATATAATACGTGAAAGTGCTACTTAATATTGGTATAGAACAGCATTTCATTGCAAACTGTTATACCGCGATGCAAATAGTAAATTGCTTTGTGCATGATAAATTATTTATTAATGTGTTCTGACGGGCTTCAGTTTGAAAAAAGACAATATGTAAATACGCATTTATGATATTGTCAACTCTTGACAATTTTGTCACGTATTGAAAAAATGTTTGACAATTTTTCTTGTAAACTCTTGAATTGAAAAAAAAGTTTGATCGTGTACAAGGAGCTTAAAGGTTTTAAATAACTCAGCTGAAATTATTTTCTATTACTCCAATTGAAAAAGTTGAAAAATGAATGACAAATTTTTTTTTTCTTAAACTAATTAAAATTAAGAAATGTCTATACAATTTCTTTATATTTGTATACTAATAAGGGACCACCAATCAATTTTAAGAAGATTTGAAACCGATTTATACACCATACGAAAGAGCACATTGAAATAGGTAAAATCCTCAAATATTACATCCTATTGTGCATATGTTTATGAATTACAGAGTGGTAAAGATGTGCAGGTGAGGTTGTCAAGTGTCCATTCAGAGTGAAGTTCTCTGTGACATGTTGCTTATCATTGGGAAGCAGGTTAGAGAGAGCACAGATCCTGAGTGCAGTGAACCTGGTACCGTGAGTTTGTACACATCATTCCAAAGCAAACTTCTGCATATAAAAATGAACCCTCTTAAGATAGTGAATGTGTTATATGAGGGTCACTACAAAAGTTTTGAGATACATGTAAACTAAGATTGATCAATTTAAATGGATTGCACCATTGGATAGCCACATTCTTTGCAAGTGTAAACATGTATCAGTTTGCATCCTGCCTCCCCCCCTCACAGTCTTCAGTGCAAGGTTAACAACCTCTAGAGTGGCGTTAGTTGCTTGCCAGCATTCAGATGGAAAGAGAGACTTTCGTGCAATGATTTTAAAATGGGTTTAAATGAGACCCAAAGTCTTGAGTGCTTACAAAAGGTTTTTGGGGACATTGCTCTATCCCGTGCCACAGTTTTTCGGTGGTTTCAAGAGTTTAAAAGAGGCTCTATTGTCTTGTACAAACTATTTTTACAAACTCTTATTCTCCATTTATTTCATATTAATCGAGATAAACATTTGCAGAAACGACCTTTTGACATGCAAAGAGAATTACATTTTACACATAGCGACCAGTTCTAAAAATATTTGACTATCGCTTAAGGCGTACTATGTTCCCCTTGTTTTGTAATTGCAAGGGCAATATAGAAATACAGTAGCCTTTAAGCACATACATATCTCTTAATAGCTGGTTGCTAGGTGCAGCACTATTCCCTTTCCCACAGATTATCTCTTTGCATATCCAAGATAAAAATAGAAATAAGGAATTCCCATTTGAGAAAATAGGTATTGAAAAATTTAAGGGAATAACAAGCAATATCTCGAAAATGGTTCACTCAACAACAAAAATGTATATGACATAAATTGTGTATTTTAACGCGATCTACATTTTTTGTGTAGTAAAATTTTGTCTATCTCTTAAGGTTTACCAGTTATGCAAAAGTCGTTCGCAATGAAGAATACTTTTGGAGACATTCCCAGAAAATTCAAGATATACATTATATTTGCCATAAAAATGTCTTAAAAATATGTAACTTTAATCAAAATCGTTAAGAGACTTTTTTGATAAAAATAAAAATTTCAAAAAATGTTCCATGTAAAGGGTAATCTGGGGTGGGGGAATTTTCTTGAAAACCTTCGTGTCGCATCTCTGGAAGATACTGAACCTAAATACCATGTTTGGTGGTTATCCAACTGTTCGTTTCTGATTATGCTGTTCACAGACAGACACACAGACGTTTCCAAAAATCCTTTTTTTGGATTCAGGAGGCCTCTGTTATTCAGAACAGGAACAGAGCTGAGAATAAAAGCATAAGTATCCTGGGAGCCATTCAAGTTTTGTTTTTCCAAACTTGCTCCTAAGAGCTCCAGCAGCTTTTATGGATCATGGCCTTATTTGGTATCTCCACAACGAAGAAAGCTATACAAAATAAAAATCTGGTGTGTTACATTCACATGGCTTTCACTACCCACTCTTCTACAAACTATTGTTACAAAAGCTTATACTTCTGTTTCATGTTAATCAAGATAAACATTTACAGAAATAAATTAGTTTATTTTACATTTCCTCGCAGGTATAAGGGGAATACAGTAGGCTTAATGGATACTCAAATCTTTTTAAAAAATTCTGATGTGTTACACTCACATGACTTTCTCTACTCTTGTACAAACTAGTTTTACAAACACTTATTCTCCATATGCTTCATGTTAATCGAGATGTTAATCTTATTGCTAATTTTCTTGTAGATTCAAGGGGAATTCGTACGCTTTAAGCTACAGTGAAATATTTTAAGAGCTGGTTGCTATGTGGAGTATTTCATTCTCTTTGCATTACCAGGACAAAAAAAAATGAATAATGAATATGAGAAAAAGTATAAGTATTGGAAAATTTAAGGGAATAAAAAGCAATATCTCGAAAATGGTTCACTCAACAACAAAAAAATTTATGACATAAATTGTGTATTTTAACGCGATCTACATTTTTTGTGTAGTAAAATTTTGTCTTTCTCTTATGGTTTACCAGTTATGCAAAAGTCGTTCACAGTGAAGAATACTTTTGGAGACATTCCCAGAAAATTCGAGATATACAATTCATTTGCCATAAAAATGTCTTAAACTTATGGTATTTTATTCAAAATTGTTAAGAACCATTTTTGAGAAAATTAAAATTTTCGAAAAATGTTCCATGTAAAGGGTAATCTGGGATGGGGGGATTTTCTTGAAAACCTTTGTGTCGCATCTCTGGAAGATACTGAAACTAAATACCAAGTTTGGTGTTTATCTGACTGTTCATTTCTGAGTTATGCTGTTCACAGACACACACACGGACATGTTTCCAAAAATGCTTTATATGCATTCAGTGCACCTCAAAATATGTATTTCCTGTGAATTTTGGGTGGAATGCAATACTTCCCCTACTTAATATACGTAGTAGAGAAAGTAAAAAACGGTCACCATGTGATGGCTTTGAGATTCCATTTGCCTTGCATGACCACTAGAGAAACTAAGCAGCTGAAAAAACCAAGTTTAAGAATATCTCAGAAACTGAAGGGGCCCCCCTCCCCCCCAAAAAGAAGGAAGTTCTCTCTCTCTCTCTCTCTCTCTCTCTCTCTCTCTCTCTCTCTCTCTCTCTCTCTCTACCAATTATTCAAAAGTCATTCAAAATGAAGATGACTTCACAGACAACATGTGGTATTTTAATCAAAATCATTATAGCCATTTATGAGGAAATAAAAATTAGCAAAACTTTTTCCATATAAAAGGTAATTTGGAGTGGGGAATTTTTTTGAAAATCGTGTCGCATCCTTGGAAGATGTTGAACTTAAATACCAAGTTTTGTATGTAACTGATTTTTTTATTTTGAGTTAAGCTCCTCAGACACATGGATTCTTTCTAAAAATGCACTTTTTGGATTCTGGGAGTCTCAAAACATGCGTTTCTGGTGAAATCTCGGTGTTGACTTTTGGAGTGGAATCGTCTAAATACTATCGGTAAGTAGTAGGGAAAGTAAAAATACAGTAAGGTGTGATGAGGAACAGCAGGCTTGAAACTTTCCCAACCTTTTTGTCCCTGAGCTCTGTGAAGCTTCCCAATTACTGTGCATGCCTATATTTGAAAACTTTAAAAAGTGAGGTAGATATATTGTTATTTCCTAACTTACGGGCGTTTCCTCAAGTTTGGTTTTGCTGCAGGCTTGGGCTGAGCAGCTGGAACACGTCTACGTACTCCTATTCCCAACACAACTGGTAACTGGGCATGGCGAGCTGATCGCTGTGGGGAATTGCAGGTCAGATCTACTACCTCTGAAAGCAGAAACATACAATGGCTGCTGCAGAAATTATTCACACACTTCATTACACTGAATACTCCTGTAAATGAGGCTAACAAAGTTTCGTCCCTTTTCAGATGCAATCACTATTGTCAAAACATCTAAAAGCTGGGCCTGTTTCACAATATTTACAATTTACAAATAATAAGGAAAAGCTTATCGTAAACTCTTGTTTCACAACATTAACTTGCAAAGTTTGAGGAACTTTACAAATCCAAGTAAACAATTGACAAATGTAATCATCATGCGCATTCTATCATGCAGGATGATTTTAAATGATGGACCCATTTCATAAAATTCATATTTATTAAAGCACAAATCCAACATGAACAATCTGTATAGCAATGAAAAGAAGAAGTTTCAAAGTTGTTTTTGACAGGCGGTGATGGTTTTAGAAGTGGCCGGTAGAGCCATAGCGTTTTACTGTCAGTACGTAGTGAGATGGTACTGTGGAGCACAAAGTTTTCTGCGTTATTGAGTTCGCAAAAAGTGAGTCGCAAATTGTAGTGCAGCGGGAATTTCGTAGCAAATTTGGTATTGAACCATTAGCCGTTGGTTTATGCAATTTAAACAGACTAGAAGTATGTGTAAAGGAAAAAGCACAGGCTAACCGCGTGTGTCAGAGGAGGACGTCAGATGGATTGAAGACAGTTTTGTTCGCAGTCCATGTAAGTCTACCCATAGAGCTAGTAGAGAACTTGGAATACCCCAACCAACTGTATGGAAAGTTCTGAGACGGCATTTGCTGTACAAGTCTTACCGATTACAGCTTGTGCAGGCTCTTAAACCTAAAGACAAAGAGAGGCATCTCAAATTTTGTGGTTATGTGCTAGGAATGATGGAGGATGACGCGTTTCTACAGCGTATCGTTTTTAGCGATGAAGCAACTTTCCACCTTAGTGGAAAAGTCAACAGAGGCAATGTTCACATATGGGGTTTACAAAATCTACATTCAACATTGCAATACGAAAGAGACTCACCAAAGGTAAACGTGCTCTGTGCCTTATCCTGTACAAAGGTTTATGAACCATTTTTCTTTGCGGAAAAAACTAACTGGAATAACGTACCTGGACATGTTGGAACAATGGCTGTTCCCTCAAATTATGGAAGATTCACAGGACCTCATTTTCCAACAGGATGGAGCTCCGCCCCATTGGCACAGCGATGTACGAGGCTTTTGAACGAATCCCTTCCTCAGACCTGGCTCTACACTTCCTGCCACCGAAATCTCCTGATCTCAGTCCATGTGACTATTTCTTATGGGGTCATGTTAAGGAAGCTGTTTACGTCCCGCCTCTACCTACAACTCTGGACGCCTTGCAGAACCGTATCACTGCTGTCATGCACTCAGTAACCGAAGATACGTTTGCTCGTGTGTGGGACAATTTTGGCTATCGAGTAGATGTTTGTCGTGCAGCAAATGGTGAACACATTGAACATTTATAATGTATTAAACAAAACTTTGAAAATTCCTCTGTTTATTGGTATAAAGATGATTCATGGTGGATCTGTACCTTAATAAACACGAATTTTATAAAATGGGTCCATCACTTAAAATCATCCTGTATTTCCATTTTGATGTGTTACCATCCATTATGTTGCACATTGTGTTGCTTGGTCTAAGTGCAAATGTGGGATTTCCACTTTCAATATGCCATTTAAGGTCACAAATGAAAATAAAATTGTTATTTTAAGAAAATTAGGGACAAATGAACTAACAACTACATTATCAGTTCTTATCCAGTGCTAAGCAACACAGCTTTCTTTTTTTTGTGGGGGGATGTATTTAAGGCTTTACCTTTGCCTATTGCATGGTGAATGTAATATCCAATATCTTGTAATAGAATTCCATTGCTAAACGACTCATTTGTAACTTCTCATTGTATTCACAAACAGATGTGAAGTCACAACATTAATTCTGATCCTAAAATGTTTGTCTTCTACCTTCCCCTGCACGAACACCATTATATTGAATCACAGTAACTGCTGTTAAATAACATTTTATGTAGTCTTCAGTGATCTTTTATTTTTACTTACTGAAAAATTATATACAAGGTGTGATCAAAAAGTTTCCGGAATGATGTCATAAATACTACACAACAGTTTGTTTTGTCTAATCTACACTGTCACTCTTGAAGTAGTCTCCTTGGGAGTTGATACACTTGTCTCAGCACTTCTGTCACTGCTGGAAGCACCTCTGGAAGTCCTCTTCTTTCAACATGTTCAGAGCCTTCTGTGATTCGTGATGGATGACATCAATGTTTTCAAAACGGTGTCCTTGGAGCCGCATTTTAAGTCACAGGAAAAGAAAACCGTCCGCTGGTGCCAAATCTGGAGAACAGGCGGGTTGGGAAACAGTATTCATCCTATTTTTATCCAAAAATTGGCAAACAGAAAGGGCTTTGTGCGCAGGCACATTGTCATGATGCAGGAACCAGTCACCACTCCTCCATTTCTCCGGCCGTTTGCATCGCACATTCTCCCTTAATCTTTGCAGCACTTGTTTGTAGAACACTTGATTCACTGTTTGACCCTGTGACACAAATTCCATATGTACAATGCCTTTAATGTCAAAAAACACAATCATTGACTTCACTTTGGATCGAACTTGTCTGGCCTTTGTCGGGCGTGGAGATGGACTCTTCCATTGTGAAGATTGTTGCTTCATTTCTGGATCGTACCCATAAATCCATGTTTCATCACCAGTAATAATTTTCTCCATAAACTGTGGGTCATTTTGTAGCTGTTCTTCAAGATCTGTGCAGGCAATCACACGGCTTTCCTTTTGGTCATTTGAAAGCAGGCAGGGCACGAACTTGGCGGCAATTCTTCCCATGTCCAAATTATCTTTCGAAACGCTTTGAACACTTCCAAAGGAGTCCTAATGAGTCAGAAAGTTCTCTTATTGTAATGCGCCTAGCATTTAATACCATTTCCCTCGATTGATATTTTCATCAGTTTTACTGGAACACGGTCGCCCCGAATGATCTGCATCTTTAACTGATGTCACACCACTTTTAAGTTTCGAAAACCACTCAAATGCTCGAGTTTTGCCCATGACTTCCTCCTCATAAGCTGTTCTTAACATTTCATGGGATTCTGTTGCAGTTTTACCAAATTTAAAGCAAAATTTGATGTTTGTTCTTTGTTCTTCGTAATCTGACATTTTTGCTATGCGAAAAAATCGCAGCACATGCAAAACACGTGTTCACTTCAGAGCATCTACCTCATTACTGCATGGTCACAGGAAGTCACGTGACCTCTCATTTTTATCGGGAAGGAATGCTGCATGTACAGTCTCGGTAAGAATTAAAGAAATCTCAGCATTAACATTGTTGTGAAGTCATTCCAGAAACTTTTTGATCACATCTCGTACTTTATCTGTTTTGTTTTTGGCTAAATTATTATTAAATACAGTTTCTTTTACAAACCTTAAGTCATTTGTAGATACACTGCTTACTTCACAAATGTGTGAAATTAGTATTTGATTGTGAAACCAAAAAACTTGTAATCTCTATAAACTTTCATTTGTAAATATATAAATTTGTTTTGTGAAGTTCAACTTTACGTGTTATATCACATCGTGATATATCAATTAGAACTGTACATTTAGTTACAACATAATGCATAGAATTTAATACTTTGTTATGACAGCGATGAAAATTTGTAACACTTTGAATCTGCCCACAAAGCCGTAAAAATATTGCCTTTGCTGTGAAGTTGTAAAAGAACCTCCACTCTTATACATTTTATGGGCAAACTATAAACGCTGGCAAGCATAAGACTGCAATACACAATTTTAACCTTCTTGTTCCCGTTAATCATCATGCTTGAAAACAGTGCTTTCCAAGTGGGTGGGGGAAAATTATGTTTGATGTATACATATGTGCACTCTGTGGATTGGTTACTGAATTACAGGAACAATTTTAACTTTGCTAGTGGTGTTTACCAAGACTTATCCAGACAGATAAATGTATTTCTAAAAACATACATATTAATTATTCAATTAGAAAGCTCCATTACATATTAATCTAATTATTATTAAATAAGGCAACTCTTATTAACAGTATACATTCTAACCCCTATTGCGGTCCCAGTAATCTTGCTACTGAGCCACTCTATACAAAATATTTACTCACTATCTGTTTCCATAGAATCTACTTCATCTTCAATTTTTTTTTATAAATTTTCTGTTTACCTTTCCTAACTACCAATCTCATTAATCTCCTTATCTGATTTTGACAATTCCCCCCCCCTAATATCTATTGGTAAGTTAGCCATTTCTCCAACTCTAACATTTCTCTCGTTACTTTAGTTTCCACACATTCAGGAATTGCGTACCAATAATTCTCTTTCATTCCACACATTGAACATTCATCTACATCTCTTCTCCCTCTTGGGGCTTGTATTGCGATCTCCAGTTGAAAGCTAAGTGCCCCATATTATGAACACTAGGTTAATGAAGGTTAGTTAACCAGGAGTTTACCAACAATTTGGTATAGTTGGCAATATTTTCGTGTGCATTTCACGCCACCTATACTCCTGACATTGAAACGTTGCACTTGACAGCGATTAAGTTGGCACACACGCAAAAAAAACAAGATGAAAAGCTTTAACTGTTAGACTTCCTAAACCAATCACAAGGCAGCATTCCAGGTGGTCAATGACAAAGCAGAGGCAGCACTATTGCCGGATGTAGCTATTTCCAACTACGTGTTTCAGTTTGTGAATCTCTAGCACGTGCGTCGAGTTTTCTTTGCAAGCTAATATTGTTCACTGTTATTTATATTTGTGGTTATTGTTTGATAGCTGTTATTGTTGGTGTTCGTTTATACATATATTTATTTATATTTATCTATTTTATATACATATATATATATATATTTTTCATTCATATTATTTATACAAGATTTGAAGTGCAACAACGTCTCAAAAAGGATGCCAATCACGAGTGATATTCACGAAGTGAAAATCCTTTGCGTCAAGATGTGCCACTTAATAGTTAGGCAATGGAACTGTTAAGGAGGACCTGGGAATTCTTTGAACAGGAGGAGGAGTACGTGAAGGTTCATGGGCATCCCTCTATTCCTGCTGATAAAGCTGTACAATGAACTGCAGCAGCTCTTGGACTTAACACAAGAACTGTTATTTACAAGGGAGTGAAACTCCAAGAGAAAGAGGCAAAATTCCTGAACCATCTGGAATGCAGCGTGAATCAAAATAACTTATAATTTGTTTCATTTCTCCTCCTTGTAGCAGGCAAGTTTGCATCTGTTTCTATATTGTCAAAAGTGCGTAATTTATTCTACACACACGTTGCAATGTTTATGCTAGATTATTTTCAATTAACAATAATAATACGAAATAGTTATTATTCATTGCCATTTGCTATTTATGTATACTTTTTGTATGCTGCTTACACACGATAGAAAGGAGACAATCAGTTGTTGTTTACTAGCCACTCTGGCAATGTCAATATAGCCAACATTACGCAAAGCCACACGAACTAGTGCAAAGGATCTACAGATAGGTGGAAACTTGTAGCATTACATCTTCAAAATAAACTTACTGCTGTATTTTTCTGGAGTTTGCCGTCTAGTTTATATGTATAATATAAAGCTCTTATTAAGTTAGTGTGATGAGCGTTTTCGATTAATATAAATCATTTCTGATAGCTTGATAAGAAGCTGGATGCATTTAGGAACATAATAAAGCATTTATTTAAAGGTGAGTCGGAATTGTTACACTAACATCACTTAAGTTTACTCACTTAACATGTTTCGGGAAACGGTTGTTCCCATCCTCAGAAGTTAATTCGACTGGCCTGTGTTGTTGGTGTTTCCGTTTTTTGGACTGGATCCTGTGGTGGAGAAATGTACTTCCAGAGAGGATTTGGTGGCGGCAAATCAAAATTCATTAGATGTGTGTTGTGTTTTAGAATGGTGATCTTCTCCCATGCATCTAATTCGGCTGCAAATTTGGCTGGTTTGACTAATGTAATATTGGGTTTGATGTTGTGATTAGTGATCCAAAAATGGTGTGAAACTGCAGATTTGTCCATTTGTTTGTATTTAATACATCTCATGTGCTCCTTTAGCCTAGTTGCTAAGTTTCTTTTTGTCTTACCTATGTATACTTTATTGCAATCTGAACAATTGATTTTATAGATTCCAGCTTTTTTGTCTTGTGGAATGGGGTCTTTTAACTTGTTACAAAGTAATTTCTCTATGTTAAATTTGTTCTGTGGAGCTAGGCTGATGTTATGTTTCATGAAAATCTTCTTAAATTTGTGAAATGTTCCTGGGTGGTATGTGAATTTCTTGAACTTTAGTTCTTTATCTTGCTGGCTGAGATTTGTTGTGTTTCTGATGTGCATCTGTCGTTTGAATTTTGCAATTTTTTTGTCAATAGTTGCTTTGTTGTACCCATTATGTATTGCTGTGTCTACTATATGCTGGTATTCTAACTGGTATTCTTTTTTATTTAAGGGGGTATATACCATGGGAGAAGATCACCATTCTAAAACACAACACACATCTAATGAATTTTGATTTGCCGCCACCAAATCCTCTCTGAAAGTACATTTCTCCACCACAAGATGCCACCACAGGATCCAGTCCAAAAAACGGAAACACCAACAACACAGGCCAGTCGAATTAACTTCTGAGGATGGGAACAACCGTTTCCCGAAACATGTTAAGTGAGTAAACTTAAGTGATGTTAGTGTAACAATTCCGACTCGCCTTTAAATAAATTCAATACACATCACTGTTTCTAGCTTCTTTTCATTACAATATCAACGTAATTTAAGACCAACAAGTCACAAGAAGCAAAATTTATAATTGGCCACCACGTGGAAAAGATACAAGTCATGGCAGAAAACAAGGTAAGATTAGAAACCCTAAATTTCAATACAGATTTCAGTGGAATAAAAAGTGACATCAAAAGATACCAAAAAATTGAAGAAAAGAGAAAAAACACATTTGCGGACATCCGTTTTTTAAACCTATGCATACAAAGCAAAGTCACACCAAAGTTTGTAAGGAGAATTGTAAAATATGACAAAAACAGCAAACACCAAACATCAGCCGATAAAAAAGTAATAATAATTGAGAGAAACAACCACTACGCAAAATTACAAAAATTGGAACTGGAATTATATGCTCTTCACCTTAAATTAACGGACACACTCGGCTATCCACTTTGGCAAAACATGCAATCAAAATTCCTCACTATTCTTAGCTACAGGATGAAAACAAAAACGCTGAAATTAAAGAAAAAACTAGACATACTACGCCGGAAGCAACATTCATATAAACCTAACCTAAAAAATGAAAAAACGACGTCATACCCAGACGTAATTAATCTTTCAAATGTAACTTTCACCAAAGCGGAATTATCGGTATTAAACCTTGGCCTAAAAACATGTGTTGGCTGCACAAAAACAACCGATGAAATAGTCGCAGACATTGAGATTGCTACTTACAACCTAAATGAAAATAGTAAAACCACTATAAAAAAAGAATGTGAAATGGTTCTCCAAGAAATACAAGCAGATAAACATAACAATTTCTCAACCAAACATGTGATCAAAACATTAAAATCAAAACCAGTAGTATACACAAAAGCTGACAAGGGAAATAAACTAGTTGTACTGCAAAAAGATGATTATATTGCCAGAGTAGAAAATATGCTGCAACAAGAAAATTACATACAAATTCAAGAAGACCCCTTAAAATTACATTTAAAAGCCTTCAATCAAACCATCCAGGAAAGCAAAACTATAACAGACACTGATAAATCTAGATTAAAACCAGACCACCCCACTTTACCAAGAATGTATGCTCTACCTAAAATACACAAACCAGGTAATAAGATGAGACCAATCGTCAGCAATATTGATTCTCCTACCTATAAACTGGCAAAATGGTTAGTACAGAGATTCTCTTCACTACCAAAATTCAATAGCAAAAACATAATGAATTCAGAAGATTTAATACAGAAGATAAAATCCCTGGAACTCGAACCAGAAGACAGATTAGTTTCCTTTGATGTCACTGCACTATTTCCAAGTGTCCCTACAGATCAACTCCTGCGTCAATTAAAGAAATGGCTACAGCAGACTAACCTACTTGAAGAAGAAATAGAAGACCTCATACAACTTACCAATTTATGCATTGCACAAAATTGTTTTAGTTTCAATAAGAAGTTCTATCAACAACCAACTGGTCTAACCATGGGCAACCAACTTTCACCCTTCTTGGCAGATTTATTTATGAGCTACTTAGAAACACACATAACAACTTCCTTTCCATACATGTTTAAAGTTTGGCACAGATATGTTGACGACATCTTCGCTGTTGTCCCTAATAGGTTCATACAAGACTCCTTAGCCTTACTAAACCTACAGAACCAATCAATAAAATTCACCATAGAAATAGAAAAAGAAGGCATGCTACCATTTTTAGACCTAAAAATCATCAGAGAACAAAAGAACCTAACCTTTGGCATATACAGGAAGCCAACACACACTACTAATTACATAAAAAATAAGAGTTTCAATCCAACCACACACAAACATGCAGTACTAAACAGCCTAACACATAGACTGGTATATACCCCCTTAAATAAAAAAGAATACCAGTTAGAATACCAGCATATAGTAGACACAGCAATACATAATGGGTACAACAAAGCCACTATTAACAAAAAATTGCAAAATTCAAACGACAGATGCACATCAGAAACACAACAAATCTCAGCCAGCAAGATAAAGAGCTAAAGTTCAAGAAATTCACATACCACCCAGGAACATTTCACAAATTTAAGAAGATTTTCATGAAACATAACATCAGCCTAGCTCCACAGAACAAATTTAACATAGAGAAATTACTTTGTAACAAGTTAAAAGACCCCATTCCACAAGACAAAAAAGCTGGAATCTATAAAATCAATTGTTCAGATTGCAATAAAGTATACATAGGTAAGACAAAAAGAAACTTAGAAACTAGGCTAAAGGAGCACATGAGATGTATTAAATACAAACAAATGGACAAATCTGCAGTTTCACACCATTTTTGGATCACTAATCACAACATCAAACCCAATATTACATTAGTCAAACCAGCCAAATTTGCAGCCGAATTAGATGCATGGGAGAAGATCACCATTCTAAAACACAACACACATCTAATGAATTTTGATTTGCCGCCACCAAATCCTCTCTGGAAGTACATTTCTCCACCACAAGATGCCACCACAGGATCCAGTCCAAAAAACGGAAACACCAACAACACGGGCCAGTCGAATTAACTTCTGAGGATGGGAACAACCGTTTCCCGAAACATGTTAAGTGAGTAAACTTAAGTGATGTTAGTGTAACAATTCCGACTCACCTTTAAATAAATTCAATACACATCACTGTTTCTAGCTTCTTTTCATTACAATATCAACATAATAAAGCATACTTACTGTTAATATTATAATTTATATATGTTAGGTAGCGACACATTCTAAGGGTTATACCGTTAATTTAGTTCGCAGTAAGTTTGGAATAAGTTAAGTGCTTTTGGTATGTTTAAAAAAGAATGATTTCCATTAATATAGTTCTTGGAGGTAGATTAAGCAGGATAGCTATACTTGTAGCGCTGTTTGAAAAGTGGTTAGGGTATTTCAAGTATTAGTTTATATGGGGTTTCACTCCCAATATAGTTTATTTAGGTTAATGGAAAAATAAATTTTGCATATACAGAATAATGTTGGTAGCGGAGTAGGCTAGAGTCTCTCTTGATTCTAACACACACTAACACCTACTGTATTAATGTTGCTGTTGGAACATTCAAAACTGAGTAGGACAGGAAAGAAATTGTTTACTTGATGTACAACTATCATACTTATTTTATTTCTGCTAGGTGTTTGATAAGATATTAGCCATTGGGTTTACTTACTCTGCTACACTGAAATTTGTGTTCGATTACATTTAAGACACTTTCGTCAAGTGTATCGAGTTAAACGCCATGGCCATAAACTCTAGAAGTGGTTGTGATGCTGCTGCAAATTATTACAGAGCATAAGTGTGATAGAAAATAGAGCCATAGTGCAGTTTTCATTAACCCGAACCTTTTACCAATTTCCTAATCCCTCTACTTGAAATGATTTTTCTGAGATCTTATTACTATTGTATAAATAATGTCTGAGCCCTTCACCTCAGCATCACTACAAAAGGAATAGTGTAGAGCTTTTTTTAACTTAAAACATTTCAGAATATTCAATTATATAGGTTTTGCTGTTAACACGCTGTGTATAGGTTAGTAAGAAAATATTAACCTTAATGAAGTGATTAATAAATGCTTACATTTAAAAGAAAAACCCCAAACAAACAAAAAATGTTGTTCAACAATGGCACTGGGGATTAATTGATCTGCATCATTTTCCCTCTAACTTCCCAATATAAGTTATCACTTTTAAAGCCTTTGCATTTGGCGAGATGTTGTTTGTTCAGGATGACTCTTCACAGAGAGTGCACTTAGGTGTAGGTAGGCGTCCTATCTTGTAGAGATGTTCTGTGAGGCAATCGTGGCCAGTTGCCATCCTAAATAACGCCACTGCAGTCTTCCTTGGCATTTTTTGTATATCAACTCTATCTTTAATACTCTTATAATCTTTATTTTTTAATTTATCTTCATCAAGTCTCTGCTGTCTTTTGAAATGTTGTTTAATATTATTTAATTGTTTATTTATTTCTATTTGTCCTACAGGTTTTATTTGTTGTATTGCACCTTTCTTTGCTAATTGATCCATATGTTCATTGCCCAAAAGTCCGACATGAAATGGGATCCATTGTAGAGTGACATGATTTCTAGTTTCAACTACTATAATTAGGCTTATTTCTTTAATGTTTCTTGTTGTTTTATTATTGTAATTTACTATTGCATCTATGGCTGATTTTGAGTCTGATAAGATGACTATTTTGTGTTTTATGTATGGTCTATATAAAATGTTCTGTAATGCTGCTTTTATAGCTGTTAATTCTCCATCATAGTGATTTGACATTTCACCTAATGTTACATACTGTGCAAAATGTTTACAGTATACTCCTGCACCAGCATTTCTTTTATTGATGAGGGGAACAACGTAGTCTGCCTCCATGTGGTGTTCCCTGGGTAATGCTAAATGGACTAAAACACAGGTATGCTTCCAAAGTCAAAAAAGTTAAAAGGAGAGCACTTCTTAGTGCTATTTTGGAATGCCGGTGGAATGAATCAAAGTAAAAAAAAAAACATGATAAACAAAAAATGGAAAACCTATGTTATGTACAATTTTGCCATTAATATGTTCGTGTAGATTAGTGTGGAAATATGTTGGGAAATTTCAAGAGTTACCTTATATGGATTTCTGGTTCTGGTTTCCTACTGGTTAGTAGGAAAATAGGACAGTTTGAAATAGAAGATTTAAGTTTTGGTATTGATATACTTTGTAAGGGTTGCCTGCAAAATAGGTTGGATGCTTTTATAATATCGGGTTAGTATCAGTTGCATATCATCATAAACTACATGGTTTGGACCTAGATCTGTTCCAGTTACACAGAGTTACAGCTGATCACTCCATCACTTTTTGAGTCTTCCTACACTTCTTCTACCAGTTAGATGGTAATTTAATACTTGGAGAGGACTACAGTGTGAGTCAGTTCTACGAAGGTGCATGTGCCATTCATCTCTTTTATTTTTCATTGTTCCTACCTACTATATTTGTAATTCCTAATTCTTTCCTTATATCTTCATCCTTTGATATCTAGCAGTGTATTCAGGCACTGGATGCAGCAATTTTATCTCCAATGCCTCAATCTTTTGTTTATATTTACTCATGAGGGTCCATAGTTCTGCTCCATATAGCAGGACTTTATAAAATTTGTTTCTTTGCATACCGTCTTACCTAGTGTCTTTTTAATAGTCCCTATTAACCGATTATACTTAAGAAGCTTGATACATTCCAAATTCTAATGTTTATCCTGTTTATCATTTTGCTTTTTCTAGCCTCAGTCGTCATCAATGGATCAGTCTAGCTATTTTCTCTATTTAGCTCAGCAATAAATAATTTTT
This sequence comes from Deroplatys truncata, assembly GCA_030765065.1. Taxonomy (NCBI): domain Eukaryota; kingdom Metazoa; phylum Arthropoda; class Insecta; order Mantodea; family Mantidae; genus Deroplatys; species Deroplatys truncata. The sequence goes on from CM060987.1 coordinate 194,466,930, forward strand.
ACGTGGGAGGGAACCGGCCTGCCTCGCAACCCCCAACTGGAGGACCAGGCAGTTGCATTATATTTAAGCAAATATTATTTCCAAGCACCTTAAAAACAAAAAGGAGAAAGAAAATAAAGCAATAAGCAAACTGTGTCTAAGTGTACTATTGAAGGCATTATGTGGCAGAAATGTAATAGAAATTAAAGCAACCATTGCAACCTTCGACAATCTTATAACATTTACGGAATCCCTCCTCGGCCCTACCTGGAAATTATTCTTTTGAAATTTCATTTTGACTTTCCTCTGGTTATATAAATATTGCTCCAATGTTTGTCTTGTAATATCTATTGACTATTAATCGAGGCTGAAGATAGGCCATTTTTGTACGTCTACCTCCAAGTTAGTACCTTAACCATTATCCAAGGTGGCAGTTAGTTAATCGCTAAGAATAACCCCCAGTTAGCCGAAGATCATAATTTGAAAATTTGGACTGACTCTCAGTAAAATATTAAACTAGAACCTACAATGGAGATCGCAATTCAGGCCCTTAAACCTTTCAATTTTACTACCCTTGTTCTAGCAATTTCTTCCCTGGTAGCTTTATCTCCTTCTTCCACATAATTTTCCCTTCCTCATTCTAACATTCTAACTCCTCTCTGTGAGAAGTAACACTACAGCAATACTGACCTTGCATCAAACCAACTGGATGCTGTATCGGATCAACACGAGCTACGAGAGTGGGGGCTGTATTGCGCCGAGTTGACACTGCAGCAGCAGTGGGTGCGTGAATTCCATGGTTTTGACGTGTAGTCGATGGAGCACGGTGAAGTGTGGAAGGTCTGATTCTAGCTGCGCCAACAGGTATCAGAGAGTTGGGCACAGCACTTCTTCCACGTCGTGCAGGACTGCTTCGTGTTGAAACACTATGTCCCCGGTGTCCGTGGACAGAGCTCATCTTCAGGAATAGAATCTACAATTCTAAAAATGAAATTTCATCACACTACAAAAACCATTTGAACTTTAAAGAATTGTATTTTGTAACAACTGAAGTAAGAAACAAGCAAAAGCAGAGAAATTTATACATTACAAAATACAGTAGACTCAGGATTATCGGAGCTACTTGCGACAAAGATTACCTTGAATACAGAAAAGCTTGTAATTGTATAATACAGAGATAATGTGCTAATTGATGTAAATGATCCCCCCCAAAAAACTTTAAACTCTATAATTTATTATTACAAAATAATTCCTTAAAATGTACATTGAATACATTACACAGTTTAAATGTAAGATAAACATATTACAATATTAAATGCGAAGAAATACATTTTAAGAAAGCTTTTTATGGCTTCTTTTTCTTTAACTTTTGCCTCTCTTGGACACTGCAATGTAACGCAATGCTGTAGGGAAAGTAGATCAAGAAGCGTAGACTCTTCTTGCTGTTCAATGTAGGATGTAGCAACTTCGATCACCTTCAGTTCCTCAGATTGTGATATTTTAGGGGTGATCTCATCCATGTTAAGCTACGCTTTAGGTTTGATCACCATAACAGTATTAGTATCATCAATCAGCTCTATTTATTGATTTTAGTTACATCTTTCAAGAATGTATTTTTGACTGGCATTTCCACTGGTAGTTCATTAGCTAGCTTTGTTGTTTGTGGTCTTGTGGTACCATGCTAGCCTGTAGTTCCCGAGGTCGCAGGTTCAAACCCAGTGGAGGGCAATGGATTTTTTCGGACGTAAAAATCCTTAGCATAGCTTCCTTCAGAAGGGAAGTAAAGCCTGTGGTCCAGTGTCATAGATTTATGGCATGCAAAAGAACCTCAAGCCTAATAGAGGCGCCTCTGAGCAAAAGTTCTGGGATGTTATAAAACCTATACCAGTTAAAGAGTGTCCATAAATAAAACTCATTCTTTTTATTAGCTAGCTATGGTACTGTTCAACTTTGTTGAAACACACTACCTAGCACTGCACTAATACAAAAAATATGTATGTTTATTTTCCAACAATTCCCATGGTTAACCCAGGGTCTACATTACTTGTGAGTCTACTGTACTGAAAATATAATAGACAAATTGGTAACTACAGAGTGAGCCAAAATACTCCGAACCGCCTATGCTGCATTTTTCCTGTCTGCATCCTTGGCGCTCGTTGCCATCTGCCTCTACCATAGAAAGGCGCGGATGAAACCATATAATGACGGTGGCCAGTTTCAGCATTTCCTTTTGTAAAGTTGGTAAGCAAAGCCTTTAAAAGTAGTTTTAAAAATGCTGTATGGTTTCATCCGCGCCTTTCTATGATAGCGGCAGACGGCAACAAGCGCAGAGGATGCGGACAGGAAAAACACCATGTAGGCGATTCGGAGTCTTTTGGCTCACTCTGTAGAAGAAATTAGGGAATGATATTGAACACACACTATTTTAGTGTAAAGGGACCTGTGGAAAAAGGAACTAATAACTTAGAAATGGTTTAAATTAGAAGAATCTGATGCGATATATTCACATGACCCTCAACTTACACTTCTACAAACCATTCTGACAAAAGCTTATTATTCTAGCTGCTTCTTGTTAATTCAGATAAAATTTCAATTTCACATTTGTTGCATGATGTAGTAGGTAAAGCATTAGTTAGGATTTTTAAAGAGCATGATGCTAAGTGATGATTTGGAAATGCCATGCTCTTTGCGTAATCATGAGAAGGAAAAATGACTTATTTGAGAAAACTCAAATCCAATAACAAAGAATACTAATTCAGAAATAGTTTACTCAATGTAAAAAAACAATCTGCATTACATTCATGTGACCTTCTCTACCCTCTCTTTTACTAGCGGGTATACAAATTATTCTCATGAAAGTTTAGTTTTCTATCCACTTCCTTTTAATCCAGATAAACATTTGCAGATATAGCTAGATTACACATTTAGTTAGGATAGAAAGAAAACAGTGATAATCAAATATTTAAAAACTGGATGCAATATGCTGGTCTTAAAATTCCACTCTCTTTCCATAACATCGCGGGAAACAAATGAAAATCGATAGCACCGGAATGACAAAGTATTGAACAAATCAAACCTTTAATAACAAATATCTCCGAAATGGCTGATGCCTCAAAAAAAGTTATTTTAAATAAATTGTGTTTTACAGAGATCTACATTTTATGTGTAGTATGTTTTCACCTATTGCTTAATGCTCAACAGTTATACTAGATTATACAAAATTCCTCCCAAATAGAGGATTTCACAGGCTATTTCGAGAAAATTTAAAATACACATTTTATTTGTCATGTGATGCAGTAATTTGTATCACAAATTACTTAAATGTAAATAATGATTGTAATATGAATATGCATTTTTATGTGACATTGATTTCAGATGTTTATTAATTGTAATTATTATTTGGAAATAAGTTTATACGGCCTTACTGAAACTGTCAATAATAGCGCAATAATGCAGAGAGGGGGGGTGAGTGTTTATCATTATTGAAAACGAGGAAGTTACGTAATGTTGGCGCGTTTTCGGTAGAAACTTCTGGAATGTGTTCTCCCTAAAGCATATGTATTCATAATTTTAATTGGATATTAAAATAGACGCTAATGTTGGTGCGTTTTATTAGCCAATTGCAGTTCAGTTATAATCTTTAGGCGTATCTGGATGAAGGCGTATAAATAGGGTAGGTTAGAGGTAGCTTCATGCGCAGTTCATCAAAAATCTGTGTACACTACACGTCGTCTTCAGTCAGTCAGTTCGTCGAAAGTATTAGTTCGTCATACATCGGATATAGATTCACAAGTTACGCGCAGCAGAATTATGAAAGATCTAAAATATGGTAAAGTTAATTATACAAAAGGTTGAAGTACGTTGATTAAAAGTGATCAGTAAGAAGTTATTATAACAGTTTCAGTTTGGCGAGTATCTAGATCAATATGTAAAAGTGATAGTAAACGTGTTCGACAATAAAAATTATAAAACAAATTTCTTCATCAGTGTTCTTTTTGGATAAAAGATTCCTTTCCGTTTACACAACCCTGATCAAGACACATGTTCGACCCAAGATAAGATAATAGCTAGCCGGAGGACAGTAAACAAAACTTAAAATTCTTTCAAACACTGATACTAGGTACCACAAATTGCTAACACTAGATGGAGCTACAAACCGAACAAATGAATGACGTCACAAGATGGCTTCAACACACGTGATGTAAACAAACATTATAAGTAATACACTCGCAAATTGGCTACCACAACGTGGGGCTACAATAATGTTAAATAAATAGAACATAAATACTGTCGCAAATTGGCTCCCATACGTGGGGCAGTTAAAATTATGTAACCAAACAAAACAAAAGCAACACAACATAAGATCTTCAAGTTCTAATAATTTACGTAAAAACATATTACGTAAGCACTAATACTACCGCACATGTAAATATCTTTACTATATGGTATTTTAATCAAAACCATTAGAGCTGCTTTTTTTATTTATAAAATCAAAACACATTCCATGTAAAAGGTACATAGGGTGTGGGATTTTCTTGAAAATCTCTGTGTCACATCCTTGGAAGATACTGAACTTCAGTACCAAGTTTGGTACTTATCCGACTTTTCGTTTTTGAGTTATGCTGTTCACACACACATGGACATGTTTCCAATAGTGCTTTATTTGGATTCAGGGGGTCCTCAAACATGTATGTGAAATCTTGGTATCAAATTTTTGGGTGAAATCCAACACCTTCTCTACCTTTGAGTATGTATATATTTATTTCCATAATACTATACAAAAATCTTACAATTTTGAATACATTACTTTGAGTTGCTTTTTTTTTTTTCTTTTCTTTAATCCATCATGCATCTTAACACCGTGGTTATTTATGTATGGTGGGTCATAATAAATTCATATTGCTTTATTTTTCTAAACCATTTTTCTCTTACTCTCCCCATATATTCTCCATTTCTTTTTATATCCCTCTCCTTTTTTACTTTCTCTACTACGTATAGGAAGTAGGGGAAGTATTGCATTCCACCCAAAAATTCGATACTGAGATTTCACCGGAAATACATGTTTTGAGACCTCCTGAATCCAAAAAAAGCATTTTTGGAAACATGTCCGTGTGTGTGTCTGTGTGTGTGTCTGTGAACAGCATAACTCAAAAATGAACAGTTGGATAAACACCAAACTTGGTATTTAGGTTCAGTATCTTCCAGAGATGCGACACGAAGGTTTTCAAGAAAATTCCCCCACCCCAGACTACCCTTTACATGGAACATTTTTCGAAAATTTTAATTTTCTCAAAAATGGCTCTAACGATTTTGATGAAAATATCATATGTTTAAGATAATGTCATGAGAAATGAAATGTATATCTTGAATTTTCTGGGAATGTCTCCAAAAGTATTCTTCATTGTGAACGACTTTTGCATAACTGGCAAACCATAAGAGATAGACAAAATTTTACTATACAAAAAATGTAGATCGCATTAAAATACACAACTTATGTCATATACATTTCTTTTGTTGAGTGAACCGTTTTCGAGATATTGCTTGTTATTTCCTTAAATTTTCCAATACTTATACTTTTTCTCAAATTCCTTATTCATTTTTTTTATGTCCTGGACATGCAAAGAGAATGGAATGCGCCACATAGCAACCAGCGTTAAAATATTTGACTATCGCTTAAAAGCTACCATATTTCCCTTGCATCTACAAGAAAATTAGCAATAAGATTGACATCTCGATATCTCGATTAACATGAAGCATATGGAGAATAGGCGTTTGTAAAATTAGATTGTACAAGAGTAGAGAAAGTCATGTGAGTGTAACACATCAAGTTTTATTTTCATTATTCTAACTTTTAATACTTCTTTGTTAACATTCTCCCATTCTTTAGGTAAAAACTGATCTCTCCACAACTTAGTTTCTTCACATTCAATTATATAATGCAAATCATTATCTGCCTCTCCACAAAGAGGACACCTATTCAAATTCGCTCCCTTCCTATCTCCCCTTAGCCTATGTGCACTTAATCTAGATCAGGCCCACCCTTCTCTCACTAACCTATTACCTACATCCACATATTTTTCTTTTCAGGGATCTCAAAACATTTACTTTGAATGAAATGTTAATATCAACCTGCTATAAGGTGCTAAACAATGAAGAAAGGCATTTGTAGAAAAAAAGTTTGCGTGTTAGTGAGAGGGAGTGCTTACTTTATTTATTCACAATAAATAATTGCCTAGAAATGATTTCCAGTCAAACAATGTGGATTAGTTATGTACAACATGTGGAAAAAACATTCAAATATTCATATCATAAGCCATAGTAATGAACTCAAGCGAAGATACAAAAAGGAAATTTTAGACTTTCAAACATGTACTGCTAGATGATGTCCTTAAACTTAAAAAATTTAAATAAGCTTAACCCTGAAATGCATGAATTATTTTGCTATATATGCTGCTCTTCTTCTAATTCCTAAACTAACTTTTATGTCCCTTTCACTTGTACCACAACCAAAGTGATTCGAATAGCCGAAATGGACTGGCCATCCATTCAAAGCCAAACATCGTGAGTTCAAGTCCCAGCAACTGCAGTCAAATGCGCCTGTGCTAAATGACAGGGAGGGCCCAAGTAAAATAACCTGTGTAATGGCACTTTGGAAGCCAATGGAGTTACAGTTGACTGCAGCCACATGAATTTTACATCTTTATATTAAAGACAGAAAACAATGCATACTGAAAAAATGTAATATTTTTACAATATAAAAAAGCTATAAATAGCTTTAATTTTATTGCTGAAGGTTAGTATACTATGAAATTAACAAAAAACATTGTTAAGATATTCTAAAACTTTGCCTAAACATCTTTGTTACCAAATGGCAACACTATGCATTAGAGGGTTAATGGAATATTTCCAAAATGGTTATTGCTACACCAAAATACATTATTTGACTCAAACTGTGTATTTAAATGAGTTGTACATTTTCCATTGCCTCCCCAAAATGTTGACTTAATCGCATAATCTCAATAAATTGATACGGTTTACATAAAAAGGGTACATAAGAAAATGTTTTAAGAAAAATGGAAATGAATATTTATTTCTATTATTTCTCTGGTGATTGTTTAACATGCTGTGGTATTTATTGTTAACTACATTATTTTATTCATTAATCATGTAAAGTAATGCTACATTTCATAAACTAAAGTAAAAATGAAGTAGAGCCGCTTGTTATGAGCCCTTTTTATGCATACCATTTCTTGTAATCAAATTTAAGAAACAAGAGTGGAATGCATTATTTTAAAATGAAATTTAATTCTGTCCTAATAGAAAAATCTGATGTGTTACATTCACACAACTTTGTCTACCTTCTATCAGCTATTAGTGGGTATACAAATTATTTTTACAAAAGCTTATTTTTCTGTCTATATCATTTTAATCAAAATAAATCTTTCCAGAAACAGCTTCATTACACATTTCGTTATACATACAAAGGGAACAGTGATAGTCAAGTGTTTTAGAGCTGGATACTACATGCTGACCTTAAAATTCCATACTCTTTACATAACATTGCGAGAATGAACTGAAAATCGACAGGACTTAGGAGAATAAGTACTGAACAATTCAAACCGTTAATAACAGATACAACAAAACAAGGTTATTTGAAATGCATTGTGTGTTTTAGAGACCTAAATTTTTTGTGCAGTACGTTTTCTTTTAACGTTTACCAGTTATATAAATTTCCTTAATTCTGAAGAGCACTTAATAAGCTATTCCCAAAAACTTCAAGATATACATTTTATTTGACACACAAATCTATTTAATATATGGTATTTTAATCAAAATCATCAGAGCTATTTTTCAGAAAATCAAACACTTCAAAAAATGCTCCCTGTAAAAGGCAGTTGGGAGTGAGAGAACTTCTTGAAAATCTTTGTGTCGCATCTTTGAAAGGTACTGAACTTAATTTGGTATTTATCCGAAATTTCGTTTTTAGACTTATGCTGTTTTTTCTTTCTCTCTCGCTCTCACACATGTGGATCTTTTTCTAAAAACGCTTTATTCAGGGGTTTCAAAACATGCATTTCCAGTGAAATCTTAGTATACAATTCTTAGTGGAATGCAATACCTTCTCTATACTATGTAAGTGGTGGGGAAAGTAAAAATAAATTTTGTGGATGAATTATGTCACAGCTTTATAAAGAGAGTATTATAAAATAATATCTAAGCCCATACTTAGTTGGCTGTTCACTCTTGGCTCCATCTTCACTAAAAATTTATACAAATTTCTTGCAATGTCTGCTTTCTTTTGGTTTACCTCTGGACATGCAGTTTTTTTTTTTTTTTTCAAGGTAAAGTTTTGTATCTTAAAAGGAGATTTCCAAATATTCTCACAGTGAGCTTAAAGAAAGAACAATTGGCACAGCTATCTTTAAATACATGTACCATTGCTGGAACTTTCACCAAAATAAACCAGACAAAATGACTGATAAAACTACGCATTCTGCATAAAAAGGGCACCTAAGCCTAGGTGCCCTTTTTACAGAGACCTCCTCAATTACAGTTTGGCAAACATCAATACATAAGATGACATTAGACAGACATTTTTGAGAATGGGTACAATAAAATATTAAAAATTTGGATCTGATCATTGTATCTTTTCAAAATATTCTCCATTGTATTCCATACACCGTCTCATCCTTTCATACCATTTTTCAAATGCTGAACTCCATTCTTCTTTGGCGAGAGCGCAAATACATTCTTCGTAAGCAGCTACCGCGGCTTCCGGTGACTCAAACCGTTGACCTCAAATTTTTTCTTTCATTTTAGGGAATAGAAAAAAGTTGTATGGTGCCAGATCTGGACTGTAGGGAGGATGGAACAAATGTCTGACTCTTGCAGTGTGGGCAGAGGCATTGTAATGGTGCAACAAAATCCCATGCAGACCAGTCTTAGGATGCTTTCTTCTCAGTTCATTGAACACTTGTGACAGACATTTTGGTGTACCATCTAGCAGTAACAGTCTTTTGTCCCTCAAGCGAAATTATTACAATGTGGCTACTTGCTAAGAAGGAACAGATCATCTTGCCAACACTTCTCATTCGCTTCACTTTTGTTGGGGAATCTTCTCCTGGGAAGACCCAGACCATTGACTGTCATTTAGTTTCTGGATAATACTGGTAAATCCAGCTTTCATCACCTGTTACAATGTTAAATATGTTTTTAGATCTTCCTCCATTGAATCTCTCAATCATTTCCTGGCATCATTGCACACGTGCTTGTTTCTGTTCATTTGTCAGGTGGTGGGGGATCCAGCGACTGCAGAGCTTCAAGTTTCTCTTTAAAGATTGTTTTCACTGCTGCCAATCCAATATTTAGGGCTTCTTGAGTATGACCATATGTACAACGTAGAACTTCCCGCTACATGCACTCTGCTTTCACATCTACATCCATTGTTAAATTAAATTGAGTTTTATTTATGGACGCTCTTTAACTACTATGGTCCTTAGCGTCCCATTCTATATTGTGTGTGAAAGACGTGTAATTTTGCTCAGAGGCCTCTATCAGGTTTGAGGTTCTTTTACGTGCTGTAAATCTATGACACGGGGCCACCGGCTTTACTTCTCTTCCGAAGGAACCCATGCTAAGGATATTTACGCCCGAAAAAATCCATCATCCTCCACCGGGTTTGAACCAGCAACCTCGGGAACTAGAGGCTAGCATGGTAACCACTACACCATGGAGAACGAAGAAAAAAACAAAAACTTTTAGAGCGACCCTCGTATTGGGTGTATGTATGTTTAATCAACATACAGCATTTTACATAGGCTTATACAAATGAAAAGAGCCATTGTATTTATTAAATGAAACTATTTATTTCCATCAGAAGTTATTTTATTAATACTGTGTTTTAACTTTTTTTTTTTGCAATATAAGAAACACTGTTAAATAACATTTACACTCACAGAGTTGTGTTATTATTCATCGTAGAATGGTAATGATGACTGTGCATTAAAATTTAGTCCTTTTTGGAAACCTGCAGAAATTTGTAGACCAGTAATTTCTCAGCTCTTTCCTCTCCTAAATTGTTTCTTAATTAAGAAGCCCATAGGTGAAGATTCTCTCAATGGATGCAAGGCTAGCAGGGCAAGAAATGAAAAACTACTAAATCCTGTTGGCAAGTTTTTTTTTTCTGTTTTCAATTCTATTATCTTCCACCATTTGTTTGAATGGAACTGTGTTACTATTACCTCAGAAAACAATGGCAGGAAAGTAATCAGAATCAGCAATCCTCCCGAGGTCACAGGTTCAAACCCGGTGGAGGGCAATGAATTTTTTCGGGCGTAAAAATCCTTGGCATGGCTTCCTTTGGAAGGGAAGTAAAGCCGGTGGTCCCGTATCACAGATTTGCGGCACGTAAAAGAACCTCAAGCCTAATAAAGAGGCCTCTGAGCAAAATTACCGGTCTTTCATGTCCAATATAGAATGGGACGCTAAGGACCATAGCAGTTAAAGAGTGTCCATAAATAAAACTCAATTTAATTTAACAGAGAGTGCGGTGAGAGTTATAGATTTACGGCACGTAAAAGAACCTCAAGCCTGATAAAGAGGCCTCTGAGCAAAATTACCGGTCTTTCATGTCCAATATAGAATGGGACGCTAAGGACCATAGCAGTTAAAGAGTGTCCATAAATAAAACTCAATTTAATTTAACAGAGAGTGCGGTGAGAGTTATAGATTTACGGCACGTAAAAGAACCTCAAGCCTAATAAAGAGGCCTCTGAGCAAAATTACCGGTCTTTCATGTCCAATATAGAATGGGACGCTAAGGACCATAGCAGTTAAAGAGTGTCCATAAATAAAACTCAATTTAATTTAACAGAGAGTGCGGTGAGAGTTATAGATTTACGGCACGTAAAAGAACCTCAAGCCTGATAAAGAGGCCTCTGAGCAAAATTACCGGTCTTTCATGTCCAATATAGAATGGGACGCTAAGGACCATAGCAGTTAAAGAGTGTCCATAAATAAAACTCAATTTAATTTAACAGAGAGTGCGGTGAGAGTTATAGATTTACGGCACGTAAAAGAACCTCAAGCCTGATAAAGAGGCCTCTGAGCAAAATTACCGGTCTTTCATGTCCAATATAGAATGGGACGCTAAGGACCATAGCAGTTAAAGAGTGTCCATAAATAAAACTCAATTTAATTTAACAGAGAGTGCGGTGAGAGTTATAGATTTACGGCACGTAAAAGAACCTCAAGCCTGATAAAGAGGCCTCTGAGCAAAATTACCGGTCTTTCATGTCCAATATAGAATGGGACGCTAAGGACCATAGCAGTTAAAGAGTGTCCATAAATAAAACTCAATTTAATTTAACAGAGAGTGCGGTGAGAGTTATAGATTTACGGCACGTAAAAGAACCTCAAGCCTGATAAAGAGGCCTCTGAGCAAAATTACCGGTCTTTCATGTCCAATATAGAATGGGACGCTAAGGACCATAGCAGTTAAAGAGTGTCCATAAATAAAACTCAATTTAATTTAACAGAGAGTGCGGTGAGAGTTATAGATTTACGGCATGTAAAAGAACCTCAAGCCTGTTAAAGAGGCCTCTGAGCAAAATTACCGGTCTTTCATGTCCAATATAGAATGGGACGCTAAGGACCATAGCAGTTAAAGAGTGTCCATAAATAAAACTCAATTTAATTTAACAGAGAGTGCGGTGAGAGTTATAGATTTACGGCACGTAAAAGAACCTCAAGCCTGATAAAGAGGCCTCTGAGCAAAATTACCGGTCTTTCATGTCCAATATAGAATGGGACGCTAAGGACCATAGCAGTTAAAGAGTGTCCATAAATAAAACTCAATTTAATTTAACAGAGAGTGCGGTGAGAGTTATAGATTTACGGCACGTAAAAGAACCTCAAGCCTGATAAAGAGGCCTCTGAGCAAAATTACCGGTCTTTCATGTCCAATATAGAATGGGACGCTAAGGACCATAGCAGTTAAAGAGTGTCCATAAATAAAACTCAATTTAATTTAACAGAGAGTGCGGTGAGAGTTATAGATTTACGGCACGTAAAAGAACCTCAAGCCTGATAAAGAGGCCTCTGAGCAAAATTACCGGTCTTTCATGTCCAATATAGAATGGGACGCTAAGGACCATAGCAGTTAAAGAGTGTCCATAAATAAAACTCAATTTAATTTAACAGAGAGTGCGGTGAGAGTTATAGATTTACGGCACGTAAAAGAACCTCAAGCCTAATAAAGAGGCCTCTGAGCAAAATTACCGGTCTTTCATGTCCAATATAGAATGGGACGCTAAGGACCATAGCAGTTAAAGAGTGTCCATAAATAAAACTCAATTTAATTTAACAGAGAGTGCGGTGAGAGTTATAGATTTACGGCACGTAAAAGAACCTCAAGCCTGATAAAGAGGCCTCTGAGCAAAATTACCGGTCTTTCATGTCCAATATAGAATGGGACGCTAAGGACCATAGCAGTTAAAGAGTGTCCATAAATAAAACTCAATTTAATTTAACAGAGAGTGCGGTGAGAGTTATAGATTTACGGCACGTAAAAGAACCTCAAGCCTGATAAAGAGGCCTCTGAGCAAAATTACCGGTCTTTCATGTCCAATATAGAATGGGACGCTAAGGACCATAGCAGTTAAAGAGTGTCCATAAATAAAACTCAATTTAATTTAACAGAGAGTGCGGTGAGAGTTATAGATTTACGGCACGTAAAAGAACCTCAAGCCTGATAAAGAGGCCTCTGAGCAAAATTACCGGTCTTTCATGTCCAATATAGAATGGGACGCTAAGGACCATAGCAGTTAAAGAGTGTCCATAAATAAAACTCAATTTAATTTAACAGAGAGTGCGGTGAGAGTTATAGATTTACGGCACGTAAAAGAACCTCAAGCCTGATAAAGAGGCCTCTGAGCAAAATTACCGGTCTTTCATGTCCAATATAGAATGGGACGCTAAGGACCATAGCAGTTAAAGAGTGTCCATAAATAAAACTCAATTTAATTTAACAGAGAGTGCGGTGAGAGTTATAGATTTACGGCATGTAAAAGAACCTCAAGCCTGTTAAAGAGGCCTCTGAGCAAAATTACCGGTCTTTCATGTCCAATATAGAATGGGACGCTAAGGACCATAGCAGTTAAAGAGTGTCCATAAATAAAACTCAATTTAATTTAACAGAGAGTGCGGTGAGAGTTATAGATTTACGGCACGTAAAAGAACCTCAAGCCTGATAAAGAGGCCTCTGAGCAAAATTACCGGTCTTTCATGTCCAATATAGAATGGGACGCTAAGGACCATAGCAGTTAAAGAGTGTCCATAAATAAAACTCAATTTAATTTAACAGAGAGTGCGGTGAGAGTTATAGATTTACGGCACGTAAAAGAACCTCAAGCCTGATAAAGAGGCCTCTGAGCAAAATTACCGGTCTTTCATGTCCAATATAGAATGGGACGCTAAGGACCATAGCAGTTAAAGAGTGTCCATAAATAAAACTCAATTTAATTTAACAGAGAGTGCGGTGAGAGTTATAGATTTATGGCACGTAAAAGAACCTCAAGCCTGATAAAGAGGCCTCTGAGCAAAATTACCGGTCTTTCATGTCCAATATAGAATGGGACTTTTGTTCCTTTCATTCTTTCTGTTCTTATAGGGTTCCCAACTTCTTAAAGATTGATTCATAGTTCCGCAGCTGGTGCAATATTTGTGCTGTCTGCTTGAAGGAGGTCCAGCAGTCTACAATCTTCTGACAGCTGTCAGAGAAGTTAAGTGGTATCCTTATAAATTATATCATTGTCCATTTCTACACATTTAGAATTATTATAATATGGAACCAATGCTGGAACAAACCATGAATTTCCACAACTGCACTCTCTTCACAAACATGTGCTTAAGTGTGATAATTATGCATGCCAGTGATGCCAACACAATCATCTGAAATACAGCTAATGCACAACTGATAAGTAGCTAAAACAGCAAGTTACCATTAAAAATAGTATTATTTACATAGCTAAAGGCTTTTAAAAGTAGTTAATTCCTACCTCCATAATCTTAAATTATATTATTTTTATAGATAAATGAAGGCTCAAACAGCTAGATTTAACTATAAACTAGCTATACCTTTTTCACCATAAGCTGAAAGGAGAAGTAAACAAAACTTAAATGTAACACTCTGTCGAGCACATGGCAGCACCACGTGGAGTATGATCCGTGAGAGGAAATTGCTTCAAACAGAATGCGAATACAGTATATTGTGCAGCTTGGGAATCATTAGCTTTTAAACATTGTCTTATTCCTATATTTTGCCTTACATCCTAAACTTATAACACACAATACTAAGAGTAGACAAATAAAAGTTGTACCTGAACAGTTCAGCATCTGTGATTAAAGGTACTGGATTAAACTGTTCTTAACTTCAGGCTTTAGAAAAATCATTCATTTAATGACTAATATCAGTATACCACATTTGCTTTACCTTTTATGAGTCAGCAAGTTAAATAACGATTAGCACTATAGGTTAAAACACAACAGAAAACAAACGCGACCCAAGCAATCTGAGCAACAATTCTGCATCACTAACAAAGTAGTTCAATTATTGCTAAACAATGGCCAACCATATTAATTGTCGATTAAAGGTGGATACTTTTCACAGAATTTTTTAAAAGCATTCAACACAAATGTCTTCTTTCCATTTGCCTCGTTTATGTTTTCTACAGTGGCAGAAGATTCTCAGCCGGAAACCGGAAACGAACTGCAGCACCTGCGCATAGCCTCTTAAACCCTCTGCTATAACGGTTCATTTAGTTATAGGTGAATCTGACAAACACATTTAGTTTCATAAATTTAACTGTTACAATAATGAGTTTTTTAAATTTCTCTACACAGAATAACCACAAAATGTTACGATATCAACTGAGCTGTTTTTTTTGTAGAGGAAGAGATGACATTGTTGTAATCTGTCCACTAGCCAATGAGGTGCTGTCTTGTCACATGGTTCTGTTTACTTCTTCTTTCAGCTTATAGTGAAAAACGTATAAACTGGAACACTGGTTCTGGCTACCAATATAAGAATATTTACCAGTTTTTGCTGATTTAGTTCATTTTATTTATTTACTATAGAAGTAGTTGAGAATGGGTTAATATTTTGAATAAATTAATCATGAGATAATTTAAATTGAACTATTTGTCAATACAAAAAAAATCCAATAAAACCCATAAAAAACCAATTTAACCCACCAGGTTGCTTTTTTTTAAAAAAAATACCTGGGTTTTTCTCAACCCTGGTGCAGAGGAATGTAGTTAAGTGATTGTTAAACATTTCTATTACGCAAGTACCATGATAAATGCTGTTATCAGTTGGGGGAATATGTTATGGTTGTCTGGGTTTTTTAATATAAGTGAAAGAGGCATAGTTTCATATAGGGCAGCCATACAGACAAGTGGTCATAGCATTTTTGTTGTGCTAGGTTTCTGTGTATCTCTTATGCCCTAAGCCACAAAGTATAGCCCAAAGTTGAGGGCCTTAACCCACAAAGCATAGTCCAGGGTTGAGGGCCCTTAGCTGCAAAGCATAACACAGGGTTGAGGGCCCTAAGCTGCAAAGCATAACACAGGGTTGAGGGCCCTAAGCTGCAAAGCACAGCCCAAGGTTGAGGGCCCTAAGCTGCAAAGCTGGTCCAGGTTTGAGGGCCCTAAGCTGCAAAGCATAACCCAAGGATGAGGGCCCTAAGCTGCAAAGCACAGCCCAGGTTTGAGGGCCCTAAGCTGCAAAGCACAGCCCAAGGTTGAGGGCCCTAAGCTGCAAAGCTGGTCCAGGTTTGAGGGCCCTAAGCTGCAAAGCATAACCCAAGGATGAGGGCCCTAAGCTGCAAAGCACAGCCCAGGTTTGAGGGCCCCAAGCTGCAAAGCACAGCCCAGGTTTGAGGGCCCTAACCCACAAAGTATAGTCCAGGGTTGAGGGCCCTAAGCTGCAAAGCATAACACAGGGTAGAGGGCCCTAAGCTGCAAAGCACAGCCCAGGTTGAGGGCTCTAAGCTGCAAAGCTAGTCCAGGTTTGAGGGCCCTAAGCTGCAAAGCATAACCAAAGGACGAGGGCCCTAAGCTGCAAAGCACAGCCCAGGTTTGAGGGCCCAAAGCTGCAAAGCTAGTCCAGGTTTGAGGGCCCTAAGCTGCAAAGCACAGCCCAAGGTTGAGGGCCCTAAGCTGCAAAGCTAGTCCAGGTTTGAGGGCCCTAAGCTGCAAAGCATAACCCAAGGATGAGGGCCCTAAGCTGCAAAGCACAGTCCAGGTTTGAGGACCCTAAGCTGCAAAGCACAGTCCAGGTTTGAGGGCCCTAAGCTGCAAAGCATAGCCCAAGGTTGAGGGCCCTAAGCTGCAAAGCACAGCCCAGGTTTGAGGGCCCTAAGCTGCAAAGCATAACCCAAGGATGAGGGCCCTAAGCTGCAAAGCACAGCCCAGGTTTGAGGGCCCTAAGCTGCAAAGCTAGTCCAAGTTTGAGGGCCCTAAGCTGCAAAGCACAGTCCAGGTTTGAGGGCCCTAAGCTGCAAAGCACAGTCCAGGTTTGAGGGCCCTAAGCTGCAAAGCTAGTCCAGGTTTGAGGGCCCTAAGCTGCAAAGCACAGTCCAGGTTTGATGGCCCTAAGCTGCATAGTCCAAGGTTGAGGGCTCTAAGCTGCAAAGCACAGCCCAGGTTTGAGGGCCCTAAGCTGCAAAGCATAGACCAAGGTTGAGGGCTCTAAGCTGCAAAGCACAGCCCAGGTTTGAGGGCCCTAAGCTGCAAAGCATAACACAGGGTTGAGGGCCATAAGCTGCAAAGCACAGCCCAAGGTTGAGGGCTCTAAGCTGCAAAGCACAGTCCAGGTTTGAGGGCCCTAAGCTGCAAAGCATAGCCCAAGGTTGAGGGCTCTAAGCTGCAAAGCACAGCCCAGATTTGAGGGCCCTAAGCTGCAAAGCACAGTCCAGGTTTGAGGGCCCTAAGCTGCAAAGCACAGTCCAGGTTTGAGGGCCCTAAGCTGCAAAGCATAGCCCAAGGTTGAGGGCTCTAAGCTGCAAAGCACAGCCCAGGTTTGAGGGCCCTAAGCTGCAAAACATAGCCCAAGGTTGAGGGCCCTAAGCTGCAAAGCTAGCCCAAGGTTGAGGGCTCTAAGCTGCAAGCATAGCCCAAGGTTGAGGGCTCTAAGCTGCAAAGCATAGCCCAAGGTTGAGGGCTCTAAGCTGCAAAGCTAGTCCAGGTTGAGGGCTCTAAGCTGCAAAGCTAGTCCAGGTTGAGGGCTCTAAGCTGCAAAGCTAGTCCAGGTTGAGGGCCCTAAGCTGCAAAGCTAGTCCAGGTTGAGGGCTCTAAGCTGCAAAGCTAGTCCAGGTTGAGGGCTCTAAGCTGCAAAGCATAGCCCAAGGTTGAGGGCTCTAAGCTGCAAAGCTAGTCCAGGTTGAGGGCTCTAAGCTGCAAAGCATAGCCCAAGGTTGAGGGCCCTAAGCTGCAAAGCATAGCCCAAGGTTGAGGGCCCTAAGCTGCAAAGCATAACCCAAGGATGAGGGCCCTAAGCTGCAAAGCACAGCCCAGGTTTGAGGGCCCTAAGCTGCAAAGCATAGCCCAAGGTTGAGGGCACTAATTTGCAAAGCATAGCCCAAGGTTGAGGGCCCTAAGCTGCAAAGCACAGCCCAGGTTTGAGGGCCCTAAGCTGCAAAGCATAGCACAAGGTTGAGGGCCCTAAGCTGCAAAGCACAGCCCAGGTTTGAGGGCCCTAAGCTGCAAAGCATAACCCAAGGATGAGGGCCCTAAGCCGCAAAGCACAGCCCAGGTTTGAGGGCCCTAAGCTGCAAAGCACAGCCCAGGGTTGAGGGCCCTAAGCTGCAAAGCACAGCCCAGGGTTGAGGGCCCTAAGCTGCAAAGCACAGCCCAGAGTTGAGGGCCCTAAGCCATAAAGCATAGCCCAGGGTTGAGGGCCCTAAGCCATAAAGCATAGCTCAAGGTTGAGCGCCCTAAGCCACAAAGCATAGCCTAAGGTTGAGGGCCCTAAGCTGCAAAGCATAGCACAGGGTAGAGGGCCCTAAGCTGCAAAGCACAGCGCAAGGTTGAGGGCTCTAAGCTGCAAAGCACAGCGCAAGGTTTGAGGGCCCTAAGCTGCAAAGCATAACCCAAGGTTGAGGGCTCTAAGCTGCAAAGCACAGCCCAGATTTGAGGGCCCTAAGCTGCAAAGCACAGTCCAGGTTTGAGGGCCCTAAGCTGCAAAGCACAGTCTAGGTTTGAGGGCCCTAAGCTGCAAAGCATAGCCCAAGGTTGAGGGCTCTAAGCTGCAAAGCACAGCCCAGGTTTGAGGGCTCTAAGCTGCAAAGCATAGCCCGAGGTTGAGGGCTCTAAGCTGCAAAGCATAGCCCAAGGTTGAGGGCCCTAAGCTGCAAAGCTAGCCCAAGGTTGAGGGCTCTAAGCTGCAAAGCATAACCCAAGGATGAGGGCCCTAAGCTGCAAAGCTAGCCCAAGGTTGAGGGCCCTAAGCTGCAAAGCATATCCCAAGGTTGAGGGCCCTAAGCTGCAAAGCACAGCCCAGGTTTGAGGGCCCTAAGCTGCAAAGCACAGCCCAGAGTTGAGGGCCCAAAGCCATAAAGCATAGCCCAGGGTTGAGGGCCCTAAGCCATAAAGCATAGCTCAAGGTTGAGCGCCCTAAGCCACAAAGCATAGCCCAAGGTTGAGGGCCCTAAGCCATAAAGCATAGCCCAGGGTTGAGGGCCCTAAGCCATAAAGCATAGCCCATGGTTGAGGGCCCTAAACCGTAAAGCATAGCCCAAGATTGAGGGCCCTAAACCGTAAAGCATAGCCCAAGGTTGAGGGCCGTAAAGCATAGACAAGCGAGTTTTTTTATAAGAAGAATGGAGCAGTTGCGACAACAGGGCGTAAGTGCAAGATCTGCGAAGTGAAATCCCAATGATCCACATTAGCATATTTCCTTATCTTTTATTCTGGTGGATACAGGGAAGAAAACCTAAAAATACTGTGGTTAAATTAAATTGAGTTTTATTTATGGACGCTCTTTAACTACTATGGTCCTTAGCGTCCCATTCTATATTGGGCGTGAAACACCAGTAATTTGGCTCAGAGGCCTCTTTATCAGGCTTGAGGTTCTTTTACGTGCTGTAAATTTACGACACGGGACCACCGGCTTTACTTCCCTTCTGAAGGAAGCCGTGCTAAGGATTTTTACGCCCAAAAAAATCCATCGCCCTCCGCTGGGTTTGAACCCACGACCTTGGGAACTAGAGGCTAGCACGGTACCACTAGTCCACGGAGGACGACTAAATATTGTGGATTTCACTAGTAATGGGCTGGCACTTTCTTCCGTGTATACACAGTAGTAACAAAACAGAGTGCTTTGTTGACATTTAAAGATTTATTTTGAATATAAGAAACATCTTAAAAAGAGAGGATGGGTGGGTCACAGGCTTCCTAATTGTTCACATCTTCTCAATGTGTGTAATATATGCATTTCAATTATCTAAATCATCCTTTTTCTGTCTTTAAATTACCAGTTATTTAAGGAGCCACTACTCAAAATTATTAGTCTTTTGAAAAAATAAATAACATGTTTCTGCACGTAAGGTTGAGAATTTAATGCAATTCTTTGCCTTGCATTCTAGAAAGATGTTGATTTACAAACTTTTTTTTTAATTATCATTATTAATCTAAGTTTTCTGTTTTAATGTTATGCTGTACTTAAACATGCACCAGATCACCCAAAAAAAAAAAAAAAAAAAAAAAAAAAAAAAAAAAAAAAAACCCTCTGATTATACAGAGCGGTCCCTCAGCGCTCTGACCGGGAATTGCACGGCAGTTTTGCGCGACACATCTGAATGAACTCAAGGCCACGGGCTCTTCCACTTAACGGACATGTGGCAGCGGGCTTCAGTCGGCTGTTATTGCTTCTTGTGTATAGACACGAGACCTGTGTGTATTTGTGTGCAATTGAACTATCGGATTATTATAACCCAGAAATAGTACTCAAATTTTCGCGTGAACCAAGACTTTTTATGTACGACACGTATGTGAAAACTGACTCGTGTAGACAGGTGTGTAGGCAGTTACACTATAAATTTCCTGGTGCTCCAGTTCCAAGTAGACAAACAGATATCTAGTGCATAAAGTGAAGAGAACATGATCATTTAATGTTGTAAGTTGTAAAAATAAATGAAGGATTCTAACGAAGAAAAACTAAAGGGTTATGGCCAGCTCAATTGCCGGATCTTACTGTGTGTGACTTTTGTCTGTGGAGAACTCTCAAAAATAGAGTCTATAGGAATAATCCTTGCACCATAGACAATCTTAAAAACAATATAAGAACAGAAATTAGGGAAATTACGAACAAGAACTTATGCGTGTGAATGCTAATTTCACCAGAAGGTGCCAAGAATGTTTATCTGCCAAAGGACACCACTTTCAACACCAACTGTGAAAAAGGTTAGTACTGATAAAATAAAAAGTAATTATGTTTGTTCAATAGGTAATCAATATATCGTAATAATCATCATAAAATCAGTAATAACATGGTATCGGTATCAATAATGAGAATAATAAACAGATACACTATATATAGCGTGCGAAACACGCATTGTGACTATTGGCCAGATGGCTGAGGGACCACTCTGTACATTCACATGACTTTCTCTACCCTCTACCTTTATTAGTGGGTATAGAAAACTATTCTTACTAAAACTTATTTTTGTAATACATTTTAATTCAAATAAGCCTTTGAAGAAATAACTATACTACGCATTTTGTTATAGATAACAGCGATAGTCAAATGTTTAAGAACTGGACGCTATATGCTGGGCATAAAATTCCATTGTTTCCATGCAATTGCAAGAAACAACTGAATGTTGAAAGGACTTTAAAAGAACGAACAAGGGCCCAAGAAATGAACAATTTCAAGCTTTAATAACAGATATCTCAGAAAAGGCTTATGCTACAAAAAAAGCTTATTTTAAATAAATTGTGTTTTAAAGAGATCTACATTTTTGTCTTTTCTTCAAATGAAGGGGACTTCATAGGCTATTCTCCAAATATTCAAGATATAAATTTTACTCGTCATGTAAATATCTTTCACATATGATATTTTAATCAAAGCTGTTACAGCCATTTTTTTAAAAAATCAAAAATTTAAAAAAATGTTGTGTAAAGGGTAGCTTGGGATGGGGTATTTTGTTGAAACCTTCGTGCCACTTCTTCGGGAGATATTGAACTTAAATACCAAGTTTGGTATTTATCCAACTTTTCATTTTTGAGTTATGATGTTCACACTCAGATGGACATGTTCCTAAAAATGCTTTGTATTCATGGGGCCTCAAAACACGTATTTTGAGTGAAATCTTGGCATCAAATTTTTGGGTGGAATGCAACACTTCCCCTACTTACTATACATAGCAGAGAAAGTAAAAAGGAGGATTGGGGAGCTTAAAATATGCATATCTGCTGAAATGTTGATACTGAAATTTTAACAGAATGTACCACCTATATCCACCATCTAGTTCTCGAGGTCATGGGTTCAAACCCGGCAGAGGGTGATGGATTTTTTTTGGGTGTAAAAATCCTTAGCATGGTCTCCTCCAGAAGGAAGTAAAGCTAGTGGTCCCGTGTCGTAGATTTATGGCACGTAAAAGATCCTCAAGCCTGATAAAGAGGCCTCTGAACAAAATTCCTGGTCTTTCACGCCCAATACAGAATGAGACGCTAAGAACTATAATAGTTAAAGAGCATCCATAAATAAAACTCAATTTAATTTTTTTTCTGCCCACCATAGGTGTTATATAACTATGTATGCGCAATACTTCGATATTGGATTATGGCTGGTATCACTACATACACAAATACTGCATGCCTTTTATTGACTTCAACACATTATTACACATAATAAAAAACAAATAACATGGTGCTTTACTTAATTTCATGAATATATGGCATATTTTGTCACTTTTGTTCCATATTACTGACACTTAGAAGTCGCATTGCATACCTCTCACCCGTGACAGCATGGGAACGTTGGTTGCATTGTCTTTCCGCTGCCAACATTTGAAATCCCAACATAGCTGAAAACACGATTTAGGGCCCTCAGCCTCAAGGTGTAGCAAAGGGATCTGCACGTCAAACTCGATTGGTTCACATTGGCAGCAATTCCTTCCAAAAGTCACCAAAAACGACTATATAAGGACATCCTCATAAAAGGGAGGGTGGGTAGGCAATATATTACCGCTGGAACAACATCTACTACACCAAAACGTTCCTCAAGAATGACTGTGGATATCAAAAAACCCCAATTTCGTAAGTTAAAGGCTTCTATTTTCACCATAATCCAATATCGAAGTTACTCCCTATGTATGCAACAGGAATTAAATTATAGTGTGGAATTATACCTTGAGAGATTACTATAACCCTACTATAGCTGTAGAACCCCAGGACTTGGAGGAATCATAACCATTGAGGCTCAGCAAGGGGAACACTTACTATTACAGAAAGGCAAATACATTCTTGCCTTAAAGTAGTTTAGTTATTCCTATTGTTTGCTTTTGCTAACTTAAAACATTTTCTTTTCTTTATCTTACGTCCCTTATAACTAAATATCAGATACTACAGTTACACTGTATTTCATCTGAACAGTATATAGCACTAGTATACTTCCTAGGACTCTTCACTTATCCACCATTTTCAGCCTCCCAAACGAACACATCAGTGCCCCACCACTGTTTCCTTTCTGACCATATGGATGCGCCCACCAGTATTTCCTTTCCCAGCAACTATCCTTTCCTTGCCTCATTCCTTTAAAATAAATTAAAACGTACTCAATAGCAGAAGGGAAAAATATGAAATAAAGAATATTGAATACTAAATGTGGGAACTGTTGAACAATGAGAAATTAATCACATTATTGCAAATTGCAACTATTCCAACATTTTCTACCTCCACATGTGTGTCCAGCACAATTTCCTCTGACATGTGGCTGGCCTCTCAGCCGACCCAAGTACTTACTTTTCCCAGAGTACCAAAAAACACTGTGGTGAGAACACTGATGTGGTCAGAGGGGAAGCTGAAAAAATCTGATGTGTTACACTCACATGACTTTCTCTACTCTTGTACAAACTATTTATACAAACGCTTATTCTCCATTTACTTCATGTTAATCGAGATAAACATTTGCAGAGTCTATCTTATTGCTAATTTTCTTGTAGATGTAAGGGGAATATATATTTACAAGGGCAATTTGGAAATACAGTAGCCTTTAAGCACATACATATCTCTTAATAGCTGGTTGCTAGGTGCAGCACCATTCCCTTTGCCACAGATTAAAACTCTTTGCATATCCAAGACAAAAAAAATGAATAACGAATTCCCATTTGAGAAAATAAGTATTGAAAAATTTAAGGGAATAACAATATCTCGAAAATGGTTCACTCAAAAAAAATGTATATGACATAAATTGTGTATTTTAACGCGATCTACATTTTTTGTGTAGTAAAATTTTGTCTATCTCTTATGGTTTACCAGTTATGCAAAAGTCGTTCACAATGAAGAATACTTTTGGAGACATTCCCAGAAAATTCAAGATATACATTTTATTTGTCATAAAAATATCTTAAACATATGATATTTTAATCAAAATCGTTTGAGCCATTTTTGAGAAAATTAAAATTTTCGAAAAATCTTCCATGTAAAGGGTAATTTGGGGTGAGGGGATTTTCTTGAAAACCTTCATGTCGCATCCTTGGAAGATACTGAACCTAAATACCAAGTTTGGTGTTTATCCGACTGTTCGTTTCTGAGTTATGCAGTTCACAGACAGACACACACACGGACATGTTTCCAAAAATGCTTTTTTTGGATTCAGGGGGTCTCAAAACATATATTTCCAATGAAATCTCAGTATCGAATTTTTGGGTGGAACACAATACTTCCCCTACGTAGTAGAGAAAGTAAAAAGCTGAAACTAGTGAAGTGACAGGTCCCAGAAAATACAATATAATGGGTTTTATGAAAAGCTGCACAAAGCTCATTCTGGAATTTTACATGTTCTATGGATGCATATGAGAAATCCTGCTCATCTCTATCCACTGAATGAAACTGATTATCAGAACAATTCTGAAAGCTTTGTTAAATCTGGTTACAGTGAATAGGTTCACTTTAAAAGCAATTATCTGCTGCATAAACAATCCAAGCTCTATAAACATGGAACTTGATTTCAAAATTTACGAACGTGTAGTAAACTGTAAAGGTACTCATCCACGATGCAACTTAAATGGCTTGCAAATTCGAACTGCGCAACAAAAATGGAGTTGTATCGTGTAAACTGCCAAGCAAGTAGGAAAATTGCACGCGCAACTCAAATCAGCGCAACTTAGGAAGTTGCTTCGTGTACGCAGCGAAAAAAGAAAGTTGCGCCATCTGAAAGTGGCTTGAACAGTTTAGAAAACTTTTGTGGCATATTCCGTGCAACTTTGTTATGTCGTTTGCTGTGATAGTAAATAGCTGTTTGAGAGGTAGATACAAGGATTATAATTTGTGTTGCACTAAATACGGAATTAAGACAGATAAGTGCATTTTATTTCAACAATACGAACAATTTATTGTAGTATGGTGACAATTTATTTCTTCATAGCTAATAATGTCCTTAACAATAAATGGATGAGGGAAATGACAAAAATGTTTAATGAACCGATTGAGACCACAGATTGCTTGTGGAGAGTAGACACTGCGGATTACAGAAATAAACAAAAGCGACAAAATGCGTTCATGATATAGAAATAGAGTTCTACATGTCAGCAGAGGAAATTAAAGTAAAAATCCACAGGTTGAGAACCCAGTTCACCAACGAAAGGAACAAAATGAAGGCAGGGAAATCTGGAAGTGGTGCAAAAGACAAGTATAAAACAAAAAGGGAATTTTACAATGCACTGCAGTTTATGTTTTACCACACCAGCACCAATAATGATGCAGTAGATGAGTATTAGTTCTCGTTGTGCCAAATATAAGAAATAAATACATCTTTGACTGATAGCTGTTGCCTAAAAAAATCACATTGATTATATAGTTATAAATAATGACAGGCGAACGTGTTATATATTAAACTCGGTAATGTTGCCGCTCCATTATTTTAAGCTGAATTACCTGTGGCTAGAAATCTCAGTGTCAACACAAGACGTTCTGTTGCTGATATTGACCTTCTCATTTATTGTATCTTGCTTTTGTATTACAGGTGCTATTCTTCTAAGCAGATGATTAAAATCAACTGCTGACATGCGTAGGAAATTCTAAATTTTGATCTCCGTCATAGAGCTCTTGCAGCAAGTTGTTTACAACCCCGCAATATTTGCGACTTAAAATCCACTCTTACCCAACACTTTCTGGCCGTCCTTTTACGTTTTAGTCTACGTCGACGAAGTAAAATAAGAGACAGGCATGCTACGGTTTTAACTTCATTATCAGACGACATATGCGCCATACCAAGCACACAGCTGACTAGAAAGTGGCAAAAGTGGCATGCCATAAAACTGGCATCGTGGACGAGTACCTTAACTAATTAGTCATTTTTAAAGTAGCGAATAAAATACAACTACTTAAGGCATGTTTTTCTTAAATATCAATATCAATATCAATTTATTGTCATTAAACAGTTATACAACTGCAATAGACATTGTCAGTATATACAAAAATACAAATTAATAATACAACATAAACCACACCTTGTGCAACTTTTACAGCAAAAAAGTAACAATTAAATATTAATATCAGATGCATTAAAAACAATAAATTCATTAATAGAATAAAATGGAAATACGCCGCAAATAAGTATTTGCAGGCCTTACCACCTTAGTTTGAGCCATAAAGTAAACCAACACATTCAGTCGGATACACCATTAAAATGTTCGGTTTCGTTTGAAAAATGTGGTGCTTTGGACTAAACGCAAAATCTATACTCATCACAAAATAATGGGTATCAATTTATCAATTACGCATGGCACATGTAATTTACTTTTTATTTTTATAAATCACATGCTTGTTAAAGCGGTGAGGTTATGCCAAACAGCATGAACAATGACTACTTTCAAATGAAATGAATGGTTTAAAATACTATTTTGTGGTAAGTGTTGAATGAAGTATTACGCTAAGAATACCAAATACCTCTTGGTTCCACAATTCGTGACAAGCGAGAAAGCCAATTTCTACTCATGAACTAAAAATCCTTCATAAGTTCAAAATCATATATCTCAAAGAAATCCAAATTCGAGTTATCTCGATTGTAACATCCAGTGTGAACATTTGATTACCAAGTTGACCAACCGCTAATCCAACTGCAGGCGGGTCCTTTCAAAGCTTTAGAATGGTTCTCAAAATGACAATGAAGAGCGGGCTCCTTATTGGATGTGACAATGTGACCAATGCTTTGCTTTTTGTTTGCAGAGTTGCCAACACATCGCTTCCCCATCGCACCAAAAAATCCGTCAACACATGGAAAACAAGATATAATCTGCATTTTCGTTTAAATTAAATATAAAATTAGAATTTATTTTACATATGCCACTTGTTTGTTTACCCGTCGGATTAATCCGTAAGCACACGCGTGGGGTAAATTATACCCCATAATAGCTTTCATACGCCGGTTGTTGTAACATACATTCTGTAACAATGACCTTCCACATACCTTTCAATCAACAGATACTCCTTGTAACAATGCGCCCAACCTTACACTCCTAGTCCTATATCCCAGGGCAATTCTCGCCGGCAACTTCAATGCCAAACATCCACTTGGCATTGCGGCCGCAGGGCGGATGCCAGAGGCAATGCAATAATTCGCCTGATCGACGCGGACCCATTGCTTCAAGTGCAGGGTCCCTGGCAACCCACACATCATCCGCGAGGTGGAGGACTGTCTTCAGTCATCGACTTCGCGATCACAAAGCAATTCCCACTTCATCTCACCCTCACGGAATGTCGTCCTCCGTGGACTAGTGGTACCGTGCTAGCCTCTAGTTCCCAAGGTCGCGGGTTCAAACCCGGTGGAGGGCGATGGATTTTTCGGGCGTAAAAATCGTTAGCATGGCTTCCTTCGGAAGGGAAGTAAAGCCGATGGTCCCATGTCGTAGATTTACGGCACGTAAAAGAACCTCAAGTCTGATAAAGAGGCCTCTGAGCAAAATTACCGATCTTTCACGCCCAATATAGAATGGGACGCTAAGGACCATAGTAGTTAAAGAGCGCCCATAAATAAAACTCAATTTCAATTTTACCCACACGTCAATCAACGCACTACATTCCGATCATAATCCCGTGTTGGCAGAAATCAACACAAGTGTTCCAGCCACGGCGCCTCGTTTCGCACACGAGAAGTCGACTGGGTAGGCGTTAGGAATTGCCTTCGCACTTCCATACCACCGAACCCCAGAATCACAGACATCCCAACCTTGGAGGCAGCGGTCTCTTCCTTCACCTCCGTAGTGACGCAAACTGCACACAACCTTACAGTCTTTGCTCCATCCCGACGTCCTTCCAGTGGATCTTGTTATTCTCATCCGTCGTTCCTGGGCTGCATGGAAACTGTACCAGCGTCAACGCACGCCGCACAATCGGGCGCTCTTGCGACAGGTCCGTCTACGCGAGCACCATGTGCAAGCGTGAGATACGATGACCAGACTGCGTGTCGATGGTGGTATCGTGTGGAGGATTGCAAAAAACATCCGAAACCTCTCCTCTCCAAGGCACCCAAGGCCTCGTCTATGAACCCCAGGCCAAAGCAAATGTGTTCGCCAATTATCTTGAACGTACATTACGTCCGAGAGAAGACCCCCAGGACAAAATTTTTTCCGAACACATTCGTCGGGAGGTACGCCGATACTTAGGGCGCCCTCTTGACCACGCGGATCGGCTATCCATCATCCGCCCGAGTAGGTTCCATGGCGCTCTCCTGCGTCTCAACCTCAAATAGACGGCCGGACCTGCGGGCAAACCCCCCTCATGCTCCGGCACCTTCCCTTCAACGCCGTGCTCTTTCTTACCCGAGTATTCAACATGTGTCTCACTCCGGGTCACTTTCCACGAGAGTGGCGAGAGGCTCTAGTGATATGCATCTTGAAACCGGGGAAAGATCCGGTACATCCTTCCAACTACCGATCCATTAATCTCCTTCCGACCCTCTCGAAAGCTCTCCAGAGGATGATCCTCAACAGCTTGTCCCCACTTTTGGGATACATTCAAGCCATCCCGAACCACCAGTTTGGATTTCGTCTTGAGCATTCGACATCCCAGCAGCTGCTGCAAGTGGTGGAGACGGCCGCTCAGGGTTTCCAGGAAGGTTGCTTCACCGCCGCGGTATCGCTGGATGTCGAGAAGGCCTTCTCAACGACGTGGCACTGGGTCTCCTGTACAAACTCATCCACTTGGGATTACCAACACAGATTAACATCATACACAGTTTTCTACGACACCGCACATTTAAAGTTTCAGTTGCGGGGAAAACATCTACACTTAGGCAGTTAGAGGCGGAGTCCCTGAAGGCTCTTTACTATCCCCCAAGCTTTTCAGCGTCTTCATGGCAGACCTTCCAACACAGTAGCAAGTAGAAATGGCCCAGTATGCTGACGACGTGCTGCTGCACTGCTCAAACAAAAACCTAATCAGAGCCTTCAACCCAATACAGACAACTCCGCCGCATCCAACAGTGGTGCCGACGTTAGCGCATGTCCGTTAACGCGGACAAGAGTCACGCCATGCTGCTAACGAAGCGCCACATCCCCGCAGACTGCCCCATATTTCAATTTCGGGGCCGAAGGATTGAATGGAGGAATTCTATAACCTTCCTGGGAGTGAAGTTGGATAAGGGTCTAACTTTTCGCGAGCACATCCGAGACGTCTCGGCACGATCGCAGGGGGCAATTGCCTCCTTGTACCCGATGCTGAAATCCGGGATTCCTGTTCGCCTAAAGATACACCTTTTCCGAGCCCTGATAGTCCCCCTCATGCTATACGCCTGCGAGTTCTGGGGCATGGCCGTAGACAATTCGTTGCTATGGCTACAATGGGCGCATAATAGGGGACTCCGGTACATCTATTCTGTCGGCCGCGCATTCCCCGTGAGACTACTACAAGAAGCCTCATCTCTTCCATATGTGGAAGATGAAATTAGGTGCCGGGCTACTAAATTCTACGCTAGTTTAACAAACCATCAGAGTATCCTGGTCAACTCACTTGGGGATTACAACCCTAGAACTCGCCGTCTTCGGCCCCATCGGGTTCCGCGCATGGCTTGCGGGCACACCAGATAACTGAGAAGTTACACCAACAGCATCTAAAGCGGAACTCCATAGTAATCCTACCAAAGAGATGATTGGTCTCAACATTCAATCCCAGCCAAAGAACAATTGATAAATACACACACACCAGGGTGCAGAAGGTCTGCTGCATCATAACAGGCAGCTGTTGAGGAGCTACATGCTTCCTCCCTTCTTTCATTACTATCTAAAATAAAACCGTCATCCTTAACCACCATTTCCTATTGAAAATAATCATCCTGCGGTTAAACCCTGTTGAGGGTGGGCACGCAGCAAACATTCACATGGGTTAAAACTTAGCTTCCCAGCAGCTCGTCGTCGTAACAATGTGTTAGTGCAGAAATTTCACGCATTATCTTAAGTCAGTAAACACGTGTTCTCTGGTGTCTGGATAAAAGAATACCCCCGCGTGTGCTAAAGTAATTCCTGAGCTGGAAAAATTCGAGCAAATCAAGGACACCAGTACCTATCTAGATGAAGTGAAAATGAGATGAATAGTGAATCTGAGGACGAAAATGACCACATTTCAGAAAGTGCTCATTTGACATATGCAGAGCAAGAAACAGAGAGTGATAATAATAAACAGGATGTGCCTTCATCGACTCAGGTATATTTCAACGGAAAAAATATGATGTGTTACACTCACATGACTTTCTCTACTCTTGTACAAACTATTTTTACAAACACTTATTCTCCATATGCTTCATGTTAATCGAGATATCGAGATGACAATCTTATTGCTAGGTTTCTTGTAGATGCAAAGGTAATATGGTAGGTTTTAAGCGATAGTCAAATCTTTAAAGCGCTGGTTGCTATGTGGCGCATTCCATTCTCTTTGTATGTCCAGGACATAAAAACATCTGATGTGTTACACTCACATGACTTTCTCTACTCTTGTACAATCTATTTTTACAAACGCCTATTCTCCATATGCTTCATATTAATCGAGATATCGAGATGTCAATCTTATTTGTAATTTTCTTGTAGATGCAAGGGGAATATGGTAGCTTTTAAGGGATAGTCAAATATTTTATCGCTGGTTGCTATGTGGTGCATTCCATTCTCTTTGCATGTCCAGGACATAAAAAATGAATAACGAATTTGAGAAAAAGTATAAGTATTGGAAAATTTAAGGAAATAACAAGCAATATCTCGAAAACGGTTCACTCAACAAAAGAAATGTATATGACATAAGTTGTGTATTTTAACGCGATCTACACTTTTTGTGTAGTAAAATTATGTCTGTCTCTTATGGTTTACCAGTTATGCAAAAGTCGTTCACAATGAAGAATACTTTTGGAGACATTCCCAGAAAATTCGAGATATACATTTCATTTCCCATGACATTATCTTAAACATATGCTATTTTCATCAAAATCGTTAGAGCCATTTTTGAGAAAATTAAAATTTTCGAAAAATCTTCCATGTAAAGGGTAGTCTGGGGTGCGGGGATTTTCTTGAGAAACCTTCGTGTCGCATCTCTGGAAGATACTGAACCTAAATACCAAGTTTGGTGCTTATCCGACTGTTCGTTTTTGAGTTATGCTGTTCACAGACACACACACACACAGACACACACACGGACATGTTTCCAAAAATGCTTTTTTTGGATTCAGGAGGTCTCAAAACATGTATTTCCGGTGAAATCTCGGTATCGAATTTTTGGGTGGAATGCAATACTTCCCCTACTTACTATACGTAGTAGAGAAAGTAAAATCTGATGTGTTACACTCACATGACTTTCTCCACTCTTGTACAAAGTATTTTTACAAACGCTTATTCTCCATCTAGTTCATGTTAATCGAGATAAACATTTGCAGACTCTATCTTATTGCTAATTTTCTTGTAGATGTAAGGGGAATATATATTTACAAGGGCAATATAGAAAATCAGTAGCCTTTAAGCACATACATATCTCTTAATAGCTGGTTGCTAGGTGCAGCAACATTCCCTTTGCCACAGATTAATACTCTTTGCATATCCAAGACAAAAAAATGAATAACGAATTCCCATTTGAGAAAATAAGTATTGAAAAATTTAAGGGAATAACAAGCTATATCTCGAAAATGGTTCACTCAACAAAAAAAAATGTATATGACATAAATTGTGTATTTTAACGCGATCTACATTTTTTTGTGTAGTAACATTTTGTCTATCTCTTATGGTTTACCATTATGCAAAAGTCGTTCACAATAAAGAATACTTTTGGAGACATTCCTAGAAAATTCAAGATATACATTTTATTTACGCCATAAAAATATCTTAAACATATGATATTTTAATCAAAATGGTTAGAGCCATTTTTGAGAAAATTAAAATTTTCGAAAAATCTTCCATGTAAAGGGTACTCTGGGGTGGGGGATTTTCTTGAAAACCTTCGTGTCGCATCCTTGGAAGATACTGAACCCAAATACCAAGTTTGGTGTTTATCCGACTGTTCGTTTCTGAGTTATGCTGTTCACAGACACACACACAGGCACACAGACATACAGACACACACACACGGACATGTTTCCAAAAATGCTTTTTTTGGATTCAGGGGGTCTCAAAACATGTATTTCCGGTGAAATCTCGGTATCGAAATTTTGGGTGGAATACAATACTTCCCCTACTTACTATACGTAGTAGAGAAAGTAAAAAGCTGATGTGCTACATTCACATGACTTTTTCTACTCTTGTACGAAGTATTTTTACAAACGTTTATTCTCCATATGCTTCATGTTAATCGAGATATCGAGATTTCAATCTTATTGCTAATTTTCTTGTACATGCAAGGGGAACATGGTAGGTTATAAGCGATAGTCAAATCTTTTAAGCGCTGGTTGCTATGTGGCGCATTCTATTCTGTTTGCATATCCAGGACATAAAAAATTGAATAACGAATTTGAGAAAAAGTATAAGTATTGGAAAATTTAAGGAAATAACAAACAATATCTCAAAAATGGTTCACTCAACTAAAAAAATGTATATGACATAAATTGTGTATTTTAACGCGATCTACATTTTTTGTGTAGTAAAATTTTGTCTATCTCTTATGGTTTACCAGTTATGCAAAAGTCGTTCACAATAAAGAATACTTTTGGAGACATTCCAAGGAAATTCAAGATATACATTTTATTTGTCATAAAAATATCTTAAAAATATGATATTTTAATCAAAATCGTTAGAGCCATTTTTGAGAAAATTAAAATTTTCGAAAAATCTTCCATGTAAAGGGTACTCTGGGGTGGGGGGATTTTCTTGAAAACCTTCGTGTCGCATCCTTGGAAGATACTGAACCCAAATACCAAGTTTGGTGTTTATCCGACTGTTCGTTTCTGAGTTATGCTGTTCACAGACACACAGACAGACACACAGACACACACACACACACGGACATGTTTCCAAAAATGTTTTTTTTTGGATTCAGGGGGTGTCAAAACATGTATTTCCGATGAAATCTCGGTATCGAAATTTTGGGTGGAATACAATACTTCCCCTACTTACTATGCGTAGTAGAGAAAGTAAAAATATGATGTGTTACACTCACATGACTTTCTCTACTCTTGTACAAACCATTTTTACAAACGCTTATTCTCCATATGCTTCATGTTAATCGAGATGTCAATCTTATTGCTAATTTTCTTGTAGATGCAAGGGGAATATGGTAGCTTTTAAGCGAAAGTCAAATATTTTAACGCTGGTTGCTATGTGACGCATTCCATTCTCTTTGCATGTCCAGGACATAAAAAAATCTGATGTGTTACACTCACATGACTTTCTCTACTCTTGTACAAACTATTTTTACAAACGCTTATTCTCATATGCTTCATGTTAATCGAGATATCGAGATGACAATCTTATTGGTAATGTTCATGTAGATGCAAGGGGAATATGCTAGTTTTTAAGCGTTAGTCAAATATTTTAACGCTGGTTCCTATGTGGCGCATTCCATTCTCTTTGCATGTCCAGGACATAAAAACAATGAATAACGAATTTGAGAAAAAGTATAAGTATTGGAAAATTTTAGGGAATAACAAGCAATATCTCGAAAACGGTTCACTCAACAAAAGAAATGTGTATGACATAAATTGTGTATTTTAACGCGATCTACATTTTTTGTGTAGTAAACTTTTGTCTATCTCTTGTGGTTTACCAGTTATGCAAAAGTCGTTCACAATGAAGAATACTTTTGGAGACATTCCCAGAAAATTGGAGATATACATTTCATTTCTCATGACATTATCTTAAACATATGATATTTTCATCAAAATCGTTAGAGCCATTTTTGAGAAAATTAAAATTTTCGAAAAATCTTCCATGTAAAGGGTATCTGGGGTGGGGGATTTTCTTGAAAACCTTCGTGTCGCATCTCTGGAAGATACTGAACCTAAATACCAAGTTTGGTGTTTATCCGACTGTTCGTTTTTGAGTTATGCTGTTCACAGACACACACACACAGACACACACACACACACACACACAGACACACACACGGACATGTTTCCAAAAATGCTTTTTTTGGACTCAGGAGGTCTCAAAACATGTATTTCCGGTGAAATCTCGGTATCGAATTTTTGGGTGGAATGCAATACTTCCCCTACTTACTATACGTAGTAGAGAAAGTAATAACGAATTTGAGAAAAAGTATAAGTATTGGAAAATTTAAGGGAATAACAAGCAATATCTCGCAAACGGTTCACTCAACAAAAGAAATGTATATGACATAAATTGTGTATTTTAACGGGATCTACATTTTTCATGTAGTAAAATTTTGTCTATCTCTTATGGTTTACCAGTTATGAAAAAGTCGTTCATAATGAAGAACACTTTTGGAGACATTCCCAGAAAATTCGAGATATACATTTTATTTGTCATGACAATATCTTAAACATATGATATTTTAATCAAAATCGTTAGAGCCGTTTTTGAGAAAATTAAAATTTTCGAAAAATGTTCCATATAAAGGGTAGTCTGGGGTGGGGGGATTTTCTTGAAAACCTTCGTGTCGCATCTCTGCAAGATACTGAATTTAAATACCAAGTTTGGTGTTTATCCGACTCTTCGTTTTTGAGTTATGCTGTTCACAGACACACAGACACACAGACAGACACACAGACACACAGACAGACACACAGACAGACACACAGACACACACACGGACATGTTTCCAAAAATGCTTTTTTTGGATTCAGGAGGTCTCAAAACATGTATTTCCGGTGAAATCTCGGTATCGAAATTTTGTGTGGAATACAATACTTCCCCTACTTACTCTACGTAGTAGAGAAAGTAAAAATGAATAACGAATTTGAGAAAAAGTATAAGTATTGGAAAATCTAAGGGAATAACAAGCAATATCTCGAAAACGGTTCACTCAACAAAAAAAAATGTATATGACATTAATTGTGTATTTTAACGCGATCTACATTTTTTGTGTAGTAAAATTTTGTCTATCTCTTATGGTTTACCAGTTATGCAAAAGTCGTTCACAATGAAGAATACTTTTGGAAACATTCCCAGAAAATTCGACATATACATTTCATTTGTCATGACAATATCTTAAACATATGATATTTTAATCAAAATCGTTAGAGCCATTTTTGAGAAAATTAAAATTTTCGAAAAATGTTCCATGTAAAGGGTAGTCTGGGGTGGGGAGAGTTTTTTGAAAACCTTCGTGTCACATTTCTGGACGATACTGAACCTAAATACCAAGTTTGGTGTTTATCCGACTGTTCGTTTTGGGATGGACTTTATTGTTGGGCGCCGTATTGAGTCGGCTTCTTTGGGTGTTGTCTTCGTTGGGCGCCTTAGTGGGAGGGACTTTATTGTGTGTTTTCCTTTTTTGTACGGTATCGGTGTTTTTTTGAAGAGGGAAAAGGAAAGGTATTGGTGAAATGTCGGAAGAGCATGGATACAAGTAGGTTCTCTTAATCTCGGGTCGTGTTAACCGATGATATTTATATGGTTTTATTACGTTTTATTCTGACCTCCTTAAAATCATTCCCATAACCGATCCGTTCACACAAATATGTTTTATGTCCGATCACACAAATATATCGAACTATGCCATCTCCAAATCAAACTATAGCCACATGATACCCTGTGGTGTTTCACACGTCTGCTCACATCGAATTCCAGAGTACAAGTGTCTGCATTTACCCTTCGGTTCGCATTCCTGAAAGTTTCTTAACCCTAACTTTCTGCCTGCCTTGTTTCCCCCAATTCACACATGTA
This sequence comes from Deroplatys truncata, assembly GCA_030765065.1. Lineage (NCBI taxonomy): Eukaryota > Metazoa > Arthropoda > Insecta > Mantodea > Mantidae > Deroplatys > Deroplatys truncata. Next base: position 194,502,437 of record CM060987.1, read on the forward strand.
TCGTTACAATGGGCATGTTCAGCCCGCATTCCAATCCCCTAACGGTACGTTCATTTCCCGTCGTATACCTACTCTCTACAGTCTTATAAAGATATGTTATATGTTCCCACACTTTTCTAGGTGGTTCACAAATAGACTATGTATAATCGATATTATGGCTTCAACGTATCGTTTCAATATGCCTCCACGAGGAAATCGCTGTCGCTTCGAAGAAAACGACAGGGATTTTCTCGGAAGTTCCCATACCTAAATTTTGTGTATCATTATTCCTATATCCAAATGTAACTTAGAGTATATGTACTTTGTGTGTCGGATCGATGTTGAGAATGTACGATAAAAACATTTAATTACAATAAACATATATACACAACATCCTTGAAATTACAATGCACGTATGAAAAGAAAATTACTACTAAAATGATGACAGTTTAGATAACCACAGTATTGACTGATTACACAAAATTATAGCGCTGATAACTTAGAATGAAAACAATTATTTATAAGCATTTCAAACATGGAACAGATATCTTGAATATGTACATAATTTACACATTTATAGGTAGACGAGATAGACATTGTTTAGGCGCTAATGCCTATGAAATTGTATGTTGGTTGTGATGTAATGTATGTTTATTCTTCTTCTTTTTATTTCACAATCACGGGCTCACAATTGATAGCGGCACACGCAATACTGTTCGTTTATCACAAACACTACACTCGCCACAAACTTTCACTGGCCGACTGGGCCGTATACGACAAATTTCATTGCCTTTGTCTTCCAACATTTTTAACACTATAACATACATATGCGTACATCTCTGATAACTGTGTTTGATTGGATATTTGGTTTACAAAGAATCATTTATCCCTAATCAACTGTGCGTGCCATCTAATTACACTGACATTTTTTTTAAGTAAATGCTTTTTTTTGCAACCATGTTGTCCGTTTTGTTTTATTATTTGTGTTATTGATAGTACCTCCATGTACCCGCAGTTACTTTATGTATGCGACGATGCTACTCTAAATTCTTTGAAAGGTTTTAATAAAGCAATATTGTATCGCCCCTTTGCTTTCCCCGTTTTTATATCCGTAATTTCAAATGCCTTGGCGTTAAATTTCTGAGTGATCACGCATTGCCCATTCCATAAGTTTTCCATTCTATGGTATCTTTTTCCAGTTAGTGATGAACGAGGGTGGTTCTTGTATAATACTTTTTCACCTACTTGTGGGTCCCATATGTTACTGTTTGTTTTAGTACGCCTTTTTCGTGCTTCTGCGCGTTCTTTTAGCCTGTTAAATGCTTTTTGAAACATTTCTCCGTCCTTTTCCGCTTCTGCTGCGCTAATCGGTTCAGGTAATTTTGGTATTATGTTGCGGGCTATCTCTCCTGTTTGTAAGGTCACTGGTGCATATCCCGTAGATGGACATGGGGTATTATTTATTACTGTCTGCACGTATTCACAATAATTTGGCCAGAGAGAATGCCGCTTATGGCATATCACTCGAAAAAAAATGGAAATATCTCTCATAATTCGCTCGCAAGGTTTACTTTGGGGGTGGTATGATGTAGAGTTATAAACCTTTATCCCTGCTTCCCGAAGACGACCTAGAAACTTCTCTGACTTATGAATCGAAACGTTATCAGCTATGAGAGCATCCATCTTACCATACTTAGGCACATAATCGTCCATGATTTTTGCTACGCATAACGCGCTAGACAATTTCTTCATTGGATAGATTTTGACGAATTTTGAAAAAATATCTACCATTACAAACATGTGTCTCATACCTCCCCTACCTACCGGTAATGGTCCATGGGAGTCAATGGCAACCAGAGCTCCTGGTCTGTCTCTTAATATCGCTTGCGGTGGTGAATCAAATTTCACGTTTATTGGCTTAGCCTTCTGGCAGATTTCACATGTTGCTGTCAGTTTCCTGGCCTTATGCCTTAACCGCGGTATATAAAAATACTCGCCCACAGCAAGGGATGTCTTTTCACTTCCTGCATGTATCAGTGCGACATGATAGGCATTGATAACCAAATTTTTAATTTAGTTGGTACGTATGTTATCCATTTGGGTCTATCTCTCCCCTGTAATTTATACAACACGCCCTTCCATACCCCTAGGGTTCCTGAAATGTCTTTGTTTATTTCTGGCGCTGATTCTATTATTTGACGTAACCTTGCATCTTCATATTGTGCTTTTTTGACATTTTTCATTTCAGCTATTAGCTGCTTGTTTAAGCTAAGATCCAGTTTGAGGACCGTTACCTCTCTTTGTGTACCGGTTTGGCACTCAGGTAAATTCTTGCCTGGGCTCAGTCGGGAAAGAATGTCACTAAAAATGTTCTCACTTCCAGGAATGTGCTTAATTTCCACGTCATAGGAGGTTATTTCATAAATGTATCGTGATATTTTAGAACTCGTTAATTTACATGTCTTTATAAAAGACAGGCTAACGTGATCTGTGAATATAGTAATCTTTTTGTTAAAGATATATGTTTGGAATTTCTGCAGTGCATAATAAATTGCAGATATCTCCTGCTCCGTGATGGGTGCAACTGCTTCTGCATGTGTCAAAGGTCGGGAACATGTGGATATGACGTGTAGGCCGCCATTATTGTCTCGTTGCGTCAATACTGCCGAAAGAAATAGTTGAGGCGTCGCAGTAAATCTCAAATGGCTGGTTCATGTTTGGCCTTTCTAATAAAATGGCCCGCGCAAACAGTTGTTTTATATCTTCAAAGGCGCGTTGCTCGTGTTCAGTCCACCGCCATCTTGTTCCCTTTTTCAGTAATGCCCGTAACGGTGCAGTCTCCTTCGCAAAATTGTATACAAATCTTACTTGGTAATTTAGCATGCCAAAAATCCTCCTGAGCTGCTTCAGATTTTTCGGGGCTGGTATGTTCTGTATGGCTTCAACCCTCTGTGGATCAACTGATAGGCCGCCATCAGAGATGATATAACCAACGAATCGCACCTGAGTGGCGAAAAATGCAGATTTTTCTAAATTTATCGTCATGCCACATTGTATCAGACGTTGTAAAATAGAATCAATATGTTCCATATGCTCCGAAATATCAGTATCATGTATTAAAAAATCATCTACGTATTGCGTCATAAATTCATTCGTAGTGTCACCGAAAACTGCATGCATGGCTCTCAGAAATGCACTAGAGCTGGTCGCGACGCCATATGGAGTTCTGTGAAATTCATAGACACGCCCACAATAAAGGAAAGCGGCATATTTTCTCTGATGTTCCTTAAGTTCTATCTGAAGATAAGAGTTTTTTTTAAATCCAATGTAGAAAACCATTTTTATGACCTATTTTGCCTAATATTTGGTCTATACTTTCGGTCCTAAAATTGTCAGGCGATATGTATTTATTCAGTCGACGTGCATCGATGGTAATTCTAATAGTCCCACTTATTTTTCTAACTATGCACAGGGGGTTTAAATATGGGGAATTTGATAACCCAATAATACCATCTTGAAGCATTTTATTTATTGTGAGTTCGACGCTTTCTCTTATATCAAAAGGGATAGCTCGACATTTGTGTTTAATGGGCTCCATTTGTCGTATCTGGAACTCATATTCATAAATGTTACATAACCGGTTCTGTCCGCGAAGACTTCGCGATTTCGGTAGAACACCACCAATAGTTTCTCCTTCTGTTCCGCCGTTAATATTTCTATATCCCTTATCTTCTCTCGGATCTTTTGGGAGATATTCGCATTAGCCTGTTCTTCTACCTGAAACCGGGCAATTCTGTCAGGGGCGAACAAACCTGTTTCTTCCCGTACCTCTAAGTCGTAATAACTAACAGTTACTGATTCATTCCGGACAATACTTGCATTACTAATATCTTCAAATGATTCCTCATCCTGATTATACTCCTCGCAATCCGCATCGGATGCTCTGTTTAGATCACTTCTAGCGTTATTGATCTGGTATATTTCTCCTGCCTCAATCTGCAAATATTCGACGAAAAAATAATCTCCCATCAATTCTTTCTCTCCGGGGGTCTCGGGATCGTTTACCTGCTGTGTCTTTGTATGAAAGGTGTTACAACCAAGCGGTTATTTATGTAAAAAAACTCAACTCCTTGCTTTCATAATTTATTTTTGCTCACATTGCAGCTAGAAAATCATTTCCAATTAAAAGTTGAAATATAAGCCGTGGCACTACCAGAAAAACAAACTCAAATTCTACATCTTCAATCTTAAATGTTATCATCACCTGGTATTTAATTCTTTGCTTGCTCCTACCTATCGCCGTAACACAACACACATTTCTTACTGGCAATGTCTGTAATTTCCACCCCGTTGCTATCAGGTTATCGTATAATTCCTGGCTACATACCGAAGAAGATGCGCCGCTGTCGATAATTGCCTCATAGACATGATCTTTAACTTTCATAGCAATTCTAGGTGCCTCCACTATTTCACTAATTTTATCATAGTATTCCTCCCGGTTATCACTTTCTGTCGCAGAGCCTCTTTGATAATGCTCTATGCCAACACTATTCATATTTTTTCGTCCCCGTTTGCTGTAAATGAATTTGACGTATCCTGCACGGCCATATCGGAGGACTTGAGACGGCCCCTAATTAGTTTAAATTTTGGTTATTCAGTACATTTATGGCTGAGGCACTGTTTTGTGCGTCTTGATGCTGTTCAATGGGGCGTGATTCTTGTCTGTTCCAGTTCGGCGACATTCGTCCTCCGTCTCTCACGCCGGGTCCTGGGTTCGTTCTAGGGGGGCTATTTGAATAAGCGCGCCGCCAGCCATTATTGCCATAGTTTCCGCGCGGCCTATTTCCGCCTCGTCTGTGGGGATTGAAGTCTATGTAATTTATAGGGTGAGAACGGCCATTCTGTTGGCGGTTTTGTCGTTCAAAATCTGGCTCGTTTCTCGTTCTATGTTGTCGCTGGTTATCTCTTGGAGCCTGATTTTGATATCTGTTCCGGATGTGATAAGGATCTGGCCTACGGTTATTTTCATTGGAACGTGCCCCCGCCCCATTGAAATTTTGAGCAATATATCTGTCCTCACTGGTTCGTTGGTGGAAAATATTGGTGCCCCGTATTTCGCCTGAATGGCTTTGAAAAGCTGTTAACAGTTCTAGTGCCTCTGCTATTGTTCGTGGTTTAGCGACAATTAAATGGTTTCTAATGTGCTCATTGAAATGATGGGCCATCAAGGAGATGAATTCCTCCTCTCTCATTGGTGGTTCAAGCAGTTAGCTCTGTTGCGCTAGTTTTAGAAAATACTCCACCATGGTTTCACTTCGATGGTGTTGATATCTCCCATTGTTGATCTGCGTGCGCACCGCATATTGTGTGCTGCTATTCCAATATTTGCTCAGAAAAGCCTGTCGGAATTGAGCGTAAGACGTTTGATCACCCAGCGTTAGCCTATACCACACTAAAGATTGGCCCAGTAAACCTCTCCTAATTATAAGCATTTTGTACTGTTCCGGGATACCCTTTAATGTAAAATACGCCTCAACATCCATAATGTAACGGCGGGCATTATCATGTCTATCATCAAATGTCGGTATCGCAATTTCGTTTAGCAATTGGTATGGCACGGACACATGATTATTCAAACACAATATTGGAGTTGCATTCGTATCGTTATTACAAGTGGTTATGGGAGAAAATGCACCACCATGCATATGCTCCATTGGCCGTATGTTTGCCGAAACATCAGGTGAGCTGGCTTGGATTATTTTTCGGCTCCATTTCGAGCCGTTGTGCAGTGTCTTGTAGTCCTGCTAGCTCACGTGAGGCTTCTACTCTGAGGTTTGTTGTCTGCTGAGTATCAGACAGTTGCGCAATTTTGTCTTTCAATTTGGTTATATCATTTACTTGTGACTCTTTTTGATCCTGAATAATCTTTTTTACGGCTGTCATTTCTGCCTCCACATTATTTTCCAATGTGCGCTGCCGCTTCTCCATTATTGTGTAACAGCGCTGAAATTCAGCATTCAACCCCTCTTGCATTGCTAAGGTACTACTTCTAATTTCTACTATTTGCCCTTTGAGCTTCTCAACCTCATTCTGTGATTCTTTGACCTCAGCTCTATTTAACAAAAAAATCTTGCTGCATAGCATTCTGATAAGATCTAATTTCCTCTAATTGATCCCTAATCTCTCTTTGCTGTACTTCAAACCTGGCTCCTATCATCTGCTCTAATCTATTTCCTAACTTTTCTTCCAAAACCTCATTCTGACATTGCAAATTTCTGTTTAATCTCTCTTCTAATGCTTTATTTTGGTTTTGCATTTCTTTGTTTTGATTTTGTAAACTTTCATCTAGCTTTTCCGTTAATGCTTTATTTTGATTTTGTAAACTTTCACTTAAGTTCACGAACATTTGCTGTATAACCAAAACAAGGTTGTTTTCGGTCATAGTGCTAGCCTCTATTGTCTGCATATTTCCCGGAAAATGTGTTTCCCTACTGTCTAATGACCTACTTTCTATCTGCTCTACCTGCATGTTTTCAGCTTCAATTAAGTATTTCTCCATCTCTTTTACACCTAAAGTTCTTTTAAAACCTTTTTATTTCTAAGTAACATTTATTATTATTATTATTATTATTATTATTATTATTTAACTGTTACATGCATGGAATTAGTTCGGGAAAACTATAGAAGCATATGTGTACGTTACTTTTGCTGCGTTGAGTTGGCTCCGTTGACTTGCACTGTGCTGACCCTTGCTGCGATGATCTGGATGCCGGGTTGATCTGTTGACTTGGATGGTGGGGATTTCTTCCGGCGATCGGCACGTTCATCCGCTGCTGCTGGCCTGGGGTTCGATGCTCGCTGTCACTCGATCGTTGTCATCGGCAGTTCTCCTGACACGTTGGGTGCCATATTGGGATGGACTTTATTGTTGGGCGCCGTATTGAGTCGGCTTCTTTGGGTGTTGTCTTCGTTGGGCGCCTTAGTGGGAGGGACTTTATTGTGTGTTTTCCTTTTTTGTACGGTATCGGTGTTTTTTTGAAGAGGGAAAAGGAAAGGTATTGGTGAAATGTCGGAAGAGCATGGATACAAGTAGGTTCTCTTAATCTCGGGTCGTTAACCGATGATATTTATATGGTTTTATTACGTTTTATTCTGACCTCCTTAAAATCATTCCCATAACCGATCCGTTCACACAAATATGTTTTATGTCCGATCACACAAATATATCGAACTATGCCATCGCCAAATCAAACTATAGCCACATGATACCCTGTGGTGTTTCACACGTCTGCTCACATCGAATTCCAGAGTACAAGTGTCTGCATTTACCCTTCGGTTCGCATTCCTGAAAGTTTCTTAACTCTAACTTTCTGCCTGCCTTGTTTCCCCCAATTCACACATGTATCGTTACAATGGGCATGTTCAGCCCGCATTCCAATCCCCTAACGGTACGTTCATTTCCCGTCGTATACCTACTCTCTACAGTCTTATAAAGATATGTTATATGTTCCCACACTTTTCTAGGTGGTTCACAAATAGACTATGTATAATCGATATTATGGCTTCAACGTATCGTATCAGTTTCTGAGTTATGCTGTTCACAGACACACACACACACGCGCGCACACACAAACAGACACACACACGGACATGTTTCCAAAAATGCTTTTTTTGGATTCAGGTGGTCTCAAAACATGTATTTCCGGTGAAATATCGGTATCGAATTTTTGGGTCGAATACAATACTTCCCCTACTTACTATACGTAGTAGAGAAAGTAAAAAGACCGTAAAACCAAAACGAAATGTAAGAAGTGCTACAAACTGATTTGTAAGGAACATTCGTATTCAGTTTGTGAAGAATGTGTTGGACGTGATTCCAATAATTAAAGACAAAGAAAGTCAACTTTCTAGAAGAGACATTCTTTGTGAACCTGGATTCTGACATACGAGAAAAGAACAATGCAGTGTTAATTTTTCTAAAATACTCATTTTTAATGTATTGCAATACTATTTAAAAAGTAATTACGTGCATATATACCAGAGGGCTTATTTGAAAGATATGTATGTAGGTACACTTATGTTGTTTTCGAAAATGTCATATTGAATCATTGTAATTTTCGAGTTACTATGTCAGATAAGAACAAAAGTATTAAATGTTGTTCAAAACATGCCAATGTTGCGATATGCATAACTGCATTCCAATTTCTCTAATAGTTTATGAACTTTTTTTCTTCCGAATTGGGGTAAAAAATACCCCATGCGTGTAGATATGTTACAAAATTATACCCGTGTACACAAGGGTTAATAAAATAGAAAAATAAAATAAAAATTACTCGGCATTTTTCAATAAATTAAATTAAATTTATTGTTGCTCAATACAGTGTGATACACAATTGAATCATATCGTACATACATTATACATTACTAATATACGGGGTAATTTATGTATGTACCATATATTGTACCGTGTCGTGCATTACATCAATATACATAAAATACAGATAATAAATTATATAGAGTATAGATACAATGTGTACCCTAACATAATGGATGTACAGCGTCACATACTAAAACTAAATGTAGTGTAAACCATTTTACTTACACATTATAGAAGAATAAAAACACAGGAATATATAGAAATTATACATAATAAATTACAAGTCATGTACAAATTGATATTACAATACAAAATGTAGTATTTACAGATTGGTGTTACCGTGTAGGTATGTGGAAGTTAAATTAAAAATGTAGGGTTTAAGTATTCATCCACGCTATAAAATGCTTCATTTATTAAATAGTTTTTAAGACAGTTCTTAAATTTATTATAATTTACACAAGCTTTTATGTGTTCAGGCAGTGCATTGTAAAGCTTTGCACCTATATAATTAGGCACCTTTTGTGATAGATGTAATCTGATTCTAGGGAGTGTTAGTGATAGATTTCTCCTTATATTATGGGTGTGGATATCTGACATAGTTTCCATTGGAAATTTATACCTCTGTAAATAAAAAGACTTGGTAATGTGAGAATTTTTTGTGCACTGAATGTGTTTTTGCAGGATTCGTTGTGCTTTAGACCCCAAGATACCTAATAGCTTCTTTTATGCAATATGAAGACCTTCTGAAGTTCTGAATTGGAATGTAAGTGATCCAGTCACAATGGAGCAAAATGCTTCAAAATACACTGGTGTGCAAAACCTAAGGGCTAGAGTAACATAACAAATAAAATAAAAAGTAGAGTTAAGTATATTTGCTTACCGATGCATTTTTCACACGTTTAACCCTGGTTCTGAATCTGAGATAGTGAAAAATAAACCGAAGTAATACCCATAAAGAGAAGTAACAAACGCTGTTGATAACTGATCAGAAACGCCAGTACCGTAGGTATATTAGGCAACTCTAAAGTGTAGGGGTACCATGTTAGCCTCTAGTTTCCAGGTCGCGGGTTTAAACCCAGCTGAAGGCGCTGGACTTTATTTTTTTGGCGTGAAAATTCTTAACATGGCTTCCTCCAGAGGGGACGTAAAGCCCGTGGTCCTGTGCCGTAGATTTACGCCACGTAAAAGAACCTCCAGCCTGAGCAAAATTTCTGGGCTTTCACGCCGAAAATAGAATTGGACGCTAAGAACCATAGCAGTTAAAGAGCGTCCATAAATAAAACTCAATTTAATTTTTCAGCTACTCTGAGAGAAGTAGGCCTGAGTAATCTCTCATGTGGAGGCTAATAGTAATTAATCTCTTGCTATTGTGTATGCTTTCTTGTATAAGTAATAATTGTTCCAAAGAAAATACAATGAATTTTTAAAAATAATACAGAAAAATTACTCAAAAATCAAATTGGTTCATAATGATCTCCGTCAGAAAATCCGTCATTCATTAAATACGTTTTATATCCGTCGTACAACTTGAAAATCCGTCAGTTTTGAGGAAAATCCCGAAAATTGACAGCTTTTGTTGTTTGATGTTGTGAGCTTGTTTCTACACCCTGCTGCCACACTCGACATAAGCCTTTAAGATAGCAAAGGGAGAAGGGGACTTTACATCGACACTATTCGGTAGTCATCATAGCCAATGTTCCCAAATTAAATTTACATGTCCGGGATTTAATTATTTTTCTTTCTACCTTGCACAAGAGGATCCAGAATTATTCAAGCCATTGCCACTTAGAGTAAGGTAAAAAAGGGAACGCGAAATACCAAATTTGAGAACCACTAAAGTGCTTGTGATATACCGTGCGCCCTGTGTGCTATTTTGAAAGAGAAAAATGTTAAAATTGCTAATTTTATAATTGAGGAGTGTGTTTTTTAAACTTGATAGATGCAAAATTTTACGAAGTTGAGTTATATATCGTATCAGCATAATTTTCATCTCCTGCATCGTTCTGTGAAATCAGATGTTGCATATACCAATACATGCCCTGCGTAGAAGGTAAGGAATATTAGCAGCTTTTTCAAAACTCGACAGATGCACTTGCTCAGCTAAAGCAAAAGTTGATAGATGCAATTCTATTATATTCTAGCACAGCTTATAGCAATCTTAATTCTATGAAACATAAACGTTGGCATTCACTGCTATCTCACTGTTGTGGTTCTTGGAATTCCTGCTAATTTCTGGAAGCTTTGTTACACTGCTGCATTGTTGACATTAGCTGTTAACTCATTGTTGTAGTTCTTGGGCTTCACATTCATTTCTGCAAGCTTTGCTATATGCGGTATGTTTATTCTTAGTTGAGACACCGCACTCTGCACATGCTATGGGCAATGGACAGCTCAAATTATGAAACTGTACCGGTCAAAGAATGCGCAGGAGGCAGGAATTGCGAAAACAAAGAAACAAAAATATAAGTCAAATCAACCTCTGCTTAAACTTTCAGTTAGCGAGGTATTCTATGCAAGAGAAGTGTGGCTGTATGATCTATGCATAATGATTCCTTCTAAAATTCAGTACAAAAACGATATTTCTTTGTATGTATGGTTGGAAACTGAATCAGAAGGCTGCAGCCAGGTTTGCACTGCTTTGCAAATTGCACCAATTGTAACTGGAAGAAAGGATCTCCAGCATAGGGTTACCAGATGACCGCCTTCAAAAAAGAGGACATTTCTAGATTCATACAAAAATTAAAGTGTTATAGGTTTCTCAAATTTTATCTAAGTGACATTAAGATAAATTATAATATTTACAACCACACTCTTATACCATGAAAATATTTATACTATGTATACTGCACTGTATGATTTGCAACTGAAGCATGTATAATAGATAGTATTTCATATCATTTTATTTAATCACACCTATGTAAATAGTCTTGGTTGCAATAAATGAATTGAATTGTTTTATCGCATTGTCGCGGGTTCGCGGCGAGAGTAAAAGGAAAGACTGCAGCTGCATAACTTTATTGCAAAACATGTAGAAGGGGCGGGGAGGAAATTGTTACATTTAACTGCTTGTACAAACAACCATGCCTTGTTGAAAATCAAATAGAATGTATGCTTATTGGTTATCGCTATTAATATAGCTCAATTACACTTTCAATTTAGGCCTATATCGCCATCAATAGCTTAAAAATGAATCACAGCCTGCCTTTCAGAAATCAGTTTTGTTTCAGCAATGAATGTTTGAAGATGTATCGAACTGCTCTTCTTCTTCTTCTTCTTCTTCTTCTTCTTCTTCTTCACGGTTTTAGGCCGTTTAACCTGTTCCGGCCCCAAAATCTTATGTCCAGCAGAGAGTTCAACTTAAAAACGCCATATTCTCTTTCGAACTGTTAACGAGTATATTTTAGTATTCAATGGACTTAGATAGTCAACGGTTGTAAGCACAGGGGACTGAGGATATAAGGAATTGTAAGGACTCGTTTCCTAAATCACAGCTTCCAAATGAGTGACCCTGAATCGCGTAAAAGAAGTGGCACACAATATAGAAAAAATACTTAAGTAAAGCAAGAAAAAAATAGGATGTTAATTGGAAAGTGTAAAAAGTTAGAGTTTCTTTCTATAACATTACTCAACAACAAAAATGTCGAAGACGCTGATGGTGCTTCTGTTAATACAGATTCCAATAAAGAATTAACGGAAACAGATAAATTTGGACAATGTAGTGATACGGGTGAAAGTACCATTAGGGGAAAGTACCAACTTTGCATTTGGATGATGGATGTTACCCTTTTGTCTAGTGTTTATCTCATGAATTTCCATGTTTGTAATAAATGTGGTTCTATTGCATACATAGAATTTTAAGATTGAAAATATGTACATGTAAGGTAGGGTATCTTCAGTCTTCTAAAAAGATGTTTGCAAAAGTGTCTGCTATGGGTGCTGGAAATAAATGTGCAATTACAGCAATGGTAGCAAGAAAAAATACGACTGAAAGAATTGATAGGGCTTTGCTACTTTAAACAGAAGACACTAAGTATTGGAGGAAAGTTCTAAAGCGTATAGTAGCAACAACAAACTCCCTCGCTATGCATGGTTTGCCGTTTAGAGGCACAGCACAGACGAAAAGTTTGGTTCAAACAATAATGGCAATTATATCATGTCATTAGAATTGATTGCACAGGTCGACCCATTTCTCGCCGAGCATATAAAGAGATATGAAAATAAAGGAAGTGGCACAACATCGTATTGGTCAACACAGATTTGCGATGAGTTCATCAAAATAATGTCCCTGGAGGTGGTAAATTTTATAGTAAATGAAATAAAAGCAGCTAAGTACTTTTCTATAATTTTAGATTCAACTCCTGACATTACACATATAGATCAATTAGCATTCATCATTCGATGCGTAACTGAATGTAGCTCACCAGTAGAAAGGTTTGTGAAATTTCTGCCTAACTGTGGCCCTAATTCTGAAAGCCTAGCAACAGCTGTGATGGAAACTTTGAATGAGCTTGGTCTTGATATTAAAAATTGTCGTGCTCAGTCCTATGATAACGCTAGTAATATGCCAGGCACATACTCGGGTCTTGAAGCACGAATTAAAGATTTAAATCCCCTTGCTGTGTATGTTCCATGTTCGGCTCATTCTCTCAGTCTTGTTGGTTCTTCTGATGTGGGATGTTGTATGCCCGCAGTAAACTTCTTTGGTGTTATTCAGGGGCTATATAACTTTTTCTCAGTGTCTACAAACAGGTGGAAACTTCTATTATCTCATCTGAAGCCAAACTCTAGGGTGTTGAAAAGTCTTTCACCCTGGCCACCCAGGTACGATGCTTGTCGTAGTTTGTGTTCTTCGTGGTTAGAGATCCAAACAGCTCTAACTGCAATATCTGACAACAGAGAGGAACTATTTAATCGTTCTGAAGCTGCAGGACTTCATGATTCACTCCAACATTTGGAGACATGCTTTACTGCATTATTGTGGAATGATATTTTAAAAAGCTTTAACCGTGTAAGCAAACCTTACAATCTGTTGAGGCTGAATTAGAAGTTGTCATCAAACTTTACAATTCATTAGTAACATATCTTGAATGCAAAAGAGGTATGTTTGATCTTTACGAGGAAAAGCTATGAACCTGTGTGGTGAAGATACATACAATTACGATAGCAACAGGAATCGTAGATGTAGGTTGCAAGTTGGCGAGCAAAGAAACAATTTTGCGTTTTCTGGCAGAGACAATTACAGAATAAGTATTTTCAATGTTATTATTGACAGGTTGTGCCAAGAACTGAAACGTAGATGTAATGCGTATGAAGGATTGTTTGCTAATTTTAATTTTCTTACTAAGCTCTGTGAGACAAAACAAATTTTCGAATGGACTCAAACTTTAAGATCGACTTGCTCGGACGACAAAGAGGATGAATTCGACAATGAATGCATTCACCTTCGATGCTATATGAGTGAGGATAATTTAGATAAAAAAAAATGTCATTGCTGTGTCTATACAAAACACTCCATAAGAAAGGTCTCTTGAATGTTTATGCTAATATTAAAAAACTTGCGAACTATCATAATGAAATGAGCTGGAGCACCATCGTGTAAAACCACATTCGTTGGATGGTGTCCGAGGCACATTATCAGTTAAGTGATGCAACTCATTTATGAGAAACTGGAGATAGGTTTGTCCATTCAGGCGCGGAGGGAGGAAGTAGGGACCAATAAGGTGATCATGAATGATTTCACCCCAAACGTTGAGAGAGAACCTCTGTTGATGGTTGTCCTGTCGTACTTGATTAGGATTTTCAATGCCCAGTTATGAGTGTTATGAAAATTGAAGATGCCGGCACGAGTAAAACCAGCCTCATCCGTGAGTAAGATACAGGCTAGGAAATTGATGAACACAGCGCACTGCTGTAACATGCGTTGACAGAAACGTCTTCTTGGCCCAAAGTCCGCCTCATTTAATCCTTGCACACGTTGAAGGTGATACGGGTACAGAAGATTTTCATACATAATTCTCCAGATAGTCGTATGACTAACTCTTTCCCTTACAGCCATATGTCTTGTGCTTTGTGATGGGTCTGCATCCACAGCACGAAGAACAGAACTCGTTCTTCAAGCCCAATGCCTCGTACCGCTCTTGGTCTCCCAACATCCCTAGTACTCTCAAATGCGCTATTCTCTCTCAAATGTTGGTGAATTCGTGTGAATGTTCTTGCACACGGTAACGGCCTGTCAGGAAACCTTTCTGCATAAAGTTCACGTGCTCCTGCTGCATTGCCGTCTGCACGGCCATACGTGTAGTGCATATCCATCTCTGTTCACTCATGGAACACATCTTTGACCTATAACAACGAAACTGCCTAGGTTGCTTAGGCCTAAATCCGCCTCTGCTTCCTAGGCTATTCCCAGAAAATGCAAGATATACATTTTATTTGTTATGTAAATATCTTTCATAATCGTTACTTTAATCGAAATCGTTAGAGCCACGTTTTAGAAAGTCAATATTTTCGAAAATGCTACATATAAATAGGTGGCTGGGGTGGGGGTATTTTCTTGAAAAATCTTTGTGTCACATCCTCGGAAGTTACTAAACTCAAATACCAAGTTTGGTATTTATCCCACTTTTCGTTTTTGAGTTACACTGTTACACAGATACACACATGGACATGTTTTCAATAATGCTTTATTTGGATTCAGTGCTCCTCAAAAGATGTATATCCGTGAAATCTCGGTATCGAATTTTTGGGTGCAATGCCATACTACTCCTACTTACTTTTCGGAATAGGAAAAGAAAAGCCTCTTGCTCACCCTGCCATAGAGGCACATAGAGGAAAACAATGATATGGCTTATGTCTTGTTTGTTGTTCTGTGAAGTGGATTTGTTTACGACATAACCCAACAATTTTAAGAGGCATGTTAAATGGCATGAAAATGTAATCTATGTTTATTAAGAAAACAGTGTCCTCACTGTTTTATTAAAGCACATGGTGATACAGGTAAACAATCTATAACATGAATATCTTCCATTTTTCGTTGGTAGGTGTTAAAATGAATATTTGTGCCTTTTCAGTTTCGATTTTAATGTTTGACGTTATGAATGAATGATTTATTGTCTACTTGAACTTACAGGCAAATTATACAATGCTTACAATACAACGGAGTTGCTTATTATTTCTCCTCCCCTTATATTTACCTCATTCTGTTATATATATAATGCGGTAGTATAATTTTGCGCTATTTACTCTTTTGCCTTGTTACCTTTTCCCGTATCTTCTCCAGTCTCTTTTAACTACTTTAACCTAATTTTTCCTAAATATTTACCTGCTTTCTCCATATATTCATTTGATCTTGTATTATAAATCTTGCTAACTTTTAGCTCTGTTGGTAAATTTTTCCATTTCTCTAGTATTAAATTCTCTCTTCGTTTATCCGTGTCCTCACAGTCCAGAATATAATGCCAATTGTCATGTAATCCATTAAATAGAGTACATCTCTCCCCTCTTCTCCCTGTTAGATCACTTATATTCATTACACCTGTCCTTGCCAATGCATACCCCATTCTGGCCTCTTTGTGACTACTTTATGTATCTTTCTTTTCCCCATTCCATTTTAAAATATTTATAATCTATTAATTATCTTTTTTCCTTGAAACTACTTATAATTTCTTGCTTTTCAATATCTCCACTGTTGTTCTAATTTCTTTCCAGAAACCCTTACTTTTGTTGTTTCTTTCTGCCTATGTTTCCCCCATTCCTATTCTTCCAATGTTGTCTGTATCTTGCACATCCAAGTTTCTTTTTTCCCCATTTTCTCCTGTACAACCAAGCATTGCTTTAGTATATACAGTAGCTTTATTCTGAACCAGTATTTTTTGCCCTTTCTACCATGTTGCCTTTAGCTGCCACCCTCGCTAGTTCTGCTTGTGCTACTCTATTCGGTGAATTTCTTGGTAATCCCAGACTTATTTTGCAAAAATTCCTATGTATAGCATCTACATTTTGCCATCCTTTTTCCAGTCCCCATATCTCTGCTGCATATAACATCCTTGTTTCCACCACTGTGCAATATATCCTTTCTAGCCATGCAATTTGCATTGCTTGACAGTAAGAAGCATAATTGTTAAGATTCATAAGTGGTTATTTATTTGAGTGAATTACTATCAATCCATGAGTTAATCAGGCTGTGGCCCCACTGCTTTGATGATGAACCCTAATTACTCTTGTATTTGTAGTGATTCCCAATTTAATGCTTTGCATTACTAAAACTAGTTGCATGCATTTTTCTTTTAGACATTTTTATTGGAGAATTCTCCAGTGCTTGCATCGCTTATTTTGCTTGCTCCTGTCAAAAAGGTTTGGAGGAAGAGTATCCATTCATATCTGATAATTTAATAAAGACTAATCTATAAAGGATATTCAGGGGTTATTCCATTGCAAATTTTCTGAGAGTCCTGTTCCATGGAAAATAATTTATCAAATAGTATTTTTTGTTTGCAAAACTGGCTCTGTTTTGGATAAAAAATTAAATTTGTTTGTTAGGTCCACAGTGAGCAATGCAAGGGGACATTGAACATGTCATACAACGTTATACACTCTCATTGAATACATGCAATTAAAGACACACCCTTCACCTCTTTTTCCTCTAATGCATTACAGAAGGAATTGGGAATAAGTTGTAACCACTAGTGTCTGTGCCTACAGCATGTACTTCTAATTGAAAGCCTTTACTGTCATTTGATATTAAAATATTCTTCCAGATCATATGGGGAGTGAGTGTAGAAGAATGACTTTAATTCCTTTTTGAAGATTTTATGCTTGTTAGGATTGTCTAACAGCTTTAAAAAGCATAAAGTTGATTATAAACTTTTATTGCACAACAGTAACATCTGTTTTGGAATAGTTTTATGTTTCTGAGGATATATTCTTGGTTTGTAGCTATGTGATCTCTTCTTTCTTTCTCCACAGTGTAGTATTGGAGGGAATGAATGTTGAGTTAAATAACAATGCAGGTTTGTTGTGTAACTATCATGAACATTTATTTATCAAATCCTTGAAAATCCTTTTCATGACCCTGTTTGTAATACAGAGCTATATTATTCTCAATGTAATCTCCCTTTATGTGTTTAATGCATCACAAATAATATTCAGATTTATAAAATCTTCTACATTTAAAAAGCTTCTGTGTCATTACCTTCAGCTCCCTACAATGTGAACCAATAATACAAGATACTGAATCCACAAGATGTCTACTTTTCTAATGCTTTTAACAATGTTTACCTTAACCTATTGGTATCTCAGGATGATTTTTTTGTTTTCCCCTTCTCTAATGTTCTAAGCATTAATCCAACATCTTTATCAAATCTTCTGTAATTGATTTACATGTATCCAAAGTCTTTTTTGTGTTGTGTATGGTAGCTTATGCCAAGCACATAATTGCTATCCTTTTCTAATCAGATAGTCGTTGCTTAATTGTTTACATTAATTTGTGTTACATTGCATCTTCTTAAGTGACATTTCATTAGCATATAAATGAATGTTGCACATAACATATGAAGATAAACAGAAATATACATTAAATTAAATAAAATGAAACACAAAGAATGTATTATTTAAATAAAATTCTAATGGCAACACACTCTAACTTCACTCTTTCAAGATAATTACCTTGAACACGTTTCGAAGACACCATGTCTTCATCATCAGCTAAGAGCCACTAACGAGCTTGTCGGTTCCAGTGTAGAGGTTGCTGTTGGGCTTCCTGATGTTGACATCATTTTCAGCTTGATGTATTTAAAGATGAGATCCTTTTTCAGAGGGAAACTGAAATTCATCAGATGGCTTTAGTTTTTTTGTATGAGGAGTTTTTCCCATATCGTCAATTCTATTGGATTTTGGATCGACTTGATTAGATTTATTTCATTATGGATGTTGTGGTTTGAATTCCAAAAATGATATGCGATGGCAGATTTTTCAGTTTCTTTGTGTCTTATATTTCTAAAATGTTCTTTCAGCCTCACCTCTATGTTCCTTTTTGTTTTGTCTATATATATTTAAGTTCGCAATCACTACAATTTATCTGGTAAATGCCTAGCATTTTAGTTCTAGGAATTTT
This sequence comes from Deroplatys truncata, assembly GCA_030765065.1. Lineage (NCBI taxonomy): Eukaryota > Metazoa > Arthropoda > Insecta > Mantodea > Mantidae > Deroplatys > Deroplatys truncata. The sequence goes on from CM060987.1 coordinate 194,520,904, forward strand.
ATCTTTTGTGTTTGTTCTTAATATGTTATTTAAACTATGTTTGTTGATGGGTGCTAGTTTGATGTTCCACTTCTTGAATATTTTGGAATTTTTTATGTGCCCAAGGATGAAATGTGAATTTTTTAAAACTATTGTCTTCTGTTATTTTTTGTAGTGTGGTAATTTCCGTTCTTTATCTTTTTTAAAGTTTTGGATTTTCTTGTATACTAATTCTTTTGTAAAGCCATTTTTGTAGGCTACTTCTATGATGTTTTGGAGCTCTTTCTTATATGTCTCATAGCATTGGAGAAAGGAAGCTATAAATGGGAGATGGTTCAAACTGGACAGGAAAGTAGCTTTAAGCAAGATTTTTAACAAGGATAGTAAAAAGGTAGGAGAGTACTTGTCCAAAGTAAAAAAGAAATGGTTATGGACAATAAAAAGAGATGTAAATTAATTTCATCATGTGATGTTAGGTTATGTAATTATATTATTATTATTATTATTATTATTATTATTATTATTATTATTATTATTATTATTATAATTATATTATATTATAAGATTATTATTTTTTTTTATGTTATAATAAGAGTGTAATATGGGTAGAATATGGCAAGATAACAGCTTGGGCTGATGTATAGACATATTCTAAGGAAGATTGCTAGCACAAATAAATAAATAAATATTCCTCATCTTTCAAGGGTGTGTTTACCAATCTGAAGGCCAAACTTGAAAATTGCATGTTTATGTGGTCTTGGGTTATGTCCTTTGTTCTTTATGTAATTATCCGTGTGTTTAGGTTTTCTAAAAATTCTGAATTCTAATTCATTGTTAGTTCTGATGACTATTATATCCAAGAAAGGGAGTTTGTTGTCTGATTCTATTTCCATTGTGAATTTTACTGAGCTGTCCATCAAATTAAGTAACTTCAAGGTATCTTCAGCAAGTTTCTTGTTAACTACTGCAAAGATGTCGTCAACATATCTGAACCATCGTTTAAATAAAAATGGGAATGCATTTGTTGTGTGGGTCTCCAGAAAGCTCTTGTACAAATTGGCTAGAAATGGGGAAAATGGATTTGCCATCGCTAGTCCATTTATTTGGCAATAGTATTCATCTGTAAATGTAAAATAGTTCTCATTGATACATAACTTTATCAGAGCAAGATATTCCTCTATTTTTTCATTACCCATGTCTATTGACTTTAACCACTGCTTGGTATATGTAAGGAGTTTTTCTCTTGGTATGCTAGGGAACAAAGAAATGACATCAAACGACACCAGAAGGTCATTGTCTGTGAGTTCCAGGTTTTGGATATTTTCTATCAGATCAAATGTATTCTTAATACTTAGGCTGTGGAACTGTGGAAGTTTCTGAAATTCTTTAACTAACCATGTTGATATATTGTATGTGGATGAGTTTGTAGTGTTTATTATTGGTCTCATTTTTTGACCTGGTTTATGTATTTTTGGTAATCCATATATCCTGGGTGTGATAGGGTTGCTCGGTGTGAGGAACTTTTTGTCTTTTTCATTCAAAATATATTTCATGTTGTTTAGCACCTTTATTCTCTTTTTTGTGGGGTCTTTTGTAAGTTTTTTTGTAATCATTGCCATGAAGAAGTGCTGTCATACAGGTTTCATATTCAGATTTATCCAAAGTTACTACTTATTGCCTTTGTCAGCTTTGGTATAAATAAGATCTTCCTCTTGCAACATTTTTAATGCAGATCGATACGGGTTACTTTTTGGGTTTTGTTCCTTCACTACTAATTCATTCAAAATATCCTCACATTTTGCTCTTATGACACATTTTTCATCTTCCGATTTGTCAAAAATCACTATTTCAATATCCGCTACGTATTCATCTATATTGTGTGTATAGTCAATACAGGTATAGACCACCTGACCGGTATAAATGCACACAGCAGTGTTTATTTCTGAATGATTGCATTATCCTCATTTCATTAACACTGCTACTTTATTTGACAACAGACAATTATTTTACATTTGTTATGCTGTAACCTATGGCCAAAACACATTTTGGAGTAATTTGGGTTGATGCATTGGAATATTGAAGAACAATATACTTAAATTAACACATTTCCTGCAGACCGAGTATGAGTTATAAACTATTTAAAATATTAAAGTAGTAACATAAACAGCATGGAATGATGGAACCGGAATGATAATAAAAGTTGAAATGTACCTTATCAATCAGAATATTAAAGTGGTCCAATCCCGTCCATTTCCTCCTCCTCCTCCTCAGTAAATTTCTTGCCAAGCACAGTTTTTCGCGTTCTTTGAAGGTGATACACGCAAATGGAGTCGGCCTTTTTACAGAAACACCAGTAAACTCGGACATAAAATTAATGTCTTTCATGGCTAAATCTGATACTTCTCACAAAACTTTATGAACACATTCAGTACAATAGTTTTTTCATCACTTTTCAAGATTTTCCCTTTGGAATGTTTCACATATAGATTTTTATTACTCATAATAATAACTATTAACCTTAACCACCATTAACCACACCATAATAAACAATTTGGAAACAAGCGAGTGCCACTATATGCAACAAGACTGGCCAACTGTATTTTAGTAATAGAAAATGGTGCACATGCATATCTCCATTCATTAAGTTTTTTATTAATTACATATACACATTTTAAATGCAGTGTGAACTAAAATTTAATATTCTAACAATGCTTTTTAACAAAATAAACTCTTAAATAATGAGGCAGTATTTTAATACCTAAATAATTTCAATTGTATTTTATAATAAGTAAATTCAATAACAGCCCGCCTTAAAACAATAAGTATGTAATAATTATTTGAATTGTATGTAACAGTCATTGCAAATGCTTATTTTTATTGTAAACATGTTTTATTAATGTTATGTGAATACATTATATACGTTAATAATGCAAGAGCTGTGAGATTAATAAGTTTTAAGTTGCTAACAATGACGTAACCTTGTAGTAATAATGAGTTTAAGAGTTTGAAAGGTTACCAGTCATGATTATATCAAAGATAAGGTAAATTCAGTAACAGTTTAAAATTAGCCAATCAATAGCAAGGAAAAAGTTTAAGTAAAATGCAGATATTTTATTGGACTAGAATTAGCCAATCAGAGACTTGGAATACCGAAGCTTACAGGTTTAACCATTGAAAGTTGCTCAGTTGCTGGCAAGCCTTGGTAGTGAACAGATGGAAGATGTGTTCTCTACATGTGAATCGTAAAATATGTATACGCGCTAAGTGAAAGTATTGAAGATTCTCACAGTTCTTAAAAAGTGTAGTGCTTTATAAAAATGTGCAAGAATTAATAAAAGAAGTGAATTTAAAAACTTAAATTCTGTGATGTCTACAATCATTGTCCCACCGCACCCTAATTAAGATATACGTGACTCTACAAACAAGACTGACGCAGCCGAGGCAAATTCAAAAATAAATAATATATAGAAGCAGTGTTAATCACAAAGTTAAATATTATAGTGTAAAACTTGGAGTGTAATAACAAAAACACATCTTGAAATCAGCTTATACGTAGCAGCATATTGCGTAATAACAGTAACTATTACATAATCAACAAAATTCAAACCGACGCCCAAAGCGTGTTCCAGGAACTCCTTAAATGCAAACTTCATAAAGCAACTAATAAATTACGTAAAATATAATTACGTAGTGCAACAACACATCTTCTTCAAGTTGGCTTCCCAAGCGTGGAGCTAAATAACGATCTTCAAGTTTACGTAAAAACAATACGTAACAAATAAACTTCTTCAAGTTGGCTCCCATTAGTTGGGCAGTTAAAATTACGTAACCAAACAAAACAAAAGCAACTAAACATCAACTACTTCAATAATATAAAACAAAATTAATTTCTATAGTCCAGCATGGAACTACATTGTTGTAATCTGCAGTTGATGTACACAGCTTGCCACATGCTTTTGTTTACATCTGGTTCCCTTCTAAGGCCAGCAGGACTATAGTAGAAGAAGGTGTGCTAAGCATAGAAAAGTTGGATGTCATACAAATTGTGTTAAAGTAACTTAAAGGTGTCACTTATTTGATATTTTGGTTATTCTAAAACATTTTAAGTGTCCTCAAACATAGAGTTATTTCAATAACAACTTATTTTTTTTTTTTTTGCAGGCTGTAGTCATCATGGACACAGAGTTCATAAAGGTTGAATCTCCAAATTATGAAGATGATGATAACACATTAATTATTCCAGACACTGCTAAGCTGAGAAATGCTTTAATGTTTGGTAGACCACAGCCTAAGAAACTCCATGCCTGTCCTCATGAAAACTGTGGGGCAGTGTTCAGCAAACCTTCTCGACTGAAAATACATCTGAATATCCACACAGGGAAGGTAGTTATAACAGAAGGTTATTGGCATACAAAATTAGACAAACAACAGTTATGTGTGAGTTCACTTTCTGAATGGAAATTTATATAGACTGATGTATTAAACTATTTAATAACACTATTGCGAGTTGGTTTATTGACACTACATCACTAACTTTTTATAAAACTTTAATGTTATACATTCTTATAACTTTGTCTACCCCGTATCGTTTATTAGTGGGTATACAAATTATTCTTACTAAAGCTTATTTTTCTATCTACTACATTTTAATTCAAATAAATCTTTGCAAAAACAGCTACATTACACATTTCGTTATAGATACAAAGAGAACAGCAATAGTCAAATGTTTAACAACTGGACGCTATATGCTGGCCTTAAGATACTATACAGGGTCTGTTAAAAAATTTTGGAACATTTCGTAATTTCTTGCCATTGGAGTGTTGGAGCAAAATGTGGTTGGCATCCCTGCACATGCCTGTGTTTAATGTGTAACTGCCAGAAGTTTCATTACTCAATGTCTGTTAGTTATTGTGCAGTGCTGTATTGAGTAGGATGCTGTGTCGCCTAGGAAACCTTTACAAAGACACACCAAATGATGCAGGAAGTCTAGGTGATGAGTGCTTAAACCGTACTCTGTGTTACGAATGGTTCATGTGGTTTAAAAATGGCAGGATGGAAGTTAAAGATGACCTTTGTTCAGGACGTCCTTTGACGTCTTCCGACGCTCATGTTAGGAACTTCAACAAAATTGTGTATGCCAATCAAAGACTGACTATTAGGACATGTTGTGATGCCTGCAAGAAAATGTGAGAAGTAAACGGCATGAAATGTGGCGAGACAATTTATGGCTCTTGCATCACGATAACGCACCAGCACACCCTGTTGGTGCGGGACTATTGCACAAAAAATGATATCACTGTGCTACCTCATCCTCTGTACTCTCCAGACCTGGCCCCTGCAGACTTTTTTTATTTCCAAAGCTAAAAACCCCGTTGAAAGGACAAAGATTTGCAACGATAGATGAGATAAAAGAAAATTTGCTGACGGTGCTTCATTCAATCCAGAAAGAGAGTGCTTCCGGAAGTGGAAACGTTGGGAGCGGCATATCAATTGTGGGGGAGAGTATTTCAAAGGAGACAATGCACAACAATAAGTAAAAGCTAAGTGTAGAAAAATGTTGTGGAGAAAGTCAAGGAATTTTTTGAACAGATCTCGTACTCTTTCCATGCAATCACAAGAAATAGCTGAATGTTGACAGGGCTTAAAGAGAATGACTAAGTAATGAACAATTTGAACCAATAATAACAGATATCACAGAAATGGCTTATGCCACAAAAATCCTAATTTGAAATAAATTGTGTGTTTTAAAGAGATCTATATTTCTTGCATAGCATGTTGTCGTCTATTGCTTAATGTTTACCAGTTATACAGGATTATATGAAATTCCTCTTAATGAAGAAGACTTCACAGGCTATTCCCAGAAAATTCAAGATATACGTTTTATTTGTCATGTAAACATCTTTAATATATGGTATTTTAATCAAAATCATTAGAGCCATTTTTTACAAAATTAAAATTTTCAAACAATGTTTCATATAAAGGGTAGTTGGGGTGGAGGGAACTTCTTGAAAATCTTCCTGTCGCATCCTTGGAAGATACTGAACTTAAATACCAAGTTTGGTATTTATTCAAATTTTCGTTTTTGAGATACGCACACACACACACACACACACACACGCTCACGCGCACGCGCACCCACCCACGCACGCATGCACAGTGTGTGGACATGTTTCCAAAAATGCTTTATTTGAAATTCATTAGGCCTCAAAACAAGTATTTCTTTTGAAATCTCGGTATCAGTTTTTTGGGTGGAATGCAATGCCTTCTCTACCTGCTATGTATGTGGTAGAGAAAGTAAAAATGGGACATGTTTCGTGAGCTCAATTGCTCCCATCATCAACTTGATGACAACTGCCAGAGCATGGTCTCCTTTTCCTTGTGATTGTTGCGTAGTTGTCATCTTCTGGTGGCTTCTCAAGGAATTTCCTGCTGAGGTCGCATGGTGGTAACTCAGAATTGAAGATTCAATCTTTGTTTTTCAAACTGAAATGTTCTCCCACACTGCTAATTATTTCTCATTTAAAACTACCAGTTCCGGTTCAATTTAATGTTTTCTTGTCAAAAATCAGAGAGCTTCTGTTGCAGATTTTTCTTTCTGTTTATACTTCATATTTCTGAGATGTTCCTTTGCCTTTGTTTTCAGTTTTCTTTTTGTTTTCCCAATATAGATTTTTTTACAGTCTTTATATTGGTATAGAAAAATCAGGAATATACTAATTTAACTACAAAAAGCTGCAACAAAATCTATATTGGGAAAACAAAAAAGAAATTAAAAAACAAGGACAAAGGAACCTCTCAGGAATCTGAAATATAAACAGAAAGAAACGTCTGTAATAGCAGTTCACTTTTAGCCAGAAAACCATGAAATTGATCTGGAACCAGCACTTTTAAAATGTATTTCAAACTAAAAACAATTAACAGCCTGGGAGAAAATATTCATTTTTAAAAACAAAGATTAAGTCTTAAATTTTGAGTTACCACCAAGCAACAACCTCAGCAGGAAATTCCTTGAGTAGCTACAGAGGGCACAATGCAACAACCTCCAGCTTAAACACACCATGCTCTGGCAGTCAGCTTCAGGTTGATGATGAGAGCTCTTGTATATCCCATTTATACTTTGTCTACTACGTATAGTAAGTAGGGGAAGTACTGTATTCCATCCAAAAATTTCATACTGAGATTTCACTGATAATACATGTTTTGAGGCACCATGAATCCAAAAAAAGCATTTTTAGAAAAATGTACGAGTGTGTGTATGTGTCTGTGAACAGCATAACTCAAAAAAGAAAAGTCGAATAAATACAAGCTTGGTACTTAGGTTCAGTACCTTTCAAGGATGCGACACAAAGATTTTCAAGAAAATCCTCCCCCCCCAAACTACCCTTTACATGGAACATTTTTTAAATTTTTTATTTTCTAAAAAATGGCTCTAACGATTTTGATTAAAATACAATATATTAAAGATATATATATGACAAATAAAATGTATATCATGAATTTTTTTGGGAATAGACTGCGAAGTCCACTTCAGTTGGGAGAAATTTTGTATAATCTTGTACAACTACTAAATGTTAAGCGATAGACAAAAACGAACTACACAAAAACGTAGATTTTTTTTAAAACACACAGTGTACTGCAAATAAGTTTTTTGTGGCATATGCCATTTCTGTGATATCCGTTATTAAAGGTTCGAATTGTTCATTACTTGGTCATTCTTTAAAGTCCTTTCATTATTCAGTTGTTTCTCACGATGTCATGGAAACAGTATGGAATTTTAAGGTCAGATATGGCGTCCAGTTCTTAAACATCTGACTATCGCTGTTCTCTTTAAATCTGCAACGAAATGTGTAGCATAGATATTTCTGCAGAGGTTTATTTGGATTAAAATGTAGTAGATAGAGAAACAAGCTTTACTAAAAATAGTTTGTATACCCACTAATAAATGATAGAGGGTAGAGAAAGTCATTTTAATGTGTCACATCAGATTTTTATGAAAAGTAAGTTATTTAGTGTCAATAAACCGACTAACAATAGTGTTATTAAATTATGTATGGGTTACTCAGAAATGATTTTCGACAGTGGCAAAGTAAGTTTCCAGCATAAGCTGTGAATAGAACATATCTGTATGTGTATTTAAATCATTTAGAAACAAACAATGCCAACAGGAATACTTCACCTTTGCAGAAAACCCTACATATTATCACTATTATGAGAGCACAGAGAAGTGTTTGGTATTTGGTTCTTGAAATCTGCTATATCAGTGGTCAACAAACTATGTTGCATGTCCCCCACCACCACATTGGTAACATTGGCGCTGTCAGCTGCAAGTCAGGGTTGCCCAATCGAGTTTACATTCCCATGTATTGTATTACCACCATCTATATAACTTGTATTATGCAAGTGCAGAATTATAGGATAAAAAAAAGAGTGCAGAAGTTTGAGAACTGCTATGCTACATGGAATTTGAAGAAATTCACTGAGTAAGTTTTTTTGGAGACCAAGAAATTGATCTAGATAGATCTCATCACCAGGAAAACTCATTTTCATAGACTTTTAGAAGAAAGACTGGATGACCTGAGTAAATAATTTGTATGACCTTGATAAGTATCTAAATAGACCAAAAATAATAATTCATGCTCAGTCCAGTCCATTTAGGTTTTGGTGAACCTAAGTGTATTTTACATTTTGTAAGCTTACCCACTTGTATGTGGATTTTACGGCTGCATTATATGATAATATGTTTTATAAATGTATGAGGTTCACTCAATGCTTTACATAGTTTCAGCAGTAGGATTGTTTTTATATCTTAGGTGGTATCCAGTAGAGGTCTGCACAAGCTTTATTGGTCATGTAAATATATTTAAACATATGATATTTTAATAAAAATCAATAGTGCAATTTTTTTCAAGGAAAAAAAAAGTTCCATGCAAAGGAAAAATAAAGACGAACAGATTAATTTGTCAGTTTTTTACTTTCTCTACTACGTATAGTAAGTAGGGGAAGTATTGCATTCCACCAAAAAATTTGATACCGAGATTTCACTGGAAATTCATGTTTTGAGCCCCCCTGAATCCAAAAAAAGCATTTTTGGAAACATGTCCATGTGTGTGTCTGTGATCAGCATAACTCAGAAATGAACTGTCGGATAAACACCAAACTTGGTATTTAGGTTCAGTATCTTTCAGAGATGCGACATGAAGGTTTTCAAGAAAATCCCCCCACCCCAGATTACCCTTTACATGGAACATTTTTCGAAAATTTTAATGGAGATATCGAGATGTTAATCTTATTGCTAATTTTCTTGTAGATGCAAGGGGAATTGGTAGGTTTTAAGCGATAGTCAAATATTTTAACGCTGGTTGCTATGTGGCACATTCCATTCTCTTTGCATGTCAGGACAAAAAAAAATGAATAACGAATTTGAGAAAAAATACAAGTATTGGAAAATTTAAGGGAAAATGGTTCACTCAACAAAACAAATGTATATGACATAAATTGTGTATTTTAACGCGATCTACATTTTTTGTGTAGTAAAATTTTGTCTTATCTCTTATGGTTTACCAGCTATGCAAAAGTCGTTCACAATGAAGAATACTTTTGGAGCCATTCCCAGAAAATTCGAGATATACATTTCATTTGTCATGAAAACATCTTAAACATATGATATTTTAATCAAAATCGTTAGCCATTTTTGAGAAAATTAAAATGTTCGAAAAATGTTCCATGTAAAGGGTAGTCTGGGGTGGAGGGATTTTCTTGAAAACCTTCGTGTCGCATCTCTGGTAGATACTGAACCTAAATACCAAGTTTGGTGTTTATCCGACTGTTTGTTTCTGAGTTATGCTGTTCACAGACACACACATACACACACACGGACATGTTTCCAAAAATGCTTTTATTGGATTCAGGGAGTCTCAAAACATATATTTCCGGTGAAATCTCGGTATCAAATTTTTGGGTGGAATACAATACTTCCCCATCTTACTATACGCAGTAGAGAAAGTAATAGTGGTAGAGAAAGTCATATGAGTGTAACATCAGATTTATTTTGTTTTCTGTTTTTATTTTAGTTATATATTTCTTACCATTTATTCTGGTTGTTTGCAGCGTCCTTTTAAATGCACAGCCACAGGTTGTGATAAAGCATATTTTAAAGCAACTAGTCTTCGGAGGCATACATTGGTACATCACACAGATACTGTACTTCCAAAATCTCTTGTTCCGTAAGTAGTGTATAAGTATTAATTTAATACTGTATCACAATTTTTCTTCCTTTCATAGGACAAATGACTGTTAGGTTCATTGTTTGATTTTCCAAGTTCATTTAGCACAAACCTAATTTTGTCTTTATGTTCTGCTCAGTAGTAGTAACATCATTTTGTAGGTAAGGTATTTGAAGTAAGTATAAACTGCTTGTGTTCTGGTGACATCAGCCTACAATAGGGCCTTTGTTTCAACATGTGGCATTATTATGGGGAATTGGTTGCCCTGCACTGCATTGTTTCTGTTCCCTCTCTGTGTGCTGGCTGATCAGTTGACACAAATTCTTTGCTGTATAGTGATTGATACATTATGAGACCAAGTGCTTCAGGCTGCTGCACATCAAGATGGTGACCGGTAGTGTTTGTGTTACTAGAAGCATGCAAATAACAGGAGATATTGACGGTAATAGCTACGCAAAAGTATTAAGTAAAGGTGTCATTAATTCGGTAAGCGAGTGTAGAATATGTGGTAATGAAGGCAATGAAATATCACGCATAAAAACGGGTAAATGTGAAGAAATCCAGAGCGCAACTTCATCTCTGTGCGGGAAACACAAGGAACGCCAGGATTGTGAAAGGATAGCGTCACTCCAACACATCGTTGATATTCTTTATGCAGACTTTAAAAAGTGCAAAGTGATGTAATAGATCGAGCAGAAAATGAAAAGTTAAAAAATCAACTGCTCCAGCTTAAAGCAAAACCGGAATGGAATCAAAATGCTTGTGAAGAAGAAGGATTTATCGAGGTACGGGCTCCAAAAAATTCCAATCTATAAAGACGACATTACAAATCGGGTTCAGCAAGAAAAAGTGAAGGAATTTGCAATGAGTGGAACAAATATGAAAACCTAAATATGTGCCCCTACCCAGCTCCAGCGTACGAATCTTCGCAGGGTTAAACTATATAACACAAATCGTCAAACGGAAGATAAGATCAATGCTGTAATAGTTGGGGATTCATTGCTTAAATTTGCTGGTGACGTGTGTAAAGAGAAGGGTCATGAGATCGATGCTTTCCTGGAATCTGAGCTACTGAACTACGACATAAAATAGAACAGATGGACCTGAAGAAACTGGATCCAGAAGTCATGGTTGTACACATGAGGACCAACAACATTGCCAAGAGTGTTCGTGCCGAGGAAATAATGGGAGATTGTATGAACATAGTACAATACATAAAACGTGAAATTCCACATGTGAAAGTGGTTGTAAATGGCCTGTTACGGAGATATGATGTTACTATTAGACGCATAGTCAGAATAAACAGTGAACTTAACTGGCTGGGTAAAGAGAAGGACTGTACATTTGTTGACGGCAACTTTTGGTTAAATAACCGACACTGGCTGGGATGGAGTTCATTTAAATCATAGAGGCTCATTTACGTTTGGAAATATGCTGAATGAGGTAATATCTTACACTCAAAAGCGAAACTAATTGTGGAGAGGGTGGATGTTAGTTTATAGACAGTCAGTGATACCAACAGAAATGACTCAACCATCTTCACTTATTGAACAAAATGGCGATTTTCGTAATTTAGTGAGTGTCTTGCATTTGAATATTCAGTATCTTCGCTCCAAGCTACTGTCATTGAGTGTCTTATTTACAGATACAGACATGTGTGTAATAACTGAACATGGTTTGAGTTGTGATGACATCTGCAATATTGATAACTATGAAATTGCTTATAGATATTGCCGTAACCTCTTATATTCTCACATATCACAGGGGATAGAGTGCAGTACCGGAGTTTAACTCATAGCAATCTACACAAGGTCTGACGGGGCGAGCTAATAAGAGTTCCTAAAAACACCTGAAAACTTAAAATATTCCTAGGTCATTATGGGGAAGGAAAGAAGGATCCGTCTACATCAAATAACTACATGGTGTGAATTTGGGTGGCAAGTTATATTCAAAATTAATAAAGATACATGTTAACTTCTGCTTGACGGAGTGTCTACTCCTACACACACGTCTACACTACTCGCTGGTTAAGTTACAAGAGATAGCGTCATAGACGCTTAGTCAAATTATAACCGGTTTACCCCCACTCCTATTATGTCATTCCGGTCCGTGTTACCAACACAAACAAATGTTGCCAAAACTACATGCATTCTTACAGAGTTGCCACAACCAAAATGCCACAATATTGCAGATCTGTGCATAAAGGAGGGGGGTTTATAATCTTCACAAAAAAGGGCATTAATATCAGCAAACTAAATTTAGAGAACCATTGTATAGAGAAAGTTTTTGAAGTAACTGGGATCAAAATAAAGACAGACAAGGATAATGTATTAGTTTTTGGATTATATAGGTCACCCTCAGCTTCTGCTAAAGATTTTATTTCTCAATTAGAGGTTATGTTACATAAATTTGTTAACAAATGTACAAAAATTATCTTAGCTGGTGACTTTAATATAAATTTAGATCTCTCTGACACCACATATATAGCATTAAAAGAAATACTTAACTCATACAACATTAGGGATTTAATTGAGGAACCAACAAGAGTAATGCCTAACAGCTCATCTGTTATAGATCATATGTCATCTAATATACAAGAAATATCAACTAAAGTGGTAAATGCTCAGTTGGCACGCTTCAATATTGTATGCTGTGGTGGAATCACTGAAGAGATTAGGATCTGCAGAAGCACAACTGAAGAAAATATAGCTGATCTTGTAAATATTTTAATAACTAAAAACTGGAAAAGCGTTTTTGAAAAAACTAGTGTAAATGATAAATGGAATGAATTTTATAATAAGTTTAGGACCTACTTTGACGCTGCATGCCCACTTAAAAAAGTTAGATTGAATAATGCTAGGAAGAAAAGTATTAAATTGCCATTAGGGGTAATTAAATCCAAAGAAAAAATGAAAGACATGTATGCCCTATACAAAAGTACCTTTTCTGACCATTATAAAAGTAAATACAAAGATGTGAAGCGTGAGTATGTAAACAGCCTTCAAAATGCAAGGATAACAATTTATAGAGAACAAATGAACCATTCAAACAATACTAGCAAAACAGCTTGGAATTTGATTAATGAATCTAGAAAAACTAATAAACTGCACCAAAATATAAATTTAAAAATAGATGGTAAACTAGTGCAAGATCCAGCAATCATATGTCAGAAATTTAATGAGTTCATTATAAATGTTGCTTCAAATAATATACAATCTCCAAATACATACCTACGCAAACAGTAGTAATGGCAGTAGCATTAAATCATCAATATTCCTTAAGCCAACATTTGAAAATGAAATATCCAATATAATAAGCAAACTACCTAACAAAACAAGTAGCGGATGGGATGACATTAGTCCAGTTATCGTAAAGCAATGTAGAACTGCTATTATGAAACCCTTAATGCACTTAATTAACTGCTCCATTGAAAAGGGACAATTTCCTGAAATCTTAAAGTTAGGATTAATTAAACCACTATTTAAAAAGGGGGAGAAACAGGACATTAGTAATTACAGACCGATTACCTTAACATAAGAAATAGCTAAACTTTTCGAGAGAATTTTATTAGAAAGATTAGTTTCGTTTTCAAATAAACATAATATACTTAATGATTTTCAACATGGGTTTAGAAAGGGTCGCTCCACAGTCTCTGCAATCCTGCAGTAGGTACATGAAATTGCAAGCAAATTAGAATCTAACAATAAGGTGTGCTCATTATTTTTAGACCTCTCTAAAGCATTTGATTGTGTTAATCATACAATTTTAATACACAAATTAAGGAATTATGGGATAAGGGGCCTCCCCCTAGAATTGTTTTCTAGTTACCTAAATGGCCGGAAGCAGCACACAGAATTAAGCTACAAAGCGGGGAAGTCTGTAAACAAAATACAATCGAAAATAGAAACTGTTAAATATGGTGTACCTCAAGGTACGGTATTAGGACCTCTGCTCTTCATTATATATGTTAACAATATCATCTGTCCACAAGATACAGCTGTAATAACATATGCAGATGACACAACCGCCATATGCTGGAGCAAAACAGTAGATGCTTTAAATAAAAATCTAAATCATACTGTGAATACACTAGTTAAATATTTTGAATCCATAAATCTAAAATGTAACATGCTAAAAACTAAAGTAATGTGGTCCAGTACATCAAAAACAAATTACCCAAATACAGAAATAAAAATAAATAACAACTCTATTGAAGAAGTTAAATCATATAGGTTTCTCGGAATAATAGTAGACAAGTAGTTATCATGGGCTACATGTAGATCATATATGTAATACGTCAGTAAATCTATATACTTACTTAGATGTTTTCAAAGTTACAAAGACACTAGGCTTCTGCAGACGATCTATTTTGGATGTATATATCCACATTTTAATTATGGGATTGAAGTATGGGGTTCAACTACAAAATGTCACATGGGCAGGTTATTAATTCTACAGTAGAAGTGCGTCAGACTGATTTATAACCTAAAACTAAAAGAATCATACAGGGAGACATTAAAAAATCGAAACATGTTCACAGTCTATTCTGTTTATGTGTATAGAACTATGCTATTTGCAATTAACAGGCTTGTATTGATACGAAACAATCAAATTCACAATTATAGTACAAGAATCAATGATGACTATCACATGTATAATATTAGCAAGTGTGTCAGAGAAAAGGATGTTGGTATCAGGGGGATCAAGTTGTATAATAGGCTACCTAATGAGATTAAAACTTTGACCGATACTTCAAAATCAAAATTTAAAAATAAATTAAAAGAATATTTGTTAAGTAAATGTATATTATTATTATTATTATTATTATTATTATTATTATTATTATTATTATTATTATTATTATTATTATTATTATTATTATTATTATTATTATTATTATTATTATTATTAGTGTTTTAGAGTGTTAGTACTGTTAAAATGCCAAAAAGTCTGTATACTTAAGCACACAGAATCTTCTGTATGATTCTAAGAGAAGACAAACTCTTGTGGAGAAATGAGACAGCAATTTATAGACAGATTCTCTGCTGCTCCCGCACCTCACAGAGAAATAGTTTGTGATAAACCGAAAGTAAATCAGCCTGTTATTACAGAGGAAAAGACATCAGAGAAAAGTTAGAACCAAATCCAAAGAAACATGAGAAAACTTGCACAGGAATCAGGAATTTCTCAAACCTCAGCATGGAAAGCCACTTAACTTTTAGAATTAAAACCCTAAAAGATAACTAGTTCAGGAATTGCAATCACACGATAATGTGAGTAGATTTAATTTCTACAATTGTGTGTTGAATAATGTTAATAATCTCTCTATTGACTCACGTTTGATTTTTTGTTTGTTTGTTATTTATGGAAAAAGTATGGTTTTATTTACTTGGCCATGAAGATATGAGTATTACTGCAAGTTTTGTTAAAAGGTGTGAGAGATGTGTGCGGCACAAGGACAATCATTTCCAACATCTTCTATGATGAAAATATTTGATTATTATAGTTATAATATGCATAAGAAATCTATGCGCTTGACTTTAAGGAGCTATGAATATCTGGCTCTGCCAGCAAACAGTGCGCTTCCCAGTGCCAAAAAATTCCCATTAGGCTGGCCATGCATCCACATGAAGGCTTTGTATATTGTAACTAATTGTAGTTCCCAAGTTTGGTGAGAAGAAATTATAATCATGCACAGTATTTGTAGCTTCTGTGCAGCACGTTGTCTCTTTCTTGCAGCATTCTATAGGTCTTGAACTTAAAACCACTGTGTCTCACTTCTGCAGCACTCCTAGCAGCTGGCTGACATCCATAACATCTACGTAAATGTCATCTCCTAGGAGATGATTCTGTGTAAAAGGACAAATGAGTAGTATTTACTATATTAAAGCTTACTCCAACTGAAATGTGTAGCAGGTTGACCACATTGAAGCCCGAACATTGGAGTGTCATTAATATGAAGTAGGACCACATTGAAGCCATGTCGTCCTCCATTGTCTTGTAGTATCATGCTACATCTAGTTCCCGAAGTCGCGGGTTCAAACCTGGTGGAGGGCAATGGAATTTTTTGGATATAAAAATCCTTAGCACGGCTTCCTTTGGAAGGAAGGTAAAGCAGCTTGTCCTGTGTCCTAGATTTTATGGCATGTAAAAGAACCTCAAGCCTGATAAAGATGCCTCTGAGCAAAATTTCTGGTCTTTTACACCCAATATAGGATGGAACTATAGCAGTTAAAGAGCATCCATAAATAAAATGCAATTTAATTTATTGAACCATAAACATGTAGTAGATGTTTCAATGTTGTAATGTAGTGTGTGGCAGATTCCCCTCAGTGAATTTGGGCTTCAGTGAGTCTTGCCTCATGAACAGTTCAGCAAGGGTAGAAGTTCGCTGCCCTATCGGATCAGAGGCAGTGCATTTCACACTTCTCCGAGGTATAATATGGGTAATTGTACAGCATTGAATTTCTTGCTCTACAGACATATTATGTTGATGCCACAGCTATGAGACACTTTTCCCAGGGTTGCATTGGAAAAAAAGGAAAAAGCATGCACTAATGATAGTGTAGGTCAGAAAACAACGCTACTAAATTATCATAATATTCTTAGTATTTTTTCACTGAATCTTGCATTTATTCCATGTAATATAATAACTTAATAAATGCAAATTACTCTCACTACTAAACACTGAACTGTTATGTAATTATACTGATTTCTTGTCAATATTAGCAGATATAAAAAATCTTATATAGGACGACTCTAACACATCCATTATCTATAAAGCTTCGAAAGTAAGTGCATTGGCATAATGAAGCTAACCAGGAAACCAGGGAAAGAAGATGAATGGATATGTCAGTGGTAAATCAGAGGAGGCACTGTGATTTTACACAAAGTTTTTTCACACAAAAGCAACCCAATAGTTGCATATTTCTGAAATCCTGCCATTAATATTAGCCTCTAGTTGCCATGGTCATAGGTTCAAACCAGATGAAGCACATTGTATTCTTTTTTATGTGTAAAACTCCATAGCAATTCTTCCTTCAGAAAGGAAGTAAAAACTTTGGTCCCTTGTAATGTTTATCGCTTTGTAGAAAATTCTGAGAGGTGGGTCTCTGTGCATTTTCACAGTCAACAAGCGCCTGCTTCTTTCCAGTACTATTAGAAAAGTTACTAAAGGTCGCTATATACCCTAGTTGGAAAGATGGGCTATAATCGTGAAACTGCTTTCAGCAAGTTAGACTGACACAGGTGGCCGAGGTCGTTAAGGCATGGACTCGTAAATGGGATGTCAGCTGTTCAAATCCCACCAGGACGTCCACCCTGAGTGAGACTTTTTCCAGGATTTCCTTAGTCCTCATGACTGGCAAATGCCAGGGAGATACCATAAACTTAGACCTGTAACTTTTGCTTCCAAAATTGCCTTTCACAATTGTCATCTCATTTCATATATCACCATCTGTGGTGCTATATAAAGTAAGAATGGACATTAAATACTCTTCTTCCCCACGAGTTAGGCCAAGAACAGTATCAGCTTCAGATATGCAAGAAGGAATGTGACTAAAATGAGGTGACACTATAACTGAAAGGTTATAGTGACCCACCCAGAGCTGTATTGGGTGAAAATGTAGCATTTACAGTAGACAATATCACTGTTTCCCCTACCTAATAGTTTCAGCCAGTAGTATGAAGCTTGTTGTTTCATTGTTACACAGGTGTTCCTATCCTGGATGCCACAAGTCACTCAGCAGTGTATCGAGCTTAAAGAAACATCTCTTTCGACATTTAAACTCAGGGAAAAAGAAAGAACAGAAACCTATTAGGTAAGTTCTAAATTGTAATTTTACAATGGAAGTTAAGCTATTTTTTTATATAACCTTGAGTGCTTGAATCAGATGAGAAGGTTAAATGCATATACAGGTTTGAGAGCATCAGCAAGGAGAGCCAAAGATCTGTGGTTGAAGGTTGGTTGAGCCAAAGTTCAGAGTTGAATTTTTCAGCTCTGATTCCACTTTACATCTTGGCGTATTCTTGTAATGTAATGTAATGTAATTTATTTGTATCCAGTTATCAACTTTACATCGATTTTGGACAAGTCAATCTTATTTCTAAATTATTTACAATTGAAGATTTCTACAATTTATACATTCATAGCTCATTTAAATCATACAGACCATTATTTATTAGATACTCTTTTAATTTACATTGAAATTGTATTTCTGAAGTATTTGCAACAGTTTTTAATTGTGATGGTAATCTATTAAAAAGCTTTATTCCTCTTAAGCTAACATCTTTCTCAGTAATGCCTCTGTTTAAATTATGCCTTTGGAAATCAGAGTTGCTCCTTGTGTTATATTCATGTAGTTGGTAATTTTTTGTTAAGTTCTGTTTATCAATTATATACAGTATAGTTCTATAAACATACAGAGAATAAATGGTAAATATTTTATTATTGATAAATATCTCCCTGCATGGGTCTCTTGGTTTTAATTTAAATATAAGTCGGATGCACTTTTATTGAGGAATAAATATTTTATCCATGTGTGTTTTTGCAGAACAGCCCCAAATTTCTATTCCATACACCAAGTGTGAATAAATACAACCAAACTAAATGAATTTCAAAATATGCATATACCCATACATCTGAAAATACCTTAATAGAAAAATTGATTTGCTGATGGCACTGCAGGTACGGTTAATGTGTTCTACCCATTTCAGTTGATTATCCACAACTATGCCTAAACATTTATGTGATTTTATTTCCTCTATAGTATTACCCTGGATTTGCAAACTCGTATTAGAAATATTTTTGTTTATGGTATTGAATTGGATCATTTTTGTTTTTCCCATATTGTATTTAAGATTGAGGGCATCAAAATATTTTAATATCAAGGAGGCAGAATTGTTCATAGTTACATTCAATCTTTCATGTGCAGAGTAAGCCTAGTGAAAACCGGTATAGGCTACACTTTTCTAACTAGTTATGCAATGCACTGTGTGAATGCGTGAATAGTCATGAAATGCTTATACAACGCATAGAGGGAAAGTCGTACAATGGGAAAGTTAAAATCAGACTGAAAAATTCCTTGCCATAGCCAGAATTGGATACATGGATCTTTGACTTTCCATGCCAATGCTCTAGCCAACTGAGCTATCATGACAAAATACAGGCAAAACATTAGATTGCCCAACTGACTCGCATTTTCCCCAGTAAACCACAAGGCATTCTCAAATTCATTTTGAGATTGGCGACTTAAAATATTGTAAGTACTTTAAGTCCCAAGCTTCATAGTTATCCACTATTAGGCCAATCAGCGTTAATTAATTATTCTTCCATACAAGCCATGTGTAAGCTAAAGATAGAATCAGACTGAAAAATTCAGTTTATAGTCAGGATTTGAACCACAGATCTTTGGGGTCATCCTCGATGGTGTAGTGGTTACCATGCTAGCCTCTAGTTCCCAAGTCACGGGTTCAAGCCCAGCGGAGGGTGATGGATTTTTTTTCGGGCGTAAAAGCTCCTTAGCATGGCTTCCTTTGGAAGGGAAGTAAAGCTGGTGGTACCGCATCGTAGATTTACGGCACATAAAAAAACCTCACGTCTGATAAAGAGGCCTCTGAGCAAAATTACTGGTCTTTCACGTCCAATATAGAATGGGATGCTAAGGACCACAGCAGTTAAAGAGCGTCCATAAATAAAACTCAATTTTTAACAGATCTTTGGCCTTCCATCCACTGCTCTAACCAGCTAAGCTACCATGGCAACATGTTGCATTGGGGTACGTTATCTTAAAATGAATTTGAGAATGCCTTGTGGTTTACTGGGAAAAATATGAGTCAGCTGGAGAATTTAATGTCATGCCAGCTTGTTGCCACTGCAGCTCAGTCAATTACAGCAACAGCATAGAAAGCCAAAGGTCTGTGGTTCAAATCCCAGCTATGGCATTGAATTTTTCAGTCTGATTCTACCTATCTAATTTAGGCTACATGCGGCATGTGTGGAAGAACAAATTAATTCCTTTGCTTTGCAGAAATTCTTTGTTTTTCGTGGGGGGATAGGGCTAGCTAAGGACGACAGAATAATGTAGTTTTCAATAGATAATTCTTTGCTTTTTCTTTTGCAGATGTCCTCACTGTGATGCTATTTTTGAAAGATTATGTGATTTTAATCGTCATATGAGAGGCCATAGAACATATATTTGTGATATTGAGAATTGTGGACAATTATTTCAGAGAAGAGCGCATTTAAGAACTCATATAGCTACTTGTCATCCAGCAGGTAATAATTCTTTTGCTTACAGAATCTCAATGTCTGAAAAATACTTAACATTATACACTGTCTCAAATATATGCATTTTTTAATACACAAGCTTTGAAAGAAAAATGCTTTCTAAAATTAACATATAGATCTGATGTGTTACATTCATAGAACTTCCTCTAGCCACTATTGTATAAGTTTACAGAAGCTTGTTTTCCTAGCTACTTTATGTTAATTGAGATAAATGTTTGCAGAAATCGTTTCATCACTGATTTTGTTGTAGATACAAGAGAGATATGGGAGACTGAAACAATAATCAGATCTTTGTATGCTGATGTTGAAATCTCATCCCTTTCTATGACATTGCAAAAAACAATTGAATGGTGACCAGTTCAAGAAATGACAAAGGTATTAATTAATTCAAATCAATAACAAAGAAAAATTCTGTGGTTGTAGTAGGCTTTCGTCTATCTCGTATGGTTTACCAGTTATACAAAATTATAAAAAGTTTGTTCTGAATGAAGAGGAATTCACAGACTTTTCCCAGAAAACTCAAGGTATACAGGGTGGACCATTTAAGATGAGACTGTACAATATTTCCAAAACCAAGTGTTATAGAAAGAAATGTCTTTAATAAAAGTTGCTTGATATTATTGGGGAAAGTAAATGCCATTAGTCGTGCTGTGATGGTCATTTTAGGATCAATTTAATTTTTACTTTCTCTACTACGTATAGTAAGTAGGGGAAGTATTGTATTCCACCCAAAAATTCCATACCGACATTTCACCGGAAATACATGTTTTGAGACCCCTTGAATCTAAAAAAAGCATTTTTGGAAATATGTCCATGTGTGTGTCTGTGAACAGCATAACTCAGGAACGAACAGTCGGATAAACACCAAACTTGGTATTTAGATTCAGTATCTTCCAGAGATGCGACACGAAGGTTTTCAAGAAAATCCCCCCCACCCCAGATTACCCTTTACATGGAAGATTTTTCGAAAATTTTAATTTTCTCAAAAATGGCTCTAACGATTTTGATTGAAATATCATATGTTTAAGATATTTTCATGACAAATGAAATGTATATCTCGAATTTTCTGGGAATGTCTCCAAAAGCATTCTTCATTATGAACGACTTTTGCATAACTGGTAAACCATAAGAGATAGACAAAATTTTACTACACGAAAAATGTAGATCACGTTAAAATGCACAATTTATGTCATATACATTTGTTCTGTTAAGTGAACCATTTTTGAGATATTGCTTGTTATTCCCTTAAATTTTCCAATACTTCTACTTTTTTCAAATTCATTATTCATTTGTTTTTGTCCTGGTAATGCAAAGAGAATGGAATACTCCACATAGCAACCAGCTCTTAAAATATTTGACTATCGCTTAAAGCCTACCAATTCCCCTTGCATCTACAAGAAAATTAACATCTCAATATCTCGATTAACATGAAGCATACGGAGAATAAGCGTTTGTAAAAATAGTTTGTACAAGAGTAGAGAAAGTTATGTGAGTGGAACACATCAGATTTTTCTTGTGGTTATGCAAAGAGCATGGAATTTCAAAGCCCTCACATAGTGATCTTTGAAAATCTGACAATTACTCTACCTACTGTATTGTACAACAAAATATGTAAATGTGAATTGAAGGTTTATCTAGATTTACAAGAAGTAGTTAGAGTAATAAGCCTTTGTAAGAATAGTTTGTAGAAGAGTCAGTAGGGAAAGTCATGTGAATGCAACGCATTTACTTTCTCTACCACGTACATAGAAGGTATTGGTTCCACCCAAAAATTCAGTACCGAGATTTCACCAGAAATATGAGTATTGAGGCTTCTTGAATCCAAATAAAGCATTTTGGGAAACATTGTGTGTGTGTGTGTGTGTGTGTGTGTGTGTGCGTGCGTGCGTGGGTGGGTGTGAGTGTGAGTGTGAGTGTGAGAGAACATAACTCAAGTGTCTTCCAAGGATGCAACACAACGATTTTCAAGAAAGTCTCCCCCCTCCATCCATAACTACTCTTTGTATGGAACATTTTTCAAATATTTTGATTTTTTTAAAAAATGGCTGTAATGATTTTGGTTAAAATACCATATATTAAAGATATTTACATTATAAGTAAAATGTTTATCTTGAATTTTCTATGAATAGCCTCTGAAGTGATAGATAATAGATGAAAATGTACTACACAAAAAATGTAGATCTCTTTAAAACACAATTATTTTAAATAATTTCTTTTTGTGGCATAAGCCATTTCTGAGATATTTGTTATGAAAGGTTCAAATGGTTCATTTCTTGGTCATTCTTTTAAAGTCCCGTCAACATTCAGTTGTTTCTCATGATATCGTGGAAAGAGTATGGAATTGTAAGGCCGGTATAGAGCGCCCAGTTCTTAAACATTTAGATATCGCTATTTTCTTTGTGTTTATAACCAAATGTGTAATGCAGTGATTTCTGGAAAGGTTTATCTGGATTAAAATGAAGTAGATAGGAAAATCAACTTTCATAAGAATAATTTGTATTTTAAATAATAAGCGATAAACATAGAGAAAGTCATGTGAATGTATCACATCAGATTTTTTAATTAATGTTTGCATAGAATAAGCACTTGAATTGCTTCAGTAAAATCATTTTTATATAGGACATGTTTTATACTCTGATTATCTGCCACGTCAGCTGATTTTGTTTTCTGGAAGTGTTGTTAGTGTCTTGGGTGGATCATTGAGGTTCTCTTGTCAGATGCTTAATTAATCTGAAGAAAAACCTGCATATTTTGAGTGTTTATTATCTGCAACTTTGATCATATGATTAACAAATTTCAGATTATATTTGCTCTGAGTGTAACAAGAGGTACAAATCCAAATCCAAACTGAAGGTGCATCTCATTAGTCATATGAACGAAGAAGACAAGAGGAAACTGTGTTGTCCGTTTGAAAACTGCACAAGGTATTGAGAAAATATTTAATAGTAGAATATGCTAAATACAGTATTTCTTTGAATACAAGATGGCCCCAAATGCAAGAACATCCCTTTCAGCTTTCCCTGAATCTGATTTAGGGATTTACAAAAAAAGAAAAGAAAGAAAGACATAATAACTTGTAATTAATTCACCTAATAGTGGTTAAACTATGAATGCCAGGACTTAAAGTACTTACGACATTGTAAGTTGCCAGTGGGGTATGTCATATCAAAATAATTTGAGATCTCCTTGCAGTTTACCAGAAAAAATGTGAGGTAGTTGGGGAATTTAATGTCATACCCGCATGTTGCCATGGTAGCTCAGTTGGTTAGAGCAGCCAGACAGAAACTGGAAGATCCACGGTTCAGATTCTACCTTTTCAACACAATAGCTTGTTAATTAATTTTGAAGATTGAGAAGCTAGTAACAGTGATGTGTCATAATTTAAAATAGAGAGAGTTGAAAGTTGTTACACTACATCACTAAAATGTTCATTCTTTTATCATTATCTGTTAGGTGATTGGAGGCTATTTCGAGATCAGCAATGAAGTTTTCTGTATTTTTAGAAAAGTTTATACAGGTTTTTAGGCTATTGTTCAAGACAGATAACTCAGTGCCAATGAAAGGTTAACTACATATTGGCCTGTTGTGGGTTCATTGTTCTGGTTGTGCTTATATATTGCCTTCCGCTTTTGGTTATGTCTAGGGGATTTTTTCTGGTGTTCCAGGGAGTTTCTGTGTTTGAGTATTAGGTTGTTTAGTTTCTTTTTTAGTTTTGTTGTTTTGGCACTCATTTTCTTGCTAAGTATCGTAAGGAAATTTGACCATAAATTTTCCCATAAGGGTTGACCTAAAAGTGTAATTCATAGATTCTAAGGTCCAAGTCCTGTAAATGTGCATAATGTTTGTTCTTTTCATTTTCCATTACTTTCTTGTCTGCTATTGTTTGATGTTTTACTTTGTGATTAAATTTTACGTATTTTCTAACGCAGTTTGGCGTAACTTTGTGTTTTAAGCAAAGGTTTAGGAATCTTATATCAGCAGCCATGTGTTTCTTTTTAATTTCTAGTTTTAAATACAATTTTATGTTCTGTTATTCCAAAATTTAGATTGAAATCATGTATATCTGTTCTTACCTCCATGTTCTTTAGTTATTATGTGCGGCAATATTGGTGAATCTTTGCTTCTTATTAGACTTGTAAGTCCAAATCATTAATTAATTTTGAAGATTGAGAAGCTAGTAACAGTGATGTGTCATAATTTAAAATAGAGAGAGTTGAAAGGTTGTTACACTACATCACTAAAGTGTTCATAAAATGTTCACAATAGCTTGTGTTTTAAAATAAAATTTAAAAGAGCAATGCACATGAATTTTGTATAAATTGAGACAAATTCATACTGCAGCACCATAACAGCAATCCTGCCAATTAAAGAATTTTCAGCTTGCAATGGTCATGTTTAGTTCATGCAATAGAGTTTCTTCTTTCAAAATGATTTCTAGTTATCAAAATCAGAAAGAGACAATGATGAATGTGATTTTTTTTAAGTTGCATTAAGCAACCAGAAACTAAAAGAACATTTGACGACTACTATTCTACATATGGCTTTATTAGGAATTCATCCATTATACAATATGCTTTCAATGAAATAGGAAATACGTAAACGTACATTATGAACTATTAAAAAAGTTGTTGCTGAAATATAAATTAAAATGTTTTAGATGTTACAATGAGTGCGACAAAGTATACAACAAAGTATGAACTTAAAGAAAGTTTTGCTTACCAGTTGGTTTTATGTTTAATTGTATCATCAATAATTTCTGGTACCATCATAGCCAACTGTTTACTTAATCAAAATCTCCTGTAGAATTCTCTGTCATTCCATACGTGAAAATGGTTTAAGAACGCATTCTAAGTATTTTAGGCCATCTACTCTTGTAAGTATGGATTAAGTTAATTTACATTTCTTCATCACTAATATTTCAGATAATTTGGTGACGATTAGCTTAAACCACAGTTCAGTGAAGTTTAACCCAAGCCACATATAAGCTCAGCTTATCTCTTACACTGCAGCTTAAGCTTAAACCATGAAACTGGCCCTAAAATCACTTAAGTTACTGATGTAAAATGAAGCACACAGAATGTGGCTGATATGAATGATCCCGACTCTAACTTTCAGCATTTCCCATATGCTCTCATTCTCCTCAACCCAAACCCATTAAATTTGAAGCTTACTTTTCCTGCACTATTCTAAACTATATATTATAAATACCAGACAAACCCCTAGACTGGAGTGGCAACACGGGATGCCATTCAGGACCTCCATGCGGTGCCCGTTTAGCTGTCCGGGACGAGTCCATTGCAGACATCCTCAGCCAGAAACTCCAACACCTCCAGACACTCATTGACACCGTCAACCAGCATCACCACACCATCGTCGCTGAGCTGCCAGATTGGCTGGAATCTCTACAGCCGCCTGTGTACCCTGGAGACAAACACCTCTTCACTTCATCAGCCACAGCCGATCGTCCGCAGGGACAACAACGGCACTAATGCCTGAATAGCAGACAGTTACATTCCTCCTATGCCATCATCAACCTTGAACCTTACCCTAATTATCACCTTCCAATCTCTAGGCTGCAGTTTGTCATGGCTGTAGCCTAGGACCCTACCTTCACCCACTCCCGTCCATTGGGTGGCAGCACAACATCTTTTGTTTACTAACACGGGTGCTACGCAGGGCAGTGCCATTTCCTCCTTGCGATTTCATTCTTTTCCTTCTTCCTTTTCCTTCTGGTGGAGGAGATTGTAATGTGTATGGCTGACTATTGGCGAGTCCCACACTTCTTGTCCCAACTCCCATTGGGACAGAAGTGCCAGCAGCATTTTCTCCCCCACTCGAAAAAAAAAATCTTGTTTTCAAGGCAAATGTTTTTAAAAAAGCAACATCTTGTATTTGAGGAAATACTATGTAATTATTTAAGTTTCTTGCATTTACAAAGCTACTAAGATGATTAAACGATCAGAGCAAGGCAGCTTAGTATATAGAAAACCAAAAGCATTGTGTAATAGCTCTTGTGTAAAGAAATATGTTTATGTATTGTTTCATTGGCTTTGCATTTCTTTCTTTCAGAGCTTATTACCATAAACAAAACTTGAATCATCACATTAAAACTGCTCATGAAGGCAAGAAATACGAATGTCCGCTATGTAATAAATCGCTTACAACTAAAGTAAGTACAGAATTCTGCAAGTCTTCCTATGAGTATACAGGTGTAATATTTCAGACCTTTTGCTTTTTGTAGTTCCAAATAAAATTTTAGATTCATACTTTTTCAGAGAAACACTTATAATTATGGTATGTTCTTTGAAAATCTTCAATAATTGCTTTTTTTTTTCCAAGGTTGATTAAGTAAATTTTAATATTAATAATTAATGTTTTGTGTTTTTAGTCTGAAAATGTCTTAGTTTCTATTTGAAGGTAAATTTTTTCAATATTTCCGCTAAATATGCAATTATCAAAACCATTTTTAAATCAGAATAATATTCTCTAAGTAATAGTCTTTAAGCAACTCTATTAAAAAAATCTGTATTTATTGACCCTGGTGTAAAAGCTTTAGTTTTATGTTGTGTATGCTTAAAAAAGTAAGGCAGCTGTTTCTTTCAACCCCATTATGTGAATTTTATGGCTTTAACTTGCTTTTTACTTCTGCTACCAGCCTGCTATAGGGCACGCAGCCTCACCCAAGTTATTAAAACAAAGATGGCTGATGCTGCATGTAGGGCGCTCAGCATCTAACTTGAGTCACTAGATATACAACCAAATAACCTATTTACTTATTTCTGTTTTCTGCTAGTATCATAAGCCATTATCATATCACATACACTGCTCTATAATATTCTTTTCTTGGTACAAAAATTTGGTCATCACGTTTCTTCTCCGCCACAATCACTGATTAACCTACTAGCTATAACCTGGATGCTTCTTAATGTCAAATTTAGCACTGAACTGTAGTATGGGCTTAATTTATATAACATGCATATGTCATTAAATGTTGCAAACTACTATACACTGTAATAGTATGAAGAACAACTTATAGCTACGTTTTAATATGATTTCAGCATACTTATCTAAAACAAACAATTGAATTTCTTGATTTTCTTCTGTGCAGATCTTCCTCTAAAAATAAAACTCCGCACATACAGACAATGCTTGCACCAAAACTTAAGACCTAATACTTAATAACATTAATGTAATAATAATTAATAATTAAATGCTTGTATAATGAGCCTAATTGATATAAGTATAATTAATCCAATATAAATATTAATATAATTTAATAATAATATAACCAGTGTGTTGGTTGGTGACTAAATGGTCATCATGCAAAGTTTGAACACCTACGAATATAAAAACAAGGCGCCAATGTAAAGATACAATATCACTAACCTTCCCAATATATGTAACAGGTGCCTGTTTGCGGAGGAGGACCTAACAATGCGAATATCACCAGATTCTAGTGACATACCCCATAATGGTGGAAAAATCTCTTTAAGTTGCACTTTAGTAACCTCTACATACAGGGCTACTCTGTAACTTCATTATTAAGAAGGTGACTACAATTATTTGTTGAACTTAAACAACTGCTCTTAACAAATGTGCTGCTATTTGGCATTCTCTAACTTGTTTGTTATCATGATATTTGTTTTCTCGCGGTTTGTTAGCCCACTGAGTAACTAATTGAAAATTAGTGCGCTCTGCAATAGCATTTTGTTTTCACACTGCTACCAGTGCCAGAATACTGATTACCAAGTGCTTTTGTTACTTTTCCTTGCCAAGATAGAAACAAAAAGTGTTGTGAAAACGTCACACAAAAAATATAAAATATATGTGGATTTTTAAAATTCACACCTATTGCTTAGAATAGCATGACTTGCATCTTCATGTGACCTCAAATAATTATATCTTTTTATGGGGAAACGAACAGCTGTGGCAGTGGCTCTGTAAAATGAGTTTAATTTTAGGTTAGGAAATGCAGCAAAAGAATTGACAATTGATGCAAGTTTCTTTAATTCATATCAACCCACAATTATTACTTAATTTTCTTTATGCTATTTTGCTTTTAATTATACTTTTTAAAGATACCATTTCTCATATGGATTTTTCTGAAATTCTAATCTATAGCACCAAGCATAAATAGGTACTTATTCTTTTATTCATGATTTTGCAATGCCCAGCTTTAGTTCATTGCTGTGGACATGTTCTTGCATCTTAATCATTGAATGAAAATCATTATTGATATCTGATAATATCCATATTATTTTAGTATTCATTAAGTGGAAGGTCTTAGTGAAAAGAAAGGTTAGTTTCTCTAGTTGTGTTTCTGGGGGAATGTTACAGCTACAAGTATTGTATTTTGGATTATTTTTCATGCACAAACTTATTAAGTATAAATTATTTCTAACTCAACTGACTGCCTTCTGTCGTATTCTTCTTCTTCTTTTTCTTCTTCTTCTTCTTCTTCTTCTTCTTCTTCTTCTTCTTCTTCTTCTTCTTCTTCTTCTTCTTCTTCTTCTTCTTCCAGCAGCATCAGTGGAAATTCAATTTTCTATGGTTACGAGAAACTGGTAAATAGCTTTCTGCTAGCCACTTCTTATAGCAGATTGGAGATTGTCTTAAAATAATTCTGAGAAGGAAAACGTGTCACTGTACTATCCTACAGCTCTCAAAAGTGCTCATTTCATAATCTTAACCTAAAATGAAGCAAATAAATTCATGAACCATGCAAATAAACACAAGAGTTATCACTATTTGAACCAAAAATTCTTAAATCAATAACTGTTACTTTTTATTACAATATATTACACAACATTTATTTTCCTATTAAAATTCCTCTCTTAAAACTTATGTTGGGAGCATGATTTACCAATGTTATCACATGCAACATTGCTTACTAAGCATAATCTGTAACATTTATATTTTACCTAAAATGCATTACAAGCAATTGATGTATATTGTAAAGAATGGAGGTTAAAAGTGAATCAAGAGAAAACACAGATTGTGGTTTTCAAAAAGGGGGGAAAATTAAGCAAATATGAAAAGTGGAAGGGAGAGAATAAAGATTACAGGGTAGTGCGTGACTGTATCTATTTAGGAGTAAAAATCGATGGAGGTAATAAATGGGAGAAACAAAAGAAGTTTGCATTGGCAAAAGGTAAAGGGGCGATGGCAACAATTAGAAGCTGCAAATATAAAGTACCTAATATAAATGTTAAATGGCTGGAAAAAGTTTATGAGATGGTTGTGGAGGCAAAAATGATGTATGGTATAGAAATATGGGGATTAGATAGAGGATGGGAAAGTATAGATGTGGTGCACAGGATGTTTTGTAGAGAAATACTAGGGCTACCGAAGTCAATTGTAAGACAGGTAGCACAATTAGAGATGGGTAGGGTGCCAACTAAGGGGAAGATAATGGAAAGAGTTTTGAAATTTTGGTTCAGAACTTTAAATCTAGGAAAAAGTAATGTGTTAAGACAATGTATTGAATACCAAGAGAATAGCTTAATGAATGATGGATGGGGGAGTAAATTACGGAACATTTTGGAGAAAAATGGGTTAGGAGATATATGGAGAAGGAGAGAAAATAACGTGAAAATTTTTTGGAAAAAGGCGAGGAAAAGACTGGAAGATATAGAAATACAAATCTTGTTCAGTGAGATTGCCGAAAAGAGCTCATTAGTTTATTATAGGCCAATGAAAAATACATGGGGTGGGGAAAAATATATAGAAATAGTATATAAAGAAGAGAGAGAATCTATTGCATGGGTAAGAACCGGAGCATGGAGGCTAAAAGGGC
The DNA here is from genome assembly GCA_030765065.1 of Deroplatys truncata. NCBI lineage: Eukaryota > Metazoa > Arthropoda > Insecta > Mantodea > Mantidae > Deroplatys > Deroplatys truncata. Next base: position 194,551,190 of record CM060987.1, read on the forward strand.
TAAGACAGGGTATTCCCCAGAACCATTGTCCGATATGTGGTGGTAATGAAGACATTGAACACATAGTATTTAAGTGCCAAAGAACAGAAAATTGGAGAAAAGAATTTTTAATAAGTGGTTGAAGGGGGATGGAAATACACTTATGATTGAAATGATATGTAAGGACGCTAGAAGCATTGGACAGTTTTTGTGTAAAGTAAAAAATAAACGGTTTTGGACAGTGGAAAGAGAAAAGTAAGAGGTAGTGCATCTTACTTTGAATGGAAAACTATAGTGAATGTGTGATGGTTAAGTAATCAATAAATGAAAAATGAAAAACAAGTGGAAATGGGACATGAAAAAAAAAAAAAAGTGAGATAATTTATTGACAAGAAATTGTAAAATGTAAATAAACTGTAGTGATTGTCTACTGAATGAGTGACCAGGGTCAAAGTGCAGTAGACAATCAAATTTGTAAAACTCTTAGCACAATAAATAAATACCAAAATGAATAAATAAGCATTTGATAATTAAAATGTCAAACTTGTATTGCTTTTTCTTTTACAGTGGGATTAAAACAACGGCTATGCGAATCTGTTGTGTAACAAATGCTTTAGCACAAGGGTCTCAGGATTTGTTGCGTTTGACAACCAAATCTCTATTCTTAACAGACTTTTTTTACAATGTTACAGAATGCCAATCAATTGGTTAGCGGCTTTAACAACTTGTTAAGCTTTAACAAAATGTTACAGAATAGCCCTGATAGTAGGTTGAGGAGGTAATGTATTCCACCCAAAAATTTGATACTGAGAACTCAATGTATATGATCTGAATTCAAAAAAGAATTTTTAGTAAAAGGTATGTGTGTGTTAGAAAAGAGAGAGATAGGAAGAGGGGAAAAAGTAGTGGGAGGAGAGGTAGATTAATAATCAGACTTGATATAAAATTAAAGATGAAGAAGCAGCCTTTAAAACAGTGGAGCATAGTAATCGAATTTGTTAAAAACCTCCTCCTCCTCATCCTCAGCTGATGAATCAACCAATCAGCTGGGGATGAGGAGGAAGTCTCCTTGAAACATATTCTGTACTTTGACAAGTAAGTGGAACATAAAAGTTTTTCAGACTTGATATTTAAGTTCATTTTCCAAAGATGTGACACAGATTTTCAAGAATTCCCACCCCCCTTCCCCCTGCTGCAAATTATGCTTTACATGGAAAACTTTTTTTTGTTATTTATTTACTGAAAACTATCTCCAATAATTTTAATTAAAATACCATATGTTTAACATATTTGCATAACTAGTAAACTACATACTTGGATTTTCTTTGAATAGCCTATACCTTACCACACAAAGGTGTAGATATTATTAAAACTGATTTATTTGAAGTTTTTTGTGGCATTAACCATGCCAGATGATCTTAACAAGGAATTATCCAATCCAAGAGAATACAAAAAGTCTGTCATTGATTCAGTATGAAAAATTAATAAGATTACCATAAAACAATGCTGGGCTAATTATGAAAATCGGCATCAGGAACTTAAAACTCAATAAGGTTTCACTCAAAAAGTAATTGAAATTAACAATAAAATGATTCCAAATGACATCCCTGAAAAACTACCTATCCAGCATCTCCACAACCTCTTACAGATGTGGAACACAAAACCAATCTTCTGTATACAGCTTCTAACAATCCCACATCCCAGCAAAATCTGATAGCAGCATCTCTAGAACCCATATATACCCTGTATCCTGAACCCAAATGTGTCTAAAGCATAATATTTAGTTTTTATAGGCCCATAGGTCATCATTAAACAAACTTGGATGGTGAAATAGGCAGTTCATTTAGCCATAGAACAACCTTCAATCAATTCTGCAAGCTTTACCAAAGCAATATTCTATGCGACTCCAAATCTGCCAACCAAACCATTGCATCTAATGAAGCCCACAGTAGTAAAATCAGAGAAATCCAAAAGTACATTCATACCTTACAGAATATTAAAAAGAGAGCACTTCTCCAATAGATACCATTGCACTGAAGTTTATTTGTGAATGTAAAGGCTAATCAGGTGGCTATAAATCTGATGTGTTACATTCATACGACTTGCTCTACCCTCTATCACTTATTAATGGATATACAGATTATTCTTACGAAAGTTTATTTTCCTATCTACTTCATTTTAATCGAGATAAATCTTTCCAGAAATAGCTGCATTACACATTTCATTATAGATACAAAGAGAATAGCGATAGTCAAATGTTTTAGAACTGGACGCTACACACCAGCCTTAAAAATTCCATACTCTTTCTATGACATCACGAGAAACAACTGAAAATCGACAGGACTTTAAACGTATGTCTAAGTATTGAACAGTTCAAACCATGGGATCTGCATTTTTTTATGTAGTAGTTTTCATCTAATGTTTAACGTTTACTAGTTATACATGATTATACAAAATTCCTTCCAGATAAAGAGGACTTCACTAACTGTTCCCAGAAAATTCAAGATATACATTTTATTTTTCATGTAAATATCTTTAATATATGCTATTTTAATCAAAATCTTTAGACTTTTTTTAGAAAATCAAAAATTTTGAAAAATGTACCATGTAAAGGATAGTTTGGGGTGGGGGAATTTTGTTGAAAGTCTTGTGTTCCATCTTTGGAAGTACCTAAATACCAAGTTTGGTATTTATCGGACTTTTTGTTTTTCAGTTATGCTGTTCTCTCTCTCACACACTCACACACACACTCACTCACCAACCAACCCACCCACACAAACCTTTATCTAAAAATGCTTTTGTTTTATTCAAAAGGTCTCAAAACATGTATTTCTGGAGAAATCTTTATATGAAATTTTTGGGTGGAATGCAACACTTCCCTAACTAGAATGTACATGGCAGAAAAAGTAAAAAAAGAACTACAGTATCTCACACAGCACTATCTTTTCATTATGTATGCCATGTGATACATCATAAGTTTCAAGACTACATTTCAAACTTTAATGCAATCATTGCTGCCAATAAGCTACGGAGTAAATTACTATTGAAAGAACAGCTTAATCCAGACTTCTCTAGAATTGACTTCAGGATGTCAATTGGACATGGCTGACAACAAGAGAGCATTGCACGCTGAGGCAGTATTTTATATCACAACATTGTAAATGCCAGAGTGATTGTAGTGTAAATTAGCATTATTGTATGACAATGATTTGAGATGTTTGTTAATTATAAGCATTGTTAGGAAATAAGTTTACACGGCCTCACTGAAACTCACAATAGGAGCGGGTAACAATAAGCAAGGGGGTGAGTTGTTTATCAATTAGAAGAGACAAACAAATGATGTCAGAGTAGCGCGCTTTTCTTTAGAAATGGGGGGAATATTTTCCCTAGAGCATATGTGTTCGTAATTTTGATTGGATATAAAAATAGACGCTAATGTTGGCGCGCTTTATTAACCAATAGCAGCTCTGTTATAAAGTTTAGGCATATCGGGGTGAGGGAGTATAAATTCTGAAGCCAGAGACAGGTAACGTGCAGTTTTAAGAAATCATTCACGAGTTACACGTCGCGCAGTTCAACAGAATCATTCACGGGTTACACGTTACGCAATTCTACAGAATCTCTCGCGTCGTAAAGCTAGTTATAAAATGTGAAATATGCGAATTAATAATGTGCGGCAAATAAGTGATTATAGTTACATTCGAAAATATAACAGTTTCAGTCAGGCGTGTATCAAGAGTAATATATATGAAATTAATAAAGTGTGACGGCAATAAAACTGTAAAAACAAATTCTTTTATCAGTGTTATCTTTTAGTAACAACTCCTTTCCGTTTACACACCCTGTTCAAGAGATTTGCTCGACTGAGTAATAATAGCTAGCCAGAGGACAAAGAACCCAAAAATTCAAAATAGTAAAACAATAACAGGCGCTCAGCAAATAAGATAACACGAACGAAACCGTGACAATGCTATGCAAGGATTCTGACACAATATTGAGTGCTGAACATCTACAAGTATGTGAAAACGTGAGGGTTGTGGGAGTAAACATGGATGCTGCACAACTGTATTGGGGGACTCAAAAGGCAAATGGAGATCATCCAAGGGCCATGAGCATTAAACAGCTGCTATTACCATTATGAAGATACTTGTTGCTATTGATTTGTATTTTTCACTACATTACCTTACATTTTTTTAAATCTTTGTTTGCCATTCTTTTGTTTCTCATGTCGTCGTGCAAAGAAAATGGAATTTCAAAGTCAGCATAACCCAACCCACTTTTTAAACATTTGACTATCACTCCAGTCTGGTGTATCCCTCTTTTACCTACAACGAAATGTGTAATGAAATTATTTCTGCAAACATTTATCTTGATTAACATGAAGTAGGTAGAAAAATAAGTTTTCGTAAGAATAGTTTGTAAAAGGGATACACATAAAAATAAATGTTTTTGATGACAGTATTTTGGTAACATAAATGCTTGTTTATGAACTCATAGTGAAAATGTGTTTCCTTTTTTCTTTTGCAGAAAATACTTGAACGGCACATGAGTGTTCATGAGGCATCACTAGATCAACCTTGCAGTAAGGTTGATGTAACTTTTAGTCCAGTACACAAATACCCATACATTGTGGATTCGTTAGAGGTATTTGTAATTTTAAGTTTTTGTTACCTAAGGTCTGAGATTTACCTCTGAAATCCATTATAATGTAGTTACAAACTTAAGGTACAGTTTGAAGTAAGTATGATATTAGTTGCCATTTTATGCCATTTAAATTTAATATGTTTATCCTGAAACAGAAGGAAACAGGAGCTGAAGCTTTCCTGGTGACTAACATATTCTAGACGCTCTCGGGCTTCAAGCTTGGGGCTCTCGGGCTTTGTGAGCATGTATTTCTCCCATCTTCAGGATGCTGAATGAGTGATCAGGTGAAATGGCCTGTATATATGCTGTCCGAAGCAGTGGCTAGCACGGACCTCATGGAAAATGCAAGGCGGTCCTGCTAGGTTCGCTGAAGCGGACCTCGTAGAGAACTCACATACACTGGCTGCTGCTTAGGTTGTCTGTTTTTGTGTTTTCTGAGCCGTTCAATTTTCCGAAACATGTATCAACATCACCTTACCTGGCTTGAAGCCCGAGAATGTCTAGTGTATAGAAGAAAACTCAATTACATTAAAAAGAATACTTGTCACACCAATATACAGTTTAATTCATTGAATTAACAGTATCCCATTAGGAGAAGATTATTTGAATGAATTAATTTCATCACATATTCAAGACACCAAATTTAAATGGTTTCAACCTTGCTTCCATAGCCAAAATAATAAAATGTGATAAACAAAAGAGCTTGGCAGAAATACTACTTTTAAGAAATTTGAAGAAAGTTTTAAAAGCTACAATATCAGATTGGCTCCACAAAATAAATTTAGTTTGAGGAAATTATTGAATAAACTACTTAAGAGCACCATACCATATGATTTGAAATCCAGCATTTATCAAATTAAATGTGATGATTGTGACAGATGTTACATAGGAATGACCAAGAGGAACTTGAATATCAGAATGAAAGAGCATAGAAGTAACATCAAATTTAAGCAAATTGAAAATCAGCAGTAGCATACCATTTTTGGACAGACAATCCCAATATTGAAAATGTAATTAAATTATTAAAACCTTTGACGATCACAATAGAACTCATCATGTGCAAAAAGATCTTCACTTTTAAAAATTCCAAGAGACTGTTAAATTTTGAGATCCCACCAGTAAGCAACGTCATTAAGTTTACCTGCAGATGGAGGCTCAGGCTGAAGAAGAGAGAATAACTGTTAGTCGCACAATGCTGAGGATGGAGACGAATGTCTCCAAAAATGTTCCAAGATTTTACAGCTTCTCGTAAGTGAAGTTTTAAGTATGAACATCAACTCATTCATATTTTAAGAAAATAAAAGTAACTTCACGGTTAATAGTGCTTCTGTTTTTAATATTTATAAAGTTTGGAGTTTGCAAACTCATGTGTTATGTAGTGTGTTGCGTGACTCTATGTGAATGCTTCCATTAAATAACAGGGGAGCAATGTCTTGTGCTTATGCTGCATCTGCGCTATATGGGGTCTTTTACTAGATACACTCTGTATATATGTGCATATAAATTGAGTTTGATGTGTGCTTGAAATCTTGTTTATTTAAAGGATGAATAAAATATCTTGTTAGGTTGTCTCATAAGTAATGTAGGTTTTTAATTGTGTTTTATAAGATTTGGCTTTGTTTAGTTTGACAATACTATTTACAGGATGCTGTGGCTAGTCTTGTGTATATTGCGAGAATGTGTCAGTCGTCAGTTGTTAATACACAATCACTAAATGGAAGTTACAAAGTTTGAGATTAGAGTCCTTCTAAAGCACTACTGGGAACAAGATTATAAAGTTGGTGTTGTCGCGGCTCGAAAAATATGTGAAGTGGAAGGAGAAGGTGTCGTTAGTGAGTGTGTGGCATAACGATGGTTCCAACGTTTCAACACTAAAGATTTACCACATTCTGGAAGACCTAAATTATGGGATATTGAGAATACATGCAGAGCTTTGGAAGAAAATCTGCAAAAAGCTACTCGTAGTCTGTCAGGAGAACTTGGTCCATCAAAAGATACCATAATCGCTGGATTAAGAAACTTGGAACATCAAACAGAAGCTGTACCTCATGAATTGACACCTCAACAGGCTCAACGTAGAGTAGACATCTGTTGCCAGCTTATTAGTAATCCCATGAATGATAGATTAATCAGGAGAATTGTCAATGTGATGAAAAATGGATTGTTATGCAACCCTAACACCTTGAAACAGTGGCTCAGTCCCCGTCAACCTGCCAAAGTCATCGTTAAAAAATATCATTTCGACCCCAGAGTAATGTGTGTCTGGTGGAATTTTGAAGGAGTGATTCGCTGGGAGTTTCTTTCAAGTGGGCAGCAGTCAATGTGGATCTTTATTCTCAACAACTGGAAGAAGTTGATGAAATTTTGAGACGAAGATACCTAGCATTAGTTAACTGAAATAGAGTTCTCTTGCAGCAATACCCATACTGCACGAACAACCATGGCAAAAATTCAGGAATTGGAAGGAGTTGAACTGCTACCATACAGCCCTGATTTTGCGCCTCAGATTACCACCTGTTTCAATCCATGGCCCATTTCTTGCGTGGAAGAAATTTTGAAGCTTGATGCAGTAATTTGTATCACAAATTACTTAAATGTAAATAATGATTGTAATATGAATATGCATTTTTATGTGACATTGATTTCAGATGTTTATTAATTGTAATTATTATTGGGAAATAAGTTTATACGGCTTTACTGAAACTGTCAATAATAGCGCAATAATGCAGAAAGGGGGGTGAGCTGTTTATCATTATTGGGAACAAGGAAGTTATGTAATGTTCGCGCGTTTTTTCCGTTGAGAACCTTCTGGAATGTTTCCCTAAAAGCATATGTATTCGTGGTTTTCATTGGATATTAAGATAGACGCTAATGTTGGCGCGTTTTATTAGCCAATTGCAGCTCAGTTATAATCTTTAGGCGTATCTTGATGAAGGCATATAAATAGGGTAGGTTTGAGGTAGCTTATGTGCAGTTCATAAAAAAATCTGTGTACACTACACGTCGTCTTCAGTCAGTCAGTTCGTCGAAAGTATTAGTACGACATACATCGGATATAGATTCACAAGTTACGCGCAGCAGAATTATGAAAGATCTAAAGTATGGTAAAGTTAATTATACAAAAGATTGAAGTACGTGGATTAAAAGTGATCAGTAAGAAGTTATTATAACAGTTTCAGTTTGGCGAGTATCTAGGTCAATATGTAGAAGTGATAGTGAACGTGTTCGACAATAAAAATTATAAAACAAATTTCTTCATCAGTGTAATTTTTGGATAAAAGATTCCTTTCCGTTTCACAACCTGTATAGAGATACGTGCCCAAGCCAACAGGATAATAGCTAGCCGGAGGACATTTGAAATGAAATCAAACGAACACTAACACTGATGCAAATTGCTAACACAAGATGGAGCTACAGACCAAACAAATGAATGACGTCACAAGATGGCAACGCGTGAAGTAAACACACATACACAAACATCACAAGCATCAACATTATAACTAATCCCGTTACAAATTGGCTCCCATACGTGGGGCAGTTAAAAATTATGTAACCAAACAAATCAAAAGCAGCACAACATAAGATCTTCAAGTTTTAACAACATTACGTAAAAACATATTACGTAAGCACCATTTCGTTACAAGCTGTGGAAGTGGGACTTACCAAATTGTTTGCTTCAAAAACCAGAGACTGGTACCATCGTGGGATAATGAAACTCGCTAAAAGATGGCTAAAGGCCATAGAATCTAATGGTCTCTACTTTGAAGAGTAGTTTAATTTCTTGTCAGAAAACGTTCCAAATAAAGTTTTGCTTAAAAAACAACATTACTTATGAGACACCATCTATATCTTAGAGATGGCATGAATCCCCAGCTATGAATTGAGTTTTCTGTGGCTTTATTGGCTCCAAGCTTGAGCAGAATTGTTAAATGCACCCATTCTAAAGCCTTTAAATTACCCATTCATATAAGTATGTAATACTTGGTTGGAACATTAGATATCATTTTTACAAGGTGTTTTTCAATATTTATATGGCTTCTAATGATATTTTCTGTTCTTTTCTCTGTGTAGAAATCACTGGAACAGCAGGAGATGCTCCATAAATCACTGATTGCACACAGACCAGCGAACAATCAAATAAATGCTGCTATGGATACAAATGATAGCTCTCTGGATGAGTACACATTGGATGCACCAGAGGTAGAATCACTTTATGAATGTCTCTCACAATTACATTTGTGCAGATGGCTTTGGCATTTTTTATGCAGAATTTCATTGAGTGTCTCTATGTACTAGATAACTGCCTGACATTGTACGGGTAGCTTTTTAAACTCAATAGATAAACTAATTTCATTTGCCTCCCCCTGTTCTTTATGAAATTATTATACAATGACAGTAAGACTTTATGGTGAATCCCCCACTTTACCCCTTGTAATTATAATTTTGTGCTGACACAGTTATTTGTAATAGCAGATGAAAAATCCCTTTAATATAAAACAGGCTCCACAAAACAAACATAGTGCAAGAAATATACTTAACCGTCCTTTCAAAAAATACCACCCTTAGCAATAAATATCAGGAATCATGAAGACTGTCATAAAATGTATATTGGAAAGACAGATTGAAGGAACATCTCAGAAACATAAAATATAAACAGACAGATAAACCACCCATAGCCCATCACTTTCGGTTATGCAAGAACCCAGTGGTGGAGGGTGATGGCTTTTTTCGGGTGTAAAAATCCTTAGCATGGCTTCCTTCAGAAGGGAAGTAAAGCCGGTGGTTCCGTGTTGTAGATTTACAGCACGTAAAAAGAAGCTCAACCTGATAAAGGGGTCTCTGAGCAAAATTACTGGTCTTTCACGCCCAATATAGAATGGGACGCTAAAGATCACAGCAGTTAAATAGCGTCCATAAATAATAATAATAATAATATTAGCCAAGAAATCAAACTTTTAAGACCAACTAAGAACCATTAAGAAAATATTTATATTATTAAAAACATAAATTGAATTATGAACTTTGAAATACTGGCAATAGACGACGTCTCATGACTGACCAATGGGAAGAGTAGTAAACCTAGGCAACAAGGGAAGGGGGAGACAGTTACGTGACGTGCAGTTCAGTCGGCCGACCCACTAGGATGGAGAGCGCACCTCTTTAAAACTTGTCCAATTCAATTTTAAGTAAATGGAGCATTTGGTGTTTTTTTTAACATTTTAGTCGCCTGATATTCACACAAAAGGATATGAAACATCAGCAGAGTATCTTGACTTCCTTAACCTCCCCTCCCCGTCTCCCCGACAGTCTTCCAAGTCCTGGAAATTCTGCATAACCTATAAGCCTATCATATGTAATAATCGAGTAACTTGGATAATTAGAGTAGATGAATTTTTAAACCTTTGTACCTTCTCTTTGGTCGTGTAATTATTTAATAGTTTAAAACGTACACAGTTTACACATATGCTACTTGACGTAACTATGAAATGGAGGTGAAGTTGGTGAATGTGTAGAATTCAAACTCCCAAGTCACCAAGTTAACCTTTTTGGAAACAACATATAGTCTGCGACCATCAAGAAAAACAATCTTCTCAGTTATTAATTACAAAATATTGGTTTACTGATTTCTAATGTTAGCACTTCTCTTTTTACTTTCTCTACTACGTATAGTAAGTAGGGGAAGTATTGTGTTCCACCCAAAATTTCGATACCGAGATTTCACCGGAAATACATGTTTTGAGACCCCCTGAATCCAAAAAATGCATTTTTGGAAACATGTCCGTGTGTGTATCTATGTGTCTGTCTGTCTGTGTGTGTGTGTGTCTGTCTGTGTGTGTGTGTCTGTGAACAGCATAACTCAGAAACAAACAGTCGGATAAACACCAAACTTGGTATTTGGGTTCAGTATCTTCCAAGGATGTGACACAAAGGTTTTCAAGAAAATCCCCCCACCCCAGAGTACCCTTTACATGGAAGATTTTTAAAAAATTTTAATTTTCTCAAAAATGGCTCTAACGATTTTGATTAAAATATCATATTTTTAAGATATTTTTATGACAAATAAAATGTATATCTTGAATTTCCTGGGAATGTCTCCAAAAGTATTCTTTATTGTGAACGACTTTTGCATAACTGGTAAACCATAAGAGATAGACAAAAGTTTACTACACAAAAAATGTAGATCGCATTAAAATACACAATTTGGGTCATATACATTTTTGTGTTGAGTGAACCATTTTCGAGATATTAATTGTTATTCCCTTAAATTTTTCAATACTTATTTTCTCAAATGGGAATTCGTTATTCATTTTTTTGTCTTCGATATGCAAAGAATATTAATCTGTGGCAAAGCGAATGGTGCTGCACCTAGCAACCAGCTAATAAGAGATATGTATGTGCTTAAAGGCTACTGTATTTGTATATTGCCCTTGTAAATATATATTCCTCTTACATCTACAAGAAAATTAACAATAAGATAGAGTCTGCAAATGTTTATCTCGATTAACATGAAGGAAATAAAGCAAAACTGTCTTACTAGAGGGTTATTAAAATATTTAGGCATTGGTATCGTATGCATATCATGGCGTTATAAACAGGTTGGATTCTATTTTGTTTTGCTGCATCTTAATTGCTAAATGGTGACCATTTACATATACAGGGTGATTTATGAAGAACTGACACATTTCTTTCTTTAATTATTCTGTTCAAAATTCACTCAATGCCCCAATTTTAGCTCCAAATTAAGCAGAATGTTCTGGAGTTTAGATTGCCTGTCGCTGGATGCTCAGATGTTCATGCTTTGTTCGTAATTGTTAGTTTTATTGTCGGCAACTGTTTTTGAGATTTTGTTCTAATCAACGTGAAAATGGAGTACACATTAAATGAACGACTCTTCCTTGTAAAACAATACAGGTTTGCAAGTTTAATTACAGCTACTCAAAGGGCATACCAGAGAGAATTTGGTGCTCAGAATCCTCCCCAAAGAAACACAATACTGGGACTGTTAAACAAATTGGAAACTACTGTATCTCTGGTGAGTGAAAAAGGCAAAACTTGTTCATCTAGGCTTTCCACGGTTGTTGTTGACGTAAGAGCACGACTGGATCAGTCACCCAAAAAATCATTAACACGTTTGTCGCAGGAGACAGGGTACAGCTACTCAATGTGTCAGAGAGCTGTGAAAAGTGCAGGCCTAAAGCCGTATAGGATTATGATTGTCCATCAATTACAGGAACTGATAAGGATAGACGACTGAATTATTGTCGTTGGTTTCAGGCGTTCATTGTGCAAAATCCTGCCATATTGTCCATCACATAGTTCACAGATGAAGCATGGTTCCATTTATCTGGCTACGTGAACTCACATATGCACCCGGTTAAAATTGGAGTTTGGTGTGCAATATCCACACAGAGAATAGTGGGACCAATTGTTTTTTAAAACAACGTGAACACTGCAGAGTACCGACGGATTTTTATGGAGTTTGCTGAGCAACTACACAATGTAGAGCTGAGTCAAGTATGTTTTCAGCAGGATGGCGCTACATGCCATCATACACCAAATGAATCCATAGCACAAATTGCAAGCTTTTTTGACCGCATAATTTCCAAAAACCTGTGGCCACCGATTTTTAGAAAATCACAATTTTTGAAAAATGTTCCATTTAAAGGGTAGTTGGAAAGGGAGAGATTTTCTTGAAAATCTTCATGCTGCGTCCTTGGAAGATATTGAACATTGAGGCAGTATTTTAATGCCTAAATAATATTAATTGTATTTTTATTATAATTAAATTCAATAACAGCCTACCTTGAAAACAATATGTATATAATTATTATTTAAATTGTATGTAAGTCAATGCAAATACTTATTTTTTTATTGTAACGTATTTATTAATGTTATGTAAATGTTTGTATACTGTAATAGTGCAAAAACTGTGAGAATAATATGTTTTAGGTTGTTAATAATGAGGTAATAAGTAATTTTGTGACAATAATGTGTCTGGAGTTATGAAAAGTACTGGTCATGAAAAGATCGGTAGTGACGTAAGTTTCGCTTACAGTTTGGAATTAGCCAATCAACAGTAAAGAAAAGTTTTAGTTTGAATACTTAAATTCTATTGGACTAGAATTAGCCAATAAGAGACTGGCATTACTAAAGCTTTAAGGTTTTTACTGTTGAAATTAGTCAGTCGCGGACATGATGTGATAGTGTGCAGATGGCAAAAACTATGTTCTCCGCTAGTAAATACATTAAGAATGTATAAAGTTTTTCTCACAGTTTTCTTTTATAAAGTGTTGTGTTTTATAAATGTGCAAGTATAAAGAAATAAAAAGAAGTGAAATTTAAAAGTAAATTCTCTGACGTCTTTAATTTTTGTCATATCACGACTTGAACAAGAACCTTATGTTTCTATAGTGCGACTGAAGCAACTGATGCAGATTTAAATAGTATTACGTAAAACAAGCATCATCTTCACTACTACAAAGTTTGGTGTCCCAAGCATCAACCAACTTCAAAGTGTATCTTCATTACGTGGGGCAAATACTGTTACAAACTTTAGATTGAGAAAACTACTTTCTCAAAATGACGCACATACGTGGGGCTTCTCACATCCAGCATTCAGCTAAATAACTTCTTCAAAGTTGGCAACAAATACAACGTAAGCTAAATAAACTCTCGCAAATTGGCGCCTCAACGTGGAGCTAAATAATTACATAACAGCACATTTTTTTAAATATATGTAATAATATTACGTAACCTAAACACTTCTGCAACATAAATACTAAATTTGGTACTTATGCAACTTTTCATTTTTGAGTTATGCTGTTCACAGACGCACACACACATGGACCTTTTTTTCTAAAAATGATTTTTTTTTATTCAGGGGGGCCTCAAAACATGTATTTCTGGTGAAATCTCTGTATCAAATTTAACAATGAAACTTAGAATATAAATTGCTGATACAATTTTGCAACTTTTAACACAAGATTATTTTAATAAATTAATTACAAGATATTTTATCACTGAAAGTTTGAATGTATTTATATTAAAAAATTAACAAAAAATAAAAATTATTTTACAGTTGTACTCAACACAATACAATATCCATGTGTGTATTTCATTATTAATGGCTTACCCAATATGGACTTGCATAGACATCCAATGCAAAATGACTGTTTTTGTTGTTATTTTCATATTATTATACTGGCCTTTAACACACACACACACACACACACACACACACACACACACACGCACATGCACATGCACACACACAAAAACTCTGTGGTGTGGGGGTAGCGTGTTCGCCTCACATTCAAGAGGCCCCAAGTTCAAATCTCAGTTATGGTGAGTTACCTGAATAAAGTGTTTTCCAGGATTTTCCTTTCTGGAAAAGAGGAATACTGGGTCACTTTAAGCTCTGTGTACTCCAGGCTCATTTGAGCTTCATTTCACCCATTTCATTCATTACCTGATATGATCTGGCCGGTTATAGGGCACTAAACTGGTAAAAGGAAAGGTATTTGTAGCTATTTTATATCATAATATATTAATTTATTTCATTATTGCAGATATTAAGAACAAAAAGCAAAATCCATGTAGCTGCAGTCAAATGTAATTCCGTCATCATCCACATATGCCATCACACTGATTGTTTTATGTGGGCCCTCCCCATCCTTTACCACAGGCATATTTGAAATCAGTTTCTAGGTCTCAAACTCACGACTAACTTTGAATGGATGGCCATTACATTTTGTCTCACCTTATGATCATGGCTATTAGATTTGCTTACATTTAAGTACCTGTCAAGGGAATATAAACATTAAGAAATAGAGGAAGAATGGCATATAATTTATGCAATGGCCATCAGGCAATGGTTTAAAGTTTCATGAATATGAGATGAAATTATAAACAAGCTGTGACTATTAGATGCTGAGAAAATGGGACATTAAGATTCTAATGTTTACTTTCTCTACTATGTATGGTAAGTAGGGGAAGTACTGCATTCCATCTAAAAATTTAATAAAAAAATTTCACTGGAAATACATGTTTTGAGGTGCCCTGAATCCAAATAAAGCATTTTTGAAAGCATGCCCTTGAGTGTGTGTGTGAATATCATAACTCAAAAACGAAAAATCAGATAAATACCAAACTTGGTATTTGAGTTTAGTATCTTCCAGGGATGTGACACAAAGATTTTCAAGAAAATCTCAATACCCCCAACTACCCTTTACGTGGAACATTTTTCAAAAACTATGATTTTCTAAAACAATGCCTGTAACGATTGTGATTAAAATACTGTATATGAAAAATATTTACATGACAAATAACCTTGAATTTCTATTCCGAAAAATCTTGAATTTTGTGGGAATAGCCTAGCAAGTCCCTTTCATTCTGAAGAAGTTTTGTATATAATCTTGTATAACTTGTATACATTAAGCGATGGATGAAAACATACCCCTCAAAAAATGTAGATCTCTTTAAAACACACAGTTTACTTAAAATAAGTTTCTTTGTGGCATAAACTGTTTCTGAGATATCCATTATTAAAGGATTGAACAATTCAAAAGTCTTATCAATTTTCAGTTGTTTCTTGCGATTGCATGGAAAAAGTATGGAATTTTAAGTATAAATATTGACTTGTTTTATTAACTAGGATAGTAATCACCTTTTTTCCTGTTTTCTCTTTTTAGAGCACTCTTGAACCTGAAGTAAATCTAGAAGAGTCTTCATCAGATCGGTTTGAGAGTGAGAGTGTGAACGTAAACTTCAACTCCTCACAGGAAGATGCATGTGAGGAAGATGAGACATTTAAAGTTGAAACTGGACAATATATATTGCCACCTGATGCTGGAGAAGCTCAGCCCTATGACCAGAAGACTGAAACAATATTAGATAGTGTTAAAGAAGAGCTGTGTGATCCACTTGAAACATCTGCCACATGCAGGAGTACACAAAACCAAGAGGTATCTGTACCCCATCACATTTCCTGCTTCTCTTACTTTGTCTTCCACTTAGCTAAGAATAATTTAAATCAGTTTCACCACAGTCTACTATCGTTCTTTCTTTATCTTTATTGAGTGTTGAACTATTACAATTCATTTGGGTATGATCAGCGTCGAGCCCGGCTTCTTTTGCCAATCATACCCAAGCTTATAGCATTTAACAATCATGTGTGTTGAGTTTGCTTCATTACGCTAACAGTTCCTCATTTAAATTCAATATACTGCTTAGTGTTCTTTTCCCATTCCCATTTCACTTCCCTTACTTCCTCTGATCGTCTTTGAATCTCCACTACCAGCGGGAAGTGACAACTATTAGATACAAGTTTAATACCTTAAAGTTACTTATTGTGTACCCCGTGCTGATCAGCCATAATAACACTGCCCGTTCATATTAACAAAGATAAACTCTCCCTCCAAGTCATCTCCGTATTTACCATTCAATATATCTAGAGCATTCACTTCACAAAATTCGATAAATCTATCACTTGACTTATCAATCACTTGTCTTTACTTTGAGTTGTTCCCGTCTAGAACATGATTCATTTCCAACAACATATTCATTCTATGTTCACATACCCCTCACCTATTCTAATATTAAAATCCCTCTTTATTACTCCCATCTTTCTCTCTGAGCCTGTTCTATTTCTATACCTATCCCACACTTTTCTACTCCATAATTCTATTCCTGTTGTCTCCCTTGACGGTCCTGCTATGTTTCTGTCCAAAACCAGTAAACTCCCATTGGGTGTCGACACAATGCTTTCTTCTCCCATATTCCGTCACTCTGCAACCACACCTCCGCCCTGCCCACGGCCAGGTCACATGCCGATTGAACTTCCTCCCTCCTAGGTGATATCATTTTCCTTGCCTTGCCAGCTGTTGCCCTTACGTCACTCTGATCTGATGTTCTCGTTACGTCATCTCCATGTCTTCCCTCTGACGCATTCATCTCCTTTCCGCCAGCCCCACGTGCCGGTGATGTAACTTCCATCTGTCCATCGTTTTCCTCTAGTCTCCGATCGCCCATTGTACTTCCTTCTGATCTGAATTCCTTCTCTCTGGTCCCAGATGTATTTAGCTGAGTCATTTCCTGCTCCTGCAATCTGCTGCTCCGTATGTCACTTTCGTATCCAGCCACCATGCACCCATTGACCCACAATCGTAAATTCTTTATGAAGGTCCATTTCCCTTCCATTCTTGCCAGCTTCATTCAGTCTACTATAATACATTAAACAAAGCTTCAGATGTCTTTGCAGCTTGTGTGATTATGGTGCTCCTAGCAGTCAGCTACAGCAGAGCTTTCCAAACTTTTCCTCATGGCAACATCCTTCTAGTACATACAGTTTCACGAGACACCCTTTCACTAATATTAATAAAAAAGATTCTATTGTAACATGATATTTTAAAGAAATATTAATTTTTATATTGATTTCCAAGTACAGTATAATTAGGTATACATTAAACAACTTTCACAGATACAAAACTTTTCAGTACTATTATGAACTCAATGTCTCACATGGGCTTGACAAGCATTACAAATCTCTTATATTAGCTCGAATGTAGGACACATTCACACGCATTTCCTCATCTACGTTTCTTACACCTCTACTTTTAACTATTTTTGTATTAGTCATAACAGAAAATGTACTTTTACATGAATATTTTGTAGAAAACTGCAATAAAATGATGAGTGCTGTTTTATTAGGTGACGGTAGTCTTGCTGAATAGAAATCCAGAAGTTGCATAAATCTTATTCTTGGTACTTAAGTTTTAAAGTGCAGTTGTTCTAGGTCTGGCAGTTCCTCCTCTTCAACTAGTTGAACTTCAGAAGTACTGGAAAGCACAAAAGGATTTCTTATCCAGTCATACAGGTTTATATCTAGTGTTGTGAAATATCCATCCAACATCTCTTTCAATTACACTAAATGGTCATGAAACAATGATTGTATTTTGTTACTAGCTGCACATTTAGATGCCAATGGAAACATTACAAAATTGCTTTCTTTTTATTAATTAATTTTGAAGATAGAGAAGCTAGTAACAGTGATTGTCATAATTTAAAATAAAGAGAGTTGGAGGTTGTTACACTACATCACTAAAAGGTTCTTACTTTGAACACGTTTTGGGAGAACGGTTTGCTCCCATTGTCAGCATGTTTCCAACTGATTTTGCCAGTTATTGTCTGGGGAATGTGTGTGGTTAGTGGTGTTCTCTGGTGCCAGGTTGATGAACCTCCAAAGGCTGCTGGGTGGTGGTAGTTCGAAATTCATTAGGTGATTCCTGTGTTTGACGATATGTATTTTTTCCCCAGATGTCCAATTCATTGCTATTGTTGATCAGTTTTAAGAGTTTTATGTTTGGAGTGATTTCATGGTTTGAAGACCAGAAATGATGTGCTACTGCGGATTTATCCGTCTGTTTTTGGTAAATGCATCTCATTTGCTCTTTAAGTCTTGTTTTAAGATTTCTTTTGGTTCTTCCTATGTACACCAGGTTACAGTCATTACAAACTTTTTTATGTATACCAGCTGATTTATCGTTGGGGATAGAGTCTTTTGTTCTGTTATATAGTAGTTTCTGTGTATTGTGATTATTCTGTGGAGTCAGGGTGATGTTGTATTTCTTGAAAATCCTTTGGTAAGTAATTACTTTCTTTTGTTTTCCTCAACCATACCTCTTAAGGCAATTTTGTCTGTGGCAGTAAGGAGATTTTCAACCGTACCTTATAGACTAGCATTTGTCTTGTTGAGTATTTCAAATAAATCAGAAAGGAAAGCTAGCTCTGTGCTCTAGAGTTTGTCTTTTAATGCATCCACAAACTTGGTTTTGTTTTCTTTCTCAAATAACTGCAGCACTGTATCATTAAGTTCATACACAGGACTAAGTATTCTCCCCCTGGATAGCCAGCAGAGTTCTGTATGAAGGAGCAGGTTACAATGTTGTGTTCCTAGCTCGTCACATATTTGAGGCGAAAAGTCTTGTCCTGAGAGACCTGCTCTTAAGGTAATTTATCATTTTAACAGTCGTGTCCAAAACTGATTTCAAATCCTTTCAATCATTTTTGCTATGAGCACTTATGCATTGTCATTGCACGTTGGAAAAGTACCAAGGTCACTACAGTACAGCGAGGTACACAGATAGCCGATCTATGACCTCACCTTAAAACAACCACACTGCACTAGAGGAAGATTTCACTGATTATATAAGCCAGCATTCTTGCATAATCCAGTCAGTGCAAGTCGAGTGGTGTCGGGCAGCGAACGAACGAGTTGCCGAGTGAGTTTCCCATGCACATCAAGAGGAATTCTCCAAGTGAGTTGGGGATGGCTTCTGTGATGTGCAGTGAGTGCTATTGTGGAATGATAGTTGTGGGATTCCGGGTGAAGTGAGTCATCTGGCGTGAAGAGACTGCATCACAAATGAAGTGAAGTGGTGAAGAATTGAACTATTCACCTTAGTGACATAAATTCCCAGTGAGAACTGAGAAACAGTAACAGTTGAGAAAACTGGACCAAGTCACTTTGGTGTCAGGAGTGGGATAAAAAAGCCACAATGGAGGACACACTTAAACAATTATTGAGTGAAGCAAAGAGTATAAAGAAGAAAATGAAATCCGGAATGGATAAGATGGAAATGGTAATGAACAATGTTAAAGAAGGAATGGAAAAAATGGGATCCAAACTTGGCCATGTCATTGACACTGTAAGGTCTGAGATAAAGGCAACAGTAAAAGCCCTGAAAGACAACTTTGCAAAGGAGTTAAAAGATACTAAATCTGACATGGAAGATGACGTTAATGCGGTGGAGGAGCATATAGATCAGCAGATGACAAGAGTGCACAGCCCTACACCCAATCACGGTGAACCTGCGTTGGTTGGGATGAAGAGACCTTGAGGAGGGAGCAGCTGAGGATTGGGACATAAGGCCGATCCTGAAGGATAAAACATCTGGCATACAACCCACGTGAGTAGATGTTTCTCTCAGAGGCCCGAGCTATGAAAGCTGTTGGATGCAGTAGGATTCCCTGGTGGTCAGAAATGGTGTACCAAGGAGAGTGTGGGAATTCATAGTCAGAAGCACTAGGGTAGAACAGCTGATGCTCCTGAAGAAGACATGTAGGAAGTCCTCAAGGAAACCCATGCCAGCATTACCAGCAGGCACCTGTATGTGAACAAGACCCTGAAGAAACTCCATCACCGATATTATTGGTTACAACTTTGAAGCAATGCAGGGAGATGGTGTCCGCCATGCAACATCCGTGCCACAGATCCTGGACCCGCATCACGCATTTGGTGTCAACCCCAAAGGAGGCTGAGTAGCTGATGTGATCGCCCTGTTGCAGATCATGGAGGTGTTCGGGACGACCAGGAGCTGTGTGACGCAGCAGCTATGGCCCAAGCTTATCGGGAGGTCGGCACCAAGCAGTCCAAGTGAACAACGATAACGACTGCTTGCCAGTGTAAACACCAGGGGCAGTAGAGGCAGATAACTGAACCTTCTAGAGGCTGTATCTCCCGCCTCCTCCAGAAAGTGTATCGAAATAGTTGTAGAACGTTTGAGAACCTTTTGTGGAAGATTCCACTGCCTATATAAGTGAGCATTCTTGTACAGTCCAGTCAGTGCATGTCGAGTGAGAGTCAAATGGCGTTGGTCAGTGAGCGAGCGAGCGAATTGGCAAATGAGTTTCAAGATTAATTCTCTGAGCAAGTTGGTGACGGTTTCTGTGACGTCCTGCGAGTGCTACCGCAGAACTACGGTTGTGGGATATCTTGTGTTCGACTCCCAAGTGAAGTGAACCGTTTGGCATGAAGAGGCTGCATCACAAAGGAAACGAAGTAGCAGAGAATTGAACTAGTTCACTTTAATCAAGTGAACTCCCAGTGGAGGTGAATTACATAAAAACGAAGCAGTGACAGTTGGAAAAATTGGACAAAGTCACAATATTCTTAGAGGTAATATTCTGAACTGCCCATTACTCGATTTTGCTCTTGTATGCAGTGTAAAAACCATACCCTTTCAACCATTAATTTTCCATTTTCAGTTCATAAACCAGTTAGAATGTCTTGTAATTTTTCACATTTGTAATCCTTAAAAACTTAACCCTTTCTTGGCAAAACATGTATATATTTGCTAACAATGGCTACGCATCACGTTCATGTGGATAGTTATTGTGCATTCAATAACCCATCATACTGGCATATTGTTTATCTAAATGGTTGTTAGATGTCACTAGATTCACACAAGCATGTTTCTGTGCTTCTGCTATCATTTTGTCGGTAGTAGAAAGACAATAGCTCACAAAACCTAGAAAATCTTGAAAATAATTCCACCTGGGAAGGGTTAATTGTTAAACGCCAACACAGATCTCTCTTCATTCACAAAGATGATCAGCTTTATGTTACCTCAATACAAACAACAATGGTACAAATAACAGAAGATCTCATCTCTGTTAGTTTAAAGATAACAATGCAGAAAATTGTAATTCTTCATTAAGCTGCATTCTGCAGAATACATTAAACTAACCTATTCTTTACGTTATCCACTTTAGAACCTTTTTGTTCTCTGGCGCTAACTAGTGGCAAAGCTGTGGACTGAAAACCCTCATTTGACAACTCATGACAGACAGCATACTTCTAAAATAGTTTAAGAACTCATTTGGGTGAGCTAGGATATTTAAACTTATTTTGTAAAAAACATGCTCATAATTGTGTTTTTCAGGTTGGAGATAGTCCTCAATCCTCTTGAAGACAGTAACAATATACTCAAGATAACAACACCTCCTCCAGTTGCGATGGGGAGCTAAAGGATGGATACCTTTGAAGGTATATTTCAAGGTTTTACAAATGGTCTTAGTTTTTTCAAGAGTATATTTTTTCTTTGAGTTCCACTCTACCCACACATGGACACACACACACCAGAAAATTTAGAATAGAAAGGCAGCACCACACTAAGCATTTTAAGGTTAGGGAGGTTAGGAGCATGGGGCCACAGATGCAGTATAAACAGAGCACTGTAGTAGGAACATAATTGAAATCTGGTTTTATGAAACATCTCAACTAAGGAGTATGGGACACAATGAGGCATCTATACTGAACAAGACAGTATTACCAATAGGTTTTAATCAGACATACCCAGTGACAATGGCTGGTGGATTTTGTTTACTTCTTACATGGCACAAACAGAAGACTGACAGATTTAATGTTGATGCATGTAGCACGGTAATAAAGCTTCTGGTTCCTAACCTCAAAATGCTTATTTTTATACTGGCTTTCTACTCTACAGTGTTCTGCACATTGTTTTTCTGTACCCAGTAAATAAATAAATATATACACACGCACGCACGCGCACACCCACACCCACCCCCGCAACCACCCCCACCCACACACACACCCACCCACAGTTTCAGAAATACTTTTACAAACTTCAGGTATGGTTTCCTTACACCACAAGAAGGAAAACAGTTCATATGAACATATATCGCATAATCCTTTGTTTTCTGGTTAGGTGTTCAACACAGTGGTACACTTATAACACACAAAACTCATAAAAAATGCTCAAAATGTCCTCTTGCATCTATGTATGCCTGTACTCGTCGAATCATGGAATGTCACACCCTGTCAAAAATTCCGGGATGGTGTTGAATGGTTTTGCAGGCTTCCATGACACGTCGATGAAGCGTTTCTGCATTCGGGATGGCTGCTCCATAAACCAATGATTTAAGATGCCCCCAGAGGTAAAAATCCACAGGATTGAGGTCGGGAGAATTTGCAGGGCATGGAACTGGTCCTCCTCCTGCCTATCCATCGGTCATGGTAGATACCAGTCAGTGCAACTCGAACAATGCGACTAAAGTGTGCCGGAGCCCCAACATGCATAAACCACATGTTTTTTCTTATTTGCAGGGGCACATCTTTGTGAAGTAAGTCGGGAAGAGTGTGCTGGATAAAGTCCCTGTAGACAGCACCAGTAAGACGTGCTGGTAAAACGTATGGACCTACCAGACAGTCGCCTACAATGCCAGCCCACACATTGAGATTAAACTGTTGCTGATGTCTACCTGAAGTACAGCATGAGGATTACGATCTGCCCATACGTGTACGTTGTGGAAATTAGTAACTCCATCTCTCCCAAATGTTGCCTCATTTGTAAACAAAACTGATGAAACAAACAATGGGTTGGCTGTTTGTGCTACAAACCATTGGCAAAAGTTATCCCGTGGTGGATAATCGGCAGGAAAAGGCCCTGCACACGTTGAATATGATACAGGAGCTGCTCGTGAAGTACCCTCCATGCTGTCACGTGTGATATACCAGATCACACAGCCAATTGTCTTGTACTGATACCTGGATCGTCTTCGACACACTTTAACATCTGTTCTTGCGTTCCAGCGTACGAACAAATCTTGGTCTTCCTCGATCAATAGTCCGTGGTGCAACGGTTCCTGTCTCAGCAAGGCGATGATAAACAGTGACAAAGGTTGGTTGACTCGGTTGTCTTCGGTCTGGAAACTCCATCTGATAGAGCCATGCAACCTCATGTCCATTACCATTTGCACGACCACACATAAAAATCATGTCTGCCTGTTCACGAAATGAATATGCAGCAATGGTGGAACGAAACACGTGCAGTTAACTCACTACATGTACACAATTGAAACGTTGAAGACAGACTAATGACAAATGACAAACATAAACAAGTCTCCATGGCAACACTTCGCCATCTACCATATGTAGTACAATGGGTCAACGCCTTCTATGAATGCATAGAGAAATGAAGTTTTGAGGTTGGACCCCAAAGGCCGTTGAACTCACACTTTCATTGTGACAGGAATAACACGAAAACCAAGGATTATGGGACATATGTTCATATGAACTTTTTTCCTTCTTTTGGTGTGAGGAACCCATACCCGAAGTTATATATATATATATATATATATATGTATATATGGTTCATTCAATAATTAGTGGGAACATTTGAATTAACAAGAAAGAAAACGTTTTTGGTTGCTGATTTGCTCAGAAGTAATCTCCTTCAACATGAATAACTCGCCTCCACACTTCAGGGAGATGACGGATGCCATACACAGTGTTTTGTTGTACTAATCTTTGAACACACTGCTCTGCTGCTGCTTTAATTCCCTCTCCTCTAAATGGTAATTTCATTTTTGCGAAAAGGTGAAATTCGCATGGGCTCATATCTGGGGAGTATGAAGGATGCTCCAGAATTTCCCAGCTCCTCTATGAAATAAATTAACCACAGAAGCAGCTAAGTAAGAGTGAACACCATCATGTAGCACAATAGGATGAGAATTCAGGAGATTTGGACATTTACAATGCACAGCTGGTCATAAATGGTGTTCCAGAAAGTAACTGTAATATGCACCATTCACAGGATTTCCTGCAGGAACTGAATGAATGACAAGGACACCATCAAAATCATAAGCAACCATGAACATGACTTTAAGTGGATCTTGTTGTTGCCGATAATTTTTTGGCCGTGGGAAATCATTTTGCCGCCACTCATTTGATAGTCTCTTCAATTTTGGTTGGTAGCATTGAACTCAGGTTTCATCTAAAGTTAGATATGTTGAAACAAACGCTCGCCTTCACGTCCATAGCATTCTAAGCGCAATCTTGCTATTTCCTTTCTCTGCCACATGATTTCCTCATCTTTAACTTCTTAAGTATGTGAAGAATTGTACCAGGAGCAATTCCAGCTTCCCTTGCTAGTTCAGTACAAGTCCAACAATGGTGTTCTTTCAGCAGTGCTCTAACAGCGTTCACTTGCTGATTGTGGTCTGCCAGCTCCACATGTTTGATGAACATCTTCCTTATCTCTGTGAAATGCATGTGCCCTTCTAGCTACGGTATGGTATGGTAAAGTCTCTCTACCACAAGCTACCAGTATTGTTGAGCATGTTTGCCTCTTGCAATCTGAATTTGCATGAAGTATCTTTGTTCGTATTTATTAAACATTTTAGAGGACGACAAATAACAGTGGACAAATTAAACTCACTACAAATATCTTATAAATAAGATTACTTTCTTCAAACTCACACATCAGATGCTCTTCTTTCTCGCTGTTATCAGCTTGCAACATTTACCACTGATAGCGCTACATACAAATATTATTGCCATTAATTATTGAATGACCAATGTATTTATACCAGATTTATTGCAAATGGCATGTGATACGACTGGTGGCTGCTGGGACTGACTTGTAGTAGGAATTGGATTGAATAAGCTTGCTCTGTGATTGCCTGGGTCACATGCCTCTGGAGGGTAATGATATTTGCAGTTCAGTTGTTTGGTATGATGGAATAACGTTAAGTGAAACTATGTATAGTTATCATGGTGTACACTACAGAACAGTATGTGTTTATTATTGTAAGTTTTGCTCAAATGGAGTCACCTGTGAGCTATTACTTCTTCTTCTTGTTCCTATTCCTATTCCTCACTACACAGTATAGGCAAAAAGCTGTCTGTTGTGTTCTCAAAGATCTTCCAACCATCTCCTCCTGGGTTTTCTCAAGGATCTTCTTCCTATTGGCCTGTATATCATTATTGTTTTGTCAATGTTGAGTTGTTCATTCTTTATAGATGATTGTAATTTCTCAATTTGTCATTAATATTAAAAATATTTAGTTCCTGATATAGATCTTCATTTTTTATATGATCAAGTATAGAGCACTTTTTAGCTCTACTTTTTAATTCCTCCTTTAAGTTGAGACATTAAGAATTTCATTTCTTATGCCTGATTTTTTTTTTTTTTTTTTTTTTTTGGCTTTTTTATTGTTGCCCATAGTTCACATCCATGGGATAACACAAGTACAGCCATTGCTTTATAAAATTCAACTTTCTATCTCTTCTTGCTTTATTTCTCAGAGTACGATTAATAGTGTCACAAAAACTTTGAAATTGTTGTTCTAAGATTTTTATTCACTTGTTCCAAGATTTGATTATTTATTATCATTTTTAGATATGGACTATCAGTTTTAATCTGTTTAGAAATTCTCCATTGTCCCCTTGCCTGACAAATCCACAATTTATAAGTTATACCTAGAGGGCTTCAAGCCAGGTGAGATGATGTTGATACATCGATGTTTCTGGAGCATGCATCTCTTCCATCATCAGGATCCTGAATGACTTGATTGGGCAAAATGGCCTGTATATATACTGTGCCGCGGTGGCTAGCATGGACCTCATAGAGAACGTGAGATGTTCTTGCTGGGTTTGCTTGAGCGGACCTCGTAAAAACCTCACCTACTCTGGCTGCTGCTTAGATTGTCTGTTTATGTGTTTTCTGAGCCACCAGTTTCAATTTTAATGGCCGGTTTCCATGCAGAATTGAACTGTAGCCAGTGTTACAGTTCAGCATGCCCCTCTTGGAGGAGTTGGCCAGTGCCTCTATGATCTTGTGCTCTCAGTAACTGCCACATTTGGCCACAATGGTTGTGTCATGGAAGTTGGCTCTATGGTCCATTTCAAGGTAGTGTTCTACCGGTCCGGACTTTTCAGGCTGCATCAAATGGATGGTCCTCTCTGTTTGATACAGCCTGAAAAGTTCCGGACCATAGAGCCAACTTCTGCAACACAACCATTGTGGCCAAATGTGGCAGGTACTGGGAGTACAGGATCAAAGAGGCGCTGGCCATCTTCTCCAAGAGGGGCATGCTGAACCAGGACACTGGGCTACAGTTCAGTTCTGCATGGAAACCAGCCAGAGTACACACGGCCGTTTAACCCGATCAAGTCATTCAGCATCCTGATGATTGGAGAGATGCACACTCCCCTTGAACCCTGAGAACCTCTAAAGTATGTTCATCATCAGGAAAGTTTCAGCTCTAATTTATAGGTTGTTAGACACCTTTAAACAGACTCGGTACATGGAGAGAAAAAGAAACACAAATAGCCAATAGTTGTAACCGAGGAAAAATTAGATGAGATAGGGGTTGTTGTATAAAGAAGTCCAAGAAAATTGCTGCTTCCCACTGCACTTGCTCTCCAGATCTAAATACATGTGATTATTATCTGTGGGGAAAACTTAAAGATAAAGTTAATGTAACAAATCCCCATATGAGCTGAAGCTTTCCTGATGTTGTGAATACTCTAGATTTTCTCATGCTTCCAGCCAGGTATAGAGTTGGTTAGAAACACACGTTTCGGGAACGTGCATTGTTCCCATGTTCAGGGTAGCTGAATGATGCAAAATTAGTAGTCCTCCATATTTATATTAATGTCTGTGGAGCTAAGTCTGGGCCTCTTAGAGAACAGGTCGGGTAATTGAGGTACAGTGGAATCTCGTTAGCACGTTCCTCATTAACATGTTTCCCGTTAACATGTTAACATGTATTACGTTCAATTATAAAAGTTCCGATACCAAATCACCAAATGTAATAAATAACGTTTGCTTAGTGCATTTTCCCAATCGCTCTTACTACGTTTGTAGTTTGATGTCCTCATTCACTTTTTGGCCAATCCTTGATCGGCCCAGTGGGAGAAGGCGCTTCACATTCAAAGTTTGACGTTCTCATTGGCTACTTTGGTCAATCCTCGGTCACGGGGTGGATACCGGCAGCCAACCACAAGCATGTATGTAAATATTTGTGTGGGCGGGATAGAGAATGCTTTACCTTGGCGTGGTAAACGATAGTTTCTACTGTTGAGTGTTGACCAAACATACGTAGATCGTATTTTAACTTTTCATTTGTAATGAAAAAAATAAAGTGTAGTAAATAACCAATAGTGAAAAACTGAAAATCCTTGAAATAGATCACAATCCAAATATGAAACATGTGGATATAGTGCGGAAGTTAAACATTCCTCCGTCAACCTTAAACGCAATTGTTAGCAAACCTAAATTGATTAAAACTGCTTTTAAAGAAGGGAAAAATGCAAAAACAAAACTTTCCTCTTGGAAAATAGGATCAGAATGAAATTGTTGAATGGAAACAATTACCGTATTCAAATTGTATTGAATACGCCAAATATGCATTTGCCTATTGTACTCTTAACATGAAGCACGCTCATAATTGTTTTTTTTCTTTTTTAGCGGAAATTGTTATCACATGTGTAATAAAACGCACAGCAAGGTCACTGTTGTCGCTTCCATAATTCGCAATTTATTTTCTCAAAAACATTCATAACCTCAAAAATCCAAGTTGACCAACATAAAAGCTTGAGTTATTTATTTTCAGGCTTTGTGTATCCAAATCCATTTGAACATATATTGAATTCAACACGGATTGTACTCAAAATCGATTTCAATTACCCATGGAGACATAGTAATTATTAGATTTTATTACATAACTATGTTCTTAAATTGCATATTTTGCATTTTCATTAACACGTTTTCCCGCCTATGACGTCCAAATCCTTAGGTCCCTGCAAAAACGTGCTAACGAGATTCTACTGTAGTAAAAGGCACAAACATTATAGAAAATCTTTTAGTGAACTAGCTGTCTGATGTGATGATGGTGTGCTTCTGTGCTGGTTTTGATACATTTGTAAGGCTGGTTTCCAGGCCGTGCTAAGCTGTAATCCAGAATCTTGATTCACGTCACCTTGCTTGGACGAAATGGCTGATGCTTCCTTCATCTTCCATTGCCTTTAACCTGCACACTTGGCTAATACAATTGTTTTGCTGAAGTTGACCCCGTGGTGTTGTTCAAAACAGTGTTCACTAGATCCAATTTTTCTGGCTGCATCAGACGTAAACTTCTGTTGTATTCAGCAATTCTTCTTCTGGTTTGGCCTATGTCGGCAACGCCACATTCACAGGACACCTGGTACTCCCAATTCAAGGTTGTCTTTGATTGGTCTGTTAAGGTTTCTGATTTTGGGCGGAAGTGGATCATCTTGATGTTGTGCTTAGCTAATAATGTGCTAATTTTACTTGATGAATTGCCAGTAAAAGGAATACAAACTGAAGCGATTAGTTTTTCTGTAGTCAGTCGTGTGCAGGTGGGCTGATTGCATGTGGATCTTTTGATGGAGGTTTTGATGTTGTCTATTGCATAGCCATTCTGCTGGAAAGTGTAGCTGATGTGTTTTAGCTCTTCTTGTATATGGTTGTGGTCCAAAATGATGACTGCTTTGTGGGCAGTCAGGGTATTCACTACACCTACTTGTTGAAACTTGTGATGGAAGCTGTTGGCGATAAAGGTGCATATGGGTCGGTTTCAGGTAGATTGCATGGCTTAGTTTTCCACTGTTGTTTTTTGAGATCATGATGTAAAGATACAGCAGGATCCCATTCTTCTCCACTTCCATTGGAAACTGTATCTACAGCCGGCGACTGTTCAGATGTGTTAAAGAAGCCCAGTAATGTGTCCTCCCCATGCAGCCAGATGACAAAAGGTGTCATCCATGTATCTGATAAAATGGGTAGGTTTCAAAGGTGCTGTATCAAGAATCTCATGTTTTAAATGTTCCATGAAGAATTTGGATACTGCTGGCAAGAGAGGAAGCCCATTGCTACTCCATCTACTTACTCATAGTATGTAACATCCAGCAGAAAAAGCTCCTGAAATGTCGGTTTCTAACCAACTCTTCACCTGGCTGGAAGCCCGAGAAAATCTAGAGTAAATCCTCATACATTCGACAAATTAGAAGACAGTATCTGTCATGCATTTTCTAATATTTTGTCTGCATGAGTGTTCAATAAGTTCCAGGCATGTATAGAGGCAGAGGGGCATCATTTCGAACACCTTTCATAATGAAAGATAAGTGTAACATATTCACATTGTTACCATTATCTAGGGGAGAGATGGCACTGCTGTGGGAGCTGCAGATGACCAGTTGCTTCTCTTAAGAAAACCTGATAATTCAACAGTCTTGAGACTTATGTAGATGATATTTGTGCCTTCCTGAAGTGCTAAGTTACCATCAGTTTATCTTCTTGCTTCATTTTGTAAGGGTGATTTATGAAGAACTGACACATTTATTTCTTTAATTGTTTCAAAACGAGTTATGCTAGCGACAACTTATTATATCTGAAATGCAGAGGAATTTTGGGAGATTATTTACCTCTGTAGCAGATGTTGAAAATGTCCTCCTGCATAAGGCACAACTCAACACGTTACTGGCCACTTGTTGGAGGACTCTGTTGTCAGTAGCTTGAATCTCCTGTGTAATGTTGTGCTTCAGATCGTCCATTGTCTGGGGACGTGTGGCATAAACCCTGTCTTTTAAGTAACCCCATAGAAAGGAGTCCTGCGATGTCAAATCCAGAGATCTCGGTGGCCACAGGTTCTTGGAAATTATCCAGTCCTCAAAGAAACTTGCAATTAGTGCCATGGATTCATTTGATGTATAGGATGTAGCACTGTCCTGCTGAAAATATCCTTGACTCAGCTCTACAGTGTGTATAATTGCTCAGCAAACTCCATAAAAATCTGTTGGTGCTCTGTAGTATCCACATTGTTTAAAAAACAATTGGTCCCACTATTTTCTGTGTGGATATTGCACACCAAACTCCGATTTTAACTGGGTGCATATGTGAGTTCACGTAGCCAGATAAATGGAACCATGCTTCATCTGTGAACCATGTGCTGGACAATATGGCAGGATTTTGCACAATGAACGCCTGAAACCAACGACAATAATTCAGTCATCTATCCTTATCAGTTCCTGTAACTGATGAACAACTGTAATACTATACGGCTTTAAGCCTACACTTTTCACAGCTCTCTGACTTATTGAGTAGCTGTAACCTGTCTCCCGCAACAAAGGACTTAATGATTTTTTGGGTGACTGATCCAGTCATGCTCTTACGTCAACAACAACCATAGAAAACCTAGATGAATGAGTTTTGCCTTTTTCACTCACCAGAGATACAGTTGTTTCCAATCTGTTTACCAGTCCCAGTATTGTGTTTCTTTGGGGAGGATTCCGAACACAAAATTCTCTCTGGTATGCCCTTTGAGTAGCTGTAATTGAATTTGTAATCCAGTATTGCTTTACAAGGAAGAGTTGTTCATTTAATGTGTACTAGAATAACATCTCAAAGGCAGTTTCCGACAATAAAACTAACAATTGCGAATAAAACATGAACATCTGCGCATCTAGTGACAGGCAATCGAAAGTCCGGAACATTTCGCTTAATTTGGTGCTAAAATTGGGGCATTGAATGAATTTCGAACAGAATAATTAAAGAAAGAAGAGTGTCAGTTCTTCATAAATCACCCTATATTTCTAAAGCAATCTTTGGTTCTGGTCTTCTTATTTCTTTGTTTTTCTAGTGTAATTTCTGTTATAGCTCACCCTGTAATCAGTATTCTTGGCTTGCTTTCAGGTACTATGAAACATCATTATGCTGCTGTAGAAGAGCGTTTAATAAAAAAGAGTGTAATGTAGATTGTTGAGGGATCCTGAGGACTAAACCTCAGAATAATTATGTACTGAAGAGGCAAGTCTTTGGAAGCATGTGAAGTTGCAGAACAGCAGTTAGGTGCAAGTAAATGGCAGCCGTTGTTTCCAAAGTATAGTGGTGCTCATGTATGTATTATAGGAACATCATCACAATAATGGTAGATGTATATTTTTGGTTATATAGGCGCAGAAGTGTTTGAGCTACTTTACTGCCAGTATGAATAACAACTTTAAAATTACTTCTCATATTATGATTTGAGGTGATAAAATAATTTTACGAGGTTTCAAATCTAAGTCTACCTTTAAAGTAGAGCAAAATAATGGCTTTGGGGTGCAAAACCCACATTTTTACTTTACCACCTACTTATAGTAAGTAGAGGAAGTATTGCATTCCAACTAAAAATTGCATACCAAGATTTCTCCGGAAATGTATGCTGTAATACAAGAGAGAAATGTGTACCAGATGTGCAAAAATCAGACAGGGTGTTCCACTTTAGTGCAAAATACTATTATTGGTTTTCCAACTTTTTTTACAAGAGTACTTCTGTTCTTTACAAATTCGATAACATCTTTCACATATGCAGTTTCTGTCAGCATCATGGTAGACTTTGTTTTACATATTTTGTGGTGTTAGCCTGTACAACCATTTAGAAATGCATGTTTTGAGGCTACCTAAATAAAATAACATTTTTAGAAAAAAGGTTTGTGTGAGAGAGAAATGAAATGTTGGTTTATAATTGGTATAAAATATGGATAAGCTAGTAACAGTGATGTGAATTTGAAATTATATAGAAAATTTGAATTGGAGTTGAAGCCCTTAACATCACTTACATGTTCAGTCGGCTACTTCCGAGAATGGGAGCAATTAGCTCCCGAAACTGGTCAAGTTGTAAAACATGTAAGTGATGTTAAGTGTTTCAACTCTGACTCAAATTTTCTCTGTAATTAAACTTGGTGTTTAAATTCATCTTCCAAGGATATGACACAAAGATTTTCAAGAAAAAAGTACACTTCATTTTGAATGACTTTTTCATAACTGGTAAACCATAAGAGATAGACAAAATCTTACTGTACAAAACATTTCTCTCTCATTGAAGCACATAGTTTGTCAAACAAAAATGTTTGATATATTTACCACTTTTGAGATATTCTTTTTTATTGGTTTGAATTTTCAATTACTGACTGTTTTCAAGTGTTAAGTTGTTATTGTGTTGTGTTTTGTGGGCCTGTATGAGAGCCATTGTGCTGAGGTGGGGCCTAAAACTAAGGATGATCAAATGGCTATACACCTTGGCAATAAGGTCTTCAATATCAATTGCAGCATTGGTTTTGTGGCCTGCCTCTCTTGTTAGGACAGTAGCTGCTAAATTAGATTTGCTGTAAAGATTGACATGTTTTATATATCTGGGGTGAAAAAAAAAAATTGAGTTTTATTTAACTACTGTGGTCCTTAGCGTCCCATTCTATATTGGGCATGGTAATTTTGCTCAGAGGCCTCTTTATCAGGCTTAAGGTTCTTTTACGTGCCGTAAATCTATGACACAGGACACAGGCTTTACTTCCCTTCCGAAGGAAGCCATGCTAAAGATTTTTATGCCCGAAAAAATTGATCGTCCTCTGCCAGGTTTGAACCTGCAACCTCGGGAACTAGAGGCTAGCATAGTAACCACTACACCATGGAGGACGACTAACTGGGGTGGTGTGGACTATCCTACAGGATGTAAGGATTTTCCAAAATGAAAAAACTACATATATGGGTCATAAGGATTTAGAGCTTCTTTCCCCCTCCCTACAACATAAATGCATAATTTACAACCTGGTAGAAAATTCTCTCAATATAGTCCTTGACCTGCAGGCACTTGCACCATGTAGTGCATGGCTGCTTCTTTAGGTCCCCGAAAATAGCTTTTTTATGTGTTGTAACCATCACTGGAAAACTGCATTCAGGTGTTAAAAACTTAACAAACTGAAATTCTTGCAGGTGCTTCTTCAAAGTCCCAAAAAGGTGATAAACAGATAGGACACGTTGTGGGGGCATGGTGTTTGGCAGCCCCTAAAACCACATCTCAATAATATTATTGTCAATCTCCTCCTGGAATTGGCCTTCTCCTCTGTATATGTACAAGGTATTTTTCCCCACCTTCCATGTTTTGCTGTCCAATCACAGTGGTGCCTGACCATATACTGTAGCGCCTCTGCAGCCAACACGGATGGTCATTAAGACTTAGGTTCAGATCGTACCAGGACCTCCCTACCTTACGGAGGTTTTGTTCTGATTTTCCTCGATCCTCATAACTGGTAAATACCAGGGAGTTACTGTAAACTTAGGCTTGGAATGTTTTCTTCCCAAGTTTCCTTTCCGAATTATTTTGTTTCATGTATCAGTGTACACCACCTGTGGTGTTGTAAATTGTAAGAACAGACATCAAACACTATCAAAAAGAAATCTGATATGTTACATTCACATGACTCTCTACTTTTGTCGTTTACTTGATTATAGCTTCTACAAACTAATCTCACGAAAGCTCATTTAGTTTTACATGCAAGGGGATAGAGGAAACTGAATTGATAGTCAGATGTTTAAAAGCTAGTGGCTTATGCTGCCCTTTAAATTCCACATTCTTTCCTTGACATTGCAAGAAACAACTGAACAGCAACAGCACTTAAAAAATGATAAAGTATTGTGATGCAGCGGCTATGGCCCAAGGTTAAGGCACATTTACATGGGTTGAGAGGACGGTCATGATTTTTCACCTTTAAACCGTGTCGAGAGAGTGAGCGCATGAACGTATTGCATAGTTTCAAGAAAACGCTACCATTAGTCAACATGGAGTCTTGAAGAAGGTGTTACTATTGTAACTGATTTGCTTTGTAAGGAACTTGTTCAGTTCTAAAGAATCGTAAGAGGAGAAGAAAAATGTGGATAAGGTGTCGGATATAACAGCATAATATATTGGGGGCCTCTATTACTCCTTGCCAAGAGCTAAAAACAGAAAGAAGATCCAGCGGCATATCATAATTTTTTTGGACTTAGTGAAACAGAGATAACTAATCTGCTTGGAAAAATTGAGAATAATATTAAAAAGTGTGTCACAAATGTGAGAAAAGCTCTTCCAAGCAAATAAAATTGGAAACAACACTCAGATTCTGGCAACTGGGGATTCTTATGGAACCCTGGATCATATGTTTCACATATCAAGGAGTACTACGGGGGTGGATTGAAAAGTAATATACAATAATTTTTTTCTGCCTTGGTATTGCAGCTGGAATGTTGAAATTTCACACAGATATAATTTGAAGTTTTCACTAAAGAGGGTATGTTTTGTTTCATGTGCAGCTCTAGCGAGAGAAGCGTGAACTATGCAACAAAGATGGTGCGCATGTTACTGTCGTCCATGTGTGAAGAGCAGAGAGGTGTGGTTCGATATTTGTGGGCCAAAGGGCATAAACCAAGTGATATTCACTGGGACATGCATGGCGTGTATGGGGATGATTGCATGGACTGTAGCAATGTCTCCAAGCGGTGTGCATTCTTCCTAGAGAGCTGTATGAACCTTAGTGATTCGCCATGCTCCGGGAGGCTGGTAACAGATGCAACCCCGTAGAATGTCAGAGGCATTGAGGCGTCAATTTTGAACAACTGGCATGTGCAATTGTGAACCTTATTGCAACAGTTCAACATTTCCTATGGTGCAGTGTATGATATTGTTCATGACACATTGAAATTTCGTAAAGTTATGCTCGCTGGGTGCCTAAGAACCTGACAGACAACCACAAGGGTCAGCGAATGATGACGAGCTTGGATCAGGGCACTGCACAAGGGCATGACTTTCTGAAAGGAATCATCACTGGTGATGAGTCGTGGGCATACCACTACATGCCTGAAACGAAGCAGGCAAGTATGGAGTGGAAACATGCTGGTTCCCAAGTGAAGAAAAAAATTAAAAGTGACTCAATCCGCTAGAAAAGTGTTTATGACGGTGTTCTGGAATATGCATGGTGTTGTTTTGGTGGACTTTGGTGAAGTTGCGTAGTGCCCTTCGTGACAAACACCACAAAATGAATGCTGATGATGTCAAAATTCTTCATGACAATGCTCACCCCCATGTTGCTGCTGCTGTTCGTCAGAAAATCACCAAATTTGGTTTGGAAGGTGCTCCAGCATCCACCATACAGTCTGGACCTTGCACCGTCAGACTTTCATCTGTTTGCTCCCATGAAGAAATTCCTGGTTGGCCAATGCTTTACGACAAATGCGGAAGTGAAATCTGCAGTCTGCAGATGGCAGATGGCTATACTCCAAGGAAATGGACTTGTACAAACAGGGCATATTGAAACTGGTATCACGATGGGAGAAATGTGTTGAGAAACTTGGTGACTATGTCAAAAAGTAGGGAAAAGATGTAAGTTCATTTGTGATTCTTTTTATTGTTTTAACTATTAAACTTTTTTGTAAAAAAGTTATTGTGCGTTACTTTTCGATCCGCCCTCGTATTTGTCATTTTATACCTGCAATATGTAGTGTCATTTATGAAGCTTTAATAGGCATGTACAAAATGCATCATCTCTCGTCGTTTCATCAAGATGACGTATTCATGATGTCATCATGGTTTAGTCTTCACATGACCTGTTCACAACCACTCAGATCTAACACTGCTGGATTTTATAAACCAGTTCGAGAAACAACTGGTGTTGGTTGTAATCATGCGCTTGGACTGTTTACACAGGGCAAGAACAGATTCATGGCTATCAGTGCACGTTTTCTCGACCTGGGTAAAAGTGCCTTTATTGGGAGTCGCTGCTAGGTAGTCAGAGTAAACAAAGATAGTCACTCATTCGACGTAAACATCAGAAGTGCTATCGGCAGATAACCAGAATGTTCTGGAAGTTTCTTTCCATTTTCCTCCAGAACGTGTGTCCAGATAGTTCTAGAACGTTTTGTGGAAGACTCCATTGCCTATATAAGTGAGTGTTCTCACGAGAGTCAGTCATTTGAGTTAGTTAGCGAGCAAGTGTGTTTCTGGTGCGACATTAAGTGCAGTTCTACAGGCGAGTTGGTGACAACTGCTGTGACATGCAGCGGAGCGAGGGGTTGAGAAGTCTTGTGTGTGACTCCCCAGTGAATGAACCGTCCAGAAGAAGAAGAGGCTAAGTCATGATAAAAATGAAGTGACGGGGAAATTGAACTAGTTCACATTAGTGAAGTGACAGTGTGAACTAAGTGAAGCCCCAGTGAAAGTTGAATCAGATAAAAACACTGACAGTGAGATCTGAAAGAAGTGAGTGAAAAACTGGACAAAATCACAGTAATGAAAAATTCAAATTAATAACGATACATATCTCAGAAATGGCTAATGCCACAAAAAAGTTATTTGAAACAAATTTGTGTTTTAAAGAGACCTACATTTTTTGTGTAGTATGTTTTTATCTACACTATGTGATCAAAAGTATCCGGATACCCCACAAACATACATTTTTCATCTTAGGTGCTTTGTGCTGCTACCTACTGCCTGGTACACATTACCCGCAACCTCAGTAGTCATTAGACATCATGAAACAGCTGAATGGGACGCTCCATGGAACTTACGGACTTCGAACGTGGTTAACCTGTCGGTTGGTGTTATTTTCATTGTATTCCACACTCACAATGTGATTTCTTTAGATATAATATGCTACATAATATTAGTAAAGAACAATATTTCATTGCAAGTTGTTATACTGTGATGCAAATACTAAATTGCTTTGCGCATGATAAATTATCAATGTGTTCTGAAGGGTTTCAGTTTGGCGAAGAGACAACCTGTAAATACACATTTTTGACATTGTCAAGTCTTGCCAAGTCTTTTCCAATCTTGTCACATATTGAAAAATATTTCACAGTTTTTCTTGTAAACTCTTGAATTGAAAAAACAAGTTTGATTGTGTACAAGGGGCTTTAGAATAACTGAACTTATATACCAGGTTTGACAAAATACACTTGATGAAAGTGGAGTCAACCTAAACACTCTTACTGGCTTCACTCATTTATTTATTTTGCAGAACACGTATCATGAGCATGAGCTCACATCATCAGCTGCCTGTTGACTGTCAGATGAACTCTCGAGTCGTATTGTTGACAGCCTGGGGTGTCCTCTGGTGGCCTATGGATGACTAAATAGAGGGTTGTCTGCTTCTGGCAAATCAAAGTTCATGATGCAGTTTTTAAACTTCTTTATGTAAATCTTCTCCCATACATTAAGTTCTTTGGGTTTTCGGGCTGGTTTCGGCAACTGGATATTGGTGTTTATTTCTGGTTTTGAGTCTAGAGGTGAAAAGCAACTGTTGATTTGTTGGTCTGTTTAAACTTTATGCAACACTGGTGTTCCTTGAAGCAGGTGCCTATGTTCCTTTTCGTCTTTCCAATGTAAACCTTTTCGCAATTTTCACATTGGATCCAGTAGATTCCTGACTTTTTGTCCTGGTGTATGGAATCAGATTTTCTTGCTATCATGAGATTCTTGATGCTAAATTTGTTGTAAGGTGCCAGGGTAATGTTGTGATTCTTGAATATTTTCTGAAATTTGTGAGAGAGACGTGGGTGGTATGTAAATTTCCTGGAGTTAATCTTTTCTGCTGCGTTAGAAAGTGTGGTGACCTGCTTGATGCATTTTTGTCTTTTGAATTTACATATTTTCCTATCTACCATTTCCTGGCTGAATCCGTTCTCTACTGCAGATTTGACAATGTGTTGATATTCTTTATAGTATTCATTTCTGTTGAGGGGGATGTTGATTAATCTATGAGCCATGCTGTTGAACGCCACTTCTTTGTGTGCTTTTCAATTTCAATTTATTTTCATCCATGAGAACATCTACATGTTGTGGATTTGTCAAGTACAATAATTATTTACAATTACAATATTTACAAATACAATTTATTTACAATTCCTGATTACCAATCCCATGCTTAAATTCCTCCAGACTATAAAATGCATTTACTAGTAGGTGTCTTTTTATTTCTTTCACAGTTTGATCAGCATTTTTTATCAATTTTATTTTTTCAGATAACTTATTATAAAGTTCTTTTCCCATATGTTTTACACTACATCTGTTTAATGTGCCTTTAATTGCTGTTCTGAAATAATCATCATTGTTTCTTAGGTTATACATGTGTATACCAGCATTTTTTGGATCATTTTCCTCCAAAAGATGTTTTATCGCCTCATAAATGTATATACAAGGAACAGTCAATATACCATATTGTTTAAACATTGATTTACATGTGTGTCTATTTTTAACATTACCTATTATTCCAATTGCTTTTTTTGTAATTTAAATACCTTTTGCACTTCTATTGTAATATTTCCCCACAATATTATTCCATATTTTATGTGTGAATAAATAAAAGCATAGTGTACCTGTTTAAGTGTTTCGTCATCCATGGTTTTCCTCACCTGTCTCATTATATATAAACCTGTATTTATCTTCTTTTTTATATGAGTTATATATGGCTTCCAATTTAGCTGTTTGTCTATTATAACTCCTAAAAAATTTGTGTGTTGAATCTCTGGTATTTTTTCACCATCTATTTCCAGTTGTATACTATTTAGATTACATTTTTTTAATTCAAAATTTATCCAGGCTGTCTTTTTGGTATTTAAAATCATGTCCAGATTTATATAATATTGTTTAATTTTTTTCATTAAATCATTTGCTTTTAATTCTACCTCAGTAGCTGATTTACCTTTAATTACTACTGTCATGTCGTCTGCATATCCAATTGCATCATTTCCATCTTTTTGTACTAATTAAAAAATATCATTAATATATATTAGAAATAAAAAAGGACCTAATTTCGATCCTTGTGGTACTCCTTGCCGAACCATTTGAAAATTTGATTTAATTTTTTCTACGACACGAGTAATATTTCTATGGTTTATTTCAACACACTGCATTCTGTTTTTAAGATATGAACTAATCCATTTATGTGCCAAACCACGAACCCCAAATTTTCTAATTTGTTTATAAGTATATCTATATTTACGCAGTCGAATACCTTCGATAAGTCAAAAAAAAAAATAGCTATTACTTTCTCCTGTTTATTTAGTGCTTCAATTATATAATTATTAACTTTACTGATCGCATGGATTGTCAATTTCTTCTTTTGAAACCCAAATTGCCATTCCGATATTATGTTTAATTTAGTAAAATAATTTTGCAATTGGTTTAAAAATACACCTTCCATTATTTTTGAAATAGTTGAACATAATGTATTTGGCCTATAATTTTCTATATTCGTTTTGCTTCCCTTTTGTTTAAATAATGGCCTTACAATTACTTTCTTTAAAGTGTCAGGAAACATCCCTTGCATTAATGATGTGTTTATAATGTTTGTTAACACTTGAACAATTTCAGTTTTAATATCTTTTATGATTTTGTTTGACATTTCATCAAAACTGACAGATTTTTTAGGCTTAGGCTTATCAATTTCTTGTAATACACTTTTCTCCGATACTTCTAATATTCCCATTGACTTTACTTGACTGGATGCTATTATTTTTACTTGGTTGTTTTTTTGACCATTTGTCATTTGTTTTGTAATATTTATAAAGTAATTATTAAAATTAATACACATTTCATTTGGGTTGTGTATCTCAATATCATTTTCTTTGATTGTCATATTTTCCTGTTTTTTATTTTTTCCCTTCTTGTGTACCCTATTTACCATATTCCATATCGTTTTTGTCTTATTTTCCGAGTTTACTACCAATTCCCGATTATACCTCATCTTTGCACTTTCACACACTAATTTAAATATTCTATTGTAATTTTCAATATATTTTAATGATCTATCACTCATATTTACACATTTAATAGAATTTCAAAATTTCACTCTCTCCCATGAAATTTGTATCCCTTTTGTCATCCATTTTTCATACTGGGCACCCATTGAATCCGACTTGATTGTTAATTTTTTCAGTGGTATTTTGGTATTTAAGCCTTTCTGCAATATATTACTAAAATGTTCATATTTTTTATTTACACTTTCTGATTCATAAATCTCATTCCATCTTACCTGTGCGAGGAATTGTCGCAATCTATTTAAACTTTCATTATCTATTTGTCTTTTATATTCAAAATTGTTTTGTAAGGTTTCTTTTTTTACGTTTACTTTTAACAACTGGCCAAAATGATCACCTATTCCTGCTTTTATTATTTTAGTTTCCCATTTATTTTCTATTAGATTTTTTTAAATACATTATCGATACAAGTTTCTGTTAGTTTTGTGACCCTGGTGGGTTCATCTATGCCAATTTTTAAGTTTAGCCTAGTTAAGGTTTCTATTAATCTACATTTTACTGAATTTTCTTTTAGCAAATCAATATTTAGATCCCCCATTACTATTTTTATTTTATTTTCAGGAATTGTGTTTAGGAAATTTTCTAAGTTCTTAATAAAAATTTTTTCATTTGTTGCTGGGGACCTGTATGCTCCTATTAGTACAATGTTTTGTTTTTTCAAGAATATTTCTATGGCTGCTAGTTCACATGTCATTTCTACTAGAAATTCGCTACAATCTACTTCTTTAAATTTTATTGTCTCATCCACATAAATCACTACTCCCCCACTATTGTGTTCTTGTCTACAGTAGTATGTTCCTAAAATATAACCTTCATAATTGTTTACTATTATTTCTTCTGTTTTTAAACCATGTTCGGTAAATACTAATACATTTGGCTCTATCTC
Organism: Deroplatys truncata; assembly: GCA_030765065.1. Lineage (NCBI taxonomy): Eukaryota > Metazoa > Arthropoda > Insecta > Mantodea > Mantidae > Deroplatys > Deroplatys truncata. The sequence goes on from CM060987.1 coordinate 194,591,912, forward strand.
TTTTAATAAGATTTCTATTAGCGTTCTCTTATTGCTTATATATTGTACGTTTTGGTGATACAGTGTTAAACCCCCTATGCTTTTATTACTCACACATTGTACCCTGTAGATTTTTTGTGTTGTTTCCTCCTGATTTGCTACATTCCCTTTCATTACTTCACATTTTTTACTCTCTACATTTACAGAATTTGATTTATGTTTATTCACTTTGTTCCCATCATCTACACCTATTTCTAGTTTCCCTGTTTCATGCATAAATTGATACGGTAATTTGTATCACAAATTACTCAGATGTAATTAATGATAGTAATATGAATATGTATTTTTATGTGACATTGATTTCTGATGTTTATTAATTGTAATTATTATTGGTAAATAATAATATACAGCTTTACTGAAACTGTCAACAATAACGCAATAATGCAGCAAGGGGGTGAGTTGTTTATCATTACCGGGAACCAGGAAGTTACGTAATGTTTCACGCGTTTTTTCCGTTTAGAAGCTTCTAGAACATTTCCTAAAGTAATATGTATTCGTGGTTTTCATTGGATATTAAAATAGACGCTAATGTTGGCGCGTTTTATTAGCCAATAGCAGTTCATTTATAATCTTTAGGCGTATCTTGATGCAGGCCTATAAATAAGCCAGGTTCGAGGTAGAGTGTCCCCCAGTTCAACAGAATTCTCAGTACACTACACATCGTCAGCCAGTCCTTCATTTCGTCAAGTTACACGCAGCAGAATTACGAGAATTATTATAAAGTATTATACAGTTAAAAAAAAATACACAAAGTTGAAGTATGCGAGTTAAAAGTGATAAATAAGAAATTATTACAAACAGTTTCAGTTTGGCGAGTATCTAAATCAATTTGTAAAAAGTGTTAGTGAACGTGTTCGACAATAAAAGTTATAAAAACAATTTCTTCATCAGTATCATTTCTGAATAAAAGATTCCTTTCCGATTCACACCCTGCAAGAGTTAAATGTCGACCTAAACAGCTAGCCGGAGAACATTTAAAGTGAATTATTTCAAAACTGATGCAAATTGCTACGCCAGAGGGAGCTACGAACCAAACAAGGAGTGACGTCACAAGATGGCAACGCGTTAAGTAAAGCAGCACAACATATGATCTACAAGTTCTAATAACTTACGCTATAAATATTACGTAAGCAACACATCCGTCGCATAATTGGCACCCAGAACGTGGGGCGCGATAACCAGGAAAGGAAGGCGAAGTGACCAGGAAAGGAACACGATGACTAGGAATGAAGCAGAGTAACCAGGAATACAGCGGTGAAATGATCTACAAGACGCAGATTCAAGAAACAACTAGAGGAGCGACAAACGGCGCGGATAAGTGGATACAAAAAACATCGAGACGACGTAGATTCATCACAACACAACGCAGAAGCGACATACAAATCTAGGAGAATGGGGCAGGAAGCTGGACATCAAAGTAACAGCAACAGACAGCATAACAAAGGTCAGGTGATTGAAATTTTTTTTTAGAAAACAAAAACAATGGCTACTAATAATATTGAAGAAACAATGATGGAAGGGGATAGTGTAACAGTTAGCTGTAATTCAATACAGGTTACAAAAAAAAGCTCAAACAATGTAGTATTTGAGGGAGGAAATGTTAGTGCAGAAAGTAAGAATAGAATAGCAGGAAATATTACTATTGATGCTGGTACGATGATTGAAATGATGAAAATGATGAGAAATTTTGGTGAAATACTAAATAAGAGTTTAGAACAAAACAGGGAAGATATTACTAAGTATAATGAGAATTTAGATAAACTAATTCATAGTTATGAGAAATTAGAGCAAACAGTAGATCAAAGCAATGAAGAAATTGAAAAGAAAGTTATGAAGCTAGATAGTAGTATGCCAGAAATGAGAAATGAAAATGAGGAAGTAATAGCAAGTGAGATAGGAGAAGTTTCAAAGAAAAAGACATGAGCAAGGAAATAGGTAACAAAGAAAATGAGGTTAATACTAAAAGTGAGGTTAATGTAGAATGCACAGAGTTAGGAAATCAAGTGAGTAATATGACAAGTGAGCTAAGAGAGATAAAAGAGGTTAGGAATGTAGATGTAAATGAGGCGCAAGTTAATTTCAGAGGGGAAATATCAGAAATACAGAATGAGACAGTAATGCAAAGAAATAAATTGTACCAAGATGTTCAAAATGAAAACTCCAGTCCAGTACAGTTTAGTACAGATTTGTCAGAGTATTCTCAAATTAAAAAGATAGCAGAAGAATTGAAAATGAAAGTTGGTAAAAGATGTGTTGTTCAAGAAACTTTAGATTGTTTTCAAATATTATCAGGGAACGAAATTTCAAATGAATACAAGAGGTTATTCATGAACAAAAATTTGAAGGTTAGGATACGGCTACGAGTAATGTTTAGCCACACACAATTTGATCCAGGAGGGTAAATAGCAATGAGATGTAAAGTAAATGCTGGATAGTTAAAGATGACTTGCAGAGAAATGTATTGGAACGTAAGAGGGTTAATTATTTATATGTCATTTGAAAAGAGAAATAAATTATAAAATAAAAAAAAGAGAAATGTTTAAAAAAAAAAAAAAAAGAATTAAACTTTTAGTAACTGTAACAACATTTGAAAATTAAGAATGCAAAGATTGAAACTTAATATGATATTAAATTAAAAGTACATAAATATAATTCCAAAGAGTATTGTTAAAATAAAGTACAAAATAACAAAAATTGGTAAAAATAAATAAAACAAATACTTATGTAGCAAACAGAAAATGTAAAGCATTATATAGATTTAAGAGATGTAAATTTGTGTAGAGGGTGAATATTTTGGTAAATATGTGAAATAATTACAAAAATCTTAAATGTATAAATTTTTGTTAACATCTTAAGAAAGTAAGCAATTTTGAAACAGTCATTAAATAATTCAGGGTACAGTATTTACTATCAAAAATTTGTGATGTCAGATTAATATCTAAATTAATTAAACCAGAGCCAGTAGGTAGTGGCGAGATAATAAAAAAAAAAAACATGTCGTGTGTTAAATGCGTGTGAAGTGTCAAGTGATAGTGATAACGTGTGTTCCAAGATTTAGGAGACTAAAAACACAATTTTAAAATTTTCTAAACAAGTTATAAATATTTATAATTATGTTTCTAGTGGGGCATATGATACGGTAATTTGTATCACAAATTACTCAGATGTAATTAATGATAGTAATATGAATATGTATTTTTATGTGACATTGATTTCTGATGTTTATTAATTGTAATTATTATTGGTAAATAATAATATACGGCTTTACTGAAACTGTCAACAATAACGCAATAATGCAGCAAGGGGGTGAGTTGTTTATCATTACCGGGAACCAGGAAGTTACGTAATGTTTCGCGCGTTTTTTCCGTTTAGAAGCTTCTAGAACATTTCCTAAAGTAATATGTATTCGTGGTTTTCATTGGATATTAAAATAGACGCTAATGTTGGCGCGTTTTATTAGCCAATAGCAGTTCATTTATAATCTTTAGGCGTATCTTGATGCAGGCCTATAAATAAGCCAGGTTCGAGGTAGAGTGTCCCCCAGTTCAACAGAATTCTCAGTACACTACACATCGTCAGCCAGTCCTTCATTTCGTCAAGTTACGCGCAGCAGAATTACGAGAATTATTATAAAGTATTATACAGTTAAAAAAAAATACACAAAGTTGAAGTATGCGAGTTAAAAGTGATAAATAAGAAATTATTACAAACAGTTTCAGTTTGGCGAGTATCTAAATCAATTTGTAAAAAGTGTTAGTGAACGTGTTCGACAATAAAAGTTATAAAAACAATTTCTTCATCAGTATCATTTCTGAATAAAAGATTCCTTTCCGATTCACACCCTGCAAGAGTTAAATGTCGACCTAAACAGCTAGCCGGAGAACATTTAAAGTGAATTATTTCAAAACTGATGCAAATTGCTACGCCAGAGGGAGCTACGAACCAAACAAGGAGAGACGTCACAAGATGGCAACGCGTGAAGTAAACACATACAATTTGTTCTCTTACAAAATTTACTACCTTGTTTATCATTTGGCTTAACTCATATGAACCCTTTCTATTTAAATACAAGGCCATCCCTTCCCAAACAACTTTCATCTATATACCTATTTGAGTCCACATAAACTGCTTTAGCAGCTTTACATGCCCATCTAATTTCATCATTTATAGCATTTATAAACCTTTTACTGTAGTCTCTTCTTAAAACTATGCTATTTACAACCTCTATTGTCCCTGGAAAACACGTTTTGGTACACACAATTGAATTGTACACTTCCTGCATAACCTCATTTGGACATTTTCCTTTATTAATGTTGTTTGTGCCTACATGCAGTACCACCATTTTAGCATTAGCATTACACTTTTCACTTTTTATTATATTAGGCAGATATTCTGCCTTTACACCTCTATACACTTTCACCTTCACATCTTTCTGTTTAGAATCACGTTTTTTATGATTGAGTCACCGTATATCACAACACTTTTATCTTCTTCATTCTTCGTTTTCTTCTTTTCCTGTTCTTCTTTCTTCGTTTTCATGGTCCTTGCATTTGGATTTATCCACTTGTAGTTGTTGCATCTTCCCTCGTGTTTTTCTTCTGTTTCATCTGCTTGGATTTTTTCTTCGCTTAACACCTCAAACCTATTTACGGTTTTGATGTTTAGGGCTGTGTTTCTTACTCCGCTGTTGGTTTTCACCACTGACGAAGCTGATGCTTTGTCTATTTTAGTCTCTATATATGCTTCTAGTTCACTTTTTTGTATTTTCAATTCTTTTTTCTCTTCCTGTGCATTTTGTAGATCCTTATTTAATAGTTCAATTATCTTTTGTAATGACGCTATCATCTCCGCTTCCCTTGCGCCATGTGCGATTTCGTTTTTTGGTTTTTTTTTCCCCATCTCTATTTCCATTTTCGCTATCTTCATTTCTGCCGCTGTCTATACCATTTGCATATTGATTTTCGTCCTTTCCTGTTTTTTCCTTTATATCTTTTCCTGCTTTTTCGCCATAATTTTGCTGCTTGCTTCTCGTCATCATCATACATGCTGCCGCTATCTTAACTTATGGGGTTGTAACTGTGTGCTTTGATGTAATTATCTGTGTGCATGGGTTTTCTATGTATTCTGAATTCTATGCTATCTGAAATCTTCGTTAATTTGAGGTCCAGGAAAGCTAAGGAGTTGTTGGTAGCTATCTCTATTGTGAAATGAATGGATGGGTGCTGTAAGTTTAAAAGCTTGAGAGTGTCCTCTGTGTGTTTGTGTTTTACTATTACAAATATGTCGTCAACGTATCTGTACCAAACTTTGAACATGTAGGGGAATATTTTGGTAATGTGTATTATTTCAAGTTGGCTCATAAATAAATTCGCCAGGAAAGGAGACAGGGGGCAGGTTTGGTGTTTAGCTGCATTTTTGTTTTTTATCTGCATTTTTATCATTCACAAACACACAGACCTTTTACAAAAAGGATTTTTTATTCAAAGGGCCCTCAAAACATGTATTTTGGTGAAATCCTTTATAGAATTTTTGGTTGGAATGCGATGCTTTCTCTACGCACTGATTATGTGGTAGAGAAAGTAACAACATGTAAATCAATGTATTATGCCCCCCCCTATTAATCACAATATTTCAGCCACAGATGGGCAAGATATTTTTGTTCTGAGCTATCTGGGAAAGAATGGCATCTTTCAATAAGACAGGATAATGCAGGTATTTGTTTATTTATAGCCTCTCAGTGTTGCCATATGAGAATTAAAATATTTTTGTATAACTATCTTAGTTGACAGATGTTTTTGTTTCTGCTGTAATGCATTCCAGTTATTCTTTACTTTGTTCTTTGTGTGGAATGAAATGAACTCAATGCTAGTAAGGAAGAGCTGGTAACAGGGCATATTGAGAACAACAAAAAGCTTGTAACCTTTTAACTGAGGTGATTGGTTCATTGTGATTTCACTGTATGTTATAGGCATTCTTGAATACAAAACTTTTTATGTGCTCTACTCACCTGACTTTCTCTACCCTTTACAACAAATGTGTGTGCATATATATACACGTACACACATATCCAAGATGTAACAAAAATGTACGGCACAAATTGCAGGACACATTTGCTCACACGTAGATGAAGAAATTATGTTATATGAACATATGTTACCATGCTACAACTCATTTTCTCCAACTCATTAATCATGGAAAACACGAACGAATAGAACAGTAGGAATCATGGGGAACATGCACTCTTGGTTACGTCTGGTTGCATTGTCATCGTAGGTGCACTGCCAGTATTTTGTTTTACATGTCCCTGTTGCCGGCTGTATCCATACCATTTACAGTGTGTGCAGGCACTATCAGCAGCTGATTTTCCTGCACAGGTACGTTTCTGCAAATGGTTTATGCAATAAAGTGTCAACCCTAATTTTAATGCACCAGTGCTGTTTGCAGATGAGGCATCGTTTCAACGAGATCAGATTGTAAATTATCACAATCGGCATGTTTGGGCTGACGTCAATCCTCAAGCTACTGTTGAAGCAAGTCATCAACAAAGATTTTCTGTCAATGTTTGGGCTAGCATTGTTGGTGACTGTTTGGTAGGGCCTAACATTCTTCTACCCAGGCTCAACGGACAAAGTTACCATAATTTTGTAGAGAATGTTTTACCTGATCTGTTAGCAGATGTGCCCTTAGGTGTGCGACAAAACATGTACTTCATGCACGATGGAGCACCTCCTCATTTTAGTGTTAATGTTTGTCGGTTTCTAAATAACAGATTTGGTGACGGATAGGTAGAGGTGGACCAATTGCCTGGCCTCCATGCTTCCCGGACCTAAACCCACTGGGCTTTTACTTGTGGGGGCATCTGAAAGCGCTTGTGTATTGAACTCTATTATCTATTCCAAACCAGAGTGCCTTTCACTGAAAACAAACTCTTTGTATTATCCGCGCGAAAGTAGTTCGCAATCCCCGTCCATAATGGCTGCTTGTTCCCCTCCCACGTGCTTGTTGAACACTATTTAATCTATAAAAAGGCGCCCTGCGTGAGAATCATGGTTCAAAATGCAACCTGAGGTAACAATCGATTTTATAAGTATGCGGCAATGAACACTTACGTTAATCACAATCCTCGGGCAAAAGTGCAACACCCAAATCCGAATTCTCCGAAGGTAACTCAGCTGACATATCGGAATCAGAACTACTCTCCAAAATAATGACAAGCTTATCCACAATTCCATAGCATTGTCGCACTTAAAACTTTATCCTCTTCTATGTTGTATTATGTCTGTTTGTATTCCAAGTTGAATTATGAAGTATTGTTTGTTTTTAGCCACTTTTTAACTGTTTCCCGCTTCTGTGTTTGACCAGTTTATTCGCACTACACGCACCTTCCTCTGCCATATGAGCTCAAATACCAACTGACTAAATCACAAGATTTGACCTGAGCTGAGCTGTATATTATGAAGGACTATTCGCTTATCATATATCCTGTGTTACGCAAAGTGTTTATTCGGTACTCAGATAGCACCTTTTGGAATTCATTGCTGCATTTCTTGTGTATGTATGAGATTGGCAATCATTTATACGGTTGGTATTAACAACCAAGATGCTCTCGGCGTTTGCGCAATAGCAGGCGAAAGTCATATTTTGTAATCTCTTAACAGCTAGTATATATCCATTATATTTAACGATGAGTTCTTATGATAACCGCAATAAAATGTGCAGTTCTATACCTTTCCTGCTCTAATATTTCATAATACAATACATGTATTAAGGAGCTATTTACGTTGGCGTAAGAGTATATTCTTGGGTTCGTGACAAGCCGAAGCACGTGCTTCTGTTTACATCAGAGGGAACTGTGGTTTGGAATGGACAATAGTACCAGACGTTCAGAGTCTCCATGCCTGTATTATGGAAGACTATGAAACCATATGCAATACTCCAGGGATACATCAGTGCATCCGGCAGGTTGATGCATGTATCAATGCTCACGGAGGGCATTGAACATCTCCTGTGAGAAAAAGTTGCATGTGGTATGTTGGTACATTCTATTCTTGTGTGTTTCCCATGATTAATGAATTGGAGAAGATGAGTTGTAACATGGTAACAAAGCGTTTCTAGATCCATGTTCATATAACATAATTTCTTCATCTACGTGTGAGGAATGTGCCCTGCAATTTGTGCCATACATTTTTGTTACATTCTGTGTGTATATACCCTTATCAACGGACATTCAATAAATAATGCAGCACATTTTTTTCCCCCTCAAAACAAGGTGTTTTTATTCTGGGTTTATATACACCATATTGTTCCCCAAGTCTTTCCCTCCAAGCCTCTATTTTTTAATATAATCTCTGTGCAAATCTAAGGGATTATGCCACCTTAATAGGAGAGCCTGTATGCTCTCATGGTACCATGCTAAAAGGGTTACAATATACAAGAGATTACTGAAATGCAACTTTGATATTTTTCTTTGTTTATGGCATAAAGTCACTAGAATCTGGTGATATTTGGGTTGCTGGTTCCATCCATAAACGGCAAATCCTCCGCAAATATACACCTGTTACATGTATTCGGAAGGTTAGTTGTATTGAATCTGATACATTGATGCCCTGTTTTTATATTTGTAGATATTCAAAATTTGCACACTGACCATTTAGTCACCAACTGATTGTAATATTAATTGTATTATATCAACTATATTACTATCTATATTATATTAGTTATATTAATTAGGCTAATTATACAAGCATTTAATTATTTTGAGGTTAGGTTATTTGGCTGTTATTAATTATCTTAGTTCTGCAGTAGCTAGAAATTTGAATTGTTGCAATTTTTGGCGTAAGTAATGTTTGTCTATATAGGGTTGTATTTTTAGAGAAAGAAGATCTGTGTAGAAGAAAACCAAGAAATTTAATTGATTGGTTTAGGTGAGTATGCCCAAATCATATTAAAACGTAACTATAAGTTATTGTTCATACTATTACGGTACAGTAATTTGCAACATTTAATAACATAGGCATGTTATATAAATTCAGTCCGTAGCACGCTACAGTGCATAATTTAACACTTAAGGTGCATCCAGGTAATCAGTGATTATGGCGGAGAAGGAAGGTGATGACGAAATCTTTGTGCTGAAGACAAGAGTACTACAGAGCATGATCTGATAAAGCCTCACAATACTAGCAGAAAATCGAAACAGTGCATCTTTGTAAATAGGGTGTCTGGTAATTGCTCTGGTTATATATCTAATGGCTTATTAAAATGTTGCCGCACTAACATGCGGCATCAGCATCTTTGTTTTTTTGTAATCTGAGTTGGACTGCATCCCTTTATTAGTGTGTGTCCCAGTCAACTTCTTACTGCACCAAGATGTAGTGCTTCCCTCAGAGACCATCCTTCAGTAGGCCAAAGAGATGTAAGTCAGAAGGTCTGAGATCTGGTGTGTAGAGTGGATGAGGAAGAACAGTTCACTGAAGTTTTGTGATTTCTTGGGTGTGCAGACTTACGAGATATGGCAATAAAGAAACCGGAGTGATTGTTGTGTGCATTTCCGGCTTCATCTATGACAAAGAGAAGAGTGGGGGGTTGGCCTTGGGACTCTCCCTGACACGTGTATAAAATTCCATGCCGCTATAATGGTCAGTATGGCTGTGAGCCTTCTTAGAAACGGATCGTGTATCTGAGCTCTGTTGGAATTATTCTACGCTCTAAAGTAGAACAACATGTTAACTTCAAATTCCTCACAAAACTTGGAAAACCCGCCACAGAAACTTATGATTTGCTGAAACAAGTTTATGGCGATCAGTGTCTGTCTTGTACGCAAGTTTTGAGTGGGTTAAGAGGTTCAATGACGGCATGGAAGATGCTGGAGAAGGTCGGTAGAATTGTTCAAGAAGACCACCTGGAGGGTGCCTGAAGGTCAGACTGTCAATCAAGTTTATTATACAGCTGTTCTGAAGACACTCCGTGAAGATGTGCGACGAAGGAGACCAGATCTGTGGAAGAATCACTCTTGGATTCTTCAAGAGCATAACAGACAAAAGACTTGCAGCACTGCTACCAGTAGTGGAAAATTCACATGGAGTGGTGCAGGGATCGGGGAGGGGAGTACATTGAAGGTGACAACATTCCAGTTTTGTAAGTTTTTTCAATATAGACTTAGAGCATCATCTGGTTTCTTTATTGTCACACCTTGTATATGTGGCTTTGTGTTGTTATTAAGAAGGAGAAGCTTGTTCACATTTTTTACTTTCTCTACTACGTATAGTAAGTAGGGGAAGTATTGTATTCCACCCAAAAATTCGATACCGAGATTTCACCGGAAATACATGTTTTGAGACTCACTGAATCCAAAAAAAGCATTTTTCGAAACATGTCCGTGTGTGTGTCTGTCTGTGTGTCTGTGAACAGCATAACTCAGAAACGAACAGTCGTATAAACACCAAACTTGGTATTTAGGTTCAGTATCTTCCACAGATGCAACACGAAGGTTTTCAAGAAAATCCCCCCACCCCAGACTACCCTTTACATGGAACATTTTTTGAAAATTTTAATTTTCTCAAAAATGGCTGTAACGATTTTGATTAAAATATCATATATTTAAGATATTGTCATGAGAAATGAAATGTATATCTCGAATTTTCTGGGAATGTCTCCAAAAGTATTCTTCATTGTGAACGACTTTTGCATAACTGGTAAACCATAAGAGATAGACAAAATTTTACTACACAAAAAATGTAGATCGCGTTAAAATACACAATTTATGTCATACTCATTTCTTTTGTTGAGTGAACCATTTTCGAGATATTGCTTGTTATTCCCTTAAATTTTCCAATACTTATACTTTTTCTCAAATTTGTTATTCATTTTTTTTATGTCCTGGACATGCAAAGAGAATGGAATGCGCCACATAGCAACCAGCGTTAAAATATTTGACTATCGTTTAAAACCTAGCATATTCCCCTTGCATCTACATGAAAATTACCAATAAGATTGACATCTTGATATCTCGATTAAAATGAAGTAGATGGAGAATAAGCGTTTATAAAAATAGTTTGTACAAGAGTAGAGAAAGTCATGTGAGTGTAACACATCAGATTTTTTTCGTGTGTGTGTGACAAACATGCAGGAATTCATTTTCTCAATTTCATAAGAGTTACACAGTAAGCTTTGAAGTTGATTCTTTGACCGTGAGGGAGTATGTCCACCAAAATAACCCTTCAGAGATCCAGAAGACTGTAGCCATGACTTTTCCAGCTGAGGGTGCAATTTTGAATTTCTTTGGGGGAAGAGATGATGTGTGATGCCATTCCATGGACTACTGTTTTATTTTTGATGCATATTTCATTGCCTGTCACAATGTTTGACAAAACCTTGTCACCATTAGCTTCATAACAAGCAGCAATTCGGTACAGATGATACTTCTTTGTTCTTTATGGCCTTTGATTAGTCTTTGAGGAACCCACCTTTGAATACCCTAACTGATGGACAATTGTATTAAATGTCAAGTTTAGCAGTAAGTTGCTTGTTTGTGTCCGCACATTGCAAACTTGGAGGGTCATAGCAGTGTGCATGAAATCAGACAGATTTCCTTCTCCTTGTTCTGATGATGAGACTCCCTGTGACTCATGTGCTTTTATCCACTGCAGGTCTCCATAGACATTCTGTAGGTGCCTCTAAATGTTTGTGATGATCACATTTTCCACCAATAGCAATTCAGTCACTGCTCTTCAATTTAGAATGTGACTTAGCTACATATGCCATTTTGAATGCTGCTTATAGTGCTGTCATCTATCTGAAATTGATGAAAATATGTGAGATGGTGGCAATATTGAAGGATTTTTAACCACAGTTAGCCGAGGAAAAAAATGTGTTATACTCGTACTACTTACTGAAAAGCGTCTTGTATCTATACTAAGAAACAGAAAATTATGCATGAGAGAGAGAGAGAGAGAGAGAGAGAGAGAGAGAGAGAGGGAGAGAGCGAGAGAGAGAGAGAAGGAGAAAATACAAATATGTTACAGTCATGAAAAAGAATACTTTTTTAAGGTGGCTTTGACTTTTTATTGAGAATCCCATGGGATAGAGCAGTGGAGTACATTATTTTTCTCAGTGGTTATAAACTCTGAGCTGTTTCCAAAATGTTGGTGCTAAGGTGCTAAGGTTATTTATTGAAAGAAATTACCTGGTGCCGGTACATTAGGCCCGGCTAACAGGCTTATGTTTACATTTTTTTACAATTTGCTTGTTAGCATTAGATTATGTTCACTTATAAGAGAAAGAAAAACCCATGCGGTGGCCGGCCTTAGGCCACCGAGAACAGTTTTAGTTTGTAGTCTTTATCAGTTTTTGTTTTATCAAATTTGTTTTGAGACACTTTTTTTTTTCATTATATACATATGTACACACATACACACACGCACACACACACACACACGCTCTCACACACATACACACATCTGGCCATGCGAAGCACGTCCCAGGACTAAAACTAAACACTATCACACGAAATATATACACTAATTACACAACACTTCACTATTTACACAATATTTACAGTCCGCGGTTTTGCTGTGCGGCAGCTTGTAGCAGGAAGGTTGTTTCGTGGTGACGGCCTCTGCAGTAGTTGGGGTGGCCTGGGGCCTGGTGTGATGGGCGCGCTTAATGGCGAGCCGTGTTGCCGCTAAAACATTTTGATACGGCTGTGCTTTCTGTGTTTCGGCTCGCCACTGCCAATGTTGGAGATTAAGGGGTTCTGGTGTCCCCGTATGCGCGCCCATACCGACGAGGCACGTTTGGTAATGGCATCAGGGATGGAGGGCATGTTTGTTTCACGGAGGATGGTTCGGTTGGATGTGAGGAGAGGAACACGAAGGATTTTTCGGAGGGAGAGGTTTTGAAGGATTTCAACGTGCCTTTTTGCAGATGCAGATGCATTTGCCCAGGCCACACATGCGTAGAGAACCACCGACAGAATGAAGGATTTGTACAGAATAAGTTTGGATTTCAAGTTCAGCTGTTTGCTTGGCCAAGTATGGGCAATCTTTATATTCACCAATGTCGTCCCTGTTTTGTTGTGTATGAGGTAGGGGGTTTTGTATTATGTGAAAACTGTGGACCTTTTATAATTAAATAACTACAGGTCCAAAGAGAACGTACAGGTTCAAAATTTCAATTAATACAGCTATTTTAAAAAATTTCTCAATATTGTGACTGTGTGCATAAAGCTACCTGCAGGCCACTGGTAACCAACCACCTCTTGGCCTGGCACCTGTGTGGAGCCCATGGCTGTCCATCGGAACAATGGCCAGTCCGGAACAGCGCATTCTTAGAAAATTTAAAGATAAATATTTTATTTGTCAATTATATATCTTTAATTAATTGTATTTTAATCAAAATCGTTAGAGCTATTTGTGTGAAAATCAAAACTTCAAAAAATGTTCCATGTAAAGGGTAGTTGGGAGGAGGGATTTTTATGAAAAATCATGTCGAATCTTTGGAAGATACTTATCTTCTTAAATACCAAGTTTGGTATTTATCTGACTTTTCATTTTTGAGTTATGCTGTTCACAAACATACACACAGACGTTTTAGTAAATTTTTTTTTATTTAAGGGTCCTCAAAAGATTTATTTCCAGTGAAATCTTGGTATCAATATTTTGAGTGAAATGCAGCACCTTCTACCTACTATGTATGTGTAGAGAAAATAAAAATAGATGCAATTTCATAGGTTAATGAGGTATTGTTCTGTAGTTAGGTTTTGTCTTTCTGTTATGGTTTCCAAGTTATATGAAATTAAATGACAATGAAGACAACTTCATGGGCTGCTCACAAAAAATTAAAGGTATATACTTTGTTTGTAATGGCAAGATTTCACACACATACGAGGTGTGATTAAAAAATAATGGGAATTTTTTAATTTCACAGCTTTATACAGCCGATGTTCAAAACTTTTGTTTTATCTTGCTGGTATACGTGTTCCTAATGTATGTTTGCATTTTCAGCTGTTTTCAATATTTAGTTTATTGTTGACATCGAAAAATATATATGTGTTTTTGAGTGTTTGGCAAATTTTTACTTTCGAAAAAGATGGATCAAAGAATTGTCATTAAATTTTGCTTGAAAAACGGAATAAAGTGCAGCATCACATTTGAAATGTTGACTGTGGCTTTTGGTGAACTACTATGACTAAGACAAGGGTTTACGAGTGATATAAATATTTCAAAGAGGGTCGAGAACATGTTGAAGACGACGGCCGCCGTGGATGCCCTAGCACATCAATTACTGACAACAATGTGGAAGAAGTAAAGAAAATGGTTCTGGAAAATCCCTGAATCACCATCAGAGAGGTTGTTGATGATGTCAGCATATGCTTTGACTCATGCCAAGCAATTTTTTAGGATGTTTTGGGCATGAAACGTGTAGCAGCAAAGTTTGTTCCAAAATGGTTGAATTTTGACAAAAAACGTCACATAGACATTGTTCAGAAATTGCTGAATGAAGTCAAAAATGATCCATAACTTCTAAAGAAGGTTATAACAGGTGATGAAATGTCGAAACTAAGGCCCAATTGTCTGAATGGAAACTGCTGAACAGCCAAGACCGAAAAAAAATTTGACAAGTTTGATCACATGTGAAGGTTCTTCTCAGTGTTTTCTTCGATTACAATGAGATAGTGCATCAGGAATCCCTGCCTTATGGTCGTATGGTCAATAAGAAATACTACCTGGAAGTTATGCAATCCAAAGAAAATGGCCAGAATTATGGCAAAACCACTCATGGAAATTGCATCACGAAGTGCACCCACTCACACCTCAATGCTTGTTTGTGACTTTTTGGCATAAAACAAAACTGTTATGCTGCCTTAGCCACCGTATTCGCCAGACATGGCCCCCTGCACTTCTTTCTATTCCTGAGGCTGAAGAGAACCATGAAAGAACAATGTTTTGCCACCATTGATGAGATAAAAACAGAATTGCTGAAGGAGCTGAGCACCGTAATAAAAGGTGATTTCGAGAAGTGCTTCCAAGATTGGAAAAAGCGCTGGCACAAGTGTATTATATCTGAGGGAGATTACTTTGAAGAGGACAAAGTTGATGTTGATGATTAAATACAAATTCTTTAAGAAAAACAAAAATTCCCATTACTTTTTGATCACACCTCTTATTTTAATCAGTCATTAGACCAGTTTTAAAAGAGTACAAAATAATGAAAAAGTTTTATGTAAAGGATGTTTGGGATGGAGGGAATGTTGTGAAAATCATTGTGATACATCGTTCAAAGATGCTGGATTTAAACTTAAATTTTGGTATATATCGAGCTTCTTTGTCTCTCACCCTCTCCCCCTCTCTCTTTGAGAGATAGAGGTTCAGAGGACCTCAAAAGTATATAAAAATAATTTATAGTTTTATTTATGGATGCTCTTTAACTGCTGTGGTCCTTAGCGTCTTATTGTATATTGGGCGTGAAAGACTGGTAATTTTGTTCTGAGGCCTCTTTATGGGGCTTGAGGTTCTTTTACATGCCGTAAATCTATGACACACGATCACCGGTTTTACTTCCCTTCCAAACGAAGCCATGCTAAGGATTTTTACACCCAAAAAATCCATCACCCTCCGCCGGGTTTGAACCCGCAACCTAGGAACTAGAGGCTAACATGGTAACCACTACACCACGGAGGACGACTCAAAATATATAGTTTGTGGTGAATTTATGATATTGAAGTTTTGACTTAAAATACAATACTCCTTTTACTATGGGTAACCAGTAGAGAGAGCATCAGTTAAATACATCTTAATTGTTTTTGGAAAGTTTAACTGAATTGAAAACTCAGTGCCATGGCTAGGACTTGAACTACAGATCTTCAGCTATCCACACTGTTACTCTTGAGCTACCATGACAATATGCGCATATAAGCATTAACTTTCTTATCTTCTCATGCCTTCACCTTGCCATGATAGCTCAAGCAGTAAGAGCATCTACACAATCTCGGCCATGGCATTGTATTTTTCAAGTTTGATTCAGCTATACTGGCTAGTGTGAAAGAACAGTCATCAAATATAAAAAGAAATTTAGGTTTTTATGAAGTTTGCTCTGCTTATTTCAAAGAAATACTAAAAAATACTGGCATTGAGTTCGTTTCCACTCTGTATGTATGAAATACTTAAGTACCTGTTAATAGATTCATATTGTAATATTTGATTTCTTGTTATTTGTGTCATAGTTCCTTGAGATGAAGCTAGTTGTATATTTAGATAATATTATAAAAGTAATTTGATTTTTATGACTTGAACATTTGCTTATCTAGAGATGTTTGTGTCTCTGACATTAAAGCATGTAAAATGTAGAAAATTATATAGAATTTGATTGCCTCAGGTAAAAGGGAATAAATTATATTTATCATATTACAGAATAAACAAATGTCCTAACTTTTAACTTTCTCACTTAATTATGTAACCATTTTTTTAATTGTATTACATTTCATCTGTAACATCAGAGCTAAAGGAAACACAGAGCTTGATGGCGGGTGGCGTGTGGAGCTGGTCAATGCAAAAGCAATAAGAAGCATGCTCCACCTTGCAGCATTGTACAGTTAAGACACTGTAAAGCCACTGTTACAGATATTTCTGCCCATAAAATTTACTGGTGCTCCAGAAAAAGAAGTAATCTGTTAATGAGCATTTTATTTGAAGTTTGCAGTCAGATAACCAGCTGCCTACATTAGCGGTTTGCCGAGATAATAATCTGCATTGGTACTGGTGTTTCAACAAGGGATACTGCTATGAATCAAAGCCTTCAAGTTGCCTGTCCAACTGTCTTCTGCCACATTTGTGTATCCTGTGACCATGTGATAGAAAACAGAAACCAAGTTCAGTTGAGTATAAGTAGAGATAGGCAAAATATGAAGAAAAATTTGCCAAAATATGAAGAAACAAATTCTAAAATATTATGAAATATACATTTAATAGCCAAAACATTCTACACTTTAAGGGTTTTGAGCAAGTTCACTTCATTATTAAAAAAAATAGGCTTTATAGATGTTTGTACCTATTTAATAATAAAATATCAAATGAAATACAATAAACTAGCATGAAGTTTATAGATTTTAATAATTTTGAAACCCTTAAAACTTAGAAGCAAAGAAAAAGAAGTTACTGGTTGCTTTGTCCTTGCTAAATATAATTACAATATACCACTAAAAACATAATTTGCAAAAACAAGCACTATTCAAGAATAGAGGGTGTTTAATGTTGCAAGTGACGTCGCATAGGGGAAATGCTACATTTTCTCAACTGTACTTGACTTGTTGGAAAGGGTGGTGCAAGTTTTTCCAGATACTGTTTCCTGGAAAGCGTGCCGGTTTTTGTAAATGTGTTTCACAGAAAATTGCCTGATAAAATATTATGAAAACCTGGTTCATTGCTAACAGACATTATCTTAAAGCAAAAAATTGTAAATCTTACAAAATATGGAGAAGTATTATTTTCATAAAATATGCTGATTTCACCTAAATATTGTGAAATAATGAAATTTTTTTGTCAGGTACATTGAATTCTACTCACTATAAAATGTAAACATACCTGTTCTCATAATGATAACAAGCATGATTTAAAATATCTATCTTCTTACTGTATCCAGCTGTTTGCTGACAGCACATGTTCTACTATGTATTTCTTCTCTTTACAAATGATGGATATAATGCCCAATGTTTGTAGTACATTCCTGCAGCCACAAACCAAAGAAGAGGAATATTCAATATATGTTGCAGGTATTTGTTTAAAGTTACAGGAATTGTAGATTTTAGCTTAGTTCTTTGAGAATTTCTGATAGGACAGTTATGAGGATGTGTTCCAGATCTTCTTCTTGATTGTTGCACCAAGTATTAGAGTCAATGAGATTGTAGCGATGTAGGTATGGCTGGGTGACAGTACGGTCTGTTCTGGCTCCTGTTAAAAATGTTTGAATATGTCTAGGTATGTTGCTTAACATTTGTAAGTCATTAGGTTTCCTATTTGTAAAGACTTGGATTTGCAGAGGTGCTGCCTATTTTGCATTACCATTAGCAATTTCATTTCCAGTAGAGGCTGCGGAAGAGTTTTTGTTATTAATAGTGAGGAGACCCCACAATTCCTTCTCAAATTGAAGGCTTGTGGAAGCTGAACTGGACAAAAGTCTAGGGTCCAATCCCTCATCTTCCCGTTGCTGTAGCTGTTGATAATCGTGTGTACTCATGATGAACGAAAGGGAGGAGGTACTCACTGTATGTGCTGGTCAGCATGGTGAGACATACAGCTGAACTGGTATTGCTTCCTCTTCTCACACCAAGTCCCTCTTTAAACTTTCCTATCTTGGTTAAACTCTTGTTTTCTTTTACCTTAGGCACTTAAGGCTTAGGGGCACCCTTTCTCTTCTTTCCTACTTCAATTCTCTTATGCTATCAGTGCTTAAAACACCTTCGTAGGTACTTGTCTAAACACAGTGAGGAGTCTTAAAGCTAATGATTTGAGTTTATAAATAATTAAGAACTGCCTGCATAAGCTGTGAAGAAAGCCTAATTAAAGTCGCACTATTTTTATAATGATGGATGATCCCAGTGTTAAACCTTTATAGCTTAGTGTACCATATTTGTTACAGAAGTGGCATTTAATGCACTTTTTTTATAATTTCATTTTATACTAAATTTCAGCAATAAAATTATGCTACTTATAGCTGTTTTATATTGTAAAATATTAATTTTTTATAATAAAATTATAGTGTTTTTTAAAAAAAATAATAAAAAGCAAAATCCACACAACTGTGGTTAAACGTAACCCCATCAGCATCCATGCATGCCATCACACCAGTTATTTTACTTGGGCCCTCCCCGTCCTTTACCACAGCCACATTTGACTGCAGTCGCTGGGACTGAACTCACGAGTTTATACTTAAAATTTGAGTTGGTATATGTTAATTCAGATCACATAAAGGCGCTAGTTGTTACCGTAGACAACTAGCGCTTTTATGTGATGTGAATTAACATATATCAACTCAAATTTTAAGTATCATATAACATCACAATAAGAAATACTTCTGGTTTATTATAAAATCACGAGTTTGTCTTTAAATGGATGGCCAATCCATTTCATCTTGCTCTAACGATCACAGCTATTTGAATCACTTCGATTATGGTGCCAGTGAAAGGGATATAAAACCTGGTTTAAGAATTAGAGGAAGAGTGGCATGTATAGCAAAACATTTCCAGTAGTAAAGGTTTAAATATTCCTGAGGTAAAATGAATTTAGAATAGGAAATTTCATATTTTTTTATCGTCTGTAATGATAAGGAAGAAGGCCTTAGTTGATGTTAAGTTTTACCTTCACTAGAGGTTGTAGTTTCATGTTAGTAATAAATTTAGTGAGTACTCATAGAACAGTTACAAAGATTTTATTTGTTCTTATTGTTTTTTAGCCAAAATATTACTCAGTGAGCAATGTACAAGCAGTGAGAGTGAACCAATAATAACAAAATAGGAAGTGTTACATCCAGAGCAGCAATATAATTTACAATCTGTATTATTGTCTTAAAAACTTCTTGATATGATGCAGTTGCTTTTTTATAAGGCGTTCTCCGCCTGGCCTGTGCAAGTATTTTTATTGTTATCAAGGGAAACTTTCAGGTTGCTTTCCTTGTCAATTTAGGAATGCATACCAAATTGTATTCACTGGAATCCTACAGTCTTCTTCCTCATTTATGCTTTTAGCCTTGCCCCATCCTTTAACATGTGGCAAATTTGTGCAGCTCCAGTAGTGGCCAGAGCTCAGCTGCCATCAAATTCTGTACCTGACATAATTAAGGTCTTTGTGTGACACACAAGTGTCTATCAAGCAATGTAACAGGAAACATAGTTTGCAACATGAGACAAAGATGATGATAATCGCCGCACACAGGTCTATGTCTACACATCTTGCTGTAGGAATATTCTATGTGATTCAGCTCGCTGCATTGGTGCTTCACTCCAGTTTCCTGGAAGTTCCTCTTCCTGTGAAGGCTGGTTCACAACCGACCGAGAACGGTAACCAGAACAGAAACGAGAATGAGAAGCAATACACCGGACAAAATATTGGTTCACAACAGCCCGGTAACGAAAATGGGAATGCATATCGATCACAAAGTGAAAGTCAATTTTGCGCATTGGGATTTCATTTGTTATTAACTGACCAATGACATTTTTTCATCTTCTTCCAATTTAGCCAAGCCAACGTCAAAATTCGATAGAATAAACATTATCTAAATGCATATCCATTGCATTTCCGATCCCCCTACTTATGCCAAGCTTTCATTCCTTTATTTAATGGCATACATTAAAATTGTTTATTGTTCTTTTTTCATTTCCACCGGTTTTAGCTGTTCTTTGTAGCTTTTGCCATTGTTTTTAGGTAATAGCCAGTTTTGAGTTGCATATAAACAAACTACAAATGACCCCTTCACCAGAGGAACCAACGCTGATTAGATTTGCGGGTTTCGGGATGAGGTTAGGAAGCACATTTACTACTAATTCCATGTTTCCAGCTTACAACAATAGAGAGCACTAGCGGCTGTTTCATGTCACGGCCGCCTAGAATAATCTCTAGAGTGAAGAGTCTAATATGCACAATATGGATCTAATATGCCGTGCCCGGGAACGAGAACGAGAAAGTTAAAAGTTGGGCAACCCTTTTTTCCCGTTCCCGGAGCCCAGGAAGGCTTCCCGTCGGTTGTGAACATTCCCATTTGAATACATGTATTTCAACTTTGTCGTTCTTGTTCTGGTTACCGTTCTCGTTGGTTGTGAACCAGCCTTAAGTCACCGCACACAGATGTATGTCTTGACAGTGACATAGCATCTTGCTGCAGATATAGTCTATGTGATTCAGCACGCTGCACTCAGTACTTCACTCGAGTTTGCTGGAACTTCCTCTTCCTACAACTGTTTTATTATTATTGAAGATATAGTTTCTTTGATAATTTCCAGCATAAATAAAAGCAACCCATTGTTAAATTAATGCAGTCAGTTGAAAAATTTGGGATAGTTCAGTATCAGGCCACTTCAGGACTTTCCTTCCTATCATACGGCTTCAGCCACATGTTCATTAAAAATTGCTAACTTCCACAATTATTTATGAAAATTGAGTCTTATGTTAAATACTCCACATGATTAATCTTGCACATTTTAACTTTTACTTTTTGCATATTCCCTAAGTTTAGTTCTTTGCAATCAAAGATGAAATTTTGTGTGATATAGTTGGTTGGTATCTAATGTTGCGCAGTTAGCAATGAAGCCATTCATTTTCTTGCACTCCAGTATTTTGTTGAGAGGTTGGTATGTTGATCGAAAGCTGGAAGGTGGAGTAGGTGGTTTCTCTCCATTTCTTCTTGAAGTTCTCAGAAAGGGCTTACATGTTTAAAAAATATCGTAACCATTTAAGAATGGGCACCATGTTTGACGGAAAGAAAGAGGAATGGAACAGGAAATAAAATGAAATGATCCCCTAGGCCATGAGTACTCTAATACTATCAGGGTCAAAGAAAACAAGAATTGAGTCAAGAAAGACTGGGTAGGAAAGGTTAAAGAGGTAAGATATCAATCAAGGTGTGTAACTCACCAAGCTGAGCAGTGCTTATTGGTGAACAGCCCCTCTCTTTGGTTCATCACATGATTTTGTTCAAAACGCTTCCTTTAAGCCTTCAAATTTCAAAAGGAATTAAAGGGTCTCGTTTCTGTTAACAACAAGTTTATCATGTGATTACTAACAGCTGCACCTTAGGAAAGTGACGGATTAGACACCAGGCTTTTGTCCAGATTTGTTTCTTTAAGCGTACAATTATCAGAAGGAGTTAAAGGGTATCCACGCTGTTAGTAACAACACAGCCATTTTGTGTAACATAAAAACTTAAGAAAACAATAAAGAATGTAACACTTAATTTTCTAAAAGTCTGTTATTAAATTATTGAACACGAGGCTCTTTAGATCTCTTCAACCTTCAAAGAAAGTATATTTGAAAGAAATTGAACTAAAATTTCATCATGAGGAATGTGACAAAAATGTAAGAAAACATTTCCACACATTAGGCATTTAAATGCCAGAAAGGCAAAATCACAATTTGATACAGATTCTATGATTGGAAAGGTAGAATTAGACAACTGAAAAATTCAATGCCATAGCTGGTATTTGAACCATGGATCTCCCATTTTCTGTCCGTTGCTCTAACCACTGAAAATTAAATTGAGTTTTATTTATGGACGTTCTTTAACTACTATGGTTCTTAGCATCCCATTCTATATTGGGCGTGAAAGATTGGTAATTTTGCTCAGAGGCCTCTTTATCAGGCTTGAGGTTCTTTTACGTGCTGTAAATCTATGACACAGGACCACGTGCTTTACTTCCCTTCTGAAGGAAGCCATGCTAAGGATTTTTACGCCTGAAAAAATCCATCGCCCTCCGCTGGGTTTGAACCCGCGACCTTGGGAACTAGAAGCTAGCACGGTACCACTAGTCCACGGAGGACGACTCTAACCACTGAGCTATCATGGCAACATGCCAGTAGGACATTAAATCCCCCAGCTGACTCGCATTTTTCCCGGTAAACCACAAGAAAATCTCAAATCGTTTTGAGATGACATACCACCATGGCACTTGCAATGCCGTAAGTAAGGGAAGAATGTGAGTAGAGCAACCAGATGGAAACTGGGAGAATCGTCATTCAAATTCCGTCTGTGGCATTGAATTTTTCAGTCTTCTGATTATACCTTTCCAACCTTGTCCTATACACATGTCTAGTGAGAACAATTAATTCAGATTCTATGATATTTGAACATTTTTCCATGATAATTTTAAAAAACAAAGTGATTTCTTTTGAAATGTAGAAAATTTAGTATCGAGTACCCTCAAGATATCGCCTTTACCTAAAAAGGTCATATTGTTGACTGGATAAAATAAGATAAAAACTAAGCTTCTCCCATATGCACTCACAAATCTGAATCACTAAGTGTAAATGTTGACTTGATTTTGTACTTGCAAACTTCTATGGTTTGCCCATAAAATCTGTGGCAGTGAAGCCTTTTTACTACTTTACCGCAAAGGAAGTATTTTTATGGCCTTGTGGACAGATTCAAAGTGTTACAGATTTTCACCACAGACAAAGCATTAAATTCTGTTGTATTATATTGTAACTTAAGATTACAGACTGAATGTACCAAGCTAATTGACATACAGTGTTAAGATAGGCCACAGCTTGTGTGTGTCTATCCTTTATCACGATCATGGTCCCCCTTCACTGGGCTGCAACAAAATGTATAGTGTGCAGATTTAAAGTTTGATTGCAAACTAGTGACCTCTAGTAACCAGCAGGAAAATGCATGCAAACATTCAATAAAGGACGTGAACGTAAAATCAACTTCCTCATGTAAATTGTTTATCTTATTCACATTATATGGCTGCAGGATATAAGTTTACCATTTTTGTAACAGTTTCTATTTACATTTCATGGTATGAAGCATAAAATGTGGACTAGAAATCTGCATAGAGCCTAAGAAGTGATGTTTTTTTGCTTTAATGCGTGTTTATTGTGGTTACAAGGAAGAATTTCAGCATGTGTACCAGAAAGAAGCAGTACTACTAGATCTTCAAGGACTGGAACTCCCATTTATTTTACATGGCATTTTTGTACATTTACTGCACTGAATATTTTAAACATTCTAAATTTCTTGTTATCACAGAATTATTACCCTTTGCTGGATGAGGGAAAGTTTTACAGGTTTTAAGTTTCAGTAAGTTGGCAAGTCTTGTGTTTTGCTGTCAACCTGATGCACATGCTATTTATTCCCAGCAGGATTCCTTTTTATACTGAGGCCATCCAATTGAAACATGCAACTAATTATAGTTCCTGTAACATATTTTACAAATATTACTTTTTTATTTATTGTGTATAGTATTGTATGTATATAAAAAAATATTAAAGAAAGTGATTTCATAGTATTCATTCTGTTCTTATGGTGATAAACAAAACATAATATAATTTTAGTTGGACAAATGGGGTAAGTAAAGTTTGGTGCTAATAGAATTGGAGGAGCAAAGAGGGTGAGGCAGTAGGGATAGGGATTAGAAAAGCAGGAGTATTTCAGCAGTGTGGCCAAGGCTAGGCCTGTTGTGCCTGATAAACCTCCAGAGAAAGGGATGAGGTGAGACAGTGTGAAGGGCAGTCAGATCTGATGGTGCAGGTGCAACACTGCTTGGATTCCCAATGTTTCTGGATTGAACATCTTTGAGCCTCAACCCTTGTTATGGATAAATTTGGGCAGAAGGTTGCTCCCAGGGAAGAAACAGTCCTTTATTCAAAGCACACACCATCATTCACTGCACCTAACCCTGTTACCCTGCAAGATAAAAGGAAACGAAACGAGGTGAAATGAG
Organism: Deroplatys truncata; assembly: GCA_030765065.1. NCBI lineage: Eukaryota > Metazoa > Arthropoda > Insecta > Mantodea > Mantidae > Deroplatys > Deroplatys truncata. The sequence goes on from CM060987.1 coordinate 194,616,375, forward strand.
GGACAGGAAAATTGGTGTATTATATATAACCTACCCCAGTTTTCACCAACCAGCCAACCAACCCACCTGGAAAAAACGCAAAAACTCTCAAGATCAGGGTGGCCATCCAACGAGGATCAAGCTTGGGACCTTCCAAATGTTAACCTCGGACACACCTGGCTGAGCAATCCTATTCAGTGTGTAGTGGAGTAACATTTGAACTGTGTTGCAAATTACCAACATCAGCACGATAAAATTTAAAAAGCTCAATAGTTATAAATAATAATAATAATAATAATAATAATTACAGGATACTGTACTAGTATCAATCTGTATTCCTCTTCCCAGTTTTGAACATTTGGGAAAGATATCAACATCAAACAGAACATCTGCAATATCAAGCTATTTGGCATTGGAAAGGTATAATCAGACAAAAAGATTCAATGCCACGGTCAAGGTTTGAACTATGGATCTTCTGCTTATCATGCTGCTGCTCTACCACTTAGCTACCATGCCAACCTGCAAAAGCACTGAAAGCTGAAGATCCATGGTTCAAATCCTGGCTGTGATACTGAATTTTTCAGTGTGATTGTACCTTTCCAACTTTAGCCTACACACAGCTTGTGTGGAATAACAATGATAAGTGTATTTGTTATTGTATCAAATAGAGAACTGGAAGAAAAAAAAATCTAAAGTTGCATTTACATTTATTTTTCTACTCTTCTACAAACTATTCTTAGAAAAGTTTGTTTTTCCATCTACTTCATGTTAAGACAAACTTTCGTTACACATTTATGCATGTTGTTGACGGTTTAAGAGGGATACAATAGGTAAAGTAATAGTCAAACATTTAATAACTTGATGGCTATGAAGAAGCTATGGTGAAAAGAAAAATCAGCAAGTACTCCAAAACCAACATACTTTGGTATGTGCAAGAAGCATACATTTTTTAGAGAAACAATAAAATGTGCCTTGGAAATAAATCACTACTCCTACATGTAACACAATTTTTTTTTCTCTCTAGAATCTCTTGTTTCTTTACTTTTTTAAAAAAAATTAGCAATGTAATACTTTCAAAAAAATGTTACCTAGCGTGCAAATAAAGCACTAATTTCTATAATTTATATCTGCTTTATTATAGATCTTCTATTCAGTGTTTCTGATTTAAAAAAAAATGTAAATATAGATCTGTATATAATACTAAATATATGTAAGTATACTGACAAAGAATGTTTTGGAAATGGCTAACACCACAAAAAAGTTTATTTGACCTAAATTGTGTCTTCTAACAAAGCCTACATGTTTGTGTAGTAAGATTTTGTCTATCTCTTATGCTTATACAAAAGTCCAGAATGAAGACCACTTCGCAGGCTTTTCATAAAAGTCCAAGATATAGGTTATGTTTGTTCTGCAAATATCCTAAGTATATGGTATTTTAATCAAAATTCTTAGAGCCATTTTTGAAAAAATCAAGAATAACGAAATTCTTTCCAGATAAAGGGTAGTTTTGGTTGGGGGCATTTTATTAAAAATCTTCATATCACATCCTTGGAAGAACCTGAGCTTAAATACCAAGTGTGGTACTTAACTGACTTTTAATTTTTGTGATACGCTGTCCACAGACAGACAGACAGGCAGGCACAGATACACAACTTTTTACTTTCTCTACTACGTATAGTAAGTAGGGGAAGTATTGTATTCCACCCAAAAATTTGATACCGAGATTTCACCAGAAATGCATGTTTTGAGGTGACTGAATGCATATAAAGCATTTTTGGAAACATGTCTCTGTTCTGTCTGTGAACAGCTTAACTCTGAAACAAACAGTCGGATAAACACCAAACTTGGTATTTAGGTTCAGTATCTTCCAGAGATGCGACACAAAGGTTTTCAAGAAAATCCCCCACCCCAGATGACTCTTTACATGGAACATTTTTCGAAAATTTTAATTTTCTCAAAAATGGCTCTAATGATTTTGTTTAAAGTATCATATATTTAAGATACTTTCATGACAAATAAAATTTATATCTTAAATTTTCCGGGAATTTCTCCAAAAATATTCTTCATTGTGAACGACTTTTGCATAACTGGTAAGCCATAAGAGATGGACAAAATTTTAGTACACAAAAAATGTAGATCATGCTAAAATACACAATTTATGTCATATACATTTTTTTTTTTGTTGAGTGAAACATTTTCGAGATATTGCTTGTTACTCCCTTAAATTTTCCAATACTTATACTTTTTCTCAAATGGGAATTCGTTTTTTTTTTACGGGGGGGGGGGGGGTCCTGGTAATGCAAAGAGAATGGAATACTCCACATAGCAACCAGCTCTTAAAATATTTGACTATCGCTTAAAGCCTACCATATTCCCATTGCATCTACAAGAAAATTAGTAATAAGATTTAACATCTCGATTAACATGAAGCATGTGGAGAATAAGCATTTGTAAAAATAGTTTATAAAAGAGTAGAGAAAGTCATGTGAGTGTAACATCAGATTTTTTTTCTTTCTTTCTTAAAATGCTTTTGTGGTGGGGGTGTGCGTGCGTACGTGTTTTTTATTTTTTTTTCTAGGGTGCTCAACTGCTTACTATAGGCAACTTTTATTAAAGACATTTCTTTCTACAACGCTTAATTATGAAGATATTGTAGAGTCTCAACTTAGATGGTCCATCCTGTATATCTCAAAAAATTGATTTTTGTTTTTCATTATAGTGGATTATTAAGTGGTACAAGGAACATACCTATGTATTTTTGGAGGGGTTATTTGGACCTTTAAAGGGCTTTTATGGTCCAGAGATGCTATAGTACATTGGTGTGTAACAATGTGGTCACCTTGTTTCTTGCTATTTCCTGTAAGTTTTATTTTTTAAACTTCAGTTACACACAAAATCTATTTGACTTAGAGGTTTCAAAACTTTTAAGTTTGTAGAGAATATTTAGCTGTATACGGTAGGTTAAAGATTTTCATCGTAAATTACATGGTTTCTACAAAAAAAAATTATAAATATAAAAAAGATTACACAAAAAAATTATTTCCTTGTGACTATTTTTTAAAAATTAAAATGTCCCTCAAAAAGACAACCAACTATCTTAAGCTACTTATAAAAACTCATAATAAACAAGTTGGCAGAGTTCTGATCTTCATTCTCAGAGAAAAGTGCACCTATAAATGAAAGTAAATTTTTTGTAGAAATTATTTTGCAATATTTAAATATTTTTATAATTAAAATATTTAAAGATAGCTAAAAATCTTGATACCAGTACATTTGGAAAACCTTCTTTAATAAGCAGTAAAAAGTTAATTGTCCTAGATGGTGTAATTCTGGAGAAAACTGGCTTTCTTTCAATTGTGAAAAAGCGTAAAAATACCCTGCAATCTCTACCAAGAGTCCTTAAAGGAAAATTTAGAACTTAAACGGCACCCGTTAACCTTTCTTACACAGAGTATCTTCAAGAGTAATAAAATAGCTTTAAAAAATCTGATGAGTTACATTTACATGATCTTCTCCGCCCACCATCCTTTATTTTTCTACATCTTCTACAAACCCTGCCTTTAACATCCCAGGTCATATCGATGGCTAACCTTTTGAACAATTGTTCATCAGCAATGATGTTCACTTCAGTTGGATGGTATTACCTTGGGTAATTAGATTAAATTCATTCACACTCTCATTCATACTTTCAGACTCTAGGAAGGATGGGAAATAATCCTCTAAAGAAAAATTCCCACCCTCCAACTGGAATCGAACCTGGACCTTGGATTTGAAGGCTAGCGTGCTAACCACCAGACCACAGAGGTAGACTGCTGTTCTTACAAAAGCTTATTTTTCTATTTCTTTAATTGTGATAAATCTTGGCAGAAATGGATTCTCAATATTTCGCTTTAGGCAAGAGGGAGATGCAGGAGTCTGAAGTGATAGTCAAATGTTTAAAAAGTAGTTCACTATACACGGTGGATCATTTAAATTACGACTGTAAAATATCTCCAAAACAAATGGCATTTACTTTCCTCCATAATATCAAGCAGTTTTTATTAAAGACATTTCTTTTTACAACGCTTAGTTTTGGAGATATTGTACAGTCTCAACTTAAATGGTCCACCCTGTATGTTGGCTTTGAAATTCCATGCTCTTTGCATGACATTGCAAGAAACAAGTGTATGGTGACAGCACTTAAAAAATCTGATGTGTTACACTCACATGACTTTCTCTACTCTTGTACAAACTATTTTTACAAATGCTTATTCTCCATATGCTTCATGTTAACCGAGATATCGAGATGTCAATCTTATTGCTAATTTTCTTGTAGATGCAAGGGGAATATAGTAGACTTTAAGCGACAGTCATATCTTTTAAGCGCTGGTTGCTATGTGGCGCATTCCATTCTCTTTGCATGTCCAGGACATAAAAAAAATGAATAATGAATTTGAGAAAAAGTATGTGTTGGAAAATTTAAGGGAATAACAAGCAATATCTCGAAAATGGTTCACTCAACAAAAAAATATATATATGACATAAATTGTGTATTTTAACATGATCTACATTTTTTGTGTAGTAAAATTTTATCTATCTCTTATGGTTTACCAGTTATGCAAAAGTCGTTCACAATGAAAAATACTTTTGGAGACATTCCCAGAAAATTAAAGATATACATTTTATTTGTCATGAAAATATTTTAAACATATGATATTTTAATCAAAATCGTTAGAGCCATTTTTGAGAAAATTAAAATTTTCGAAAAATGTTCCATGTAAAAGGTAATCTGGGGTGGGGGGATTTTCTTGAAAACCTTCGTGTCGCATCTCTGGAAGATACTGAACCTAAATAGCAAGTTTGGTGTTTATCCGACTGTTCGTTTCTGAGTTATACTGTTCACAGACACACACATGGACATGTTTCTAAAAAAAAAAAATCTGATGTGTTACACTCACATGACTTTCTCTACTCTTGTACAAACTATTTTTACAAACGCTTATTCTCCATATGCTTCATGTTAATGGAGATATCGAGATGTCAATCTTATTGATAAGTTTCTTGTAGATGCAAGGAGGATATGGTAGCTTTTAAGCGATAGTCAAATATTTTAACGCTGGTTGCTATGTGGCGCATTCCATTCTCTTTGCATGTCCAGGACATAAAAAAATCTGATGTGTTACACTCACATGACTTTCTCTACTCTTGTACAATCTAATTTTACAAACGCTTATTCTCCATATGCTTCATGTTATCGAGATATCGAGATGTCAATCTTATTGGTAATTTTCTTGTAGATGCAAGGGGAATATGGTAGCTTTTAAGCGAAAGTAAAATATTTTAACGCTGGTTGCTATGTGGCGCATTCCATTCTCTTTGCATGTCCAGGACATAAAAAAAATGAATAACGAATTTGAGAAAAAGTATAAGTATTGGAAAATTTAAGGAAATAACAAGCAATATCTCGAAAACGGTTCACTCAACAAAAGAAATGTATATGAAATAAGTTGTGTATTTTAACGCGATCTACATTTTTTGTGTAGTAACATTTTGTCTATCTCTTATGGTTTACCAGTTATGCAAAAGTCATTCACAATGAAGAATACTTTTGGAGACATTCCCAGAAAATTCGAGATATACATTTCATTTCTCATGGCATTATCTTAATCATATGATATTTTCATCAAAATCGTTAGAGCCATTTTTGAGAAAATTAAACTTTTCGAAAAATCTTCCATGTAAAGGGTAGTCTGGGGTGGGGGGATTTTCTTGAAAACCTTCGTGTCGCATCTCTGGAAGATACTGAACCTAAATACCAAGTTTGGTGCTTATCCGACAGTTCGTTTTTGAGTTATGCTGTTCACAGACACACACACACACGGACATGTTTCCAAAAATGCTTTTTTTGGATTCAGGGGGTCTCAAAACATGTATTTCCGGTGAAATCTCGGTATGGAATTTTTGGGTGGAATACAATACTTCCCCTACTTACTATACGTAGTAGAGAAAGTAAAAATGAATAACGAATTTGAGAAAAAGTATAAGTATTGGAAAATTTAAGGAAATAACAAGCAATACCTCGAAAACGGTTCACTCAACAAAAGAAATGTATGACATAAGTTGTGTATTTTAACGCGATCTACATTTTTTGTGTAGTAACATTTTGTCTATCTCTTATGGTTTACCAGTTATGCAAAAGTCGTTCACAATGAAGAATACTTTTGGAGACATTCCCAGAAAATTCGAGATATACATTTCATTTCTCATGACATCTTAAACATATGATATTTTCATCAAAATCGTTAGAGCCATTTTTGAGAAAATTAAAATTTTCGAAAAATCTTCCATGTAAAGGGTAGTCTGGGGTGGGGGGATTTTCTTGAAAACCTTCGTGTCGCATCTCTGGAAGATACTGAACCTAAATACCAAGTTTGGTGCTTATCCGACTGTTCGTTTTTGAGTTATGCTGTTCACAGACACACACACGGACATGTTTCCAAAAATGCTTTTTTTGGATTCAGGAGGTCTCAAAACATGTATTTCCGGTGAAATCTCGGTATCGAATTTTTGGGTGGAATACAATACTTGCCCTACTTACTATACGTAGTAGAGAAAGTAAAAATTGATTCAGGGGGTCTCAAAACATGTATTTCCGGTGTAATCTCGGTATCGAATTTTTGGGTGGAATACAATACTTCCCCTACTTACTATACATAGTAGAGAAAGTAAAAATTAAAAAGGATTGAAAAATTATAATCAATAATAAAAACCTTGGAAATGGCTGATGCCATAAAAAGAGTTCTTTGAAATAAATTGTGTACATATATTAAAGGGATCAGCAGGTATTTTGTTTATCTTTTATGATTTACCAAAACTTTTGTTTTGTCCAGAGGACTGAAGATGTGTATTTCCAATGAAATCTTAATGTTTAATTTTTAAGTGGAATGCAATATTTCCTCTACATAGACAGGTGGCAGAGAAAGTAAAAGTCAATTACCAATTCAGACCTGGACAAAGACATACTAAGCTCACCTCTGTGGTGTGGGGATAGCGTGTCTGCCTTATTCAAGAGGTCCCGAGTTCTCGAATCTCGATTAGGGTCGTTACCCGGTTGAGATTTTTTCCGGAGTTTTCCCTTATTCTAAGAAGACGAATGACAGGTGACGTTAAACCCTATAAGACCCCGGCTCATTTGAGCATACACCCATTTGATTCATTCATCGTCCGATATGACCTACCCGGATAAAAGGACTTTAAACTTCTAGGGCCCCCCCCAAAAAAAACAGCAAAGAATATTGGCTACCTATAACAATACTTATTTCGGATGGATCACATTGTTAATTTGAGAAAGATACAAATAACAGCTCTTTCGTTCTACAAACTATTAGGCTACGAAGCTACACGTATTGATGGTAATATCCCCTGGGTGGAAGTCTACTGTTTATTATTATTTTCTTAACAATGTACACCATAAAGTTGGTGGAGTGGGGGCCAGAACCCGTTAATGATTATAGTTTAAAACATGGTTACTTTCCAATAGTAGAACATTATCATCATCCACACCAACAACCATAATGTTCATCATCTCGAAGTTAATTTGCTTCCGTGTTTTTGGTTACTCCTCCGATTGTCGTGCCTTCATTTTGCTTACTCTGCACTTAGTAGTCTACAAGGTTGGCAATATCCTTAGTTTAAAGCCATGCTTGGCTATCCGCTCTTTGTTTTCCTAAATATATTACTTAAATGGTGGTCCCGTGTCGTAGATTTACGGCACGTAAAAGAACCTCAAGCCTAATAAAGAGGCCTCTGAACAAAATTACCGGTCTTTCACGGAACGCTAAGGACCACAGCCGTTAAAGAGCCTTCATAAATAAATGAAAAAAAAAAAACAAATAAGGTGACCACCCCTGCGGAACTTTGCCCGTACAATCCTGCGGTTTCGACATTTTACACCATCCCGCGCACGACACGTTAATCTTAGTGTATGTGGGTATTTGTAATGCTTACAATGATTTTTATCGTCAAAACATCCCGCAGTTGTTTAACAATAAGTAGGAGTGGTTTAAGCCACTATAGATTCATCTCTTCTCCTGGGAGATGGTAGCCGCAATAGATCTCCCTTAGACCGCAGTGTGCGAGGTGTCCCCCTCCATTGTATACGATATACCGTTCACCTGCAAGTGTGTTTTTAATTTCCTGATGAATAGGGCAAACCCGAAATATTGAACATTTTTATTGTGTGATTTTGTCGATTTTTATCTTTTGCTCAGAACAATCTTCCTCTTTCACCACATATATCTCTTTTTGAGTTTTATGTATTGCTTACCCATGAAAATGTATATACGTAAAATGTAGATCTGTATATTGAAGGAATCTCTGTGTTTATAAGAGAAGAAAGACAGAATTACTACTCATTTCCAGCCGGAACCTTAAAATCTTAAAATATCCCACTTTTTTGTGCATTCTTTACTATCATTCATTTATGAAGGTGGTCATCCTAAATGAAAAGAAAAGTAACGTAAACGAAGTAATCATTTTTTTTTATCTCCCCGCCGATCCAGTAATTCAAAGCTGAACAAACACTTGATAGATATGCGTGCCAGGGAATTGAAAATGGGAAATTGATGGTATGATGGGAAATTTATATTGCCAAAAGAAGGAACTAATGCTGGAAACCGCAGTAGAGACTCGAATTGATCACTGTGGGCTATTGGGGTTCCTTCCGTCATCGATTTTCGTGTGGAATTTGCGTCCTATTGTTCTTCGGAACATAAGGCAAAATTCCGTGCTTCTGAAAGCAACATACTTCTTCCCATTTAGTGCACTTGAAACTTCGTTGTTAGTAATCTCTCGTAGCTTAAAGCTGTCTGCACTTTTATTAGTTTTGGAACAACATTCTAACAAACATGAGATATATTAATTACCTATAGAAAGTCGCACATGTGCATATATAGTTTAACGTTTAGTCAGTGCTTAGTTTAGCCAATGATACCGGCCTCTTTATGCAGTCCATTGCGTGATATCTCTTGGATAATTCTCCACACCACATGCATATGCAGTCTTGGTTCGCTGATGAAATCTTCTTGTCTTGCACCATTTGAAGTGGAAACCACGTACCGCAAATCTGGTCAGCGAATCCTGATTTCGTCCACTCTGTAGATCATGGCATCAGTATGCTAAAAGTCTTCCCGTATCTCATTTTTCTTTGTACTTAGTTTGGATACGGTCTTTCCATAGTTGGATGTATAAGGTAGTAATATATCGCAATCCTCCAGGACGATTGGCTGTCATGCCGTCCGTACATTAGACGAGCTGGGGTTAATTTCTAAACTGATAGTACCTTCTTCAGAAAACTGGCTTTTACTTTCTCTATCAGAGCTTGAGCTTTTAAATGGGTCCAAATTATTTCCGGGCCCGAAGACACTGTAGGGGTTATCTTTATTCGGAAGAGTTGTATTCCTTTGTCCAGCGATAACTGCTGTAAATGTCTGATTTGGTTGATTGCTTTCAGCCCTGTTGTCGCTCTCTCCGTTATATGCTCTGAGAATGTGTGTGGGTTTGTTTGGAAAGTTACTCTTAAATTTATTCACTATATTTAGTTCTTTCTCTTCACAGATGAAACGTTCCTTAGCCGCAAGCCTGCCTCCTCTTCTGAATATCATGAGCACTGTTTTGTTTTTGTTTATTTCAAGAGTGTTGCGTTTGGACTATTCTGTGAGTTTGTTAAAGGTTTCTTGTAATCTATCGTGGTCTCGTGAGGTCATTACCATATCGTCCGCGAAAATTAGCATCCTAGCATTGTTATTGTCGATAATCTGTTTGTATGTTAAATAACGGGACAAGTGGGGTCTCCTTTAAGTACCTCAACTGTCTGTAGAATTGGTCCCAAAGCGGTAATGTCACATATGCTTACATAATTCTTTGCTAGGATGCGTCTTAACTAGTGTGAGATGTGTTTTCCAATGATTTCCTTAACTTGTCTAGAACCATGATTCTGTCGATAGAATCGAAGGCTTTGGAGTAATCTATGAAGACTGCACATAGCTTGCCTCTTGGTGATACTACGACACTATCGATATCTTCTTTTAAATAACTTACAGCTTTTAATGTTGACCTTCCTATCCTGAATCCAAACTGTTCATCTGGTACGTGGTTTTCAACTAGTTTTTCAAGTATTTCGTTAGTAGCTTCATCAATGTCTTTAGAAGTGAGCATTCTAGTGCGATATCCCTGTAGGAGTTAAGGTTGCTCACTTTGCCTTTGGGTAGTGCTTTCAGTGCTACTTCTTTCCATCTATCTGATTTTTTCCCCTCTTCAGTAAGCATTGGTTAAACAGTTTTGCAATTGGCTTTTCAGTACCCACTAGCTATCTTTTATATGTTCATATAAGATTTGGTCTGGACAACCTGCTTTCCTCTCCTTCCTTTCCTGTATTGTTCTGTTTATAAAGCCGTGAATGGTGCTATGACATGCATCGGCTTCGCAGACAGTGCACCTTGTTTCTTTGAATTGTAGTGCTTTATTCGAGTGTTTTCCTCGGATCTCGATTGGTTGGTCGCGAGAAAATTGTGGTTGTTTTGCTCTGAGTATCCTAAAGGGTTGTTTTTCGTCTGCTTTATTAACTCTTCTTCTTTTCTCTTATTGTATTGATCTTTGGCATTTACAATCGTCTTTCTACAACTTCTTCTGCGCACCTTCTCCAGGTTTTCTTTTGTTGAAGAAGTTCGTACATTGTGCAGAGCTTCCAGTGTTTCCTTCCTTTTTGAATAAAACGCTATTAAACCATGGTTCTGCCTTCTCGTTAGCGTGTTTTCGTTGTGCCGCTGCATATTGTAGAATATCTTCTATTTCTTCTTCTCCTGCTGCGTTTATCTTCCCTTCTTCAAGGAGCCATAGTATATCTGGGATCCTTCTGGTGTAGGAGAAAAGCGTTTCTTGGTAATTTTTTCATTATTATTATTTTGGGTTTGGGCCCTCTCTTTTTCTCTTCATCTAAAGTCAATATTACCTCTACTGGAAGATGTTTTATTAATATTATATCTCTGCGAACTTTTGATGAGACATCTGCAATTCCTACCATATTGCTGAAGAAAAGATAAATGAAGCTGCTTCCGCTTGGTCCTATTTATGTCATTTTGTTTGTTTCGCTCACAAGTGATAGCCCTTCTGATTCTAGGTATTGTAGTACTGCATATATATTGTCATTTGCTTTATCTACCGTACAGCCAGAATTAACTATTTATAATTATCTACCAGTGTTATGGCCTCGCTGATTTCCTGTATAACATTATATGCTTTCTGTTCTGGCTGAGAGTATCCAATATAAGGTTGTCTGAATCATTAAAACATTATCGTGACGAGTTTGGTGCTGAAAGGGCACATTCTGAGTTCGTGAGAAACGATATTTCTTTCTTTGGCCGCTCCGTGCTTCTTGAAAAGCGTGACTGTGTACTGCATACAGGCCTATATCCTGGAACTGATGTCCTGGAGTGAGAAAGGTTTCTGTTAGGATGACTACATCGTATTCCTTAAAAAATATCGCTGTGTGCCATCAAATTTATGACATTCCTAAGTCCCTCTATTTTCTAACCAAGCATTTTAATTTCTGGTTCCACGATTCTGTCTCGTACAAAATCTTTTCCGTGTCGTTGTATATTTTGGGGACAACCGCTTGTCGTTAAAATTTGAAAACGCACACCTTCAAGCCAGAAGTCCTCGTTTTCTACCTTATATTTCTCTGAGCTAGGGATGGCAATCTTGAATGCTTTATTTGTTCTTCTCGAATGCAATTCTTGACATTCTTTAATTTCTGTCACCCCGTTTTTATTCAGATAACTTCTGTTGTCTCCAGTTTCCATATATACAGTCAACCCGCGTGTTTTGTCGCAGCAAATTTTCCGTCTTCTTTCTTCTTGCCTGTGCCTTGTGGTTTTTCTCTCTCCTGTTGTTATTCTATCTCTCCATCGTGAGTTGAGATACTGGTCTCCTGTTTCGTTTCATTTCCTTGTTCAATCATTTCATTTATTGGAGAATTTCTTTTGATCATCATGGCCTCTCCTGTGCAGGATTTTGCGCTTCTAGGTTATATTTCTTTCTCTGTGCTTCTTGTCTGCTTGTGCATACTACGAAGATGGCCCTGCTGCATTTTCCTCCATAATGTGTATCATTTGTTGTAGCTGAGCTTTCAAGATGAGTGCCATTCTTTACATAAGTGCCTTACTTATATCCTACGTCTTTTTGTTTTCCATAGTCACTTGTTTTATTTCTTTCTCTTCCTGCGAGACTTTGTTCACTCCAAAATCGAATAGCATGTTGCGAGTTTTACTACATATCCACAATGTTACCTTTCCCCTCCCTCCTTTTAGTGCATTGAGTTCTGTGGCCTGTGAACTGTTTTTGCTGAGACTGTGCTCGTGGAGTTACTCTGTAGCTTCGGATCTTGAGATATAGAATTGTTGAATATCGAACACTGATTGGTGTAATCAAAAGCAAATTTACATAAATTTTTAATTTAAATGACTATAATTTTATGCACACATAGACCCAGTTGTCATACATATTACATCAAACATGTAGTTTAAAATCTCATTTTGAAATTATAAAACCAAGTATCAACCTTAACTCCAATTATAGATATGGCCTTAAAAGTTTCTTAATGCAAAAATATATGAAGTCTAAGTATTACGCATGTAATATATTAAGTGTTTTATTAACGTAAAAATGATAGACTTTGATGTAGCTTCTAAAATGGTAAACAATACAAAAGGTTAAATAATAGAATATATGTTTAAACAAAGAGTCTAAACATTGGATTTTAGTCAAAGTTCACCTCAGAAATAACACAAAACGTTATTACACTTCATATGAACCCCCTCCCCTAAATGGACCCATTTGCCCCTCTTACGTTACGCTTATGCATTAGAGTATTTACTTTTAAAATGTAGGTAAAAAAAATACCTTCTACCAAGCACACGGAACAGCCATGCCTGCCAGTACTGCCAAGTGTTGTCAACTACCCACGTGTTGTGTAGTGCAAAGTGAAACAATTTTAAATTGAAGAGAAAAACCAAGGGCAAGGGTGGAACATTGCACGGCTAGGGTTGCAAAACATTATCCTTTCATTTGTGGAAAAAACAAATTAACATTACTGGTGTATCTTGTTATGTTGCAACACTCTTCTCATATTTTAAAATAAAGAGAGTTGACGGTTGTTACACTACATCACTAAAATGTTCTTACTTGAACGCATTTTGGGAGCAAACCGTCTCCCAAAATGCGTTCAAGTAAGAACATTTTAGTGATGTGTAACAACCTTCAACTCTCTTTATTTTAAATTATGACATATCACTGTTACTAGCTTCTCAATCTTCAAAATGAATTAACTCTTCTCATATTTTAAACATTTTTTTCGACGTTGGCCACACCATATTTACGTTCGGTTACACAAGAGTGTATCGTTTTTATTATATAAAGCAGTCAAAACCAATTTTGCCCATTTTATTTTGAATGACACACACAAATTGCGTAGACCTTCTGATGTAAAGTTAATGGTGGAAGAAGCTCCACTTGATCTTTAAGAAAGCTGAACCAGAGGCCTCGAATTTTTAACCCGATAATGGGGAAGGAACTGACACTCCACTATAACTTTTTCTGAACATTTGTCTTTACATCACGATATCAGGGCTGCCTCAAGGGGTGGGGTAGAGCCGTGCCACTGCCCATGGCTGCAAAATCTTGGGTAAATATATATGACAATGTGGCGGAATTTCAAATCATGCTTGAAATCCAGCTACTTTCTGGATTATTTTGTTATGCAACTGGCGATAAAAGGAGCTCCAGGGTTATTTGGTTGCGATCCTTAGTGATAAAATACCCCGTGCGCATCTTGTGTTCAACAATAAACATCACGTTTATAAACAGGAGGGTTTCAGGCCACTAGCTTAAGTTTATTTCCTTACACTGGTAACTCCGAACCTCTCAGATCATTATCGCCCTAATGGAATTATGAAAGTCGCTGTTTGTGCGTTCAGTTATTTCTTGTGTTGTTAGCCTACTTTGTTAGTAACTACTGCTTTTAACCCAGAGAAACTCTATTGGACAATTTTAAATAAATGCAACAAGAAGGCATATCTACGGCTATTACACCCGAAATGAGCATCCTACTACACGCAAACTTGTGTCTTCACTTAAAGAAGCAGAGCTATTTCAGGGAAGCCTTAGTTCTTCGAACGAGGTCCCCCATGATCTCGGATTTGAGTTTAAGACAAATAAGAGAAAAACAATACTCGATATTGTAGCCGTAAAGGCATTTTTGCGATAAATACAAAGAATTTAAGAGAAAAAGTGTGGTTACCTGAAACACGGTAAAACGCCATATTAAAGGGCTGGACTGACGACTGGATTGAAAGCTCCATGATAAGGATCTCTTCTGATATCTTCTCTGCTTATTATATTTTCGTCCTCCGCGGTGTAATGGTTACCATACTAGCCACTAGTTCCCGAGGTCGCGGCAGAGGGCGATGGATTTTTTTCGGCCTTCCTTTGGAAGGAAAGTAAAGCTGTGGCCCCGTGTCGTAGATTTACGGCACGTTAAAGAACCTCAAGCCTGATAAAGAGGCCTCTGAGAAGATTTACCTGTCTTTCACGCCCAGTATGCAATGGGACGCTAAGGACCACAGCAGTTACAGAGTGTCCATAAATAAATAAGAAAACATTATTGCAATTGTAATTGTGGGAACGTGAGGCCGTTGTGCGGATATAATTTTCGGCGGGAGTCCGAACTGTAGTAACCGGCGCGCAAGCCGTCGTACGGTGGCCGCAGTGTAGAAGAAACGCACACACTAATAAGTAACATTAACGTTTTCCCTACTCGAAGCACTAAAGTACAAATGACACAGTGCCTCACTCACATCTGACAGTAACATTACAATAAAATAGAAGTACTTATCAACTTTTATTACTCATAAATGAAAATAAGCCCAAGCCCAAATACGATGTTGAGAAAAAAAAATACACTTTTATTTATGGACGCTGTTTAACTGCTAAGATTCTTAGCGTCCAATTCTATATATGGCGTGAAAGACCGGAAATCTTGCCCAGAGGCCTCTTTATCATACTTGAGGTTCTTTTACGTGCCGTAAATCTACGACACGGGACCACAGGCTTTTCTTCCCTTCCGAAGGGAGGAAGAAAAGGGTTTAAGCCGAGGATTTTTACGCCCGAAAAAAATCCATCGCCCTCCACCGAGTTTGAACCCGCGACCTCGGGAACTAGAGACTAGCATAGTACGATTATTAACCAGTACAGTCGAAGTGTGTTTCCATTTTGTGTATGTTGTTAGTCTTTTAATCTCGCGATGAAGGGGTAAACCCGAAATGTTGAACATTGTTATTGTGTGACTGCGTGTTTTATCGTTCACTCAGGACAATTTCGTACTTTTACATGTATCACTCCTTGAGTTTTATTTATTGATTACCCTGCAAACAAATGCACACCTTAATATATTTACTTTGTGTGAGAGTAAGTGGTCACGGAGGACTGACATTGGGGATAAAAATGAGTTGTCTGAAAGCGTGAGCGTTGTTTACAATTATAGCACGGGGCGGCAAAACTCCTGGAGCCGACTGCACAACATATGGAACCCGGAAGCCAATAAACATGAGCGTATACAATCGTCCCCTCCAAATGACAGGCATATCACCATACCAGAAACTAAAAATCAATAAGATAAAAAATAGTACCTATTACAAAAGAACATGTTGCAAAAGGTATGTTTAAAATGAATGCATTTTTGCACACACTTAGTTATGTCTGTAGTTAATGGCTTTAAATAGTGTACGGACGCATTCTGCAAATCTAAAGATTTATTTTATTTTTCCGACGAAGTATATATAGTGTACATTACTAAATTTCCAGAAAACGAATGTGGAATTTATTGACACCGCCCCCTCATTTTATTACTGCTTAACGAATAACGCAAGGCAGTTGTCAATTGTCCGATGTAATTGTGACCAACATAGCCAAGTAAAAACTAAATCCAATCACAACAATTACCTAAATAAAAGACATGAAAAAGCTGTCTTTGTAGACAGAATTTACTTGAATTTACTTCAGAAAAATCTTGCCGCGAGAGGCTTTTCCGTTTTAAACACCCGAGTAAAGTGATTTATGGATCATTTGTAACATATTAAGGAGCTAAAAGTTTACAATTCTGCCTGGCAAGTTCGAATGGTTCGCTTCGCATGTTACCATGTTGAGGGAACTCGGAAACCCAAAGCCCGCGTGGTTATGTATGGAAAATTTGTGTTTTTAACATGATCCATTCAAAGGAAAGCCGGGTTTTGATGTTTTTGTTTAATGCGGTAGTTATTCAGCACAAGTACGTATTGTGACGGGACATTATTAAAATGAACGAGCGTTGAAAGTGTTGGTGTGCTAATTTAATATGTTCGTTTTATATGTGTTGTCAATTTATTTGTGCAGATTTAAATATGGTTGGTTGCTGTGCTGCCACAAACTGTGATAACCGCGTAAAGAAGGGCTCTGGAATTTCCTTTCACAAGTGAGCAGAATTAAATACAAAATATGCTCTCTTTTTTTTAAACGTGGAACTAATAAACGTTCAGGTGCTATGATGGTATCAAAGGCTCAAACAAGTTATTGTTTTCCAGATTTCCATTACAGAATCCACAGCTTCTTGTCAAGTGGGTGGCTGCACTCCAGAGAGACAACTTTGTGCCAACAAATAATCATAAACTCTGCTCGGAGCACTTCACAGAGTCTTGTTACTGGAAATCACATGTAAAGAGGCTGTTGAAAAATGAAGCAGTCCCAACAATATTCAAATTTGAAAGCCCATTTAAGAAGGTAAATATCAGCATTTGAACTACGTGCAAAACTAATATGTTGTACGTTGATAATGAAGAAAATTAGGGCTAGTGTGTGAAACGTTTCATCGTTACAGTAATCATCTACTTACTCATTGTTAGGAAGGTGATTAATATGCGGAAATAAACTAGAAATGTGCGAAAGCAATAACATCTCATATCTAAAACCTTGCGAACAACTCGGTGTTTGCAACATTTTAAGAAGTGTGCCTTACATATGTTATAACAGTTTTTCAAGATTTTTAATACCCATAGTTGTTATTTGCAAAGTTATTTTTCAAGGCTGGAAATAGTTACACTATGTCAATAGGCAAAACACTAGGTAATGTCCTAGTTATGTGGATTTCTTTGGTGAAAGCTATCCTACTACTACTTGAACTGAGATGAAATACAATTATATTTTATTGATCAATTAGAGTTTTAAAAACTTATTTTTTCACCAAATTTATAATCTAGAAAAGAACATGTTTTTCTTTTCCCCAAAATAAAACAATTGGTTAAGTGATTTTAGCGAATAAGTACTTCACCATATTGGTGTTGTAATGAACATACCTGTAATATGGAAATCAGAGACCTTCATTAGTAGATGATTGCACTATAGTTTTAATTTTCTCTCGCTCACATGCTAACCTCCGCCTTGGGTGAAATCTAAAAAACACAGGACACTGAAACTTATTGATGGTTGTTTGATCATGCTTGCCCCTATTCATTTTAATGTTAAAACAAACTTGCTTTTTTCTCCATTGTTTCATATCTAACTTACCTGCAACTTGTAATCCATGTCATTCAGCTCTATATGTCCACCAGCTTCCCTGTTTCCTTCTGGTTTGTATTGTTTTCTTTGGAAACCTTATTTCTACATTCTCCATCTGTTCCCTCCTTGATTTTCTAGCTGCTCATCCTGTAAGTTCATTTAATTGTTTCTTACTTTTCCTTCTTGTACTCTGCTCATCATCTGCATTTCTCAGGCCACAGAACTCAATGCACTAAAAGGAGGGAGGGGAAAGGTAACATTGTGGATATGTAGTAAAACTCGCAACATGCTATTCGATTTTGGAGTGAACAAAGTCTCGCAGGAAGAGAAAGAAATAAAACAAGTGACTATGGAAAACAAAAAGACGTAGGATATAAGTAAGGCACTTATGTAAAGAATGGCACTCATCTTGAAAGCTCAGCTACAACAAATGATACACATTATGGAGGAAAATGCAGCAGGGCCATCTTCGTAGTATGCACAAGCAGACAAGAAGCACAGAGAAAGAAATATAACCTAGAAGCGCAAAATCCTGCACAGGAGAGGCCATGATGATCAAAAGAAATTCTCCAATAAATGAAATGATTGAACAAGGAAATGAAACGAACTAAAGGCTAGCATGGTACCTCTAGATCAGAGGTGGCGAAAACGTGACTTGCGAGGCATTTTGACTCGCAGGCGAACGTTCCCTCTCTGCAACCTTCCGTTTGATTTTCACGTGCTGCTGAGTGACGCAGTGCGTGTTGCATAATTGCTCACTTGCGGAAGGAAGTCGTTTTCGCCACCCTTGCTCTATATCATGGAGGATGAAATTTCTATAACTGAATAGCTGCTCAGAACAAGGTTTTAACCCTCATTTTTTCCAAAGTTGGATTGGAAAAAAAGAATGGAAGAAGGTTATTAATGGTGCTTGTAACAAGTCAGGATGTGTTCTACCAATGCCCTCTGAAATATCTCTGCTTTGTCACAAGTACAATTAACAACCCTCTTCTATGTAAAATTCAACTTTGAAAGAAATGAGGGTTTCAACCCTGTTCTGGATGGCTGTTTAATTAGTAAACTATGTATATGCATGAGTATATATATATATATATACATGTGTGAGTTGTAAATGTGTAGTAATTGTATGTACTAGTCAGTCACAATTAATGTGTTTGGAGGAGGGCACCACTGTGTTTTTTTATGACAATCAAGGCTGGGGATCAGAGGGGAATGAGGGGCAAGGCAATAAGGAAATGTACAGTCACACAATGAAAACAGTACTACATTTGCAGGCCTCAGCCTCACTAGTAAATGCAAGTTGGAATTGCGGATTTTTTTTTTTTTTTTGTAACTGGCTGTCCTGCCCACTTAACTGTAATCATTTAGTTTCTCTTCCTACCACATGCACTCATATTGTGGCCGACTAGTATTTCTATAATTACGAGGGGTATATCCCAGAAGTACCCAACCTAACAAAGAAAACACAAAAATTTGGGAAAACACATCTTTATTTCTCTACATAGTCTCCTTTCAGCTTGATACACTTTTCCCAGAGATGTCCAATTGCTTTGTTACTCTGTATATAGTGAGAACCATCGAGTTCTGCAAAATATCCAACTGCAGACTCCACCTCTTCATTCTTAGCAAATCTGTTACCTCCAAGCCATTTCTTCAACTTTGGAAACAAAAAATAATCAGAGGGGCTAAATCTGGGGAATAGGGTGCATGAGGAAGCAATTCAAACTTTAACTCATTGATTTTGGCCATGGCGAGAGCTTTCTTTTTCGCTAAATGTGACCATTTTTGCTTGATTTTAGCATTTAAACGCTAAAATAAGTTTGCATAATACTCGCCATTGATTGCTTTTCCTTTTTGAGGATAATCAATGAAAATTATCCCACGTGTATCCCAAAAAACTGACGCATGACCTTGCCTGCCAATGGAACTGTCTTTGCCTTCTTTGGAGCCGATTCTCCCCTTTCAATCCACTGTTTTGACTGTTTCTTCATCTCAGGTGTGAAGTGATGGAACATCGCCAAACACTCAACTGAAACATCCTCATGACACTGCTTTTGTTTCATTGTGAGTAAACACGACACCCATCTTGCGCACAGCTTTCTTCATGTCTAAATTTTCAGTTATTGTGCGATGTACAGCACTTTTTGAAATGCCTACAATGTCTGCTAGCTCGCGCACTTTCAGTCGACGGTCATCTAATACCATCTTGTGGATTTTCTTCACAATTTCTGGCGTGGTCACCTCATTTGGGACCACTGCGATCTTCGTCTTGGCAGCTCCTACCACCTCACTTAAACTCTGTCACCCAATATTTTACTGTTGTAAACGAAGGAGCAGACTCCCCCAGAGTAGAATCTAGCTCAGCTTTAATGTTAGTTGGACTAAGTCCTTTCAAATGAAAGTATTGTGTCACATAACGATGACCAGTTTTATCCATGTTTACAAATTCGCTGAGAGCGTTCACTATTAATGGCTGTCAAACAATTACTAAACAACGTAGCATTGTCAAACTTCAAACTTAAGCTTTATAAGGTTGGTACTTTCTACCATAATCATTTGTTTGAAACAACAACCACTATCTATACATCAGGTCGGGTACTTCTGGGACTGCCCTCGTATGTGTGTGTGTATATAGTAATACTATTCATTAATTGTACTCTACTGTGCTTTTTGTTTTCATTACTTTTCAGGGTAGGAAATCATCTCATCAGATGCTGAAGAGAAAAATTGATCCTGACAGCAATGATCTGGATGATTTCGGTTTCTTTAGTAGGGTAACAAATGATCACAACTATACTTTGACAGAAATCAAAACAGATACAGTGAAAAGTGAACTAAATAAAACTAATCCAGTAGATGTACCTAAAGGAGACATAATGAGTGATGAACAACAGAATTCTTCCACAGGCAAATTAAAGTTAACAATAGCTAGGTTGAAGACAAAGGGCCACATTGATAAACATACATTAAGCATTTTAAACACTAATTTTTCTGAAGACATGCTCGATGAAGTTTATAAAGCCTGTGGCAGTCAGAATGGTGATTATTCGGATATTTTAAAAATGTTTGCTGTAACATTGCACTTCTACTGTCCGGCAGCATATGAATATCTGAGGCAGAACATAGACAAACCGCTACCACGAGTAAGCACGGTAAGAAAATGGTGTACATCACCAGTTGCTGATCCTGGGTTTACCGAACACGCGTTGAAGGTTTTGGAAGAACGTGTGACTTCATCTTCAAATTTACTTTATGTTTCCCTGATGTTTGACGAGATGCTACTTGACAGGGGCTATTCATGGGATGGCAACAAATTTGTTGGCTGTGTCAACCTGGGCGATGGTGTTTGTGTGAGTGACTATGAAGAAGCAAGGGAAGTTCTTGTATTGATGGTTGTGGCTGTCAATGCCTCTTGGAAAGTACCAATAGGGTATTATTTAGTTAATGAACTTTCATCAAGTGTGAAGGCTAACATAGTGAGTGAGGCGGTGCTGAGGTTACAAAGTCTGAAACTTAACGTTCTAGCTGTTACATGTAAGGGAGAGAGTTCAAACTTAGTCATTGGGGAGAAACTGGGGTGCAATTTTATGGCTGAAGCACTGGATTGCTCGTTTACTGTTGGGGAACAAAGCATTCAGTTTATGTTAGACCCGTTTCATATGATAAGCCTAGTTAGGAGTTTACTTTGTGAGTTTAAGATTCTGAAAGATCAAAATGGGGAGGTTATTGATTGTAGATATATTGAATTGTTGCAAGATCATCAGCAGAACGAACACAATGTTTCCCCAGGAAAGACAAGAAAAAAATCTGTTCAGAGTTTGGAAGTAAACCTTGCACTACAAGTACCAAGTGTATCTATAGGCAGGGCACTGCAAAGTGCTTGCACCGAAATGAAGTTACAACAGTTTGAAGGTGCCTTACCCACGGCCGAGTTTTGTATGTTCTTTGACAAACTTTTTGCCTTCTTCACTTCTAAAAGCAGAAAAGCAAAGGGGTATAAGGCCGTTTTGTCTACAAGAAATAAAGTTTCCTCTTTTAACGTCTTGGATTATGCAGAGTCGTACCTACTTGGTATGAAAGATAAGTACGATCGACCCCTTTACCACACATCAAGAAGAATTGCTATCATTGGCTTCCTGTCGCTGTGTAGAGGCATAAGGAATATATATACGGAAGTCATCGAAACCAAACAAATGAATTACTTGGCTACATATAAGTTTAGTGCAGAAAACCTTGAGCTTTTCTTTAACAGAATTCAGAGTAAGCTAGAATCCTCACATCCAACAGCCTTGCAGTTCGAAGAGGCGTATAAAGAGTTGATCACTAGAGAGGTAAGTGGCCAGAATTCTGAGAGTGCTAATGAGGAGAATGATGCAATGGAATCTTGAAAGTTGGGCAATCAACTGTGAATAGCTATAAGCTGCTACATCTGCAAGTCTGAAGATACTGCATTGTGAACATGAGATATATCTCAAAGAAGAAACATTTTCTCAGTTTCTGTGCAGGGCATTAGTTATGTTGATATTTATATAGAATGTTGAATGTGAATTACCAGTATTGAAACTGTTTTCAGTAAATGTGAGACACAACTGTACCAAAACAGCAAATTCCTATTATGTTTTAACAGTGAACATTTCTATTTTCCCACATTTTTCAAGTTACATGCTTGGTGTTTGTAAGTGTTTGCTTAAAAACCGAAAGTGTAAGAAGAAACTGTTTGGTAGAGTTTCTGTAAGTTCATTAGATTTTGAGTTCACATAATTTAAGTAAAATTGTTGCAATTCTATTAGAATTCTATTAAGAGATTATTTAGAAAAAAGAAAGGTATATGTAGGCATGTATTTTAATACACTCAATATCAAAGAAGAAACAACTTATATTAATTGTATATCCAGAATTCAAGAACCAAGAATGTCTGCATATATGTTATGTTTAATTTAAAACATATTAATTTAATCTTAAATTCCATACTTTTTTTTCATGACATGGTTTACTATACTTTTGTAAAAAAATCTTGACCTTTTAACATTGATTTTTGGCACAATTATATACATACTGCTAGAGACCCAGTTGTACAGTTCCAAAATAAAAGTCCTCCAACTTTGTACCAAAGCAATCATTAGGGGATTTTTATAACCTGTTCCAAACAGGTAACACACTGATCATAGTACATTACATTGCAATATAATAGTTATATAATGTTGGACATTGGAACTGTCCCTGCTTCTAAGCTCCAATAGAGGTCAATGCCCAACAGAAATCTTCCAGCCAATCAGATTTAAGTATGCTTTTGTGATATACATGTAAAAACAATTACCCAAGATGCCATTTTGGAACATATAATCATTAAACCCTGTTTCTTCCAAGCTTACTCTACATTTAAATATACAAAATTGTGTTACTCTGCATCCATTTTACTCTGATTGGCTAAAGCTATTCATGCCATAAAGTGTGCCTTTGCTACCAGGTGCAGCATCATGGGATCAACAAATGACATAGCCACATTTGAAATGTAACAACTTACACTCTTGCAAATGAAATTTCAGAAGCATGCCATTCTAAAATATTAATAAATAATATTTAATTTTCAGGATTTTGTTACACTGATAACACATCAATAAATTCAAATAAAAGCTCCTCAATTTGTTGTATTGGTAAGAGTTGTCTTTCTTTCAACATTAAAAATTTGTAACACCATTTTTTTTTTACTAATTTTGAAGATTTAGAAGCTAGTAATAGTGATGTGTCATAATTAAAATAGAGAGTTGAGGGTTGTTACACTACATCACTAAAATATTCTTACTTGAACGCGTCAAAGGATTTTCAAAAAATACAACATCATCCTGTCTCCACAGAATAACCACAACATACAGAAACTACTATGCAACAGAACAAAAGATCCTATCCCCAACGATAAATCAGCTGGTATATATCAAATTGATTGTAATGAATGTAACCTGGTATATATAGGAAGAACAAAAAGAAATCTTGAAATAAGACTTAAAGAGCATATGAGATGCATTTACCAAAAGCAGCCAGATAAATCAGCAGTAGCACATCATTTCTGGTCTTCAAACCATGATATCACTCCAAACATAAAACTCTTAAAACCGATCAACAGCAGTAATGAATTGGACATCTGGGAAAAAATACATATTGTCAAACACAGGAATCACCTAATGAATTTCGAACTGCCGCCACCCAACAGCCTTTGGAGGTTAATCAGCCCAGCACCAGAGAACAGCACAAACCACACACATCCCCCAGACGATGACCGGCAAAAATCAGTTGAGAGAAAATGCTGACAATGGGAACAAACCGTCTCCCGAAACGCGTTCAAGTAAGAATATTTTAGTGATGTAGTGTAACAACCCTCAACTCTCTATTTTAACCATTTTTTTCTCACCACTACTTAAGAGTTTCCTCTTATGATGTGTTCGGGTTCAAAGTTACCCACAGATTCTGCCATTATGCAGCATTTATACATGATATATGGAAAACTCGTGCACTTTCAGTCGTCAGTTTTCTGCTTAACTGGGGTGTTAATCTGCAATCAAGGTCCAAGTAAACAACCTGTACATGCCGTCTGCTACATGAGTCAAGTTTAACTAACCTCCCACACATTTCACAATACTGTAGAGTTTAATGTACAGATAAGTCAATGCCTCCACATACTAATTCCGTGCATGTGCTTGTACTTTCTTGTGATGCTTCAAATATGTGAAGGTAAAGTATTGTTTTAATCACATAAGTATGTCCAATAAGAGAAGACTAGATGCACATGCTTTTGTTTGTATGTGGAGTAAGATAAAGGTACATTTACATGGGTGGAGAAAACAGTTGAGAGTTCATGCACTGACAGTCAATAAACTATTCTTGTCCTGTATAAACAATCCAAGTACGTGATCATGACCAAGACCAGTTGTTTCTCGAACAAGTTTATGAAATCCAACAGTGTTAGATCTGTGTGGTCATGAACAGGTTGTATGAGGACTATACTGAGCATCATGAACATGTCATCTTGATCGAATGAGACAGTGATGCGTTTTGTACACTGGCTTCCATTTATGTCATCCCTGCAGCTTTGGGAGGCATTCTACTGAACTTCACAGGTGAGTATGTATAGCAAGGAGGAGGTGCATGTATCTGTTTACATTTCCGTGCATGCAGTGGCGTCCTGTTTTACTGCACCATTCTAGATTATTCTCTTATGAATATACATCTTTGAGCACTTACATGTAATAACCATGTTTAAATACATAACTAAATAAAAACCTGTTTTCCACAATTTCTCCATGAAAAGGTATTTTTAATGGCGACAATGTAAAACTGAAATATATACTTTTTACTCTCAAATAGGACACATTTACTAGACATTTTAATAATCCATCCATTCTCCATTCTTGTCCAATACCTGATTTAGCCGCCTAGGCACTGAATCAAACATCGCCCTCAGGGAACACTGTCATAAAATGTGGGAATGTATGCATTTACAGTCAGAGTTCTTTAAGCACCTAAGGAATAAGATACCTAGGCGGCCAAATCAGGTATTCAACAAAGAATGGAGATTGAACAATTATTAAAATAATGTCTAACAAATGTGTCCTCTTTGAGAATAAAATGTATAATTTACTTGTTTTACATTATACTGTCAATAAAAATACTTTTTCATGGAGAAATTGTGCAAAACAGTGTTTTATTTAGTTGTATATTTATATTGTACAGATGATTCCAATAATGTCTAGTAAATGCGTCCACTTTCAGAGTAAAAAGTATATATTTCAGTTTTACATTATGTTACTATTAATTTTTTTTTTTTTAAATATTGTGCAAAATGTGGTTTTATTTAGTTAAATATTATTTTAAAATTCTTATTATAAGCGATGAGTAATGTTATTGCTCAGCTATATATTTGCATGTGAATAATCCAGAACTGCACATAAAACACAATGCCACACATGTAGAAAAAGGTAAAGGTAAATACTGCCCCTCCTCCTTGCTACACATACCCACCTGTGAAGGCCAGTAGAATGACTACCGAAGCTGCAGGCATGCCATAATTAAAGCCAATGTATATGCTTATCAAAGCTTCATAAATGACATTACGTAGGTACTGTGTTCGTCTGACGAGAATGTGGCTCTAAGAAATGTGTTGTCATTCACAATTCTTGTGCTGTTTCAGAAAGATTACACTCTTTCAACATATCAACAAGGCTTAAGGCCTTTCGGGAAACATACGCTCTTGTGCTAGTAATACTGAATACAATGAAGATTCATAAGGCAAACAAATGAACAGAGACTACTTTGTACTTCCTTTCTTACTGGGCATTGTAAATAATTTAATAAATAACTAGAAAACATTTACACACTTCTCCAAGTGAAACACGCTGGAATACTAATGTTGTGCAATATTTTTAAGGTAGATCTATTTATGACATCATTGTGAGCTGCCATGTGCTACTGTCCCACCTCACTCCTCCGGAGAGCAGAACGCCCCACAAACATTTTCTCATCAGAGGCCTACAGTACTGAAGATATATAATGACAAATAGTACTGCTTGGGATGTGAAACATATATTCCAGGGTTCCATAAGAATACCCATATGCCAGAATCTGAGTATCATTTCCAATTTTATTTTGCTTGGAAGAGCTTCTTTCATATATGTCACACTTTTTAATATTATTTTCAATTTTTCCAAGCAAATAAGTTAGCTGTGTTTCACTTAGTCTAAAGAAATTATGATGTGCCACTGGATCTTCTGTTTTTAGATCTTTGCAAAGAGTATTAGAGGCCCCCAATATATTATGTTGTATCCTTCTCCTTTTGCGATTCTTTAGAACTTAACACAGTTACTTACAAGGCAAATCAGTCACAACAGCAGCACCTTCTTCAAGACTCCATTTTGACCAATGGTCATGTTTTCTTAGACCTATGCACCACTTTCCTGTACGTGCTCTCTCGCCACTTTTCTCCACCTCTTTAGAGGCGAAAAGTCATGACTGTCCTTTCGACCTGTGTAAATGTTCTTTAAGGGGAATGAAAACTAATCAAGATGGTTACTGCAATGTTGATGTACGTGAATTGCTGTAATGTGAATTAACTTAGAGCTAATTATAAGTATTTATATGTAATGTGACATATGTGTTGTTAACAGTATGAATTCTCATGCACATGGCTGGAAGCATCATCTTGCCACTTGGCAATAAACAATCACGACTTAAACCAAAAGAACCCAAGTAACAGTGGACCAAGAGTATTTTGCTGTTATGAACATGCTTAACACTAAGTCCCAGACATTTTTGCAATTGAAGAGCCAAGAAGGCTAAGGTTTTTGGACCTATTTGGATACTTATAATTTATTAATGAAATCTGTTAAAATAGCTTACTATGTGTATTTTGAAAACTATTTTCAATGATATTTCAGAAAAGAAGAAAATATAACTTCAGTATTAATGTTTTATTGGAAATTTATAAAATTTATCAAAATACAATTTTAAAAGAATCTGCAGCTAACGTCATGTTTACCCCACCACCTTCTGTTAACTGTGGTGCAGGAGGTTATTAGCACTGAATGACCAACGTAATGTAATATCTGAAACACCACCTTTGTCAGTGCATCTTCTCTTTGCTAGAGGTTTAGGATACTGCTCTAGAAGTCCCAGGTTAAATGGGGTGGGCGTGGTATCATATGGTTCAGCTAAACCTGCATCATCTCTACAGTACTTGTCACTATCAGCATCTAAAATAACGTAAACCTTTATAGATACTGTAGCTTTTCTGTGATGAAAAGTCCATTATGTCAAAAAAGTTTACAACCGTAATTTATCAGCATTATCTGGAATGTATTCAGGCTCTGATAACTCTCCATCAGAATTCTCCATGTTTCATTAATGGCATCCACAATTTCGGGTTCGGTTCAAAGAAATCAAGGAAACCACTGCATATTATAGTGATGTGTATACACATCAAATGTAACACAACAGTTTGTCATCTTCTGGGAAAATGACAACAGTCGATAATGTCAACTCTCTTAGTTTCCAAAACATTTGCTAAAATGACAATAGATGGCAGCAAAGATTGGTAAACTTGAAAAGAGATATCTGGCCATTATTGCATAGCCCAAGTTATAGCCATGAAAATGCATTGAAATCATACCCAAGCTATATTCACTTGTGGGCCACATGAACATATCACAGGGCCCAAGCCAAGTCAGGTTGTGCTTCAGTGTGTTAAATACTTGTATGTGTATGGCAAAAACATTATTACAATTTACTTTTCCACCAATACAGTCGACGTAGTAATAATATAAATGGCTTTGATGTCTTCAAGCGTAACGACCTAACAAATAAATTCTCATAGGTTGCAATTCTATACTAAATATTTAAAAAAATATCACTTACTCTCTCGCTTCTCCTCTTAAGGAATCCTTAAATCTGTTTAATCTCACACTTCAAGCACAAACTTGTCCAGCTTCTTGTGCATCAACATTCTAGGCTTTTTTGGTAAATATTCCACATTATTTGTTTTTGGAAATGCAGTAACGTTTGTATATTTTGGAATATCAGCATCCTCCAACACTTCTACTATGCATTTTAGTATCAAGTAACAGCACCATAAATTTGAGGATTTTAAAACTTTTGTCTGCAAAACAGATAAACTTTTACAAAAACGAAATCTTATCAACAGCTTATTACACCATGCAAGTAGACGTACCTTTTGATTGAGAAACGCAAGCATTACTTCCATTTGTAGTTCCACTTTGTTACATCTTGTCCATTCTTTAAAAACATCAGAATCCTTTATATATAATTTTTTTAAATTTCTTTAGAATTAAATTGTATAAGCTTCACCAAATTCTCTCTTTCTGATACCCTAGGCAGATTAGTTTCATCTAACCTTATTAAACATATTTTTTAATCAAGTCAAAATCCAGAGCAATTTACTCCAGTGTTCCACAAGGCAGTATTATGGGACCATTTTTCTATCTCATATACACTTCTGATTTTCCCTCTGATCCTCATCTGACTACTGCCGACTTTGCTGCTTTGAGTATGGGGACTTGTGCTTCTATAACTGCTCATATGCAAATTTTCTTTGACAGTATTCATCAGTGGTGTAAAAAATGGCATGTCCTAATGAATCCCCAAAAATACATTATTGTAAAGTTCACATATAAATGAAGTGTCATTCACCATACTTTCACCATCGTGATTTTATGGGAGGACCACAGATACCCATAGGAGAATCTATCAGATGTCTTTGTCTTTGGACATCAAGGCTCTCTTGGAACCTTCTTCTTACCAGCTTAGTACAGGAACTCTGCCACAGGATCCATCAAGCAAAATGCCTGTAATTGCTCCAACCCAACTTTATGTAAACATATGACAACATTAACTTGCCTGCGATACACAGGAAACCAAAGCACGCCATAACATATAGTACCTTAAATAGGCGTGATTATCTATGAGTTTTTCTAGAAATATGTTAACGAAACATAGTTTGAAACTTTTTACTAATATGAAATATCAAATAATATGAGTAGTAAAATCAACGAAGGTTGTAGTTTCTGTTTAATTTTGTGTGGTGTTGTTAGTTTCTCTTCTGCATTCATACGATAATGATGAGCAGTCTGTTCCTCACACCTGATACTAACATGGAGGGATACAAACTGTTTTGTTACGTCAAGTCCAGTTCTAAGGCTGAATCAAGTATAATCTGCACAACTTCCACTACCTCTGTACTGCAAGTGTCTTATTTACACATCTCTCATTCAATCCATATGGTAGTACACTTGTTCTATTTGGGGATCTGCTTCACGTTCCAATATCAACTGAATTTAGAGAATCCTGGTTATTGAGCACCCTGCAACACTGCTCTATATGCAGATCTAAGGCTTCCGGAGGTCCTTCCAATCATCAGCACCAGCTACAAGAAGTTGCACAGGCCATGCATCCTATACCACAATCCATTAATCATATTTACATCCCTCCTGCTCTTCACTGCTGAAGACTCAAAAGACATTGGCATTGTGACCTCTTGAATTTAACTAAAATACATACAACCGATCTTGGTACTACCAAGGATAGCACCCATATATATACACACACACACACATGTA
Source organism: Deroplatys truncata (assembly GCA_030765065.1). Lineage (NCBI taxonomy): Eukaryota > Metazoa > Arthropoda > Insecta > Mantodea > Mantidae > Deroplatys > Deroplatys truncata. The sequence continues at coordinate 194,646,092 of CM060987.1, forward strand.
ATTCTGTATAATCATGTTTAGTAAAACCTTTTGGTACCACTGAGTACAAAAAAAGAATCTCTCTTGATATCAGAACAATTTTTTTTTTACATAATTCCATATTAAATTTTTGTACCATTGAGAATAAAGGCCTAACAGCAGCAATTTTAAGAGTACTTCATGATGTTATAACTGGACCATGATTCAAGTAAACAAAAATGTGTTTAATAATTCAATTACTTTACACAGAATTTCGATGCAGTTGTGCCAAAAAAACATTGTTTGCAATTAGTACGAACGTATATTTTGTGTACTCCAAATTTTAAGTCTCAGCTTTACGTCCACAAAATTATTACTTTCTCTACTTGTTACAAAAATAACCATTGTGGAATCTCATTTATTTTTGATAAAAGTAAAAAATTAAAGAAAGTGAAAATTGCTTTAAAAGTTGTGTGTTATTTAAACAGTAAACGAATGCAGATTGATTTATGAAGGCAACTTGCATGTGTGCTTTAAACCTCCAAACATATGTACTACAAAGGCTGTAATGTTATAACCCTCCAGCAAGCACTGTACTTATTGTTACATTATCAGATGCTAATGTTTGAAAATCTGTATTATTGTTGTGTTAATGTTTTGTTTATAGTATTCCTAGTTTATTGTTTTTTCTGAAAATAAAAGACTGTCTTTTGTGTATCAAAATGATAAGTGCCTTCATTATTGGAGATGAAATGCTTATTAGTAATATAATCTCAGTTATATGTTTTCAAACGTAGATGCTAAAATGTATAAATGAAAAAGTATAAAAGTGAATCTTCTTATGAAAATTAAATTTATATTAGATTATTACTTAAACTAATTATATGTTATTTAATATGAGAAAGCAATAAATGAAACAGACACACAAATAATAAACATAATATACTATTTAAAGTACTTACCTGCATACCTGTACTATTACTCATAATTCAAACTTTTTTTTTAAAAAATCAGGCTACTCATACTTTACGCTGATTTAAAAAATATCATCAAATTTTCTTTGCTATTGTTCAAATGTGCAAAGCAATAATGCATTACCAAAATATTGATGCCTCACCCAACATTTTGCGCTGCAACACAGAGAACGGAAATCTGCATTATACAGAAGCCATCCATAATGTATCTTAACATAGCAAAAGGGTCACAAATATAAAAGTTATAAATTTTTAGCTAAATTTAATGGAAAAAGTTCTGTGCCTAAAAATTTAGTGTGTAGAAGAGATAACATTTAAGTGAGGTTAAACTAAATATGGGTAAGCAATAAATATCAAGTACAGTGTAAACCTCTTGTAACAACCACCCCTATTAAGAGACCACCCGTCTCTTCGACCAGCTTTTGGTGAGCTATTTTCTTCATACACACCCCTTTTCAAAGACCACCTTTTTATTTAATTGTAAATTTCAGAACTTTTAAAGTCATTTTTCAAGGCAATAATACAGGTCTTCAGCACACCTATCCCAAATACATATAAATGTACAGGACCCTTGGTCCCTCTCACCCTATCCACTAACAACAAATTGTCTTTAATGAGCAGGAGTACAGTTTGGCCATGCTCTTTTTACTGCACAAACCTAAGCAGTTGTTTTCTCTGCCATGTCCAACAGAATTAAGATGGGATGGGTATCTACAGGGTCAGCCAAAAGACTCCGAACCGCCTGCGCGGTGTTTTTCCTGTCCACGTCCGCGATGCTTGTTGCCATCTGCTACTATCATAGAAAGGTGCGGATGAAACCATACAACATTTTTAAAACTACTTTTAAAGGCTTTACTTACCAACTTTATGAAAGGAAATGCTGAAACTGGCTACCGTCGTCCATACATTTTTGGCACCTGTTTAGGAAACTATCCATCATGGAATTTTTGGGGGGAATTTTCCAAATGATGACCGATGTCATCTAATGTTTCTTTGGTAAGAACCGAATGCCATCTTTTAGATTTCTTAGCCTGAACACTTCCTGAAATTTACTGTAAAGTTCATGGATTGTTATATGGCCTGGAACTTTTACACCTGGAAATCTTTCTGCAAATAGTACTTTCACTTGGTGAGTGACCAAGTTAACACATACAAATTATAAATAAATACATGCTGTGCAGTAGAAAACATATACTGAGCCATAATATACTTTGTAACTAAGTACAGGACAAAATGATAAATAACTCATAATAACTGAACTACATCACATCACCGTCAACTTAAAACTGCACATCAAAACCACAACAGTGTGACTTTGTTTATAGCAGCAGTGCCTTATCATGTTTTTATCATATTTCCACATGCTCAGTGGGTAAACCCATGCAGCCGGTAATATTGTTCATAAAATACCCCTCCAGGGTAACTTAAAACATAAAGTGTACAAGACAAACCCACACACCCTGGAAGAATTAAAACAAAATATCCGCTAGGAAATGTCTCAGCGTGAACGACGGCAAGTGATAGTTTCCTAAAGAGGTGCCAAAAATGTATGGACAATGACGGTGGCCAATTTCAGCATCTCCTTTCGTAAAGTTGGTAAGTAAAGCCTTTAAAAGTAGTTTTAAAAATGTTGTATGGTTTCATCTGCACCTTTCAATGGTAGCGGCAGACGGCAGCGAGCGCCGAGGACACAGGCAGAAAAAACACAACGCAGCCGTTTTGAAGTCTTTTGGCTCACTCTGTAGTATGCATCCATACACATACATAGCTAAACATAGGTTTAGTGGGGAGGTTTTTTAACGAAAGACTTTAGCCATGAAGCATCTTATGTATGAGAAAGAAGGTGAATCTCTTTATTTAAACCCCTGTCTCTCTTCTATCCTCTTTCTCTCTAAGAAATGAAAGTTATTTTCCTAAAACCAGACTTCATGATGTCTGGCAATGTTGTTAACTATACTTATTGAAACATGGGTAATCCTAAGAAACTGTGAGGAGGAAGAATGCTGACCACTTGCATTCCATACCAAGGGTTCAAAGTTGCTGGATGTACCAACAGTTTTGTTTCACATTTCAGGTTCTTTTTATTACATACCTAATTAATTTAATTATGTAAAAAAAATCTTCACCCTTATTAAGCAACCACCTTTCTAAATGACCAGTTTTCAATGGAGCCATTGGTGGTTGCTTATGTAGGTTTTACTGTATTTTAAATTTCATGAATGTTGTCATTTGGCTGCAGCTTTCTGATAGTTTGTAATAATTATATTTTAGTCTGTATCACTGGAAAGATCCACTGCATATTGCCTGCTATAAAAAGTATTAAACTTCACTTTTTTTACAGCAATATCTTGGAAGTCAGTTCTTAATTTCCAAAGGTAACGAGTCCAATAGAATATATTTGTATACAATATCAGAATGACCTGATATATATAATACACAAACAAAACAATATACCAGATGAAATGAGAGCCATAGCAATAGCTATGGAAAATGAAAGATACCCAGAAAAAGAATGGCTCTGAATATATACAGATGGATCCCTCATGAATAAAAAAAAAAAATGCCAGTGCAGGAGTATACTGTAAACATTTTGCACAGTATTTAACATTAGATGAAACGTCAAACCACTAACATGGAGAATTAACAGCTATAAAAGCAGCATTACAGAACATTTTATATAGGCCACAATAAAACAAAAAAATAGTCATCTTATCAGGCTCAAAATCACCCATAGATGGAATAGTAAATTACAATAATAAAACAACAAGAAATATTAAAGAAATAAGAAGCTTAATTAAAGCAGTTGAAACTAGAAATCATGTCACTCTACAATGGATCCCAGCTCATGTCGTACTTTTGGGCAATGAACATGTGGATCAATTAGCAAAGAAAGGTGCAATACAACAAATAAAACCTGTAAAACAAATAGAAATAAATAAACAATTAAATAGCATTAAACAACATTTCAAAAGACAGCAGATATTTGATGAAGAAGATAAATTAAAGGATAAAGATCATAAGAATATTAAAGATAGAGTTGATATACAAAAAATCTGATGTGTTACACTCACATGACTTTCTCTACTCTTGTACAAACTATTTTTACAAACGTTTATTCTCCATATGCTTCATGTTACTCGAGATATCGAGATGTCAATCTTATTGCTAATTTTCTTGTAGATGCAAGGGGAACATGGTAGGTTATAAGCGATAGTCAAATATTTTAAGCGCTGGTTGCTATGTGGCGCATTATATTCTGTTTGCATATCCAGGACAAAAAATTGAATAACGAATTTGAGAAAAAGTATAAGTATTGGAAAATTTAAGGAAATAACAAGCAATATCTCGAAAAAGGTTCACTCAACAAAAGAAATGTATATGACATAAGTTGTGTATTTTAACGTGATCTACATTTTTTGTGTAGTAAAATTTTGTCTATCTCTTATGGTTTACCAGTTATGAAAAAGTCGTTCATAATGAAGAATACTTTTGGAGACATTCCCAGAAAATTCGAGATATACATTTTAATTATCATGACAATATCTTAAACATATGATATTTTAATCAAAATCGTTAGAGCCGTTTTTGAGAAAATTAAAATTTTCGAAAAATGTTCCATGTAAAGGGTAGTCTGGGGTGGGGGTATTTTCTTGAAAACCTTCGTGTCGCATCTCTGGAAGATACTGAACCTAAATACCAAGTTTGGTGTTTATCCGACTCTTCGTTTTTGAGTTATGCTGTTCACAGACACACAGACAGACACACACGGACATGTTTCCAAAAATGCTTTTTTTGGATTCAGTGAGTCTCAAAACATGTATTTCCGGTGAAATCTCGGTATCGAAATTTTGGGTGGAATACAATACTTCCCCTACTTACTATACGTAGTAGAGAAAGTAAAAATGCCAAGGAAGACTGCAGTGGCCTTATTTAGGATGGCAACTGGCCATGATTGCCTCATAGAACACCTCAACAAGATAGCATGCCTACCTACACCCATGTGCACTCTCTGTGAAGATGATGTCATTGTGAACAAACAACAAAGGCCTTAAAAGTAATAACTTGCAGACTTTATATTGGGAAGCCAGAGGGAAAATGATGCAGATCAATTAATCTCCAGTGCCATTGGTGAACAACAACAGTTCTTAGTTTCCAAAAAAGAGTGTTACAAAGTTTGGAAGAACTAGAGGCATGCCTGCTGATTTCTGCTGCCCAAAATATCTTCATATCACCTGTATTTTTTTGTAAATCGCGAGGATTATTCAGATTGAATACTTCATGCCTCTGTGACTATCAGATAAATTCACACAATAAAAAATAAAACGTGCAGCTAATCATTAATGTTAATTTTAAGAAGAAAGTGACCTATTGCCATGAAACAAATGCCATTCTTAATGTTATTTTCCATGCTATCAATTGTGTAAAAAATAATACAAGATTTCCATTAAAAAAATGTGCTACAATTGCATGACTTTCTCTACAAACTCTTCTTACATAAGCTTATTCTTCTATCTACTTTTTGTTAGTACAGATAAACCTACATTACTCATTTACGTATTTTATTGTGGGTATACGAAGAATACAGTAAGCTAAAGTAATGGTTAAATCTTTTTGAAACTGGTTGCTATGTGATGGCTTCAAAATTCTGTTCTCCTTGCATGAGCACAAAAAAGAAATAAAGAAACATTTGCAGTTAAGAAAAGTACAGGGTATTTGAAAATCAAACCAATAACAAAGAATATCTTGAAATGGTTAATCTCACAAACAATTGATATTCAGCATAAATTGTGTGCTTTAACGAGATCACTTTTTGTGTAGTAAGCTTTTGTCTACTTACGGTTTACCAAGTATACAAAAGTCTTTCAGAATAAAGTGGACTTCACAAGCTATTCCTAGAAAATTCAAGATTATTTGTTATGAAAATAGCTTAAACATATGGTATGTTAATAAAAATTGTCGTCCTCTGTGGTCTAGGGGTACCATGCTAGCCCCTAGTTCCCGAGGTCGTGGGTTTAAATCTGGCAGAGGACATTGGATTTTTCTCAGGCGTAAAATCCTTAGAATGGCTCCCTTCAGAAGAGAAGTAAAGCCAGTGGCTCCATGTCGTAGATTTACAGCATGTAAAAGAACAAGCCTGATAAAGAGTCCTCTGAACAAATTTCTAATCTTTCTCACCAACATAGAATGGGACGCTAAGAATCATATCAGTTAAAGAGAATCCATAAATAAAACTCAATTTAATTTAATCAAAATTGTTGGAGCCATTTTTGAGAAAATAAAAAATAACAAAAAAATTTCATGTAAAGGTAGTTTGAGATGGAATTTTCTTCAAAATCTACATATTGCATCTTTGGAAAGTTTGAACTTAAATACCAAGTTTAGTATTTAACCAAATTTCTGTTTTATGCTGTTCAAACATAAACATGGGCTTTTTTCTAAATTTTTTGTTTGTTTCACTGGGACTCAAAACATGTATTTCCGGTGAAACCTCAGTATCAAATTTTTGGGTGAATATAATGCTTCCTTTGCTCACTGTAAGTATGCAGTAGAGATACTTTTGATCCACATTTATGTTACTTACCTGTTGCAGGTTCTTTTGCATCAAGTTTTGATTCTTTGTTCGTTATTGAAATATGTTGCTCACCTCTCTTCTCTCTCTTGTCTATGCATGTGCAGTTAACCATGCATCTGTTTATTTACCGATGGGTAGCCAGGGATGTTAAGGCACGGAATCAGAGCCTGTGGTTCAGGTCCGTCCTCCTTGAGTGAGGTGTTTTCCAGGTTTTTCTCAGTCCTCATAACTGGCAAATGCTGGGAAGTACCCTAAGCTTTGACCTTGAATGTTTCCTTTCCTAATTATCATTTCATGTGTAATCAGTGTGTGCCATATTTAGTAAGAATGGGCATTAAACACTACTACATATAAACAAAAATTAATTTATTGTAGCTCCTTGCTTAACTCACAAGGGAATTCACATCTAGTATCATCATAGTAACCATTTTGCATCAATTTCCATGATGCTAATGTTTATATTTTCCAAAACAGCACATTATGTAATTGTCTTTCACTTGTGTATTCCAAGAGCTCAAAATCTGATTGGCTAGAAGAATTCTAGAGGGTGCAGCCATCTTTGGAAGCAGATATGGTTCTTACACCTCACAGTGATATAATTACTTGTCACTATTGTATTATAATAAATTTTGGAACTGATTATAAAAGTACTCAAACAGTTGTGTTAGTGCAAAGTTGGACTGTAATTTTGGAACTACAGGGTGAGCCAAAAGACTCCCGCCTGCGCAGTGTTTTTCCTGTCCGTGCCCTCAGCGCTCGTTGTCGTCTGCTGCTATCCCGCAGATTAAACCGTACAATATTTTTAAAACTACTTTTAAAGGCTTTACTTACCAACTTTATGAAAGTAAATGCCAAAACTGGCCACCGTCGTCCATACATTTTTGGCACCTCTTTAGGAAACTATCCCTCATGGAAATTTTGGGGAGAATTTTCCAAATGATGACCGATGTCATCTAATGTTTCTTCGGTAAGAACCGAACGCCGTCTTTTAGATTTCTTAGCCTGAACACTTCCTGTGGCCTGAAATTTACTGCAAAGTTAATGGATTGTTGTACAGCCTGGAACTTTTACACCTGGAAATCTTTCTGCAAATCGTACTTTCACTTGGCGAGCTGACCGAGTTTACACACATGAATCATAAATAAATACACACCGTGCAGTAGAAAACATATACTGAGCCATAATATACTTTGTGACTAAGTACAGGACAAGATAATAAATAACTCATAATAACTGAACTACATCACATCACTGTCAACTTAAAACTGCATTTCACACTGCACAGCAAAGCCACAACAGTGTGACTGTTTATAGCAGCAGTGCGTTATCATGTTTTTATCATATTTCCACACACCCAGTGGAAAAACACCGTGCAGCCGGTAATATTGTTCATAAAATACCCCTCCAGGGTAACTTAAAACATAAAGTGTACAAGACAAACCCACACACCCTGGAAGAATTAAAACAAAATATCCACCAAGGAATGTCTCAGCGTGAACGACGGCGAGTGATGGATACTTTCCTAAAGAGGTGCCAAAAATTTATGGATGACGGTGGCCAGTTTCAGCATCTCCTTTTATAAAATTGGTAAGCAAAGCCTTTAAAAGTAGTTTTAAAAATGTTGTATGGTTTCATCCGCGCCTTTCTATGATAGTGGCAAACTGCAACGAGCGCCGAGGATGCGGACAGGAAAAACACAGTGCAGCCGGTTCGGGGTCTTTTGGCTCACTCTGTATATAACTGGACCTATGGTTATTTTTTGGAAACTGTTTGAAAATAACAGTTACATTATTTTTTTCCTACCTTTAGTGGCTCAGACTTGAAGTTTAGAATGTACAGTTCACCTGGCCTGATTGTTGCAGTGCTAAGTGAAGCAATGACACCAAAAAGTGCTTATGCAATTACAGAGCCTTCATTTAAATGCATGGACGGCCTAATAGGAATTTTCTTGGCATCAGGAAGCATACTGTTTGCTGGCAGTGTCAGATATTCATAGCCCTTAAATTCAATTGCATAGATTTCTCATGCAAATGATAACAATCACATACCTTCATTTTAGAAGATGGAAATGATGTCCTGTACCGCCATACATCTCGCACATCTTTTAAGAAGATTTGCAGTAACTTTCATTCTTCATGGCCATGTAAATAAAACCATGTTTTGTCCGTAACGCAGGTCAATAGAGCGATCATTAGCATTATCCAACACCCAATTCAGAAATTAGCTCTACTCACATTATTGCATGGTTGCAATTCCTGAACTACAGCTATCTTACAGGGTATTATTTTTAAAAGTTTAGTGGCATTCCAAGCTGAGATTTCTGAAATTCCTGACTTCTATGCAAGCTTTCTCAGAGATTTCTTTGAACTTTGTTGTAACTTTTCTCTAGTGTCATCGAGTTTCTCTTCTGTAAGAATACAACAATTGACTTTCAATTTCTTATCAAGAATAGATCCCATTTCCCTAAATCTATTCACAAGATTATGAGCTGTTTCCCTGTGAGACACACAAACAGCAGGGAATCTGTATATAAATTGCTGTGTCATTTCTCTGCAAGAGTTTGTTGTTACATAGGAATCATATATGAAGATACTGTGTGCTAAAGTTTACAGATTTTTTGGGCATTATAACCTCACCAGACACTATAACACTGAAATACCTGGCTCAACTTCTTTACAAAGAGTTTGCTTCAACTGATTAGCTGGCACACAGAAAGGAGGGAAGGTGAAGGAGAAAGAGAACTAGTTAGAAACATTGCAGTGCAAGCAGTTCCCCTTAAAATGGCCATGCATTGAAACGAAGGCTGTTTATGATCATGAAAAGGAAATTGGAAAACAAAATGAGAATATGAAGGTAATACACAAAAGGTATAGGTTAGTAAATAGACCTCTGCAAATATTACAAGATGTATTTTGTAATAACATACATAGTATGATATATAGAAATGTTACACTCTCGTTTTTAAAATTTTTCAGTCTACACTTCAGGTTTTATTTACATAAAGCCTTTATAAATCGTTATGCAATATTGCTCACAGAGAGATTAAATAAAACCGTGCTTATGTGCTAGAAGCCTGGGGAAAATATAGTAGTGTCATGGGAATTATATGCACTGTAGTTTAACATACATGACAAAATGACACACTGAAAGACCAGCTTTTAGTGTACATCACATTGAGTACTGATTATTATTGTTATAACATTTTGCTTTACTCTATATACGCTTATAAACTTTGTTTCATATATATAATTAAACTGTTCTTGTTAAAAGATGTAAAGCAATGATTTTAGAATATATATCCTATAAAACAGAATAACACATATCAAAATTTTAAAACAAATATCAAAATGCAAAATAAATGCATATGAAATACAATACCAGTTGCTTAGCAGCTATGCAAAATTATGTACATATATTCAATAAGCTAATACTGTGTATTGGCTTAAAAGTCAATAAATACAAGAGAATATAAAAAAATAACCAAACTGATTTCAAATGGGCATCAAAACTTGCCTAAATCAAACAGGATATATAAGGACCTCAAATGAGGTTTTCTGTTATATCTTTTCAAGGTCTGTTGTCATCCACTAGATTGTTTAGCTCAGGTTGCTAGGTGGCAAATGTGAGAAGCAGGCGTGGGTTTGTTGTGAAAATGGCGGCTGATAATTTTGCTTAGTCATAAGGTTCGTGTAAGTAAATTGTAGGATCAGTGACTTTATTTCCCTTCCAAAAGAGGGCATACTGAGAATTTTTACACCCAGAAACTCTATAGCCCTCTGCCAGATTTGAACTTGTGACCATGGAAACGAAAATAGCATAGAACAACCATGGTGCAGCTAACAGAGCTTATGAGCCATTTCTGTTGCTGTACACACCCCTTTGCATGCAACTTTGAATTCATTTTAGGTTTTGTCTGATAGAAACATTATATACCTATGTGTAATGAGGGAATTGTGTTATGTACGTCCCAACTGGCACTTTGTTCTTATGATAGTGGATTTAATCTTAAAATGTAGGGTACCCAACATATCAGATGGAACAGCTCTGTCATTGCTGCCAAGCCAAACTTGAGCCCTCATTAGCGTTTGCTAGTGACCCACATGTATAGTGGAAAGTGAAATGTTAAAATTGAAAGCAGGGGCAAATAAGTAACAAAAAGCAGGGACACCACACATCTCAGAGAATAGCAAACTGATTTAATCTTATAAACAAACCATGCAGGAATGCAATGACTCCTAATGGCAGAAAGGAAAAAATTGTTAATCAGCAGTGTCTTGAGTACCATTTCAGGCAACGATATGCAGCTGGGAGTTGCAAAGGCAATTAATGAGGTTGCAATGAGACTACCAAAATGGATCTAAAATTGCAGAAATGCATGACAAGGGTAGGTTAAAAGCCCAAACCCAACAAAGTTAAATCTGCTAAATTCGCTAATCATTATCTCAGAAGCTATATCTGACCCTTTTATAGGATGTAGAAGAATGCTTCCAAGTTAACTGATCTACTTTTATCCAATAAGTTTGTTTATTGTGAAAGATAGGATTATTTTCTTAATTATCAGTGATTAGTTTTTAAGAGTAACCAGCCATGTTATTAATACCAAAGTAGATTCAAAACAGCACTTGAGGTTGTTTTTATCATCCTAAAATGTAATTTAGCTATCTTCAGTATTGTCTCAGAAAACAGGTCATTTATAATAGAAAATATCATTCACAGAAAAAACTGGTCAAAGCAAAAATGGAGAAAATAAACTGGTGTATATTTGCAAAGAAAAGATTTGAGCATGTTAAAGCTGTCATACTTAACAATAGTATCAATTTGTATTGCAAAAATTCCCCTAAAAGATGGGCTAAGTTTATCTCTCTACTCCAAAGCATGTAAGAGTCATTTTGTGTAAAGTGGTGCAGAATTCTGAACACAAAAGGGAAAAAAAGGTCCTGAGTTTGAATCTCGCTTAGGATGAGTCTGGATATGGTTTTTTTTCTGGTTTTCCTTTATCTTGAGAAGACAAATGTTGGTCAGTTTTAACCTTTGAAACTATGATTGATCTGTGCATGTGTTGTATGAGAAGAAATTGCCAAGAAGTGACCAAATCTTGTCAGGATGGGAAGGATCTTAAACCAGAACAGTGTACCTACTCATTGAGTCTGCACACTGAAGTCATGCTTCATCCACCTCATTTTCCAAAATCTCAGACCTTGCTACTTTCATATCTTCCATAAAGTGAAAAAGGAGATTTTTGTTGTACTTTTGAAAGTAAGTAACTGAATACTCATTTAAACACAATTTATGTTTAAGTGAGTATTTTGAACAGACTATCACAAATGAGTTTAGGAAGTTATTTTCAACAATGAAGAAAGTTTTGACGTAAGTAAATGTATTTCATCAGAATGTTTGTAATAGAATTTGAATGAAATAAAGTCACTGTCAAAAATAAATAAAACATCTTGTCAGGATAGGATAGATCTTATACCAGGAAAATGCATATGCTCACTGAGTTGGAACACACAACTCAAGTGATCAAAGAACTGAGCACTGAAGTTGTGCTCGCCCACCACATTCTCCAAACCTCACACCTTACTACATTCACTTTTTCCATAAAGTGAAAAAGGAACTTTGTTGTTGTCCAGTATGAAAATGATATATCACTGAACTGCATTTAAATGAGCATTCTGAATAGACTATCACAAATAAGGTTAGGAAGTTGTTTTCAACAATGAAGAAAGTTTTGATGTAAGTAAATGTATTTCATCAGAATGTTTGTAATAGAATTTGAATGAAATAAAGTCACTGCCAAGAATGAATAACCAAATCTTATCAAGATGGGATGGATGTTATACCAGGAAAATGCATATGCTCATTGAGTCAGCATACATAACTGAAGTCATCAAAGAGCTGAACACTGGAGTTGTAAGTACTCACTCACCACATTCTCCAAACCTCACGCCTTGCTACATTCACCTCTTCCATAAAGTGAAAAAGGAGCTTTGTTGTATGTTTGGAAGATGATAAATCACTGAACTGTGTTTAAATGAGCATTCTAAACAGACTATTAGAAATGCACTTAGCAAGTTGTTTTCAACAATGAATAAAGGATTCACGTAATTGTATTTCATAAGAATCTATGTAAGAGAATTTGATGAAGAAAGGTTTTTTGCATATTATAAAATCAGTTTGGTTATTTTCTAACACACTCACATAATATTTTCATGAAGCAGTTTCATCAACTTTACGAGTCAAGTTAATTGGGAAAGAAATGAAAACTTGCGAAGTTATTTAAGTTAGTTATTAAGATACACAAAGTTTGTCTTAAAAGGAAAAAAGAGAGAGATTTATTTTACTGCTGATCTGTAATACTAATTATGGATTAAAGAAAAATAATTATGCCATGTGAAATCAAAAGCTTACAGCTGCAAACTTAGAACTGCTTTTTTCATTCCTTCTTATTATATGCTTTATATTAGGACTAGGTATTAGTAATTTTTTATTTTTCAATTAGGTTATGTTCAAGACATAAGTTGAAAACTTATAGCAGTACAGCTTAAGAGCCCAAAAAAAAAAGAAGAATGGTTTGCTTTGAGAGCTGAAGTCCAAATTTGAAAAATTTTAGTAGCACTCAACAGTGCTGGATTTACATTGCATTTCATTACCCTGCACATGTGTTGGCACCATTTTAAAGGTTACATTGTGGGATTATGGGGGGTTAAAAGCTTGTGCCTTGTTACATTTATTATTTTCATAATTTTTAATAGATGCACACATCTCCAGCTGAGCATAAACATATAAGTAGTATTTGGTATTTATGCTAACCTTCATTTTAACTTCTTTAAAGAAGCAAGGGGTTTTCTTTTCATGCATACATTCTGGGGGGGGGGGGAAATGCTCTACTATCACAGCTAACTAAATCAATTAAATATCATAAAGAAATTTCATACTTTATCCCAGTTTCAAATGTATCTTAATACATCTGTATTCTCTCCCTGTCCATTATACAATATGAGTTTTTACATAGGCAATGAGTGAAATGACTCGAGCAATAGCATCCATGTCTCACACTCAGGAGGTCATGGGTTCAAATCTTATGTACCAGACAATCTGCTGGGATCTTTTCATTGTTTCCTCCAGTTGCCAGGTAAATATCAGATTGCATATCAAAGCCTTGACAGTTTAAAGGAAGTAGAAATACAATATATGATACAGGAAGGCAACAATGCCATCAGAACAGCAAATAAAAGTGTCCACTTAAATAGCAAAAAAACTAGATGGAGCAGGGATGACTGCAATTACGGCATATACTGAATCATGAATATCAAGTACATTTACAGGTAGGTAACCATAGTGATATGATGCAGATGTTAAATCAACATTAAGGCAATGTATCGCTGAAATTTGATTTGCATTATTATAATAATTTGTACTTTCATGTTACACAATTGGTTTTTTACTTTCTCTACTACGTATAGTAAGTAGGGGAAGTATAGCATTCCACCCAAAAATTCGATACCGAGATTTCACCGGAAATACATGTTTTGAGACCTCCTGAATCCAAAAAAAGCATTTTTGGAAACATGTCCGTGTGTGTGTCTGTGTGTGTGTGTGTGTGTCTGTGTGTGTGTCTGTGTGTGTGTGTGTCTGTGAACAGCATAATTCAAAAACTAACAGTCGGATAAACACCAAACTTGGTATTTGCGTTCAGTATCTTCCAGAGATGCGACACGAAGATTTTCAAGAAAATCCCTCCACCCCAGACTACCCTTTACATGGAACATTTTTCGAAAATTTTAATTTTCTCAAAAATGGCTAACGATTTTGATGAAAATATCATATGTTTAAGTTAATGTCATGAGAAATGAAATGTATATCTCGAAATTTCTGGGAATGTCTCCAAAAGTATTCTTCATTATGAACGACTTTTGCATAACTGGTAAACCATAAGAGATAGACAAAATTTTACTACACAAAAAATGTAGATCGCGTTAAAATACACAACTTCTATCATATACATTTTTTTTTGTTGAGTGAACCGTTTTCGAGATATTGCTTGTTATTTCCTTAAATTTTCCAATACTTATACTTTTTCTCAAATTCGTTATTCATTTATTTATGTCCTGGACATGCAAAGAGAATGGAATGCGCCACATAGCAACCAGCGATAAAATATTTGACTATCGCTTAAAAGCTACCATATTCCCCTTGCATCTACAAGAAAATTAGCAATAAGATTGACATCTCGATATCTCGATTAACATGGAGCATATGGAGAATAGGCGTTTGTAAAATTAGGTTGTACAAGAGTAGAGAAAGTTATGTGAGTGTAACACATCAGATTTTTTTAATAACAAGGATTTTAAAACCACAAATGGCTGTTTAATCCATCCTGTGTCATTTAGGTAAAACACCACATTGAACTTTTAAACTCCATTTCTTTCAGTTCCTTTTTTTAATCATTTTTCATTTATTAATATGTTCCTTGGACCACAGTTTATAACTTATTAGCTTGAAATTTATAGGAGAGCTTCAGAAATTTTGGATTTAAAAATTGTATATTAGTTACAATTTTTAAATCCAAAATTTCTGAAGCTATTAGTTAGAAACTATTAAAAAGTTCAGCTGAAATTATTTTCCATAATTCACATTGGAAAAGCTGAAAAATTCAATAATATGTATAACAAAAGAATTCTCTTAAACTAATTAAAATGAAGAAATGCCTGCACAACAATTTCTTTATGTCTTTACACTAGGCTCAAATTAAAAATTTGGGAGTGATGTGATAAACCGTAGGGTCCAAGGAGCATTATGAATAAAAAGTTAACATCTTAACAATGGTTTGTCATAGCACTTTAAAATTTTGTTTGCATTATGTTCTGAGTATATGATAACAAAGTCAAAGCAATCAGAAGAAAAATGTGGAGCTTTGGATTTTCACAGATACATTACCTTACATAAGCAAAACATAAATAGAAATGAAGTATCTAGTATTGCCACATTGAAGAAATTCACTTATTCCATAAATGAGCTCTTTGCCTTGGGAATTAAAGTATTACTTCATGCATTGATCATCCAGCACCATTGAGATAAATTGTTTTGGCTTACACAAGCTCTCTGTTGAAGACATTATAATACAATTTATATTGCTGGCTATACAATAGTATAGAGTTAGCCTTCATGAACAAAACATTAAAACTCACTTATAAGGAAAGTATCAACCTTATTACAGAAAACTACCTTGAAATTCTAGTTAGAGAAATTATGTTGGATATAAAAAATCATATTTTAAGTTTTAGGCTGCCAGCTTCAACCTCAAGATATCAAAACCAAGCCTGAAATTCTGCAACAGCAACACAGTTTGTGTTACAAATGGACATCTGTGTTTGAAGTTGAGCACTGTGTTTGAAGTTGAGCAGATCTGTAATGCCCCCTGATTCATTCCCCTCTCTTGCCCTCAACACTATCTTCAAGCACAGTCAGGGTTGTCCATTGCAGTCAATTAGTGTTGTTTTCATATAGTTTAAAACAGGGCTTGATATTGGGACGTTGCCATTAATATTGGCAACTACAGCTCCATTAAAACAAGTCCATTCTGGCAGCTACCGCCTGACTGCAACGTACGTGCACTGGGTTACCAGCTTCTCCATCAGTTAAGCTGTGTGCTGCACAAATTGAGGACAGCTACAAACACTTTACAAAATGTATATTCTAACTGCCGCACAATGTTAAATCATGTCATTTTCTAATATATAAATAATAATCATACATTTTCTCTAATTGAACTATGAGTAGACAACCAAGGAAGGCTTCAACATAGCTTTCGGTGAGGGGTGCAGTGCAACAGCAGACTACTGATTGGCAGAAGCATTTCTTGCCATGGCTACTCTTTGAAGTGCCCAGCTGTCAGAATGGACTAGTTGTTTTAATGGAACTGTAATTTTTACTTTCTCTGCCACCTACCTATAGTAGGTAAGAGGAAGTATTGTATTTCACTAAACAAATTTGAAGTTGAGATTTTACTGGAAATACATGTTTTGAGGCCCCCTGAATAAAAAGCATTTTCAGAATAAGATCCGTGTATGTGTGTCTATGTCTGTGAACCGCAAAACTAAAAACAAAATATCAGATAAATACCAAACTTGGTATTTAAGTTCAGTATCATCCAAAGATGTGACAAAAAGATTTTAAAGAAAATTCTGTCACCCCAAACTACCCTTTACATGGAACATTTTTCGAAAAGTTTGATTTTCTCAAAAATGCCTCAGAAATTTTGGTTAAAATGCCATATCTTTAAGATATTTACATGAAAAATAAAAGGCATGTATATCTTGAATTTTCTGGGAATAGCCGTGAAGTCCTCTATTTGTATGATTTTTTTTAACTGATAAACCTTGAGAGATAGACAATGTAGAACTCTTTAATATATAGTGTATTTTAAATAACATTTTTGTGGCATCAGTCATTTCCAAGTTATCTGTGTTATTAGTTTGAATTTTTCAGAATTTCAAGGCAGGCATATAGTGGAACACTGTTTAAAGATGTGATTATTGATTTGGTTTCCTCTATCTCACTTGTACCTACATGAAATGTGTAATGAAACTATTTCTGCAATGGTTTATCTCCATTAATATGAAGAAGATAGGAAAATAAACTTACATAAGAATAGTATTAGAAAGTATATAAAAATAAATGACAGCGGGTGAAGGTCATATAAGGAAACACATCAAATCACTTCTGTAACCATAATTTCAAGGCAGATTTCAATATGAAGGGTTTTACTTCCCATTAGTAGATATATTGAAGCTTTGATGTCAACCATTTTTCTTGCCATAAGATGTACATTACTATCAGCACTGAAAACATATGAAAGGTTTGGTGTTTGATAGTTATTTTACTTTTCAATAAAGTGTTCTCTGTAAATACTTAGCTGCTCTTTCCTTTAAACTTATAAAGAAGTAGATTTTATCTTTCTTTTTTTCCTATACAGTTTTACAACATAGTACAGATTTCTGCCATTTGAACATAGAATTTTGTTACTGCACCAAAAACTGCAGGATACATGCCCTTATTTATAATCACAGGTTTCATTGTTAATTAAATATTAGCAAAAGTGAAATCGATGTTACTGACAGTTTCTGTGAACATCATTAATACATATATTTGTTGAGCATGAGCATTGGTGATAAATGAACATGGTGAGCTAACAGCGATATGTTACACAGTTTATTTTCATAAGAGGCACATTGAAGGCATTTAATCTCAATAGCTATCTGCACAAGAAAAGACTAAACAAAAATTAGGTTCTAATACAGAACTCTTACAGAGTTCAGATGAGCTACAATTAATACAATATTGATGGCACATACAGTCTATGCAGATGGTGTTTATTCATTTACTTCACTCCAGATTATTTTACATCTGCCTCAGTGATTATGCTAAAATTGGGCCCTCAAATTCATGTGATCTACATAGCATTACAATGTGTATCACATACACTGTCCTTTTACAAAAGGAAAATAAAATTCACTTATTATTGAAATATTTACAATCACATTGTTACATTAATTACCTTGAATGGAAAAAACTTGCTTTCCAAAAATAACAAATAAGTGGAAGATTATCACTGGATTTAATCCTAAACATTTCTCTGTTTCACCGACATAACTTATCTGGGATGTAAATGATGTATGAACCAAAAATTGTGCACGTTATACAGGACAGCTTAGAAATCCTTATTAAGGCAGGCCATGGTGCAATTTCCTTAAGCTTTTCTGTACAATCTGTATCCTGAGCAAAAACAAATACAAAATGTAATTATTTTCCAATGGGGAGTTATTAGCTTACAAAACAATGTATACACTTTGGAGGTTCATTCATTTATAAAAGCAGTATTATTTTTTTCCATTATGAAAAAGACTAATTTTGGAAATTAATGTCAATGAAAGGCTTTAAAAAATAACACACGAGGTGGTTTCTCAGAAATTGAAACAGCTTTGGCTCAAAGTGATATTAGGGTCTTTTTTTTTTGAGTGCTGAAGTTTCAATCTGTTGGCTTTGTGCGTTGAGCCACTCCTCCAAGCAGTCTCTCTGATATTGCCAGCTTCCCTTATTTTTTCATTCTTTTCGCATGTCATCTAAATTCCATGTTGAATACAGGTACAAAAAAGTAGTACCTATATTTATTGAGAAATATGACATAATATCTAAATTAAAATTATTTAAAAATGGTATATTATTCACCTACATCTTCAGTATGAAATTGAAGTGTGGGATAGCTGAAGTATGTCAAATGTAGCAGGCTACTGCAGAAAAAATGTATAGGATGTATAATGTAAATAATAGCAATATTTTTAAGCTGAAATATTAATTCTCACAATCAAATTGTAAATCTCTTAGCACAATAAATAAATAAAAAGTAATTATTATATTTGTTATACTAATAAGTAAGAATGCTGCACAGATAAAAAATAGTCAAAGAATGCAAAACAACTATTATGGAAAAAACGTAAACAAAGGAACTACAGAGAAGGATCCTCTCACAGTGGTCAACATTTTGTACAACAAGATATTAATTGAAGTAAATGGTAACACATTTCAAAGAAAATTAAAAATATTCTCAATAAAAAATGCTTTAATAGAATAGGTGAACTGTAAATATGTTATAATTTTGACGACGCTTGAAATTGTAAAAGAGTCTATAAGATTATTATTATTCAAATGCTGCTGACTGTTCAAACCTTAACTCAAACAGACTAAACATCACTTTGGACTAAAAGAATTTAAATTTCTAAGCAGTACACCACCTCAGCAAGCTAACCTTACAAGCTGAATAAAATTCTGGTTTCAAACAAGAAGAGTGTTCCTTGTAAGTTGTGGAAAACACATGTTTTCAATATATTTTTCTTAAAATGCAAATTGATACAAACGTTATTAAGCTGTTGCATTATACAGCACCTTCTAAATGATCTTTCCATAAAACCATAATAGTAAATATTGTAAATTTTCAGAAAAAATTGTTTACTGAATTAATTCTGTCACGCCAGGGAGTAAGAGTGTAAGTCAAAAATAGCTGACGATTTGAAATGAACAAAACATGAGAATGTGTTTAAATCATGTTTATTATTATATTTTGAGGCTTTGTATATTTTGAGACTTGCAATGTATTTACATAGACCTTTAAGTATAAATATAATAAAATACAAATATTAATCTGCCTGAACTGTCACTAGATATGTTTGCTAGATTTACTTTTGCATTCACATATTCTACCATTTTTCTCCCTCTGCTGTAGTACATCTTCAAAACTTGAATTTCTTATACTATATCAGTTCCAAGGTACACAAATAATTACATATTAATAACAGCTTTAATAATCATACATCTTTTGAAACATAAGTACACAGCTGGTTTCCCTCCAATAACAGTTGTTGCCAAGCTTATGGTCCTAAGATTATACATAACCCAATAAACAAACAGTAATGCCAACACATCCTGACATGCGTCTAACAATGTAAGTTGATGTATACTCTTGAATTCAATATAATATTTTTAATTTCTCTTATACTGTTATGTTTAAAGTGTTATAAGTTGGCAAATTGTATAAATAAGATATAAACTCTTAGACCCACACAAAGCTAATGCACTAAATTATACATATGTTGCAAAAAACAGAAAATTGAATTTTTTGACTCCTACTCTTACTCCTTGGCATGAAAGAATTATCAATAGCCTGGTGAACATGAACTATTGAGCATACTTCTGTTTGAGACAGACTGAATTATAAATGATGGTCAAATGTGCAGGGTTACAGTATTGTAAGTGCACCCCAAAACACAGTGAGCTTTCTAAGTAGCACATACGTACACAAATTTCAACTCGTATATCATTTATTCCCTAAGTATACAGAAACAGACTGTATCAACCTTTCTGTGAGTGTATGAATAAATGATTTAAAACCATTTTAATTGCATATCACTTTAATAATTTTGGTTATATTTTGTATTTATAGTATACATGTAATATTACCAAGTTAATACGTAATTATCAAACTGAGAATCAGTTTCTTCTCATGCTTCTGCCAAAACAAATGCAGCAAAACAAACAGTATTGAAGTCTGTGCATGCACTTAGTGTGAATAATTCATGAGGCTTTCTGTGGTGCTTATGGAGTAGTCCATTATGCAGTGCATGGCAATAATGGCACTCACAAGAGAGGAGAATGTGATTATTGTCAAGCACTACCTCTAATCATACAGAGACGTCATTATTGCCCCATTCTTGTGGGATTTGTGCCAGAAATTGCCATAGCAACAACAATGAATGCAACAAGATGGAACACAAAGGGATCATTTGCCTTCTGTAATAATACAAGGAATGGAAACCTGTGACCCTTCCACTCCTGGAGTTCATGCCCCCAGATGCTCCCACATGGCCACACTGAAAGAATTGGGGTTTTCCAATCAAATGACTCCCCTAGAAATGTTCCTGAATTATGAGAGACAATACAGTCATGTTTTGTGTCTTTGCATTATCATACTTAGCAATCTATAGGACTGTTATGAACGTGATTGAGAGGCAACATGAATAGAAAGTCCAACTAAGAGTTACATCCCATCAAAATGTAGTAAAGAATTTCCTCTTCCAGGAGCAGCAAAAATGTATTTTCTGTTAAAGGAGGATTAAAAGCCCCTATCCCACCTATATTAAACATGCTAAATTCATGACCCATTATCTCAGAAACTGTTTAAGATATCAAACTCACATTTTTACAGCATGTAGATGCAGGTCTTGTAAGTTCACTGATATACTTTTATTCAATAAGTTAGCTTAATAAGGCAGATAGGATTATTTTCTTAATTACATCATCTTTTGATTACAATTTATCAGTAATTTGTTTTTGTTTTTAATAACCAACCATGTTATTAACACCAAAGTAGATGCAGAACAGCACTTAAAAGTTCTTTTTATCATCCCAAAATTTAATATACCCATCGAGGGGTCATTTATACCAAAAAAAAATGTTATTCACATAAAAAGCTGTCTGAAGCAGAAATAGAGAAAGCAAACTTGCATACATTTGAAATGAAAAAAACCACATGGCTTGAAGACACAGAAGTTGCCATACTTAAGAACAGTACCGATTTTTAGAACAAAACTTCCCTTAAAAGATGGGGTAAAGTTTAACCTATCTACTGTGTAGGAGCTGTGATTTGTTTCTATGAAGTGGCACAGAATTCACACTACTAAATAACATGCAGTACCACTTTAAGATATATTTAAAAATAGGCGTTGTGCCTGCAATTATTAAAATATATATAAAATTAAAGAGGAAACTGCCTAAAAACCTAAAATTGTTGTTCTTTCTTTCTTTTTTGCTAATTTTTGCCATTTAGTCTTCCTTTAAGGTAAATAAATGGCATGTTTTTTAAAATTTTTATATATACAGGTACATAAATCGGCATAAAACACACTTGTGTTTAAAATGGGAAACTTTAATACTGCTTATTCTAAGCAGTCATAAATAATAATTATGGCTGGTTGTGTAGCTCACTCGGTAGAGCACCTGCCTGCTGCATGAGGGGTCTTGGGTTTGATTCCCGACTGTGGAATGCGAATTTTTCTCTAGCCAAAATTATTTCCTACTCTCCCCAGAGTGAAAGTGTGAATGTGTGTGTGATGTAATGTATAAAACCCAAAGAAAAACCAGAAATCCAATGACAACCATATACAAGTTAACGCCATTGCAGATAGGCAATATGTTCCAAAGGTAAAAGGCTGCCAATATGACCATTGCAGTTAATGGCAGGGTATAAATGCAACAATAAAATAATAATACAACAATGGTTAATGATGGCACCTTTTTAGCCAACCGCTCTTGTACAGTTGTCACATGAAAATACAGAGTGTCTGTGTTGTCTGTTAACACATCATATTAAAAAGTACAAATTTTCAAAAAAGTAGTTGTTAAGATGTTTTTTCTCCTATCCTTCAATATTTTAATAAAATTCTAAGCTATCTATATTGTTCCTTAAGCCATTATAGAACTTGGTCCTTTGCATAAAATTGTTCTGTATTAACCCTGAACTACAATGTTCTTTAATACACAACAAAGTAGTCAAGATTCAGATAACTGTTTAATAAAATATTATAATATAACAGTTTTGAAATAGTTGATAAACTTAAGTACGAGTGCGGGACTATTTCAACTTCTTATACAGTCATAAGATGATATACACAACAAAATAAATCCTGAAAAAACACTTATAGACCTTTTTGTTTTTCTTTTAAAGGTTCAACAAAACTTTCATATACATGTGAAACTATGCTCCATTTCACCACATAACAGTGCAAGTTTGTAGAAATTAACTGAACAGACAAACACAAACTCACTTTTTTATATCCTGAAAAATTTAATTAATGGCACTTAAGAAGTTTTTGTTTTCAATCATCATGCATTGATGCGATTAGACATGCATACTTGCCAACTTCTTGAAATTGAAACCCATAAAACTTTCCCTTGCCATGCAAAGTGTAATAATTTTGCAATGACATGAAATTTAGAATGTGTAAAATGTTCAGTGCAGTAAATGTACAAAAATTACATGTGAAATAAATGGGAATTCTGTTTTATAAGAATCTTTGAAGACGTGGTGGTACTGCTTCTTTTTGTCACACAAGCTGAAATTCTGTCTTGTACCACAATAAACATGCATTAAAACAAAGAACGCCATTTCCTAGGCTATACACAGATTTCTATTCTATATTTTACATTTTAAAACATGAACTGTAAAAACAAATGTCGCAAAAATGGGAAAGTTATATCCAGCAATCATAGAATGTAAGTAAGATAAACAATTTACATGAGAGAGTAGACTTCATAATTCGTGTTGTCCATTACTGAATGTAGACACCCATTTACTAGAGGTCACTAGTGATGCAATCAAATTTTAAATCCACATACTATGCATATTGTTGCAGCCCGCTGAAGGGGGACCATGATCACAATGAAGCATAGGCACACAAATAAGCTCTGGCCTACCAATTAGTGCGGTACATTCAATGGCAATCTTAAGTTATAATATTGCAATAGAATGAAATGTTTTGTCATGTCTGTGGTGAAAATCGTAATGTTTTGAATCTGCCACAAAGCCTAAAAATGCCTCCTTTGCCATAAAATCGTAAAAAGGCCTCCACTCCTGTACATTTTACGGGAAATCCGTAAAAGTTGGCAATTATGGATACGTGTTACTGCAGTCATCTCACACGTTCCAATGATTTGTTTTCAAAGATGGTTGTAATTTCAGTACTGTTTATTTTGCCACATAGGTACTATAGTTTAGGAACATAATAGGTTTAACTAAATCCTTGCATTTGTCTGCAGTACATGATGAGATTTTTTCTTGTCCTGTTTATTATATTTATATAAACCTGGGAAGATAACATTTGTTGCATCAGCAGTATAAAGTATGCCAGCAAAACCAAACTTTTACTGTATGTTAAAAAAATGACTTGTAACTTGTGCAGGAAATGCATGGAAACCCTAATTTCACTTAGAACTAAAAAGATAAAATTACTTTAATAATTTGATCCATAATGTTGTGCCTTGATTTTAATACTACTATACAAGAATGCAGCAAATAATAGCCAAATTAGTTTAAATGCATTTAAAAAAAGCAACTCTGCAATGTAATCGCCCCTACAAACAGAAAGTCGAGTCCTTCGCCTAGCAGACAATGAACACTTTTCATTTGGGAGCTGGAAGGCAATGCATAGACATAGCTCTATTGCACCAATGTCACAGAGGAGGGGAGATCTGGTTGTGGCAGGCACAATGCAAGTGTCCTTAACATTTCCAAGTGTAGCATCTTGATGCCAGACACTGACATGGATGGTCATTAAGGAATGTACTCATGAACAGCAGGTCCAAGGATTAAATCTCACTAGGCCATGCTCACTAGGGCATTTGACTTTTGTGCTACTCATTTGTAGAACCATGGATTGAAATCCCTCTTCGGGCATGGGTGTTTGTAAATATGGGTGTATGAGTAAAACTACAAAAAATACAGGAAAACAAACAGAAAAAAATATTTACCAAGTGAGTTGGCTCAGGCATTTAGCATCTGTGGCTTGAATGCGGAAGATCGTCACTGGACAAATTTGTCCAGTCCTTATGGCCATGGTCATTAGAACATTTGGCTTTGGTGCTCTGTTGTGCAGAGGACCATAGGTTTGCATCCTGCCTTGTGCATGTTTGTTTGTATCCATGTAAATGTGTGTGTGTGTGTGTGTGTGTGTGTGTGTGTGTGTGTGTGTGTGTGTGTGTGTGTGTGTGTGAATGGCAAAAATAAAAATGGAAAAAGCAATTAGAATCACAGCAAAATAAATCGGCACAAAAAAGCACATATAATATACATATTGTGTTTTTTTACAGGTTTTCTATGTCTTCATAAAAGGCAGATACCAGATAGATATCCTAAGCTTAGACCTGGAATGTTTCCTTCCCAAAATTGCTTTCCCAATTATCATTTCATGTATGATCAGTGTCCACTGCCTGTGGTCCCCCACCAGGCAGAAGTTGCTATCATAAGAGTGAAAACGTTTCCTCAGAGTACACCCATCGCACCCAGAGGTGTAGCTAGGAAGGGATTTTGGGGGCTGGAACCCCTCCTTGCTAAATAATATAAACATTAATAGCAAAAATAGCTTCGCTAAAATAAAAGCACCTTTCTAGGTTGGTGGGAACGAGATACATACTTACTAATTGTGTCACTGATAGCACTATATTTACACTGCATGCCTTTGTCAATATTACCAAAAGTGACAGCAACATAAACTGTACTTTAGATGGCATTGGAACGTATCAGGGGTATGCTTTCATTCTGGTGCTAAATTTGAATGCCTTCCAAATGGTGCAACATCTCTCAGTTTAGAACATAACTAGGAACCCTATTTTGTAGTGAAATAAAATGGCTGGCCTGCAGCGGTAATATAAAATACTTCACAGTGGTTCATTAATTCATGTACAACATGTTTGCTGCTTAGAATATGCAAACATTGTATACAAATTTTAACTCCAATTGCTGCACCTTAATCTGTGAATATAAAACTGGTTTATTTAAATATTTTAACTCAGAATTAATTCATTTTATCATTTGAATTGATACAAATTGTTTAAAAAATGCATCCCTATACGTAACCCCCTTTATAATTTTCTGGGTATGCTACCAACTGTGCCCCAGTTAGTGACATAGTAATCCATCCCAATGTTTGCCAAAAGACAAAATAATAAAAAAAGATCAGGATGGCCAGCCATCTCAGAGTTTGAACCAAGATCTCAGATGCTACTGGCTAAGCTATCTGCTCATCTTACCTGATATAAGCTCAGGCTGGTTGACAAAGAAAGCTCTCTTTGCAGATTATAACATTGTTTAAGCTCCAGTAAATAAATAGAGTTTAAAAAACCTCTTAAGTTCCAACAAAATTTATAAAGTACCACCAAATGAGAAATCCAGAATCTATCAAATAAACTGTGCAAATTGTAACAATATCTGCACTGGTAAGATGAAAAGAAATTTAGATACAAGTTTGAAGGAACATCTATGGAACTTAAAAGTTCATACAAGTGAATAAATCAGCCATTGCTCATCATTTTTAGAGAGAACAACATGACATAGAAAGGGAAATACATTTGGTGAAAGAAATGAACAATGCAAATAAGTTGAACATTTGGTAGAAAATTTACATTAAGAAATACAAAAACATGACTCATGAATTTTAGGAGATATTCCAACCTTCAAGTTTCTAAAACCAGCCTCAGAGCTATATCATACGGATCCATGTTCTATTAAAAGGTAAGTGGACCAAGCGAAGTGTTGTTAAAATGCAAGTGTAATATCAAGAAGAAAGAGCTTGTTTCTAGTTGCAGGAATCGACTTCAGCTTGAGCTGTCCACTTTTAAGGAAATTTGAATGAAATAAAGTCATTACATGTTAGTTATGGAACTAGTTTGGTTACTTTTAGATACACTTTCAAAACATGCTCATTATTAAGCATTTCTCTTGTAAAATTTAGCTCCATATTATATTGGCTTTAGCAGCCTTTTCTGTTACAGTTCTGCAGCTGTTATTAGTTTGTCATATAACATTTTCTTTTTTGCCAAGTCATGTGAAATAATACTAAGAAACTGCATGTTATAAGCATAATGCTCTGTAATAAAATACAAAATGTAATAGATTACTTGAAGTTAATGATGAATTTTCCTTGTAATCTCTCCTTTTAATAGAATGCAGCATTCACCTTTTTAGAGGAAGAAACTTGTGGCATATTTATGAAAAAGCAGAGTGGACTTAAAATTAGTTAATATGTATGTGCTTAAGAATACATACCATTTTGTATCTAAAGAAAAACTGGGAAGACATTGTCAGAATACTGATGTGATACTACATTTAATAAAAGAAAAGAAAGTAGTAACATTTTACTGGTAATTTAATGACTGCAGTATTTATGAAATTTCAGTGCTTATGATCTGGTAAGTTTGCCTAAAAGCTGAATTAGTGTGAACAGAGATGCCACTGAACATCAAAGTATAATTTTGCTAGCCCTAAGAACTTTTACAGAGCTCATATCAAAACCTATCTTTCAATTTCGCTGACAAGATCTGCATCATACAGAAAATATGAGGTACAAAATTTCGCCTGGGTTTATATTTGAAGTTACTGAGAAGAAAAACAAAACTTTTAGTTCAGCTGTAGGAGAGAATAGCCTCCCCAATCTGTAACTCTTCTAATATTGAGTTAAGGACCTCGCATTTGAAAAGAGATTCTAATATATGTTGTGTGACTAGGCATCCTAAATTTTCTGGATATGTCTGTGCCCAGATGCCAGCAAAAATATCCAAAATATCATACCTTAAAGATTTGGTTTAAAAATATAATTTTTGTTTTTGTGCCAGTAAGATTCTAAGCTATTTGTCTATCATTGTTATGTATTTGCATGACCTATGTTAGTATTGCAACAAAGAACCACAGCACTTAAGCCAATTGTGGCTGCTAGCCACTTCCAAGTCCATCATTTGGCAGGGAGAGGGGAGAAGCTCAATCTTGAAAAGGTTCACGAATTGATATGAACAAGTTGGCCCCAAATTCCTTTGGAAAACCATCACCCATCTACAGAGGCAGATGTTATCTGATTGGTAAGACAGATAATTGAGTTGCAATACAAGGAATGTAACATGTTTGAGGAAACAAAAAACAAACCAGCAGCAGTGATTAGATTGTTATAATGGGGGAGTAACCAGCTGTTAGAGAGCTTCAGAAGTGAGATGTATACACTTCAGTTTGGATCCCATAACTTTTGTACAGAGCAGCAAATCACTGTTTCAATATTTGAAACTGTTCTTTTACCATGTATAATATGACAGAAAAACAATGTTGCTCTACAAGCTGTCCTGCATTTTTATGCAAATTTCTATGTTTCAGAATTTGGTGTTCTCTCTTTGAGTAATGATCATCTGGTCACTCAAAATATGTGATACAAGTCAATTCTATCTGGAAAATTTTAATCTAGGTTTCAATATGACTGTCATGAATAAGAAAATAAAATACAGAGTGTTAGGAGCTTGAGTGTCTGGATTTTAACTATGGCTCTTTTAGGTTATGATCCTCTTACATTATTTTTCTCTCAGATGCATAGTTTTATACATAAATGTATAGGAAATAAGTATTTTGTAAATTGTATACTTTCTTAGTTTTATATAGTATAGATACATACTAGAGACATGCAAATTTACATATAATCACTTCCAAGCTCACCTTTTTTTATACGAGACCAGTTCCTCTCTATCTGAGCAAACTGTGACCATATTCACAACTCAACTTGACATGTTCTATGTTCACAAGCCTTTATGGCTGCTGGAGAACTCACAGAATGCAATCCAATCCAATCTAATCTAATCTGAACTTCTCCAAGCTTGGTGGGCAAATGAAATCTTGGCCTTTCTTGCATGTGTCAAACAACAACTTAAAATGTGAAAGAATTGTCTTCTGCAACATTTCCTAAGATGTCTGGTTAAAAAGGGATACTTATTTTCCTTTGTAGGTATGCATCTGTGAATACTGATCACAAACATACAAAAGAGTTTGCTTTGCATTTATATATTTATAGTTAGGTATGGACCTTTCGTAACCTATATTTGTTATTTAGCAATTATGCATGGAAATAATGTCATATTCCTTTGTAAAGCTCCCTTTGCTGTGAGGTAAATGTTAATTCAAATTCTATTTCTCACTTTCTGTTTGTTTCAAACCAGCCCATTTTGCTGACATTCCTTTTACTTTCTCTATTACATACATGGTAGATAGAGAAGGTATAGCAATCCAAAATTCCAAGATTTCACTGGAAATACATGTTTAAGGCCCCCTGAATAAATTGTTTTTTAGAAAAAGTGTATGTGTGTCTGTGAACAGTATATCTCAAAAATTAAAAGTCAATAAATACCAAACTTAGTATTTTGATAAAAATACCATATATTAAAGATGTTTACATCAATTAAATGTATATCTTGAACATACTGGGAATAGTCTATGAAGTCCTCTTTATTTGGAAGGAATTTTGTATAATCTTGTATAACTGGTGTACATTTAGCAGTGGACAAAAAGCATACTACACAAAAAATGTAGATCTCTTTAAAACACACAATTTATTTAAAATAACATTTTTTCTGGAAAAACAATTGTTGAGATATCCGTTATTAATTGTTCAAATTGTTCAGTATTTTGTCATTCTTCTATGGTCCTATTAATTTTTAGTTGTTTCTCACGATTGCATGGAAGGAGTATGGAATTTTAAGGCCAGCATATAGCATCCAGCTCTTAAAAATTTGACTATCACTATTCCCTTTATAACTATAACAAAATACGTAATGTAGCTATTTCTCCAAAGGTATAGATCAATTAAAAAGGAAATAGATAGAAAAATAAGATTTCATAAGAATAGTTTGTATACCCACTAATAAATGATAGAGGCAATGGAAAGTCATGTGAGTGTAACACATAGGAATTTTTTTAAACATTAAGAGAAATATTAAAATAAAAGAAAGAAAACTGCAGAGGGGTAATATGGGAAGTGATTTTCTATACCGCTGGTATTTAGCAGAAGGTAATACCATTCCTCATATACCGAATGTATGCCTTTCAAACACACTCTGATTTAATTGAGCCAGAGAGAAATCTCTAGTTAGTGTTGGAAGTAATGAGCCTCTTGAGAGGGTGCCACAACTAGCAGTGAAATGGGCAAGCTAAAAGATAATTTAATTGAATCTTGAGTTGGTGGATACACTAAAACTTCACTTACTTGAAACTATTGTTTTGCTTCACTGTCTCTAACTTCTGAATAACACTTCAAGCTTAAAGGTGCTTTGATGATGCTGATGCATACACTGGAAGTGGATATTACAAATTATATAGAAAGTATAATTGTTGCCAACTGTCACGACATCTTAGAGAAATCTCTATGAATTTATCACATCAAATATGTTATTTATAAAACTATACATCAGAGAAAGAAATGCTAGATTCAGTTTGACACAAAAAAACTTCTAACACCCAGAGTAGTTCCTAAATTGTATAGATAATGAAACAGAAGCCATCTTTTGTAAAGAAACAAATGAATGTGGCTGCTAACTGGTAAGTAAGCCCATAGTAATCAATTGCAACCAGTTTATAAAGAACTTAATTTGTTTTTGAGAATACATAAATTAGAGAACGATTTAAACGTAGCATGACAGCAAAGAAAAACAAAGTTAATAGTTAATAAAGCATTGATACATCTTGGTCAGTTTAAACTGTACAGCTGAGTTTCCTTGATTACCTGCACTGCTCCTACAAGACATTTAGATAAGTAAGCCTATCTTCTTCTAAACTAGGAAGCGAATATTGATGAGGACTCGAGGCAGGCGTTGGAGCTGTCGTTGTGCAAGTATCAGCCTGTGCGTACAGTTTACAGATGATAAAGCTGAGCAGGAGGTGGCTGTATGAAGAGCTAGCAGTTACATCGCCATGCTGCGGCCTCTGATCCAGCTTGCTGTAGGTTTATAGCAGAGTCTTCGCGTTTCTCGCTGTTCTCAAATAGGCTCGCCTAAAATATTATGTTCATGGCAGATTTTAGTTACAAATGACATACAGTTTTCCACACATTCAATTATACAGAATACAATAATAAAAATATATGTTACATTAACATGACTTTCTAACCACTTTAATTAATTTCTACATAAATTCCATAAACTATTCTTATAAAAGCTTATTTATCTGTTTACATGTTAATCAAGATAAACCTTTGCAGAAATAGTTTCATTACACATTTTGCTGTAGGTACAAGGCCAATACAGAAAACAGAATCGATATTCAAATGCCACTATAAGTCTATTGACCTTGAAACTCAATATTCTTTCCATGACATTGCAAGGAATAGCAACAATACTTTAAAACAAATGATAAAGCATTTACAAATTCAAATCAATGATAATGGATATCTTGGAAATGGCTGATGCTACAGAAAACATTATTTGAAATAAATTGTGTAATTTAAAGAGATCTACATTTTTTTCTATAGTAAGTTTTTGTCTATATTTTATGATTTACCCATTAAACAAAATGAAATAAAATTCCTTCTGATTGACAAGGACTTCACAGATTATTCCAAAAAATTCAAAATATACATTTTATTTGCCATATAAATATCTCAAATATATGGCATTTTAATGAAAATTGTTAGTGGATGGTGGAATTTTTTTTTAAAATCATGTTGCATCTTTGGAAGATGCTGAACTTAAATGCCAAGTCTGGTATTTAGCATTTCATTTTTGAGTTTTGCTATTCACACACACGCGCGCACGCGCACGCACACGCACACGCACACGCACACACCAGAAATACATGTTTTGTCTCCCTAACCCCCCAAAAAGCTGTTATAGAAAAATATCAATGTTGTGTGAGTGTGTATGGGTGTATGTATGTATAACTCGCAAACAAAAGTCACATAAACACCACACTTGGTATCTATAATCAGCATCTTTCAAAGATGCAACACAAAGGTTTTCAAGAAAATCCGCCCCACCCCAGATTACCCTTTACATGGAACATTTTTCGAAAATTTTAATTTTCTCAAAAATGGCTCTAACAATTTTGATTAAAATATCATATGTTTAAGATATTTTTATGACAAATAAAATGTATATCTTGAATTTTCTGGGAATGTCTCCAAAAGTATTCTTCATTGTGAATGACTTTTGCATAACTGGTAAACCATAAGAGATAGACAAATTTTTACTATACAAAAAATGTAGATCGCGTTAAAATACACAATTTATGTCATATATATTATTTTTGTTGAGTGAACCATTTTCGAGATATTGCTTGTTGTTCCCTTAAATTTTTCAATACTTATTTTCTCAAATGGGAATTCGTTATTCATTTTTTTGTCTTGGATATGCAAAGAGTATTAATCTGTGGCAAAGGAAATGGTGATGCACCTAGCAACCAGCTATTAAGAGATATGTATGTGCTTAAAGGCTACTGTATTTACAAATTGCCCTTGTAAATATATTATCCCCTTACATCTACAAGAAAATTAGCAATAAGATAGACTTTGCAAATGTTTATCTCGATTAACATGAAGTAGATGGAGAATAAGCATTTGTATAAATAGTTTGTACAAGAGTAGAGAAAGTCATGTGAGTGTAACACATCAGATTTTTTTATGTCCCATTTCCACTTGTTTTTCACTTTTCACTTATTGATTACTTAACCATCACACATTCACTATAGTTTTCCATTCAAAGTAAGATATGCTACCTCTTACTTTTCTCTCTATAACAATTTTGGGAAAAATTCCATATGTTTAAGATATTTTTATTTACTAATAAAATGTACATTTTGAATTTTTTGTGAATAGCCTGTGAAGTCCTCTTCATTTAGTCTACATTTTGTATAACTGCTAAACGTTAAAAGATTGACAAAAACTTTCCATAAGAAAAATGTAGATCTCATAAAAACACAAAATTTAGGTCCAATAAATTGTTTTGTATCATTGGCCATTTTCAAATTATTACCATGTTACAATTTTGGGCCTTTCTCATGTCACCTAATGGACATGCTTAAACATTTGAGACTTTTTTTCTTCTTCTTTCTTTCATTCTATTGTGAAAGCATGTTACCAAGAATAAAGATTTGAATGCTGTTTCCTTATGTTGTTACTAGCACCTCTTGCTTAATTTGAAGTTATTTCTAAGCAAAAATATTTTGAATAACATGGCAAGGATAGAAGAATCACTTTATATATGAATACTGTAATATACAATGGCTATATGAGAATTTGTCTTTGATAGATAAAGTCATGTGAATGCAGTAGTGGCTCATAAGT
This sequence comes from Deroplatys truncata, assembly GCA_030765065.1. Lineage (NCBI taxonomy): Eukaryota > Metazoa > Arthropoda > Insecta > Mantodea > Mantidae > Deroplatys > Deroplatys truncata. The sequence goes on from CM060987.1 coordinate 194,679,001, forward strand.
ATATGTTTTGGGTGTTCACCAAATTTTAGTCAGACAGCCCTGAAAGTGTGAAATAGCATCTGCTGCATAATGGTTATGATTGTGAACAAATACAGCTGCAGTTGCTTGTTGTGTACATAATTAAGTAGACCATGTGAGGGCAAGAACAAAGTAATGCAAAAATTAAATTGCATAGTCCCACTGGCCTTAGAAGGGAACCTGATGTAAACAAAAGCACATGGCAAGCTGTGTGCATTGGCTGCGGATTACAACATAGTTCCATGGCGGGCTACAGAAATTAATTTTGTTTTATATTATTTAAGGGTTTGTTTTATTACAAAGCATTGTTAGAATATTAAATTGTTGTTCACAGTGAGTTTAAAAACATATATATGTCTAATTAATAAAAACTTAATGAATGGAGATATGTGTATGCACCATTCTCTATTACTAAAATACAGTTGGTCAGTCTTCTTGCATATAGCGAATCTCGCTTGTTTTCAAATCATTACAGTGTGGTTAATGGTGGTTAAGGTTAATAATTATTATGAGTAATTAAAATCCATATGTGAAACACCCCAAAGGGAAAATTTTGAAAAGTGGTGAAAAGACTATTGTATTGAATGTGTTCATAAAATTTTGTGGGAAGTATCCAGATTTAGCCATTAAAGACATTATTAATTAACGTCTGGGTTTACTGATGTTTCCGTAAAAAGTGTCAACTACATTCGCATGGAAAAGCACAAAACTGGAAAACTTATCACTTTCAAAGAAAAAGAAACAGAAAAAACAGTGCTTGGCACGAAATGTGATGATGAAGAGGAGGAGGGTGAAATGGATGGGATTGGACCACTTTCATATTCTGATTAGTAAGGTACATTTCAAATTTTATTATCATTCTGGTTCTATCATTCCATAATGTTTATATTACTACTATTCAATATTTTAAATAGTTTATAACTCATACTTGGTCTGCAGTAAACGTGTTAATTAATGCATGTTCTTCAATATTTCAATGCACTAACACCAAATTATTTCAAAGTGTGTTTTGGTCATAGGTTACAGCACAACAAATGTAAAATAATCATTTGTTGTCAAAGTAGCAGTGTTAATGAAAAGAGGATAATGTGGTTGTTCAGAAATAAACACAGCTGATGTGCATTTATGCCCATCAGGTGATTCAGGTCAGAAGCATGTGTCTTCAGATTAATGCATATGCTCTGCCCAGGGCATAGTAATACCATTTGCATGCTGTTTTTGTTTACATCAGGTTCCCTTCTAAGACCGGCAGGACTATAGTTGAGATAATGGATGGTATGGGGAAGCTGGGAAATTTCCATGCTAGTGCACTTCTTCAGGTTTGCATGACCTGTACTTATTTGGCCCCACAAGGTAATTACATCATACCAGCCACATATGCACAGAAGTTCCTTAAAACAGGCACAAGTCAAGATGTACTATTGCCATATGTTTCATTGAGTTTGGAGGAGTAGCGCAGTAGATTTAAGTGCCGTAGATTTTTAAATTACCACATATACATTACATTTAATAGGATTAAAATAAAAAATAATAAATTAATCAGCAAGGTGTTCAAAAGATAGGATATTCATGTGCTCTTATGCAGCAGCTGCCACTGTGTGAGTGCATTACATCAGGCTTTTTAAAGTGTTGGTTTTAAATATGGGTACACCAAATATACAGCTTGTAAAAATTATATTTCTGTAATCATGATGGCATATTTGGGTTCAGATCTACAAAGCTCCTTTCTATAACATTCTAGTTTATCAAATTTTAATTTATAAACAAAACTTACATACTATTAATTCCAAAATAAATACATCTCTTACCCTTCGATTCCTTTGGTCCCTTATCCTGCGTGCCAAGGTTAAGAATGCTTCTTCTATGTTGACATTCTGCTTGCATGACACTTCAAAGAATGGCATGTCAAAGTTTTCTGCAATCTGCCAAAAATTAAGTTATTTACTTTACTAATAATAAAAATACATAATTAACAGAAAAAGCATAGAACCACACTGTATACTCACCTTTTCTCCTCTCTCCTTTTCTACAGCCCTTTGTGAAACTGCATCACATTTGTTTCCAGCCAAAACCTTCACAACATCTGGCGATGCATTCTGTAAAACAGAGAGTTCATATGGTAAACAATGAACACATTGTTACTGCATATTTAAAGTATAGGGGTGCTGACTCTTGCTGTGCAAGTTATGCAGGGTATAAACAAATAGTTTAGGATTGTATTCCCTAACTACAAATCCGTGTGCATTCATATGATTCTCTACTCACTCTTCTGTAAATTACTCATAAAAAAGCTTTATTTTGTATCTACCTCTTCTTAATCAAGATAAATCTTCATTACAGATTTACACGTTTTGTTGTAGGTATAAGAAGAATGCAGTAGGCCAAAGCGATAGTCAAATTTTTAAAAAGCAGTAACCTTGAATATTACATGCTCTCTGCATGATCATGAGAAAAACTAATGGCAATTTACCACTTGAAAAAAGTAAAGTAATTTGAAAATTTAAATCAATAACAAAGAATGTCTCAGAACTGCTTATTGCCACAATTTTTTTTTTCATATAAATTGTCACTTTAACGAGATCTACATCTTTGTGCAGTAAGATATTGTTTATCTCTTACAGTTTACCAATTATACAAAAGTCATTCAGAATGAAGAGGACTTTATAGGTTATTCCCAAAAAATTCAAGATGTACATTTTAAGAAACAATTTTGAAAAAGTAAAAACTAACAACAAGTTTTTCGTGCAAAGGGAAGTTTGGGGTGGGAGAACTTTCTTGAAAATCTTTGTGTCACATTGTTGGAAGATGCTGAACTTAAATATCAAGTTTCTTATTTGACCAAACTTTCATTTTTGGGTTATGCTGTTCAGATTCACACACATGCACACACAGAGACCTTATTCTAATTTCTTTTTTTGATTCAGGGAGAAATTGTATTTCCAGTAAAATCTCAGAATCAAATTTTTGGGTGGAATACAATACTTCCTCTTACCTATTGTTGACAGAAAAGTAGAAATTAGGATAAATGTGAAACTTGGTATTTAAATTTAGAGTATTGATATTTAAGGTATAACCTGACATTTAAGGACATCACATAACATTTTCCAGAAAATCTCCCCTAACCCAAACTCTTATTTACATGTAGAGCTTTTCATTATTTTTGAGTCTCAAAAATAAGCAGCTTTGAATAAGATACTATATATTTAATATATTTGCATGGTTAATAAAATGCATATCTCAAATATTCTGCAAATAGCCTATGAAGTTTTCTTCATTCAGAGGGGATTTTGTATAAGTGGTAAACTATAAGAGATAAAAAATCTCACTAAGATCTCATTAAAACATAATTTATATAAAATTATACATTGGAAAATGAATTAACATTAAGCACTTATTGGAAAAACATACATAAAACTAAACAATAGTGGGTAGAGAAAGTCTTGTGGAAATGATATGGAGGGTAATAAAATTAAGTAAACCATCTCTTTATGATGGGTTGAAAAGACAAGGATGGATCTGTGATAATGTCCCTGAATGTCAGAGTTCTGAGAGCTTTGTAAACAAACACTGCACCTCTTCAAATACTTCTGCAAAAGTCAAGTACACACTATACAAGTCAAATGAGGCAGCTATGCAAAGACCACTTCTAAAGCCTTTGCAGCCTTTTTTTCACATGCCTATCCTATTATGTAGTAATATGCAAATCAAGTACTTTGGTTTCAGTTGTTCCTGAAAACAGCACAATCTGAAATTTCATATTCTGCACTATGGCTGCTAACTATAGGGAACAAGGATTTTAAGGAATCAGAATCTGTATGTTGGAAGTATACTTGCAATAATTTGTTAACATTTTAATAATATAAAAAATATTCACCTTTCAGGCCAATTATTTTAAAAATATGAATTTTTATTAAGACATAAATTTAAAAGGACATTTTTATTTTCCCTACTATGTATAGTAAGTAAGGGAAGTATTGTATTCCACTCAAAAATTTGATACTAAGATTTCACTGGAAATACACGTTTTGAGAACTCCTGAATCCAAAAAAAGCATTTTTAGAAAAAGGTCCAAGTGTGCGCGTGTATGTGTGTTGAACAGCATAACTCAAAAACAAAAAGCTGGATAAATACCAAAGTTAGTATTTAGATTCAGTACCTTCCAAGGATGCAACACAAAGATTTTCAAGAAAATTGCCCCACCCCAAACTACTCTTTACATGGAACATTTTTCGAAATTTTTTATTTTCTAAAAAATGGTTCTAATGATTTTGATTAAAATATAATATATTAAATACATTTACATGACAAATAAAATGTATATCTTGAATTTTCTGTAAATAGCCTGTGAAATCCACTTCAGTCGGAAGAGATTTTGTATAATCTTGTACAACTGCTAAACATTAAGCAATAGATGAAAACGTACTGCACAAAAATGTAGATCTCTTTAAAGCACACAATTTACTTCTAATGTTTTCTGTGGCATAAACCATTTCTGAGATACCCTTTATTAAAGGTTCAAATTGTTCATTACTTGGTCGTTCTTTAAAGTCCTTTCAACATTCAGTTGTTTCTCATGATTGCATGGAAACAGTATGAAATTTTAAGGTCAGCATATAGCATCCGGTTCTTAAACATTTGACTATCGTTGTTCCCTTTGTATCTATAACAAAATGTGTAATGTCGCTATTTCTGCAAAGGTTTATTTGGATTAAAATGTAGATAGAAAAATAAGCTTTAGTAAAAATAGTTTGTATACACACTAACAAATGATAGAGAGTAGAGAAAGTCATGTGAATGTATCAGATCAGCCTTTCATGGTTTATTTCACAAAGACATTTTTAAAAAAATCTTATGAATTACATTCACGCGATATTCACATTTCTTTAAACTATTCTGATAAAATGTTATTCCACTATCCATTTCGTGTTAACTAGGTAAACGTTTGCAGAAATAGTTTCATTTATTTCTTTGTAGGTACAAGAGGGATACAAAAGACTGAAACTATCAAAGGAGCAACAAGAAGATTATTAAGAAGGTCCCCACTCCAAACTACAGCTTTACATAAGATTCTTTTCATTATTTTTTATTTTCTCAAAAATGGCCCAAACAATGTTAATTAAAATACCATATGTTTAAAATATTTGCATTAATAAATAAAATGTATATCTTGAATTTTCTGTGAAAATCCCGTGAATCCTCTTCATTGTAAATGCATTTTGTATGATTTTGTAAAACTGGCAAACCATAAGAGATGGAGAAAGACGTATGGATCTTGTTTAATAAAAACAATTTATGTGAAATAAATGTTTGTGGCATTAACCATTTCCTAGATATTTGTTGTTATTGCTTTGAATTTTCAAATACTTTATACATCTTTGAAGTGTTAAGTAACCATTTAATTGTTGCTCATATTCTTGGGAGTATAGAAACTGTAGAGTGATCCACTTTTTAAAGATTTAACTATTGCTTCAGTCTCCTTATTCCTCTTGTACCTATAATAAACATGTAATGAAACATTTCTACAAATGTTTATCTCTGTTAACATGAAGCAGAGAGAAGAATAAGCTTTCTTAAGAATAGACTGTAGAAGAGTTAGTAGAAAAAGCCATGTGAATGCAAAACATTAGATTTTGGTTCATATTGTGACAAATGGGAACACCAGTTCTGGCTAAACCGCTTTATTTGTGACTTAGGTGCTCACTGTTGCACAAAAGTTACACTTGAGACAGTGTTGACACACACTCAGAACAGAACACAACTGATCCATTGAATCACAACTCACAACTGATCTACGGAGCCACAACTAACAACTGAACTGCACTCGGTACTGTCCACTTTTAACTTCATAGCTTCTTGACTGAACTGAACTGTAGACTGGACTCTAGTCAGTCCTTTATATAACCCTGTATACAACGCGGGACATTCTGGAAGGGGGAATTATGCAAACTTGCCGAAAGGAATCTTCTGGAGCAGTCATTACCCAAAGTGCGGAGAAGTGGCACATAATGAGTGTTGCGCGACTATCGTTCTGAAAGGCCGGTCGTTAACCCCACCAAGTCGGTCAGTTAAACGAATCGGGATGCGCTCAACCCGGCGGCCCGTAGCTAATTTAATGCGCGTGGTCACTCACACTCCCTTCTCAGGGCTGCTCATCCTGAACAGCACTGTCACAGAGGGCTAGACGATCTAGATGTACCACAAGCAGCCTCTGGATGCGTTAGACTACATCATAGATCCTCTTCACCACTCGGTACAGTCCTTGCCATAGTAGTTGAAGCTTAGGGCAACGCCTTTTGGTTCGGATAGGGTGATACAACCACAGCAGCTCACCCTGCTGGAAACATTGGTGTTGGCTTGCCGGTGTAACGGATCTTCATTCGCGACCTGGATGTGTTCACGCGCGTGAAGACGGTTCAGGAAGTTCCTTGATCTCTGGCCTACCAAACGCGTCTTCACAACCAGCTCACGCCTTGCGGGCAAAACCGCGTAGTCCGTCAGGATCACCATGCGGATTCCAGGATGTCCATTGGTGCTCCTCACCTCGGCCGAGTCGCAAGATCCTCTTACCGACGTCGACCATCGCGTCTTGGCTCCTAAAGGCATCCATTCCCAGTATCATATCCTCAGTCATCCTCGCGACGAACACCCACAGACACAATGCTCCGCTCCAGGGTCAACTGCAACAAGACCTCCTTCTCCACAGGAAGGTGTCTCCCGTTGCCGTCACTATCTGGTAGGACCGATCCGGTTTCCTTGACGGTAAGCCCTCTGCCACGTCAGGTGTGATTACGGTCACGACTGCACCTGTGTCCAACAGTATCTGGCACAGTTTTCCTTGTAACCAGCCGTCCGCGACGAGGCTGTCGTCTATTTATCTGTCCAAGCCACACATCACTCGAGGGGGTAGCGATGACGGCCCCGACGTGCGCCTCGCCACGCCGGTCCTTATTCGTTTCCCGCCTGCTCGCCGACTTGGTTGTGGGCAGCCCTTCACTAATTATGAGAACGTGAGGCAGTAGCGGAGATGTTATAGATGTTTCGGCGGGAGTCCGAACTGCGGCGGCCACAGTGTGAAAGAAAATCACTGTACTAGCTTATATTACGGGCTACACTGAAGCCAAAAATCACATTTTTTACTTTCTCTAGCACCTTCTTATACTATGTAGAGGGAGTGTTGCATTTCACAAAAATTCCATATCGAGATTTTAACGGAAATACATGTTTTGATGCCTACTGAATAAACAAAAGCATTTTTAGAAAAAGGTCCTTGTGGTGCATGTGTGTGTGAGAACACCATATCCCAAAAATCGAAATGTTGGATGAACACCAAACTTCGTATTTAAATTATTCAAAAATTCCAAATATGCAATATGAAGATTTTTAAGAAAATCTTCACACGCCAAACTAACCTTTACATTGAGAATGTTTCCTTTTTTTTTTGGTTTCTTTTTCTCAAAAGATTGAGAAAATCTAACTATTTTTATTGAAGTAGTATATGCTTAAGATATTTGCATGACAAATAAAATGATATCTTAATTTTTTTTGGAAATATCCTATGAATTCCTCTCTGTTCTAAATGAATTTGTACATTTTTGTTTAACTGATAAACCGTAAGAAACAAAAACTCAAAAACTTACTACACAAAAAATGTAGATAAAGTTAAAATACACAGTTTATGTCAATTTTTATAGCATTAATGATTTCAAACATATACCTTGTTATTGGTTTGAATTTTTAAGTAGTTTATACCGTTTTGAAGTTCTAAGTCGATATTCGTTTGTTTCTAGTGATGACATGGAAAGTGTGTGAAATTTCAAAGCCAGCATATAGCGACTTGCATTTTAAACATCTGACAATCACTTCAATTTCTTCTATCCCTCTCGTGCATACAACGAAATGTGTAATGAAAGTATTTCTGCTAAAGGTTATCTCGATTAATGTGAATTAGATAGGAAAATAAGCTTTTGTAAGAATAGTTTGTGTAAGAGTGGGTAGAGAAAGTTATACGAATGTATCACATCAGATTCTGATTCATACGACTTAAAAAAATATATGTATAAACATTTCCAGTAAAATCTCAGTATCGAATTTTTGGGAGAATTACAATACATCGTCTACCAGCCATAGGCACGCGGCAGTGATAAACGCATGGCTCACACCGTGCTTCTAGCATTTGTTTATGCAGCTGTTGCACGTCGTTAAAGAAAGCATCACATAGAGCGCGCTAGCTATAGACTGGGGGCATAACAAATTGCCAGTCCATCTTTAAATTTTCATAGTATTCATGTACTGAATAATTCTCACCTCTTTTGAAATGAAAAGACTCTTTGTTTCAGAGTAGAATTGTCGTATTATAAGAGTTGAGACAAAGAAACAGCACGATAGCTCGTTGACCAGCATTTTCACGTCTTATAAAATATTGCGATTCTCTAGCACGCTAGTTCTTGGTATGCCATACTATTTTATCACTTTGCCTTCCCTGACGTTGCGTAATATTATACTGCGACACAAGTGTGGTAAATTCACATTAAAGAAGGAGGAAGAGTTTGAAAAGGCAAGACGAGATTCTCCAGTGATGCACTTAACCTACGTATATTGCATGTTATTTTTTTTGACCATAGCCAACAATAGAAACAGTACTGAGCGAAATTAAAATTAATTACCTACTAGCAGCTATTGCAACCGAACGAGATGGCTCTGCGGTAACGTGTGAGGCTCGCATTCGGGAGGTCCCGGATATGATTGCTCACTCTGATCTTGGGTATTTCACGGCATTCCCTGGTCAGTAGGTGAATGCTGTGTGGTTTCTCATCTACCACGCTTTTCTTTCCATTGTTTTATACCGTTTCCTTCTCAACTTTCAGTTGTGCTTCTAGGTTTCGTGGCGTATGTCGGTGGCGAACAGATGGTGCGGGTGCTTGCTCAAAGGAAAGGGTACTTCCCGTGGACATAGACGGCTGTTTGGTCGACACGGGTCGTTCATCGCGCTCTCTAGGCAGCTCCAGCAATGGACTGGTTCTCGAACGCGGAGCTGTTAGGTACTTCCGTGCATTTTGGTGACCTGTCTGCCTGCTGCCTGTAGCCTCCTGTGATTCCTTCACTTCATACCATCCTCGTGGAGGTAGTAGTGACAATATATCTATGTCCTATACCTGGTGGTTCCAGTAGCAAGGTCAACAACTTTAACCTTGGTGACGTTAAAAATCGCTAACTTCCAGCTAATGCTTAGCTGATGTATGGATTGAGTCATAAGTGTGGCTTTGGCCAGGGACACCTCGCACCTCGACCCAACACGGGTATTTTGTGATTACCACTCCCAGGAGGAACGTCAGGAGGTAATGACTATGACCGGGGAACGGAGAGGACACCGCGTACCTCGACCCAACACGGATCTTTTGTGATTACCACCCCCAGGAGGAACGGTTGAGGTGAAGGAACGACAGGCGGCTATGAGTATGTCCAGGGAACGGAGAGGGCACCTAGCACCTCGACCCAACACGGGTATTTTGTGATTACCACTCCCAGGAGGAACGTCAGGAGGTAATGACTATGACCGGGGAACGGAGAGGACACCGCGTACCTCGACCCAACACGGATCTTTTGTGATTACCACCCCCAGGAGGAACGGTTGAGGTGAAGGAACGACAGGCGGCTATGAGTATGTCCAGGGAACGGAGAGGGCACCTAGCACCTCGACCCAACACGGATCTTTTGTGATTACCACCCCCAGGAGGAACGGCTGAGGTGAAGGAACGACAGGCGGCTATGAGTATGTCCAGGGAACGGAGAGGGCACCTAGCACCTCGACCCAACACGGGTCTTTTGTGATTACCACCCCCAGGAGGAACGGTTGAGGTGAAGGAACGACAGGCGGCTATGAGTATGTCCAGGGAACGGAGAGGGCACCTAGCACCTCGACCCAACACGGGTCTTTTGTGATTCTCACCCCCAGGAGGAACGTCAGGAGGTAATGACTATGACCGGGGAACGGAGAGGGCACCTAGCACCTCGACCCAACACGGGTCTTTTGTGATTACCACCCCCAGGAGGAACGTCAGGAGGTAATGACTATGACCGGGGAACGGAGAGGGCACCTAGCACCTCGACCCAACACGGATATTTTGTGATTACCACCCCCAGGAGGAACGGTTGAGGTGAAGGAACCGTAGGAGACTATAGGTCGACCAACAGAGACGCGCAGAAGTCCCTAATGATTCCAAGCGTAATGGCTATATCATACTGGGGGGCTGCTCGAGAGGCTCCCTCTGGCGGAACTAGGGAAAACTCGACCCACCTGAGGCGGTTCATAGATGGCTGCCATCTGGCAGGGCCGAGAAGAAGTTTCCAACGAACAAGCATCTGCGCCATCTGTCCGACACCGACCGACACTACACAGCCCCTAAGCCCACCTGAAACGTGAAAGGGGAAGCGAAATGATAGGAAACGAGGGAAAGGAAATTAGTGGTAGAAGTGAAACCAGCCCAGCATTCGCCTTGCCAACCAGGGAAAACCACGAAAAATCTATGGTCAGAGTGACCGGTCCAACTTAGGACCTCCCGAATGCGAGCTTTGCACGTTACCGGAGCCAGCTCGTTCGGTAGGAATCATAAGTAAGCATTAACAAAAAATCTCAGATATATTCACATGACTTTCACTACCCTCTATCGTTTATTAGTGGGCATACAATCTAGTCTCACTAAAGTTCATTTTTCTATCTACTACATTTTGATCCTAATAAACCTTTGCAGAAATAACTACATTACACATTTCGTAATACATACAAAGGGAACAGCGACAGTCAAATGTTTAAGAACTGGACGTTACGTGCTGACCTTACAATTCCATACTGTTTCAATGGACCGTGAGAAACAACTGAATGTTGACAGGACTTGAATAGAATGATTAAGTATTGAACAATTCAAACCATTTATAATGAATATCCCGGAAATTATTGATGCCACAAAAAAGTTATTTGAAATAAATTGTGTGTTTTAAAGAGATTTGCATTGCTTGGGTAGTACATTTTGGTCTATCGTTTAACATTTACCAGTTATACAAGATTATATATAATTCCCTCGAATGAAGAGGACTTCACAGGCTATTCCCAGAAAATTCAAGATATACATTTTATTTGTCATGTAAATTATATTTAATGTATGTTATTTTGAACAAAATCGTTAAAGCCATTTTTTTAGAAAATAAAAGATTTCGAAAACTGTGCTATGTAAAGGGTAGTTTGGGATAGGGAGATTTTAATCTTCGTGTCGTATCTATGGAAGGTACTGGACTTAAATACCAAGTTTGGTGTTGATCCGACTTTTCGCTTTTGAGTTATGCCACAGACAGACACACACACACGGACCTTTTTGTAAAAATATTTTTTTTTGTATTCAGGGGGCCTTAAAATATGTATTTCCCGTGAAATCTTGGTATCGAAATTTTAGATGGAATGCAATACCTTATATACCCTTTAGGTACGTAGTAGAGAAAGTAATTTATTAAGGAAGTAAAGACCATGGTAATATTTAAATAGTAAAATTCAACTATCAAATATGGCGATATTCTATGTCTGCAATAATAAATACATTAATACAGAGTGAGCCAAAAGACTCCGAACCGCCTGCGCGGTGTTTTTCCTGTACGCGTTCTCGGCGCTCGTTGCAGCCTGCCGCTATCATAGACAGGCGCGGATGATTACCCTTTTCGAAAATTTTAATTTTCTCAAAATTGGCTCTAACGATTTTGAATATAATACCATAAGTTTAAGACAATTTTATGGCAAAGGAATTGTATATCTCGAATTTTATGGGAATGTCTCCAAAAGTATTCTTCATTGTGAACGACTTTTGCATAACTGGTAAATCATAAGAGATAGACAAAATGTTTCTGTACAAAAAATGTAGATTTATGTTATATACATTTTTGTTGTTGAGTGAACCATTTTCGAGATATTGCTTGTTATTCCCTTAAATGTTCCAATACTTATACTTTTTCTCAAATGGGAATTCGTTATTCATTTTTTTTGTCCTTGTAATATAAAGAGAATGGAATACTCCACATAGAAACCAGCCCTTAAAATATTTGACTATCGCTTAAAGCCTACCAATTCCCCTTGCATCTACAAGAAAATAAGCAATAAGATTGACATCTCGATATCTCGATTAACATGAAGCATATGGAGAATAAGCGTTTGTAAAAATAGTTTGCACAAGAGTAGAGAAAGTCATGTGAGTGTAACACATCAGATTTTATTTTTTCTAGTGTTACTTGCGGCCAGTCCCTGTTGTGTATAGCGAGTGAAGGCTATACTTACTTGAAAGTAAATACTATAACAGGTCACAATTCAACGGTATTGCTGAATGTCCAAGTAATACATCAAAGGAATAATAATAATGTTAAATAAAATATATTTTATTAATAAAAGTATTATTTTTTAATTTTAACGTCTTTTAACTGGGTATGTCATATCGGACGATAAATGAAATGGGTGAAATATGCTCAAATGAGCCCGGGGTCCATAGACCTTGGAGTTACTCGACATTCACCTTTTAGGATAAGGGAAAATCCCTGTAAAACGCTTATCTGGGTAACTCAAACTGACCTAGATTCGAAGTCGGGAACCTTTTGGATATGAGGCAAACACGCTACCACCACACCATGGGGCTAGTAAAATTATTGTTACACTTTCTGATGATTTATTTTTGTCTTAGCGTACTATATGTTATGATTATGCAAACAATCTATGGTGCTATGAAGTTCAAACAGCAACGAAGGCCAAACAACAACAGACTAGAGCTCATCATTGCGCATGTCCGAATGTATACTGTTATTTCCACACACATTTCAGCTGGATACTTTATAATTTAATATTCAGGGTTGTCTAAAAATAGCATATGACAACATTCGTTGTTAGTTATCTATGATGTTAGAAGTGGTTTTTTTTAGACAGTCGAAGTGAAAGAAGCGCTTTTTACAGCAGATAGTATTAATTAAAAGGAGAAAATTATGCCCCTAGTGGTATAAAATTATAACACTCCAGGGTTACCAACTTTGATTTCCTAACAGAATGAAGATTACTTGTATTGTAATGGCGGATAATTTGAATTCAGTAATCATGGAATCCAAAGAACCAGCCGAAATTTTACAAGCAACGGAGAGGGTAACAGAATTGCTGCCAAAATAGTGAAGGAAACAGTACGAAGTTGCAAATAACAGGTTTCTTCAACGATGCAAGGTAAGAAACCCACAAACTAATTATAGTGAAAGTGTACTGTTATATATTTTGAAGGTAAAGCCAAAACATGGATATCTTCAACATTGTGGGCAAATTACTCTATGATCAAGTTGTGTCCCAATGTCAAGGACAACAAAGACATTAGTAAATACAAACTAATAGCATTTTGAAACGGAAATCTGAAAGTTATAAGCCAATTTGTTCCCATAGCCTTCTTTATGTATAATGTTTTTTCTAACTCAGCATGTTGTCAGCAACAACGGTACTAAAAAGAAACAAGTGACCATCACAGATACGAAATAGGTGAAAATCTAATTCATAGTCTTATAATTTGCCTATAAATATTGACGACTGTCTAAAACTGGTGTATGGCAGGCATGTTCCAAGCAGTTTTATTGTGCTCGCGGGATTGATCAGGCTCCCTAAGCTTGTCTCGCAATCATTCCTACTCACAGAATAAAATCTAGCTTTTAACTCTTGTATTGACGTCATTGTTTCATAGCTACAGAGAGAAACTTGCTCAGTTGTTTACAGTGTCAAGTGTATTTTGTTTGTTTACTATAAGTAAATGTTTTGGGATTGTCGTTTTTGGGGGACAAAAGCTTAGTTTCGGGGAAATAATAAAATTAAATAAAAAAATTACTGACCAACTTGCTCCTTGCACCTCATTTACACCTTCCTCCTCCTTTCCTGCCTTTCATTCTCTTAACTACTCTCTTACACTACACTCTTCCTGTCACTTATCTTTGTCCTTTAAAAGTGACTAGTGTCAACTGGAGGGATGTGATGGTCCTTGCTGATCGGTCCTCTATCTATTACGGTTCAAAGGCGTCCATGAAACCCACCTTTTTTGGTGCAAGGTGCATATTTTTTAAATAAATGATAAAAATGCATGTTTATGCTATTTTAGATGTTTATTCTGTAAGAACACTTTTAATTATTGCATATAATACATTACAAAAAAAATCTGATGTGTTACACTCACATGACTTTCTCTACTCTTGTACAAACTATTTTTACAAACTCTTATTCTCCATCTACTTCATGTTAATCGAGATAAACATTTGCAGACTCTATCTTATTGCTAATTTTCTTGTAGATGTAAGGGGAAAATATATTTACAAGGGCAATATAGAAATACAGTAGCCTTTAAGCACATACATATCTCTTAATAGCTGGTTGCTAGGTGCAGCACCATTCCCTTTGCCACAGATTATAACTCTTTGCATATCCAAGACAAAAAAATCTGATGTGTTACACTCACATGACTTTCTCTACTCTTGTACAAACTATTTTTACAAACTCTTATTCTCCATCTACTTCATGTTAATCGAGATAAACATTTGCAGACTCTATCTTATTGCTAATTTTCTTGTAGATGTAAGGGGAAAATATATTTACAAGGGCAATATAGAAATACAGTAGCCTTTAAGCACATACATATCTCTTAATAGCGGGTTGCTAGGTGCAGCACCATTCCCTTTGCCACAGATTAATACTCTTTGCATATCCAAGACAAAAAAAATCTGATGTGTTACACTCACATGACTTTCTCTACTCTTGTACAAACTATTTTTACAAACGCTTATTCTCCATCTACTTCATGTTAATCGAGATAAACATTTGCAGACTATCTTATTGCTAATTTTCTTGTAGGTGTAAGGGGAATATATATTTACAAGGGCAATATAGAAATACAGTAGCCTTTAAGCATAGACATATATCTTAATAGCTGGTTGCTAGGTGCAGCACCATTCCCTTTGCCACGGATTAATACTCTTTGCATATCCAAGACAAAATAATGAATAACGAATTCCCATTTGAGAAAATAAGTATTGAAAAATTTAAGGGAATAACAAGCAATATCTCGAAAATGGTTCACTCAACAACAAAAAAATGTATATGACATAAATTGTGTATTTTAACGCGATCTACATTTTTTGTGTAGTAATTGAGAAATACTTGTGGAGACATTCCCGGAAAATTCAAGATATACATTTTATTTGTCATGAAAATATCTTAAACGTATGAGATTTTAATCAAAATCGTTAGAGCCATTTTTGAGAAAATTAAAATTTTCGAAAAATGTTCCATGTAAAGGTTAATCTGGGGTGGGGGTATTTTCTTGAAAACCTTCGTGTCGCATCCTTGGAAGATACTGAACCTAAATACCAAGTTTGGTGTTTATCCGACTGTTCGTTTCAGAGTTATGCCGTTCACAGACAGACACACAGACACACACACGGACATGTTTCCAAAAGTGGTTTTTTTTTGGATTCAGGGGGTCTCAAAACATGTATTTCCGGTGAAATCTCGGTATCGAATTTTTGGGTGGAATACAATACTTCCCCTACTTACTATACGTAGTAGAGAAAGTAAAAAAGCGAATATTGCGCGTAATTGAAAAAAAAGAATATCGACAGTGTTTGTTGAGTTCATTGCGGGCGTTTAGAGTGAAGATGAGTTGTGAGTCATATGTAATTAACTTTTTCGGCGGAGTTTCTTACAAGGAGGATCAACTTTTGCTCGTTTTTTTATTAATTATAACATTTTTAAGGAAGTGCCTACATGTGAACATTGTGGACAACAGATATAGTACCTTTCAACAGAAACTTCATCTTTGCAGACAACATATTCCAGAGGGCATACTGTTGTCCTCCGTTGTCTAGGGGTATCATGCTAGCCTCTAGTTTCCGAGGTCGCGTGTTCAAACCCGGCGGAGGGCGATGGATTTTTTCGGGCGTAAAAATCTTTAGCATGGCTCCTTTTGGAAGGGAAGTAAAGGCCGGTGGTCCCGTGTAGTAGGTTTACGGATTTAAAAGAACCTCAAGCTTGCCAAAGAGGCCTCTGAGAAAAATTCCCGGGCTTTCACGTACAATATAGAATGGGACGCTAAGGACCATAGTAGTTAAAAATAAAATAAATAAAATCAATAAAATTCATTTTCAAGAGGACATATCCCAGATATTAGAAGACGGGGCTCATCACTTTTTCCATACCACGGCTAGGCTTTATCCACCGAAATTTTGAGGTAAGCGTAATCATTTAATTGGTATTTTGGACTTTTTGCTTTACTTTGGTCTTCAGAAGCTATGAAAGTGATGTATTGCATGCCCTACAGATGTCACCCTATGTCATCGTCTAGCTCCAACACAATGCTGGCAACATATGAATAACAAATACCGCCAAAGCCAGTAAGATACCGCAACGATCTCAGCCTGCGTTCCTTTTTAGTTTTTATTTTAGGTTTATTAATTTTGTACGTTTCTGATTCACGGAAGGTTAGGTTAGGGCTAGATTTTTACTTTCTCTACTACGTATAGTAAGTAGGGGAAGTATTGCATTCCACCCAAAAATTCGATACCGAGATTTCACTGGAAATATATGTTTTGAGACCTCCTGAATCCAAAAAATCTGATGTGTTACACTCACATAACTTTCTCTACTCTTGTACAACCTAATTTTACAAACGCCTATTCTCCATATGCTTCATGTTAATCGAGATATCGAGATGTCAATCTTATTGCTAATTTTCTTGTAGATGCAAGGAAAATATGGTAGCTTTTAAGCGATAGTCAAATATTTTAACGCTGGTTGCTATGTGACGCATTCCATTCTCTTTGCATGTCCAGGACATAAAAAAAATGAATAACGAATTTGAGAAAAAGTATAAGTATTGGAAAATTGAAGGAAATAACAAGCAATATCTCGAAAACGGTTCACTCAACAAAAGAAATGTATATGACATAAGTTGTGTATTTTAACGCGATCTACATTTTTTGTGTAGTAAAACTTTGTCTATCTCTTATGGTTTACCAGTTATGCAAAAGTCGTTCACAATGAAGAATACTTTTGGAGACATTCCCAGAAAATTCGAGATATACATTTCATTTGTCATGTCATTACCCAAAACATATGATATTTTCATTAAAATCGTTAGAGCCATTTTTGAGAAAATTAAAATTTTCGAAAAATCTTCCATAAACATACACAAGAAGATAAAAGAACGACCGTAAGACAATAGATTTGAACTCCTTTTTTTTGTGTGTGTGTAAATCATCATCTAGCCTCTATAGGGAGAGTTCACGTGGTTCCAAAGCTCGCCAACAGAGACTCGCCCTCTTGAGACTTTCTAAAAACATGTCCCTAGGTTAAGTCACTCTCGCTTTTTTCTCTACTACGTATAGTAAGTAGAGGAAGTAGTGTATTCCACCCAAAAATTCGATACCGAGATTTCACCGGAAATACATGTTTTGAGACCCCCTGAATCCAAAAAAAAAGCATTTTTGGAAACATGTCCGTGTGTGTGTCTGTCTGTGTGTCTGTGAACAGCATAACTCAGAAACGAACAGTCGGATAAACACCAAACTTGGTATTTAGGTTCAGTATCTTCCTGAGATGCGACACGAAGGTTTTCAAGAAAATCCCCCCACCCCAGATTACCCTTTACGTGGAACATTTTTCGAAAATCTTAATTTTCTCAAAAATGGCTCTAACGATTTTGATTAAAATATCATATGTTTAAGATATTTTCATGACAAATGAAATGTATATCTCGAATTTTCTGGGAATGTCTCCAAAACTATTCTTCATTGTAAACGACTTTTGCATAACTGGTAAACCATAAGAGATAGACAAATTTTACTACACAAAAATGTAGATCGCGTTAAAATACACAATTTATGTTATATACATTTTTTTAGCTGAGTGAACCATTTTCGAGATATTACTTGTTATTCTCTTAAATTTTCCAATACTTATACTTTTTCTCAAATGGTAATTCGTTATTCATTTTTTTGTCCTGGTAATGCAAAGAGAATGTAATACTCCACATAGCAACCAGCTCTTAAAGCATTTGACTATCGCTTAAAGCCTACCAACTCCCCTTGCATTTACAAGAAAATTAGCAATAAGATTAAAATCTCGATTAACATGAAGCATATGAAGAATAATGTAAAAATAGTTTGTACAAGAGTAGAGAAAGTCATGTGAGTGTAACACATAAGAGTTTTTTATATAAGCTTAGGTTTCCGATTCACGGGAGGTTAGGTTTAGTTTTTTTATATAAACTTGTTTTAATTAGTTACCACTGATTAAATCATCGCTCGCGTGCGTTCCTAAGCTTAGGTTTCTGATTCACGGGAGGTTAGGTTAGGTTTAGTTTTTTTTTTATATAAGCTTAGGTTAGCTATCTACCACTAATTATCAGTGTTACTGTAAAGCAACTTCTTTATTAAACTTTTAACACAACAATGTGTTGCGTTTTTGTCAGCGGCAATGCAAAATGAAGAACAACACATCGCGTTTTCCGCGGATTTCGCTTCTCATTTAGGTTGGCTGTGCCCATATGCGATAACGACAAGATGGTTACGTTTGTTGTGTTCACATCGTAATTTTGCTATAAAAGTAAAACACCTAAAACGGGCGGGTAGGTGGGCACCAGATATAGAAGGGACAACATGTACTTCTAAATTCACTCCTAAGGTAATATATTCCCTTTCTTTTAGCTTTTATTAACGCAGGTGGGCACCAGATATAGAAGGGACAACATGTACTTCTAAACTCACTCCTAAGGTAATATATTCCCTTTCTTTTAGCTTTTATTAACGCTTTCAATGGAGAGCAAAGTAATTCAGGATAGCCGGCATTTTCTTGCTCTTTTTGCTGCTTTGTATTTTTTTAATTATGTAACTGAACGTGAACGATGGACATAAGATTAAGTGGCAAGTTAAGTGTGCCGTTGTTACTGGTGCAAGACATAATGGGTGATAAAAGTTGTGGCCGAAATATGTGGCACTAAAGTGGTGGACAAGTGAGTTAAACATCATGATCGTTGTATAATTATTGCATCGCGTATGGGAATGGATTGCAGTGGATGTGTTGGTAGAATGTTTATGGCGTATTAACAGTAACTTCAGTAAGCGAAGAAATCTTGAATACAAGTTAAAATACTGCTACAGATATTGGGATGAAAGTTCTGAGAGAAGAAGCAGGAGAACTTAGGAGCATGTGTGATCTTAATGGCAAATATTTGGATTTAGGAGAAATCAACCTTAGGTAGGTTCAAATGCATAACCTTGCGACTGTCCTTTGTCTGCTGTATTATTATGACGTGATCGCGTAGCGCATGCGCATTGTAATATTAGTGTTTTTAAATATTTCTATTGGCCAAATTAGCTTTTGCCCTCCAAAAAAGACACTCTGAAACGTCATTGCGGTGTTATTTAGCACACATTAAAACAGGTTTGAAACAAATCGGTCACCGGGTGCTTAAGTAAATAATTACCGGAGTCGATTATAAATGCATACACTTCAATAAATTGATAACGTTATGGTTGCTGAATAACCATTATGGCGCTCGTGCGAACGATTCGCACTACCATAACTGTTTATAAAGCTAGGATTGCACAGAAATGTTTTAGTGACGAAATCAATTCCAAAAAGGTAATTTGCAAACGGAACTTCTATGAACTTACCTCTTGAATGTTACGTAGCCAGTAGGATAAATGGTTGAACGAGTCCAGGCTAGTGACGTCATACATGAGCAGAATGCCCATGGCACCGCGGTAGTAGGCTGTCGTGAGAGTGCGGAATCTTTCTTGACCTGCCGTGTCCCTGCAAAAAGACAGATCCTTATCAGCTAGAAAAACAAAGCAGGCACATAGAGTGGGAATTAAAATCGGGGAGTCAAACAATAACCTCAGAATAATTGTTTTTCTTGGGAAGGGGCATATGCTAGAAGTTAAATGATCTCCAAAGCCCGGTACCGAAATGGCAATAAAGAAAATAAACAGGCGACTACTTCCGTACTTACCATCACTGATTAGTTTACTGTTCGGCCAGTAATGGACGCTTTGTGGCTGTTGTATTGTATTGCCTGCTAGAGCGGAAGAAAAGGCCTCACGGCCTTAACTCCTACCAAGGTAAATAAATAGCTCATGGAGGGCTACCAACATTTGAGCAAACAGTATCGCGAGATAGAAGTGACATACAGAACGAGTATGAGGCGAGCGTAGGCTGTAAGGCTGTAGCGAGCCATACTGAGACCACAGGGTGCTGTGGTTTCGAGATTTACCCGAGGTTAGGTTAAGGTTAGTGTGTGCATATGGACTGAATTCAAATAATGGGCATGCTATCAGAAATTGGGCATTTGCCACCTCTTACATCGCTATTCTCACGGATTACACTAATATGGTTGGGTTGACAATTTTCCTCCACGCGTGTAGTGGTCAACATGCTAGCCTCTAGTTCCCAAGGTCGCGTGTTCAAACCCGGCGGAGGGCGATGGATTTTTTCGGGCGTAAAAATCCTTAGCATGGCTTCTTTCGGAAGGGAAGTGAAGCCGGTGGTCCCGAGTCGTAGATTTACGGCACGTAAAAGAACCTCAAGTCTGATAAAGAGGCCTCTGAGCAAAATTACCGGTCCTTCACGTCCAATATAGAATGGGACGCTAAGGACCTTAGCAGTTAAAGAGCGTCCATAAATAAAACTCAATTTAATTTAATTTTCGTCCACGCATGCACAGTATTAACAAAATGGAGTAAGTTTTCGGCATACCGTGATGGTTTTACTATTTAAGAAAGTGTCATAAAATGGGCAATGGGTTGGGTTAAATCTTTCTTGAAGCTATTATTGTATGCATTTTTCTTCTTTATTATTTTTTTACCAAATTAATCAGGAGGTAAATATGGAAGTATTACCGAAATGATATGTTTTAGTGTGAGCAGTTGATAATTGTTTTAAGTGCAACGGAATTGCAATCGAAGTTCATAAGTTCATGCAGATAATAATGTAAACAATAAAACCTTAAGTATTACACTCACTGACTTTCTCTACCCACTATCGTTTATTTGATATCTCTGCTGTAACTCATTCTTACAAAAGAATTATTTTTCTATCGACAAAAAACTTTCCAGAAATTGTTTCATTACACAAAGGAATACAAGAGTCTAAAGCGCTAGTCAACTGTTTAACAAGTGGGTCGCTGTGTGCATTTCCCTTCCATAAGTTACTATCTTTTACCAAATTAACCAGAAGGTAAATATGGAAGTATTGCCAAGGAATGCAGGAGTGTGAAGCGATAGTCAAATCTTTAAAAAGTGGGTGACTCTATGCTGACTTTAAAATTCCAAGTTATTTGTATTGCATCACGAGAACAAAAGAATGGTGTCTTAGCACTTCAAAATTTTTTATAAAGTACTGGGAAATTCAAAGCAATAACAACGCACATTCTGCAATGGTTAATACCACAAAAATGTATATGACCAAAACAGCACGATTTAAGGAGAATCTGCATGTTTGTATGCCAATTTTTTTCAATCTAAGGTGGTTTATCAGTTTTAACAAATTACACATAGTCCACTCAGAACAAAACGGACTGCGCAAGCTATTCACAGAAAATTCATGATATACATTTTATTTTTCATGCAAAATCTTAAACATGTGGTATTTTAATAAAAATCATTATAATTATTGAGGAAATAAAAAACAAGAACAATTTTTCCAAGTTATGGCATTCACAAACACACGAAATTTTTTTAAAATGTGCTTTTTTGGATTAATGGATATCAAAATAGAATGTATTTCGGGTGAAATCTCAATATCAGTTTTTTTGGGTGGAATGCAATACTAACCTCACTAAAGATTACTCATCAGCAGGCCTGAGTTATCAAGCATTAAAGCCAGGAAGGAAGG
This sequence comes from Deroplatys truncata, assembly GCA_030765065.1. Taxonomy (NCBI): domain Eukaryota; kingdom Metazoa; phylum Arthropoda; class Insecta; order Mantodea; family Mantidae; genus Deroplatys; species Deroplatys truncata. The sequence goes on from CM060987.1 coordinate 194,700,947, forward strand.
AAATAAAGTTGAATTGTTACTAGACTATAGGCAGGGAAAGGCATGTAACACACCTCCCTCAACCCTTACAGCCCTCGGACAGACTTTTATCTGCCTGTCAGTGACCCTTGGCCGCTGTTGTCCGCGTTCTTTCGGTGAAAATGGATTCAGTGTTAATATCTTCTCTTCCTTAACGGATGGGACTCAGCACCGATCCAGAGTAGAAATTGCACCTACGCCCCATGAGGGGGCGTCCCCGGGAGGAAGGATGAAGCGAGAGGTGACACCGGGCGACCGGATCCAGGAGTGACGGTACAGCAATGTCACTAAGTTTCCAGATAGAGACATCCCGGCAGTCGGACAGGCAGACCGGGGACCCCGCCCCAAACAGAGGGATCCAACGCTCCTCAAGGGGGTTTGGACACCCCGCAGCATGCCGAAAACCGAGGAACGGAGAGTTTTCACAGAGAGCACCCTTTTCCCCTTCCACGCTGCACCGAAACACCATCGCCGACTCTGAAAGAGAGCAAATGAAATGCGGAATGGAGGGACAGGACATTCGGGGGCACTCCAACATTCGCCTGAAGACCCGGGAAAACCCCCGAAAAAAGCCATAGATCATAGTGGGTGGTCATCAGCGATCGAACCTGGGACCTCCCGAATGCGGGTCACAGACGTTGCCGCCTGAGCCATCCCGTTCGGTGAGTGTTAATAACTTGAAGCCAATTGCTTAACAATAATTCCTATGCCTGCTCATCAGCAATGTTGTTAACTCACTTATTTTGGAGCTTATCGTTGTTCTTTTTTAATTACTTTAGGCTTTAAACCTTTAATCAAGCACGCATTCACACTTCAGTCATACTTTCGAACCCTAAAACTGACGATTTGCATCAAAAAGTGTACACATTTAGAACGCTTAGTTCCATTCACAGTCAACAGGTATCAGGCTTGTTGCTCGATCGAGGCTTATTGCAGCTGGCCACGATTCCTACAATTACTACTAGCGACTACTAGCATAGAAACAAGTGATGCACTATAGGAAAAAAAGTGAACATCGATAGCATTTGTTATAATGGCGGGGTGTTTCGAATCGTCGGTTATCTATCCGTGATTTCGAGGGTTAATTTCGCGAGTTGCTAAGTATAATTACCCTAAAGTTTGTAAATTTAGTGAACTAAAGATACTGGAGTTTAATTTAAACATTACATTTTGCAACACATTGCTGCCGGCAACAGTTTTGGTAAACAAAGCATTCATCTTGACGGAAGATTTCATTTCGGTCAAGGAATACCCAACATGAAAACAAGGAAAAGAAAAGGTGAATCCTTTTGTACTGGTCCTTTCGTGGAGAAAGCTTATTAAAAGGTGAGTATGTGATTGAAATGAAAATTACCAAGGATTCAAAAGAAATAATTAGGGGAACATCAGAGTTACCCTTTTCCGGCTCTGCACTGTTATGCATTTATATTAACAACAACCATGACGCACGTTATGTTTGATGCTATTATAATTGCAGACAAACGAAGTCTTTGCCTCACAACATACGATTTATTTATCCTCATTAAAAACAGTTTTACTTAAAAAGACGCTGTAATGTAACTCATTATTATGAGGGTAATTATTTACTTTAGCACCCGGTATTCGAAATGTTTTAAACCATGATTAATATGCACTAAATGATGTTTTGGGGTGTCATTTTGGTACAAAGGTTTAGTTTCGGAAGTGAGCAAAGAAAAAGTTGAAAAAGTTACACTAACCCACTTACTCCTTACACCGATACACTTGCATTTACATTTCCTCCCTTTCACCTCCCTCTTCCCTTACTTCTTATTGTCATTCTGATGTTTACAACTATCTTTGCTCTCTTAAAGCCACTTTGTTATCATCTGAAGGGATACGAAGATCGTTGTCGATCAGCTCTCTAGCGATCTCCGCCATTTCGTCACAATCCTATCCTACGCTTCCAACTGGGTTTTTATACTTATCCTTGGGGTTCAAATTCGTCCATGAAACATTGTTTTATGGAAGGTGCATATTCTAAGTAATCATAAAAAGTGAGCTTATGTCATTTTATATTCTTATGCTGTGAAAAATATTAATAATAATAATAATCTATAAAATATATAATTTATAATATTATTATAATATAATAATCTATAAAGCAAACCGAAGGTTAGCACCCATTTGAAAAATTAAAGAATATCCACAGTAATACTGTTATTTCAAGTGGAAATGAATTGTGATTCGTGTAATACACATTTCACTGACGATATTTTACGTAATAAAGGTAAGATTTTACAGTATTTTGTGAAGCATAACATTCTGAAAGAACCTGTTTCTTGTTAGAATATAAGGAGGATATGCATTTAAATAGTAATTTTATTGTCTATCGGTGCAGAATAACCTTAATAAGAGGAGTGTGTTTGGAACAAATCTGAACGCTTAGTGAAGAACTGAACCTGATATATTTGGGGAACTTATATTATCTTAATGGCAAATATATTAGATAGCAGAGAAATAAGTCACAAGAAACATCGGACTACCTCTGTCCTATTAGCTTGGGAGTTTCAGAAGGGAGCTACCGAAATTACACAGGTGTGGTTAACATTGGCACTCTATCATTACGTTTGCAGGAAGAATTCCCATCTCTTCTCACTTTCCAAAAATGGCTTCGGTCAGAGCGATACAAGCTTCGGCGACAACCCCGGATATGGAATGTATTAAATTTGCAGTTGGATTTCACGCTGTAATATTATTATAAAAAATAAAAAAAATATGTGATAGGCTATCACTTCCGGTGTTCGCTATTTAAATAAAAAAGGGCTGTGAGGTCAACTTGACCCAAATTTATATACAGTAAAAGAAAAAAAAATCTGATGTGTTACACTCACATGACTTTCTCTACTCTTGTACAGACTATTTTTACAAACGCTTATTCTCCATATGCTTCATGTTAATCGAGATATCGAGATGTCAATCTTATTGGTAATTTTCTTGTAGATGCAAGGGGAATTGGTAGGTTTTAAGCGATAGTCAAATATTTTAACGCTGGTTGCTATGTGGCGCATTCCATTCTCTTTAAATGTCCAGGACATAAAATGAATAACGAATTTGAGAAAAGTATAAGTATTGGAAAATTTAAGGGAATAACAAGCAATATCTCGAAAATGGTCCACTCAACAAAAGAAATGTATATGACATAAATTGTGTATTTTAACGCGATCTACATCTTTTGTGTAGTAAAATTTTGTCTATCTCTTATGGTTTACCAGTTATGCAAAAGTTGTTCACAATGAAGAATACTTTTGGAGACATTCCCAGAAAATTCGAGATAAACATTTTATTTGTCATAACAATGTCTTAAACATATGATATTTTAATCAAAATCGTTACAGCCATTTTTCAGAAAATTAAAATTTTCGAAAAATGGTACTTGTAAAGGGTAGTCTGGGGTAGGGGGATTTTCTTGAAAATCTTCCTATCGCATCTCTGGAAGATACTGAACCTAAATACCAGGTTTGGTGTTTATCCGACTGTTCGTTTCTGAGTTATGCTGTTCACAGACACACAGACGCAGACACACACACGGACATGTTTCCAAAAATGCTTTTTTTATTCAGGGGGTCTCAAAACATGTATTTCCGGTGAAATCCCGGTATCGAATTTTTGGGTGGAATACAATACTTCCTCCACTTACACTTTTAGAAAAAGGTCTGTGTGTCTTTGAACAGCATAACTCAAAAAATCTTATGTGTTACACTCACATGACTTTCTCTACTCTTGTACAAACTATTTTTACAAACGCTTATTCTCCATATGCTTCATGTTAATCGAGATGTTAATCTTATTGCTAATTTTCTTGTAGATGCAAGGGGAATATGGTAGGTTTTAAGCGATAGTCAAATATTTTAACGCTGGTTGCTAAGTGGCGCATTCCATTCTCTTGTATGTCCAGGACATAAAAAAAAATGAATAACGAATTTGAGAAAAAGTATAAGTATTGGAAAATTTAAGGGAAAAACAAGCAATATCTCGAAAACGGTTCACTCAACAAAAGAAATGTATATGACATAAATTGTGTATTTTATCGCGATCTACATTTTTTGTGTAGTAAAATTGTGTCTATCTCTTATGGTTTACCAGTTATGCAAAAGTCGTTCACAATGAAGAACACTTTTGGAGACATTCCCAGAAAATTCGAGATATACATTTCATTTGTCATGAAAATATCTTAAACATATGATATTTTAATCAAAATCGTTAGAGCCATTTTTGAGAAAATTAAAATTTTCGAAAAATCTTCCATGTAAGGGTAGTCTGGGGTGGGGGATTTTCTTGAAAACCTTCGTGTCGCATCTCAGGAAGATACTGAACCTAAATACCAAGTTTGGTGTTTATCCGACTGTTCGTTTCTGAGTTATGCTGTTCACAGACACACAGACAGACACACACACGGACATGTTTCCAAAAATGCTTTTTTTTGGATTCAGGGGGTCTCAAAACATGTATTTCCGGTGAAATCTCGGTATCGAATTTTTGGGTGGAATGCAACTACTTCCTCTACTTACTATACGTAGTAGAGAAAAAAGCGAGAGTGACTTAACCTAGGGACATGTTTTTAGAAAGTCTCAAGAGGGCGAGTCTCTGTTGGCGAGCTTTGGAACCACGTGAACTCTCCCTATAGAGGCTAGATGATGATTTACACACACACAAAAAAAAGGAGTTCAAATCTATTGTCTTACGGTCGTTCTTTTATCTTCTTGTGTATGTTTGTGGAGGAATCGCCATAACGCATGCGCCTTGTAATATTATTGTTTTAAAACTTTTATTTAAGCTTTTGTCCCTAAAGGTTATTAGCGTATTACTTAGCACACTTTAAAAGAGATTTGAGACAATCCGTCACAGGTGATAAAGTGACTTAACTACCGAAATGAATACTGCTGACTGAACTCATTGGATGCTAAAGGAGCTAGATTATTATATACAAACTGCAATTCAAGCGTGTTTCGTTTCCATTCAAAAGGTGCTGTTCTCTATGATATGGTTACCGCTTTTCTGTTCTTAGTTTAGTCATGTTGATATCCTGCTGTTAATTTGGGATATCTTATTTATCTCCTTGATATCTTTAAAACTTGTTATTTTCTCTACAACTTAAGTATTTTAGGTAGAGGAAGTACCTACGCAATCCACTTAAAATTCTATGCGATTTCACTGGAAATACATGTTTTGAGATATTCTAAATAAAAATGCATTTTTAGAAAAGTTTCGCATCTGTGTGCGCGCGTCGCATGAACAAACTCGGTTAAATGCCAAACCTGGATGGTTGATTAAAATACCAACGACTGCCTGTGTGCTAGCTTCCACATCCAGAGATCCCGGGTTCAATTCTTAGCTGAAGATGGGAGTTTTCCTTTAGCCAGGATTATTCCCAATCCTCCCTAAAATCTGGAAGCATGAGAAAGATTATGAATGTGTGTTTGAGTTTAATGATAAAGTAAAACCTCGAGAGTAACACAATAAGTAAAACGAGTGCGCATTTTTGCCAATGAGCAATAATTGTTCCAAAGGTAAAGCCGCCGATTGACCTAAGATGTTAAAGGGGGCATATAATTGGGGGAAAAAAAGAACAAATGTTTAAGATATTTTCATGACATAAAATATGTATTTTCATTTTTCTGGGAAGAGCCTGTGAAGTCCTCTTCATTTTGAACTAACTTTGTGTAAGTTTGTATAACTTGAAGTTGATACAGCCCCACGTATGGGTGCCAAACTTGAAGGGGTTTAATTGTTGTAGTGGTTGCATCACGTTTGATATAAAATTTCCGGTGGCCTTCGCCCCACGTATTAGAATCAACTTTATATTTTAATGTTTATTTAAATATTATATATGTATGCCTCGGCTGCGTCAGTAGTAATTTTCAGAACACGTATCTCTTAGCAGGGCTGGTACGGCTAAAGAACAAGGCTTACACAAATTATAATTGTATTGTACTTTGTTTTATTAATCCCTCACACGATTAAATAACACTTCACTGATGTATCCTACTATAGAGCTGTGAGATTATTATTAATTGTACTTTTAACACGTAACTTTATATTATTCTTACCGTAATGAATTTTCATGTCCCACGCTGAACCCGTACCAAATCTGACTGCTCGGGTACGCAATCTTGTAGCGTCTGCCGCCTGAATCTGTACATTTCCTCATTTCAAATCTCTGATTGGCTAAACCTACTCCAATAGAATACTTTTATATAACTTAAGATGTTTCTACTTTTTGATTGGCTATTTATAAACTGTTTTAAACATTACATTATTGTTCCAAGAATTATTAGTAGCCTTTATTAAACTTTCTAATATATTGTTGTCTCAATATTACCTCATTGTTAGCAACTTTCGGCTTTTACTTTGTAATTCTGTTTGCTACGGATAGCAGCTTGCTTCTATTCCCACAGCTCCTACATTGTTAAACTACGTAATACCTTCACATAACATTATTATATATGTACATAATAATATAAACATAATACAATGACTATAATATACACTTTGTGTATTATATTATACACATATTGCTTTAGGCGGGCTGTTATTATTTTTATATTATATAATTAGACTGATATCATTTAAGTGTTAAAAATACTGCCTCAAACTAGTAAATTCTAAAATAAGACAAAAGCTTACTAGATCTCGTTAAAATGCTTAATCTACTTTTAATCATTTTTATGTAATTCACTTTTATTGGATATTTGTTACTTTCTCTACTACGTATAGTAAGTAGGGGAAGTGTTGTATTCCACCCAAAAATTCGATACCGAGATTTCACCGGAAATATATGTTTTGAGACCCCCTGAATCCAAAAAAAGCATTTTTGGAAACATGTCCGTGTGTGTGTCCGTGTGTCTGTGTGTGAACAGCATAACTCAGAAACAAACAGTCGGATAAACACCAAACTTGGTATTTAGGTTCAGTATCTTCCAAGGATGCGACACGAAGGTTTTCAAGATAATCCCCCCACCCCAGATTACCCTTTACATGGAACATTTTTCGAAAATTTTAATTTTCTCAAAAATGGCGGTAACGATTTTGATTAAAATATCATATGTTTAAGATATTTTTATGACAAATAAAATGTATATCTTGAATTTCCTGGCAATGTCTCCAAAAGTGTTCTTCATTGTGAACGACTTTTGCATAACTGGTAAACCATAAGAGATAGACAAAATTTTACTACACAAAAAATATAGATCGCGTTAAAATACACAATTTATGTCATTTACATTTTTTTTGTTGAGTGAACCATTTTCGAGATATTGCTTGTTATTCCCTTAAATTTTTCAATATTTATTTTCTCAAATGGGAATTCGTTATTAATTTTTTTGTCTTGGATATGCAAATAGTATTAATCTGTGGGAAAGGGAATGGTGCTGCACCTAGCAACCAGCTATTAAGAGATATGTATGTGCTTAAAGGCTACTGTTTTTCCAAATTGCCCTTGTAAATATATATTCCCTTTACATCTACAAGAAAATTAGCAATAAGATAGAGTCTGCTAATGTTTATCTCGATTAACATGAACTAGATGGAGAATAAGCGTTTGTAAAAATAGTTTGTACAAGAGTAGAGAAAGTCATGTGAGTGTAACACATCAGATTTTTATATTGGTTTAGTTTTCCAATATTTTATGCCTTTCTTGAAATGCTTAGTGACCATTCTTTTGTTTCTCGTGATGTCACACAGAGTATGGAATTTCAAAGTCAGCATATAGCGACGCGCTTTTTAAAGATTTAAGTATCACTTCAACCTCCTGCATCGCTCTTGTACCTGCAACGAAATGTGTAATGAAACCTAGAAGAATAAGCTTTTGTAAGAATAGTGTGTGGGCAGAGAACGTAATGGGAATGTAACACATCAGATTTTTCCTACGTGTAATCGACACCGGAAGGGTGTAAAGTGTTATAACTCCGCCATTAGGCACTTTCGCCCATATAAATGAATTTCCAAGAGCTGCTTTAAAACACAATGCTCTATGCATGGCCTACATTTGCATGACAAACTGAAGTTGTTGAGAGTTTGAAGCACCAAAATGTATCGATCGCCGCAGAAGGATCCTTCAATAAAGCGCAACTTTTTCCTCTATCGGGGGATAATATTTGCCAAATGGCAAAGTTTTGTACTCGAGTTGCTTGCCTTTGTGCGTGCCTTTAGACGTGGAAAAACTTTATTCTGCTGATGCAGCAATGGTAGGCAGAGCTAGAAGCTGTCCGGAGGGGCAGAAGTTCCAGTAAAGGTCACGCGGAGTTGACAGGTCCTTTAACATTCTGATGCTCTAAATAACCTGCAACTTTGCACTGTGAACAGGTTTCATAATCAAGGACGTAGAAATTACAGACAGCCTACTGAAATACTTTCTCTACAATGTGAGGCAGTATGTTTAACACTTTAACGAATATCAGTCTAATTATATAATATAAAATATAATAACAGCCCGCCTTAAAGCCATATGTGTATAATATAATATATAAAGTGTATGTAACAGTCATTGTATTATGTTATTATTATTATTATTATTATTATTATTATTATTATTATTATTATTATTATTATTATTATTATGTACATTATAATAATGTTATGTGAATGTATTACGTAGTTTTAACAATGTAGGAGCTGTGAGAATAGAAGCCGAAAGTTGCTAACAATGAGGTAACCTTGGGACAACAATAAATTATAAAGTTCAATAATGCTACTAATAATTCTTGGAACAATAATAATGTAATATTTAAAACAGTTTATAAATAGCCAATCAACAACTAAAAAGCTGAAAGTTAAATAAAAGTATTATATTGGAGTAGGATTAGCCAATCAGAAATTGAAATAATAGAAATATACGAATTTAAGCGGTAGACGCCAGACGCTAGAAGGCAGCGTTCCCGAGCAGTTCGCTCGGTACGTATTCAGTGTGAGACATAAAAAATTCATTACGGCGTGAATAATATAAAATTTATGTGTTAAATAGTACAAGTAACAATAATCTCACAGCTCTACAGTAGGATACATCAGTGAAGTGTTATTTAATCGTGTGAAAGATTAATAAAACGAAGTTAAATACTATTATAATTTGTGTAAGCCTTCATTCTTTAGCCGTACTACCCTTGCTAAGAGATAAGTGTTTCTGCAAATTACTACTGACGCAGCCGAGGCATACATGTATAATATTTAAATAAACATTAAAATACAAAGTTGATTTCTAAACGTGGGGCGAATGCCACCGGAAAGTTTGTATCGTACGTAGGGCGAACACTCCAAGAAACATCTCCCGCATTACAAACAGCAGCAACAACACTCTCAAGTTTGGCGCCCAAAGCGTGGTGTTAATAACGTAAAGATAATCTATCTCAAATGTACCCAGCAGGTAGAGAAGATATTGCATTCCATCCAAAAATTCTATGTCGAAGTTTCGTCGGAAATACATGAGGCCCCTGAATCCAAACAAAAAAGCATTCTTATAAAAAAGGTCCGCGTGGCTGTGTGAGCGCACGTGTCTGTCTCTGAACAGTATAACTCAAAAACAAAAAGTTGGATAAATACCAAGCTCGGTATTTGAGTTCAGTATCTTCCAAAGATGCGACACCAAGATTTTCAAGAAAATCCTCCACCACAAACTAGACTTTACATGGAAATATTTTCGATATTGTCTTCTGAAAAATGGCTCTAACGATTTGGGTTGACATATTATATGTTTAATACGCTGACATGATAAATAAATTGTACACCTCAAACTTTCTGTGAATATCATGTGAACTTATCTTTATTTAATTGAATTTTATATAATTTTGACGTTTTAAAAGATAGAGATATAGAGATGATTGAAATACGCAATTCGTGTCAAACAACATTTTTTCGTAACATTAGCCGTGTACCAGTTGTAGAAGAGTTGGTCACTATTCATGTACACGCTGTTGTGATGGTCGTTAGCGCTGGAGCGGACAGATGGCGGTACTACACTTTTGTGCCGGCTCTCTTTCTCTCAGGGTTCACTACCACAGTTTTACAGAACTGATCTCTGACACGGTAAACTGGGTAGATCAAGTGTTATGTGCAGGATAACCGCAGTAGGCGTTAAAACAAGAATAATGAATAACTACTTTATTGATGAGTATCTTTAGCTACCAGAGAAGGCCGCGTCATCTTCATAAACTTTCCGACGTTTCGCTCATCTTGTCGTGAGCTTCTTCTGGACTCTTGTCCGATCTTTGCGCTGTTGTTCCTACTTATATATTCCACGGAAGCTAAAGCTATGTATCAAAGACACAGGCAGTGGAAGCTTACGCATCCATTTAACTACTTTATAATTTCTTTTTCTTTTATTTATAAATTATCTGTATGAGAGGTTTTATGTAGCGATTCCATAAAATTATTTTAATAATATTTTTTTAACTCTTTAAGAATAGATCCAACAATATGTAGAGCTTTCTTACGTTCATAACACACGTAGTCTTTACTTCCCTTTACGGGGAGTATATTAATCTTATTAAAGTTTCTCAACGCGTCAATTGCTTATAATAATTAATTAAATATGTCTTAATTATTATAAATTATATACATAAAATAAAATATGAGTTTATTTGTGTGCATTCATAAATTAATTTACATAGTTTTTCACTTAGAATTCCTTCATCCTTCTCGTGCAATTATTTAGAATTTAAACAAACTTTATACAATTAAACAATATTGGATATAAACATTATGTTAATTTCTTTTGCACTTTTCTTAAACATTTTAATTAATATTATGCGGGATAATTTCCGCTACAGCCGTTTTCGAAATACTGCAATCTGCATGTTTATACTCTTTCCTAAGCGTCAGCTAACGGTGATGCTTGAACGTTTACGATTCTCGCTTCTCCCTCCCCGCTTTCTTTTCTTTCCACCACAGGAGCTTGTCGCAATGAATAAACATCTGAATGCTGTTTCCGCAGTTCAAACCTTGTTTAATTTGAAACAATCTCTCGTTAAAAATTTATCGTGAGTAACGTAGCGAGGATAGACGAGCAACCTTTTATATAAATACTATGCTATGCAAGGAGCGATAAACAATGTGCAGAAAATTGCAAAGTAGAAAGGCAGTACCAGAACAAGCATTTTGAGGATAGGAACCAGGTATTTTTACTTTCTCTACCAGTACATAGCAGGTAGAGAAAGTATTGCATCCCACCCAAAAATTCGATACCCAGATTTCGGCGAAAATACATGTTTTGAGGCCTCCTGAATCCAAAAAAGGGTTTGTAGAACAAGATATGTAAGTGTGTAACTGTGAACAGCTTAACTAAAGAACGAAAAATCGGATAAATACCAAACTTGGTATTTGAGTTCAGTAACTTCCAAATATGCGATACAAAGATTTTTAAGAAAATCTCCCAACCAAAAATACCCTTTACATGGAACATTTCTCGAAATTTTATTTTCTAAAACATGAATATAACGAATTTGATTAAAATACTACATGTTAAAGATATTTACATGACAAATAAAACGTATATCCTGAAATTTCTGTGAATAGCCTGTGTAGTGTCCTCATTTGGAAGGAATTTTGTATAATCTTGTATAACTGGTAAGCATTAAGCGAACGACGAAAATGCACTATATAAGAAATGTAGAGCTCTTTAAAACACAATTTGTTTCAAATAAATTTTTGTGGCGTAAGCCATTTTCAAGATATCGTTTATTAAGGCTCGATTTGTTCAATACTTTGTGATTCTTTTAAGTTCTGTCGCCTTTCAATTTGTAGCGGGAACTACGAGATGATTGTAAATGTTAATGTGATATGAAATAAGGTAACTTAATAGTGTAACACACACATGTAAGATGTGAGGGAAGGCCAGCTAGCCGTGAGAAGGGTAAGAACGCAGGTAACAAGAGGACAGAGGATGGCAGAATTGCAACCTTGCTCAAGTGGCCACAGACACTTGCAAGAGATGAGTGAGAGAGATAGCCATAGGATAGAAAGAGAGATCTTGACACTTTGAGGAATTCCAAACTTGTCAGGACTTCAGATATGAGGGCAAATATTCTGATACCACGCGCAGGGAAAAGCCAATAAGAATAAAGCTTTTAAAATAGCTAGGTAAATGTAGCGTCCCCCTGTGATGATATAAAAGGGAGCACGTGTAAAGCTTTGGCGTCTTATCGCTTTGCTGATTCTGGAGAGGAGGTAAAATTCACGCCATGCTTGTGGCGACGTGTGCGAAGCCAGCAATAACAAATACATTTAGCTTGGGGAGGTAAATGTCTGCAGATAGGCCCCTTAGAATTGAGTATTAAACAAAACACATGGCTAGCGGCGTTATAAAGTACTGTTATTATTATTACTAATAAAATTAAAGTTAAATCATCACGGAGTTTCATTTCTTCTACTGTTATTACACCCTGGGGAAGAGTTTAGCAATAGGGCAACACACAGTGCCCTAGGCTTACAGTTTCAGCCTAGACCAACCAACCACAACTCCATCACCGAGGGAAGGAAGACGACGCCACAAGGAGGTCCGTCGCAAATTGTTTCTCGCAATGTCATGGAAATAGTATGGAATTTTAAGACCAACGTATAGCGTCAAGTTCTAAAACATTTGACAATCGCTGTTCTCTTTGTATCTGTAACGAAATGTGTAATGTAGCTATTTCTGCAAAGGTTTATTGGATTTAAATGAAGTAAATAGAAAAATAAGCGTTCTTAAGAATTGTTCGTATACCCACTAAGAAGCGTTAGAGGGCGGAGAAAATCATGTGAATGTAACACAAGATTTTTTTATAATCGCCTAATTTATATTGCTGCCGTGAAGTAACCTGGACTAATCGGTGGCTTTATCTTTAGGTTATTATGTTTTACATTTGAAACGCACTCAGTTCTCTCTCGCAGTTTCAGAGTGTTTCGAATCAGGGAAGATTCTAATTCCACACAAAGTCAAACCTGAGACCTCTGGGATAAGAGGCCACTACCAATCACGCAGAGGGACAAGTTGTTCTTGGACTCTCCACAACCCTATCTGTCATTTGTGGGATTGCCCGGGAATCAAGCATCGGCCCAACAGCTAGTATACCAAAATTAGGACCTCACAAGAAAGGACTCCAACTTCATAGCTACTTCCTTAGACAACACGCACAGATACCACAGCAAGTAGTCTAAGTTGAAGGCGGAAACTGGAGGTGAATCCGTCTTCTTCTTCTTCTGCACCTCACGGCATGGACATAATGCCCGTTTCGTCTCACCTTTTTCTCTCCTTCCTTTTGGTTGGTATTAAATGAAACTTTAGGCAATCTTGAATCTGCCATTCTTTGGACATGTTGCATCCATTCGTTCCGGTATTTTGCTATTTTGCTGTTTATTAAACATACATTAAGTTCTGTTCTTATGTCTTCATTTCGTATTTTGTCTGGCCTTGTGCTTCCTTTTGTTTTCCTTAAAAGTTCATCTCTGCACTTCGTAATCTACTTTTCATTTTCCTTGTAATGATCCATGTCTCACTTCCATAAAGTAGTGTAGAAACCGCCATTGTTTTATAAAACATTAGCCTCGTTTTCTTTCTTGTTTTATTCCTTAAGATCTATGTATAGTTCCACATATCACTTGGAATCTGGCAAGCTTTTTACTAATCTCTTTCAGTTCTTATCATTTAGCTGAAATTAATCCTAGATGATTAAACTCTCTTACTTGTTCCAGCGGTTTATTTTATAAAATAATTTTTGGCCTTTGCGTTCTTCCCCCCCCCCAAACATTATCTTAGATGAGAATGAATCCTTGGAATAGAAATTCTAATTGGACACCTTCACTTGCCAGAGAAAAGAACACCGTAATCTTCAAGCAAGCATTTCCGTGCAAATGGAAACACCTTGCCTATAAAATTAGCTCATTCTACCTTCATGCAGCAATATTCAAGATTCTGTTTAATAGCAGGGCATTTCATTTGCACAATGACTTTCTATGTATTTAGTACTATATAGTCAGTAGAGGAAGTATTGCAATCCACCCAAACATTTCATCAAGATTTCACCGGAAGGTCTTTTCGCGGTTTTCCTCGGTCGCTAGGCAAATGCTGGTTTGGATATTTTGATCCGCGAATTTTCTTTACATTCCTTTCATCATTACATTCCATTTCCTTCTTCTTCACCACCATACCAGGCATTGAGCTGATATACTATGATCCAAAGTTTGCTTGCTCCTTGACAAGCTATTGAGGCACTGGCTTATAAGTCCTTGGGGGTGTAAATCGAACAAAGAGGAGGGTATTCTTCTCCATTAAAGAAGAATATTTTACCGGAAATACATGTTTTAAGGTTCACTGGATCCAAGAAAATCCATTTTTAGAAAAAAGTGTGTAAATGAGCAGCATAGCTAAAAGACAAATAGTTGAATAAATACCAAAATTGGTATTGAGATTCAGCATCTTCCAGGTTTGCGACACAAACTATCGTTTACCTGGAACATTTTTTATTATTTTTTATTTTCTCAAAAATGGCTACAGATAACGCTTTGATTAACATACCATATGTTTAGGATATTTGCATGGTTACTAAAATGTATTTGAATTTTCTGCGAAGAGGGTGTGAATTCACCTTCATTTTTAATAAATTTTTGATGCAGTAATTTGTATCACAAATTACTTAAATGTAAAGAATGATTGTAATATGAATATGCATTTTTATGTGACATTGATTTGAGATGTATATTGATTGTAATTATTGTTGAGAAGTAAGTTTATACGGCCTTACTGAAACTGACAATAATAGCGTGCAATAATGCAGCGAGGGGGTGAGCTGTTTATCATTATTAGAGACGAGGAAGTTACGTAATGTTGGCGCGTTTTTCTTAGAATTTGCTGGAACATTCTTCCTAGAGCATATGTATTCATAATTTTCATTGGATATAAAAATAGACGCTAATGTTGGCGCGTTTTATTAACCAATAGCAGCTCGGTTATAATCTTTAGGCATAATGGGGTGTAGGAGTATAAAAAGGGCTAGGTTAGAGATAGACCCCGTCAGTTCACCGAAAATATTTGTAAAGTACACGTCGGCTATCGATTCACAAGTTACGCGTAGCAGAGTTATGAATAATCTAAAGTGTTGTAAAGTTAATTATACAAAAAGTTGAAGTACACGAATTAGGAATGATCAGTAATGAAGTTATTATAACAGTTTCAGTTTGGAGAGTGTCAAGATCAATGTGTAAATGTGATAGTGACTGTGTTCGACAATAAAAGTGTAAAACAAGTTCCTTCATCAGTGTTATCTTTGGGTAAAAGATTCCTTTCCGTTTACACAACCTGTATAAAGAGAAGTGCTCGACCAAAAAGATCATAGCTAGCCGGAGGACAGTGAACAAAAATTAAATAAAATAACAGTAGCATTCTTTCAAACAAACACTAATACTGCCGCAAATTGCTAACACCAGATGGAGCTAACAAACATTATAAAGAATCACGTCACAAAATGGCTTCACCACTTGGAGTAAACACACATACACAAACAATAAAATAAATAAACATTATAAGTAATACCGTCGCAAATTGGCTCCCAAACGTGGGGCTCAACAAATAAATAAATATAACTGAAGTATACCACTTCATTTTGCATAATTATGTATAACCTTAAACCATAAGGCATAGATAAAACCTTACTACATGAAAAATGCAGATCTCTTTAAAACACATAGTTTATACCAAATACACATTAATCATTTAAGAGATGTTCATTGCTCTTGGTTTAAACTTTATAATACTTAAGATTTTTACTTTCTGTCCAAAGTACGTAGACTTCAGAGGAGATTTGCATTCCACCCAAAACTTAGATTTCGAGATTTCACCGCAAATACGTGTTTTAGAGCTCCTTGAATAAAAATGACATTTTTATAAAAATGTCCGCGCGTGCGTGCGTGTCTGTGAACAGCATAACTCAAACGTTTCCAAACATGCTATGTGAAGATTTTCAAGAAAATCCCCCAACCCAAACTACCCCTAACATGGAACTGTTTTCTATATTTTTGGTTTTCTCCAGAATGTTTCTATTGATTTTGATAACCATTATATGTATTTAAGACATTTACATGACAGATGTAATGGATGTCTTGAATTTTCTTGGAATGGCCTGTGAAGTTCTCTTCATTCTGAACGGATCTTGTATACTTCTGTATAACGGATAAATCATAAGAGAGAGATAAAAATGTAGATATGCCTAAAACACAGTTTATTTCAATTAACTCTTTTGTGACATCAGCCGTTTAGATATCGTTATTGTTGGTTTGGAATTTTCAATACTTTTATCAATTTTTAAAGGTGCTGTCGCTAATCACCTGTTTTTCCAGATGTCATGGAAAGAGTATGCAATTTTAAGGTCAGCATATAGCGCCCCGGTTTTACACGTCTATCAATTATTACTTTCGCTACTACGTATAGTAAGTAGGGGAAGTATTGTATTCCACCCAAAAATTCGATACCGAGATTTCACCGGAAATACATGTTCTGAGATCCCCTGAATAAAAAAAAGCATTTTTGGAAACATGTCCGTGTGTGTCTGTCAACAGCATAACTCAAAAACGAACAGTCGGATAAACACCAAACTTGGTATTTAGGTTCAGTATCTTCCAGAGATGCGACACGAAGGTTTTCAAGAAAATCCCCCCACCCCAGATTACCCTTTACATGGACCATTTTTCGAAAATTTTAATTTTCTCAAAAATGGCTCTAACGATTTTGATTAAAATATCATATGTTTAAGATATTTTCATGACGAATGAAATGTATATCTGGAATTTTCTGGGAATGTCTCCAAAAGTATTCTTCATTGTGAACGACTTTTGCATAACTGGTAAACCATAAGAAATACACAAAATTTTACTACACAGAAAATGTAGATCGCGTTAAAATACACAATTTATGTCATATACATTTTTTTGTTGAGTGAACCATTTTCGAGATATTGCTTGTTATTCCCTTAAATTTTCCAATACTTCTTCTCAAATGGGATTTCGTTATTCATTTTTTTTACGTACTGGACATGCAAAGAGAATGGAATGCTCCACATAGCAACCAGCTCTTAAAATATTTGACTATCGCTTAAAGCCTACCAATTCCCCTTGCATCTACAAGAAAATTAGCAATAAGATTAACATCTCGATTAACATGAAGCATATGGAGAATAAGCGTTTGTAAAAATAGTTTGTACAAGAGTAAAGAAAGTCATGTGAGTGTAACACATCAGATTTTTTCCCTGTATCCCTCTTGCACCTATAGTGAAATATATATTGAAACTATTTCTGCAAGCGATTAACAAGGAGTAGACACAAAAACAAGCTTTTGTAAGAATAGTGCGTAGAAGAATGTGAATAAAATCTCATGTGAGTGTAACACTTTACTGATCTACTTTTATCTGCAAACTGCAAAAATGCCTATACTTCGCTTCACGTTTGTAAGCGTTTTGCAGTTCAGAGGTAAATCACAGCACGTGTCTCCAAAATGATGTTTTCTTTTTTGCTTCGTTATCAACAAAGCTAGCGTGTCACGGCAAGAAATAGAATAACAACACGCGAAACCCACTTGTAAAACATTCTCTCCTGAGTGCACGCTAATTCACGCGTTCACGTCAACTGAAACTGCATTCCAACACCTCTCTAGAAAAGCATTTGGACCTGATTATTAGTTGATATACTTGGTTCACAAATTATACACGCAAAAAGGAGTTTCTAATGTACAAAAGCAAAAATGAAAAGCCTTATATGAAAGAATTTTGTTTCACAGCTACTATTTACTCATATTATTACATTAGTTATAATGCTAACCGAAATACTTATAGTATAATTTTATAGTCATGCACAAATGCAATAAATTCAGCAATTACTACACCGAGTTGTCGAGGTCCTATGAAGGCACAGAAGTCTCAAACACAGTGGTTGTACAGCTATTGGACTCTGCTTTCTCTTTAAATTTAACATGCAATAATTAAGGATGGTGATTTTCAGCATTTTGAAATCAGAAATTTAGTATTTTGGTATGTAGATTTATCATTTTGTAGCGTTTATACATTTGCAATTTACCATTTTACAGAATTTTGAAGAAATGCATATAATTTGAGATACTACTGATAAACAGGTAATGCCTATTCAGGCAATTAAAATACGTTTGTACGAGGCCAATACTAACATTTTTAGAATACCATGTTTCTAAAAACAAATTAAATTTGTTTATATTTCAAGATGCTTTCTAATGTTTCGCGAGTTTATTGACGTGTAGTTTATTCGATGTTGTTAATTGTCATTATTTAAAGATTTTGTGTTCACCCAAAAAGGAATTTGACTAGACATTATTTCCGGGGTATGATTGTTTACATTTTAAATCGTCATTAAAAATGTAAAGATTGGCTTAGAAATTTATTTGGCGATGAAACCCAATTTAAGTCAACAATTTATAATGGATACGGCGAATTCAAAGTTCGGTTTTTTCTCAGTAAATATTGTCATTGTTCGAGCAATGCTTGAAGAAGAGCAACGGACACCTTATGAATTTATTGGGGCGACATTTGGCATTAGTATGAGTCAAATCCAATAAAATGTTACATCAGTATTTAGACGTAAGAAAACTTTGTTGACCATGGATTTCCTATAAACTGACTCCCGATTAAAAACAAGCATTGATTGGTGCAGAAAAACTCTAGAAAAACTCCAAGGCGGCACTTAAAATTTGGTTTGGAATATCGTTACGGTGATGAATATTGGATTTATTGTTATAATCCTGAAAAGAAAAGTCACTCGGCTCAATGGGTCTTTCGAACGAACCTAAGCCTACAAAAGTCCGAAAAATTCGCAGTGTTGGTAAGAAGATGGTTGCTAGTTTTTACTTTCTCTACTACGTATAGTAAGTAGGGGAAGTATTGTATTCCACCCAAAAATTCGGTACCGAGATTTCACCGGAAATACATGATTTGAGACCCCCTGAATCCAAAAAAGCATCATTTTTGGAAACAGGTCCATGTGTGTCTGTGTGTGTGTCTGTGAACAGCATAACTCAGAAACGAACAGTCGGATAAACACCAAACGTGGTATTTAGGTTCAGTATCTTCCAAGGATGCGACACGAAGGTTTTCAAGACAATCCCCCCACCTCAGATTACCCTTTACATGGAAGATTTTTCGAAAATTTTAATTTTCTCAAAAATGGCTCTAACGATTTTGATTAAAATATCATATGTTTAAGATATTTTCATGACAAATAAAACGTATATCTTGAATTTCCTGGGAATGTTTCCAAAAGTATTCTTCATTGTGAACGACTTTTGCATAACTGGTAAACCATAAGAGATAGACAAAATTTTACTGCACAAAAAATGTAGATCGCGTTAACACACACAATTTATGTCATATACATTTTTTGGTGAGTGAACCATTTTCGAGATATTGCTTGTTATTACCTTAAATTTTTCAATACTTATTTTCTCAAATAGGAATTCGTTATTCATTTTTTTGTCTTGGATATGCAAAGAGTATTAATCTGTGGGAAAGGGAATGGTGCTGCACCTAGCAACCAGCTATTAAGAGATATGTTTGTGCTTAAAGGCTACTGTATTTCCAAATTGCCCTTGTAAATATATATTCCCCTGACATCTACAAGAAAATTAGCAATAAGATAGAGTCTGCAAATGTTTATCTCGATTAACTTGAAGTAGATGGAGAATAAGCGTTTGTATAAATAGTTTTACAAGAGTAGAGAAAGTCATGTGAGTGTAACACATCAGATTTTTTTGTCCTGGTAATGCAAAGAGAATGGAATACTCCACATAGCAACCAGCTCTTAAAATATTTGACTATCGCTTAAAGCCTATCAATTCCCCTTGCATCTACAAGAAAATTAGCAATAAGATAGAGTCTGCAAATGTTTATCTCGATTAACATGAAGCATATGGAGAATAAGCGTTTGTAAAAATAGTTTGTACAAGAGTAGAGTAAGTCATGTGAGTGTAACACATCGGATTTTTTCTAAAACGAGTCATATTGCTCCTATAGCATTAGAAAATAGACGTACCGTTACTGCCAGTTGGTACACAAATGTCTGTTTATCGCAAATTTTTTAAAAACACGAAAAAAGCCCAAAAGGAAAAATAATGTTTCGTTATGACAACACATCGTCACATACAGTAAAATTAACAACTCGATGTCTGGATACCCTGAAGGCCAGCACCATGGATCCTCCACCATACAGTCCTGACCTAGCACCTTGTTTCCAAAAATTAAAGATAAAATGCTGGAATCACATTTTCGTCATCAGATGAAACAGTGGAATATTATAAAAGCCTGGTTTCTGAAGTGCCTCAGGAAGAGTGGCATCATTTACTGGTTTCATCAAATGCAAAAATATATTGATGTTAAAGGGTAATATTTTGAAGAACGATAAAATAATTTAAATGTTTTA
Source organism: Deroplatys truncata (assembly GCA_030765065.1). NCBI lineage: Eukaryota > Metazoa > Arthropoda > Insecta > Mantodea > Mantidae > Deroplatys > Deroplatys truncata. The sequence goes on from CM060987.1 coordinate 194,721,377, forward strand.
AAACTAATCCTTGTTTGATTTTCTAAAACATTTCAGTGTCGCCCTCGTATAGGGTTGATACTGAGATAAAATGCATAAGTAAGTGTTGTATTTACTCTATGCATCCCACAACTTATGTGCAAAACGGTAGAAAGAGCCCTTCAACTGGGTAATTAATTAATTGACTGACTGTGATGTGTGCCACAAAGTTAGCCTAAAACTGTACATAAAAATAATCACATTCGTCATTAGAATCACAGCTCCAATGTTTTCTCTACGCTTCGAAGCTGAGATTTTAAATGAACTTAATTTGACTTATTTTAGACATACTCTTATAAATAAAGTTTATTAATTAGTTTACTTTCAGTGAATAACTGAAAGTGCTTGTTATTTCACAGCATGTACCTTTCCGCATTACAGAAGGGTGGTCGAGTGGGTCATAAATATCCCAAGTGTGAATATATTCCACAGTTGAAGTTTCCAAAAGGAAATAAATAAATAAAAACTTTTTATTTGTAAAAATATATATGTGTTATATTCACATAATTTTCAAGAAAATCTCCCACCCAAAACTACCATTTGCATAAACATTTTTCAATTTTTTTTATTTTTGCAAAAATGGCTGTAATAATCTTGATTAAAATGACATAAATTTAAGATATTTACATGACAAAGTGTGTATCTTGAATTTTCCGGGAATAGCCCTGTGAAGTGCCCTCCTTTTGGAAGGAATTTCGTAAACTTTGTATAACGGTTAAACCACAACACGTAAAAGAAATCGTACTATATAAAAAATATAGATATCTTTAAAATTCGCAATTTACTTCAGGTAACTTTTTTTGTGGCATGCCACTTCTGAGATATCTATCTTTATTGGTTTACTGTCGCTATTTAGCTGTTTTCACGATTTCATGGAAAGGGTTAAGGGATTTTAAGGCAGCGACCCGATTTTAACCATCTAACTAATCCTTGTACCTACAACGAAATAAGTAGGGAGTGAAGTTATTGCTGCAAAGATTTACCTCGATTAACGTGAAGTAGATAGAAAAATAAGCTTTCGTAAAGCTATATAAAATAAACGAGAGTGGGTAGAGAAAGTAATGTGTATGTTGTCATAATATTTTTTTCTATTTAAACTGCTAGAGTAGAAGTAGGGCGCTTGTTAATAAACGAGCATGAGAAACCACTTGCGGCTGGAAACAAGCTAAGAAAGAGAAGAAAGGAAAAAAAGAAGAGTCCACAAGCGTCGATAAAATAGAATAAAGTAACCAAAAGCAGAGAAGTACATACGGAGATGTTATTTGTACGAGGGTATAAGAGAAGATTGAATACAATGTGATGCTTGTGAAACTTGTGCCAACGTTCAAGTGGGTTCTTTTTGTTATAAATATGATATCAGCTGAATTCCAAGCCAAGGCAGTTTTCTAAAAGAAACGCCCAGCTCTTAGTGGACGCAGGATGATGCAAAACTGGCGGCCAATAATTTGGAGGTGTGTGAATTTACACAAATAAAAACATCAAGAAAACAAAGTTATGCAAGTCTATAGTTAATCATTAATCCCAAGAGAGGTTAAAATTTATCTGATGTAACTCGAAGCCTCAAATGGAATTTATGAAGACTGTTTCGTAAATAAAATGTGACAGATCATATAAATAACAATTACTTTCTTGGTTGTGTTGTTTTAAACCAAATCACCATTGTGTCAGCTGTCAGATCACAGCATACTAAATGAGCAATCGATATAATCTAATACGGAGTACTAACCTATACTACTAACAGTGGGGTTGAGGAAATAGTTAACCTCGATATTACGATAAACTAAAACCAGAATACAATAAAGACACATTGTTTTCCAAGAGCATAGTTTATTTGAAAACTTAACTATTTGAACGTGCATTGATTAAATACCAATTCTCAAAGTTGAAAGTTGAAGTCTGTTGGTTTTCGTAAACGGAAACTGAAGTGGATGTTGAGGTTGCAGGATTTTGTAATTTCTTCTAGCGCCAACAATCGAGATGGATGACGTAGCTTATCAACTGCTGCATACAGATATTATTACGGTTCAGTAGCGAATTGATATTTTATTCGATAAAGTGGCAAGCTTGTAAACATATTATAAGAGAAAAGGCCGTGATTGGTTGATATCCGAGACATTGCTAAACGCTATTGTTCAATACCAAATACAGGGAGTATGAATAGAATAATCGAAATAACACCTGTTGCTAGCAGGGATTCACCACTTTTTCTGAAGTTTAACGTAGGTCATATCGACGATGAATGAATGAAATAAGTAAAATGATGCTCAAATGAGCCGGGTCCATATAGCCCGACATTCATTTTATCAGGTGCGGGGGTATTATTGTTGTTCGCCCCACATTGGGAAAACAATATGTAGTGGTATTAATGTTGGTAGTTTAAAGATGCTACTGTTTATTTGCCGCACGTATAAAAGACAATTTATCGCGGTCACTTCGTGTTATCTTTTGCTGAGCGCCTGTTATTGTATTTAATTTTGGGTTCACTGTCCTCCGGCTAGCTATGATTTCTCGGTCAAGCACTTATCTTGTACAGGTGTGTAAACGGAAAGGAGTTTTTATCCAAAGATAACACTGATAAAAGAATTTGTTTTTACACTTTTATTGTCGTAACACATTATTCACTTTCATCTATTAATCATGACACTCGCCAAACTGAAACTGTTATAATAACTTATTTACTGCACATTATTAATTCGCGTACTTCAACTTTTTGTGTAATTAACTTTACGACACGAGAGATTTTTCACAAATTTGCTACGCGTAACCTTGATGAACTGCATGCGATGTATACTCCATGAATGCCTCCGTTGAACTACGTGAAACTTGATACTGACACTGAATTTATACTTCCTCGCCCCAATATGCCTAAAGATTATAACCGAGCTGCTATTGGTTAATAAAACGCGCCAACATTAGCGTCCATATTTATATCCAATGAAAGTTACGAAAGCATATGCTCTGGGGAAAATGTTCCAGCAAATTCTAAGAAAAACACGCCACTCTGACGTCATTTGCTCGTCTAATAATGATAAACAGCTCACCCCCTCGCTACATTATTGCACGCTATTATTGTCAGTTTCAGTAAGGCCGTATAAACCCACTTCTCGACAATGATTACAATCAACAAACATCTCAAATCAATGTCACACAACAATGCACATATTAACACTACAATCACTCTGACATTTACATTTTTGTGATACAAATTACTGCGTCACAGGGCAGACACACCACAGAGACAGGCTCATTCACCACTTATGCTAGAAAGTCTTCATATGGCAGGAAGCTGTCATGCATTATTGACTTGTTTGTTTACGCAAGCGCACTCTCTGCGCTGCTGCTCTCTGACTCTGCAAATGCTTGATGTAATTTTCACTTATATATTTCATTACTTTTTATATATTTAAATGGATTTCTTTCCCTTTCTCTACTACTTACCAATAGCAGGTAAAGGAAACGTTACATTTCAACTAGAAAGTAGATATGGAGATTTTACCGGAAATACACGTTTTGAGATCCCCGAAACTCATAATGCTTCAATTTCATGTTATATTTTAAATATGTTATATGAATCAAAAGTATCAAACTTCGCGAAGCCGTTTTTTTATTTATAACGTCGCTTTAACTTCTTAGTCACACCGCGACAATTACTCAAGCTTCGTTGGTTCACTTCAGCCACTTTATGCCAGAAAGATGGTCTTAATTGCGTAGTCGCCTTCCTACACCGCCTGCTTGAGGAAATTGCTGATAAACGGCAATAGTTGCGCGATCGCCTCGGTGTACCATCTGTTTTGTTGCTATTGAGTTTTCGCGGAATGTAGACTTTGGGATCATGGATCTGCTGGTTCTTCTTTGAGTGTACCATAGTCATTGTTATGCTGGATAGATGGCGTTAGTTACGCAGTCACCTTCCTTTACATCTGCTTAAGTAACTTGTTGATATATGACCTTAATTATATGATCGCCTACGTGTACCATATATTTTATTTCTATGTATTTTGCTCTGTTGATGGATGTTTGGGTCGTGGTATTGAATAGCCAATCCGGTATTTACCTACCGATCGAGAGAAAACACAAAAAACAGACATTGGCCGGTACAGAGATATGAACTCACGACCTGCCACAGATGCCACGGTCTGAACCATCTTGTTCGATGATAAAGCATTATTTCTATTTCCATTATTGAGAAGCTAGGCTTTATTAACGTTATAGATGTAAATTTCTAGTTACTTTCTCTACTACGTATAGTAAGTAGAAGTATTGTATTCCACCCAAAAATTCTATACAGAGATTTCACCGAAAATACATGTTTTGAGATCCCCTGAATCCAAAAAAAGCATTTTTGAAAACATGTCCGTGTGTGTGTGTCTGTGTGTCTGTCTGTGAACAGCATAACTCAGAAACGAACAGTCGGATAAACACCAAACTTGGTATTTAGATTCTGTATCTTCCAGAGATGCGACACGAAGGTTTTCAAGAAAATCCCCCCACCACAGAGTACCCTTTACATGGAACATTTTTCGAAAATTTTAATTTTCTCAAAAATGGCTCTAACGATTTTGATTAAAATATCATATGTTTAAGATATTTTCATGACAAATAAAATGTATATCTTGAATTTTCTGGGAATGTCTCCAAAAGTATTATTCATTGTGAACGAATTTTGGTAAACTGGTAAACCATAAGAGATAGACAAAATTTTACTACACAAAAGATGTACATCGCGTTAAAATACACAATTTATGTCATATACATTTTTGTTATTGAGTGAACCATTTTCGAGATATTGCTTGTTATTCCCTTAAATTTTTCAATACTTATTTTCTCAAATGGGAATTCGTTATTCATTTTTTTGTCTTGGATATGCAAAGAGTTATAATCTGTGGCAAAGTGAATGGTGCTGCACCTAGCAACCAGCTATTAAGAGATATGTATTTCCTTAAAGGCTACTGTATTTCTATATTGCTCTTGTAAATATATATTCCCCTTACATCTACAAGAAAATCAGCAATAAGATAGAGTCTGCAAATGTTTATCTCGATTAACATGAAGTAGATGGAGAATAAGCGTTTGTAAAAATAGTTTGTACAAGAGTAGAGAAAGTCATGTGAGTGTAACACATCAGATATTTTTTTTATTTTCATTTGTGTAGCTTCCTTTAACTTGTAAGGTCATATCGGGGTTTTGACTTGAGAAACAAATGGTGGTCTTATTACTCGTTCATCTGCAGGTTTTAACGTTAATACCATTAAACACACACAAACACATGCACACTACCAGACCCTGCGGAGGGTAAGGAATGATACTAGTTAAAACTTCCCTCGCCCTGATGAGACTCGAACCCAGGATCTCTGGTTGAGGAGCCAGAATGCTGACCATTTCACCAGAGACACTCACTTGCCGTGAACCGCAAGACATTTCTGACTCAAAATTGAATTTGAATGGCTTGGGATTTTTAAGAAATGTTTATTTAGTTAGAAAGAACGTTCCTGTATTAGGGTGTGTGTCTGCTTCCGCCATTGCCTAAGCACATCAGACGTAGATTGTTGAGGAAAAGTGCCGCAGCCCAAACCACAAGTAATGATCGTTAATTTGCATTTTCTCAAGAATGGCTGTAACGCTTTTGGTTAAAATATGTATCTAATGTTTAATAATTTGCACGACTAATAAAATTTATATCTTAATTTCCTAAAAACAGCCTATGAACCCCCTACATGCAACCAGTTCCATATTCCTTAATTTGATATAATTTGTAGTACAAAATGCAGCGTGAATACTGTAAACGCTAATGATTCTGGATTAATTAACAGCGAAGAAAAATCTATTTTAGAAGTTCTCGAACTTGTGCGGAACTATATCATCATTCAAAGCTCGGCCTTCTATGTACTCATTAGTATATAACTAAACAAGAGCAGAATAAAACCTGAACTATCAAGTGTGCATACCAAACATACTTCCAATCAACCAAAGTTAATGAATTATGTATGAAACTAATCAGAGATTACATTAACCTTTCTAAAAGTTCACGTGAGTTTCCATATCGAATATCGTTTATTACTTTATCTACTACGTGCATGGTAGGTACAGAATCTATTGCAATCCACTCAAAAATTCGATATCGATATTTCATGAGAAATGCATGTTTTCAGACCCCTGTATCCAAAAAAGAGCATTTTTTTTAGAAAAAGGTTCGTGTGGGTGTGTCTGTCTGTGAATAACATAACTCAACGAAAAGTCGGATAAATACCAAACTTGATATTTAGGTTCAGTATCTTCCAAAGATGTGACACGAAGATTTTCAAGAAAATCCCCCACCCCAAACTACCCTTTACATGGAAGACCTTTTACTTACTAAAAATGATTCTACCGATTTTGATTAAAATACCATGTATTAAAGATATTTGCATTAAAAATAAAATGTATATCTTGAATTTTCTGGGAATAGCCTGTGAGGTCCACTTCATTTATCTTGTATAACTGATAAACTTTAAGCGATAGACGAAAACGTACTACACAAAAAATCTAGATCTCTTTCAAACACACAACTTATTTCAAATAAGTCTCTTTTTTGTTACATAAACCTCCTCTGAGATATCCGTTATTAAAGCCTCGAATTGTTTATTTGTTGGTCATTCTCTTAAAGTCCTATCAACATTCAGTTGTTTCTGACGATTGCATGGAAACAGTATGGAATTTTAAGGCAGCGTATAGCGTCCAGTTCTTAAACATTTTACTGCCGCTGTTCTCTTTGTATGTATAACGAAATGTGTAATATAAGCAATTCCTGCAAAGCCTTATTTGGATTAAAATACTGTAGACAGAAAAATGAGCCTTAGTAAGAATAATTTATTTTCCCATCTACTTCATATTAATCGAGATAAGCGTTTACAGAAGTAGTTTCATTAAGATTTCGTTTAGTACTAAAAGGATACAGGAGGTTGAAGCGATAGTCTGTTTTAAAGAGGGTCGCTATATGCTGGGCTCTTTCCATGGCATCTCAAGAAACAACTGAATGTGACAGAACTTAAACTAATAACAGTGTATCCAAAAATTCAAACATATAACAACGGATACATCCGAAACGGCTAATGCCACAACACTTATTTGAAATAAATTGTGTGCTCTAAACATCTCTACATTTTGGTGTAATACGTTTTATGTATCACTTATGGTTTACCGGTTATACAAAATTGCTTAAAATTCAAGATACACATTTTAATTAAAATCGTTAGACATTTTTGGGGAAATAAAAATAACGAATATTATTGTCCATGTATACCATGTATAGGGTAGTGTGGAATGTATTTTATTATTACGTTCTCTACTACTATAGTAAGTAGGGGAGGTATTGTATGCCACCCAAAAATTCGATACCGAGATTTCACCGGAAATACATGTTTTGAGGCCCCCTGAATCAAAAAAAGCATTTTTGGAAACATGTCCGTGTGTGTGCCTGTGAACAGCATCTCAGAAACGAACAGTCGGATAAACACTAAACTTGGTATTTAGGTTCAGTATCTTCCAGAGATGCGACACGAAGGTTTTCAAAAAAATCCCCCCACCCCAGATTACCCTTTACATGGAATATTTTTCGAAAATTTTCATTTTATCAAAAATGGCTCTAACGATTTTGAATAAAATACCATAAGTTTAAGACATTTTTATGGCAAATGAATTGTACATCTCGAATTTTCTGTGAATGTCTCCAAAAGTATTCTTCATTCTGAACGACTTTCGCATAACTGGTAAACCATAAGAGACAGGCAAAATTTTACTACACAAAAATGTAGATCGCGTTAAAATACACAATTTATGTCATATACATTTTTTTGTTGAGTGAACCATTTTCGAGATATTGCTTGTTATTCCCCTAAATTTTCCAATACATCTTGCATCTACAAGAAAATTAGCAATAAGATTAACATCTCGATATCTCGATTAACATGAAGCATATGGAGAATAAGCGTTTGTAAAAATAGTTTGTACAAGAGTAGAGAAAGTCATGTGAGTGTAACACATCAGTTTTTTAAAAAATCTTTCCGTTGCGTATTTTAAAAATGCTGAAATTAAATACCAAGTTTGGTAGTGGTCCACCATTTTGTTTTCAGCTATGCTGTTCAAACGCGCGCGCGCGTACACACACATATGGACCTTTCTCCAAAAATGATATTTTTGGTATCATGATATCTCAAAACATGTATTGAGTGTTACAATGGAATAAAGTATTTCCTCTATCCACTTGGTACCTGGTAGAGAAAGCGTATCATTATTGTCATTGAATGCCACTGAAAATCGAGGCATGCATAAGTGTGTATTAGCTTACCATATCTGTAGTTTTATCGGCGTCCCGTCCAAGTTGATTATTTTCTGCTTGAAATCAATTCCTGAAACAGAAAGTGCAACAGTAAGAAATCAATAGTGGAGCTGCTTGTTGTGAAAACAAGGAAATGGAGGAGTGCAGCGGAACGGCGCCGCTAGCGTCCACCTGCCCCACCCACCCCCAGGCGTCGCCAATACGTGCTCGTATTAAACTGCCTTAATAACCTTGGTAAAGTCAACTGTGTCACTGCGCGTGTTAAGACATCTCCAGTTCCATCTACGTAAACGCCTACAGTCTTCATCATGGTAAAACATTTCACCAACAGCCTGTACAGAAGGGGAACTAAGTTCGTTCGAGTAACCGTCCACTTTCTTCACTCCTTTCCTATGCTAATTACATTCCAACCAAGAACACGATACCACGATTATCGGGAAATATTAGTTTCCAGATCTTCTAACTACAAAACTCTGAAGCACTGCAGGATATGAGTTTAACTAAACCCCATCATTTATTTTCAAATATATTCTATCTGTACCAATAAAATACATACAGAAAACTGTGTGTAGATACGGTAATCTCATAAACCATGAACCGATTTTGATAGTCTTTCCATGATTGAAAATCACTGTTCTTCCTGACGGATATAGGCTATAAGACAGCCACTAATTTCAATTCCCAAATGACTAAAGACTACGAATTTATAAAGGAAAATAGCGAAGGTAGCTTCGAATTTTTGTTAAGAATGTCATGTAGGAGGGAATAGTTGTCATTACTCCACAGAAATTGCACAACTTTCTCTGCCAACTATTGTGTATTTTTATATTTTTTATGCAAAACGTTCTTACTAACGCTTATTTTATATCTACTGCATGTTAATCCAGATATCCTGGTTTTGAAATCCCAAACTTTTTGCATGTACACCAGAAACAAACGGAGTGTATCTTAGCATCTCAAAAAAATACTAAAACAACCAATGTCTCGAAAATGGTTGATGTCACAAAAACCGCAATTTGAATTAAATTATGTGTTTTAACGAGATATCTACAATTTTTTGTGGCAATATTTTATCTACCTCATATGGTTTTTCAATAATACAACATACATAATTCACTCAGAATGAAGAGGACAAGTTACTCACAGAAAATTCAGTTTATATACATTTTATTAGTCATGAAAATATATTAAATATAAGGTATTTTTGCTAAATGAAAGAACAAAGAATTGTACATGTAAAGGCAGCTTGGGTTGGGGGTAATCTTGAAAATCTGTGTCGCATCTTTGGAAGATGAAATAAATTGAAATTGAGTTTTATTTATGGACGCTCTTTAACTGCTATGGTTCTTAGCGTCCCATTCTACTTTGGGCGTGAAAGACCGGTAATTTTGCTCAGAGGTCTCTTCATCAGGCTTGATGTTCTTTTACGTGCCGTAAATCTACGACACGGGACCACCGGCTTTACTTCCCTTTCGAAGGAAGCCATGCTAAGGATTTTTTCGCCCGAAAAAATCCATCGCCTTCCGCCGTGAGCTTATTTCCATGTTTGGTATTTATCGGACTTTTAGATTCTATGCTACCTACAAGCGCCAACACACGCACATGCACACATATGGATCTTTTTCTATTTCATTTATGGATTCAGGAGGCCTCAAACTATGTAAGGGTCTTTCAACAAGAGTGTCCTATCTTTAACATGTGATAGCTGCCGTTGTTATTGAGTTACAGCAGTCTTTTTTTCATGTGGTTACAGTTGTTATTGACAAATATCCATGGAACGTTACAGTATTCAGCAACGTGTAGAAATTATCAAAATGGATCATCTGTTCCCCAAACCTTCCGTATATTGCGTGAAGTTTACAGTGTGCATAATCGTCCCTGCGAGAGAACGATTCAGCGTTTGATCGATAAATTTGAAAGAAGTGGTTCTGTCAGCGATCAAAGAACGCCTGTACGTAATCGACGTAAGCGCTCCAACGAAAACATAGGCGCCATTCGTGAGAGTGTACGCGAGAACGGAAACAAATCAATTGCTCGTCGAGCGCAAGAATTGGAGCTTTCGCCGACCACAACTTGGGGAATTCTGCATCTGGAATTGAAGTTTCACGCTTACAAAATGGTGTTAACTCAAGAATTAAAGTCCAGCGACCATAAGTTGCGCCGTGTATTCGCTGACTGGGCTATGGAGCAATTGGAACCTGACACGGATTTTTGTCGAAAAATCATCTTCAGCGACGAAGCCCACTTTTGGATGAATGGTTGTATTAACAAGCAAAATTGCCGATATTGGAACAATCAAAATCCAATGCAAATTCAAGAACGACCGCTTCATCCCCAAAAGGTTACTGTGTGGTGTGGATTTTGGTATGGTGGAATCATTGGTCCATATTTTCGATAATATCATCTTACAGTGTGCCCCACGGCGATGAATATGATGTGTTATATTGTCCAACAGATGTCACACTATGCCATGCACTAGCTCAACACATGTCACGTATGTCATATGTTTATGCTGCCAACATATAACAAATTAATGCCGCCAAAACGAAAATTAATACCGCGAATGCGGAAACGACCATAGAGTGTAGCCCAGGGATCTTAGGCAACCTGTGCTTTATGAATTAACGGAAGGTTACGCTTACGTTAGATTTTTTGTTTATGTAAGCTTACGAAAGGTTAGGTTTAGGTTAGTTTTTTTTATATAAGCTTACGTTTCTGAATTCACGAAAGGTTAGGTTTAGGTTAGTTTTTTTATATAACCATAGGTTTCTGAATTACTTTTATATATATCCTTGTTTTAATTTGTTACCACTGTTTACATCAAAGCACGCGAGCGAAGCGAGCGTGCGTTCCTAAACTTACGTTTCTGATTCACGGGAGGTTAGGTTTAGTTTTTTTATATCAGCTTACGTTAATGGATTCACGGAAGGTTAGGTTTAGGTTAGTTTTTTTATATAAGCTTACGTTTCTGAATTCACGAAAGGTTAGGTTTAGGTTAGTTTTTTTTTATATAAGCTTACGTTTCTGAATTCACGAAAGGTTAGGTTTAGGTTAGTTTTTTTATATAAGCTTATGTTTCTGAATTCACGAAAGGTTAAGGTTAGGTTTAGGTTAGTTTTTTTATATAAGCATAGGTTTCTGAATTACCTTTATATATATATATATATCCTTGTTTTAATTTGTTACCATTGGTTACATCAAAGCCTTACGTTTCCAATTCACGGGAGGTTAGGTTTAGTTTTTTTATATAAGCTTACGTTTATGGATTCACGGAAGGTTAGGTTTAGGTTAGGTTTTTTTTATATAAGCTTACGTTTGAATTCACTAAAGGTTGGTTTTTTATATAAACTTACGTTTCTGAATTCATGAAAGGTTAGGTTTAGGTTAGTTTTTTTATATAAGCTTACATTTATAGATACACGGAAGGTTAGGTTTAGGTTAGTTTTTTTATATAACCTTACGTTTCTGAATTCACGAAAGGTTAGATTTAGGTTAGTTTTTTATATAAGCTTACGTTTCTGAATTCACGAAAAGTTAGGTTTAGGTTAGTTTTTTTTATATAAGCATAGCACGTGTTTAGTTAGAATGCTAAAGACAGTATTCTCACATCCCGTGCAAACCATTTTGCTTTATATTAAATACGCACTGTTAATTTGCATGCGTTGCGTTTCAACAAAATCGCAGAACAACAAGTAGCGGTAACAACGGCGCATCGCATTTTTAGCTGATTTCACATTTTTATTTACGTTGGCAGTACCCAATTTGCATGTAATTTTTTGCAAAATGGCTACGTTTGTTTACTTCCTGACGCGATTTTCCTATAAAACTAAAATACCTTAAACGGGCGGGCAGGTGGGCTATAGACGAGACCACATCGTGTTCTAAGCTCACTCTTAAGGTAATTTATTCGCTTTCCTTTTGATTTTATAAGCATTTTCTACGGGCACACTATAAGACAATATTAGCCCATATTTTTCCAAGATGAAGATGGAGAAGCTCTAACTGTCAATGGAGAAAGATACTGGGCTCTTATAAGGGACTATTTTTGGCCTCAATTGGATGGTATGGATCTCAGAAACATCTGGTTCCAGCAAGATGGTGCAAATACTGCTCTCGAAACAATCGATCTTTTGAAGGAGAAGTTGAGAGATTTCCTCATTTCCCGTAGTGGTGATGTTAACTGGCCCCCGAGGTCATGTGATTTAACGCCGTTGGATTGAGTACTTCTTGTGGAGTTATGTTAAATCTCGAGTTTATGTCAACAAGCCAGAAACAGTAAATGATCTTATGAATAATATCACGCGTGTTATTCGTGAAGTTGGACCTAATTTACGTTCTTCTGTCATTGAAAATTGGGTCAATCGTATACGCGCAACCCAACGAAGTCGCGGCGGTCACTTAACTGATGTTCTCTTCCACACGTAATGACATTAATTATGTTCCAAAATAAAAAAAATAAATAAACCTCTATCATTTATAGAACGTGTTTTATTTAGGTTCAAAGATAGGACACTCTTGTTGAAAGACCCTATATTTGCGTTGAAGTCTCGATATCGAATTTTTTGATAGAATACAATATTTCTGCAACGTTTCAGGATCGCTGACGTGATATGCAAACCCGCCTTACAGCCGAACCAGAGAAGTTGCCGATCTTCGCGAATACTTTGGGTGCAAGTGCTGGAGTTATGTAGGCAACTCTTCTGACTGGACTGCTTGGCGGGTTTGCAGCATCTCCAGGCAGGATAGCTCTTTCATAATAATGGCGAAATGCAGTTTTAGAGTGGAAGCAGTAAACGGGCTTAGTGCTGTAATCGAGAAGAGCAACACAAATTAAATCGGATAAATGCCAATATTCGTATTTAAATTCAGCATCTTCCAAAGTTGCGACACGTACTTTGTTCAGAAAATCTGTATACCTGAAACTATCCTTTACATCCAAAATATTTCGTTATTTTTATATTCTCAAAAACGACTCCATTGACGACTCTAACATGTTTTTAAGATATTACACGACTAATAAAATGTTTATCCTGAAGTTTATATGAATAGCCTGTGAAGTTACTTTCATTTGGTTTAATTTATGTATAACAAGGAAATCTTGAAATATAGAAAAAGAAACTTACTTCAGGACAAGTTTAGAGCTCATAAAACATTTATTTTAAATACAAATGTACATAACGTCAACCGTCAAAACATTCCGTGTTGAGAGTTTAGACATTCCCTAAGCGTGATCTAACAGATAAGTTGAAAACATGCGATTCTTGCTTTTTCCTCCTTTCTTATCTTCGCATTGCAAGGGCTTGTTACGAATAAAGATCTGAATGATGTTTCCGCATGCTCAAACCTCCTTGCTCAATTTTAACAATCCCTTCATAAAAATATATGGTGAATAACAAAGCTAGGATAAAGCAATCATTTTATAATGGATATATCTATGTGAATTTTCCATTGTAGAGAAAGTCGTTTGAATGTATCACATCACAATTTTCTCACATTGTAGTCCAGGATTATCCTATAATTTTATTACACAACTAATAGCTGATTCATTGCTTGATGACGTGTGTATTTTTGTTTTGATATCAGCCTTGGTGCAAAAAGCAAGTATTGGTTACACTATAATAAAATACAATATTTTATTGCGTGTGCGTGTTCCTTCGATTGGTTATCAGCTTACGTAGAAAACGATACTCTCCTTGCCTCATATGTTCTGCTTATTGCTTCTGCTAACAGAGACAAGCAAACAGTATGGAACAATAAAGTAGGTTTAGAATATAATAAACAAAGGCGTTCTTTGTGGCACAAGTTCTTCCAGTTAGCAACACAGGGTCAATTAAACAGTTTTCAAAATGATCCACAGATTGTAGCAGCATTTCCAAGAAGTTTTGTTTTAGAAACCAGCTATCTTTAAAGAAAACACTTGTGCTGTCAAATAGAGATTGATCTCAAGAATCACAGTAGACATAGCTGTTTGTTACAGTACACGCATTTGTACACTAGAAACATGGCAAATATCGAACATTTTGCTGTTATTAAGGATTTGTGAGGAAGGGCATAAATGCAACAGAAATTCATAGCAATATGACAAAAACTCTAGGGGGCTCTGCACCATCATTTTCAACCATTTCCAAGTGGATCACGTGGCATGAAAGTTTATAAGTTGACTCATGCAGCAGAAGACCAAAATCCGCCACTGAAACAGAAATTATCAATAAAGTACAGGACATGGATCATCATAGGAAGGTTTCCTAAATTGATGAAGCTCTAGGCATTTCAGGGGAACGTGTGTTTCACTTTTTGAGAGAATGGTTGGACATTATCAGCAAGTCTGCTGAATTCGAATCAAAAGCAAATCTCTGACCAAAGTTTGAGGGTTTCTTTTCAGAGAAATCTCGCCGATTTGTAACAAATAAAGCATGAACGCGCTAGTACAAACCTGAAACAAAACAGCAGTCTAAGCAATGGAAATACCAAGATTCTTCACCACCAAAGTGTGTGAAATTGGGAAGATCATGACGTCAATTTTCTGGGATGCCAATATGGTTGCTAATTGACAGCAATCACCGGACCGTATTGTTAACCTTCTGGACCAATTGAAGCCCAAATAACGCGAGAAAAGGCCCGGTTTTGCAAAGAAAAAGAGTCATTTTCTATCAAGTCAAATGTGTTACAGTGGTGAAAATCAACGAGGTGAGGTATGATTTGTTGCCACTCCACCTTATTCCTCTGACTTAGACTTCCATCTGATTCCCAAACTAAGAATGTTGCTTGGTGAAAAGTAATTTTCATCCGGTCAAGCACATAAATCGTCAGCTGAGGCGTGTTTTGCTGTCTTGGAAGAATCTGACACCCGTGACGGGATAAAGACTATGGAGTATAGCTAGAACAAAGGGGACTGTATGGAGAAATAAGAACCGCTCAAAAACTTTGCTACATCATCTTGTGCTTCATAATGAGAACTTTCACATCACCCAAGTATTATATTAGTCATATAAAACGCGATTCTATTTGAGTAGAAAAAATATCCTAAACGTTATTTCGGTTTCCTAGATGGAAACCGTTTCAAACGATAACTACAAACCCGTTACAAAACTCTAAAATAACATTCCTTCGTCTTTGTATTAATGCAATTTTTACTTTTACTACTACGTACATGGTAGGTAGAGAAGGTATTACATTCCACCCAAAAATTCAATACCGAGATTTCACCGGAAATACATGTTCTGAGGTTCCCTGGATAAAAAATCTGATGTGTTACACTCACATGACTTTCTCTACTCTTGTACAAACTATTTTTACAAACGTTTATTCTCCATATGCTTCATGTTACTCGAGATATCGAGATGTCAATCTTATTGCTAATCTTCTTGTAGATGCAAGGGGAACATGGTAGGTTATAAGCGATAGTCAAATATTTTAAGCGCTGGTTGCTATGTGGCGCATTCTATTCTGTTTGCATATCCAGGACATAAAAAATTGAATAACGAATTTGAGAAAAAGTATAAGTATTGGAAAATTTAAGGAAATAACAAGCAATATCTCGAAAATGGTTCACAACTAAAAAAATGTATATGACATAAATTGTGTATTTTAACGCGATCTGCATTTTTTGTGTAGTAAAAGTTTGTCTATCTCTTATGGTTTACCAGTTATGCAAAAGTTGTTCACAATAAAGAATGCTTTTGGAGACATTCTATGGAAATTCAAGATATACATTTTATTTGTCATAAAAATACCTTAAACATATGATATTTTAATCAAAATCGTTAGAGCCATTTTTGAGAAAATTAAAATTTTCGAAAAATCTTCCATGTAAAGGGTACTCTGGGGTGAGGGGATTTTCTTGAAAACCTTCGTGTCGCATCCTTGGAAGGTACTAAACCTAAATACCAAGTTTGGTGTTTATCCGACTGTTCGTTTCTGGGTTATGCTGTTCACAGACACACACACAGACAGACACACAGGCACACACACGGACATGTTTCCAAAAATGCTGTTTTTGGATTCAGGGGGTCTCAAAACATGTATTTCCGGTGAAATCTCGGTATCGAAATTTTGGGTGGAATACAATACTTCCCCTACTTACTAAACGTAGTAGAGAAAGTAAAAATCTGATGTGTTACACTCACATGACTTTCCCTACTCTTGTACAATTTATTTTTACAAACGCCTATTCTCCATATACTTCATGTTAATCGAGATATCGAGATGTCAATCTTATTGGTAATTTTCTTGTAGATGCAAGGGGAATATGGTAGGTTTTAACCGATAGTCAAATATTTTAACGCTGGTTGCTATGTGGCGCATTCCATTCTCTTTGAATGTCCAGGACATAAAAAAAATGAATAACGAATTTGAGAAAAAGTATAAGTATTGGAAAATTTACGGAAATAACAAGCAATATCTCGAAAACGGTTCACTCAACAACAAAAATGTATGTGACATAAATTGTGTATTTTAACGCGATCTACATTTTTTGTGTAGTAATATTTTGTCTATCTCTTATGGTTTACCAGTTATGCAAAAGTCGTTCATAATGAAGAATACTTTTGGAGACATTCCCAGAAATTTCGAGATATACATTTCATTTCTCATAACATTATCTTAAACATATGATATTTTCATCAAAATCTTTAGAGCCATTTTTGAGAAAATTAAAATTTTCGAAAATTGTTCCATGTAAAGGGTAGTCTGAGGTGGGGGGATTTTCTTGAAAATCTTTGTGTCCCATCTCTGGAAGATACTGAACGTAAATACCAAGTTTGGTGTTTATCCGACTGTTAGTTTTTGAGTTATGCTGTTCACAGACACACACACAGACACACACACACACAGACACACACACACACACACAGACACACACACACGGACATGTTTCCAAAAACGCTTTTTTTGGATTCAGGAGGTCTCAAAACTTGTATTTGCGGTGAAATCTCGGTATCGAATTTTTGGGTGGAATGCAATACTTCCCCTACTTACTATACGTAGTAGAGAAAGTAAAAATGCGTTTTTTGGATTCAGTGAGTCTCAAAACATGTATTTCTGGTGAAATCACGGTATCGAAATTTTGGGTGGAATACAATACTTCCCCTACTTACTATACGTAGTAGAGAAAGTAAAAAAAACATTTTTAGAAAAAGGTCCGTGTGTTTGTGTCTGAGAACATAATAACTCAGAAACGAACAGTCGGATAAGCACCAAACTTGATATTTAGGTTCAGTATCTTCCAGAGATGCGACACGAAGGTTTTCAAAAAAATCCCCCCACCCCAGACTACCCTTTACATGGAACATTTTTCGAAAATTTTAATTTTCTCAAAAGTGGCTCTAACGATTTTGATTAAAATATCATATGTTTAAGATATTGTCATGACAAATAAAATGTATATCTCGAATTTTCTGGGAATGTCTCCAAAAGTATTCTTCGTTATGAACGACTTTTTCATAACTGGTAAACCATAAGAGATAGACAAAATTTTACTACACAAAAAATGTGGATTGCGTTAAAATACACAATTTATGTCATATACATTTTTGTTGTTGAGTGAACCATTTTCGAGATATTGCTTGTTATTCCCTTAAATTTTCCAATACTTATACTTTCTCAAATGGGAATTTGTTATTCATTTTTTTGTCCTGGTAATGCAAAGAGAATGGAATACTCCACATAGCAACGAGCTCTTAAAATATTTGACTATCGCTTAAAGCCTAGCAATTCCCCTTGTATCTACAGGAAAATTAGCAATAAGATTAACATCTCGATTAACATGAAGTATATGGAGAATAAGCGTTTGTAAAAATAGTTTGTACAAAAGTAGGGAAAGTCATGTGAGTGTAACAAATCAGATTTTTCGTGTATTTTTACAACCAGGTCCAAAAGTAACTCTAATCGTAGAGAGTACATTGCGTTACAATACAAGATTTACAAGTATGTATGTGACGAGGTCAACGCCTAATAGAAAACGTCCGGCCAATCACATTTAATTATGCTACTGATTTCTTGTAATATACATGTGAAAGGCAATTACCCGAGATGTAATTTTGGAACATATAATCGTTAGCATCATTAGAATAATGGAAACTCAACGTGATTTAAATGAGCAGTAATTATAATACTCTATAGATGTTTTGTTTTAACAGTACATTACAAATCCATGCGTGCATGGTGGGAGGGAGAGAACAAGGAAGGGGAGCATCGTCTATTGAAACCAGAAC
The DNA here is from genome assembly GCA_030765065.1 of Deroplatys truncata. Taxonomy (NCBI): domain Eukaryota; kingdom Metazoa; phylum Arthropoda; class Insecta; order Mantodea; family Mantidae; genus Deroplatys; species Deroplatys truncata. The sequence continues at coordinate 194,739,920 of CM060987.1, forward strand.
GATGAATCAGGACTTGATACGAAAGAACCCGAATCAGTCAATTAACAGTGGAGTAAAAGTATCTTGCTGTTACCTTTATGTGTAAATACTCATGGACGTACTTGGCTGTTGTTTTAAACGGCTTTTTATAGCTCCATTAATACCCCGCCTTTAACTGCAGTGGCCATATCGGTGGCCTTGTACCTTTGGAACATATTACCTATCGGCAATGGTGTTAACTCATACACATTGTCATTGGATTTTCTTCGGGTTTTATACATTCGATCACACACACGTATTTACATTCTCATTCATATTTCCAGACTCTGGGAGGATAGGAACACCTCGAGCAGCAGGCAGTGTTCTACCGACTGAGCTACGGCGACGCCTCAAACGGCCATTTGTAACATTGTTCCAATTCCATTTTGGAACTGGGACGGTGGGAACCGCTACTGAAAAACCTGAAGTGATGCATTCACATGAATTTCTCTACTCACTCTTCTACAACTTCTTCTTACAAAAGTTGATTTTTCTGTCTACTTCTTATTAATCAATATAAGCTTTTATTACACTATTACACTTTCTCTTGTAGGTTTAAGAAGAATACAGAAGCTAAAGCGATTGTCAGATCTTAAAAAATCTGATGTGTTACACTCACATGACTTTCTCTACTCTTGTACACACTATTTTTACAAACGCCTATTCTCCATATGCTTCATGTTAATCGAGATATCCAGATGTCAATATTATTGGTAATTTTCTTGTAGATGCAAGGGAAATATGGTAGCTTTTAAGCGATAGTCAAATATTTTAACGCTGGTTGCTATGTGGCGCATTCCATTCTCTTTGCATGTCCAGGACATAAAAAAATGAATAACGAATTTGAGAAAAAGTATAAGTATTGGAAAATTTAAGGAAATAACAAGCAATATCTCGAAAACGGTTCACTCAACAAAAGAAATGTATATGACATAAGTTGTGTATTTTAACGCGATCTACATTTTTTGTGTAGTAAAATTTTGTCTATCTCTTATGGTTTACCAGTTATGCAAAAGTCGTTCACAATGAAGAATACGTTTGGAGACATTCCCAGAAAATTCGAGATATACATTTAATTTCTCATGACATTATCTTAAACATATGATATTTTCATTAAAATCGTTAGAGCCATTTTTGAGAAAATTAAAATTTTCGAAAAATCTTCCATGTAAAGGGTAGTCTGGAGTGGGGAGATTTTCTTGAAAACCTTCGTGTCGCATCTCTGGAAGATACTGAACCTAAATACCAAGTTTGGTGTTTATCCGACTGTTCGTTTCTGGGTTATGCTGTTCACAGACACACACACGGACATGTTTCCAAAAATGCTTTTTTGGATTCAGGGGGTCTCAAAACATGTATTTCCGGTGAAATCTCGGTATCGAATTTTTGGGTGGAATACAATACTTCCCCTACTTACTATACGTAGTAGAAAAAGTAAAAAGTGGACTCTATGTAATGGATTTGAAATTCTATACTCCATGCATGATCACGAGAAAAAGGAATAGTGACTTACTACTTTAAAAGAGTACAACTTTTTAAAATTCAAACCATTAATAAAAAATCTGATGTGTTTCTTTCAGATGACTGTCTCTATGCTTGTACAAACTATGTTTACAAACGCTTACTCTCCATCTACTTCATGTTAATCGAGATAAACGTTTGCAGAAATTATCTTATTGCTAATGTTCTTGTAGGTGCAAGGGAAATTTGGCAGGCTTTAAGCGATAGCCAAATCCTTTAAAAGCTGGTTGCTATGTGGAGCATTCCATTTTCTTTGCATGTCCAAGACATTAAAAAATCTGATGTTACACTCACATGACTTTCTCTACTCTTGTACAAACTATTTTTACAAACGCTTATTCTCCATGTGCTTCATGTTAATCGAGATGTTAATCTTATTGCTAATTTTCTTGTAGATGCAAGGGGAATTGGTAAGCTTTAAGCTATAGTCAAATATTTTAAGAGCTGGTTGCTATGTGGAGTATTCCATTCTCTTTGCATTACCAGGACAAAAAAATGAATAACGAATTCCCATTTGAGAAAAAGCATAAGTATTAGAGAAGTTAAGGGAATAACAAGCAATATATTGAAAATGGTTCACTCAACAAAAAAACTGTATATGACATAAATTGTGTATTTTAACGCGATCTACATTTTTGTGTAGTAAAATTTGGTCCATCTCTTATGGTTTACCAGTTATGCAAAAGTCGTTCACAATGAAGAATACTTTTGGAGACATTCCCAGAAAATTCGAGATATACATTTTATTTTTCATGAAAATATCTTAAACATATGATATTTTAATCAAAATCTTTAGAGCCATTTCTGAGAAAATCAAAATTTTCGAAAAATATTCCATGTAAAGGGTAGTTTGGGGTGGGGGGTTCTTGAAAATCTTCGTGTCGTATCTTTAAAAGATACTGAACCTAAATACCAAGTTTGATGTTTATCCGACTTTTCGTTTTTGAGTTATGGTGTTCACAGACAGACAGACACACACACACACACACACACACATACACCCGGAAATTTTTCTAAAAATGCTTTAATGCCCTAAAAATTCTCATAAATTGTGCGTTTTAACAAGATCTGGATTTCCTTGTGTAGTAAGATTTTGTCTCTCTTGGTGTACCGTTATACAGAAGTCATTCAGATTGAAGAGGATTTCACGGGCTATTCGCAGAATATTCAAGACATAACTTTTATTTGCCATGCAAATATTTTAACTATATGATATTTTAATCAAAATCATAGGGAGCCATTTTTGAGAAAATAATAAATTGCGAATTTTTTCCACATTCTTGGAATATGCTGAAAGATATACCAAGTTTGGCATTTCAACATATTTTCAGTTACACACACATACACACACGAAACGTTTTAATTCAGGGGACCTAAAAATGTGTATTTCCAGTGAAATCTCGATATTGAATTTTTGGATGGAATGTAATACTTCCGCTTCTCACTATAGGTACATAAGACTTAATTACTTAGTAATAGAAAAAGTAAAAATAGACTAGTTTCTTATGTTTAGAATCTGGTATTCACTTCAAGTTAATTGCTATTAATTAAATTCAAGATATAGATTTGCCAAACATACGAGGGCGATACTGAAAATTTTTAAAATGCCATGTTTCTAAAAACTAAATAAGTTTATTTATATTTGAGAACTACTTTCTAATGTTTTGTAAGTTGATTGTCGTGTAGTTTGTTATATTTTCTCTAATAGTTTGTTAACTATCAGTATTTAAAGATTTTCTATTCACCCAAACATGAATTTGACTAGAGAACATATTCGGGCTATGATTGTTTACGATTTTAAATCGTCATTAACTCTTAAAAAACGTGAAGATTTGCTTTGAAATGCATTTGGTGGAGAAGCCCCATCTAAAGCAACAATTTATAACTGGTACAGCGAATTCAAAAGAGATCCGTGTTTTCTTAGTGATGAATTTCGTGAAGGACGCCCAAGAACAGCTGTTACTAAAGAAAATATTGCCGCTGTTCGAGCAGTGCTTGAAGAAGATCGACGGACATCTTATAAATTTATTCGGGCGACACAGGTCATTGGTATCAGTCAAATCCAATAACATTTTCGCATCAACATTTCGACGCGAGAGAACTTTGTTGTCGATGGATTCCACATAAACTGGCTCCCGATCAAAAACAACAACGCTTTGATTGGTGAGAAAACTCTGGAAAAATTCCAAGGCGGCACTTAAATTTTGGTTTGGAATATCGTTACTGGTGATGCATCTTGGAGTTATTGTTATGATCCTGAAAAGAAAAGTTAATCGGCCCAGTGGGTCTTTCGAACATAACCTAAGCCCACAAAAGTCCGACGTTACTCGCAGTGCTGGTAAGAAGATGGTTGTTAGTACTTTTATTTTTAAAACCGGTCATATTGCTACTATAGCACTAGAAGATAGACGTACCGTCACTGCTAATTGGTACACAAATGTCTGTTTGCTGCATATTTTTGAAAACGTTCGTGAAAAACGTCCGAAAGAAAAGATAATGTTACATCACGACAACGCATCGTCACAAACAGCAAAACTAACTGAGTATCTGGATGCCCTGAAGGTCAGCACCATGGGCCCCCCACAATACAGCCCTGACCTAGCACTTTGTGATTTCGTTTTGTTTCCAAAAATTCATGATAAAATGCGTTGAACCACGTTTTCGTTATCAGATGAAGCAGCGGGGACATTGTTAAAAACCTGGTTTCTGAAATGCCTCAGGAAGAGTGACATCGTTGCTCTAAGGACTGGTTTCATGCAATGTAAAATATATTTATGTTAAAGGGAAATATTTTGAAAAAGAGTAAAATTATTTAATTTTGTTAAATTAATCCTATTTTGATTTTCTAAAAAAATTCAGTGTCGCTCTCGTATTATGTTGTAATGAAAACCCACTGAGCCATTTTAGAGAAAATATTTTCACAGGACTCTCTACCATGACAATTTCACATATACATTCACGATATGTGACGGTATTCCTATAAAAACTATTATTATATCCTCGCTATGTTACAAAATAGTTTTTCTTACGAATAATTTAAAATTAAGTAAAACGTGCTTAACTACAATTTGCGGAAACAGTATTCAAATGTTTATTCCTTGTAACAAGCTCTGGTGATGGAAACAAAACGAAAAATATCTGATGTGCTACACTCACATGACTTTCTCTACTCTTGTACAAACTATTTTTACAAACGTTTATTCTTTATATACTTCATGTTAATCGAGATATCGAGATGTAAATTTTATTGCTAATTTTCTTGTAGATGCAAGGGGAATATTGTAGATTATAAGCGATAGTCAAATCTTATAAGCGTTGGTTGCTATGTGGCGCATTCCAATCTCTTTGCATGTCCAGGACATAAACAAAATGAATAACGAATTTGAGAAAAAGTATGTGTTGGAAAATTTAAGGGAATAACAAGCAATATCTCGAAAACGGTTCACTCTACAAAAAAAATGCATACGACATAAATTGTGTATTTTAACGCGATCTACATTTTTTGTGCAGTAAAATTTTTATCTATCTCTTATGGTTTACCAGTTATGCAAAAGTCGTTCACAATGAAGAACACTTTTGGAGACATTTCCAGAAAATTCGAGATATACATTTCATTTTTCATGAAAATATCTTAAACATATGATATTTTAATCAAAATCGTTAGAGCCATTTTTGAGAAAATTAAAATTTTCGAAAAATCTTCCATGTAAAGGGTAGTCTGGGGTGGGGGGATTTTCTTGAAAACCTTCGTGTCGCATCTGTGGAAGATACTAAATCAAAATACGAAGTTTGGTGTTTATCCGACTGTTCGTTTCTGAGTTATGCTGTTCACAGACACACACAGACAGACACACACACGGACATGTTTCCAGAAATGCTTTTTTTGGATTCAGGGGGTCTCAAAATATGTATTTCCGGTGAAATCTCGGTATCGAATTTTTGGGTGGAATACAATAGTTCCCCTACTTACTATACGTAGTAGAGAAAGTAAAAGAATCGCAAACGCTCAAGAAAGTCCGTTAGATGACGTATTTATACTTGGAAAAAACTGTAAACTGTAAGATGGAATAGTTGAAAAGCGGAAACGCTACGAAAACAATGTGTACATACATTTACTTATTTTAGTGAGCTCTACCTTTTTCCTGCAGTAATGCTTCTATATTTCCTAGTTATACAAAATAATACAAAATTCAATCAAATAAAGGGAATTTCACAGGCTATTCGCAATAAGATCGAGATATACTTTTCATTTCTCATATCAGTATATAAAAATATATTTTAATCAAGACCGTTAGAGTCGTTTTTGAGAAAGTAAAATATTTTTGCACATAAAAGGCGGGTTGGAGTGGCAGGAATTTTGTTTTTAGTTATACTGTTCGTACACAAAACTTTTTCTTAAAATTGTATTTCTGGGGAGACTCAAAATAGTATATGGCGATATAAGTGTGGTAAGTGCATCACTAGAAAACGAGGAAGAGTTTCGTTCCGTGTCTCCTACTTCCTAAATTCTCCAATATATTCAACGCTTGTGTATTGCGAAATATTTCTGTCGACGGTAGTGAATAACGGAATTATTATTTACGTGAAAATAGAATTGACTATTAAGAGTGATCAATATGGTGGTTCAATTAGTAAGGTCAACAACATTAACCTTGGTGGTGACCTAGCCATCGATTATCCATGTGTGGTTGTTAACCTTATAAGAATCAATAATTTGAAGCCCATATTAGCTACTGCATGAATTAAATCGCGAGTAAATATTAACAAATAAAACGGAAGTAAAGATTCGCGTAAGATTTAAATAGTTCATTTCAACTATCTATTATAATTGTCTGCAATGCTATTTATTACTTTCTCTACTACGTATAATAAGTAGGGGAAGTATTGCATTCCACCAAAAAATTCGATACCGAGATTTCACCGGAAGTACATGTTTTGAGGCCCCATGAATCAAAAAAAGCACTTTTAGAAAAAAGGTCCGCGTGTGTCTTTGAACAGTAAAACTCAAAAACGAAAAGTCGGATAAATGGCAAACTTGGTATTTAGGTTCAGTATCTTTCAAAGATGCAACACGAAGATTTTTAAGAAAATTCCCCACTCCAGACTACCTTTTACCTGGAACATTTTTTTGGAAAATTTTGATTTTCTCAAAAATGACTCCAACGGTTTTGATTAAAATATCATATATTTAAGATATTTTTATGACAAATAAAATGTATATCTTGAACTTTATGGGAATGTCTCCAAAACACCTCCTCTTTCTAAATGGCTTTTGCATAACTGGTAAACCGTAAGAGATAGACAAACTTTTTCTACACAAAAAATGTAGAGCTCGTTAAAACACACAATTTATGTCATACGTTTTTTTATGGAATGAACCATTTTTATTATATTCTATTTTATTTAACGTCGATTTAACTCGCGGCGCATCTTTTGGTGGATAACTCTTAGAACGATATGTGATGGACAGTTAGCCTTCTAGGTCTCATCCCTGTAACCAGCCGTTCCGTCACGTGTCACAGATGCCCCAGAGCCACCTGCTTCATGCCGTGCATATGCGATTAGGGTGCCGTCCAGTCCAATCGACGCCCCCATATAAAGGCGGACAGTTAGCCTTCTAGGTTTCATCCCTGTAACCACCTGTTTCATGCCGTTCAGATGGCATTAGGGTGCCGTCCAGTCTAATCGCCGCTCTCACACAGAAAGACGGACAGTTAGCCTTCTAGGTCTCATCCCTGGAAATGCCATCTTGCTTCGTCACGTGTGCACACAGACCCCCAGCGCATGGCAGCCAGATCTTCTGTTTCGTGCCGTGCAGATGGTGTTAGGGTGCCGTCAAGTCTAACTGCTTACATTGTCTGTAGCATTCGCTATTACCACTTATTTTTCATTTTACTATTGTTTCAGATTTAAGGTGGAACTTTGGGTCGTGGTATTAAATATCAAATCCTTTGCGACCTTGGCGACTGAGGAAAACTACGAAAAAACCTCAGACAGATTGGTCGGCCCACGGGATTTGAACCGGGACCTCCCGAATGCGGACCACAGACTTTACCGCCTGAGCCATCCCGCTCGGTGAAGAGCCATTTCTGAGATATTCCTTGTTATTTGTTTGAGTTTTCCAGTACTTATACTTTTTCTCAAATGGGAATTCGTTATTCGTTTTTTATGTCCTGGACATGCAAAAAGAATGGAATGCTCCACATAGCAACCAGCTCTTAAAACATTTGACTATCGCTTAAAGGCTACCATATTCCCCTTGCATCTACAAGAAAATTAGCAATAACATAGTTTCTGCAAATATTTATCTCGATTAACATGAAGCAGATGGGGAATAAGCGTTTGTAAAAATAGTTTATACAAGAGTAGAGAAAGTCATGTGAGTGTAACACATCATATTTTTTTCATTTCATATAATTTTATTTTAGTTTAATAATTCTTTAACCGATTAGGTCATGTCGGATGAATACACTGGGTGAAAGATGCTCAAAAGTGCCCAGGGTCTATAGAGCTTATAGTTGCCCGGTATTCATATTTTCAGGATAAGGGAAAACCCCGGAAAAACCTTATCGGAGTAACACATCCTAACCGAGATTCGAGCTCGGGACCTCTTGAATGTGAGTCAGACACATCTTCCCCACACCACCGAGATGGGCTTTAAATAATATTTATATAAAAGGTTAGAGGATTTAATAATTTCATGTATACACGTGCAGTTAAGTAGGCAAAATGCGCAACTAGGTTAGGTTACCAGAACTGAATGCAGCAAATTCAACTTTCCAACAGGACAGCATGAACGGGAAATGGATCAAAAACACTATCGCCGGAAAAAAAAAATGTCCTCGCGGTGAAATATGGATATCATAGTTCCTCTACCTAGTAGAGGTGGGTGGTAAAGAAAGTAAACAATAAACGTTCAGACAGGCTTGACAGTCTCCCGAATGTGAGTTAATTAGAAGTTATCCAACCTTCAATATTGGAAAGCTTATGTCCTCTCAACGGTTTACGAACACGCGATATTTCGACATTTCCCCGAGTAAGATAGCTATTGGCAAGTTACGCTTGTATAACCCACTGCACTGAAAAGAGTATGCTGGAAATTACATCTCCGCATTCTTATTGCCTGTATAAGAAAGTTCTCTCTCTTGGAAATCCTCCCCCATTCACTTAATCTTAACTTCGTTTCCCCGCCTACGTGCGCCCTAAATGGCGCTCCATTCTCGGACAAATATCCCCGTTTCGCTCACTCAGGCCTCTTGCTCTTATCTTTGTTTGTCACGAGGACCTTTTTGTGAAATTACATCAACTTCTAGCCTCAAACACGACTTAAGCTCAGATTTTAGTCAAGAAAATAAAAACACCTTTCCTGTTACTTTCCCTTCCACTTACCTATAGTAAAGAGGAAATCTTCTACTCCACCCAAAACTTTGGTATCAAGATTTCACCAGAAATAGATGCTTTGAGGTCCTCTGATCCAAAAAGCATTTTTACTTTCTCTTACATTTACCTATAGTAAGCAGCGGAAATGTTTTACTCCACCTATAACTTTGGTATCAAGATTTCACCAGAAATAGATGTTTTGAGGTCCTCTAAATAAAAAGGAATTACTTCTCTACCACGTGCTTAGTAGCTGAAAATGCTTTCCTTTTTATTCATTTATACAGGAGGCCTCAAATCATGTATGTCTGGTGAAATCTTGATACCAATGTTTTGGGTGGAGTAGAACATTTTCTCTACTTACTATAGGTACGAGGGCAATCCCAGAAGTACCCGACCTGACGTATATTCAAACAAATGACTATGGTAGAAACTACCACCCTTATAAAGCTTAAGGAAGGTTGATAATGCTACGTCGTTTAGTAATTGTTTGGCAGCCATTGATAGTGAATGCTCTCAGCGAATTTGTAAACATGGTTAAAACTGGTCATCGTTATATGATACAATACTTTCATTTGAAAGGTCTTAGTCCAACTAATATTAAAGCTGAGCTAGATTCTACTCTGGGGGAGTCTGTTCCTTCGTTTACAACGGTAAAATATTGGGTGGCAGAGTTTAAGCGAGGCCGTACGAACATCGCAGTGGTCGACCAAATGAGGTGACCACGCCAGAAATTGTGAAGAAAATCCACAATACGGTATTGGATGACCGTCGACTGAGTGCGCGAGCTAGCAGACATCGTAGGCATTTCAAAAAGTGCTGTACATCGCACACTAACTGAAAATTTAGACATGAGAAAGCTGTGCACAAGATGGATGCCGCGTTTACTCACAATGGAACAAAAGCAGCATCGTGAAAATGTTTCAGTCGAATGTTTGGCGATGTTTCGCTGCAATAAAGCCGAGTTTTTGCATCGATTCATAACCATGGATGAAACATGGGTCCATCACTTCACACCTGAGACGAAGGAACAATCGAAATAGTGGATTGAAAGGGGAAAATCGGCTCCAAAGAAGACAAAGACAGTTCTATCAGCAGGCAAGGTCATGGCGTCAGTTTTTTGGAATGTGTGTGGAATAGTTTTCATTGATTATGTTCAAAAAGGAAAAGCAATCAATGGCGAGTATCATGCAAACATATTGCAGCATTTGAATGATGAAATCAAGCAAACACGGCCGCATTTGGTGGAAAAGAAACTTTGTTATCAAGGCAATGCACCTCCTGTTCACACATCCATTATCGCCATAGCCAAAATCAATGAGTTAAAGTTCGAATTGCTTTCTCATGTATCCTATTCGCCAGATTTAGCCCCCTCTGATTATTTTCTATTTCCAAAGTTGAAGAAATAGCCTGGTGCTAAAAGATTTGCCAACAGTGAAGAGGTAGAGTTTGCAGTTGATGGCTATTTTACATAACTCGACGATTCTCATTATAAACAGGGTATCGAAGCTATTGAACATCGCTGGGAAAAGTGTATCGAGCTGAAAGGAGACTATGTAGAGAAATAAAGCTGTTTTTTCCCAAACTTTTTGTGTTTTCTTTGTTAGGTCGGGTACTTCTGGGACAGCCCTCGTAAGTGTTAGAGAAAGTAAAAATGCTATTTTTATTCAGAGGGCCTCAAAGCATCAATTTCTGGTAAAATCTTGATACCAATGTTTTGGGTGGAATAGAAGATTTCTCCTCTACTTACTATAGGTAAATGTTAGAGAAAATAATAAACTGCAATGGGTGAACAAAGTCATGCAAATGTAACACGTAAGCTTTTTATATCAACAACCAGCAATGCTTCGTGGATGTTTTAAGCCTACTTTTAAAAACCTTAAACTTACTCGTTTTCTTTGTTTTCGACTTTCGCCATTTGTTTGCAGTAATCCGAAATACACCCCTTGTTTCTGAGTAAACCTAAATACATTGTGTTACTAACCACCTGACCTTTGGTAGTGCCTAATGCCCATTTTTACTTTCTCTACTACGTATAGTAAGTAGGGGAAGTATTGCATTCCACCCAAAAATTCGATACCGAGATTTCACCGGAAATACATGTTTTGAGACCTCCTGAATCCAAAAAAAGCATTTTTGGAAACATGTCCGTGTGTGTGTCTGTGTGTGTGTGTGTGTCTGTGTGTCTGTGTGTGTGTGTCTGTGAACAGCATAACTCAAAAACTAACAGTCGGATAAACACCAAACTTGGTATTTACGTTCAGTATCTTCCAGAGATGCGACACGAAGATTTTCAAGAAAATCCCCCCACCCCAGACTACCCTTTACATGGAACATTTTTCGAAAATTTTAATTTTCTCAAAAATGGCTCTAACGATTTTGATGAAAATATCATATGTTTAAGATAATGTCATGAGAAATGAAATGTATATCTCGAAATTTCTGGGAATGTCTCCAAAAGCATTCTTCATTATGAACGACTTTTGCATAACTGGTAAACCATAAGAGATAGACAAAATTTTACTACACAAAAAATGTAGATCGCGTTAAAATACACAACTTATATCATACACATTTTTTTGTTGAGTGAACCGTTTTCGAGATATTGCTTGTTATTTCCTTCAATTTTCCAATACTTATACTTTTTCTCAAATTCGTTATTCATTTTTTATGTCCTGGACATGCAAAGAGAATGGAATGCGCCACATAGCAACCAGCGATAAAATATTTGACTATCGCTTAAAAGCTACCATATTCCCCTTGCATCTACAAGAAAATTACAATTAAGATTGACATCTCGATATCTCGATTAATATGAAGCATATGGAGAATAGGCGTTTGTAAAAATAGATTGTACAAGAGTAGAGAAAGTCATGTGAGTGTAACACATCAGATTTTTACTACATAGGGCGCCCAAGCGGTGGACACTGATGATACATGAAATTAATAATTGGGAAGAAAACGCTCCGGATCTAAGTTAGGGTACCTCCCCAGCATTTACCAGTTATGAGGACCGAGGAAAACCCGGAAAATTTTCACTCCTGGACAGATTTGAACCGCAGACCTGATTACGAGTCTTTGCCTTAACGACCATCGGTACCTGATTTTGCGATTGCATTTTAAAATGCGTAGTTTGTATCCACATATTTAGGCTTTATGACATCTGTTTTTACTATTGTATTCCACCCAAAAATTCGATAGCGAGATTTCACCGGAAATATATGTTTTGAGGCCCCCTGAACCCAAAAAAAGCATTTTTGGAAACATGTCCGTGTGTGTGTCTGTGTGTGTGTCCGTGTGTGTGTGTGTGTGTGAACAACATAACTCAGAAACCAACAGTCGGATAAACACCAAACTTGGTATTTAGGTTCAGTATCTTCCAGAGATGCAACACGAAGGTTTTCAAGAAAATCCCCCACCCCATATTACCCTTTACATAGAACATTTTTCGAAAATTTTAATTTTCTCAAAAATGGCTGTAACGATTTTGATTAAAATATCATATGTTTAAGATATTTTCATGAGAAATGAAATGTATATCTCAAATTTTCTGGGAATGTCTCCAAAAGAAGTCTTCATTGTGAACGACTTTTGCATAACTGGTAAACCATAAGAGATAGACAATATTTTACTACATAAAAATGTAGATCGCGTTAAAATACACAATTTATGTCATATATATATTTTTTGTTGTTGAGTGAACCATTTTGGAGATATTGCTTGTTATTCCCTTAAATTTTCCAATACTTATACTTTTTCTCAAATTCGTTATTCATTTTTTTTGTCCTGGACATGCAAAGAGAATGGAATGCTCCACATAGCAACCAGGTCTTAAAACATTGACTATCGCTTAAAGCCTACCAATTCCCCTTGCATCTACAAGAAAATTAGCAATAAGATTAACATCTCGATTAACATGAAGCATATGGAGAATAAGCGTTTGTAAAAATAGTTTGTACAGAAGTAGAGAAAGTCATGTGAGTGTAACACATCAGATCTTTTTTTAATCAAACTATGCTAACATTGGAGTGTTAATTGTACCTAACACTGATCGTTAGAAAGTTACAGCTTCTAGTTTGAAGATAACGTTTTTAATGAGCTGGCTACAAAAATAAAACACACACGTATTATGTGTGTGGGAGGTAGATGTTACCTTTTCACGCTGAAATGACAGAACTGGTTGTAATGAAACTTGGTATATAACTATACCTCATGTTCATGGCATCTTAATTACTTTTCCCAATTGGGAGAGTACTCTAATAGAACACAACATCAAAACATTAATCATTATTAGTTTTTTTTAAAATGTTAGCTAACAAACTTTTAAGTATCACGGTGTTACTGACAAATTACTCATCATGCCGCACTAAAGGTAAAGAACCACTAACTTGCATTCTGTGCAGATGTTAACCCTCTGCTCGTCCTTGCCCTCTGGTGGGGGAACACAGATGGCGCTGAGATTTTCCACCAACTTTTCGGACACAGGTGTCGACCCTTATAGATTACACACCCGGTCACAGTTGGTAGCCATGATGCATCTCATAAATTATTAACTTTCAACAAGTCGCTAAGGACAACATAGTAGTGATGTATACGTAAAGGTCATTGCGTGTTTTATGTCACCTTTTCACAGAGATTACAGCAATCATTAAAAATCGTTTCAGTTAGATCCTACACGCTTTGTTACACGCCGAACAACAGAATTAAATAAGTTAAATACGCCCCTTGCTTAGCTTCGGTTGGCAAATCGATGATGCTTAGGGAAGGTTATATGCGAATAGGTCAGGATTCCTCCTGAAGAGCGAGGCATAATAAATACAATTCGTGCTGGCTTGCTTCAACTGAATATATGCCACAAAAATATATTCCTTGTGAGTCAGGATTTTTTTTCGCCTATTCGTGTGCGTAAACTAGTTAGACTTTTTGTTCCCGCAATGAAGCAAAAACAGAAACTCCGTAATCGACGCCTTTTGCTTTCTCTGTTACTTAGTTATAGTAAGTGGAGGAAGTATTGTGTGCAACCAAACATTCGATACCGAGACTTCACTGGAAATACATGTTTTGAGGCTCCCTGAATCCAAAAAAGCACTTTTAGAAACAACTCTAACGATATGGATTAAGATACCATATGTTCGTGTATTTTCATGACAAATAAGATGTATACCTTGAATTTTCTGCGAATAACCTGTGAAGCCCTCTTCACTCCGAACCACTTTTGTATAATTGGTAAACCATAGGAGTTTGACAAAATCTTACTACACAAAAAATGTAGAACTCAATTTATGTCAAACAAAAATGTTTGTGGCGTTTATCATTTCCAAGATATTCCTTGTTATTGGTTTGAGTTCTCAAATACTTATACTTTTTTCAAGTGGGAAGTCCCTATTTGTTTCTTCAGTGGTGATACAAAGAGCATGGAATTCAAGGCCAGCATATAGAGTTGACCATCGCTTCAGTCTCCTGGATGTCCTTTGTACCTACAATGAATATGTAATGCAACTATCTCTGGAAAGGTTTGTCTCAATTAATATGAAGGACTATGACTATGACAATGAAACAGAGAGGGACGTTCACCTCGACCCAAGGCGGATCTTTTGTGCTACCGCTCCCAGGAGGAAGGAATGAAGTGAAGGAATAGCAGTAGGCTATAGGCCGCAGGTAGGTCACAGAGACGCGAAGAGGTCTCTAGCGATTCCAAGCTTGAAGACCCGATCACACCACCGAGCTGCTCAGAGAAGGTTTCCCTCCGGCGGAGAATTCAACCCATCTTAGGGGCCTCAAAGAAGGCGGAGTCGGGGAAAACTCGACCTATCTTAGGCGGATCAAAGAAGACTTCCCTCTGACGGAGTCGGGAAAAGTTGGCCCATCTTAGGCGGTTCAAAGAAGACTTCCCTCTGACGGAGTCGGGTAAAACTCAATCCATCTTAGGCGGTTCAAAGAAGGCTTCCCTCTGACGGAGTCGGGAAAACTTGGCCCATCTTAGGCGGTTCAAAGAAGGCTTCCCTCTGACGGAGTCGGGGAAAACTTGGCTCATCTTAGGCGGTTCAAAGAAGGCTTCCCTCTGACAGGCCCGAGAATAACTTTCCAATGAGTAAGCATCTGCGCCATCTGTGCGACACGAACCGACACTGCACATCCCCTAAGCCCATCTGAAACATGAAAGGGGAAATGAAATGAGAGGGAATGAGCCTATGAGGGGACAGGAAATTCGTGGTAGAAGATGAACTACCCCAGCATTCGAATACCGATCCGGGGAAACTACGACAAACCCATGGTCAGGTTGGCCGGTCCCAGGAATCGAATCAGAGAACTCCTGAATGTGGGCCTCTCACGTTACGGTGGAGCCATCTCGCTCGGTAATATGAAGAAGATAAGCTTTCGTAAGCAAATATGTGGAAGACGGTGCAGAGAAAGTGTGGCTTCTTGTTGCACTAATTCGCATGCATCAGCACGTGAGTACTCGTTTAATGGTTTGCAGATAAATTAAACGCCTAGCACTGCACAGTATTTCGTCCGGTGAACTGCAAACCTCACGAGCAGTTGGCGATTAACGTCTTAAGAGCGGTCAAGTGCAGTACTTGGTTTCATGAGTTCTTCTGTAACTGCGAACTCAGCTGAAACCGTTCAAGTGCTTGTTTCAGGACGGAAACCGCTCACTTGTTATTTTACGACTTAACCTCAACGTAACAACAGTTGCTTTAAGCTCGGTTCGCTTTCAGAGGTTGGCGAATCTTTATCGTTTTAATTATTTTACGTTTACTTAAAAATGTTGCGAACATTTAAGGGGTCAAGGAAATGATCAAAAATAACATTTTTTGTTTCATGCACCAATAAAATCTCTATTATTATCAGTTTCAGGAAAAATATATTTGGGGGGGGGGTTAAGAGGTTCTTAAGGCATTTAAATACCATTTAAATGCTAGTCTGCATTCCTTTAAAGCTGTCATGGAACGCCCCGTTTTAGCACATTTTTGTATTTTTCAACAACGAACGACTATATCATTAATTAATTTTGAAGATTGAGAAGCTAGTAACAATGATATGTCATAATTTAAAATAAAGAGAGTTGGAGGTTGTTACACTACATCACTTTATTTTAGACTATACCATGCTCAGCTAGCAGTTCGGCATTAACAAAAGAGGCCAGGACCAAGAGAAGGCAATCAGAAAAACTGAAGCAATCCAGGAATGAAGTGTGTCAGAATTTTAATCTTCAAACTTTAAGTTCAGTTTTCTCAAAACAACATTTTTGGATAGTTATGTACCTTTTACTCAGAAAGTATGAGAGGTAGAGAGCTGAAATCTTCAGTACATGTATGCAACACGTAGTTAAACTTTCTGAACCACAATCATAATTTTATAATGTATCTTAGTAATGTTAAGAAACCAACAATATTACAAAACCGAGCGGGATGGCTCAGGCGGTGAAGTCTGTGGCCCGCATTCGGGAGGTCCCGGTTCAAATCTCGCGGGCCGACAAATCTGTCTGAGGTTTTTTCGTGGTTTTCCTCAGTCGCCAAGGTAAATACCGTATTGGATATTCAATACCACGACCCAAATTTCCATCTTAAGTTTAAAACAATAGTGAAATGAAAAATAAGTGGTAATAGCTAATGCTATGCCATCTATCTACAGACAATGTAAGCAGTTAGACTGGACGGCACCCTAATGCCATCTGCACGGCATGAAGCAGGGGTTACAGGGATGAGACCTTAAAGGCTAACTTTCCGCCTTTCTGTGAAAGTGCGGCGGTTAGACTGGACGGCACCCTAATGCCATCTGCACAGCATGAAGCAGGGGTTACAGGGATGAGACCTTAAAGGCTAACTTTCCGCCTTTCTGTGAAAGTGCGGCGGTTAGACTGGACGGCACCCTAATGCCATCTGCACGGCATGAAGCAGGGGTTACAGGGATGAGACCTTAAAGGCTAACTTTCCGCCTTTCTGTGAAAGTGCGGCGGTTAGACTGGACGGCACCCTAATGCCATCTGCACAGCATGAAGCAGGGGTTACAGGCAAACTGTCCATCACATATCGTTCTAAGCGATATCCACCAACAAATCCGTCGCGATATGACCAAGGAGTTAAAGCGACGTAAAATAGAATAGAATAAAAAATAAAACATTACAAATTTTCCACATTTTTACTTTTTTGAGTTTGCAAATAATTTTTTTTTCAATTTCTAGTGAACTGATATACATAACTAAATAATTGAGGTTCAGAAGATAACTGATTATACTAAGAACAAGCATGCAAAAGTGTGATTCTGTGCTGCAAGGAGTATTAGAGAAAAAGGTACATTAATTCACATGTTTTAAGAGTACATCTTATTATTTTTCCCCTGAATGAAATAATTTTACGGACTCAACTACATAAGCTATCAATGCAAACAACCACTTGAAATAATTGTCATGCTTTATAGAATAATTCATACAAATTTCAGGAAAAGCCATTGTGAACTTTAAGAGCAGCGATAATTTAACACAATTTCCGTGTGTTCAGACTACCTTGTCCCCTTATATTGTTGGTAATTACTTACTTTAGCAGCCGGTGAAGATTTGCTTTAAACTATGCTTAATATGTAAAATAATAGTGTAATGTTTTATTTTTGGCCAAGCTTAGTTTTGGAAATAAATAAAAGGTTAAACATTTTATATTGCTCTATTTTTCCTTATTAGACCTTCATTCACATTTACCCCTTAACCCCTTACACCACATTCTCATCCCGTTGTTTGCAGTTTACCTTTGTGTTCTTGAAGGCACTTTAATCTGGCAGGGTACAAAGATTGTCGTTGAACGGTTCTCCAGCGTTCTCGGCCTTTTCGTCACCTTGCGATCCTACACTTCTAATTGGGTTTTTATTAGCGATGGGACGATACCACTATTTCTCGATACTCGATACCGATACGAGTTTTGAGCACCGATATTCGATACCCACTTTATAAACAAAACTGAAAATGCGATAGCTTGTTCACTGAATTATTAGTAGTTTTCTGTGTATAAGCGGATGTATAACACTCGAAACGTAGTAAGTTTGTGGATTAAACCTATCTACCTCATTCATTAGGACCTTTCAACAAGAGTGTCCTATTTTTGAACTTAAATAAAACACGTTCTATAAATGAAAGGTTTATTTCTTTTTTTATTTTGGAACATAATTAATGTCATTACGTGTGGAAGAGAACATCAGTTAAGTGACCGCCGCGGCTTCGTTGGGTTACGCGTATACGGTTTTCAATGACAGAAGAACGTAAATTAGGTCCAACTTCACGAATAACGCGCGTGATGTTATTCATAAGATCATTTACTGTTTCTGGCTTGTTGACATAAACTCGAGATTTAACATAACCCTACAAGAAGTAATCCAACGGCGTTAAATCACATGACCTTGGGGGCCAGTTAACATCACCACCACGGGAAATGATGAAACCTCTGAACTTCTCCTTCAAAAGATCGATTGTTTCGAGAGCAGTATGGCATATGGCACCATCTTGCTGGAACCAGATGTTTCTGAGATCCATACCATCCAATCGAGGCCAAAAATAGTCCCTTATAAGAACCTGGTATCTTTCTCCATTGACAGTTAGAGTTTCTCCATCTTCATCTTGGAAAAAATATGGACCAATGATTCCACCATACCAAAATCCACACCACACAGTAACCTTTTGGGGATGAAGTGGTCGTTCTTGAATCTGCACTGGATTGTGATTGCTCCAATAGCGGCAATTTTGTTTGTTAACACAACCATCCATCCAAAAGTGGGCTTCGTCGCTGAAGATGATTTTTCGACAAAAATCCGGGTCAACTTCCAATTGCTCCATAGCCCAGTCAGCGAATACACGGCGCAACCTATGGTCGTTGGGCTTTAGTTCTTGAGTTAGCACCATTTTGTAAGCGTGAAACTTCAAGTCCAGATGCAGAATTCGCCAAGTTGTGGTCGGCGAAAGCCCCAGCAATTGATTTGTTTCCGTTCTCGCGTACTCTCACGAACGGCGCCTATGTTTTCGTTGGAGCGCTTACGTCGATTACGTACAGGCGTTCTTTGATCGCTGACAGAACCATTTCTTTCAAATTTATCGATCAAACGCCGAATCGTTCTCTCGCAGGGACGATTATGCACACCGTGAACTTCACGCAATACACGGAAGGTTTGATGATCCATTTTGATAATTTCTACGCGTTGCTGAATGCTGTAACGTTCCATGGCTATTTGTCAATAACAACTGTAACCACATGAAAAAAATACTGCTGTAACTCAATAACAACGGCAGCTGTCACATGTTAAAGATAGGACACTCTTGTTGAAAGACCCTACATATGCATGTTTAATACAAAGGATGTAATAGGCACAATTAAAATTTTGAAGAAAAAGTCAAGGAAATATTGTATGAAATGCAAGATATGAACGAATCAAAGATTTTGTTTAAGAACACAGGCATTCATGAAAGAACAAATATTCCCATACGCTGTATTATCTCACGTCATAAGTTTTGATTTGTTTCTGCTGGATTAGCAGATTTTGGTCATCGGAGTAGGTAAATGGAATGACTGAGAGTGAGTCACCAAGCCAGGCTGTTGCAGAAACGTGATTTAGTGCGCCAGCTATATCACAGCCTTCATTCACAATTCAATTAAAGCTACGTGTTAAGTGAGTACCTCTACGCCTTCCCCACTGTTTTGCATGTTTTTATTTAGACACGAGAGTCTATGGAATGTTACATTCATCGCAGTCAAAGTCTATCAAGAACTGTAGTCCAGCAACTCATTGGGGACACGTGCGAGGCAATAACACTAGCACAGGGTTAAACGCAAACGCAAAGCTTAAAAGTTTAGAAGTGTCAAAGTATCTCCAAGTATACCACCGAGTATCGAGGTCCCATCCCTAGTTTTTATTTATACCTTTGCGGTTCAAATCCGTCCATGAAACCTGTTTTTGTTGTGCAAGAAGTACAGTTGTTTAAGGTAACCTTAAAAAGACAAGTTTATGTCATTTTATTTGCATATTCTGTGAGAAAATACTAATGTGGATGCATATAATAATACTTAAAAGAAGCCGAAGGTGTACAAGCATTTGAAAAAAGAAAGAATAGCGACAGTAATATTGTTGATTTCTAGTGAAGCTGACCTGTGGTTTGTGTGATACACATTTCATTGACGATATTTACTAACGAAGGTAAGACTTTGTATTTTATAAAATATAACATAGAGAACTGGTTGCTTGTTAGAATTGTGAGTAAGTGTATTCGTTTCAACAGTAATTAACTATCAGCGCAGAAAACCCTTAACAACCAAGAAAGGCAAGTGGAGTGTGGTTGGAACAAATCTGAACGTTCAGTGAAGAAGCAAAATTGAACCTGATACAACATTGGGGAACCTATGCTATCTTAATGGCAAATATATTGGATATCAAAGAAATGGACCTCAGTTCAAATCCATTCCCTTACGATCGTTCTTATATCTTCTTGTGTACAGGTTTAAGACGCCTGCACCTTGTAATATTACTGTTTTAAACACTTATTGGAGCCAAGCTATGCTTTTGTCCCAAAAAAGACACACGCTATTTCGAAATAAAATGTAACAGATTATATAAATAATAATTTGTTTATTACTTCTGTTGTTTAAAATCAAATCACCACTGTGCCACCTGTCATATCATGGCATACTAAATGAATGAATAATCGAATGTGTTAAGGAATCTAACAGTGCTACCAACATTGAGAATGATAAAAACAGGTTAGGTTAAAATCAGAGGACAATAAAGTCACGTATTTATCATTCTCCAGGACTTTATTGATGAATTGTGCTGTTGATTTATCATCAGTGAAGATGCGTTTGGTGTGACCTGTTAATTTTATTGATTCTTGTTCCTGTATTCGAATCTGAATCATGTTCAATACTGCTGTCGAGATGGATGAGGTAAGTGTTTAACGCGCGCTCTTACTACACAGGCGGTGAACACTGATTGTACATGAAATGAAGTAATTTGGGAAGGAAATGTTCTAGTTCTAAGTTTAGGCTCTCAGTCAGGGAGGACGATCCTGTCGGGATTTGAACCACAGGCCTCCCGTTGACGAGTACGTGCCTTAACGACCCCCGCTACTCGTGTAGGTATGATATAGCTTATCAGTCATTGCATACGATGCTATTACGTCTTAGTAAGGAGCTGGCGTTTTATCCGATAACATCTCAACCTTGCAAGCATATTAGGTATAAGATAAGGGACCGTGATTGGTCGAGGTGTTGCTAAACGTCATTGCTCGATGTCAAAGTGCAGCGTGTGAATGGAATATTCAGGTTAAATGCACATATACTATATGACCCACGACATTGTTTCTAGAGTAGGCATCAAGTGAGTTATTTAAGAACAGCAATATACTTTTTAAAGCGTTATCATCACGATAACTTATTCAGATGATCTACATAATGAAATTACTTGTTACAAAGGTACTCTTACCGAGCGAGGTGGCGCCGTAGTTGCGCGTGCACTCGCATTCGGGAATTCCGGGTTCAATTCCCGGTGACTGCCCACTCTGACCCATGGTTTTCCCGGGTCATCAGGCGAATGCTGGATGATTTCTCTCCACCTCCGGATTTCCTGTCCCTCCATATCGTCCTATTAATCATTTGTCATTCTTCAGCCCGTTAGCTCTATTTCAGTGTTGAAAGTGTCGGCGATGGTGTTTCGGTGCAGCGGGACAGGGAAAAATTATGCTTTCTGTGGACTTTCTCCGTCTCTCGGACTTCAGCTGGTTGTCGGGGCATCAGGTCCGCCTCTTTGGGGAGGGGCGTTGTACCCCGTCTGGGGCGGGGTTCTCGGTCTGCTTGTCGGCTGCCGGGGTGTCTCCATCTGGAATCTGTAAAGACTCTGTCATTGCTGTCCTGGTTCCTGCCGCCCTGTGTCCCCTCTCACCTCATCCCTCCCGGCGGTACCCTCTTGTAGGGCATAGGTACAATATCCGCACTCCCTGGATCGGTACCGAGTCCCCTCCGATACACATTCCAATCGAAGTTAGTCTTTAGCAGAAATTGTCAGTTTGTTCCTTAAGATTAGTGAGGCAATATTTTATATCATAACATGCTGTGAATGCCAGAGTGATTGTAGTGTAAATTAATATTATTGTATGTACATGATTTTAGATGTTTATTAGCCATAAGGATTGTTAGGAAATAAGTTTGCACGGCCTAACTGAAACTGACAATAGAAGTGGGTAACAATAAACCGAGGGGGTGAGTTGTTTATCACTAAGAAGAGACAAACAAATGACGTCAGGGCAGCGTGCCTTTTTTAGAAATGGAGAGAATATCTTCCCTAGAGTATATATGTTAGTAGTAGTGATTGGCTGACAAAACAGACGCTAAAGTGGGCGCGATTTGGTAACCAATAACAGCTCTATTATAATGTTTAGGCAATTCGAGGTGAAGGAGTATATATTCTCGAGCCATAAGAAAGTGTCGCACAGTTCTGAAGAATCTCTCACGAGGTACACGTCGCAGAGTTAGTTACAAAAATGTAAAGTACGCGAAGTAATTGGTGCGCGGCAACTAAAACGACTGTAGTTACATTCAGAAATATCACAGTTTCAGTCTGGCGTGTATAAAGATTAAATATGTCAATTATTAATTAAGCGTGACGGCAATAAAAGTCTAGATTCAGGATTTTTTTATCAGTGTTATCTTTTAGCAACAACTCCTTTCCGTTTACACGCCCTGCTTAGAGACACTTGCTCGACTGAGTTATAAAAGCTAGCCGGAGGACGAAGAACCCAAATTTAAAAAATAATTAAACAATAAGCGCCCAACAAATAAGATAACACAAGCCAACGAGAACTGCGACAATAGTTTAAGGTTTTTAAATACACGCCTTTCTGGAAGCAAGAAAAGTTAACGTGAATCTGCATGTTTGTTATAAATGTGACTCACGAGCAATGTTAACATATGTAAGTGTATCGGATCAGCTGACGGTCACTATTATTCTAATGACATAAAACGTAGAGCTAAGCTTGGGTATGGTATACTTAGTGTGAGCCTTCCTATACAAAAAGCCTAACAATTTAATGTAAATTTGTTGTAATAGTATGTGATGATAGATGAGCTATTTCATATTATGTTCAACAGCATCTAACAAAGTATTAAACGTAAACTAAGCTTGTCTTGTTGACTTGTTCCCGAAAATTCAGAGCATATGTTCTAATATTATGTATGTGTAAATACTGACATAAGGTTTTGAAAATCATAAGGTTAATTTCTGTCTAAAACATGAGTGTTATAGAAATAATGCTTCAAAGAATTCTTTACCACTCACCTACAATAGGTAGAGAAATTATTGTATTCTACCAAGAATTATACATCGAGATTTTACTAGAAATACATGTTTTGAGGTCCAGTAAACCCAAAACAGCTTGTTTAGAAAACGACGAGCGTGCGTGCGTGTGTGTGATACCTCAAAGACAAAAGTCGAACAAGCACCAAATTTAAGCCACGAAGATTTTCAAGAAAGATATGCACCCCAAACTACCCTTTGCGCGGAAAATGTTTCGTTATTTATGATTTTCTGAAAAATGGCCCTCAAAATGTTTTTATTAAAATACTATATGTTTTGAACTTTCTGCGTATTTCCTGGTGTCCTCTTCATTCTGAATGTCGTCCTCCGTAGTCTAGGGGTTCCGTGCTAGCCTCTAGTTCCCGAGGTCGCGGGTGCAAACCTGGCGAAGGACGATGGGTTTTTTCGGGCGTAAAACCCTTAGTATGGCTTCCTTCGGAAGGCAAGTAGAGCCGGTGGTCCCCTGTCGTATATGTAGGGCACGTAAAAGAACCTCAAGCTTAATAAAGAGGCCTCTGAGCAAAATTATCGGTATTTCACACCCAATATAGAATGGGATGCTAAGAACCATGTAGTAGTTAAAGAGCGTCTATAATTAAAGCCCTATGTAATTTCTTTTTCATTCTGAATGAATCTGAATAAATTTGTATAACTGTTAAACCATAAGAGAAATACAAAATCTTTCTACATGAAAATGTGGGTGCCATTAAAACACACAATTTATGTGAAATAAATTGTTTTGCGACGCTTAACTTTCTCGAGAATTTTATTTCTATTGGTTTGAATTTTCCAGTACTTTATACGTTTTTTTTAAGTGCTTAAGTCACTGTGCTTTTGTTTCTCGTGATGTCGTACAAAGAGTATAGAATTTCAAAGCCAGCATAATACAAATAACTTTTAAAATGGGTTGTCACACACTATTTTTAGACAGCTTGAAAATTAAATTACAAAGTATCCAGCTGAGACTTGTGTGGATATAAGAATATACATTCGGGCATGCGCAATGCTGATCTAGTCTGTTGTTGTTTGGCCTTCGCTGTTTGACCTTATAGTACCAGCACGGGCAATACTTACACAATCATAACATTCTATAATGCCTAGGTATATAGAAGGCTGTGGAAAAAATAAATCAACAAAATAAGCATGACTTTTAATAAGCGTTCTTGTTATTATTCCTTTGATGTAATTGTGATATTTATTGTGCAGTTGTTACAATTGCTTTTGTAGAGGAAGCAGCATGGGTATTGATAACATCATTGATTACATTGTTTGGACTGGAAACAGTTGAATTCATTACAAGAATTTGTGTAGTAATTTTCTTGTCTAAAGAATGTCCCAGATATTCGAATAATCCACCATTACATTAATCGACACAAGGCCTCCGCTTCATACACATAGGTATGATTCCATTGCAAGAAACAAGGGTGGTAACACTGGAGCTTCAATTTCTAGTATGAGTGTTTCGTGTTAAAATCGTTATTTAGTTAGATATCTTAAAACTTGTATTTATGATTAAATCTCTATATAGAATTTTTGGTTGAATGACAATACTTCCTCTACCTTCCATAGGTAAACGGTAGGGAAAGTAAACATGCGTTGTACTTTTACTCTGGAGAATCTCCATGGAATAGTAATGGGGAAGTCGTGTGCCTATTACATAACAGATGTTTTTTAAACACCGTGTTCAAGCCCTCCTCTCAATTTATTGTTTGTGCATTAATTCTAGAGAAGGAATGAAATGTCAAGAATCAAATATGCGACAGTACACGCAGATGGGATAATGCGCAAATGCAGCAGAAGGCGAAATAAAATGCTAAAATGGCTATAGGAAGTTGTAAAGAATGTCTAAAGACGTTACGAGTAGTGGGAAAAATGCGAGGGCCGTAAAAAGTAGCAGAAATTACAAGTTATATGCTCGTGCAGCGCGTAAGAAAGAAGAAAAAACGACTGCCAGATTTATTGTTGTACTTGCAAGATGCTTTTGTTTGTGGGGAGGAACTCGCGACATTTAAACTGATGTATGATGTTTCTCAGACTGATGTACAACAAAATGGCTTTCCAAGCGGAAAATGGTTAAAGAGAAACAATAAATCAAGTTTTTCTATCCCAAAACAGTTTGTCTTATTAATCCTCTGCACTCACGTAACAAAAGTGATTCATAGAGCGCTGAATCATCCAGCATCCCAAGAGAGAACCTCGGACGTCATACACTTAATTAACACGAATGAAAAAGTACAAAAGAAGCAGAATAAAGGTAACAAATGCAAGCAATGAATTGCTAAAGTTAACGAGAGAGAAGAAGTAGAACGGAAAGAAAGAAACAATGCAAGAAATAAGACGTACAGAAAAAAGCAAAACAAAGGTTATTTATACTCTTATAAAAAGAATAAACGTAACAGCAATTTTTATTTTCTCTATCACCTACCTATAACAGGTAGGTGGGGTACTTATTCCACAGAAAAGTTCGCTACCAGGATTTCACGGGAAATACATGTTTTGAGGCTCCCTGAATCCAAAAGATTTTTTTTTAGAAAAAAGCTGTGTGTGTGTAAACAGCATAACTCAAAAACGAAAAGTTGGTTAAATACCAAACTCGGTATTTAAGTTCAGCATATTTTAATGATACGACACGAAGATTTTCAAGAAAATCCCCCGTCCCCAAACTATCTTTTATATGGAAAGATTTTCGTTATTTTTTATTTTTCAAAAATAGCTAACAATTTTGATTAAAATGCCATATATTGAAAATGTTTTAATGACAAAAAATCTATAACATGAATTTTCTGGGAACTTTCAAAGCCCTCTTCATTCTGAATGACATTTGTATAATTGCTAAACCGTAAGAGACAGATAAAGTTTTAGTTCCTGAGGTCGCGGGTTCAAGCTCGCAATGGATTTTTGTGGGCGTAAATATCCTTCCTTCGGAAGGGAAGTAAAGCCGGTGGTCCCATGTCGTAGATTTACGGCACGTAAAAGAACCTCAAGCCTGATAAAGAGGCCTCTGAGCAAAATTACCGGTCTTTCACGCTCAATGTTGAATGGAACGCTAAGAACCTCAGTAGTTAAAGTGTCCATAAATAAAATTCAGTTTATTTATAGTTAAAATCTTACTACACAAAAAATATCTCATTAAAGCACACAATTATGCCAATTAAATTGTTTGTAGCATTAACCATTTCTGACATATTCTTTGTTGTTTGCATGAATTTTTCAAATACTTATACTTTCAAGTGGGAAGTCGCTATTCGTTTTTTCTCGTGGTCATGCAAAGAGCATGGAATTTCAAAGCCCTCACACAACGCATTTTTAAAAATCTGACTATCGCTATAGTCTACTGGATCCTTCTTATACTTACAACAAAATGTGTAATGAAAGTTATCTCGATTGATAAGAAGTAGATAGAAGAATAAGCTTTTGTAAGACTGATTTGTAGAACAGTAAGTAGAGAAATTCAGCGAATGAACACATCAGATTTTTAGAAGAAGGCCCGTATGTAAGTCTATCAGACAGACAGACAGACACAGAGAGAGAGAGAGAACAGCATAATTAAAAGAACGAAAACCTGCATAGTGTAGCATTTTCAGAGGATGCGACGCGAACATTTCCAAGAGAATATCCTCCCAATTGCCTTTGGGCAATGGCTTTAACCATTTTTATTACTTTCTCTACTACGTATAGTAAGTAGGGGAAGTATTGTATTCCACCCAAAAATTCGATACCGAGATTTCACCGGAAATACATGTTTTGAGACCCCCTGAATCCAAAAAGCATTTTTGGAAACATGTCCGTGTGTGTCTGTGAACAGCATAACTCAGAAACGAACAGTCGGATAAACACCAAACTTGGTATTTAGGCTCAGTATCTTCCAGAGATGCGACACGAAGGTTTTCAAGAAAATCCCCCCTCCCCAGATTACCCTTTACATGGAGCATTTTTGGAACACTTTTTTTTTTTAATGGTCTAACGGTTTTCATTAAAATATCATATGTTTAAGATATTTTTTTGACAAATAAAATGTATATCTTGAATTTTCTGGGAATGTCTCCAAAAGTATTCTTCATTGCGAACGCCTTTTGCATAACTGGTAAACCATAAGAGATAAACATACGTTTACCTCACGAAAACGTAGATCGCGTTAAAATACACAATTTATGTCATATACATGTTTTTTGTTGAGTGAACCATTTTCGAGATGTTGCTTGTTATTCCCTTAAATTTTCCAATACTTATACTTTTTCTCAAATTCGTTATTCATTTTTCTTTGTCCTGGTAATGCAAAGAGAATCGAATGCTCCACATAGCAACCAGCTCTTAAAACATTTGACTATCGCTTAAAGCCTAGCATATTCCCCTTGCATCTACAAGAAAATTAGCAATAAGATTAATATGAACCATATGGAGAATAAGCGTTTGTAAAATAGTTTGTACAAGAGTAGGGAAAGTCATCTGAGTGTAACACATCAGTTTTTTAAAATACCATTCGTTAAAGTTATTTGCATGACAAAATGTAGAGGTATCTTGAATTTTCTGTGAAGTTCTCTTCATTCGGTATTAATTTTGCAAAGCTATGTATATCTGCTAAACTGTAAAGATACACTTATTTTAAAATGTAAATCTTGTTAAAATACACAATTTTTTTGAAACACATAAACGTTTCGAGGCAATCGCTTATATTGATTTGATTTTCCAATACTTTTACATTTGAAGCGTTAAGGCACAACCCTTTTTCTCGCAATGTCGTGTAATAGTATATGACCACAAAAGTGTGGTAAGTGCGTCATTGGAGAAGGAGGAAGAGTTTGAAATGGCGAGACGAAGTCGAGTACCTTCTACTTCGAGATTCTTGGGTGATGCATTTAACGCATTTCGTATTTTTACGACGATAGCGAATAATAGAAACATTGCTTACGTGAAAATAAAACTGGTAGTAAGGTCACCTAATCTTGATAGCAACCTGAAGATCTACTATCCAAGATCGGTTATTGACCTCAAACATTCAATAACTTGCACCTCATATTTAGCTGCTGCATGAATTAAATGTTAAGGATACCCATCGGTAAAATTTCAAATATCCACAATTTCAATTCGACTTTCAAGAAAACCCCCCACCCCAAACTACGCTTTTATATACAAGAACATTTTTCGAGTTTTTTTTCATTTTCTAGAAATGGCTCCAACATTTTAATTAAAATACCACATATTAAAGATATTTACATGATAAATAAAATGTGTATCTTGAATTTTCTGTGAATAGTCTGTGAAGTCCTCTTCATTCGGAAGGAATTTAGTATAATTTTGTTCAACTGATAAACGTTAAGCAATAGACGAAAACGTACTACACAAAAATAGATCTCTTTAAAACCACAATTTATTTCAAATAATCTTTAAGTGACATAAGCCATTTCTGAGATATCTGTTATTAATGGTTCGAACTGTTCATTTCTTGGTCATTCTTTAAAGTTCTGTCAACTTCAGTTGTTTCTCGCGATGTCATGAAAACAGTATGGAATTTTAAGGCAGCATATAGCGTCCAGTTCTTAAACATTTGACTGTTGCTGTTCTCTTTGTATCTATAATGGAATGTGTAATGTAGCTATTTCTGCAAAGGTTTATCTGGATTAAAATGTAGTATATATAAGAATAAACTTTAGTAAGAATAGTTTGTATACCCATAATAAACGATTGTGGGTAGACAAAGCCATGTGGCTTTATACATCAGATTTTTATATTACATTTTTTAATGTTTTTTAAAAATTTCTCCACACGATGCAAAGTAATATTTGTTTATTAAACTCTCTAATGCTATATTAATAAATTGTAGAGATGAATTTCTAATTATCTCACTAATTTTTAGAAAATGAAATGTTAAATATGATACTTCAATTTATGCTTAAAAAGTTACATAGTATTAACATTATTGTTAAATACATCACAACTAAGAATGTTAACAAAACTTAATGTCATCATTTCTTTTAAACTGTCATTAGCAAGGATATACACAAAATCTAATGGATTGAAGCCGAAAGTTACATCGTGTGGAACAGTTTGAAAATGAGAATGTGACGACAAATAAAAACCAGAAAAAAGATAGTTTAGGAATTATAGCACTAAAATAACACTGTTTCTGACTTTGCTGTTAAAAAGCATTTAGTGGATACACTGGCCTTCCTTCATCTTTTTCTGCTCCTCCGCAGTTAATTTAGTATTTGAAGATCCCTGAGGTCTCTCTTGAATGGTTGTTCACTTAATGTTGGCACAACTTATCTTGTTTACTATTATGGGAAGGTAGACTTACAGGCAGACATTTAAATCGCTATATGACATGCTTTAAAAGATCGTACAGCTATAAAAGCTACACAGAACTAAAGTGAAGGTTTGTAATGTTTAATAATATTAAAATCAATGTTTATGAATTCTGGAAATTTCTAACATTTTTTCACAAATAGGTACCCTTAAATGAATATTAACAAATAAAAAGGGTGTAAAGACCTAGGTAATATTTAATGCTAAAATTCAACTAATATGGTTATACTGTATTCCATGGTTAATATAAGTATAAAAACTTAGAGGATTTAATGTAGTTCATGCGCATGCGTGCAGTAAAATAGACAAAACACGCAGGTAGATTAGATTACCAGCACTGAATGCAGGGAACTCAATTTTCCACCTTGACACCAAGAACGGGGAATGGATAAAAAATTATATCATTGAAAAAGAGTATGGAATTTCAAAGTCAGCACATAGCCCCTTTGTATCTACAACGACACGTGTAATGAAACTATTTCTGCAGATGTTTAACATGATCAACTTTAAGTACATAGAGAAGATTTTGTAGGAATACTTGAAGAGGTTATATAAAACTAAACTACGGTGGGTAAAGAAATGCACGTGAATGTAACATCAGAAACACACACAGATTTTTTTCTAAATTTCGGATGAAATCCGGATATCCAATTTTTGGGTGGAATACAATACTTCCTCTACTTACCATAGGTGCCTAAGCAGAAGTATTAGTAAGGATAATGGGGAATAAATTGATAGGAAAACTCCGAATGTAATCATACCATTTTATTAAATCTTTGGATCTGTGTGCTGTGCAAAGAGAAAACTGCAATAAATGTGGGGATTGGATTAAAACAGAACTGGCAATAGTGGCTTGCAATGGTGTAGAAAACTCTGTGTATGCTCCAATTTCCTTTCACCAGCAAACAGCGCTTAATTAGTGGAATGCTGCGACGGAATGGCAGATATTCGAACCGTTGACTATGTCCGAGTATTCAACATTTCTAGATGTCTTGATTAACCCTCTCTATCGATCCTGGTTCGGCTATGACGCGACTATCCGATTTTGAACTCTAGCCAGATACCTGGGGTTCGATCCAATAATCGACCTATTCTCATCCTGTTTCCCACTAATTTCACCCCAGGGGCTGCTGATGTGTCACACTCTCTACACTTTTCTACCCCTACAACTTCACATAATCCCTTATATAGTATAGAATTCATATAAAAGTGATTCTTCCATTCCCGTTACGTGAATCACAACATATATATTCGACTAGAAATAATCTAGTTTTAAAGATCTTTAGAGATAGCAGGGAAATGTTGCCTTTTTAGACGTTTCGGGAACTATTTGGAGAAAATAAGAGAGAAATGGTGGAGGAAAATTATTAAGGTAAAGCAGGACTTTAGGATATAATTGGGGACTGAAGTACAAACCACATCTATGTGAACAGGGGGAATGGAGTGAGATGGATAGAAAGACTATAGTTATAGAGAACAAAGATAAGTGTGAAACTCACTATACACAAATAACCAGATTATTAAAGTATGTAGGATCCTGAAATGAAGCAAGTCCATGTACAGTAGTATCCATTAAAATGTAACTGTGCAATGTGGAATAAATCATTCATCCATGCAATCAAATGTGTAATGACTAATTTTTTTCAATTATCAAGAAATAGATGCTTGTGTAAGAAGAGTGAGTATAGAAGACCATATGAATGCAGCACATCAGATTTTTGTTCGCTTATGTAGAAGGTGCTTCGGGCAGTTTTATAAGATGAAGTGCAATTTGAACTGTTCATAGCTAAACTGAAAACCCTATAAAGTTATTAGTAGCGGCACTCGCAACAGAAATTTGGTCTGCTTGGGGCACGGCTACACTTTGATTTATGGTCCCGTGTAGATATAAATCAATAATACGTTGTCAGACACACCGGCGATTTCATTTGCAGACATCCGCTGGTTATGACACATTCTATCACGTGCTTCCTCGTCTTCCGAACATTCTTCGCTATATTCCTCACTGACGGTAGCAATTTGTTTCAAAACTGAAAACAGTACAGAATAAGGGAGCGCTAAGTTTTACTGATTACCTCGTTGTGACCGTTTCCAAAGTAATACCCATATTAGTTGCGTATTAGCTGCGACAGAAAATGTAAATAGCTTTATATATAAAAATTAGCTGTGTTACTTTCGCATGACTGTCTCTAAACACCATTGTTAGAAAAACGATTAGGCGGGCGTGTATGTTTGTGAACGGCATAACTCAGAATCTAAAGGTTGGATAAATGTCAAACTTTGTATTTAAGTTCAGCATCTTCCAAGGATGCGACACGAAGATTTTCAAGAAAATCTCCTCACACCAAACTACTTACTTGGAAAATGTTTCATTATGTTTCATTTTCTCAAAAATGGCTCTAACGATTTTGAATAAAATACCATAAGTTTAAGACATTTTTATGGCAAATGAATTGTATATCTCGAATTTTCTGGGAATGTCTCCAAAAGTATTCTTCATTGTGAACGACTTTTGTATAACTGGTAAACCATAAGAGATAAACAACATTTTACTACACAAAAAATGTAGATCGCGTTAAAATACACAATTTATGTCATATACATTTTTGTTGTTGAGTGAACCATTTTCGAGATATTGCTTGTTATTCCCTTAAATTTTTCAATACTTATACTTTTTCTCAAATTCGTTATTCATTTTTTTTATGTCCTGGACATGCAAAGAGAATGAAATGCGCCACATAGCAACCAGCGTTAAAATATTTGACTATCGCTTATAACCTACCATATTCCCCTTGCATCTACAAGAAAATTACCAATAAGATTGACATCTCGATATCTTGATTAACATGAAGCATATGGAGAATAGGCGTTTGTAAAAATAGATTGTACAAGAGTAGAGAAAGTCATGTGAGTGTAACACATCAGATTTTTCGTTTTTAAGTTTTGCTACTCACAACCACCCCCCCATACACACGGACTTTTTTTCTAAAAATGCTTTTATTTATTCAGGGGCCTCAAAACATGTATTTACGGTAAAATCTCGGTACCGAATTTTTGTGTGGAATGCAATACCTTCTCTACTTGTCATGTACGTGGTAGAGAAAACAAAAAACGGGTCACTATGTGCTGGTTTTGAAATTCCGTACTCTGCATGGTTTCACTAGAAACAAAACAATACCACTTCAAAAATCTGATGTGTTAAATTCACATGACTTTCTCTACCCTCTATCGCTTTTCAGTGGCTATAAAAATTATTCTTACGAAAGTTTATATTCCCGTCTACTTCATTTTAATCCAAATAAACATTTGCAGAAATTTTACACATTTCTTTATAGATACAAAGGGAACAGCGATAGTCAAATGTTTAACAACTGGACGCTATATGCTGGCCTTAAAATTTCATACTGTTTCCATGACATTACGAAAAATAACTGAAAATCGACAGGATTTTAAAATAATTACTTGGTGTTGAACAATTCAAATCATTAGTAACGAATACCTCGGAAATGGCTGATGCCACAAAAAAGTTACTTAAGATAAGTTATATGTTTTAAAAATCTGCAGTTTTTGTGTAGTTTATGTTCGTCTATCGCTTAAGTTTATTAGATATACAAGATTATATAGAAATCCTTCCGAATGAACAGGACTTCACAAGCTGTTCAAAAATTAAATTGAGTTTTATTTATGGACGCTCTTTAACTACTATGGTCCTTAGCGTCCCGTTCTATATTGGGTGTGAAAGACCGGTAATTTAGCTCAGAGGCCTCTTTATCAGGCTTGAAGTTCTTTTACGTGATATAAATCTACGACACGGAACCACCGGCTTTACTTCCCTTCCGAAGGAAGCCATGCTAAGGATTTTTACGCCCAAAAAAATCCATCGCCCTCCGCCAGGTTTGAACCCGCCACTTCGGGAACTAGAGGTTAGCATGGTAACCATTACACCATGGAGGACGGCTTCACAAGCTGTTGCTAGAGAATTCAAGATGTACATTTTATTTGTCAGTAAATATATTTAATACATGGTATTTTATTCAAAACTGTTAGGGTTATTTTTAGAAAATCAAACATTTCGAAAAAAGTTTAAATTTAAGGGTAGTTTGGGGTGGAGGGTTTTTTTGAAAAATCTTCGAGTCGCATCTTTAGAAAGTAGTTAAGCTAATTACCAATTTTGGTATTTATCCGACTTTTCATTTTTGGGTTATGCTATTCACACATATTAAACGCACTGGCCTTTTTCTAAATCTTTTTTGTTCAAAACATGTATTTCCGGTGAAATATCGATATAGGACTTTTGGGTAGAATGCAATACCTCATCTACCTACTATACAGGTGATAGAAAAAATAAAAATATTGAGTACTGAATAATTAAAACCAACGATGATGGATATCTCGGAAATGGCTGATACCACAACAAAGTTACCTGTTTGAAATAAACCATGTGTTTTCTCGAGATCCACGTTTTCTCTATAAGAAATTATACTTTATCTATTTAGGCTTATACATTATACTTACGTATGCAATATTCATAAACGAAGAGGACGTCACAGGATATTCGCAGAATAGCAAATATCTTAAAACATATGGCATTTTACTCAAAATCGTTGGAGCCAGTTTTAAGAAAGTCAAAAATAAGGAGATTTTTTTTCCACGTAAGGGTTAGTTTGGGGTGGAGGATTTTCTTAAAAATATTCTTATCGCATCCTTATAAGATGCTGATTTTATACACCAAGTTAGAAACTTATACGAAATTTCATTTTGAGTTATGTAAGTGCTAGAGAAAGTGAAAAAAAAGTATTCCCACTTCTTTATTGCTTCGGGCAAACTTTATGGCACGAATATCATAAAGAGCAAATTATACATGATATGGAACATTAAACACACATGTTTATGCTTATAGAACGGGGTAACAATAATGTATATCACATAACGCTGGTGTCTTAAATTTTCTTTTTGAAATATAACTTTCTGAATTTCAAATTTAAGTTTTAAACTTCAACCACTCAAAAACGCTATTTACTGAAAATTACTCATGTTTATTTTCTATCGCCTCTTTTTAAGAGTGACCTGTATGATATAAAAAAGTCTTCTGCTAATACTTGGTTTTATTCTCTTGTGGTTTTAATTTCCCTTATTTTTACTTTCCCTACCGCCTATCTATGGTAGATAAAGGAAGTATTGAATTCCATCCAAACATTCGATATCAAATGTTTACCGGAAATACATGTTTTGAGATTTCCCGATCAAAATATTGCATTTTTAAAAATATTCTGTGTCTGTCAACCATAAATTAAAAACAAAAATTCGAAAATATATCAAAGTTCATATTTTATCAGAAACCATTTAAGCAAGTCAAAAGAGATTCTAAGAAAATACCCCCACACCAAACTACCTTTTACATGGAAAATTGCTCGTTATTTTTCATTTTCTCAAAAATGGCTCTAAACATACTGATTAAAATACCATATGTTTAAGATGTTTGCGTCACAAATAAAATGTACATTATCTTGAATGTTCTGGAAATAACCTGTAAATTCCTCTTCATTCAGAACCGTAAACCGTCAAAACACAATTTATGACTAGGACCCGGATTTTTAGGTTTTAACCTATGTTTTTCCTCGCTATTTATTTAACACGTTTCAAGATATATACTCGTTTCACACTTCCTGGAACAGATTATACGAATTTCATTACACCTAAATGAGGGGTTGATACTTAAAATAACCTAACTAGCTGTTTTTCCTTTTACGAAATGAAGATTGTTATTTTCGGATTGAAACTCATTGTATAATTATTGCCACCACTTATAGCCAGTAGATAGTTCAAGTTACTACAGTTAAAGGCAGTGGTGACACCTGGATGCAGCTGATAGAAGGTCAGGAGGAGCGTACTTGGCTGTCTGCTGCCATTTACTATGCCAAGTACTTAAAAGGCGCTAAAAATGTCATCAATGAATTTTATTTTCTTTATTTTGAACTGTGTTTTTGCTGTTTTTCATTACTGCTTGTTATCGCAATTACACACACATACGCACACGCAAATACCCATGCCCATGGCGGAACTCGAACCCGCAACCCTCAGCTTGGCAGAGCGCCGAAGCTACACACTCCAGTGACCACGGCTACGAGGGCCGGCAAATATCAGCATACTATCGAGTATTTTTTACTTTCTCTACTACGTATAGTAAGTAGGGGAAGTATTGTATTCCACCCAAAAATTCAATACCGAGATTTCACCGGAAATATATGTTTTGAGACCCCCTGAATCCAAAAAAAAAGTATTTTGGGGAACATGTCCGTGTGTGTATCTGTCTGTGCACAGCATAACTCAGAAACGAACAGTCGGATAAACACCAAACTTGATATTTAGGTTCAGTATCTTCCAGAGATGCGACACGAAGGTTTTCAACAAAATACCCCCACCCCAGATTACCCTTTACATGGAACATTTTTCGAAATTTATTATTTTCTCAAAAATGGCTCTAACGATTTTGATTAAAATATTATGTTTAAGATATTTTCATGACAAATAAAATGTATATCTTCAATTTTCTGGGAATGTCTCCAAAAGTATTCTTCATTGTGAAGGACTTTTGCATAACTGGTAAACCATAAGAGATAGACAACATTTTACTACACAAAAAATGTAGATCGCGTTAAAATACACAATTTATGTTATATACATTTTGTTTGTTGGGTGAGCCATTTTCGAGATATTGCTTGTTATTCCCTTAAATTTTTCAATACTTATTTTCTCAAATGGGAATTCGTTATTCATTTTTTTTGTCTTGGATATGCAAAGAGCATTAATCTGCGTCAAAGAGAATGGTGCTGCACCTAGCAACCAGCTATTAAGAGATATGTCTATGCTTAAAGGCTACTGTATTTCTATATTGCCCTTGTAAATACAAAACAAGGGGAACATAGTACGCCTTAAGCGATAGTCAAATATTTTTAGAACTGGTCGCTATGTGTAAAATGTAATTCTCTTTGCATGTCAAAGGATCGTTTCTGCAAATGTTTATCTCGATTAACATGAAATAGATGGGGAATAAGAGTTTGTAAAATAGTTTGTACAAGTGTAGAGAAAGTCATGTGAGTGTAACACATCAGATTTTTTCAAGTGCTAAGTCGCCTTCGATTTTACTTTCTCTTCTACGTACCTACAGTAAGAAGAGAAGGTGTTGTACTCCGCACAAACAATTTGATGTAGAGTTTTCACCGAAAATGCATGTTCTGAGACCTCTTGAGTCAAACAAAAGAAATAAATAAAAAATAAATGTTAGAAAAAGGTCCATGTATGTGTGTGTTTATGTATCTGAGAACAGCATAATGCAAAATATCCAACAAATACCAAACTTTATATTGAAGTTCAGCATCTTCCAATGTTGCGACACGAAGATTTTCAAGAAAATCCCCCAACTCTAAAATATAACTTATGTGGAAAATTTTTCGAAATTTTGGATTTTCTCAAAAATGGCTGTAACGATTGTATTTAAAATACCATATGCTTAAGATATTTACATGCAACATGAAATGTATGGGCATCTTGAATTTGCAAATAGCCTGTGAAGTCGTCTTCATTCATATAATTTTGTGTAACTGAAAAACAATAAGAGACAAAAACACACTATACAAAAAAAATGCAAATCTCTTTAAAACACACAATTTATTTCAAATAACTATGTGGCATTAGCCATTTCCGAGATATGCGTCGTTATTGGTTTAAGTTGTTCAGTACTTAGTCATTTTTACAATGGTTTCGTTTCCGGCTCTCGTTCAGAGGGTCCAGGGTTCAATTCCCGGCTCTGGGGTGGCGATTTTAAGTCGACTCTAATCACGCCTCCATCTCTGACTTGCTCTGAAAAGTATTCCCAAGACCCGACGTGGTTCGAAGTCCAACGTAAAAGCTGTAAGTTGTCACCGCCCTCTGGGTGCCTTCATCGCTTGGTGGAATGAGGTAACCCCCCCCCCCCCGAAGGTCATAGGCCCCATAGGGGGGCGCGTTAGAGACGGCGACGACGCCTTTCTCTGCTACGTAATTACAGTAACTAGAGCATCTACTGTATTCGATATCGAGATTTCTCCATAAATACACGTTTTATGGTCCCCTGAACCCAAAAATGCGTTTTTAGAAAAGAAATTATGTGTGTGAACAGCATAACTCAAAAACGAAAAGTCAGATAAATACCAAGCTTAACGTTCCAAGAATGCGGCACAAACATTTTCAAGAAAATCCCCCACCCCAAAATACCCTTTGCATAGAATTTTTTCGGAAAAGTTTACTTTCTCAAAAATTACTCTAACAATCTTGATTAAAATATCATATGTTTAAGATATTTTCATGACAAATCAGATTTATATATTGAATTTTCTGAGAATAGCTTGTGAAGTCCCCTTCATTCTGAATGACTTTTGCATAGCATACTTTTTCGTAAACCGTAAGAATAGACAAACCTTACTTCACAAAAAATTTAGATCTCGATAAATTTCACAATTTATGTCAAATAAAATTGTTGTGGCCACTAACCATTTCCGAGATATTCCTTGTTATTGGTTTTGAATTGTACTTTTTCAGCTGCAAATTGCTCTTCGTGTTTTTCTGTGATTATGCAAAGAGAGAAGAATTTCAAAGACATCACATATGACCCGCTCTTAAAAGATTTGCCTATCGCTTAAGCTACTGTATTCCCTTATTCCATTTGTACCTATAAAAATATTTAATAAAACCATTTCTATAAGTCTTTATATGGATTAACGTAAAGTAAATAGAAGAATAAGCTTTTGTAAGAATAGTTTGTTGAATGGGTAGAGAAATTTTTGTGAATGTAACACATATTTTTAAAAATCTATCGCTTTAGACTACAGTATTCTTCTTATACCTACAGCAAAGTGTATAAATGTATAATGGAAATTTATCTCGATTAACAAAAAGTGGACACGATAGGCTTTTGTAAGAACAGTTTGTAGAAAAGTGAGTGGAGGAAATCACGTGAATGTAAGATTTTTCTATTACTTTGTGAGGGTGGTAACTTTTATTCTCATTTATTCTTCCTTGCCTCTGATAAACGTTTGAATTTCATGTTGTATTCAAGCAAGCACTTATTGCGTAATTTGAAATTATTTCTAGACAAAAATGTATCTTGAATAACGTAATGTAAACAGAAGAATCGTTGTTCGATGAATGCTATAATATACAAGACATGCCCGCTCATTTGAACGGTTAGAAAAAGTCGTAGTTTCTGCCACATCAGGTTTTAATGGCGTTATCAACGAATAGTGAAACCCATCGTAATAATTTTGTTCCATTGTGATTGCATGTTCGTATTCTAGCATACACACTTTCTAACTCATTTTAGTATGTTAATGACTCAGGAGTTGAAATTAGAAGCTGTCTTATGGCCTATGTCTGTTTCAGTGGAGAAAGAATTGTCAAAACCGAACCACCTTCTGTTAAATTGAGATTCGGTACATTGAATTCAGTAGACCCTGATCTGACAGTGATCTATTTTTAAACACGTGTTCTACTGAAAGAAGCTATAATAGTTTATAACTAAACTTAATAGCATTTACAACAGTGTGATCTGTTAGTCCCTCCACAGTACTGCAGGTTAGTAGCCTTCAGTACACTCCCAAAACGGTCAGTAGCACACTAGTTCAATGCCTGTCAAGGACATTCCGTATCCAAAGTACCATCCCTGTTGTAACAAGGGTTGTGAATAATGGTCAGTGTCTCTGCCAGTGAACAGGTGTTTTTATTTAAGTTGAAAACGTTTTCGATGGACAGCATATGTTTTAGTTGAGAATGCTTTTAGAGAAAATGGTGAATATCCGCAAGACTTTCTTTATCCTCTATCTTTATTTCTGGGTATACACACTATTCTTACTAAAGCTTATTTTTCTATCTACATTTTAATCAAAGAAACATTTGTAGAAATAGCAACATTACACATTTCATTATAGACACAGCGACAGTCAAATGTTTAACAACTGGACGCTATATGCTGGCCTTAAAAGCTTATGCTGTTTCCATGAAATCGCTAGAAACAACTGATATTGACAGGACCTTAAGAGAATGACCAAGCAATGAACAAATCGAATTATTAATGAAAGATATCTCAGAAATGGTTTATGCCACAAAAAACTTGTTTGAAACAAATTGTGTGTTTTAAAGAGATCTACACTTTTTGTGCAGTACGTTTTCGTGCATCGCTTAACGTTTACCAGTTATACAAGATTATACAAAATTCCATCCGAATGAAGAGGACAGGCTAATCCCAGAAAATTCAAGATATGCATTTTATTTGTCAAGTAAATATATTTAATATATGGTATTTTAATAAAAATCGTTAGAGCCATTTTTCAGAAAATCAAAATTTTCAAAAAATGTTCCATGTAAAGGGAGTTGGGGTAGGGGATTTTATTGAAAATCTTCGTGTCCCATCCTTGGAAGATAATGAGCTTAAATACCAAGTTTGGTATTTATCCATCTTTTGGTTTTGAAACTATGCTTTCACAGACACACACACACGGATCTTTTTCTAAAAAATCTGATGTGTTACACTCATATGACTTTCTCTACTCTTGTACAAACTATTTTTACAAACGCTTATTCTCCATCTGCTTCATGTTAATCGGGATAAACATTTGCAGACTCTATCTTATTGCTAATTTTCTTGTATATGTAAGGGGAATATATATTTACAAGGGCAATATAGAAATACAGTAGCCGCCTTTAAGCACATACATATCTTAATAGCTGGTTGCTAGGTGCAGCACCATTCCCTTTGCCACAGATTAATACTCTTTGCATATCCAAGACAAAAAATGAATAACGAATTCCCATTTGAGAAAATATGTATTGAAAATTTTAAGGGAATAACAGGCAATATCTCGAAAATAGTTCACTCAACAAAAAAATGTATATGACATAATTTGTGTACTATACGTAATAGAGAAAGTAAAAATGCTTTTTTTATTCAGGGTGCCTCAAAACATGTATTTTTGGTGGAATCTCGGTATCGAATTTTTGGGTGTAACACCTTCTCTACCTACTATGTACGTGGTAGACAAAGTAAAAATGAAACAATTTACTATGCAGTTTCCAAATTGCAGATTATCGTTTCGGGATATTATTTACAATTTAATAAATAAATTTCGTGAGAGTTACTCTGTTCATGACATTGCTAGAAGTGACAGACCCCGATTATTTTATTTATTTGGGGGGGGGGGTTAACAGTGTATAAAGATAATTCGAAACAGATGGACTAAAATTGACAATAATAAATTACATCATTTCGGTGACAAAAGAAACTTTAATCAAAGTGCTTAATAAAATTAAGGGTATAAATCTGGGCCTTCAACAGAATGGGGGATATTTTCAACATCTTCTGCGATTGGTAAGTTAATTGTATTTTTTCTCTCTCTCTCTCTCTCTTTCTAGTTCTTTCTCCAAATTCATTCATTCTAACCAGTCCACTAATGTAGCATCACAAATGGATTCAGGGTCACAACCACATTCCCACATCTCGATTATTCCACCATTGTGGAGAGGCTTAAAGATCATGCTGTATTGCAGTAGTTGTATCCCCACTGTTGTTTATTTGTTGTGGTTGCACCACGTATTGCGGGAGATATGTTTCTTGGAGT
Organism: Deroplatys truncata; assembly: GCA_030765065.1. Taxonomy (NCBI): domain Eukaryota; kingdom Metazoa; phylum Arthropoda; class Insecta; order Mantodea; family Mantidae; genus Deroplatys; species Deroplatys truncata. The sequence goes on from CM060987.1 coordinate 194,781,106, forward strand.
GTTCGCCCCACGTACGATACAAACTTTCCGGTGGCCTTCGCCCCACGTTTACTTTTCCGGTGGCCTTCGCCCCACGTTTAAAATTTAACTTTTTTATTTCAATGTTTATTTAAATATTATATATGTATGCCTCGTCTGCGTCAGTAGTAATTTTCAGAACACGTATCTCTTAGCAGGTTTAGTACGGCTAAAGAATGAAGGCTTACACAAATTATAATTGTATTATACTTTGTTTTATTAATCCCTCACACGATTAAATAACACTTCGCTGATGTATCCTACTGTAGAGCTGTGAGATTATTGTTATTTGCACTTTTAACAGGTAAACTTTATATTATTCTCACCGCAATGAATTGTTATGTCTCACACTGAACACGTACAAAATCTGATTGCTTAGGTACGCAATCTTGTAGCGTCTCCCGCCTGAATTTGTACATTTCCTCTATTTCAAGTCTCTGATTGGCTAAGCCTACTCCAATAGAATACTTTTATTTAACTTAAGCTTTTACTAGTTGTTGATTGGTATTTATAAACTGTTTTAAATATTCCATTATTGTTCCAAGAATTATTAGTAGCTTTTCAAACTTTCTAATTTATTGTTGTCTCAAGGTTACCTCATTGTTAGCAACTTCCGGCTCTTACTTTATAATTATATTTGCTACGGAAAACAGCTTGCTTCTATTCTCACAGCTCCTACATTGTTAAACTACGTAATACATTCACATAACATTATTATATATGTACATAATAATATAAACCTAATACAATGACTGTTACATAGACTTTATATATAATATTATACACATATTGGTTTAAGGCGGGCTGTTATTATATAATTAGACTGATATCATTTAAGTGTTAAAAATACTGCCTCAGTATTCTTGAATAGTCTGAGTAAAGCAGTATATTGGACGTATTCTTACGCGAAAGCGACCCGCTTCCAAGTATAATGAAGCTGCGAATGCGGAGAGCAGCAGCGCACCAATACACATTGTCCCGTAGAATTACAACACATCGTGACTCATACACAGCTGTTCCAAATTCAGCGGGCCGGAAGTCAATACCCTGTGAGGTCAAGTTGTCTGGGCGCACGTTACTGCCATTCCCACAAAGTGAATTAAACATTGGAGACTTACTCTAACATATTCAAACAATAAACATATTCAAAGTCATTAAAAAAATTCTCTATCGAGAATTGCCCGGAAACAATGAGCTAAAAGCTAATCATAACACGCTATCACTGCCTCTGTGGTCTAGTGGTCAGGTGGCGTCTTCTAACTCCAGAGGTCCCGGTTTGGTTCCTGACTAGGGTCAGGTTATGTATTATTTTATTGTGGTTTACCGGGAAAAACGCGAATCAGCTGGAGAATTTGGTGTCGTGCCGGCTTGTTGCCAAGGTAGCTCAGTGGTTAGAGCACCCGACAGAGCCCGGGAGATCCGTATTTCAAATCCCAGCTATGGAATTGAATTTTTCAGTCGCCTGATTCTACGTTTCCGCGTCCAACACACGATTTGTGTGGAAGAATAATTAATTCCATTAATTGACCTAATATTGGTTGAAACTATGAAGCCCGGGACTTAAAGTACTTACAACATTGTAAGTCGCCATTGGGGCATGTCATCTCAATACAATTTGAGATCTCGTTGTGGTTTACCGGAAAAAAACGCGAATCTGGAGAATTTAGTGTCGTGCCTGTATTTTGCCATGGTAGCTCAGTGGTTAGAGCAACCGGACAGAGGCTGGGAGATCCGTGGTTCAAATCCCAGCTATGGCATTGAATTTTTCAGTCGTCTGATTCTACCTTTTCAACCTTGCCCAACACATTGTGTGGAAGAACAATTAATTCTATTATTATTGTTATTATTATTATTAATTCATTTTTTATTTCTCTATCATTATCTATAGTAAGTGCCGGAAGTTTTGCATTGCACCTAAAAATTCAATAACGCTATTTCACCGGAAGTACAAGTTCTGAGGTCCTCTGAATAAATAAAATCGGCACCTTTTTAGAAAAAGGTTTGTGCACCTGTGAGCAACATGATCCTGTCTCTGTGGTATGGGTGTAGGGTGTCTGCCTCACATTCAAGAGGTCCCGAGTTCGAATCTCGATTAGAGTGAATTAACCCGATGAGGCTTTTTTCCAGGGTTTTCCCTTATCCTGAGAAGATTAATGTCGGGTAATCTTAGGCCCTATGGACCCCCGGCTCGTTTGAGCAGCATTTCACCGATTTCATTCATCGTCCGATATGACCCTTCAGGTTAAACTTAAAAAAAAATTAACAAATGTGGGATGTGGTATTTAAGTTCAGCATCTTCCAAGGATGCGATAAGAAGATTTTCAAGGTAAATCCCCCCCACCCATCGTAAATCCTTTACACGGATGGTTTTTCTTTCTTTCTTTTTTATTTTTATTATTTTTTCAAAGCTGGCTTTAACGATTTTGGCTGAAATACTGTATGTTTAGGATGTTTTCGTTGCAAATAAAACGTATATCTTGAATTTTCTACAAATAGCCCAAGAATGCCTGTTTATTCGGAATAAATATTGTATACCTTTTATATAACTTGTTAACCTTAAGAGATAGACAAAAAATTACTACACAAAAAATAAGATCCTATTAAAATACACAATTTATGCAAATGTTGTTCCTTCCTCCTCAATTATTTCCGAGATATTTATTATCTCTGGTTTAAGTTTTCCAATAATTTATACAATTTCGAAGTGTTTAGTGACCATTCGTTTGTTTCTAATGATGTGATGCAAAGAGTATGGAATCTCAAAGGCTGGCATAGCGACCTTCTTTGAAAAGATTTGACTATCACTTTAACTCATTGTATCAGGTATATTGTTATACCTACAACGAAATGTGTAATGAAAGTTTATCTAGATTAACAAGAAGTAGATACAACAGCAAACTTTTGCATATGAGTGAGCAGAGAAAGTCATGCGAACACATGAAAACGTTAATTTGTTTTCTAAAATCTACCTCGTTTGTTTCCAGGTGACCTCAAAACTTGTATTCCTGGTGAAATCTGCATATAAAAGTTCTGGTTGTGATACAATGCTTCCTGTACATACAACAGGTAAGTGGTAGAGAAAGTAAAAGGGTTAGAAAAGTTCCATGTGACATTTTCCCAGCAAGAAGCACGTAAGTGTTGCTTTGGAATGAAAGTAACTCCCATTACCATATGGTCACCAGGTGGCGTGACAGTATGCATCTGCCTGGCTTTTAATTTTTAAATAGCACTTTACAGGCAAAGCTTGAACGTCAAATTGTGATGGTACATTCTTGACACATTAGATTAACAATTAAAACAATAAATCACTTTACTTTACCTTTCGGTTATTTTTTACTTTAGGCTTTTAGCTCGAATATGTTCGTAAGAAGTAATTCGATTAAGCTGGACACTAGGTTTTTGCCAACTGCATTGTGGCTGTGTTCTTGTTTTGATGTCTCATGGAACTCATAGGTTATAGTAATTGTACACCTACCCTGCGGCTGGGTAAAATCACGAGAAACCCTAATAGGATTGGTCAGAATAAGAATTTAACGTAACTCTTTCCGAAAGCGATCTTCAGCCATTTCGTTTGGTTTCGCCATTCTTGTCATACGTCTACTTTTTTAAATTAAGGCAATCCGAAAGGTGAAGCTTTGTACCAAAGTGTTAAAAAAAAGTAGATTTTCAGATTTGTTTATGTTGTTCCATTCGGTTTGTACTCTCCACTTTTGTATTCTGCTTTCAACACTGCTATAGCTGTAATATTTATGAAGTAATTCAGAAATTTAAAACTGGAGCACATGTATACTTCAATTTTCAAATGTTTTTTTCAACATTTTGCAATATTAAAATTGTTCCACGAGATGCAAATTTCAATAAATTTTCCTGAAACTTTCGACATTGATGGAGAACTATTGAACAAAGTAACTTGTTTGATATGCTGCATATTGATTGTGAAATTAAACATAGGGAAAGTTGACATCAATATTTGAGAATTTTATGCAGCCAAACTAATGCACATTTCGGGACTTTTATTGTGGTATAGTGGTTCCTAAATTAAATTTTGAGCCAGAAATCATAAACGTTCATCACAAGGAGCATTCTGAAAACGTGGAAAAATTAGAACGTAAAATTTTAATAAATAATTAATATCTTAGTAATTATTTTACTTGGAGGTTCCCTGTTTGGTTTAAATTTATAGAGCATGATGCCAATTGTCGCATAAAATTTGAAGCTGACAGATAAAAAATTACATATTTTAGTATTTCCACCAGTGGGTTGTCTAAGTTACTCCCGCTAAGAAGAAGAATCAGATCCGAAACAGTCGGATTACGGACAGGGTTCGGACAAAATGTTATTGTCACAAAAATGTTATTTGAAACAAAATGTGTGTTTTAAATAGATGTGCTTTTTTATGTAGTACATTTTCGTCTGTCGTTTAACGTATATCTGTTAACAGATTGCATAAAATTTCTTCCGAATGAAGAGAACTTCACAGGCTATGCCCAGAAAATTCAAGGTAATACGTATATTTGTTATATAAATATCTTTAATATGTCCTATTTTAATCAAAATCACTAGAGGCATTTTTGAGAAAATCAAACATATCGAAAAATGTTCCATGTAAACGGTAGTTGGGGTGGAGGAATTTTCTTGAAAGTTTTCGTGTCGCATCTTGGAACATACTAAACATAAATACCAAATTTGGTATTAAACTGAGTTTTCTTTTTTGTTATGCTGTTCACACACATACACACACGAACCTTTCTTTAAAATACTTCTGTGGATTCAGGGGATCTAAAAACATATATTTCTGGTTAAATCCCGATCGGATATTTGGGTGCAATGCAATACCTTCTCTACCTATTGTGTACGTGGTAGCCAAAGTAAAAATCTGATGTGTTACACTCACATGACTTTCTCTACTCTTGTACACACTACTTTTACAAACGCTTATTCCCCATATGCTTCATGTTAATCGCGATATCGAGATGTTAATCTTATTGATAATTTTCTTTTAGACGCAAAGGGAATTGGTAGGCTTTAAGCGACAGTCAAATATTTTAAGAGCCGGTTGCTATGTGAAGTATTCCATTCTCTTTGTATGTCCAAGACAAAAAAATCTGATGTGTTACACTACATGACTTTCTCTACTCTTGTACAAACTATTTTTACAAACTCTTATTCTCCATCTATTTCATATTAATCGAGATAAACATTTGCAGAAACGTTATTTTGACATGCAAAGAGAATTACATTTTACACATAGCGACCAGTTCTAAAAATATTTGACTATCGCTTAAGGCGTACTATGTTCCCCTTGTTTTGTATTTGCAAGGGCAATATAGAAATACAGTAGCCTTTAAGCATCGACATATCTCTTAATAGCTGGTTGCTAGGTGCAACACCATTCTCTTTGCCACAGATTAATACTCTTTGCATATCCAAGACAAAAAAATGAATAACGAATTCCCATTTGAGAAAAAGTATAAGTATTGAAAAATTTAAGGGAATAACAAGCAATATCTCGAAAATGGTTCACTCAACAACAAAAATGTGTATGACATAAATTGTGTATTTTAACGCGATCTACATTTTTTGTGTAGTAAAATTTTGTCTATCTCTTATGGTTTACCAGTTATGCAAAAGTAGTTCACAATGAAGAATACTTTTGGAGACATTCCCAGAAAATTCGAGATATACATTTCATTTGTCATGAAAATATCTTAAATATATGATATTTTAATTAAAATCGTTAGAGCCTTTTTAAGAAAATGAAAATTTTCCAAATATGTTCCTTGTAAAGGGTAATCTGGGGTGAGAGTATTTTCTTGAAAATCTTCGTGTCGTATCTCTGGAAGATACTGAACCTAAATACCAAGTTTGGTGTTTATCCGACTGTTCGTTTCTGAGTTATGCAGTTATGCTGAGTTTAGTTATGTTTGTTTACACACAGATACACACACGGACATGTTTCCAAAAATGCTTTTTTTGGAATCAGGTGCCTCAAAACATATATTTCCGGTGAAATCTCGGTATCGAATTTTTGGATGGAACACAATACTTCCCCTACTTCCTATAAGTAGCAGAAAAAGTAAAAAGGCGCGTGTGTGTGTAAACAAACATAACTAAAAAACGGAATGTTGAATAAATACCTAACTTGGTATTTTAGTTCAGCATCTTCCAAGGGTACGTCACGAAGATTTTCAAGAAAATATCACTATCCAAAACTATCCTTTATATGGAAAAAGATCCACTATTGCTTTATTTTCTCAAAAATGGTTCTAACAATTTTGATTAAAATATCACACGTTTAGTAGTATACTGACATGAGAAATAAAATGTATATTTTGAATTTTCTATGAATACCCTGTGTCTATAATATTCTGATTGAATTATATGTATTTTTGTATAACAAGGGGATCTTAAAATATACCAAAGCTCATAACAGAAAGAAATGTGGAGCTTATTAAAATATACAGCTTGTGTTAAATAACTTTCTTTCATAGAGTTAGCGTTTTCCATTTCGAAATATAACACGCAAGGCGTCATGTAATGGATATGCTTGAAAGTTTGATTCTCGCGCCCCCCCTTCTTTTCTTTCATCGCAAAAGCTTTTTACTACGAATAAACATTTGAATACTGTTTCCATATGTTGAATCTTCTTGCTTAAATAGAAACAATTTCCTCGTAAACATACATCGCGAGTAATGTAGCAAGGATAGTAGAATAACTTTTTATATGAATACTATTACATATAATAGTATTGATATATACATATATAATATTAATTTTATATTCATATATTGTATTCTGTTATATATATAATGAATATCTGTGAATATCTGATTGGCAGAGAAAGCCATGTGATTTTTACGTATCAGATTTCTAACCATGGCCTTGAGAACATACAGCCAAAGTTTCAGTTTCCTAGCATGAAAATAGCAGCATCCTATGGCACTTGAATGTGAGTAAACGCAGTAAAAATGAAAATGCAGAAAAATCATATTAAAAAGCCTTTAATGTGTGCACGTTTTAAATTAAGCGAACTTCCAAACGTCATAGGCCAACACGTAGATCCAGGCTTACAAATTATTATTTTATTAAAAATCTGATGCGTTTCAATCACACGACTTTCTCTACCCTCTATCGCTTATTAGAAGGCATACAAATTATTCTTACGAAAGTTTATTTTCCTATCTACCTCATTTTAATCTAGATAAACCTTTCCGGAGATAGCTGCATTACATATTTCGTTACAGACAAAGGAAATAGTGATAGTCAAAATATGTTTTAGAACTGGACACTATACGCTGGCCTTAAAATTCTACACCCTTTCCATGACATCCCGAGAAACAGCTGAAAATCGACAGGACCTTAAAAGAATGGCTAAGTATTGAACAACTCGAATCATTAATAATGATATCTCGGAAATGGCTGATGCCACAAAAAAGTTGTTTGAAATAAATTGCGTGTTTTAAAGAGATCTACATTTTTACTTCCTCTACTGTGTATAGTAGGTAGGGGAAGTATTGTATTCCACCCAAAAATTTGATACCGAGATTTCACCGGAAATACATGTTTTAAGACTCCCTGAATCCAAATAAAGCATTTTTGGAAATATGTGTGTGTGTGTAAATACCATAAGTCAAAGACGAAAAGTCGGATAAATACCGAACTTGGTATTTAGCTTAGTTTGGTATTTAGATTAAGTATCTTCCAAAGATACGGCACGAAGATTTTGAACAAAATCCCCTTACCCCAAACTACCCCTTACATGGAAAAGTTTTCGAAATTTTTTATTTTCTAAAAAGGTCTCTAACGATTTTGATTAAAATACCCTCTATTAAAGATAAGCCTTTTTGGGCATAAGCCGTTTCTCAGATATCCGTTAATAAGGTTCGAATTGTTCATATTTTGGTCATTCTCTTACTTTCAACATTCAGTTGTTTCTCGCGATGTCAAGGAAACAGTATGGAATTTTAAGGCCAGCATATAGCGTCCAGTTGTTAAACATTTGACTGTAGTTGTTCTCTTTGTTATCTATAAGGAAATGTGTAATGTAGCTATTTCTGTAAAGGTTTATTTTGGATTAAAATGTGTAGATACACACATAAACGTGAGCAAAAATAACTTGTGTACACACTAATAAACGATAGAGGGTAGAGAAAGTCATGTGAATGTATCATATCACATTTTTTCGTCTATTCCTTCCTAATGCAGAGGACCTCACAGGCAATTCCCAGAAAATTCAACATAGACATTTTATTTGCTATGTAAATATCTTTAATGTATAGTATTTTAACCAAAATCATTAGAGGCCATTTTGGAAAAATAAAAAGTTTCAATAAGTTTTTCATCTGAAGGGTAGTTGCGTTGAATTTGTTGAAAATATTCGTGTCGCATCTTTGGAAGATACCGAACCTATATACCAAGTTTGGTCTTTTATGCTACTTTTGATTTTTGTGTTATGCTATTCACAGACACACACATACACACGTACGTTTTTAAAAAAATGCTTTTTTGGGGGTTTATGGGCCCCAAAACATATTTCCAATGAAATCTCGACATCGAATTTTCACAATACTTCCCCTACTTTCTATACGTAGTAGGGAAAGTAAAAGATGTTTAATTTAAAGTGACCAAAAGTTCAACCTTAAACGAATAGCAGTGAATATATCAGAAATTGCTAACGCTACAGAGTTGCAAATTGTACCTAAACTTAACGAAAACTACAAATTTTCTATACCTAGTAACCTTTTTGTGTACATTTCATGGTTTCACAGCTACATAAAATTTAATAACAATGAAGAGAACTTCAAAAGGCAAGTCACAGAAAATTCAAGATATACCTACACTTTATTTATAATGTCAAGACCTCAAACATATGATAGTATAATTAAGCTTACCCACAGGTAACATTTCTAAATCTTGCAATTTTTACTTAAGTGTTTTTAAAATTTTGTCACGTGCTGCTCTTTCACAATTATGTGCGTTTTAAATTTCGTATAATTTCAACTATATGCATATCTTAAAGCTCTTTAGAAAAATATTTCAATTTACTTTTATTGTGCTATTTAATCACATGTTTCACATAAAAAATTTAATTGAGTTTTAATTATGGACGCTCTTTGACTACTGTGGTCCTTAGCGTTCCATTCTATATTGGGCGTGAAAGACGGGAAATTTTGCTCAGGGGCCTCTTTATCAGGTTTGAGGTTGTTTTACATGACGTAAATCTACGGCACGGACCACCGGCTTCACTTCGAAGGTAGCCATGCTAAGGAGTTTCACGCCCGAAGAAACTTCATCGCCCTCCGCCGGGTTTGAACCCGCACCTCGGGAACTAGAGGCGCACACATGGAACTTTACTTTTGAGAAAATAAAAATACTACCACATTAATTACACAAAACTATGATATAGAATTGTTTGACTCTTCTGGTTGTTTTATACAAAAATTTAAACCTTTAAGTATGTTTTTGTAATATTTGTCCTGGGTGGTCGAATTAATTATGTCATATCTTGAGCAATTTGAAAGTATTAAAACCCATATGCTAGATTTTTTAAGTTCATTCTCTCTGAGTTTCTGCTGTAAATTTGAACAAGACTGGTTACAAACTACATCGTATGGAACATTTTTAATGTACAAAACTGTAAGAAAAATTATAGTGGAGTAAACGGCATTGGAAATAAATACGGGCCATTAGATCGTATGGGCATTTAAATGGTCACTTGTTGATGCTGTAGAAGGCTCTGAGAGAAAAACCCATAATACATATGTAATTGAATCTAAAGGTTCAAAGTATTTCGGACATAATTGGTTTTTGAATTTTTTGAAAATGTTGACCAAATTTCAGCTATGGGTACCCTCAAAAACACCATAGCCGTTTTTGAGAAAACCAAACGACAAAGAAAAATGTTTCTTGTAAAGGGTAACGGAAATGTAAAAATATTCGCGCTGCCCTTTGAAAGTTGCCTGACTTAAAAGTATTGCTTTTGGTGTTCATCTGACTTTTCGTTTCTGAATTTAGCTCTTTACACGCGCATGCGCGGATCTATATGTGCATTACTTATCAGGGAATCCCTACAATGTTCTGGTGAAATCTCCAAATCGAATTTTTGGGTCGAATGCAATTCTTAGGCAAAAACCAAACAGAAAGGAATAAATGAGGGAAGCAAGAGTCTGGAAATATTCAGCGTGGGTGTATGCATTCAAGTTACTGGACTGTGTAGCATATTTTACTTTATATAGCATCTTTCAAGTAGACAACCCTGTGGATTCTGTTGAATTTGTGTAGCAATGTTATAATGGATCCTTCACACTCTGCAAGAAAACACACGAGTTTGCAAAATGAAATGTATGTAATTGAAATAATCTCAAAAGTATATTTGGTCATACCATCGGCAACAGAAATTGAAGACCCTTGCTTGAAACCCATTTCTTTCATGTCCGAGGTAACAATAAATGTTACACTGGCCCCATAGCTCAGTCGGTAGAGCACCTGACTCTTCTGTGAGGGATCCCGGGTTCAATTTCCGGCTAGGGATGAGAATTTTTTTATATTCAAGATTATTCCCTACCCTCCCCAGAGTCTGAAAGTATGGGTGAATGTGTGTGTGATCAAATGATTAAAACCCAAAAAGTGCAAGAAAAGACGATAAGAGAATACGAGTTAACACCATTGCCAATAGGCAACAAGTTCCAAAGTAAAGGCCGCCGATAAGATCAATGTAGTTAAAGGCGGGGTATAAATGGAACTAACAAAAAAAATATTAACTGAAACCTTGACATAGTTTCGATGCGGTGATTCAGAAGGCCCTGAAATTGATCGGTTAGGTAAATCTTTTCTAGGAAACATTCAATTTTAAAACATATGCGTCATGATGCCATTCTGTCAAAACATAATGTACCAAATAGCCTAATTCTAGTTCGTTCTACACTTGTTCTATTCTATTAATTGACTCGCTATAAAATAACATTGCGACTTTCATCTGTTCATTGATTTCGATAGTCAGCTGTTTCCTTTCTGAGGTATGGAAAGTTCCGTTCTGGCACAGATAATAATTTGTAACATTTCAGCAGACTATTCATATAAAAGCTTGTTTTTCTATCCTTTTCGGTTTAGTTTTCATAAACATTTGCAAAGAGATAGTACATTTGCAATTAGAAAGTACATTTTTAATTACATGCAGGAGACCTTATAGTTTTGTGAGTTCGTGAGATACGAAAGAACGGGCACTATACTTCAAAATGTGCCCACTATTTAACATTTTGAAAAAGTCAAAGTACAGCAATGAATATGCCGATTTTGCCAATGTATGAGTATAAATGGAACAATAACAATGAGTATTTCAGAAATAATTAATTTCACAAAGTAAGACTATGAAGCCTATGTTTTTCTCTAGCACGCTTTGGTCTTACTTCTAAAGTTTCCCAGATACATAAATTGTAAGAGTATACCAGAAGAAAAGACTCAAATTTTATTTTTCATATTTTCTCAAACTTAAGATATTTTTATTGAAAGTATCAGTTAACCATAAGAACCTAAAAATTCGCAATGTTTTCCTGTTATTCGCTATTGGGGACGATTAAATTCCTTGAAATACTTGGCCGTAAAACGAGGGAAGGTACATATTTAAGTATTATATATAATTATATATATAATCTATATACTCTTTTTTGATTGAAATGTTTGACAGAGAACGTAAAAATGTTGTTCACAAAAGTGGAAATGCCCCAAATTCAAACAAACTCAATGAGCCATTTAATTTTCCCATGTGTGAAAGGTTATGAGTCATCATAAAAGGTCAAAAGTTTATACTAACAGCTAAGTAATTTGTCACAAAATCTTCTAAAATATTGTGTTGGTGTAAAAGAGAAGCAATAATAGCTTTTCTTTAATTGAAACATTTTTTGCGTATTAACGCGTTCATTTAAACACCTTTATATGTATATAGCTTGTGTGTTCCATAGCTTCTGGTAAAAATTAGCTAAATATTCTTGGAGATTTTACAATTAATTTATCAAAGATATACGGATTTTTTTTTATTATTTGCGCTTAAACGTGAATTTTATTTTAAAAGTTTCTAATATTTTGTGCTCATCTCTATTTTAATTATACCTTTGTTTATTTTAGTACTTAAGACCTTTGTGTTGGTAATATGGTTGACAATAACGCGTGCTGTTACATTATTGCGTTTCCTGGTTGTATATATTGTTGCAAAGACACCAGCTGTTTATGACGTCTGTGGAAATATGAAGTGAAGACAGTAGAACATCGGAATGGTACGGCGTTATTAGCAGCAGACAAATGACTGTACTTACCGATAGTCGAGATGTAGGTATCGTAATATCGCTCGTCGCAGTATCTGTGAACGATGCAGGTCTTGCCCACGTTCGAGTCCCCCAAGACCAGAACCTTGTACGTTGCTGCAAAGTCCAGCGCCATCTTGCACAGACTAGAACATTATTGCCCGCCATGAATCGATTCGGAAAGGTGTCCCCCTCTGTGACGCAGGCGCCTGCTTCACGGCCACCTGTAACCCCTCTCAGTCAGCTTGGCGCCAGCTCCCACGCCAAATATAACAGTTTTTGGTCCATCCTGCCACCTGTATCCTTCCGGGTCCAGCCAGCTTGGCGCCCCCCTCCCGAGCAACGTTTGCTGCAGGCTATCCTCATCTTCTTCTTAATGCAATGTGCACACGAAAATTTAACTATAATCTCAAAGATATGAATGTTTACTTACATTAATTAGAGAAAGTATTGTATTTCACCCAAAAATCGACGTCGAGATTACACCGTAAATACATGTTTTGAGGCCCCTGAATAAATAAAAAAGAAGCATCTTTAGAGGAAAGAAAAAAAAGATCCGCGCGCGTGTGTGTCTCCAAAACTAAAATTCGGATAAATACTAAGGTTGGTATTTAAGTTCAGTTTCTTAAGATGCACCTCTAACATTTTCAAGAAAATCCCCGCATCCCAACTACCCTTTAATGCATAATTTTTCGACATTTTTACTTTCTCTACTACGTATAGTAAGTAGGGGAAGTATTGTATTCCACTCAAAAATTCGATACCGAGATTTCACCGGAAATACATGTTTTGAGACCTCCTGAATCCAAAAAAAAAGCATTTTTGGAAACATGTCCGTGTGTGTGTCTGTGTGTGTGTCTGTGTGTCTGTGTGTGTGTCTGTGTGTCTGTGAACAGGATAACTCAGAAACGAACAATCGGATAAACACCAAACTTGGTATTTAGGTTTAGTATCTTCCAGAGATACGACACGAAGGTTTTCAAGGAAATCCCCCCACCCCAGACTACCCTTTACATGGAACATTTTTCTAAAATTTTAATTTTCTCAAAAATGGCTCTAACGATTTTGATTAAAATGTCATATGTGTAAGATAATGTCATGAGAAATGAAATGTATATCTCGAATTTTCTGGGAATGTCCCCAAAAGTATTCTTCATTGTGAACAACTTTTGCATAACTGGTAAACCATAAGAGATATACAAAATATTTACTACACACAAAATGTAGATCGCGTTAAAATACACAATTTATGTCATATACATTTTTTTTGTTGAGTGAACCGTTTTCGAGATAGGGCTTGTTATTCCCTTAAATTTACCAATACTTTTTCTCAAATTCGTTATTCATTTTTTATGTCCTAGACATGCAAAGAGAATGGAATGCGCCACATAGCAACCAGCACTTAAAATATTTGACTATCGCTTAAAACCTACCATATTCCCCTTGCATTTACAAGAAAATTAGCAATAAGATTGACATCTCGATATCTCAATTAACATGAAGCATATGAAGAATAAGCGTTTGTAAAAATAGTTTGTACAAGAGTAGAGAAAGTCATGTGAGTGTAACACATCAGATTTTTTTATTATTTTCTTAAAAATGGCTCTAACGATTTTATTAATATGTTATAATCTATTAAAGATATTCTCATTACAAATGAAATGTATATTTTGAATTTTCTGGGAATGGGTTGTGTAGTCCTCTTCATTTGGAAGTAATTTTGTATAAATTTGTAAAACTGGTAAACGATAAGCGATAGAGGAAAACGTGCTACACAAGAAATATAGATCTCTTTAAAACATAATTTATTTCAAATAACGTTAGGTTACATTAGATTAGAATAATAGGGGGTAGTGTAAGCCGTTCGACTTCTCAACACTGCGACCTTCAATAGATATATTGTGAATACCCTACACTATAAGTCCCATTTTAATTTAATGCTTTTGGTATACTCTGTAATTTTCTTGGGTGATGTTAAGGCAATCTGTCCTGGAGTTGGAAAAGTAAACTCCAGGTGCCTTATTCTTTTCGGGCAATTGCTTCGCATTCGCAAAGTGTGTCTTGCCGTTTGTTTTTCTTCTAAACAGAATCTGCATATATTCACCTCAGCCTTGCCCATCTTATAAAGATGATCCTTAAGAGGGCATTGTCCAATAGGGAGGCTATTTGTTATCCTCAGCTCCTGTTTGCTGAGTGTGAGGATCTCAACGAACTGTTTGCCATGATTCAGGTTTGGAATTTGCTCCCAATAGCTAGTTATTTTCCAGTGTTCCCAGGCCTTTATCTTACCTTTGTAATAGCCATCTGGTACTCCACAGAATGGTTCTGAGCCAGTTCCTTCTTTGACTAGGCGATCCGCAATTTTGTTGCCCTCAACTTCATCTCCTGTCATACATATTAGGATAACGTTATTGTGTTTCACCAGCTGATTTAATATCTGCAGACAGTCCTCAACAAGTTTTAGTTCAATAGTGTAAGCACTAAGGGCCTTTAGGCTGCTTCACTGTCTTGATAAAACATCACTTCTGGCACCACGAATGCCTTTATTGACATTTACACGGGCACATGCTTCTATAGCATGTACTTCAACCTGAAATATGATGGGTCTATTACCAAGAGCTTTTGCTAAGGCAAAGTTGGACCCATAAACTCCTATACAGGTTCTCTCATCCATTTTTGAGCCATCTGTATTCCATACAAGTGACTCACTACCATGTTCAATCCAAGTTGGACGATCAGTAATTATAACTGTAAAGGAATGATCTAGGTTGGGTTTAGGTGTCATTCAATTCCAAAATGTAATGAGATTCTCCTCTTTGATTTCACAGAGAATTTTCATGTGACTAGTTAGGTCACCTGATTTGAATGTCATATTTTTTCCAACCTGAGGGCACTAACTAAGGAAATTTTTCTCACCTCAATATGAACAGGTATTATACCGAGATATCTGTTATTAATGGTTCGAATTGTTCAATACTTAGTCATTCTTTTGAGGCCCTGTCGACATTCATTTGTTTCTCGCGATTGCAAGAAAAGAGTGAGGCCAGGAGTTTTTAAACATTTGACTATCGCTATTCCCCTTGCAATTATAACGAAATGTGCAATGCAGCTATTTCTGCAAACGTTTAAGTAGATAGAAAACTGAGTTATCGTAAGAATAGATATTTATGCTTATTAATAAGAGATACAGGGTAGAGAAAGTCATGTGAATGTAACACATCAGAATTTCTTTTGTTCATAATTAGTCATCTTTTGGTTTAGTTATATGAAAGGATCCTTGGGCCCTATGTTTATAGTATCGTTCCCCAATTTTTAAGCTGAGCTTGGTATGCAGACATGAAGAAGTTGTTGAGCACGCATTTCTTAATTTTGATTGGTTTATGAGAAAAAACACTTTTGTAACATGTTATTGAATGTTTCAACATTTTACTTTCTCTACTACGTATAGTAAGTAGGGGAAGTATTGTATTCCACCCAAAAATTCGATACCGAGATTTCACCGGAAATATATGTTTTGAGATCCCCTGAATCCAAAAAAAAAGCATTTTTGGAAACATGTCCGTGTGTGTGTCTGTCTGTCTGTGTGTGTGTGTCTGTGTGTGTGTCTGTGAACAGCATAACTCAGAAACGAACAGTCGGATAAACACCAAACTTGGTATTTAGGTTCAGTATCTTCCAGAAATGCGATACGAAGGTTTTCAAGAAAATCCCCCCCACCCCAGGATACTCTTTACATGGAAGATTTTTAGAAAATTTTAATTTTCTCAAAAATGGCTCTAACGATTTTGATTAAAATATCATATGTTTAAGATATTTTTATGACAAATAAAATGTATATCTCGAATTTCCTGGGAATTGTTCCAAAAGTATTCTTCATTGTGGACGACGTTTTCATAACTGGTAAACCATAAGAGATAGACAAAATTTTACTACACAAAAATGTAGATCGCGTTAAAATACACAATTTATGTCATATACATTTTTTTTGTTGAGTAAACCATTTTCGAGATATTGCTTGTTATTCCCTTAAATTTTTCAATACTTATTTTCTAAAATGGTAATTCGTTATTCATTTTTTGTCTTGGATATGCAAAGAGTATTAATCTGTGGCAAAGGGAATGGTGTTGCACCTAGCAACCAGCTATTAAGAGATACGTATGTGCTTAAAGGCTACTGTATTTCTATATTGCCCTTGTAAATATATATTCCCCTTACGTCTACAAGAAAATTAGCAATAAGATAGATTCTGCAAATGTTTATCTCGATTAACATGAAGTAGATGGAGAATAAGCGTTTGTATAAATAGTTTGTACAAGAGTAGAGAAAGTCATGTGAGTGTAACACATCAGATTTTTCAATGTGAGTTGTGGAGAATAATTTCAGATCAACTATTTACTATTTTAACTAGTGTACAAGAACCTTAAAATCCGTAATTCCTAAAGTTTTCTGAAAACTTCAAGCCAATAAGTTATGAACTGCAGTCCAAGGAGCATTTTGAATAGTGAAAAAATGCTGAAAAAAGGGAAATTGAGAAAAATGGAATTTAAAGTTCAACCCAGTGCTTTTCTAAATGGTACAGACCAACTGAATAGTCATCTGTGCCCGTAAAATTGTTGATACTAATAAAACAACTGTATACCATGAAAGTACAAGTTATAGATATAATAACAATTCAAAAGCCCACCTCCGTGGTGCAGGGGTAGCGTGTTTGCCTCATTCAAGAGTTCATAACTAGATTAGGATGAGTTATAGGGATAAGGCTTTTATTTATCGTTCTCCGTCGCGTAATGGTTACCGTGCTAGCCTCTAGTTACCGAGGTCGGGGTTCAAACCCGGCGGAGGACGATGGATTTTTTCGGACGTAAAGATCTTAGTATGGCTTCCTTCGAAAGGGAAGCAAAGCGGTGATACCGTGTCGTAGATTTACGGCACGTAAAAGAACCTCAAGCCTGATAAAGAGGCCTCTGAGCTAAATTACCAATCTTTCACGCCCAATATAGAGTGGGACGCTAAGATTCATAGTAGTTAAAGGGCGTCCATAAATAAAACTCAACTTTATTTAAGGCTTTTAACGGAGGTTTTCCTTATCCTGAAAATATGAATGTCGGGTAAATTTAAGCTCTATGGACTCCGGGCTCATTTGAGCATCATTTCACCCATTCATTCATTCATCGTCCGATATGACCTACCCGGTTAAAGGACGTTAAACTAAAAATAATGAAAAAATCGAAATTGGTTTCACATTTTCTGCCAAATTACACAGATGCATTGCCTTAAATCTCGAAGTTAATCAGTCGGCAGGAAAACCTGCTTTCTCTACCAAAATGAGGGCTTCACAAAAGAATAGACACAGCAAATAGTACAATTTTTGTGAGAAGCGTTACAAAATCACCCTATTTAGCCGGACAACGCCCAGATCTTAATGTCCTTTTTCAAACTGGTTAAAAAATCTAGAAAACAGTATAAATATCCAGTTTCCGTCCTTATGCTTCATATGTTTGTAGTGAATACATAAGCAAATAGATGAGGTGATATAGTGAATTAGCTCTATTCAATTATTGGTTAACCCTTTCTAAAGAACCCGAGTGGGAAAATGTTGAAATATTATTGTAGATGGCAGTGTGCTCTTTGATGAAATTACGTGTTTGTGAACAGAGCAACATATTCAGGAAACATTTTTTTAGATAGGTGGTGTAACTTTTTGTTGTGATTCAGACGACGGATGTACAGATGTGTTGGAAATTGTTCAGGTTTCTTTTCAATCCCGGTCCATAGCGCAGCCGTAGAAAGGATTTTGCTTTATTAAAGGTTCACTGGTCAGATGCGAGAAATGGACTATTAACAGAATGTGTAAAATATTTTACTAGCTTGTTTATTAAATATAATTATAAACATGTCAGTTTTTCTCAATTCTTTGACAGTATTAAACATAGAAATGAATTTCTCAGAAGGTTCCAGGGACGGAGAAATATTTTTTCTTCAAAAAATAAACATGAAGAATGCTCACAGTAGAATAAATGACGTGTGGAAAGCTCCCCCGCTCCAATTCTTTTTTTATTTTGAAATTTGGTAACCCAGTATGCGAGTAACTATCAATAAACAGTGGTCATTCGTTAGCCTTTATAATAATTAAATCCTTTGAACCAGTACAATAGGCAGAATGACAGTAAAAGTAAAACTACATGCCCCAGAGTGCAACATATTCAGTAAAGTTATAAACGAGAGTATTACACATTAACATGTGATTTAAAACAACCTACTCCTTAATAAGAACAGGCAGCTTATCATGAAATTGCAGGACTATGTCTGCGATCGAGTGGTCAGCGCTCTGGCTTTTTAATCCAGAGGTCACAGTTTTGATTCCCGGCTGGGGCGGGGACTTTTTCTTTAACCAGAAGCATTTTCTATCCCCCACAAAGTCTAGGAGTGTGAATGTGAGGGTGTTTAAAAGTCAAAAAGGTGGCAAAAACAACGTTAAGAAACCTGCAGTAACAACACCAGCGATTGTTTCTCGAGGCAAAGCTCCCGGGCTATTAAAGTTTATCTCGATTAACAAGAAGTAGACAGAAGAATAAGCTTTTGTATGCATAGTTTGTAGAAGAGTGTGAAGAGAAAGTCATGCGAATGAACACGTCAGATTATTTTTACGTTACTGGTGGAAATAAGCGCGTTCGCTGATGCTCGTGCGGTGCACATTCATTCCTATATACACTTGTTTACATAAATGCTATGGATCATGCTAGCCTCTTGTTCCCGAGGTCGCGGGTTCAAACCCGCCGGAGGGCGATGGATTTTTTCGGGCGTAAAAATCCTTAGCTGGCTTCCTTCGGAAGGGAAGTAAAGCCGGTGGTCCCGTGTCGTAGATTTACGGCACTTAAAAGAACCTCAAGCCTGATAAAGAGGCTTCTGAGCAAAATTACCGGTCTTTCACGTCCAATATAGAATGGGACGCTAAGGACCACAGCAGTTAAAGAGCGTCCATAAATAATAACTCAATAAAAACTGCTATGGATCATCTTAAAACTTAGTGATTCACATGGGATCCTTTATTTTCCTAAATTTTTATAGTATACACAATGGCATAGAATATTTTGAAAGTATTAATGCTTTAGAAGCATGTAACATTGCTGTCAAATGTATATTTCATTATTTGTGATGGAATCATATAGCTTCAGACGCCTGCCAACATAAAGGAAATACGTAGTTCTCTTCACCCTTCTTTGAAATCCCGTCGTAAGCTCCTATGGCTTCTCACCGAAACTCTAAACTCAAGGGTCGTTGAAAACCACAGAAGGCATGTAACAGTCCCTTCTCCCTGTGTGCGCACACGGTGTCCCACAAACACCGTTTACGTTCAGCGTATCAGACCATAGGTCACCTGGCGCCTGTGTCTTGAACTCTAGGGGAATCTACTATTTATCATGTTTAGTCAAGTATTCATAAGAGAAGTAGAGGGAGGCGGGTAAATCTTCTACTCACCCCACAGTCTTTGTTTGACAGGCAAGCGTTTTGCTAGCAGACAAGGGTAGTGCTGGATTCGGCACACTTTGTGCCATATTAATCTTACTTTCTCTACCGCTAATCACCTATAGAGAGAGTATCGAATTCCACCCAAAAATTAGATATCGAGATTTCATCAAAAACGCGTTTTGAGATACCCGGATACCCAGAGAGAGATGCCCGAGACATTATTTAGAAAAAGCTCCATGTGAGCGAAAGTGTGTGTATATGTGCCTCTGTCTGTCTGTTCTAAACAACAAACTCAATAACGATAAGTGTGAAGCACCAGATTTCGTATTGGACTTTTCGAATCATTAGTAACGGATATCTTAGAAATGGCTTATGTCACAAAAAAGGTTATCTGAATGAATTGTGTGTTTTACAGTAATCTACATTTCTGTGTAGTACGTTTTCGTCTATCGCTTAACGTTTACCAGTTATAAAAGCTTATACAAAATTCTTTCCGAATGAAGAGGACTTCACAAGCTATTCCTAGAAAGTTCAATATGTACATTTTATTTGTCATGTAAATATCTTTAATATACCTATGGTATTTAATCAAAATCGTTAGAGCCATTTTTGCGAAAATCAAAAGATTTGAAAAATATTCCATGTAAAATGTAGTTGGGGTTGGAGATTTTCTTAAAATTTTTTGTGTCGCATCTTTGAAAGATATTGAACCTAAATGCCAAGTTTGGTATTTCTCCAACTTTTCGTTTTTGAGTTATGCTGTTCACATACACACAATATATATTTTTCTAAAAAAATGCTTGTTTTGGATTAAAGAGGGCTCAAAACATGTATTTCCGGTGAAATCTCGGTATCAAATTTTTGGGTGGAATGCAATACCAGTATTTTTAACACTTAGACGATATTAGTCTAATTATATAATATAAAATATAATAACAGCCCGCCTTAAAGCAATATGTGTATGTAATAATAATATATAAAGTGTGTATTACGATCATTGTATTAATATTTATATTAGTATGTACATGTTTAATAAGTTATGTGAATGTATTACGTAGTTAAACAATGTAGGAGCAAACGGAATTATAAAGTAGAAGCCGAAAGTTGCTAACAATGAGGTAATCTTGAGACAACAATAAATTAGAAAGTTTAATAAAGGTTACTAATAATTTTTGGAACAATAATATTGTAATATTTAAAACAGTTTATAAATAGCCAATCAAAAACTAGAAAAATCTTAAGTTAAATAAAAGTATTCTATTGGAGTAGGCTTAGTCAATCGGAGACTTGAAATAGAGGGAATGTACAAATTCAAGCGGCAGACGCTACAAGATTGCGTACCCGAGCGGTACGTGTTCAGTGTGAGACATGAAAATTTATTACGTTGAGATTAATATAAAGTTTACGTGTTAAAAAGTACAATTAATAATCCCACAGCTCTATAGTAGGATATATCAGCGTGTTATTTAATCGTGAGAAGGATTAATAAACAAAGTACAATACAATTATAATTTGTGTATGCCTTGTTCTTTAGCCATACCAGTCCTGCTAAGAGATACGTGTTCTGAAAGTTACTACTGACGCAGCCGAGGCGTACATATATAATATTTAAATAAACATTAAAATATAAAGTTGATTCTAATACGTGGGGCGAAGGCCACCGGAAAGTTTGTATCGTACGTGGGGCGAACACTCCAAGAAACATATCTCCCGCAATACGTGGTGCAAACTACAACAATTAAAACAACTACTTCAAGTTTTGTACCATACGTGAGGCTACAACTCCCGCAAGGGATAGTAAAAATGAAATATAACATAAATGTTTGCCAAAGTTCAGTACATGACATTTTAATTTATACTCAGATTGCGTTACTGTTTTACGGTCTCTTGACTTGGACAGGCAGGTGCGGGCTGACATGGATATATGGGGGAGAAATGCAAATTCTGGGAAGTGATATACTAGGTGATAATGAGTAGAGGTGTGATCGGTGGAAGTGATAGTAGGGTTGTGTTCTGAGTTTGGTAACGTTGGTAGAATGAGCGCTCTTCCTGTGCGATACGATTTAAAGAGAATTCACATTAGCGTTCACAATCAGTCCGTAACGTTTCCCTGCCGTTTGTCCTTAAGAACTGTAAACCATAAGCTATGGCAGGAACACGAGATATATTTGTTTCTTGTACATAAAATTCCTGTGCATTTCTCACGTGGAAAAAGTCCATTCGTTCGTGAGCACGCGATGTTGGGGTTCAAAGGCAAATCCATTAAACGATCAATAGACATAAATCATAGTGCATTAACCGCAGTTTATAACTCAAAGAAACGGTACTATGTTCGGTGTGCGTTAGTTCAACAACAAAAAAAAACATTCTGGTGTACTAGCTGGCTTACCCGACGTTGCTGGGTTAGCTCTTTAAACTCGAATGACGAATTAATTAATTAATTAAATTTATCTGCAGTAGGATATATAGAGGAATTCTGGCGCACTTTTTTGGGTATATATGGGAAAGGATAGGGAAAACGAGGGTAGATGCCAAGTTGAGAGAGTCTTCAAGGAGGAAAATGGGTTTATATGGAAGAGATAGTGGAGAGGTGTTAGGCTAGACAGAGTCGAAGGGTAGAATATGTCCTTTATATGGGAGAGGTAGGGAATACGAGGTTGAGGAGTAGAGTATGCGTTTATGGGGGAAAGATAGGGAAAACGAGGAGAGCTGTTAGACTAGACAAGGCTTGAAGGATAGAATAAACCTTTTATATGGGAGAGATAGCAAACCGAGGAAAGGCGTTAGGCTAGGAGAGTTTGAGTATGCGTTTATAAGGAGAGACGAGAAAACGGAGAGAGATCCTATGCTAGGATAGACAGGTGTTAAAGGTAGAATGTGTTTTATATGGGCTAGATAGGAAACCAAGGAGAGATACTCAGCTAGACAGAGGGCTGGAGGGAATGCGGTTTACGAGAGGTATGGGATACGAGGAGAAGTGCTAGGCTAGACAGAGGTTGAGGAGTAGAGTATGCGTTTATAGAGGAAAGATAGGAAAACGAGGACAGCTGTTAGACTAGACAGGGCTTGAAGGCTAGAATAAACCTGGCATCTACCCTCGTTTTCCCTATCCTTTCCCATATATGCCCAAAAAGTGCGCCAGAATTCCTCTATATATCCTACTATCTGCCACCGTTCTTTGTGAGATTGTTGCACAATGATGTATGTTGAATCCTCCTCTTTAACCCTTATAACTGCAATTTCGTAAAGCCCGGCTATTCCTAATGACGTATGAGAAATTTCCTGATATGGACGCATCGGCGGAGCGTCTGACTTGCTTAACCTGGCCCCAAGTTGTGGAAATGTTGCATAGTATCCCTCGGCGGTGAAACGTCATCGCTCGCAACAGTCGAGTCATTTTTAGATGTCACAGTAGGTGAAATTTTAAACCTCTGTATACCTTTTCTTTAGTCCCAGAGTTATGTAATAATATAAAAGCTAACGCAGAAACCTTTAACATATACAACAAAATTGAAGTGAAGCTGGTGAATATAAGGATTCCCAATCCCAGGGCATCGAGCGCATAGTCTGCGACCATCGAGAAAGATAATCCCATCAGCTGTTAATTATAAAATATCTCCTCGCTGATTTCAAACGTTAGCATTGTTTAGCAAGCCCTGCTAACGAACATGATTACTACACGAGTACAAAGAAAATAAAGCAAAACGTTCTTATATGAGAGTTATTAAAATATTTGGAATTGGTATCGAAGCGTATCTTTTGAGTTTTATTTGTGGACGACCTTTAACTGCTGTCCTTAGCGTCCCATTCTATACTGAGCGTGAAAGACGGTAATCTTGCTCCGAGGCCTCTTTATCAGGTTTGAGGATCTTTTACGTGCCGTAAACCTACGATACTGGAATACCGGCTTTACTTCCCTTCAGAAGGAAGCCACGCTAAGGATTTGAACCCGCGACTTCGGGAACTAGAGGCTAGCGTGATAACCACTACACCATGGAGGACGACATCGAAGTGTATCGTAGCATTACGAGGACGATACTGAAAATTTTTGGAATGCTATGTTTCTAAAAACAAATGTAATTTGTTTATATTTGACAGCAACTTTCTAATGTTTTGCGAGTTGATTGCGTGTAGTTTGTTAATTATCATAACCCAAAGATTTTTTGTTCACCTAAAAATTAATTTTGCTAGAGAACAATTGATTGTTTACGATTTTAAATTGTCATTAACGCTTAAAAAACGTGAAGATTTGCTTTTAAATGCATTTGGCGAAGAAGCCCTATCTAATGCAACAATTTATAACTGGTACAGCGAATTCAAAATAGATCGGTGTTTTCTTAGAGATGAATTTCGTGAAGGACGCCCAAGAACAGCTGTTACTAAAGAAAATATTGCCGCTGTTCGAGCAGTGCTTGAAGAAGATCGACGGATATCTTATTAATTTATTCGGGGTAAACAGGGCATTGGTATGAGTCAAATCCAAAACATTTTTGCATCAACATTTCGACGCGAGAGAACTTTGTTGTCGATGGATTCCACATAAACTGGCTCCCGATCAAAAACAACAACGCTTTGATTGGTGAGAAAACTCTGGAAAAAATCCAAGACGGCACTTCAAGTTTGGTTTGGAATATCGTTACTGGTGATGAATCTTGGATTTATTTTATGGTACCGAAAAGAAAAGTCAATCGGCTTGGTGATTCTTTCGAACATAACCTAAGCCTTCAAAAGTCCGACGTTATTCGCAGTGCCGGTAGGAAGACGATTACTAGCTTTGTTTTTTCTAAAGCGGGCGATATCGCTACTATAGCACTAGAAGTTAGACGTACGTCATTGCCGACTGGTACACAAATGTCTGTTTGCTGCATATTTTTGAAAAAGTTCGTGAAAAACGTCCGAAAGAAAAAAATAATGTTACATCATGACAACGCATCGTCACAAACAGCAAAACTAACTACTGAGTATCTGGATGCCCTGGGCCCTCCACCATACAGCCCTGTCCTAGCACCTTGTGATTTCTTTTTGTTTCCAAAAATTCAAGATAAAATGCGTTGAACCACGTTTTCGTTATCAGATGTAGCAGTGGAATATTATTAAAACCTGGTTTTCTAAGTGCCTCAGGAAGAGTGGCATCATTATTTTAAGGACTGGTTTCATCAAATGCAAAAAGTGATGTTAAATGGGAATATTTTGAAAAACAATAAAATCGTTAAAAATGTTTAAAGCTAAACCTTGTTTGATTTTCTAAAAATGTTTTGTGTCGCCCTCGTATAAACAGATTCGATTCTGCTACGTCTCGTTCCTAAGTCGGGGCTATGTATTATATTATTTGGAATTAAATATTTGCGGCATTTTGTCTTATTTTACATTCATTTTCTGTTGAATAACAACTGTTGTTGACAGTCTCAACGAAAAGTCAAAGCCTTCTTCGCAAGTATGTTCATTTATAACTGCAATGTGCTCGTAAATGCTTTTATTCTTTTAGTAATCTGTGGATTTTATATCCCAGGTCCGTCAGAAAGAATATGGCTTTTCAATGGAGAAGGAATTATCAAAATCGGTTGAG
Source organism: Deroplatys truncata (assembly GCA_030765065.1). NCBI lineage: Eukaryota > Metazoa > Arthropoda > Insecta > Mantodea > Mantidae > Deroplatys > Deroplatys truncata. Next base: position 194,806,456 of record CM060987.1, read on the forward strand.
TGGATTTTTGGGATTACCATAAACACACACACACGCACGCACACACACACACACATTGGAATAGGCGACATACCTTCAGGTCAGGTATTTTCATTTACTACGGCTTCTTTATAAGAAAACGTGACATCCGCATTGACAAAACACAGTAGTATTTCTATGAAGACACTCACCGCGAGCTATCGATTTTCAGACTGTCATTTATTGCCTTTGTTGTGGCGTGAAGGCGTTCTAATAAACGTCCAAGTGAACCAAAATTGAATTTTGAACCACACCATCTCACGCGTTGAATACATAGATAAAATGATGAGAAGAAAATAATACTTGCTTACAAAATTGATTCGTCAGAATACCAACAATTTGTTGTGTTGTTTAGGTAAGCACGAGCTTTATTAACGCCGTCTAGTCCGTCTGTAAGCAAATGTTGTCCTCACGAAGTCAACATTCTATGTGGTATGTTCATATGTATCTACTATCTTTATTCTTACACAGTTTCCACAAACTATTTTTACAAAAGCTTAAGTTTCTCTCTACTTCATGGTAATCGAGATAAAAGTTTACAGAGATAGTTACATTACACAGCTTGCTGTAGACATAGGGGCCACACAGAAGGTTGAAGCAATACTCAAATCTTAAAATAAAGAAATAAGGTCGCTATAGGATGGCTTTGACATCCCATGCTCTTTCCATCACGTCATAAGAAACAAAAGAATGATGACACCACTTCAGAAAATGACAAAGTACTGAAAAATGCAAACCAATCTCGGAGAAGGCTGATGTCACAAAAGAAGATGAAAAGAACTTCACAGGTTATTCTCAAGAAATTTCAAGATGTACATTTTATTAGTCACGTAAACATATGGTGCCTATTTCATTCATAATCACAAGAGCCATTTTTTGAGAAAATCAAAACTAACGAAAATTTCACCATGTGAAGGGTAAAGTGAGGTGGAGGGATTTTCTTAAAGGCCTTGGTGTCGTATTCTTGGAAGATGCTAAACTTAAATTCCAAGTTTGGTATCTATCCGACTTTACAGTTTGAGTTATGTTGTTCACAGACACACACAAATACACGTTGTACACAAAAGGATTGGAAGTTTTTTTCTTCTGAATTGCTTCTTTTTATTCAGAGGACCTCAAAACATGCACTTACGATGAAATGTGTATATATACATTTTGGGAATGCAATACTTCCTGTACCCTCTATGTAGGTGCTTGAGAAAGTAAAAATTAAGGATAGTTAATGTAGAAAGCCTTCTAAACATTTACGGTCGGGCGAAATCCTGCACGTAACGAGTTGAAACTGTGTGTATGTTTCTGTGAACAGCATAACTCAAAACGAAAAGTCGGATAAATACCAAATTCGGTATTTATATTCAGCATCTTCCAAGGATGCAATATGTAGAGTAAATAATGATAAACATCGGTGGAGTGTTCTCGAAATTACCCTGTAGAAAAACACATACAAAATTTTCTCTCTTTATAATTTTGGCATAGATAGCAAGGCGCAGGAGTTTTTTACTTTCTCTACTACGTATAGTAGGGCGGCGCCGTGGCCGAGTGGTTAGACCGCTCGCCTCCCACCGAGGCGGCCCGGGTTCAATCCCACGGACCTGCATGTGGGATTTGTGTCTGGGCGGGTTTTCTCCGGGTTCTCCTGTTTCCCCCGCCATTCATTCCACCAACTGCTCCATCATCACCTTTCCATTTCACCAACATTTCGTTTCATCTACTTCCTTCATCGCATACCAGGCATCGGGCTGATCACCCATCCTGGATGTTCTGTCTGATCCATGAGTGTCTGCTCCTCGACGGGCCTCTGACCCCAGGCATCCGCTTGTAAGTCCTGGGGGGTGTAAGTCCTACATAAGAGGAGGGTAAACAGATAATGAAGTATTGTATTCCACCCAAAAATTCGATACCAAGATTTCACCGGAAGTATATGTTTTGAGACCCCCTGAATCCAAAAAAAAAAACATTTTTGGAAACATGTCCGAGTGTGTGTCTGTGTGTGCGCCTCTGAACAGCATAACTCAGAAACAAACAGTCGGATAAACACCAAACTTGGTATTTAGGTTCAGTATCTTCCAGAGATGCGACACGAAGGTTTTCAACAAAATCCCCACCCCAGAGTACCCTTTACATGGAACATTTTTCGAAAATTTTAATTTTCTCAAAAATGGCTCTAACGATTTTGATTAAAATATCATATGTTTAAGATATTTTCATGACAAATAAAATGTATATGTTGAATTTTCTGGGAACGTCTCCAAAAGTATTCTTCATTGTGAACGACTTTTGCATAACTGGTAAACCATAAGAGATAGACAAAATTTTACTACGCAAAAAATGTAGATCGCGTTAAAATACACAATTTATGTCATATACATTTTTTTTGTTGAGTGAACCATTTTCGAGATATTGCTTGTTATTCCCTTAAATTTTTCAATACTTATTTTCTCAAATGCGAATTCGTTATTCATTTTTTTGTCTTGGATATGCAAAGAGTATTAATCTGTGGCAAAGAGAATGGTGCTGCACCTAGCAACCAGCTATTAAGAGTAATGTCTGTGCTTAAAGGCTTCTGTATTTCTATATTGCCCTTGTAAATATATATTCCCCTTACATCTACAAGAAAATTAGCAATAAGATAGAGTCTGCAAATGTTTATCTCGATTAACATGAAGTAGATGGAGAATAAGCGTTTGTAAAAATAGTTTGTACAAGAGTAGGGAAAGTCATGTGAGTGTAACACATCAGATTTTTTTGTGGTTGCGCCACGTATAGGCACCAATTTGAAGCTGTTTTAGACCACGTACGTAATGAATGCCAATTTGCGGGAGATTGTTTCTTGGAGTGTTCGCCCCACGTACGTTACAAACTTCCCGGTGGCCTTCGCCCCACGTTCACTTTTCCGGTGGCCTTCACCCCACGTTTAAAAATCAACTTCGTAATTTTAATGTTTATTTAAATATTATATATGTATGCCTCGGCTACGTCAGTAGTAATTTTCAGAACACGTATCTCTTAGCAGGGCTGGTGTGGCTAAAGAATGAAGGCTTACATAAATTATAATTGTATTGTACTTTGTTTATTAATCCTTCACACGATTAAATAACACTTCACTGATATATCCTACTATAGATCTGTGCGATTATTGTTAACTGTACTTTTTAACACGTAAACTTTATATTAATCTCACCGCAATAAATTTTCATGTCTCACACTGAACACGTATCAAATCTAACTGACTGCTCGGGTACGCAATCTTGTAGCGTCTGCCGCACATTTCCACATTTCAAGTCTCTGATTGGCTAAACCTACTCCAATAGAATACTTTTATTTAACTTAAGCTTTTTCTAGTTGTTGATTGGCTATTTATAAACTGTTTTAAGTATTACATAATTGTTCCAAGAATTATTAGTTGCCTTTATTAAACTTTCTAATTTATTGTTGTCTCAAGGTTACCTTATTGTTACCTTACTGTTAGCAACTTTCGGCTTTTACTTTATAATTCTGTTTGCTACGGAAAACAGCTTACTTCTATTCTCACAGCTTCTACATTGTTAAATTACGTAATACATTCACCTAACATCATTATACACGGACATAATATAAACATAATACAATGAGTGTTACATACACTTTATATATTACATTATATACATATTGCTTTAAGGCGGACTACTGTTTTATTTTTTATATTATATAATTAGGCTGATATCATTTAAGTGTTAATAATACTGCCTCAAAGGTCACTTAGTTTTACAACGTCGGGTTTGGGACGGGGCAGCACGAGGTTTTCCATAGGTAGCTTCATCATTTAGTTGAACAATAACTCCTAATTGAAATAAGTTAGCGAGCATTTCATTTCGCCACAGTCAAGTTTTCTTTAGACCGTAATGAATGAACGTGCGAAGCCAAGCGCAATGCTGCAGTCATACAACCACCTGTTTAAGACTGGCCCCAGGGCGTTTCCAGAAAGGAGCGAAATAATCGTGGCGAGAGCAGCGTGTTACTGCGGTTTTGTTTTGCGCGAAGTGATGATAAGGCATGCAGCATCCAGGGAGAAGAATGGACGTTGGTTAAATGTGAAATTCCATTGCCACGTTCGCTACTGTTTGCAACCGCTAGGGGCAACTCATTACGTAAACATAGAAACTTGCAGAGGGCTCAAGCACGGAATTTAGTCTGTTCTTTTGGAAAACTTATCATTTCATGTATTGATGGAGGTCCCGGGTTCGCTCCCCGGCGACCGTCCATTCTGATCCATGGGTTTTTCGTGGCAGGCAAATTGGGGTGGTTTCTTCTCTGCCACAGTTTCCTTTCCGTCATTTCCCTTTCATTCAGGTGTGCTTCTACGTTTCGTGGTATACAGCAGTGCCTGCTCACTGGAGATACTATTCCCCGTGACTCGACTGACGGGTCGTTCATCGGCCTCTCTCGGCGGCTCCAGCAGCGGGACGGGTCAGCGAGTTTGCGCGCGTCTCTGTGTGGCTCTTTCAATTCATCCCTTCCTCCTTGGGGGCGCAATAGACCTATGTAGTCGCGGTGCAAGACGTGTTCAACTAAACCAACACTGATTACAGCTAATGTTACTATGTGCACGCGTTTAGTCACAGGTCGTTAGTGCTGGATGGTAAGAGCACCTCTTGTAGCTGTAGTAAAGTGAGTGAATCTCTCCATAATGTAGTTGTTAACTGGAGAGTTTGGTCTCTCTGTCTCCTGTTTGCTTTTGCTTCTATAAATACTTTAAAAAAGTTGTTTGTTGGTCATGCTGACCAATCAAATCCTTTATTTAGCGAGCATGCCCTGTTCAGCAATCCAGTTGATAAACCTTCAAAAGTGACCAAGGAATTAAGGTATGACCAACACCGTGACTTTCAACTACTGTTTCAGCACCCTCTAAGCAAATGCACTCTCTGCGTACTCCCCTGGAAGTATTTTTCATGTTATCTTAATGCGGACGTCCACACTGACTGTCGTTGACATAAACATGGTCATAAACTTATAACGTAAACATAGAAGATTGTAAGCTCCAGGATTTCATGCTTATGTCTACTCAAACATAAGAAACTAGCCAATCAGAGAGCGATTCTCATCCGTGATCATTCTGCCATCTTCGCCGCCATGTGTTGACCAGAAAAACGGGCCAGGAATCACTGGGATACCTATAAATATCGCATCCAAACAAATTGCGATGTTAGGGGGTGCTTTTTTCAGTTTAATGTATTTTCACCTGGTAGCTAGCTCTTGTTCGCTTTGGTACATGCACATAATCTCCTTTGTCGTGTGTGCTGTCGGTGATCGCTTCCCAGTCGCGCTCTCTTACGATTAGCTGCTGATTTTCTTTTCCCCCCTTTTGTTGTTGTAAGTGACAGAATATCACGCTAAGTTTGTGCTTAAGTTTAACTTCGTTATTAATGCTTAATTTTCATTTTAGTTGCCCCGTTCGTAAATGGGAATGCTTGTAAAAATAATTAAACGAAAAACAGGTACATTAACTTCAAGCAGAACCAAGCACCGTCGATATACGCGAGCCTTCAAGAACAAATCACCTTAAATACATACAAATGTATCGTCATCTATGGGATTGGCAGTGATATAGCTTTATCAATGGCCTGCAGTAACGTCATTGTGTATTATTACTGTAGCGTTTGTGTGCTCACGTTAACCTTAATGGTATCTATGTGAAAGACCTCTTAAAACCTAGAATGAAGAAACTCACGTACAGGAACACATAAAGATTATAAGTGTTAAAGAATTTAAATGAAACTTGGTCATACATTTCAAACTACACAGACGGCAGTAAAGATTAGATTGAGATCTCAGCCTACAACAAAAAAACTATGGTAGCGGTGGGATTCGAAACCACGCCCCCGAAGAGACTGGTGCCTTAAACCGCTCGGACACACTACCGTGAATTGGTGACTGTGTATTTTTATTCGAGGTGTATTACTTGAAAAGCTCTCTCAGCTTACATCAAAAGGCTGAATGGCAGCGGTGGGATTCGAACCCACGCCTCCGAAGAGACTGGTGCCTAAACTAGCGCCTTGGAACGCTCGGCCACGCTACCGTTGTTTCATAGCTGTATATTTTTAATCGTGGTGTATTACTTTTAAAGCCCTCTCAGTTTACAGAAAAAGCTAAATGGCAGTGGTGGGATTCGAACCCACGCCCCCGAAGAGCCTGGTGCCTTAAACCGCTCGGACAAACTACCGTTAATTGATGGCTGTGTATTTTTAATCGAGGTGTATTACTTGAAAAGCCCTCTCAGCTTACATCAAAAGGCTGAATTGCAGCGGTGGGATTCGAACCACGCCCCCGAAGAGACTGGTGCCTAAAACCAGCGCCTTATACCGCTGGGCCACGCTACCGCTGCTTGATGGATGTATATTTTTAATCGAGGTGTATTACTTGAAAAGCTCTCTCAGCTTATAGCTGTGGCAGTAATTTGTATCACAATAATGTAAATGCCAGAGTGATTGGAGTGTAAGTAAGCATTATTGTATGACAATGATTTGAGTTTTTTGTTAATTATAAGCATTGTTAGGAAATAAGTTTACACGGCCTCACTGAAACTGACAATAAGAGCGGGTAACAATGAGCGAGGGGGTGAGTTGTTTATCAATTATTAGAGACAAGCAAATGACGTCAGATTGGCGCGCTTTTCTTCGTAATGGCGGGAATTTCTTCCCTAGAGCATATGTTTTCGTAATTTTTGATTGGATATAAAAATAGACGCTAATGTTGGCACGTTTTATTAACCAGTAGCAGCTCGGTTATAATCTTTAAGCAAGTATTGCCCAGTCCAAAAGAAACATTTGTGCATTACACGTCGTTCAGTCCAACAAAAGCATTCGAGGGTATACGTCGCTCAGTCCAGAAGAAGCATTCGCGTGTAATACATCGATCAGATCAACATAAGTATTCGTGAGTTATACGTCGCGTAGTTCAACGGAAGCATACATAAAGTACACGTTACGCAATTCTACAGAATCTCTCGCGTCGTAAAGTTAGTTATAAAAGTGAAATACGAGAATTAATAAAGTCCGGCAAATAAGATTATAATAACATTAGAATATATAACAGTTTCAGTCTAACGTGTATCAAAAGATAATGTGAAATGAATAAAGTGTGACGGCAATAAAAGTGTAAAAACAAATTCTTTTATCAGTGTTATCTTTTAGTAAAACCTCCTTTCCGTTTACACACCCTGTTTAAGAGATATGCTCGACTGAGAAAAATAGCTAGCCGGAGGACATTGAACCCAACATTTAAAGCAGTAAAACAATAACAGGTGCTCAGAAATAAGATAACACGAAGTGACCGCGACAAATTGGCTCCCATACATAGGACATATAAACATGAAGCATCTTCCAACCAGCTACAAATATCATACTTCACAGCAAAAGGCCGAATGGCAGCGGTGGGATTCGAACCCATTTTCTTATATGTATGGATATGTCAGCTAAAACACAACTGATTGGCAACTGAGTGATGGCAATTCGAGCTCTTGCCGTCGAGAAGTCTGGAACGTAAATCCCGCGCCTTATACCGCGGGACCAAAATACCTGCAGTAAGCGTGTATGTTTTACTTTCTCTACTACGTATAGTAAGTACAAGTATTGTATTCCACCCAAAATTTCGATACCGAGATTTCACCGGAAATATATGATTTTAAACCCCCTGAATCCAAAAAAAGCATTTTTGGAAACATGTCCGTGTGTGTGACTGTGAACAGCATAACTCAGAAACGAACAGTCGGATAAACACCAAACTTGGTATTTAGGTTCAGTATCTTCCAAGGATGCGACACGAAGGTTTTCAAGAAAATCCCCCTACCCCAGACTTCCCTTTACATGGAAGATTTTTGGAAAATTTTAATTTTATCAAAAATGGCTCTAACGATTTTGATTAAAATATCATATGTTTAAGATATTTGTATGGTAAATAAAACGTATATCTTGAATTTTCTGGGAATGTCTACAAAAGTATTCTTTATTGTGAACGACTTTTGCATAACTGGTAAACCATAAGATAGACAAAATGTTACTACACAAAAAATGTAGACCGCGTTAAAATACACAATTTATGACATATACATTTTTTTTGTTGAGTGAACCATTTTCGAGGTATTGCTTGTTATTCCCTTAAATTTTTCAATACTTATTTTCTCAAATGGGAATTCGTTATTCATTTTTTTTTTGTCTTGGATATGCAAAGAGTTATAATCTGTGGCAAAGGGAATGGTGCTGCACCTAGCAACCAGCTATTAAGAGATATGTATGTGCTTAAAGGCTACTGTATTTCTATATTGCCCTTGTAAATATATTTTCCCCTACATCTACAAGAAAATTAGCAATAAGATAGGGTCTACAAATGTTTATCTCGATTAACATGAACTAGATGGAGAATAAGTGTTTGTAAAAATACTTTGTACAAGAGTAGAGAAAGTCATGTGAGTGTAACACATCAGATTTTTTTATGGAAGTGTAGTATTTATAAAGCTCTCTCAACTTAGAGAAAAAGCTAAATGGCAGCGGTGGGATTCGAACCCACGCCCCCGAAGAGACTGGTGCCTTAAACCAGCGCCTTAGACCGCTCGGCCACGCTACCCATGGCTGAAACGTATGTACTTCCACTCCAGGTGTGTTCCTTGTAAAGCTATCTCAGTCTACAACAAAAGAACTATGGTAGCGGTGGGATTCGAAACCACGCCCCCGAAGAGACTGGTGCCTTAAACCGCTCGGACACACTACCGTGAATTGGTGACTGTGTATTTTTATTCGAGGTGTATTACTTGAAAAGCTCTCTCAGCTTACATCAAAAGGGTGAATGGCAGCGGTGGGATTCGAACCCACGCCTCCGAAGAGACTGGTGCCTAAAACCAGCGCCTTGGACCGCTCGGCCACGCTACCGTTGTTTCATAGCTGTATATTTTTAATCGTGGTGTATTACTTTTAAAGCCCTCTCAGTTTACAGAAAAAGCTAAATGGCAGTGGTGGGATTCGAACCCACGCCCCCGAAGAGCCTGGTGCCTTAAACCGCTCGGACAAACTACCGTTAATTGATGGCTGTGTATTTTTAATCGAGGTGTATTACTTGAAAAGCTCTCTCAGCTTACATCAAAAGGCTGAATTGCAGCGGTGGGATTCGAACCACGCCCCCGAAGAGACTGGTGCCTAAAACCAGCGCCTTATACCGCTGGGCCACGGTACCGCTGCTTGATGGATGAATATTTTTAATCGAGTTGTATTACTTGAAAAGCTCTCTCAGCTTACAGCTGTGGCAGTAATTTGTATCACAATAATGTAAATGCCAGAGTCATTGGAGTGTAAGTAAGCATTATTGTATGACAATGATTTGAGTTTTTTGTTAATTATAAGCATTGTTAGGAAATAAGTTTACACGGCCTCACTGAAACTGACAATAAGAGCGGGTAACAATGAGCGAGAGGGTGAGTTGTTTATCAATTATTAGAGACAAGCAAATGACGTCAGATTGGCGCGCTTTTCTTCGTAATGGCGGGAATTTCTTCCCTAGAGCATATGTTTTCGTAATTTTTGATTGGATATAAAAATAGACGCTAATGTTGGCACGTTTTATTAACCAGTAGCAGCTCGGTTATAATCTTTAAGCAAGTATTGCCCAGTCCAACAGAAACATTTGTGCATTACACGTCGTTCAGTCCAACAAAAGCATTCGCGGGTAATACGTCGCTCAGTCCAGAAGAAGCATTCGCGTGTAATACATCGATCAGTTCAACATAAGTATTCGTGAGTTATACGTCGCGTAGTTCAACGGAAGCATACATAAAGTACACGTTACGCAATTCTACAGAATCTCTCGCGTCGTAAAGTTAGTTATAAAAGTGAAATACGCGAATTAATAAAGTCCGGCAAATAAGATTATAATAACATTAGAATATATAACAGTTTCAGTCTAACGTGTATCAAAAGATAATGTGAAATGAATAAAGTGTGACGGCAATAAAAGTGTAAAAACAAATTCTTTTATCAGTGTTATCTTTTAGTAAAACCTCCTTTCCGTTTACACACCCTGTTTAAGAGATATGCTCGACTGAGAAAAATAGCTAGCCGGAGGACATTGAACCCAACATTTAAAGCAGTAAAACAATAACAGGTGCTCAGAAATAAGATAACACGAAGTGACCGCGACAAATTGGCTCCCATACATAGGACATATAAACATGAAGCATCTTCCAACCAGCTACAAATATCATACTTCACAGCAAAAGGCCGAATGGCAGCGGTGGGATTCGAACCCATTTTCTTATATGTATGGATATGTCAGCTAAAACACAACTGATTGGCAACTGAGTGATGGCAATTCGAGCTCTTGCCGTCGAGAAGTCTGGAACGTAAATCCCGCGCCTTATACCGCGGGACCAAAATACCTGCAGTAAGCGTGTATGTTTTACTTTCTCTACTACGTATAGTAAGTACAAGTATTGTATTCCACCCAAAATTTCGATACCGAGATTTCACCGGAAACATATGATTTGAAACCCCCTGAATCCAAAAAAAGCATTTTTGGAAACATGTCCGTGTGTGTGTCTGTCTGTGTGTGTGTCTGTGAAAAGCATAACTCAGAAACGAACAGTCGGATAAACACCAAACTTGGTATTTAGGTTCAGTATCTTCCAAGGATGCGACACGAAGGTTCTCAAGAAAATCCCCCCACCCCAGACTACCCTTTACATGGAAGATTTTTCGAAAATTTTAATTTTATCAAAAATGGCTCTAACGATTTTGATTAAAATATCATATGTTTAAGATATTTGTATGGTAAATAAAATGTATATCTTGAATTTTCTGGGAATGTCTACAAAAGTATTCTTTATTGTGAACGACTTTTGCATAACTGGTAAACCATAAGATAGACAAAATGTTACTACACAAAAAATGTACACCGCGTTAAAATACACAATTTATGACATATACATTTTTTTTGTTGAGTGAACCATTTTCGAGGTATTGCTTGTTATTCCCTTAAATTTTTCAATACTTATTTTCTCAAATGGGAATTCGTTATTCATTTTTTTTTTGTCTTGGATATGCAAAGAGTTATAATCTGTGGCAAAGGGAATGGTGCTGCACCTAGCAACCAGCTATTAAGAGATATGTATGTGCTTAAAGGCTACTGTATTTCTATATTGCCCTTGTAAATATATTTTCCCCTACATCTACAAGAAAATTAGCAATAAGATAGGGTCTACAAATGTTTATCTCGATTAACATGAACTAGATGGAGAATAAGTGTTTGTAAAAATACTTTGTACAAGAGTAGAGAAAGTCATGTGAGTGTAACACATCAGATTTTTTTATGGAAGTGTAGTATTTATAAAGCTCTCTCAACTTAGAGAAAAAGCTAAATGGCAGCGGTGGGATTCGAACCCACGCCCCCGAAGAGACTGGTGCCTTAAACCAGCGCCTTAGACCGCTCGGCCACGCTACCCATGGCTGAAACGTATGTACTTCCACTCCAGGTGTGTTCCTTGTAAAGCTATCTCAGTCTACAACAAAAGAACTATGGTAGCGGTGGGATTCGAAACCACGCCCCCGAAGAGACTGGTGCCTTAAACCGCTCGGACACACTACCGTGAATTGGTGACTGTGTATTTTTATTCGAGGTGTATTACTTGAAAAGCTCTCTCAGCTTACATCAAAAGGGTGAATGGCAGCGGTGGGATTCGAACCCACGCCTCCGAAGAGACTGGTGCCTAAAACCAGCGCCTTGGACCGCTCGGCCACGCTACCGTTGTTTCATAGCTGTATATTTTTAATCGTGGTGTATTACTTTTAAAGCCCTCTCAGTTTACAGAAAAAGCTAAATGGCAGTGGTGGGATTCGAACCCACGCCCCCGAAGAGCCTGGTGCCTTAAACCGCTCGGACAAACTACCGTTAATTGATGGCTGTGTATTTTTAATCGAGGTGTATTACTTGAAAAGCTCTCTCAGCTTACATCAAAAGGCTGAATTGCAGCGGTGGGATTCGAACCACGCCCCCGAAGAGACTGGTGCCTAAAACCAGCGCCTTATACCGCTGGGCCACGGTACCGCTGCTTGATGGATGAATATTTTTAATCGAGTTGTATTACTTGAAAAGCTCTCTCAGCTTACAGCTGTGGCAGTAATTTGTATCACAATAATGTAAATGCCAGAGTGATTGGAGTGTAAGTAAGCATTATTGTATGACAATGATTTGAGTTTTTTGTTAATTATAAGCATTGTTAGGAAATAAGTTTACACGGCCTCACTGAAACTGACAATAAGAGCGGGTAACAATGAGCGAGAGGGTGAGTTGTTTATCAATTATTAGAGACAAGCAAATGACGTCAGATTGGCGCGCTTTTCTTCGTAATGGCGGGAATTTCTTCCCTAGAGCATATGTTTTCGTAATTTTTGATTGGATATAAAAATAGACGCTAATGTTGGCACGTTTTATTAACCAGTAGCAGCTCGGTTATAATCTTTAAGCAAGTATTGCCCAGTCCAACAGAAACATTTGTGCATTACACGTCGTTCAGTCCAACAAAAGCATTCGCGGGTAATACGTCGCTCAGTCCAGAAGAAGCATTCGCGTGTAATACATCGATCAGTTCAACATAAGTATTCGTGAGTTATACGTCGCGTAGTTCAACGGAAGCATACATAAAGTACACGTTACGCAATTCTACAGAATCTCTCGCGTCGTAAAGTTAGTTATAAAAGTGAAATACGCGAATTAATAAAGTCCGGCAAATAAGATTATAATAACATTAGAATATATAACAGTTTCAGTCTAACGTGTATCAAAAGATAATGTGAAATGAATAAAGTGTGACGGCAATAAAAGTGTAAAAACAAATTCTTTTATCAGTGTTATCTTTTAGTAAAACCTCCTTTCCGTTTACACACCCTGTTTAAGAGATATGCTCGACTGAGAAAAATAGCTAGCCGGAGGACATTGAACCCAACATTTAAAGCAGTAAAACAATAACAGGTGCTCAGAAATAAGATAACACGAAGTGACCGCGACAAATTGGCTCCCATACATAGGACATATAAACATGAAGCATCTTCCAACCAGCTACAAATATCATACTTCACAGCAAAAGGCCGAATGGCAGCGGTGGGATTCGAACCCATTTTCTTATATGTATGGATATGTCAGCTAAAACACAACTGATTGGCAACTGAGTGATGGCAATTCGAGCTCTTGCCGTCGAGAAGTCTGGAACGTAAATCCCGCGCCTTATACCGCGGGACCAAAATACCTGCAGTAAGCGTGTATGTTTTACTTTCTCTACTACGTATAGTAAGTACAAGTATTGTATTCCACCCAAAATTTCGATACCGAGATTTCACCGGAAACATATGATTTGAAACCCCCTGAATCCAAAAAAAGCATTTTTGGAAACATGTCCGTGTGTGTGTCTGTCTGTGTGTGTGTCTGTGAAAAGCATAACTCAGAAACGAACAGTCGGATAAACACCAAACTTGGTATTTAGGTTCAGTATCTTCCAAGGATGCGACACGAAGGTTCTCAAGAAAATCCCCCCACCCCAGACTACCCTTTACATGGAAGATTTTTCGAAAATTTTAATTTTATCAAAAATGGCTCTAACGATTTTGATTAAAATATCATATGTTTAAGATATTTGTATGGTAAATAAAATGTATATCTTGAATTTTCTGGGAATGTCTACAAAAGTATTCTTTATTGTGAACGACTTTTGCATAACTGGTAAACCATAAGATAGACAAAATGTTACTACACAAAAAATGTACACCGCGTTAAAATACACAATTTATGACATATACATTTTTTTTGTTGAGTGAACCATTTTCGAGGTATTGCTTGTTATTCCCTTAAATTTTTCAATACTTATTTTCTCAAATGGGAATTCGTTATTCATTTTTTTTTTGTCTTGGATATGCAAAGAGTTATAATCTGTGGCAAAGGGAATGGTGCTGCACCTAGCAACCAGCTATTAAGAGATATGTATGTGCTTAAAGGCTACTGTATTTCTATATTGCCCTTGTAAATATATTTTCCCCTACATCTACAAGAAAATTAGCAATAAGATAGGGTCTACAAATGTTTATCTCGATTAACATGAACTAGATGGAGAATAAGTGTTTGTAAAAATACTTTGTACAAGAGTAGAGAAAGTCATGTGAGTGTAACACATCAGATTTTTTTATGGAAGTGTAGTATTTATAAAGCTCTCTCAACTTAGAGAAAAAGCTAAATGGCAGTGGTGGGATTCGAACCCACGCCCCCGAAGAGACTGGTGCCTTAAACCGCTCGGCCACGCTACCCATGACTAAAACGTATGTATTTCCACTCCAGGTGTGTTCCTTGTAAAGCTATCTCAGCATACAACAAAAAAACTATGGTAGCGGTGGGATTCGAAACCACGCCCCCGAAGAGACTGGTGCCTTAAACCGCTCGGACACACTACCGTGAATTGGTGACTGTGTATTTTTATTCGAGATGTATTACTTGAAAAGCTCTCTAGGCTTACATCAAAAGGCTGAATGGCAGCGGTGGGATTCGAACCCACGCCTCCGAAGAGACTGGTGCCTAAAACCAGCGCCTTGGACCGCTCGGCCACGCTACCGTTGTTTCATAGCTGTATATTTTTAATCGTGGTGTATTACTTTTAAAGCTCTCTCAGTTTACAGAAAAAGCTAAATGGCAGTGGTGGGATTCGAACCCACGCCCCCGAAGAGCCTGGTGCCTTAAACCGCTCGGACAAACTACCGTTAATTGATGGCTGTGTATTTTTAATCGAGGTGTATTACTTGAAAAGCTCTCTCAGCTTACATCAAAAGGCTAAATTGTAGCGGTGGGATTGGAACCACGCCCCCGAAGAGACTGGTGCCTAAAACCAGCGCCTTATACCGCTGGGCCACGCTACCGCTGCTTGATGGATGTATATTTTTAATCGAGGTGTATTACTTGAAAAGCTCTCTCAGCTTACAGCTGTGGCAGTAATTTGTATCACAATAATGTAAATGCCAGAGTGATTGGAGTGTAAGTAAGCATTATTGTATGACAATGATTTGAGTTTTTTGTTAATTATAAGCATTGTTAGGAAATAAGTTTACACGGCCTCACTGAAACTGACAATAAGAGCGGGTAACAATGAGCGAGGGGGTGAGTTGTTTATCAATTATTAGAGACAAGCAAATGACGTCAGATTGGCGCGCTTTTCTTCGTAATGGCGGGAATTTCTTCCCTAGAGCATATGTTTTCGTAATTTTTGATTGGATATAAAAATAGACGCTAATGTTGGCACGTTTTATTAACCAGTAGCAGCTCGGTTATAATCTTTAAGCAAGTATTGCCCAGTCCAACAGAAACATTTGTGCATTACACGTCGTTCAGTCCAACAAAAGCATTCGCGGGTAATACGTCGCTCAGTCCAGAAGAAGCATTCGCGTGTAATACATCGATCAGTTCAACATAAGTATTCGTGAGTTATACGTCGCGTAGTTCAACGGAAGCATACATAAAGTACACGTTACGCAATTCTACAGAATCTCTCGCGTCGTAAAGTTAGTTATAAATGTGAAATACGCGAATTAATAAAGTCCGGCAAATAAGATTATAATAACATTAGAATATATAACACTTTCAGTCTAACGTGTATCAAAAGATAATGTGAAACAAATAAAGTGTGACGGCAATAAAAGTGTAAAAACAAATTCTTTTATCAGTGTTATCTTTTAGTAAAAACTCCTTTCCGTTTACACACCCTGTTTAAGAGAAATGCTCGACTGAGAAAAATAGCTAGCCGCAGGACAATGAACCCAACATTTAAAGCAGTAAAACAATAACAGGCGCTCAGAAATAAGATAACACGAAGTGAACGCGACAAATTGGCTCCCATACATAGGACATATAAACATGAAGCATCTTCCAACCAGCTACAAATATCATACTTCACAGCAAAAGGCTGAATGGCAGCGGTGGGATTCGAACCCATTTTCTTATATGTATGGATATGTCAGCTAAAACACAACTGATTGGCAACTGAGTGATGGCAATTCGAGCTCTTGCCGTCGAGAAGTCTGGAACGTAAAACCCGCGCCTTATACCGCGGGACCAAAATACCTGCAGTAAGCGTGTATGTTTTACTTTCTCTACTACGTATAGTAAGTACAAGTATTGTATTCCACCCAAAATTTCGATACCGAGATTTCACCGGAAATATATGATTTGAAACCCCCTGAATCCAAAAAAAGCATTTTTGGAAACATGTCCGTGTGTGTGTCTGTGAACAGCATAACTCAGAAACGAACAGTAGGATAAACACCAAACTTGGTATTTAGGTTCAGTATCTTCCAAGGATGCGACACGATGGTTTTCAAGAAAATCCCCCCACCCCAGACTACCCTTTACATGGAAGATTTTTTGAAAATTTTAATTTTATCAAAAATGGCTCTAACGATTTTGATTAAAATATCATATGTTTAAGATATTTGTATGTTAAATAAAATGTATATCTTGAATTTTCTGGGAATGTCTACAAAAGTATTCTTTATTGTGAACGACTTTTGCATAACTGGTAAACCATAAGATAGACAAAATGTTACTACACAAAAAATGTAGACCGGGTTAAAATACACAATTTATGTCATATACATTTTTTTTGTTGAGTGAACCATTTTCGAGGTATTGCTTGTTATTCCCTTAAATTTTTCAACACTTATTTTCTCAAATGGGAATTCGTTATTCATTTTTTTTGTCTTGGATATGCAAAGAGTTATAATCTGTGGCAAAGGGAATGGTGCTGCACCTAGCAACCAGCTATTAAGAGATATGTCTGTGCTTAAAGGCTACTGTATTTCTATATTGCCCTTGTAAATATATTTTCCCCTACATCTACAAGAAAATTAGCAATAAGATAGGGTCTACAAATGTTTATCTCGATTAACATGAACTAGATGGAGAATAAGTGTTTGTAAAAATACTTTGTACAAGAGTAGAGAAAGTCATGTGAGTGTAACACATCAGATTTTTTTATGGAAGTGTAGTATTTATAAAGCTCTCTCAACTTAGAGAAAAAGCTAAATGGCAGTGGTGGGATTCGAACCCACGCCCCCGAAGAGACTGGTGCCTTAAACCGCTCGGACACACTACCGTGAATTGGTGACTGTGTATTTTTATTCGAGATGTATTACTTGAAAAGCTCTCTAGGCTTACATCAAAAGGCTGAATGGCAGCGGTGGGATTCGAACCCACGCCTCCGAAGAGACTGGTGCCTAAAACCAGCGCCTTGGACCGCTCGGCCACGCTACCGTTGTTTCATAGCTGTATATTTTTAATCGTGGTGTATTACTTTTAAAGCTCTCTCAGTTTACAGAAAAAGCTAAATGGCAGTGGTGGGATTCGAACCCACGCCCCCGAAGAGACTGGTGCCTTAAACCGCTCGGACAAACTACCGTTAATTGATGGCTGTGTATTTTTAATCGAGGTGTATTACTTGAAAAGCTCTCTCAGCTTACATCAAAAGGCTAAATTGTAGCGGTGGGATTGGAACCACGCCCCCGAAGAGACTGGTGCCTAAAACCAGCGCCTTATACCGCTGGGCCACGCTACCGCTGCTTGATGGATGTATATTTTTAATCGAGGTGTATTACTTGAAAAGCTCTCTCAGCTTACAGCTGTGGCAGTAATTTGTATCACAATAATGTAAATGCCAGAGTGATTGGAGTGTAAGTAAGCATTATTGTATGACAATGATTTGAGTTTTTTGTTAATTATAAGCATTGTTAGGAAATAAGTTTACACGGCCTCACTGAAACTGACAATAAGAGCGGGTAACAATGAGCGAGGGGGTGAGTTGTTTATCAATTATTAGAGACAAGCAAATGACGTCAGATTGGCGCGCTTTTCTTCGTAATGGCGGGAATTTCTTCCCTAGAGCATATGTTTTCGTAATTTTTGATTGGATATAAAAATAGACGCTAATGTTGGCACGTTTTATTAACCAGTAGCAGCTCGGTTATAATCTTTAAGCAAGTATTGCCCAGTCCAACAGAAACATTTGTGCATTACACGTCGTTCAGTCCAACAAAAGCATTCGCGGGTAATACGTCGCTCAGTCCAGAAGAAGCATTCGCGTGTAATACATCGATCAGTTCAACATAAGTATTCGTGAGTTATACGTCGCGTAGTTCAACGGAAGCATACATAAAGTACACGTTACGCAATTCTACAGAATCTCTCGCGTCGTAAAGTTAGTTATAAATGTGAAATACGCGAATTAATAAAGTCCGGCAAATAAGATTATAATAACATTAGAATATATAACACTTTCAGTCTAACGTGTATCAAAAGATAATGTGAAACAAATAAAGTGTGACGGCAATAAAAGTGTAAAAACAAATTCTTTTATCAGTGTTATCTTTTAGTAAAAACTCCTTTCCGTTTACACACCCTGTTTAAGAGAAATGCTCGACTGAGAAAAATAGCTAGCCGCAGGACAATGAACCCAACATTTAAAGCAGTAAAACAATAACAGGCGCTCAGAAATAAGATAACACGAAGTGAACGCGACAAATTGGCTCCCATACATAGGACATATAAACATGAAGCATCTTCCAACCAGCTACAAATATCATACTTCACAGCAAAAGGCTGAATGGCAGCGGTGGGATTCGAACCCATTTTCTTATATGTATGGATATGTCAGCTAAAACACAACTGATTGGCAACTGAGTGATGGCAATTCGAGCTCTTGCCGTCGAGAAGTCTGGAACGTAAAACCCGCGCCTTATACCGCGGGACCAAAATACCTGCAGTAAGCGTGTATGTTTTACTTTCTCTACTACGTATAGTAAGTACAAGTATTGTATTCCACCCAAAATTTCGATACCGAGATTTCACCGGAAATATATGATTTGAAACCCCCTGAATCCAAAAAAAGCATTTTTGGAAACATGTCCGTGTGTGTGTCTGTGAACAGCATAACTCAGAAACGAACAGTAGGATAAACACCAAACTTGGTATTTAGGTTCAGTATCTTCCAAGGATGCGACACGATGGTTTTCAAGAAAATCCCCCCACCCCAGACTACCCTTTACATGGAAGATTTTTTGAAAATTTTAATTTTATCAAAAATGGCTCTAACGATTTTGATTAAAATATCATATGTTTAAGATATTTGTATGTTAAATAAAATGTATATCTTGAATTTTCTGGGAATGTCTACAAAAGTATTCTTTATTGTGAACGACTTTTGCATAACTGGTAAACCATAAGATAGACAAAATGTTACTACACAAAAAATGTAGACCGGGTTAAAATACACAATTTATGTCATATACATTTTTTTTGTTGAGTGAACCATTTTCGAGGTATTGCTTGTTATTCCCTTAAATTTTTCAACACTTATTTTCTCAAATGGGAATTCGTTATTCATTTTTTTTGTCTTGGATATGCAAAGAGTTATAATCTGTGGCAAAGGGAATGGTGCTGCACCTAGCAACCAGCTATTAAGAGATATGTCTGTGCTTAAAGGCTACTGTATTTCTATATTGCCCTTGTAAATATATTTTCCCCTACATCTACAAGAAAATTAGCAATAAGATAGGGTCTACAAATGTTTATCTCGATTAACATGAACTAGATGGAGAATAAGTGTTTGTAAAAATACTTTGTACAAGAGTAGAGAAAGTCATGTGAGTGTAACACATCAGATTTTTTTTATGGAAGTGTAGTATTTATAAAGCTCTCTCAACTTAGAGAAAAAGCTAAATGGCAGCGGTGGGATTCGAACCCACGCCCCCGAAGAGACTGGTGCCTTAAACCAGCGCCTTAGACCGCTCGGCCACGCTACCCATGCCTGCAACGTATGTATTTCCACTCCAGGTGTGTTCCTTGTAAAGCTATCTCAGCCTACAACAAAAGAACTATGGTAGCGATGGGATTCGAAACCACGCCCCCGAAGAGACTGGTGCCTTAAACCAGCGCCTTAGACCGCTCGGCCACGCTACCCATGGCTGAAACGTATGTATTTCCACTCCAGGTGTGTTCCTTGTAAAGCTATCTCAGCCTACAACAAAAGAACTATGGTAGCGGTGGGATTCGAAACCACGCCCCCGAAGAGACTGGTGCCTTAAACCGCTCGGACACACTACCGTGAATTGTTGACTGTGTATTTTTATTCGAGGTGTATTACTTGAAAAGCTCTCTCAGCTTACATCAAAAGGCGGAATGGCAGCGGTGGGATTCGAACCCACGCCTCCGAAGAGACTGGTGCCTAAACCCCGCGCCTTAGACCGCTCGGCCACGCGACCGTTGTTTGATAGCTGTATATTTTTAATCATGGTGTATTACTTTTAAAGCTCTCTCAGTTTACAGAAAAAGCTAAATGGCAGTGGTGGGATTCGAACCCACGCCCCCGAAGAGCCTGGTGCCTTAAACCGCTCGGTCACACTACCGTTAATTGATGGCTGTGTATTTTTAATCGAGGTGTATTACTTGAAAAGCTCTCTCAGCTTACATCAAAAGGCTGAATTGCAGCGGTGGGATTCGAACCACGCCCCCGAAGAGACTGGTGCCTAGAACCAGCGCCTTATACCGCTGGGCCACGCTACCGCTGCTTGATGGATGTATATTTTTAATCGAGGTGTATTACTTGAAAAGCTCTCTCAGCTTACAGCTGTGGCAGTAATTTGTATCACAATAATGTAAATGCCAGAGTGATTGGAGTGTAAATAAGCATTATTGTATGACAATGATTTGAGATGTTTGTTAATTATAAGCATTGTTAGGAAATAAGTTTACACGGCCTCACTGAAACTGACAATAAGAGCGGGTAACAATGAGCGAGGGGGTGAGTTGTTTATCAATTATTAGAGACAAGCAAATGACGTCAGATTGGCGCGCTTTTCTTCGTAATGGCGGGAATTTCTTCCCTAGAGCATATGTTTTCGTAATTTTTGATTGGATATAAAAATAGACGCTAATGTTGGCGCGTTTTATTAACCAGTAGCAGCTCGGTTATAATCTTTAAGCAAGTATTGCCCAGTCCAACAGAAACATTTGTGCATTACACGTCGTTCAGTCCAACAAAAGCATTCGCGTGTAATACATCGATCAGTTCAACATAAGTATTCGTGAGTTATACGTCGCGTAGTTCAACGGAAGCATACATAAAGTACACGTTACGCAATTCTACAGAATCTCTCGCGTCGTAAAGTTAGTTATAAATGTGAAATACGCGAATTAATAAAGTCCGGCAAATAAGATTATAATAACATTAGAATATATAACAGTTTCAGTCTAACGTGTATCAAAAGATAATGTGAAATGAATAAAGTGTGACGGCAATAAAAGTGTAAAAACAAATTCTTTTATCAGTGGTATCTTTTAGTAAAAACTCCTTTCCGTTTACACACCCTGTTTAAGAGATATGCTCGACTGAGAAAAATAGCTAGCCGGAGGACAATGAACCCAACATGTAAAGCAGTAAAACAATAACAGGCGCTCAGAAATAAGATAACACGAAGTGACCGCGACAAATTGGCTCCCATACATAGGACATATAAACATGAAGCATCTTCCAACCAGCTACAAATATCATACTTCACAGCAAAAGGCCGAATGGCAGCGGTGGGATTCGAACCCATTTTCTTATATGTATGGATATGTCAGCTAAAACACAACTGATTGGCAACTGAGTGATGGCAATTCGAGCTCTTGCCGTCGAGAAGTCTGGAACGTAAAACCCGCGCCTTATACCGCGGGACCAAAATACCTGCAGTAAGCGTGTATGTTTTACTTTCTCTACTACGTATAGTAAGTACAAGTATTGTATTCCACCCAAAATTTCGATACCGAGATTTCACCGGAAATATATGATTTTAAACCCCCTGAATCCAAAAAAAGCATTTTTGGAAACATGTCCGTGTGTGTGTCTGTCTGTGTGTGTCTGTGAACAGCATAACTCAGAAACGAACAGTCGGATAAACACCAAACTTGGTATTTAGGTTCAGTATCTTCCAACGATGCGACACGAAGGTTTTCAAGAAAATCCCCCCACCCCAGACTTCCCTTTACATGGAAGATTTTTCGAAAATTTTAATTTTATCAAAAATGGCTCTAACGATTTTGATTAAAATATCATATGTTTAAGATATTTGTATGGTAAATAAAATGTATATCTTGAATTTTCTGGGAATGTCTACAAAAGTATTCTTTATTGTGAACGACTTTTGCATAACTGGTAAACCATAAGATAGACAAAATGTTACTACACAAAAAATGTAGACCGCGTTAAAATACACAATTTATGACATATACATTTTTTTTGTTGAGTGAACCATTTTCGAGGTATTGCTTGTTATTCCCTTAAATTTTTCAATACTTATTTTCTCAAATGGGAATTCGTTATTCATTTTTTTTTGTCTTGGATATGCAAAGAGTTATAATCTGTGGCAAAGGGAATGGTGCTGCACCTAGCAACCAGCTATTAAGAGATATGTATGTGCTTAAAGGCTACTGTATTTCTATATTGCCCTTGTAAATATATTTTCCCCTACATCTACAAGAAAATTAGCAATAAGATAGGGTCTACAAATGTTTATCTCGATTAACATGAACTAGATGGAGAATAAGTGTTTGTAAAAATACTTTGTACAAGAGTAGAGAACGTCATGTGAGTGTAACACATCAGATTTTTTTATGGAAGTGTAGTATTGTGAAGTAAGCTCTCTCAACTTAGAGAAAAAGCTAAATGGCAGCGGTGGGATTCGAACCCACGCCCCCGAAGAGACTGGTGCCTTAAACCAGCGCCTTAGACCGCTCGGCCACGCTACCCATGGCTGAAACGTATGTATTTCCACTCCAGGTGTGTTCCTTGTAAAGCTATCTCAGCCTACAACAAAAAAACTATGGTAGCGGTGGGATTCGAAACCACGCCCCCGAAGAGACTGGTGCCTTAAACCGCTCGGACACACTACCGTGAATTGGTGACTGTGTATTTTTATTCGAGGTGTATTACTTGAAAAGCTCTCTCAGCTTACATCAAAAGGGTAAATTGTAGCGGTGGGATACGAACCCACGCCTCCGAAGAGACTGGTGCCTAAAACCAGCGCCTTATACCGCTGGGCCACGCTACGGCTGCTTGATGGATGTATATTTTTAATCGAGGTGTATTACTTGAAAAGCTCTCTCAGCTTACAGCTGTGGCAGTAATTTGTATCACAATAATGTAAATGCCAGAGTGATTGGAGTGTAAATAAGCATTATTGTATGACAATGATTTGAGTTTTTTGTTAATTATAAGCATTGTTAGGAAATAAGTTTACACGGCCTCAATGAAACTGACAATAAGAGCGGGTAACAATGAGCGAGGGGGTGAGTTGTTTATCATATATTAGAGACAAGCAAATGACGTCAGATTGGCGCGCTTTTCTTCGTAATGGCGGGAATTTCTTCCCTAGAGCATATGTTTTCGTAATTTTTGATTGGATATAAAAATAGACGCTAATGTTGGCGCGTTTTATTAACCAGTAGCAGCTCGGTTATAATCTTTAAGCAAGTATTGCCCAGTCCAATAGAAACATTTGTGCATTACACGTCGTTCAGTCCAACAAAAGCATTCGCGGGTAATACGTCGCTCAGTCCAGAAGAAGCATTCGCGTGTAATACATCGATCAGTTCAACATAAGTATTCGTGAGTTATACGTCGCGTAGTTCAACGGAAGCATACATAAAGTACACGTTACGCAATTCTACAGAATCTCTCGCGTCGTAAAGTTAGTTATAAATGTGAAATACGCGAATTAATAAAGTCTGGCAAATAAGATTATAATAACATTAGAATATATAACAGTTTCAGTGTAACGTGTATCTAAAGATAATGTGAAATGAATAAAGTGTGACGGCAATAAAAGTGTAAAAACAAATTCTTTTATCAGTGTTATCTTTTAGTAAAAACTCCTTTCCGTTTACACACCCTGTTTAAGAGATATGCTCGACTGAGAAAAATAGCTAGCCGGAGGACAATGAACCCAACATTTAAAGCAGTAAAACAATAACAGGCGCTCAGAAATAAGATAACACGAAGTGACCGCGACAAATTGGCTCCCATACATAGGACATATAAACATGAAGCATCTTCCAACCAGCTACAAATATCATACTTCACAGCAAAAGGCCGAATGGCAGCGGTGGGATTCGAACCCATTTTCTTATATGTATGGATATGTCAGCTAAAACACAACTGATTGGCAACTGAGTGATGGCAATTCGAGCTCTTGCCGTCGAGAAGTCTGCAACGTAAAACCCGCACCTTATACCGCGGGACCAAAATACCTGCAGTAAGCGTGTATGTTTTACTTTCTGTACTACGTATAGTAAGTACAAGTATCGTATTCCACCCAAAATTTCGATACCGAGATTTCACCGGAAATATATGATTTGAAACCCCCTGAATCCAAAAAAAGCATTTTTGGAAACATGTCCGTGTGTGTGTCTGTGAACAGCATAACTCAGAAACGAACAGTCGGATAAACACCAAACTTCGTATTTAGGTTCAGTATCTTCCAAGGATGCGACACGAAGGTTTTCAAGAAAATCCCCCCACCTCAGACTTCCCTTTACATGGAAGATTTTTCGAAAATTTTAATTTTATCAAAAATGGCTCTAACGATTTTGATTAAAATATCATATGTTTAAGATATTTGTATGGTAAATAAAACGTATATCTTGAATTTTCTGGGAATGTCTACAAAAGTATTCTTTATTGTGAACGACTTTTGCATAACTGGTAAACCATAAGATAGACAAAATGTTACTACACAAAATTGTAGACCGCGTTAAAATACACAATTTATGACATATACATTTTTGTTGTTGAGTGAACCATTTTCGAGGTGTTGCTTGTTATTCCCTTAAATTTTTCAATACTTATTTTCTCAAATGGGAATTCGTTATTCATTTTTTTTTGTCTTGGATATGCAAAGAGTTATAATCTGTGGCAAAGGGAATGGTGCTGCACCTAGCAACCAGCTATTAAGAGATATGTATGTGCTTAAAGGCTACTGTATTTCTATATTGCCCTTGTAAATATATTTTCCCCTACATCTACAAGAAAATTAGCAATAAGATAGGGTCTACAAATGTTTATCTCGTTTAACATGAACTAGATGGAGAATAAGTGTTTGTAAAAATACTTTGTACAAGAGTAGAGAAAGTCATGTGAGTGTAACACATCAGATTTTTTTATGGAAGTGTAGTATTTATAAAGCTCTCTCAACTTAGAGAAAAAGCTAAATGGCAGCGGTGGGATTCGAACCCACGCCCCCGAAGAGACTGGTGCCTTAAACCAGCGCCTTAGACCGCTCGGCCACGCTACCCATGGCTGAAACGTATGTATTTCCACTCCAGGTGTGTTCCTTGTAAAGCTATCTCAGCCTACAACAAAAGAACTATGGTAGCGGTGGGATTCGAAACCACGCCCCCGAAGAGACTGGTGCCTTAAACCGCTCGGACACACTACCGTGAATTGGTGACTGTGTATTTTTATTCGAGGTGTATTACTTGAAAAGCTCTCTCAGCTTACATCAAAAGGGTGAATGGCAGCGGTGGGATTCGAACCCACGCCTCCGAAGAGACTGGTGCCTAAAACCAGCGCCTTGGACCGCTCGGCCACGCTACCGTTGTTTCATAGCTGTATATTTTTAATCGTGGTGTATTACTTTTAAAGCCCTCTCAGTTTACAGAAAAAGCTAAATGGCAGTGGTGGGATTCGAACCCACGCCCCCGAAGAGCCTGGTGCCTTAAACCGCTCGGACAAACTACCGTTAATTGATGGCTGTGTATTTTTAATCGAGGTGTATTACTTGAAAAGCTCTCTCAGCTTACATCAAAAGGGTGAATGGCAGCGGTGGGATTCGAACCCACGCCTCCGAAGAGACTGGTGCCTAAAACCAGTGCCTTGGACCGCTCGGCCACGCTACCGTTGTTTCATAGCTGTATATTTTTAATCGTGGTGTATTACTTCTAAAGCCCTCTCAGTTTACAGAAAAAGCTAAATGGCAGTGGTGGGATTCGAACCCACGCCCCCGAAGAGACTGGTGCCTTAAACCGCTCGGACACACTACCGTGAATTGGTGACTGTGTATTTTTATTCGAGGTGTATTACTTGAAAAGCTCTCTCAGCTTACATCAAAAGGGTGAATGGCAGCGGTGGGATTCGAACCCACGGCTCCGAAGAGACTGGTGCCTTAAACCAGCGCCTTAGACCGCTCGGCCACGCTACCCATGGCTGCAACGTATGTATTTCCACTCCAGGTGTGTTCCTTGTAAAGCTATCTCAGCCTACAACAAAAAAACTATGGTAGCGGTGGGATTCGAAACCACGCCCCCGAAGAGACTGGTACCTTAAACCAGCGCCTTAGACCGCTCGGCCACGCTACCCATGGCTGAAACGTATGTATTTCCACTCCAGGTGTGTTCCTTGTAAAGCTATCTCAGCCTACAACAAAAAAACTATGGTAGCGGTGGGATTCGAAACCACGCCCCCGAAGAGACTGGTGCCTTAAACCAGCGCCTTAGACCGCTCGGCCACGCTACCCATGGCTGAAACGTATGTATTTCCACTCCAGGTGTGTTCCTTGTAAAGCTATCTCAGCCTACAACAAAAGAACTATGGTAGCGGTGGGATTCGAAACCACGCCCCCGAAGAGACTGGTGCCTTAAACCGATCGGACACACTACCGTGAATTGTTGACTGTGTATTTTTATTCGAGGTGTATTGCTTGAAACGCTCTCACAGCTTACATCAAAAGGCTGAATAGCAGCGGTGGGATTCGAACACACGCCTCCGAGGAGACTGGTGCCTAAAACCAGCGCCTTATACCGCTGGGCCACGCTACCGCTGCTTGATGGATGTATATTTTTAATCGAGGTGTATTACTTGAAAAGCTCTCTCAGCTTACAGCTGTGGCAGTAATTTGTATCACAATAATGTAAATGCCAGAGTGATTGGAGTGTAAGTAAGCATTATTGTATGACAATGATTTGAGTTTTTTGTTAATTATAAGCATTGTTAGGAAATAAGTTTACACGGCCTCACTGAAACTGACAATAAGAGCGGGTAACAATGAGCGAGGGGGTGAGTTGTTTATCAATTATTAGAGACAAGCAAATGACGTCAGATTGGCGCGCTTTTCTTCGTAATGGCGGGAATTTCTTCCCTAGAGCATATGTTTTCGTAATTTTTGATTGGATATAAAAATAGACGCTAATGTTGGCACGTTTTATTAACCAGTAGCAGCTCGGTTATAATCTTTAAGCAAGTATTGCCCAGTCCAACAGAAACATTTGTGCATTACACGTCGTTCAGTCCAACAAAAGCATTCGCGGGTAATACGTCGCTCAGTCCAGAAGAAGCATTCGCGTGTAATACATCGATCAGTTCAACATAAGTATTCGTGAGTTATACGTCGCGTAGTTCAACGGAAGCATACATAAGGTACACGTTACGCAATTCTACAGAATCTCTCGCGTCGTAAAGTTAGTTATAAATGTGAAATACGCGAATTAATAAAGTCCGGCAAATAAGATTATAATAACATTAGAATATATAACACTTTCAGTCTAACGTGTATCAAAAGATAATGTGAAACAAATTAAGTGTGACGGCAATAAAAGTGTAAAAACAAATTCTTTTATCAGTGTTATCTTTTAGTAAAAACTCCTTTCCGTTTACACACCCTGTTTAAGAGATATGCTCGACTGAGAAAAATAGCTAGCCGGAGGACAATGAACCCAACATTTAAAGCAGTAAAACAATAACAGGCGCTCAGAAATAAGATAACACGAAGTGAACGCGACAAATTGGCTCCCATACATAGGACATATAAACATGAAGCATCTTCCAACCAGCTACAAATATCATACTTCACAGCAAAAGGCCGAATGGCAGCGGTGGGATTCGAACCCATTTTCTTATATGTATGGATATGTCAGCTAAAACACAACTGATTGGCAACTGAGTGATGGCAATTCGAGCTCTTGCCGTCGAGAAGTCTGGAACGTAAAACCCGCGCCTTATACCGCGGGACCAAAATACCTGCAGTAAGCGTGTATGTTTTACTTTCTCTACTACGTATAGTAAGTACAAGTATTGTATTCCACCCAAAATTTCGATACCGAGATTTCACCGGAAATATATGATTTGAAACCCCCTGAATCCAAAAAAAAGCATTTTTGGAAACATGTCCGTGTGTGTGTCTGTCTGTGTGTGTGTCTGTGAACAGCATAACTCAGAAACGAACAGTCGGATAAACACCAAACTTGGTATTTAGGTTCAGTATCTTCCAAGGATGCGACACGATGGTTTTCAAGAAAATCCCCCCACCCCAGACTACCCTTTACATAGAAGATTTTTCGAAAATTTTAATTTTATCAAAAATGGCTCTAACGATTTTGATTAAAATATCATATGTTTAAGATACTTGTATGTTAAATAAAATGTATATCTTGAATTTTCTGGGAATGTCTACAAAAGTATTCTTTATTGTGAACGACTTTTGCATAACTGGTAAACCATAAGATAGACAAAATGTTACTACACAAAAAATGTAGACCGGGTTAAAATACACAATTTATGTCATATACATTTTTTTTGTTGAGTGAACCATTTTCGAGGTATTGCTTGTTATTCCCTTAAATTTTTCAACACTTATTTTCTCAAATGGGAATTCGTTATTCATTTTTTTTTGTCTTGGATATGCAAAGAGTTATAATCTGTGGCAAAGGGAATGGTGCTGCACCTAGCAACCAGCTATTAAGAGATATGTATGTGCTTAAAGGCTACTGTATTTCTATATTGCCCTTGTAAATATATTTTCCCCTACATCTACAAGAAAATTAGCAATAAGATAGGGTCTACAAATGTTTATCTCGATTAACATGAACTAGATGGAGAATAAGTGTTTGTAAAAAGACTTTGTACAAGAGTAGAGAAAGTCATGTGATTGTAACACATCAGATTTTTTTTATGGAAGTGTAGTATTTATAAAGCTCTCTCAACTTAGAGAAAAAGCTAAATGGCAGCGGTGGGATTCGAACCCACGCCCCCGAAGAGACTGGTGCCTTAAACCGCTCGGACACACTACCGTGAATTGGTGACTGTGTATTTTTATTCGAGGTGTATTACTTGAAAAGCTCTCTCAGCTTACATCAAAAGGGTGAATGGCAGCGGTGGGATTCGAACCCACGCCTCCGAAGAGACTGGTGCCTAAAACCAGCGCCTTGGGCCGCTCGGCCACGCTACCGTTGTTTCATAGCTGTATATTTTTAATCGTGGTGTATTACTTCTAAAGCCCTCTCAGTTTACAGAAAAAGCTAAATGGCAGTGGTGGGATTCGAACCCACGCCCCCGAAGAGACTGGTGCCTTAAACCGCTCGGACACACTACCGTGAATTGGTGACTGTGTATTTTTATTCGAGGTGTATTACTTGAAAAGCTCTCTCAGCTTACATCAAAAGGCTGAATTGCAGCGGTAGGATTCGAACCACGCCCCCGAAGAGACTGGTGCCTAAAACCAGCGCCTTATACCGCTGGGCCACGCTACCGCTGCTTGATGGATGTATATTTTTAATCGAGGTGTATTACTTGAAAAGCTCTCTCAGCTTACAGCTGTGGCAGTAATTTGTATCACAATAATGTAAATGCCAGAGTGATTGGAGTGTAAGTAAGCATTATTGTATGACAATGATTTGAGTTTTTTGTTAATTATAAGCATTGTTAGGAAATAAGTTTACACGGCCTCACTGAAACTGACAATAAGAGCGGGTAACAATGAGCGAGGGGGTGAGTTGTTTATCAATTATTAGAGCCAAGCAAATGACGTCAGATTGGCGCGCTTTTCATCGTAATGGCGGGAATTTCTTCCCTAGAGCATATGTTTTCGTATTTTTGATTGGATATAAAAATAGACGCTAATGTTGGCGCGTTTTATTAACCAGTAGCAGCTCGGTTATAATCTTTAAGCAAGTATTGCCCAGTCCAACAGAAACATTTGTGCATTACACGTCGTTCAGTCCAACAAAAGCATTCGCGGGTAATACGTCGCTCAGTCCAGAAGAAGCATTCGCGTGTAATACATCGATCAGTTCAACATAAGTATTCGTGAGTTATACGTCGCGTAGTTCAACGGAAGCATACATAAAGTACACGTTACGCAATTCTACAGAATCTCTCGCGTCGTAAAGTTAGTTATAAATGTGAAATACGCGAATTAATAAAGTCCGGCAAATAAGATTATAATAACATTAGAATATATAACACTTTCAGTCTAACGTGTATCAAAAGATAATGTGAAATGAATAAAGTGTGACGGCAATAAAAGTGTAAAAACAAATTCTTTTATCAGTGTTATCTTTTAGTAAAACCTCCTTTCCGTTTACACACCCTGTTTAAGAGATATGCTCGACTGAGAAAAATAGCTAGCCGGAGGACAATGAACCCAACATTTAAAGCAGTAAAACAATAACAGGTGCTCAGAAATAAGATAACACGAAGTGACCGCGACAAATTGGCTCCCATACATAGGACATATAAACATGAAGCATCTTCCAACCAGCTACAAATATCATACTTCACAGCAAAAGGCCGGATGGCAGCGGTGGGATTCGAACCCATTTTCTTATATGTATGGATATGTCAGCTAAAACACAACTGATTGGCAACTGAGTGATGGCAATTCGAGCTCTTGCCGTCGAGAAGTCTGGAACGTAAATCCCGCGCCTTATACCGCGGGACCAAAATACCTGCAGTAAGCGTGTATGTTTTACTTTCTCTACTACGTATAGTAAGTACAAGTATTGTATTCCACCCAAAATTTCGATACCGAGATTTCACCGGAAATATATGTTTTGAAACCCCCTGAATCCAAAAAAAGCATTTTTGGAAACATGTCCGTGTGTGTGTGTTTGTCTGTGTGTGTGTCTGTGAAAAGCATAACTCAGAAACGAACAGTCGGATAAACACCAAACTTGGTATTTAGGTTCAGTATCTTCCAAGGATGCGACACGAAGGTTTTCAAGAAAATCCCCCCACCCCAGACTACCCTTTACATGGAAGATTTTTCGAAAATTTTAATTTTATCAAAAATGGCTCTAACGATTTTGATTAAAATATCATATGTTTAAGATATTTGTATGGTAAATAAAATGTATATCTTGAATTTTCTGGGAATGTCTACAAAAGTATTCTTTATTGTGAACGACTTTTGCATAACTGGTAAACCATAAGATAGACAAAATGTTACTACACAAAAAATGTAGACCGCGTTAAAATACACAATTTATGACATATACATTTTTTTTGTTGAGTGAACCATTTTCGAGGTATTGCTTGTTATTCCCTTAAATTTTTCAATACTTATTTTCTCAAATGGGAATTCGTTATTCATTTTTTTTTGTCTTGGATATGCAAAGAGTTATAATCTGTGGCAAAGGGAATGGTGCTGCACCTAGCAACCAGCTATTAAGAGATATGTATGTGCTTAAAGGCTACTGTATTTCTATATTGCCCTTGTAAATATATTTTCCCCTACATCTACAAGAAAATTAGCAATAAGATAGGGTCTACAAATGTTTATCTCGATTAACATGAACTAGATGGAGAATAAGTGTTTGTAAAAATACTTTGTACAAGAGTAGAGAAAGTCATGTGACTGTAACACATCAGATTTTTTTTATGGAAGTGTAGTATTTATAAAGCTCTCTCAACTTAGAGAAAAAGCTAAATGGCAGCGGTGGGATTCGAACCCACGCCCCCGAAGAGACTGGTGCCTTAAACCAGCGCCTTAGACCGCTCGGCCACGCTACCCATGGCTGAAACGTATGTATTTCCAGTCCAGGTGTGTTCCTTGTAAAGCTATCTCAGCCTACAACAAAAAAACTATGGTAGCGGTGGGATTCGAAACCACGCCCCCGAAGAGACTGGTGCCTTAAACCAGCGCCTTAGACCGCTCGGCCACGCTACCCATGGCTGAAACGTATGTATTTCCACTCCAGGTGTGTTCCTTGTAAAGCTATCTCAGCCTACAACAAAAGAACTATGGTAGCGGTGGGATTCGAAACCACGCCCCCGAAGAGACTGGTGCCTTAAACCGCTCGGACACACTACCGTGAATTGTTGACTGTGTATTTTTATTCGAGGTGTATTGCTTGAAACGCTCTCACAGCTTACATCAAAAGGCTGAATGGCAGCGGTGGGATTCGAACCCACGCCTCCGAGGAGACTGGTGCCTAAACCCAGCGCCTTAGACCGCTCGGCCACGCTACCGTTGTTTGATAGCTGTATATTTTTAATCGTGGTGTATTACTTTTAAAGCTCTCTCAGTTTACAGAAAAAGCTAAATGGCAGTGGTGGGATTCGAACCCACGCCCCCGAAGAGCCTGGTGCCTTAAACCGCTCGGTCACACTACCGTTAATTGATGGCTGTGTATTTTTAATCGAGGTGTATTACTTGAAAAGCTCTCTCAGCTTACATCAAAAGGCTGAATTGCAGCGTTGGGATTCGAACCACGCCCCCGAAGAGACTGGTGCCTAGAACCAGCGCCTTATACCGCTGGGCCACGCTACCGCTGCTTGATGGATGTATATTTTTAATCGAGGTGTATTACTTGAAAAGCTCTCTCAGCTTACAGCTGTGGCAGTAATTTGTATCACAATAATGTAAATGCCAGAGTGATTGGAGTGTAAATAAGCATTATTGTATGACAATGATTTGAGATGTTTGTTAATTATAAGCATTGTTAGGAAATAAGTTTACACGGCCTCACTGAAACTGACAATAAGAGCGGGTAACAATGAGCGAGGGGGTGAGTTGTTTATCAATTATTAGAGACAAGCAAATGACGTCAGATTGGCGCGCTTTTCTTCGTAATGGCGGGAATTTCTTCCCTAGAGCATATGTTTTCGTAATTTTTGATTGGATATAAAAATAGACGCTAATGTTGGCGCGTTTTATTAACCAGTAGCAGCTCGGTTATAATCTTTAAGCAAGTATTGCCCAGTCCAACAGAAACATTTGTGCATTACACGTCGTTCAGTCCAACAAAAGCATTCGCGTGTAATACATCGATCAGTTCAACATAAGTATTCGTGAGTTATACGTCGCGTAGTTCAACGGAAGCATACATAAAGTACACGTTACGCAATTCTACAGAATCTCTCGCGTCGTTAAGTTAGTTATAAATGTGAAATACGCGAATTAATAAAGTCCGGCAAATAAGATTATAATAACATTAGAATATATAACAGTTTCAGTCTAACGTGTATCAAAAGATAATGTGAAATGAATAAAGTGTGACGGCAATAAAAGTGTAAAAACAAATTCTTTTATCTGTGTTATCTTTTAGTAAAAACTCCTTTCCGTTTACACACCCTGTTTAAGAGATATGCTCGACTGAGAAAAATAGCTAGCCGGAGGACAATGAACCCAACATTTAAAGCAGTAAAACAATAACAGGTGCTCAGAAATAAGATAACACGAAGTGACCGCGATAAATTGGCTCCCATACATAGGACATATAAACATGAAGCATCTTCCAACCAGCTACAAATATCATACTTCACAGCAAAAGGCCGGATGGCAGCGGTGGGATTCGAACCCATTTTCTTATATGTATGGATATGTCAGCTAAAACACAACTGATTGGCAACTGAGTGATGGCAATTCGAGCTCTTGCCGTCGAGAAGTCTGGAACGTAAATCCCGCGCCTTATACCGCGGGACCAAAATACCTGCAGTAAGCGTGTATGTTTTACTTTCTCTACTACGTATAGTAAGTACAAGTATTGTATTCCACCCAAAATTTCGATACCGAGATTTCACCGGAAATATATGTTTTGAAACCCCCTGAATCCAAAAAAAGCATTTTTGGAAACATGTCCGTGTGTGTGTTTGTCTGTGTGTGTGTCTGTGAAAAGCATAACTCAGAAACGAACAGTCGGATAAACACCAAACTTGGTATTTAGGTTCAGTATCTTCCAAGGATGCGACACGAAGGTTTTCAAGAAAATCCCCCCACCCCAGACTACCCTTTACATGGAAGATTTTTCGAAAATTTTAATTTTATCAAAAATGGCTCTAACGATTTTGATTAAAATATCATATGTTTAAGATATTTGTATGGTAAATAAAATGTATATCTTGAATTTTCTGGGAATGTCTACAAAAGTATTCTTTATTGTGAACGACTTTTGCATAACTGGTAAACCATAAGATAGACAAAATGTTACTGCACAAAAAATGTAGACCGCGTTAAAATACACAATTTATGACATATACATTTTTTTGTTGAGTGAACCATTTTCGAGGTATTGCTTGTTATTCCCTTAAATTTTTCAATACTTATTTTCTCAAATGGGAATTCGTTATTCATTTTTTTTTGTCTTGGATATGCAAAGAGTTATAATCTGTGGCAAAGGGAATGGTGCTGCACCTAGCAACCAGCTATTAAGAGATATGTATGTGCTTAAAGGCTACTGTATTTCTATATTGCCCTTGTAAATATATTTTCCCCTACATCTACAAGAAAATTAGCAATAAGATAGGGTCTACAAATGTTTATCTCGATTAACATGAACTAGATGGAGAATAAGTGTTTGTAAAAATACTTTGTACAAGAGTAGAGAAAGTCATGTGACTGTAACACATCAGATTTTTTTTATGGAAGTGTAGTATTTATAAAGCTCTCTCAACTTAGAGAAAAAGCTAAATGGCAGCGGTGGGATTCGAACCCACGCCCCCGAAGAGACTG
The DNA here is from genome assembly GCA_030765065.1 of Deroplatys truncata. Taxonomy (NCBI): domain Eukaryota; kingdom Metazoa; phylum Arthropoda; class Insecta; order Mantodea; family Mantidae; genus Deroplatys; species Deroplatys truncata. Next base: position 194,841,270 of record CM060987.1, read on the forward strand.
GTGCCTTAAACCAGCGCCTTAGACCGCTCGGCCACGCTACCCATGGCTGCAACGTATGTATTTCCACTCCAGGTGTGTTCCTTGTAAAGCTATCTCAGCCTACAACAAAAGAACTATGGTAGCGGTGGGATTCGAAACCACGCCCCCGAAGAGACTGGTGCCTTAAACCGCTCGGACACACTACCGTGAATTGGTGACTGTGTATTTTTATTCGAGGTGTATTACTTGAAAAGCTCTCTCAGCTTACATCAAAAGGGTGAATGGCAGCGGTGGGATTCGAACCCACGGCTCCGAAGAGACTGGTGCCTTAAACCAGCGCCTTAGACCGCTCGGCCACGCTACCCATGACTGAAACGTATGTATTTCCAGTCCAGGTGTGTTCCTTGTAAAGCTATCTCAGCCTACAACAAAAAAACTATGGCAGCGGTGGGATTCGAACCCACGCCTCCGAAGAGACTGGTGCCTAAAACCAGCGCCTTGGACCGCTCGGCCACGCTACCGTTGTTTCATAGCTGTATATTTTTAATCGTGGTGTATTACTTCTAAAGCCCTCTCAGTTTACAGAAAAAGCTAAATGGCAGTGGTGGGATTCGAACCCACGCCCCCGAAGAGCCTGGTGCCTTAAACCGCTCGGACAAACTACCGTTAATTGATGGCTGTGTATTTTTAATCGAGGTGTATTACTTGAAAAGCTCTCTCAGCTTACATCAAAAGGCTGAATTGCAGCGGTGGGATTCGAACCACGCCCCCGAAGAGACTGGTGCCTAAAACCAGCGCCTTATACCGCTGGGCCACGCTACCGCTGCTTGATGGATGTATATTTTTAATCGAGGTGTATTACTTGAAAAGCTCTCTCAGCTTACAGCTGTGGCAGTAATTTGTAGCACAATAATGTAAATGCCAGAGTGATTGGAGTGTAAGTAAGCATTATTGTATGACAATGATTTGAGTTTTTTGTTAATTATAAGCATTGTTAGGAAATAAGTTTACACGGCCTCACTGAAACTGACAATAAGAGCGGGTAACAATGAGCGAGGGGGTGAGTTGTTTATCAATTATTAGAGCCAAGCAAATGACGTCAGATTGGCGCGCTTTTCATCGTAATGGCGGGAATTTCTTCCCTAGAGCATATGTTTTCGTATTTTTGATTGGATATAAAAATAGACGCTAATGTTGGCGCGTTTTATTAACCAGTAGCAGCTCGGTTATAATCTTTAAGCAAGTATTGCCCAGTCCAACAGAAACATTTGTGCATTACACGTCGTTCAGTCCAACAAAAGCATTCGCGGGTAATACGTCGCTCAGTCCAGAAGAAGCATTCGCGTGTAATACATCGATCAGTTCAACATAAGTATTCGTGAGTTATACGTCGCGTAGTTCAACGGAAGCATACATAAAGTACACGTTACGCAATTCTACAGAATCTCTCGCGTCGTAAAGTTAGTTATAAATGTGAAATACGCGAATTAATAAAGTCCGGCAAATAAGATTATAATAACATTAGAATATATAACACTTTCAGTCTAACGTGTATCAAAAGATAATGTGAAATGAATAAAGTGTGACGGCAATAAAAGTGTAAAAACAAATTCTTTTATCAGTGTTATCTTTTAGTAAAACCTCCTTTCCGTTTACACACCCTGTTTAAGAGATATGCTCGACTGAGAAAAATAGCTAGCCGGAGGACAATGAACCCAACATTTAAAGCAGTAAAACAATAACAGGTGCTCAGAAATAAGATAACACGAAGTGACCGCGACAAATTGGCTCCCATACATAGGACATATAAACATGAAGCATCTTCCAACCAGCTACAAATATCATACTTCACAGCAAAAGGCCGGATGGCAGCGGTGGGATTCGAACCCATTTTCTTATATGTATGGATATGTCAGCTAAAACACAACTGATTGGCAACTGAGTGATGGCAATTCGAGCTCTTGCCGTCGAGAAGTCTGGAACGTAAATCCCGCGCCTTATACCGCGGGACCAAAATACCTGCAGTAAGCGTGTATGTTTTACTTTCTCTACTACGTATAGTAAGTACAAGTATTGTATTCCACCCAAAATTTCGATACCGAGATTTCACCGGAAATATATGTTTTGAAACCCCCTGAATCCAAAAAAAACATTTTTGGAAACATGTCCGTGTGTGTGTTTGTCTGTGTGTGTGTCTGTGAAAAGCATAACTCAGAAACGAACAGTCGGATAAACACCAAACTTGGTATTTAGGTTCAGTATCTTCCAAGGATGCGACACGAAGGTTTTCAAGAAAATCCCCCACCCCAGACTACCCTTTACATGGAAGATTTTTCGAAAATTTTAATTTTATCAAAAATGGCTCTAACGATTTTGATTAAAATATCATATGTTTAAGATATTTGTATGGTAAATAAAATGTATATCTTGAATTTTCTGGGAATGTCTACAAAAGTATTCTTTATTGTGAACGACTTTTGCATAACTGGTAAACCATAAGATAGACAAAATGTTACTACACAAAAAATGTAGACCGCGTTAAAATACACAATTTATGACATATACATTTTTTTTGTTGAGTGAACCATTTTCGAGGTATTGCTTGTTATTCCCTTAAATTTTTCAATACTTACTTTCTCAAATGGGAATTCGTTATTCATTTTTTTTGTCTTGGATATGCAAAGAGTTATAATCTGTGGCAAAGGGAATGGTGCTGCACCTAGCAACCAGCTATTAAGAGATATGTATGTGCTTAAAGGCTACTGTATTTCTATATTGCCCTTGTAAATATATTTTCCCCTACATCTACAAGAAAATTAGCAATAAGATAGGGTCTACAAATGTTTATCTCGATTAACATGAACTAGATGGAGAATAAGTGTTTGTAAAAATACTTAATACAAGAGTAGAGAAAGTCATGTGAGTGTAACACATCAGATTTTTTTATGGAGTGTAGTATTTATAAAGCTCTCTCAACTTAGAGAAAAAGCTAAATGGCAGCGGTGGGATTCGAACCCACGCCCCCGAAGAGACTGGTGCCTTAAACCAGCGCCTTAGACCCCTCGGCCACGCTACCCATGGCTGAAACGTATGTATTTCCACTCCAGGTGTGTTCCTTGTAAAGCTATCTCAGCATACAACAAAAAAACTATGGTAGCGGTGGGATTCGAAACCACGCCCCCGAAGAGACTGGTGCCTTAAACCGCTCGGACACACTACCGTGAATTGGTGACTGTGTATTTTTATTCGAGATGTATTACTTGAAAAGCTCTCTAGGCTTACATCAAAAGGCTGAATGGCAGCGGTGGGACTCGAACCCACGCCTCCGAAGAGACTGGTGCCTAAAACCAGCGCCTTGGACCGCTCGGCCACGCTACCGTTGTTTCATAGCTGTATATTTTTAATCGTGGTGTATTACTTTTAAAGCTCTCTCAGTTTACAGAAAAAGCTAAATGGCAGTGGTGGGATTCGAACCCACGCCCCCGAAGAGACTGGTGCCTTAAACCGCTCGGACAAACTACCGATAACTGATGGCTGTGTATTTTTAATCGAGGTGTATTACTTGAAAAGCTCTCTCAGCTTACATCAAAAGGCTGAATTGCAGCGGTGGGATTCGAACCACGCCCCCGAAGAGACTGGTGCCTAAAACCAGCGCCTTATACCGCTGGGCCACGCTAACGCTGCTTGATGGATGTATATTTTTAATCGAGGTGTATTACTTGAAAAGCTCTCTCAGCTTACAGCTGTGGCAGTAATTTGTATCACAATAATGTAAATGCCAGAGTGATTGGAGTGTAAGTAAGCATTATTGTATGACAATGATTTGAGTTTTTTGTTAATTGTAAGCATTGTTAGGAAATAAGTTTACACGGCCTCACTGAAACTGACAATAAGAGCGGGTAACAATGAGCGAGGGGGTGAGTTGTTTATCAATTATTAGAGACAAGCAAATGACGTCAGATTGGCGCGCTTTTCTTCGTAATGGCGGGAATTTCTTCCCTAGAGCATATGTTTTCGTAATTTTTGATTGGATATAAAAATAGACGCTAATGTTGGCACGTTTTATTAACCAGTAGCAGCTCGGTTATAATCTTTAAGCAAGTATTGCCCAGTCCAACAGAAACATTTGTGCATTACACGTCGTTCAGTCCAACAAAAGCATTCGCGGGTAATACGTCGCTCAGTCCAGAAGAAGCATTCGCGTGTAATACATCGATCAGTTCAACATAAGTATTCGTGAGTTATACGTCGCGTAGTTCAACGGAAGCATACATAAGGTACACGTTACGCAATTCTACAGAATCTCTCGCGTCGTAAAGTTAGTTATAAATGTGAAATACGCGAATTAATAAAGTCCGGCAAATAAGATTATAATAACATTAGAATATATAACACTTTCAGTCTAACGTGTATCAAAAGATAATGTGAAACAAATAAAGTGTGACGGCAATAAAAGTGTAAAAACAAATTCTTTTATCAGTGTTATCTTTTAGTAAAAACTCCTTTCCGTTTACACACCCTGTTTAAGAGATATGCTCGACTGAGAAAAATAGCTAGCCGGAGGACAATGAACCCAACATTTAAAGCAGTAAAACAATAACAGGCGCTCAGAAATAAGATAACACGAAGTGAACGCGACAAATTGGTTCCCATACATAGGACATATAAACATGAAGCATCTTCCAACCAGCTACAAATATCATACTTCACAGCAAAAGGCTGAATGGCAGCGGTGGGATTCGCACCCATTTTCTTATATGTATGGATATGTCAGCTAAAACACAACTGATTGGCAACTGAGTGATGGCAATTCGAGCTCTTGCCGTCGAGAAGTCTGGAACGTAAAACCCGCGCCTTATACCGCGGGACCAAAATACCTGCAGTAAGCGTGTATGTTTTACTTTCTCTACTACGTATAGTAAGTACAAGTATTGTATTCCACCCAAAATTTCGATACCGAGATTTCACCGGAAATATATGATTTGAAACCCCCTGAATCCAAAAAAAAGCATTTTTGGAAACATGTCCGTGTGTGTGTCTGTCTGTGTGTGTGTCTGTGAACAGCATAACTCAGAAACGAACAGTCGGATAAACACCAAACTTGGTATTTAGGTTCAGTATCTTCCAAGGATGCGACACGATGGTTTTCAAGAAAATCCCCCCACCCCAGACTACCCTTTACATGGAAGATTTTTCGAAAATTTTAATTTTATCAAAAATGGCTCTAACGATTTTGATTAAAAGATTATATGTTTAAGATATTTGTATGTTAAATAAAATGTATATCTTGAATTTTCTGGGAATGTCTACAAAAGTATTCTTTATTGTGAACGACTTTTGCATAACTGGTAAACCATAAGATAGACAAAATGTTACTACACAAAAAATGTAGACCGGGTTAAAATACACAATTTATGTCATATACATTTTTTTTTGTTGAGTGAACCATTTTCGAGGTATTGCTTGTTATTCCCTTAAATTTTTCAACACTTATTTTCTCAAATGGGAATTCGTTATTCATTTTTTTTTGTCTTGGATATGCAAAGAGTTATAATCTGTGGCAAAGGGAATGGTGCTGCACCTAGCAACCAGCTATTAAGAGATATGTATGTGCTTAAAGGCTACTGTATTTCTATATTGCCCTTGTAAATATATTTTCCCCTACATCTACAAGAAAATTAGCAATAAGATAGGGTCTACAAATGTTTATCTCAATTAACATGAACTAGATGGAGAATAAGTGTTTGTAAAAATACTTTGTACAAGAGTAGAGAAAGTCATGTGAGTGTAACACATCAGATTTTTTTTATGGAAGTGTAGTATTTATAAAGCTCTCTCAACTTAGAGAAAAAGCTAAATGGCAGCGGTGGGATTCGAACCCACGCCCCCGAAGAGACTGGTGCCTTAAACCAGCGCCTTAGACCGCTCGGCCACGCTACCCATGGCTGAAACGTATGTATTTCCACTCCAGGTGTGTTCCTTGTAAAGCTATCTCAGCCTACAACAAAAAAACTATGGTAGCGGTGGGATTCGAAACCACGCCCCCGAAGAGACTGGTGCCTTAAACCAGCGCCTTAGACCGCTCGGCCACGCTACCCATGGCTGCAACGTATGTATTTCCACTCCAGGTGTGTTCCTTGTAAAGCTATCTCAGCCTACAACAAAAGAACTATGGTAGCGGTGGGATTCGAAACCACGCCTCCGCAGAGACTGGTGCCTTAAACCGCTCGGACACACTACCGTGAATTGTTGACTGTGTATTTTTATTCGAGGTGTATTACTTGAAAAGCTCTCTCAGCTTACATCAAAAGGGTGAATGGCAGCGGTGGGATTCGAACCCACGCCCCCGAAGAGACTGGTGCCTTAAACCAGCGCCTTAGACCGCTCGGCCACGCTACCCATGGCTGCAACGTATGTATTTCCACTCCAGGTGTGTTCCTTGTAAAGCTATCTCAGCCTACAACAAAAAAACTATGGTAGCGGTGGGATTCGAAACCACGCCCGCGAAGAGACTGGTGCCTTAAACCAGCGCCTTAGACCGCTCGGCCACGCTACCCATGGCTGCAACGTATGTATTTCCACTCCAGGTGTGTTCCTTGTAAAGCTATCTCAGCCTACAACAAAAAAACTATGGTAGCGGTGGGATTCGAAACCACGCCCCCGAAGAGACTGGTGCCTTAAACCAGCGCCTTAGACCGCTCGGCCACGCTACCCATGGCTGAAACGTATGTATTTCCACTCCAGGTGTGTTCCTTGTAAAGCTATCTCAGCCTACAACAAAAGAACTATGGTAGCGGTGGGATTCGAAACCACGCCCCCGAAGAGACTGGTGCCTTAAACCGCTCGGACACACTACCGTGAATTGTTGACTGTGTATTTTTATTCGAGGTGTATTACTTGAAAAGCTCTCACAGCTTACATCAAAAGGCTGAATGGCAGCGGTGGGATTCGAACCCACGCCTCCGAAGAGACTGGTGCCTAAACCCAGCGCCTTAGACCGCTCGGCCACGCTACCGTTGTTTGATAGCTGTATATTTTTAATCGTGGTGTATTACTTTTAAAGCTCTCTCAGTTTACAGAAAAAGCTAAATGGCAGTGGTGGGATTCGAACCCACGCCCCCGAAGAGCCTGGTGCCTTAAACCGCTCGGTCACACTACCGTTAATTGATGGCTGTGTATTTTTAATCGAGGTGTATTACTTGAAAAGCTCTCTCAGCTTACATCAAAAGGCTGAATTGCAGCGTTGGGATTCGAACCACGCCCCCGAAGAGACTGGTGCCTAGAACCAGCGCCTTATACCGCTGGGCCACGCTACCGCTGCTTGATGGATGTATATTTTTAATCGAGGTGTATTACTTGAAAAGCTCTCTCAGCTTACAGCTGTGGCAGTAATTTGTATCACAATAATGTAAATGCCAGAGTGATTGGAGTGTAAATAAGCATTATTGTATGACAATGATTTGAGATGTTTGTTAATTATAAGCATTGTTAGGAAATAAGTTTACACGGCCTCACTGAAACTGACAATAAGAGCGGGTAACAATGAGCGAGGGGGTGAGTTGTTTATCAATTATTAGAGACAAGCAAATGACGTCAGATTGGCGCGCTTTTCTTCGTAATGGCGGGAATTTCTTCCATAGAGCATATGTTTTCGTAATTTTTGATTGGATATAAAAATAGACGCTAATGTTGGCGCGTTTTATTAACCAGTAGCAGCTCGGTTATAATCTTTAAGCAAGTATTGCCCAGTCCAACAGAAACATTTGTGCATTACACGTCGTTCAGTCCAACAAAAGCATTCGCGTGTAATACATCGATCAGTTCAACATAAGTATTCGTGAGTTATACGTCGCGTAGTTCAACGGAAGCATACATAAAGTACACGTTACGCAATTCTACAGAATCTCTCGCGTCGTAAAGTTAGTTATAAATGTGAAATACGCGAATTAATAAAGTCCGGCAAATAAGATTATAATAACATTAGAATATATAACAGTTTCAGTCTAACGTGTATCAAAAGATAATGTGAAATGAATAAAGTGTGACGGCAATAAAAGTGTAAAAACAAATTCTTTTATCAGTGTTATCTTTTAGTAAAAACTCCTTTCCGTTTACACACCCTGTTTAAGAGATATGCTCGACTGAGAAAAATAGCTAGCCGGAGGACAATGAACCCAACATTTAAAGCAGTAAAACAATAACAGGCGCTCAGAAATAAGATAACACGAAGTGACCGCGACAAATTGGCTCCCATACATAGGACATATAAACATGAAGCATCTTCCAACCAGCTACAAATATCATACTTCACAGCAAAAGGCCGAATGGCAGCGGTGGGATTCGAACCCATTTTCTTATATGTATGGATATGTCAGCTAAAACACAACTGATTGGCAACTGAGTGATGGCAATTCGAGCTCTTGCCGTCGAGAAGTCTGGAACGTAAAACCCGCGCCTTATACCGCGGGACAAAAATACCTGCAGTAAACGTGTATGTTTTACTTTCTCTACTACGTATAGTAAGTACAAGTATTGTATTCCACCCAAAATTTCGATACCGAGATTTCACCGGAAATATATGATTTGAAACCCCCTGAATCCAAAAAAAGCATTTTTGGAAACATGTCCGTGTGTGTGTCTGTGTGTGTGTCTGTGAACAGCATAACTCAGAAACGAACAGTCGGATAAACACCAAACTTGGTATTTAGGTTCAGTATCTTCCAAGGATGCGACACGAAGGTTTTCAAGAAAATACCCCCACCCCAGACTACCCTTTACATGGAAGATTTTTCGAAAATTTTAATTTTATCAAAAATGGCTCTAACGATTTTGATTAAAATATCATATGTTTAAGATATTTGTATGGTAAATAAAATGTATATCTTGAATTTTCTGGGAATGTCTACAAAAGTATTCTTTATTGTGAACGACTTTTGCATAACTGGTAAACCATAAGATAGACAAAATGTTACTACACAAAAAATGTAGATCGCGTTAAAATACACAATTTATGTCATATACATTTTTTTTTGTTGAGTGAACCATTTTCGAGGTATTGCTTGTTATTCCCTTAAATTTTTCAATACTTATTTTCTCAAATGGGAATTCGTCATTCATTTTTTACTTTCTCTACTACGTATAGTAAGTAGGGGAAGTATTGCATTCCACCCAAAAATTCGATACCGAGATTTCACCGGAAATACATGTTTTGAGACCTCCTGAATCCAAAAAAAAGCATTTCTGGAAACATGTCCGTGTGTGTGTGTCTGTGTGTGTGTGTGTGTCTGTGTGTGTGTGTGTCTGTGAACAGCATAACTCAAAAACTAACAGTCGGATAAACACCAAACTTGGTATTTAGGTTCAGTATCTTCCAGAGATGCTACACGAAGGTTTTCAAGAAAATCCCCCCACATCAGACTACCCTTTACATGGAACATTTTTCGAAAAGTTTAATTTCCTCAAAAATGACTCAACGATTTTGATTAAAATATCATATGTTTAAGATAATGTCATGAGAAATGAAATGTATATCTCGAATTTTCTGGGTATGTCTCCAAAAGATTTCTTCATTGTGAACGACTTTTGCATAACTGGTAAACCATAAGAGATAGACAAAATTTTACTACACAAAAAATGTAGATCTCGTTAAAATACACAACTTATGTCATATACATTTCTTTTGTTGAGTGAACCGTTTTCGAGATATTGCTTGTTATTCCCTTAAATTTTCCAATACTTATACTTTTTCTCAAATTCGTTATTCATTTTTTTATATCCTAGACTTGCAAAGAGAATGGAATGCGCCGCATAGCAACCAGCGTTAAAATGTTTGACCATCGCTTAAAAGCTACCATATTCCCCTTGCATCTACAAGAAAATTAGCAATAAGATTGACATCTCGATATCTCGATTAACATAAAGCATATGGAGAATAGGCGTTTGTAAAAATAGATTGTACAAGAGTAGAGAAAGTCATGTGAGTGTAACACATCAGATTTTTTTGTCTTGGATATGCAAAGAGTTATAATCTGTGGCAAAGGGAATGGTGCTGCACCTAGCAACCAGCTATTAAGAGATATGTATGTGCTTAAAGGCTACTGTATTTCTATATTGCCCTTGTAAATATATTTTCCCCTACATCTACAAGAAAATTAGCAATAAGATAGGGTCTACAAATGTTTATCTCGATTAACATGAACTAGATGGAGAATAAGTGTTTGTAAAAATACTTTGTACAAGAGTAGAGAAAGTCATGTGAGTGTAACACATCAGATTTTTTTATGGAAGTGTAGTATTTATAAAGCTCTCTCAGCTTACAGCAAAAGCTGAGGTGCAGCGGTGGATTCGAACCCACGTCCCCTAAGATACTGGTGCTTAAAACAAGCGCCTTAGACTGATTAGCCACGCTATGTTTGTTATGCGTGTTCTCTTTATTGCATGGCATTAGATATAAAATTCCCTCATCTAGAACAAAACCCAGTAATAACTGGTATTCTATCCCACGCCTCGAAGAGACTGCCGCAGCACCGTTCCTCGCTGTTTTGCCGTTATTGCGTTGTATTATATACGTATAGGGATGCCACAGCTAGAACCAAACTGAGTGTTAGAGGTGGGATTCAAACCAAGGCTTGGGAAGAGACTGGAACTTAAAACCAGCTCCTTGGAGTGCATGTCCACGTTACCGGATTTTTTTTTTTTTTTAATCGTCGAGGTGTATTACTCATAAGGTTCTCACAACTTACCGCGAAACTGAATGATAGTGGTGGAATTCGAACCACGCTTCCAAAGAAACTAGTGCCTAAAACCAGCATCTTAAACTGCTCGGCCACGCCTAACCTTTTCGGATTTCTTTATCGCATTGTATAATATGAATAGATGTCTCAGCCAGAAAAAAGTGAGTAGCAGGGATGTGATTCCAATACACGCCTCCAAAGAGACTGATGCCTAAAACCAGCGCCTTAGACCGCTCGCCCACGCTACCCGGCTTTTTGTTTTGTCTTTATCGCAAGATATTGCATATATGGATGTCTCAGCTACAATAAAGTTGAATGACAGCCGGTGAATTCGAACCCACGCCTCCTAAGAGATAGGTGCCTTAAACCTCTCGACCATACTACCGTTGTTTGTTGTGTTATCTTTATAGTATTGTTTTAGATGTATGGATGTCTCAAATAGAACAAAAATAAATGACAGCAGTAGGTTTCGAACCCACTCCTCCAAACAGACTGGTACCAAAAACAAGCGCCGTAGACCGCTCGGCCCCACTATCTACGGTTTTTATTATTTCTTTATAGGTGTATTACTTATTGATATACTATATAGTAATGTATTACTTATTAAGATTTCTTGGCTTACAGAAAAATTTAATAGCAGCGATAGGATTCGAACCCACGCCTCCGAAGATACCGCCCGACAACGCTACCTGTGATTAATGTCTTCCGTTTATCGAGTTGTATTGCTTATAAAGATGTCACAGTTTACAGCTAAACTGAATATCAACGGTGGGTTTCGAACTCTCGCCTTCCAATTTACTCGTAACTTAACCCAGCGCCTGGGACCGCTCGGGCACACTACCAGTAGTCATTCTTTTAAGTAGAAGAAGTAGTTCATTCCACCCAAAAACTGATATCGAGTTTTTATCGGAAACACATATTTCGGTGTTCCCAAAAACAAGCATATTTTAAAAAGCCCCGTGTGTGTAGGTGAACAGCAAGAATCAGAAAGATAATGTCGGATAAATACGAATCTCGGTATATAAGTTCAGCATCCTCCTAGGATATGACACGAAGATATTCAGAAATACCCCCGCAACGCATACTACCCTTTACAGTGGAAACCTTTCGTGCTCTCTCTCTCTCTCTCTCTCTCTCTCTAACGATTTTATTAAGTGTTGTCTGAACTAATACTATAAAAAGGAAATTTGTTAATATTTAGGGTAATCTCAGAAACCACCCTAGTAATTTTATCAGGTTTCTTTTCACCACTGAAAAACCCTGTTCCTGTCGGTGGACATGGGCTATAAGACAGCATCTAATCTCAACTTCAAAATAACTAAAAGAATAAATAGGATTTTCAACGCAGAAATTTCCTGGTAGAGGCAGAGAACTTATTAGACGTCTGGTTAATAAGTTTAGGACAACGGAATCGATAAGTGCTAAGCCTAAGAAGTGAAAACGTGATGTTCTGTCGAGGAAAACATTGGCGAAATTGGTGCATCTATGTTTGGGAAAATGTAAAACAAAACAAAAAAGAAGAAAAACAAAAAATAGGAATCCCCACACAATGATGAACTTAAGAAATTATGGACATTACGCAAGGAGAACTTATGCGTGTGAATGGAAATTTCATTGCAAGATACCAGGAATTCTTCTCGCAGATGGACACCACTTATAACAAGTTAGTACTCATTATAGTCATGTTACCATCACTCGTGAGTAAGAAACGCGGGAGTTACGGAACGAAAACCCCCCAGGTAATAGAGAAAGTGCGGAACACGCATACATACGCGCGATCCGTGGCCTTACCATAAAACGACCGCACTGTAGAATGCGAACATGTTGGAGTCGCAAAAAGAGCATTACGAAGAAGACTTTGGCTTTTCATTGAGAGTGCCAAAGAGTAAAAAGTTGTTCTTTCGATGAGAATGTCATGGCGTAGAAAACAGTGTTACTGCTGCACAGAAAATACAAGTAAAATAAGACAGCAGCCGCGGATATTTAATTCCAAACAATATGTATAAATAGTCATGATTTAGCAATAATTTTTTGTAGCATCAAGCATTTCAGATTTATCCGTTATTAATGGTTCGAATTGTTCAATACTTAGCCATTCTTTTAATCCTGTTGATTTTCAGCTGTTTCTCGCGATGTAATGGAAAGAGCGCGGAATTTTAAGACTAGTGTACAGCGTCCAGTTCTACAGCATCCGACTGTCGCTGTTCCTTTGTTTCTGTAACGAAGAGTGTGATGCAGCTAGGTATCTGGATTAAACTGAATTATATAGGAAAATGAACTTATGTAAGAGTAATTTGTATAATCACTAATAAGCTCTAGAGGGTAGAGAATGTCATGTGGATGTAACACAGACTGTGCTATTGGTGCGTTGGAGAAGTCATTTACGACTTGGAATGTTCGTTTGTTGGGGGTAACACGTTGGCATTCTTAGTAGCTTCGTCACTCTTTCATTCACCTTTATTCTTGATGGGATGTGAAGGAATCCAAAGAAATACTACATTTTTACCGGCGTCAGAGATGATACTGCTGATTAATTTCTGGACGTCCTGTAGAAGCTTATTGTCAGAGTATAATTGCTAACGCTGTGTGAGGTGCTTAGTGAATCAGTGCGTTTGTGGTGACTTATCAAAGTGTAAGCAAGTGCTTGATATTTGGGTAGCCTATAGTTATCAGGAACTATTGCACACCCCTGTTTTGATCCGTCAGCGTATAGGAATTGGAGTTTAGGGAAATTGTTACAAGTTTCTTTATATAATATTCTGTAAATATTTGCAGCGGAGTACATAACTTGGGAGCTTTGAACTTCTAGGGTGGGCTATCGTGAAAGTCCCTGGTCATCATGGCAGGAAATTTTATGTTGTAGGTGTTCAGATTTACAGTCGTCGGTGAAGGGTAACAGCGTTTCTGACAGTTTTCATTCCTGTCTGTGTGGATGTTAGAATATGGACGTGCTGCAACTTTGATTCCGTATTTTATGGTTAGCTGTATATTCTGATAATGGTTTCATCGCCAAAAAGTACTTGGCAGAAATGTTGAGGGGTTTAAAAGCTGACAAAGATTTGTGCCCACTATGTGGTAATGCAGATATAAATTTGCATTGTATAACTAAATGTACAGAAACCAAGGTCTGGAGAGAGGAAATATGGAATAGGAAACTGGATAAACTACAGATAAAGATACTCTCCTTAAAACTTTTTGGAAACAACAGAAAAGAATTTCTAAAACAGCTAGGCAAATATACAGGAAAGGTAAGAGAGAAATGGTGGATGAAAGTCATCAAAGAAAAAGAGCATTTTAATAACATAAGAGAATTTACTATAGCTTGCAGAAAATACTTAAGAAAGGTCATGAGAAGTGATATAGAATTGTCAGTGAGTGAAAGGAGGATGAAATTAAGTTAGGAAGGGAATGGGATTATTTAGTTTTGCATTAGTTAAACAGGATTCTTCATTCTTCAAAAGTGCTGTCGTTATTCTGCTGTTTCTCGCGATATCACGGAAGGAGCGTGGAATTTGAAAACCAGCGTATAGGGACTAGCTGTGACTATCGATTCGGCTTACTCTATTCCCTTGATCCTAAATGTATAATGAAACTATTTCTGCAGAGGTTTATCTCAACTAACACGAAGTAGATAGAAAAATAAGCTTTCGTAAGAATACACACTTTGTAGAAGTTACATAAAAATAAAGAATGGTGGGTAGAGAAACTCATGTGAATGCAGAAGATAAGATTCTTTCGAAATTGTGTACCGTTAACACAGTAGTGTGTGGCTAATTCTAAAATAAATAATTTATCAAAGATGTGACAACCAAGCCTAGCCTCCACTGCTTCCCACAATCTGCGGTGAGCAGCATTTGATGAAATGTGGTCTCCTGTAGGAATGCTGCGGGAGATCTCTCGCTAAACATACTGAGATACGGTTACACTCATGAATACTATATTTGAAGTAGGAAAGGTACCACATAACTGGAGGGCAAGTATAATTGTACCCATTTATAAAGGGAAAGGAAGTGTCAAAGATCCAATTAATTATAGTGGAATTAGTTTGCTGTCAGTCTTAAGTATCAATATTTCAGAGGGGATTCAGAAAAGGTAGGAAAACAGTGGACAATATTTTCATTATAAAATCTATTATAGATAAATACTAAAGTATTAAAAGAGTTAGGGTATATATGGCATTTATTGACTTAGAGAAGGCATTTGATACTATAGATAGAGAGGCACTTGGATTAAACTGAGAAGTAAGGGACTAAGCTCAAAAATCATTAGAGCAATACAGAATATATATATATGATCAATGAGTTTTATGTTAGGCTGAATGGTGATGAAATTATGGGAAAAATTGATAGTAATATGGGGTTAAGACAAGGTTGCAAACTTAGCCCTATACTGTTTAACTTATTTATTGATATCATGGAAGAGTTGAATAAGGATAACTTATATTTACCCACCGTAAATAGTAGAGAAATTCCAGGATTACTTTTTGCAGATGATTTAGTGGTAGGTTCTATTTCAGTAGGAGGTCTAATAAAAGTGTTGCATATCATATATACATTTTGTAAGAAATGGCGTTTAAGAATAAATTTTAAAAAAATCAAAGATAATGGTATTTGAAAACAGCTATAAATTGAAGAAGGAGGAAAAGTGGTATGCGGAAGGGGAAGAGTTGCAAATAGTAAACAAGTTTGATTATTTGGGAGTGAGAATAAGTAGTAATGGGAGATGGAATGATCACAAGATAAGTGCCTTAGCTAAGGGAAGATTAGCAATGGCTGCTATAAGAATATGCGTAAATAAAATACCAGATATGCAAATTAAATAGTTGGAAAGGGTTTACAAAGCTGTAGTTGAAGCAAAAATGGTCTATGGACCAAAGATTTGAGGAAGTGACAAAGGATGGGAGATGATTGATAAAGTACATAGATCATTCTGTAAATGTATGTTAGGTTTATCTATTTCATCACCTAATGGAGCAGCAATGTTGGAGTTGGGAAGAGTAGATAGCAAGGGCATGATAGTAGAAAGGATACATAAATATTGGCATAGATTGAAATCATTGGACGAGCATAATATCTTGAGGCAATGTTTAATAATACAAGAAAAATCCAGTGATGAAATGAACTGGGCTCAAGGAATAAGGAGAATTTTACAGGAAATAGGAATGGGTAACTTATGGGAGGAGAGAGAGGGGTTAGTTAAAGGTTTCTGGAAAGAAGGAGGAACAGAGTAGAAGATATAGAGAAACAAGAATTATTTCAAAGTCTGGAAGGAAGAAAAGTTTGGAACTATATAGACAATTAAAGGTGGACTGGGGAAGGGAGAAGTACGTGGATGTAGGTAATAGGTTAGTGAGAGAAGGGTGGGCCTGGTCTAGATTAAGTGCACATAAGCTAAGGGGAGATAGGAAGGGAGCAAATTTGGATAGGTGTCCTCTTTGTGGAGAGACAGATAATGATTTGCATTATGTAATTGAATGTGAAGAAACTAAGTTGTGGAGAGATCAGTTTTTACCTAAAGAATGGCAGAATGTTAACAAAGAAGTATTAAAAGTTAGGATAATGAAAATACTAAAGGAGAGGGATATAAAAACAATAGGAGAATATATGGGGAGAGTAAGAGAAAAATGGTTTAGAAAAATAAAGCAATATGAATTTGTTATGACCCACCATAAATAACCACGGTGTTAAAATGCACGATGGACTAAAGAAGAAGAAAAATAGCAACTCAAAGTAATGTATTAAAAATTGTAAGAATTTTGTATAGCATTATGGAAATACATATATACATATAAAAAAGAAACGACTGAAAATATTTGATTTCGGTGACGCATCGCATATAGACACCGCTTCTACTTGATGTTAATCAAGGTAAACGTTTGCAGAAACGGTCTACATTACACAGGCCGTTGTGGGGACACAGGAGACTGAGGTGATGTGTTACATTCACGTGACTGTTTATTTTATATAGCTCTTACAAACTATTCTTACGAAAACTTATTTTTCTATCTACTTCATGTTAATCGAGATAAACCTTAGTACAAATATTTTCATTGCACATTTCATTGTAGGTGCAAGAGGGATAGAGGAAACCGTATCGACAGCCGGATGTTTAAAAGCGTCTTACTATATGCTGGCCTTGAAATGCCATACTCTTTCGACGACCGCAAGAAATAACTGAACCTAGCGCCTAAAAAAAATGTGTTACTTTCACGTGATTTTCTCGCCCTCTATTTTATTTAATGGGTATACAAATTATTTTAATTTTCTATCTACTGCATTTTAATCGAGATAAACCTTTCCAGAAATAGCTACATTACACATTTCGTTATAGATACAAAGGGAACAGCGATAGTCAAATGTTTAACAACTGGACGCTAAATGATGCACTTAAAATTCCATTCTGTTTCTTGGACCGCAAGAAATAACTGAACGCCTACAGCACATAAAAGAAACAAATAAACAAACAAACGAAAGTATTGAAAAAAACAAACCAAAATAACGGGTATCTCGGAAATGGCTGATGTCACAATATAAAAACTTGCTTGAAACAAACTGCATTTTAGAGATCTAATTTTCAGTGTATTACGTTTCAAGGTTTTCCCTTTACGCAAAATTCCTTCTGAATGAAGAAGACTTCACGACCTCTTCCAGGAAATTCAAGATATGTGCTTGTTTGACGTATAAATATCGTAAGTATATGGTATTTTAATTAAAATGTTACAGGCATTTTTAAGAAAATAACAATTTCGAAAAATGCTCCATTTAAAGGGTACTTGGAGTGGGGAAGATTTTCTTGAAAATCTTTGTATCTATCATTGGAATATGTCGAACTTGGACAAGTTTGTGTTTATTCGACACTTTGTTTTTGAATTATGATGTTTACCACAAACACGTAAGTTTTTATAAAAATGCCCTGTTTGGGTTCAGGGGACCTCAAAACTTACTTTCAGTAAGACCTCGACATAGATTATTGGGTAGAATGCAACACTTCCTGTATCTACCTTAAGCTTAAGACAGGGAAAGTAGAAATTCGGGTCAATTATAGCAAGTTTCAGTTATGTTTCAAAAGAAGGAGCGGGGCCTTTGGTGGCTATTTTGGAAAATAATCGTTTAACATCGTAAAATGAAATTCCTCGATATATGCTATGATCGATTTTTCACAAGCTTCAACCAACTTTCAAGGATTTCGTTAGATTTCTTTGGTAGTCCTGTATACAAAACATAATCACCTAGCGGTTCGTGAATTGTTTCATACCTATAAACAGGTTAAGGGACAGAAATATTCTGTCGGGCATCGAACCTAGGAGAGGCGGTAACTCCCCCGGTGTACCTTTATATTTGAGGCTGGTCCAGGACGTAAAAAGCAGAACATCTCCGCCGCTATCGATTACAACAGACTGCGACGCTGGGATAATCTTAACAATATTCCTGGACAAGGGAATCCCTCTTAGTCGCGGTTACCCCCATGACGTCATCATTTGTAATGGAAACCCCTTGCGGCATATAAACACAGCGCTCGGCCGGCTCTTTCGCAGTAAATAGGATCGAAAGGTATGTGTGTCATGGGATGAAAGTAGGTCATGCGTGGGTCTCGCTTAGAAATAAGCATAAAATCCATACACGGAATAGTAAACATCAAACAATCGTTTGCTTTCCCCTCTTTTCTTAATGCTCATTCACATGACATGAGCGTAAAAACTTGTGGTGATATTATCTGATATAAAAGTTCACAAAGACTTTCGTAATTCTTAAAAAAAAATCTGATGTGATGCACTCACATGACTTTCACTACTCTTTTACAAACGCCTATTCTCCATCTACTTCGTGTTAATCGAGATAAACATTTGCAGACTCTATCTTATTGCTAATTTTCTTGTAGGTGCAAGGGGAATATGGTAAGTTTTAAGCGATAGTCAAATCTTTTAAGAGCTGGTTGCTATGTGGAGCATTCCAATCTCTTTGGATGTCCAGAATGCAACTAAATAAATAAATAAATCTGATGTGTTACACTCACATGATTTTCTCTACTCTTGTACAAACTATTTTTACAAACGCTTATTCTCCATCTACTTCATGTTAATCGAGATAAACATTTGCAGACTCTATCTTATTGCTAATTTTCTTGTAGGTGTAAGGGGAATATGGTAGGCTTTAAGCGATAGTCAAATCTTTTAAGAGCTGGTTGTTATGTGGAGTATCGATTCTCTTTGCATGTCCAGGACATAAAGAAAATAAAGCATTTTTGGAAACATGTCCGTGTGTATGTCTTGTGTATCTGTGTGTGTGTGTCTGTGAACAGCATAACTCAAAAACGAAAAGTCGAATAAACACCAAACTTGGTATTTAGGTTCAATATGTTCCAAGGATGCGACATGAAAGTTTTCAAGAAAATCCCCCCACCCAAACCACCCCTTACATGGAACATTTTTCGAACATTTTCATTTTCTCAAAAACGGCTCTAACGATTTTGATTAAAGTATCATATGTTTAAGCCATTTTTATGGCAAATAAAATGTATATCTTGAATTTTCTGGAAATGTCCCCAAAAGTCCTCTTCATTCTGAACGACTTTTGCATAACAGATAAACCGCAAGAAGTAGATAAAATTTTACTACATAAAAAAGTAAATTTCGTTAAAACACACAATATATGTCATAAACATTTTTTTTTTTGTAAAGTGAACCATTTTCGAGATATTCCTTGTTGTTTCTTTGAATTTCCCAATGCCTACACTTTTTCTCAACTGAGAATTTGTTTTTCTTTTTTTATGTTCTTGACATGCAAAGAGAATTACATTTTACACATAGCGACCAGTTCTAAAAATATTTGACTATCGCTTAAGGCGTACTATGTTCCCCTTTTTTGTATTTGCAAGGGCAATATAGAAATACAGTAGCCTTTAAGCATAGACATATCTCTTAATAGCTGGTTGCTATGTGCAGCACCATTCTCTTTGCCACAGATTAATACTCTTTGCATATCCAAGACAAAAAAAATGAATAACAAATTCCCATTTGAGAAAAAGTATTGGAAAATGTAAGGGAATAACAAGCAATATCTCAAAAATGTTTCACTTTACAAAAAATGTATATGACATAAATTGTGTATTTTAGCGCGATCTACATTTTTTGTGTAGTAAAATTTTGTCTATTTCTTATGGTTTACCAGTTATGCAAAAGTCGTCACAATGAAAAATACTTTTGAAGACATTCCCAGAAAATTCGAGATATACATTTTATTTGCCATAAAATGTCTTAAACATATGATACCTACTTTAATCAGTTAGAGCCGTTTTTGAGGAAATAAAAATTTTCGAAAAATGTTCTATGTAAAGGATAATCTGAGGTGGAGGGATTATCTTGAAAACCTTCGTGTCGCATCTCTGGAAGATGCTGGACCTAAATACCAATTTTGGTGTTTATCCGACTGTTCGTTGCTGAGTTATGTGCTCACAGACACACACACACACGGACATGTTTCCAAAAATACTTTTTTTTATTCAGGTGGCCTCAAAACATGTATTTCCGGTGAAATCTCGGTATCGAATTTTTGAGTGGAATGCAAAAATGAATAACGAATTCCCATTTGAGAAAAAGTATAAGTATTGGAAAATTTAAGAGAATAACAAGCAATATCTCGAAAATGGTTCACTCAACAAAAAAATGTATATGACATAAATTGTGTATTTGAACGCGATCTACATGTTTTGTGTAGTAAAATTTTGTCTATTTCTTATGGTTTACCAGTTATGCAAAAGTCGTTCACAATGAAGAATACTTTTGGAGACATTCCCAAAAATTCGAGATATACAATTCATTTGCCATAAAAATGTCTTAAACTTATGGTATTTTATTCAAAATCGTTAGAGCCATTTTTGAGAAAATAAAAATTTTCGAAAAATGTTCCATGTAATGGGCAATCTGGGGTGGGGGAATTTTCTTGAAAACCTTCGTGTCGCATCTCTGGAAGATACTGAACCTAAATACCAAGTTTGGTGTTTATCCGACTGTTCGTTTCTGAGTTATGCTGTTCACAGACAGACACACACACACACGGACATGTTTCCAAAAATGCTTTGTATGCATTCAGTGCACCTCAAAACATGTATTTCCGGTGAAATCTCGGTATCGAATTTTTGGGTGGAATGCAATACTTCCCCCACTTACTATACGTAGTAGAGAAAGTAATAAATGTCAATATAGAAGGTTTTTAACTCCAAATTTTTCTTTAAAGTATTAATAGTAATTAAGGTACAATAAGAGTGATTTTAATATTGAGTGGTTTTTCTTTACAACTGTCAACCTGTTTCTACATTCCTGGAATTATTCACTTTGTCTGTATGTCCCTGTATTGTAGTTTGAGTGAGGTACCTACATAATGACTTATATTGTGCCCTTGTAACCATTAGCACAATTTAATGAGAGGGTTTTTTCTTTGCGATTGTGAACCCGTACATATTTCTAATTCCTGGGGCTTGCACCCACTTTGTTCTTTTGTGTGGTTAAAGTTGAGCATTCAGTGAGGGGACCATTGACACAATTTAACGAGAGGGCTTTTCTTTGCATTTGTGGACCTATTTAATACTTCACGGAGCTACCCATATTGTTCTTTTGTACATTATTCGTAACAATGGCTAATTTAGAGTATTCAGTGAGGGCAAATTATTTTTCATTGTTGTAACAGTAAACAGTAGGTCTGCAGTGTGGAATTCAATCTCTGTAGAAGTGTTTAGTGTAGAGCCTTTTTGTTCAGTTTGTACACTGCATCAAGATGAATACGCCTAAGTTGGTGGAATTAACCATTGAAAAGAAGAAAAAAGTTATCGATCGACTATGCCATGATGTTGGTTGTAGAAAAGTTACAGAGGAGTTTGGAATTTCTAAATTAACTGTTTCAAACATTAACAGTAATGATTTTAAGTACACGGGAACAAAATGCCAAAGTGTTCGAATTATTTCGGTCGTATCTAAGTAAGAATTCCAGAGAGTGGACCAGTTCTTCAAGAAAAAGCAAGAGAGAGTGCTTGTTAATTAGACATTACAACATTTTCCGGCAGCAATGGGTGCTTAGATCATTTCCGTAAACGCAACAACAACAATGTTCTCTGTGGTGAATCAAATGGAGTTGATGCGCCGAAGGGTGGAAAGGTAAACTGCCCGACAATATCTTTAGCTTTGCTCCAGACGAAACAGGAGTGTACATACTACCGCCAGTTACCAACAGGTTTTTTGACTGAAAAAGGCAAAACATGTACAGGAGGGAACAAATCAAAAGAAAGAGTTAGTTTTGTTTTGTTGTGCAAATGGCGAAAAACTAAAACCACTTATTACTGCCAATCCAAGAATATTCAAAAGAAACAATATCAAGAGTAGGTGACCTACATGTAACGTGGCGTCACAATAGAAAAACGTGGATAGCCGGACAAAATGTTATGACTGGCTCAAAGAAATAAACTTGCAAATGAGAAAAGAAAAACGTAAAATGTTATCGTTTGTTGACAATGCAATAATTTCGAATTTGTCGAACGTCGTCGTGAAATTTCTTCCACCCAAACTAACCAATGAAGCTTAACCATTAGAAAAAGGTGTCATAAAGACGGTAACATTGCTATACAGAAAGCCGCCCACTGTAAATACAGTGCGGGCTGTAATTAATGCTGCAGACAATTGCAACAGTGCAACAGAATTTGCAAGCGCAGAACAAATTCTTTATGCAATAAGATGGATTCATGGGGTATGGAGAGATTCGCAAGATACAGCAATAAAAAGTTTTAGGCAAGCGGGGTTTCTACAAGAAGCAACTGCAGAGACAGAAGTAGAAAATGTGATTGAGAATATTGCTGCAACAGAAGTACACCCCATTGAGAACATTTCAGTAACAGATAAAACAGAGCGCCTTCCCGAAGTTCATCGTAGCCAACTTCCTACCACTGAAGCTATAGTGAATTTTGATCACATATTAGAGGTCCATGAAGATGTTCCTGCTACCACTCAAGAAGCGCTAAAGAGGTTTTATCAACCGATGATCAATGAAGAAATTTCTTCAGATGAATATGATGCGATTTCTGTTCCTGAAAATCCACCCACCCATCAACAAGCTCTTGAGTACATTCAGGAATTGGAGAATTATGCATTTGCAAATGGTCAGCTACTACAAATGATTAAACTTTTATTTGGACTTGATCGAGATATTGAGAAACAGCGGGCATTGTGAAAAATTAAAAATACCAAGCAGTGTCTTTTAACATACTTTTTCAAAAAGCAGTGGCAATTGGTCAATACATATATACTGTGTTTCAACTGAATCTGATTTAACATGTATTGAACTGTAACACAGTACACACACACGTTATTACTTTCTCTACTACGTATAGTAAGGGAAGTATTGTATTTAACCCAAAAATTCGATACCGAGATTTCACCGAAAATACATGTTTTGAGACCCCCTAAATCCAAAAAAAGCATTTTTGGAAACATGTCCGTGTGTGTGTCTTTATGTCTGTGTGTCTGTGAACATCATAGCTCATGGCTCTAACAATTTTGATTAAAATATCATATGTTTAAGATAATTTCATGACAAATGAAATGTATATCTCGAATTTTCTGGGAATGTCTCCAAAAGTATTCTTCAATCTGAACGACTTTTGCATAACTGGTAAACCATAAAAGATAGACAAAATTTTTTACACAAAAAAGTAGATCGCGTTAAAATACACAATTTATGTTATATACATTTTTTGTTGTTGAGTGAACCATTTTCGAGATATTCCTTGTCATTCCCTTAAATTTTCCAATACTTATACTTTTTCTCAAATTCGTTATTCATTTTTTTTGTCCTGGTAATGCAAAGAGAATAGAATACTCCACATAGCAACCAGCTCTTAAAATATTTGACTATCGCTTAAAGCCTACCAATTCCCCTTGCATCTACAAGAAAATTAGCAATAAGATTAACATCTGGATATCTCGATTAACATGAAGCATAAGGAGAATAAGCTTTTGTAAAAATAGTTTGTACAAGAGTAGAAAAAGTCATGTGAGTGTAACACATCAGATTTTTATGTCCTGGACATGCAAAGAGCGCTTAAAAGATTTGACTATCGCTTAAAGCCTACCATATTCCCCTTGCATCTACAAGAGAATTAGCAATAGGATGAACATCTCAATTAACATGAAGCATATGGAGAATAAGCGTTTGTAAAAATAGTTTGTACAAGAGTAGAGAAAGTCATGTGAGTGTAACACATCAGATTTTTATGTCCTGGACATGCAAAGAGCGCTTAAAAGATTTGACTATCACTTAAAGCCTACCATATTCCCCTTGCATCTACAAGAGAATTAGCAATAGGATGAACATCTCAATTAACATGAAGCATATGGAGAATAAGCGTTTGTAAAAATAGTTTGTACAAGAGTAGAGAAAGTCATGGGAGTGTAACACATCAGATTTTTAACACTTAAATGATATGTCTAAATATATAATATAAAATATAATAACAGCCCGCTTTAAAGCAATATGTGTATAATATAATATATAAAGTGTATGTAACAGTCATTGTATTATGTTTATATTATTATGTACATGTATAATAATGTTATGTGAATGTATTACATAGTTTAACAATGTAGGAGCTGTGAGAATAGAAGCAAGCTGCTTTCCGTAGCAAACAGAATTACAAAGTAAAAGCTGAAAGTTGCTAACAATGAGGTAACCTTGAGACAACAATAAATTAGAAAGTTTAATAAAGGCTACTAATAATTCTTGGAACAATAATGTAAATTTAAAACAGTTTATAAAGAGCCAATCAAAAACTAGAAAATCTTTAAGTTAAATAAAAGTATTCTATTGGAGTAGGCTTAGCCAATCAGAGACTTGAAATAGAGGAAATATACAAATTCAAGCAGCAGACGCTACAAGACAGCGTACCCAAGCAGACGCTACAAGATTGCGTACCCTAGCAGTTAGATTCGGTATGATACGTGCTCACTGTGAGACATAAAAAAATCATTGCGGTGAGAATAATATAAAGTTTACGTGTTTAAAAAGTACAATACAACTATAATTTGTGTAAGCCTTGTTCTTTAGCCGTACCAGTCCTGCTAAGAGATACGTGTTCAGAAAATTACTACTGTCGCAGGCAAGGCATACATATACATATAATATTTAAATAAACATTAAAATACAAAGTTGATTTTTTAAACGTGGGGACGAAGGTCACCGGAAAGCTTGTATCGTACGTGGGGCGAACACTCCAAGAAACATAAATCCCGCAATACGTGGTGCAACAATAATTAAACCCCTTCAAGTTTGGCTTCCATACTGGGGCTACAACAACTTCAAGTTTTAGCTCTCCAACAGTGGGACTACAACAACTTCACTGTTGATCGAAAGCGCATGCGAAAGAACATTCACAGTGTGTCTGGCACTGTTCAACCGCAATTCGCAGGACTTCTTGCATCAGATACAAAGCAGCAGTCAAAGCAATAGAAAAGACTGTCGAGGCAGTTTTGTTGGCTGGAAAGGTGATGGTCACTGTTTTTAGGAATGCCCATGGTATAATTCTGATAGATTACTGGAAAAAGCCAGAAACTAACTGTGGACTCATGCTTCACTGTTGGGTCGTTCCAAACATGCACTGAATGAAAAACGAAGAATGACGCACGCCAAAAAATTATTATTTCAGCAGAACAGTACTCCAGCTCACACAGCAGCACTCACGATGGTCAACGTCCATGAATTAGGCTTCGAATTCATTCCTCATCCCCTACGGACTGTTCCCAAACTTGAACATTTGGCTTAGTGGGATGCCATTTTCATCAAATGACGAGTGACGATCACCGTCAATGAGTATTTTACAGTCTGACAGATCCTATTTTTCTGATGAGAAGAAAACAACTAGCTCATTCGCTTGCTGGTTAACATGTAAACATCGATGAAGACTATGTTGAGAAACAGAGTATGTTAAGAAAAGTAAATTGGACTTGCATTTTTAGCAAACTTTTCAATCGACACTCATACTACTATTACTGCATATGCATAGACCTACAAGGAAATTCTAGTGGATCAGCTAAATCAGCAAAGTACCTGAATCTCTGCGATTCCTCACCGTTACTTTCTCTACCACATACCTATAGTAGGTAGAGGAAGCAATGCATTCCACTCAATTTTGTATTTGAGATTTCACTGAAAGTAAATGTTTTGATGTTCCCTGAACCACCACCATGCATAAAGAAAAAACAACTTTAGAAACAGGTATGTTTCCGTGAAAAACATAACTGAAGAGCGAAAATTGGATAAATACCAAACTTGGTATTAAGTTCAGTAGCTTCTGAAGGTGTGACACAAAGATTTTCAAGAAAATCCCCCTTTACATAAAAAATATTTGTTCGTTTTTACTTTCTCAAAGATGGCTCTAACATGTTACATTCACACAACATTTTGCACTCACTATCATTTATTTTTAAATCCTTTCTACAAACTATTCTTACAAAAGCTTATTTCCCCACCTAAGTCATGTTAATCAAGTTAAATGTTTGCAGAAATGCTTTCCTTACACATTTCATTGTAGATACAAGAGAGAGACAGAAGGCTGAAGCAAGTCAAAATAAAAAGGTTGCTATATGCTGGCTTTGAAATTGAATATTCTCTCCATGACATTATAAGAAAAAGTGAATGATGACAGTCCTTCTAAAAATGTATTATAAACATTGAAAAATCTAACCAATAATTATCTTAGAAATGCTTAATCCACATTAAAATGTTGATATAAATTGCATGTTCTAGTGAAATCTACATTTTTTTATGCAGTGACTTTTTGTTTATTTCTTACGGTTTACCAGTTGTGAATCACGCAAATACCTTAAATACAATATGGTATTTTAATAAAAAATAGTTAGCCATTTTAGAGAAAGTAAAACAAAACAAAAAATTTCATGGAAAGGATAGTTTGGGATAGGGGACTTTTTCTGAAATACTTTGTGCATTCTAAGAGGATGAACCTAAATTCCAAGTTTTTTAGTTATCAGACATTTTATTTTTGAGTTATGCTGCTGTGTTTCTCAAGTAATTCTTTTTTACTTTCTCCATTATGTACAGCAAATAGTGGAAGTATTGTATTCCACCCAAAATTTTAAGTTTTAATTTTCTCAAAAATGCCTTAAATGATTTTGATTAAAATACCATATGTTTAAGATGCTTTCATGACAAAATGTACATCTTGAATTATCTGGGAATAGCCTCTGAAGTCCTCTTTATTCTGAACCACTTTTGCAAAATGGTAAACGTAAGAGAGAGACAAAATTTTACTACACAAAAAAATGTAGATCTTGTTAAAGCACCCAATTTATTCAAGTACATTTTGTGGCATAGTTAACCATTTCCAAGATATTCCTTGTTATTGGTTTATATTTTAAAACATATAACATACTTTTCTGAAATAGGAAGTCATTATTCTTTTTCTTTCTCTTGGCCATGCAAAGAGAATGGAATTTCAAAGCCATCACATAGCAACCTGCTCTTAAAAGATTTGACTATCGCTTAGTCTACTGCATTCCCCTAATCCTGTTGCATCTACAACGAAATATGCAATAAGAAATTTCTGCAAATGTTTATCTCGATTAACATGAAGTAGTAGAAGAATAAGCATTTGTAAGAATAGTTTGTACAAGAGTGAGTAGAAAAAATCATGTGAGTGCAACACATAAGATTTTTTGGGCTAAGGAATCTCAAAACACGTATTTCCTCTGAAATCCAAATTTTTGGGTGGAATGCAGTACACCTACCTACCACAGGCATGCAGTAGAGAAAGTAAGAAATAAAAATAGTGAACAGATTGACCTTTTTATAGGATTTCCCTTTAATAGAAATTTTAAATGTCAACAAAACATTTAAAGGAGAACGAAACACAAAAATCATGTTTCTTCCTAACTGAAGGATTTGACCTGTAAAATGCAGTGGTAATATTGTTTTCTTACTCCACCACACCTTTATCGCTGAGCAAGCAAAATAATAACCACCTTATACGTCATCAGAGCCAGCTGTCTGCTGGAAGCAGTTGGCAGATCACAAGTCAGTCATTGCTGCATGTGCAGTAATACATTTTCAAAAATTGTTCTTGTTATTTAAATTCAAGAGTAGTGTACTTTGTGGTGGTGTTTTGGTGATAGTGTCACTGAGTCAGTTTAGTATCATACAAACTATATTGTGAAAAATATAGAAGTCGAAGAGGCCTCAGTATATTGTTGCCCAGGTGTGCAAATAAAGCAGCTTCAAGGAAATAAAGATGATCCGGATGTTGTAATACTCCATGCTGGTACCAATAACATTTATACTGCACTCAACCCAGGAGAAATCATGGATGAAATGAAACAGCTTGTGGAGTTAAGCAAGGACCTATTCCCTCGAGCGAAAGTGTGCATTAGTGGAGTTCTGAGAAGTCATGATGAAGACCATTGCTACATTGCTGCTATAAACTTCACATTAAAATGGGTATGTGATCAAAAGGACTGCACATTTATAGATGGAAATATGTGGATTAACGATAGGGATTTGGGGAGGGATGGGTTACACCTTAACAGAAGCGGTTCCTTAATATTTGGTAAGTTAATTAATAGAGTCATAGCATGCTTCAAGCCAAAAAACGCATATTACAGGTTAGCCGTGAAAGTTCAAAGTCCACTAAATCAAAGCCTAACTCGTGCTTATTAAAACATAATGCAATGAATGACTTTGAACAATTCAGTATTCTTACAACAGCAAAGTAAGTTGCTTAAGTAAGTAAGCTTGAAACAAATGTGGTAGAAAGTCATAGTATAAAACCAGTAGAGAGTGAAAACTGTAATTTACCTAAGTCAAGACTGTGATTCTCTGGTAAACAACAAAAGTTATTTTAGTGTATTGTATCAAAATGTACAGTGCCTCAGCAATAACCTTCATGAAGTTGAAATCTTCTAAGTTCAATGGAAAATATACAAGTCTGTTGCATTGCAGAGCATTGAATTATCTGTCTAGATTCACCTATTTTCTCAAACTTCGTAATTTCAAATATGTTCTGCATGGAAAACCGCATTCATGGGGGAACTATGATAGGGGTAAAGAAGAGAGTTAACTATAAGAGGTATTTAAAAACTGCCACATTAAATGAAGAAACAATATTTGAGCATTCTGTGGTTAAAATCGTGAACTTAAAATTATTTATTGTATGTAGTTATCGGTTACCAAATAGGAATTATCTAACATTTCTTGATAAACTTGAGTGTGATCAACATATTCAAAAAAGATCTTAATATGTGGGGATTTTAATGTAGATTTTCAAAAAGATTGCATAGCTTTACATAGACTGAACAATCTATTAATTTCATTTAATCTTTCAAACAGCATTCAAAATCCCACAAGAGTAACTGACATGTCTAGATCACTAATTGAATATTCAATCTATTGAATATTAATACTGGTTACTCTGACCACAATGTCATTGTATTAAGTCTAACTAATATCACAAGTACTAATGCTAAGATCAAGCCCCTTACATTATAAAAGGGTATTCTCTAATGAAAATATGCAATATTTTAATGCACTATTAAGTCAAGAAGATTGGTTAGATGTGTATAGTGCATCCACTGTTGATAAAAAATATCAAAACTTTTTGGCAACATTTCTGCATAACTTTAACATTGCTTTTCCCTACAAATTGATAAAACAAAGATACACGCATAACAAGAAGAAATGGATAACAAAAGGGAATTATTATTTCAAGTAAGAAGAAACAATATCTTACTGAACTGAGTAAAATTAACCAGAGTCTTTTATAAAATATTTCAAGCAATATAAATAAGTGTACATTAAAGTAATAACGGCTGAAAAAAAACTATACATCGGTACATGCATTTTTAACACATTCAATAAAAATAAGGCTATATGGAATATAATAAAAAGTGAAACTGTCAATAGCAAGGTTACCACTAGAAATAAGATGTCACTAAATGTTAATAATGTAACAACTGATAACCCTGTTGAGGTATCGAACATTTTCAATAATCATTTTACTAGTATAGCAGAAAAAGTATTCTTGTCTCAATCAAATTTAACAAAAAATATGACTAGCAAACTAAACCAAATGCTAAGAGTGTATATTTAAAGCCAGTAAATGAAGATGAGATAAATAAAATAATTAACTAAAACAGAATACATTTTCAGTAGGTTTTGATAAAGTTCCAGAATGTATAATTAAATCATGTAAAGACTATATAGCAATTACCTTAACTGAAATTTGTAATAGTTCCATAACTATCGGAACATTTCCTAATATCATAAACGTAATTCCTACATTTAAAAAGGCTGATGCACAAAATGTTGATAAATACATGCCTATCTTAGTTCAGTCATGTTTTTCCAAAATTCTGGAAACAGTCATGTTTAACAGAATCTCCCCTTTTTTTTTTTGAAAAATA
This sequence comes from Deroplatys truncata, assembly GCA_030765065.1. Lineage (NCBI taxonomy): Eukaryota > Metazoa > Arthropoda > Insecta > Mantodea > Mantidae > Deroplatys > Deroplatys truncata. The sequence continues at coordinate 194,871,429 of CM060987.1, forward strand.
TGTAGTTAGTGAATCGCAAAACAGTTTTAGGAAAAACATATCTATTCTAAATGTCTTTTATAAATTCATAAAACATACATCAGAAGGGTTTGAAACAAACAACTCCAATATAGGGATCTTTATGGATCTAAGTAAGCCTTTCGATTTGGTAGACCACACTATCCTGTTATCAAAGTTAGAAGTGCGTGGTATAAGGGGGTTGGCTCATCAGTGGTTTAAATCCTACTGATAGAAGACAAGGTACTGTCATAAGAAATGAAATAAATGGTTCTCAAATTAACTTGGATATAAAGGTAGTAAGCTGTGGTGTTCTGCAAGGTTCTATTCTTGGATTTCTACTTTTCTTAATGTACATAAATGACTTGCCACTAAATATTCCCCATGCTGAAACCAGATTATATGCAGATGATACTAACATTATAATTCAGGGATGTAGTTATTTAGAATTGCAAAGTCAAGCAGATACTGTAATGACCAATATGAGCAATGGCTCTGTTCCAACAAGCTGATGCTTATTATTAAAAATCGCACCGCATGCAAATAGCATTATCTGGTAGAAGTAATGCAAGTGTAGCTCCTAAAATTACATATAATAATGATGAAATACTTTATGTCCACGAGACCAAATTTTTAGGGGGTAACAATTGACAAATTATTAAACTGGAAACTGCATATTCAGAACATTACTTCAAAAATTAATAAAGCACACTATATAATATCTGTATTAAAAATATTTGCAATATACAGACACTAAAAATCATATATTTTTCTTATGTGGAATCTGCTCTTGTTTATGGAATTTTGATATGGGGTTCTGCCACAGAAATAAAAGCTCTTTTTGTAGCACAAAAGAAAATAATAAGAAAGATGTTTAGTATAAACAGGATGACTCACTGTCAAACTTATTTCAAGGAAAACAACATACTAACCTTACCCTACTTATATATTTTAGAAACTGTAAGTTTCATAAATAACAACATTCAAAATCTCCAGATGAATAATACAGTACTGATCATAAAACAAGGAACAGCAATAAAATACATTTACAAGATTCCAAATTTACTGAAAGAGTTAACTCCATTTTACATAAAGGTATTCACATGTACAACTTAATCACTGCAAAAATAAAATGTAAGGATAGAAAAATTTCAGAAGAGATGCAAAAAGATTTGTAATAAATCATAGTTTCTATAGTATCCAAGAATTTTTTCAATATTTCAGATATCATTGTTAGCTGTAAGATAGCGGGCTTGTATTTAACCCTTTGTTATTATGTGTATTTATATGAATAATATCTACAGATTTCATGTTTCAATTGTATTTGTACCAAAACTCTTCATTATGTACTATAGTGGCCATTATGATTGTATTTTTCCTGTAATTTTTGTTTTGATTTTTACATTTATATATTTTGTATTATTGTATTAATAGTCTTCAAAAAAAGATTTGAAAAAAATTCCTAATACAGGGTTGTTTTTATTCAGTGGAAGAATATCTAGAAATGAATTAGTTTATAAGCTTTCTTATGGAATATACTGTTTACAATTCCAAAATTTAGTTTAGGTATCTACTCATGTAAGAAATTAGGATTTCTGTGTTTGTGTATTACATCTAATTAGACCAGTTCTTTTTGTACTAATAATTGTATTGTTGACAAAACCAATGTTTCTGTATTGATATCAAATGGTGAATTTAAATAAATAAACTGCCCAATGTTGTGAAATATGGCTGTAATGTGAGAAGGGAACAGACAAGGGAACTCATTTTCACGAGTTTCCAAACAGAGATAAATCTCCCAAAAGATATAGGATATGGAAGAATTTTGTAATAGTAAAGACTTTTTGCCTGATCTCGGTACTCGTTTATGTTCCTTCCATTTTAAGGACACAGATTATGAACAGACACAGTTATTAAAAAAGCAGCTTATGCTAAATGAAAATTTCAGAGGGACTTTATTAAAATTGGAAACTATTCCTACTATAAGGAAAAATGAAGACAATTTACAGATATCAAGTTCTAGTAAGACAACTATCCTTCACCATCTTCATCCAAGAGTAAACGACAAAGAACAGAACGATATGAGGCTAAAAATCGTAAAAGCGCAGTTTCTGAGCTATGCAATACTTGCAATAAGACTGACAAAGAATGTGATTGTGATAAAAGTATTGAAAGAGAATTCAGAATAGAAGGTGATGAAAAAAACCAAAAATTCAGAAGTACAATGTGAACTAGGTACTGCAATCATAAGGAAATATATATTGTCGGAACCTGAAAAGTCCACTAAACAAGCAATGATGAGGAAGATGAGGACAAGCTGATACTTCAGATTCTGATACAAGTGAGGAGGAGGAGGAGGAGGAGGAGGAGGAGGAGGAGGAGGAGGAGGAGAAGAAGAAGCAGCAGCTTTCACCATACATAGAAATGAAGCTACAGTGGAATATTTCATTGCTGCTTGGACATCTCTCTTTTTATTTTTCAAGCTATGGTTTATGTAGAAATGAAATCAAAACAATTTCTCATTACATTAAAAGGACAATGCTGTGTGTTAAAACAGTTTGTTATTGAGGTAATACATTCTCTGGAACTCACAAAATTTATAAGGAAAGAAACAGGAAGAAAATACTTTCATAGCAAGTTCTGTATTATTTATCTGGTATATTGTTTCAGCAATTTAAGTCCTTCTGCAAATCACTGGTTTGGCAATTTCCAAGCGTACACTCGATAAAATCTTTCGAAACATGGCAACACCGGTTGTTAAGCATTTTGGATTCAAGAAAGAAAAAAGAACTTAAATTTATTAAAAGGTTGTGGTATACCTATGTGGTTGGCAGGGGATTGGCAGTATGAGTCTCCTAGAATTTTCATTCAAATATTTAGTCTATTCTGTCATGGATTTAATTCCTGCAAAATTATTGATTTTGGTCTTGTTCAAAGAAGTGAAAGGCACTTTGGAAAAGGCTGCTTGTGACAATATAATGACATTTCTTGCAAAACAGGAAATGCTTAGAATTGAAGTTTTTCTCTTTGACAGACATAAAGGTGTAAGATACCTGTTAAAAATTCAGTATCCAGAATTGGACATATAGCATTTGTCTAAAAGTCTAATGGAAAAAATTAAAATAATAGAAAAAATACCCAGAGTTGATGGCATAGAAAGCCAGTATAAATAACCATTTCTGGTGGGCTGCGCAAAACTGTAATGAGAACGGTACCATATTAATTAAAAATTCACAACAATTCTTCATCATATAAAAAATGAATATAAATGGCTAGAAAACGGTGAATGGAAATCTTGTGAACATGATGAATTGTTGAAAGAAGACCAAAGAAATAATTTAAAGGTGAATCAAATGCTCTGAAGAAAATTATTTTTGATAGCACCTTCTTAAAAGAACTGGTGTCAAAACCCAGTACTTCAAAGTATCTGGGTCTTGAATCATGAAAAATAAATATGAGGAATGAGCTAGGTACGGTATAGATTGTATCGACCTATTAAGTTAGATTGTTAAACTGAACTTAGCCAAGCAATGGTGCTTTAAAGGACTTTCAGTTAAAGTAGTTTTTATTTATCTACTTATTCATTTATTTGGCATATGAATGGAAACTGCTGATAGTGCGTGAAATAAACGAAGTCTCTGCATGCAAGTTGTGTGGATCCATTACCGGACACAGCAATTGATCTGTCACTACTGAAGAATATAGCTCCCATGCTTCGACCTCCATTAGAGTTACTATGATAGAAGCGTTTCTCATGTTTTCAGTCAACATAAGTTCGTCACAAACACGTATTAAAATTTTAAATAATAATAATAAATAATGGTGGAAATTAAAACTTACTATCTTTAATTTGTGTTTATTAGTGAAGCCTACATATACTTCGCTGAGTTCTTGTACAGCATTTCTAATCTAAGCATTATATATGACGTATGGCACTCTTCTTCTATGTACAACAGCAGTCCATGAATTAATCCAGTAAACTGTTTGTAGCAGGAATATTGTCGGATCTTATTAACAGGATTGTTGGCAGTGAGTTATTTCTTTTTAGCTTGGCTTTTTGTTTTTAACACTAAATTATGCCTCACAATATTCACAGCATCACAATCTATAACTAATTTGTGAAAATTAGGATGCTTTGTGATACACAAAAAATCATCCTTCACCAATTTTGTGTTTTCATAGTCTGAGTAATACACACTTTCCTCGCCATTATCCATTGATATACATTCCTTACTTTTACATAAACAGATGGAACCAGTATGGTTTTCAGTGTTCACACTGTCTCGGAATTGGTTCAGAATGGTGTAAATATGCAAAATCGCTCTTTTTTGGTTCAACTATAAGGTCGGATACCACGTTTATTCATTTTCAAAGCAGTTGTTGGACTACTATTTATCATCTAGTAGGTATTATAGCTGGATTATGTAAAGCGATTGGCTAATTTAGCTCTACTCTTTGTTATTCAGAGAAGTTATGAACTTCTAATGAAATTAACACGTAAACTTGTTAGTCATTTTAAACACCTATGCTGCGTACGTTCTTGTCTGGGTGCAGTGTGTTTCTCATGACATCATGCGTCAACTCAAAAACGGGCCATAACCCTATAACCATTCACCTTGGGAGGGTGAAACTGCGTGCATTGTTATTTATTCCTGATGACAAATAAACTAATGTGGTAAATGAAATATTCATTATTGTGTTCCATTCCCCTTTAAATGAATTGCAAATCACAGTATTTCTGAATGAGTTTTATTTTCATATTCATGGCACAATATTTCCGTACAATATTTGTTAAGTGTTTTTCACATTTATCATACAAATATTAAAAAAAATAGTACTCTGTAGTTGACATCCTGTTAATTGTCTGTCCCATCTGTAAACCAGATGGGATGATAAAAGTTTATGTTAATTCCTTCAGTTTGCAAGGCTATGTACACACACCACCAGAGAACATTACAAGTAATAAGCTCATCTTACATAACCTTCAAATGAAACCATTAAAGCTCTATATCGCCAACACTTACAGTTAGTGTAGCATTCCATATTCTGTTTTTTTTTTTTTTTTTTTGTCTTTTTGATATGCCATTATGTTATATGTACTGGGATATGTTATCTTGGCAAGGAGAAACAATATATAATGTTAAACACAAATAACATGTATAATACTTTCAACAAAACATTTCACAGAATGTAAACAAATGATGTTCTTATCCTACTCAATGTTGTGTTATCTAGCTGTGATTCTTAATTCTATAGTACTTATGGAGAAAGATAGGGGGAAAAGAAAAAGTTAAGGGGATTGCCTTTGTGGTTAATGTTCTGGCTTTCCAATCCAGAGGTCCTAGTTTGGTTCTTGGCTGGGGCAGAGGAATTTTTCTTTAACTAGAACCATTTCTATCCTCCACAGAGTCTGGAAGTATGAATGTGAGTGTATTTCATGGTAAATTTGAATCAAGTCAATTTAAATCCCTGCAGTTGAGCAACAAACACCATCAGTTGTTTCACTATTCAAAGCCACCAATATGAAGATAAAAGTTAAAGGGGGCTGTTCAAATGAATCAATTAAGAAAAGAGTTAGGTATTTAATTTACAGATCGAAACAGTTTTATACATGCTTAGGCTTTCAAAGATGGTGTTAATCCAGTAAAATATAATTTCTGGGCTTTATGGTCGTGGCAAGTTCATGAAAATTCACCTAACATTTTGCCCAACTCTCCATTGGGCATCTTCAGAGGCAGTGTCACTCCTGGCTGGTACTCTAGCTTTTTATGTTTATTATAACTTAAAAGTCTAACTTTCTTTCTCTCTTAAATCACTAATAAAATCGTAAAAGCACACACAGGGTTACATTTCACATGCATTCACAAATTGTGTCTGTTACACATTAGACATTGAGAAACAATCCTAAAATCATACATTTTTAGGAGGCTCATCATATAAACTGCCCATAGTTTCAAATAAACTTGCACCAAATTTGAAATGTGCCAAAAAACTTTCTTCAAATTACAGCATATATAAAACTTCAGCTGTGTACATGCAGTGGTTTGCACTTCATTTAAACTACCCTTAATTGTGCACCAATTTCAATCAAATTCCAAATATGTCAACAATTATTTTTAACAGTCCTATGAAAGTTTAAGATGACTGTCATAGAGATAAAAAAAATCAAATTGAGATTAATTTATGGATGTCATTTAACTACTAAGGTCTTTAGCGTACCATTCCATATTAGGCGTGAAAGACTCAGAGGCCCCTTATCAGGCTTGAGGTTCTTTTACATGCCGTAAATCTATGACACAGGACCACCGGCTTTACTTCCCTTCCAAAGGAAGCCGTGCTAAGGATTTTCACGCCCCAAAAAAATCCATCGCTCTCTGCTGGATTTGAATCCGTGACCTCGAGAACCAGAGGCTAGCATGGTACCACTAGACCATGGAGGACAACTTCAGAGATGACTATACCATATATGCCCAGTTTGCATATTGCTTGAAAGTACCTGAAACTGTACCAACATCACTTACAACTTTGTGAGGATCATGAAGCAATTTTGCATCCATGATATGCCAACACACTGAAAAGGATGACGGCTTCTTAAACAAATGGCTATTTACAGAAAAAATATCATGTCAGTGGGAGAGTAAACACAACTGCATTAGCTTGAGCTTGAGAGCTTGAGAGATCAATTCCAAAAGTTAATGACTGGTGTGGAGTGAGCTGCAATAAAGTGTATGGACCATTGTTCTTTGCAGAAAAACAGTATGCTATGGACCTTATTTGGGTATGTTTTCAGTTGTTTCTGTTGCCACAATTTGAGGAAGACAACAATATGAACATTGTATTCCAGCAAGATAGTGCACCCCTCACTGGGCATGGAGATTAGTCATTTTCTAAATATCTGAGAAATCTCCCAATTGTATACACCAATTTTCTACGTATAAGGTTCAGGTTATGGTGTTTTCCTTCTATCCATATCCAAACAGATCATCTTGTAGTTCTGTATGCGCTTAAGTCACAAGTGTAGCAATCTCTGAAGAACCTCTAGAATAACCTTCTCAGAATGTACGGTAGCTACCCTGAAGTACTGCTTTTAGATGTTCCAGCTATGGGAAAGTTGGGAGAGTATGGCATTTGGCAGCACCTAAAAGACACCATCTCAATAATGTTACCATCACTCTCCTCTGTTGATGTGAAGGGTTTCTCCCCCATCTTTCACCCAGTTTGTGTGCTTTTCTGTGATGGTTAATTCTGCTGAAACACTGCCAGAGATTGCCTGTGATTCTCTGCAATCTTCGCACCTTTTTCCAGAAAGAACCTGCCTTTGAGCACCTTCCATGGAATCTGTTCTAATACTGACAGCTCTCTAATGTATTCAGATTGCAGCTCTCTTTCCTGTTCTTTCACTAGAAGCTAGACCTAGTATTTGCTACCAGCAACTCTCAATTGACAGTCATATGTTATGGCAAGAACAAATGTTTACACAAATATATTTCTATTGATGTACTCCTTATTTCCCATTTCAATGAGCTTTCACTACTTTCTGATGTGATATGTTCAGTTTGATTGCACTTAAAGGACAATTTCTAAATTAGCTGTTAGAATTGGTATAAGTAAACAAAGTATATTTTGGACTTATGAAGAGCAAAATTGGAATCATCAAGCAGCATCTTAAGTTATAAGTCAATGCTTGCTGTCAACACAAACATAATACATACAGTATTAGCTAAGGGGAAAAAAGGGTTGTTTTTTGGTAATAGTTTGTCATTTCATTTAAAAAACAATACTAGGCTTACAAATAATCATTCAAATAACAGTCAATTACGTCCCACAAGTTTTACACATAACCTTGATTTGCTCATTGTTATGTAACTTGGCTGAGTTGGGTCCTTTTGCATAGTTATTACTCTTTATTCTGGTACCAAATTACACATTTTTACATATTTATATCAAGTTTGAAAAATTAAATATTTATATACTGAAAAATGGTATACTATAAAAATTTAAATCACAGCATATTAGAAGTTATCAATCTTATGATCATCATTTGCTTACATTCATTTAGTAAAACAACAAAAATTGGTATATAATATGTACATTAACGTCCATTCCTGAGAAAAAGGAGCATATGTCCACTTTTGAAAGCAGGCGATGCAGGTTAATCACATGCTAGAAATGTGACTGTCCAGAGGGAAAAGGCACACAAAGGACATACACCTTTATCAGTAAATAATGCTATAAAAAGTGGTCATATACTTTTTTAACTCTCAGCTGCAGATTAAATAAACTTTGGCACAACATAATTCATACAATCACATTACAGAAAATTAATACTTCAGGTAAAGGAGATTTGTGTGATTCTTATATTGCAGAGGTAGTGTCTTGAAATATACCATTTCATCATGTCATTCATTTCAAACAACATTCCAGTTTCACATAAAATAAAAATTTATGACAGGATAATTATAAATATTTACTTCCTGTAATAATATGTTCTTTGTTTGTTTTTCATACTTTGGTGAGAATTCAAAACTTAGTTTTGTTGCTATTTACAGACATGTTCCAATAATATTGCTTAAAACCACTCAACTATTAAGCCATGCTTTGCAACTTTAAATGCTGCAACCACAATTCTGGTTTTAAAGAAAACAACTGTGTTCTCAAAGTACATTAATCAACATCTTAATAATTCTGTTAACATTTATTCAACAAGCGTATTTTATTATATATGTTCTATATCTTTCTCTAAGATTATAGTGAGACAGTCAAAGGAAAATGGATCACATTTTAAAAAAATTCATGTGTAAAGTTTAGCGCTATATGTGCTTAAAACTGGAGGTGGCACAGTAATGCTTTATTGCACCAAAAAATAAATTTGTCTTCGAACATCATGAACAGAGGTCATTAAAGAAGAGCAATGAGGTGTGCCTAATTTTCTGACATTCTGGTGGGGTTACAGATGCGATATTGCAAAATGTTTCCATTGTTTTCCTTTCTTTCTTTCTCTTAAAAGCAAGTAACCATTTTCTTACTTTTATCCCTTGCTTAAACAAAAAAAAAATTTTCAATCATGATCATTGCCCTGCATGCCACATCAACAGAGTGAACGCTTTCTATTCTCAAAGCTCTGGGTTAGTTCCTACACAGATTTACCAGCATATTAAAAAACTCCTATACGGTAGAATTCTGGCATACCAGGACAGTGATATGACTCTGGCAGTTGCTAACATCTATATCTATACTAACAGTATAAAGAGAGAAGATTTGTGTGTGTAGGTTAATCTCAAAAACCACTCAACCTATATTGGTAACTCTTACACCATTAGAAAGTCCTTTCTTTCTCATGGACATGGGCTATAAAACACCTATTTCAATTCATAAATTACTAAAAGACTAAAAAAGGATTTACAAAGCCTTCATCGAGAACACAGAGTAGAAAATAGCCACTGCACTCCACAGAGAATGCCTGTAGAAACAAAAGCTGGTTACATTTTATTCCAAGCAATATGCATAAATGGCCATCATGTAACACTTAAGCCAACAGAAGACATAGCTTAAAGAGCGACAATCAATCCTGTTTATAACGTCATAAATTTTATGTTATATTTATTTCTTGAATTGCCATTTATTAAATACTACAGATGTGTGTAATGAAACAGTGTCAAAACCTCTCTGAATAAATCTTATTGTGATTCTATAGATGTATACAACGAAGTTTTCGGATGCCAAAATCTAATAACTGTCACGTAAGACAGTTTTGCTTTATTTGCTTTGTACTTATGTTGTAATCAAGATTGCTAGTAGAATATACTAAATAACTGTATAAAGAGAGAACACTGCTAACATCAGAAATCAGTTAACCGATATGTTATAATTAACAGCTGAGAGGATTATTTTTCTTGATTGTCGCAGACTATGCATCTTTTTATGGCCTGGGAATGGGTCATTTTCATATTCACCAGCTTCACCTCTATTGCAATGTATATGTTTCTGCATTATGTGAAAAACATGTGTAGCTTTTATATTATAAAATAGTATGGGAGCCAAGAGAAGGGAACGGGTGATTGACAGGAGCCGAACAATTTTAAACTGGCTAGTATAAGGCCGCTAGGGGAGATACCAGTTAACTTACCCTCGCCATTCAATGCCATTTCAGTAGCTATGCAGTGGACTATATATGTTCGAAATGCAGTCTGTCACAGCAACACAGGGGCTTTTTTGTGTTCATTTCAACATTGGATGCCACAGTAGCATTCCCAGTCACAATACAATTCCTAGGTGAGTTAACAGTCCCAGGACAACAGGAAGTATCGTAAAGAAGAAGCCACCTGGTCCATGAAGATTGCAAGGATACTGGAAAACATTCGAGAAGGCGATACAAGCAGGGAGACACGCGTGCGAATTATGGTTAAGTCAGGAATCAGAGCACACAATTTTGAAGAAAGATTTAACATTTCATCCTTACAAAATGTGTATTGCTCAGCAGCTTAAGGCAACAGATTATGAGCAACGAGAGGACTTCGCTGCTCGTATTCAAGTGCTACTTGAAGAAAATGAAAATGCAATAATCATCATGAGTGATGAGGCTCATTTTCTTTTGACTGGAGGGGTCAACAAGCAAAATTCCCATTACTGGTCCAGTGAGAATCCTTGCAACATTCACGAAAAACCTCTCCATGCAGAGCATGTAACAGTGAGGTGTGCGATTGGCACTTTTGATATTACTGGTCTGTATTTTTTGAAGATGCAAATGGTGACACTGTGACAGTCAACACTGAATGCTATATTCATATGCTTAACACTTTCTTGCATCCACAGTTGAGAAGACATCTACAAACATGCAAAATCTGTTTTTCCAACAAGATGGTGCCACACTGCACACTAAATGTAATTCAATGGATGTAGTTCGTCACATGTTTCCAGGAAGGGTCATTTCATATTTCAGTGATTTTTGTGACCTCCAATGTCCCCAGATTTAAGCACTTGTGACTTTTTTATGTGAGGATATTTCAAATCATGTGTCCATTCTCACAAACCCTGCACCTTGGCTGATCTGGAGATAATCAAGCAGGAAGTGGCAGCAACTAATTGCGAGCTGTTGGACTGCTCACACAGTGCTTTTCTGCAAAGGAAGTGGACACCACCTGTCTGACATGACCTTTCTTTCATAAGATGCATTTCAAATGGCATGTAATTACAAATATTATTTTGTAATAAAATGGCTTCTTCATACAAAAACAAGTGAGTACTGTTCATTTCAAAAATATCCCCTTCCCGTTGGTCACCCTGTACAAAGGTTTAAAATTTCACCTACTGTAATTATCTGAAAACTACTCAACCATTCTGACTGACGATTGTTCCACCACCAAAAGGTACTTGCAGGCTATGCAGCATTTCCAGTACTTAGAAGACTGTCAGGGAGAGGTTAAGAAAGCCAGACATTCTAACAATGTTTCAAATGCTTTTGTGTACTACAATCCTAACATACAATTGTAAAATAGGGTGTACTTTGTGGAATTCATTTAAAAGAAAATCCTTTTGCATGAATATGAGAGGATTCTTCATCCATTATTAGGAATAACCAGTGCTACACAAAATTACAGTTATAAGGGGTAAAAAATAAAAATCCTCTAGATCGTTGTACACTATTTCATAAAGAATGATGAAGCTAAATCAAATGAATTCATTATTAAAATTTAAAAATCTACCATATAACGTCAGGAAAGCCAGCTAGTTGTTAAATAAATATACCAATTAATGTAACCAAATTCAATAAACACACAAGCGCTCTTATATGAAACAAACATACTCTTTTCTTCAGTCATTATCATGGATTTTCATAGCCATTTCACAATCAATTCACACAAAAGCTTATTTTTTCCACTTGTTTCCTCTTAATCATAATAAATATTCACCAATATACATTTTCATATACAGGTTTTGTTGTAGGTACCCAGGAGAATTGTTTAAAAAGCAGGTCACCATCATGCCAAGCTTGATTTACATATTTTTTGTATGAGCTCATGACGGGGGAGGGGGTGGAGAAAAACTGATGTGGTGTACTCGTGACTTTCTCTACCGATTAAGAATTCATGTATATATATATTTTGTATATTACGGTATTCATTTAAAAAGTGATTATCTCCATGGTATGCTATTTGCAATACATTTTTGCTTAGTAAAGATTTCAAATGGCTTATGTACATACACAAAGCTGAAACAGTAATAGCATAGAGGAAATATTCTGCCAGGGTAAAATGTAAACATATAAAATGGAATATTTTGAAAAGACTAACACTACAAAAAACTTTAAACTGCACAAATTTTGTATTTTAATGAGATCTACATTTTTTTTTGTGCAGCAAGTTATTTTCTATCTCTTATGGTTTCCCAGTTATACTAAATTATATAAAATTCATTCAAAGGAAGGGGATCTTACACACTTTGCTGAAAACTCAAGTCATATTTTTGTTTTTTGGTAATATCTGAAACGTATGGTATTTTAATTAAAGTTGTTAGAATTATTTTTATGAAAATAAAAAATAACAAAAATGTTTCCATGTAAAGCAGGGTTGCCACTGGAGTGGACACAATGTTTTAACTCATCCCTCATTTTGTTCTTCAATTTGCCTATTGTCTAAGGAACTTCTATTCTATTAGCACCGTGTCGCCATAAACTCCAACCATCCACAACACAAAAAATTGGAGGGAGAAAGGAACCAAGTAACACAAAATGACATGCCTGATGGGTTGTTTGGAATGGCAGAATTTTGTGTTGCATTGCTGAAAGGGACTTAAATATGACTTTCAGTATTTATACAAATTTCCATTTTGAGTTATGTGGCACACAGATTTTTCTTTTTTTTCCGCAAGAGATCTCAAAGTGTGTACTTCTAGTGAAATCCCAATACCGAATTTTTGGGTGTAACATAACACTCACTCCCTCTATGTACCATAGATAAGTGGTAGAGTAAGTAAAAATTAAAATGAATTGGTTAATGCTACAAAAACTTTGTTGAGATCTACATGTTTTCTGCATGAAGCTTCTATCTAGCATGGCTTCCTAATTACATAAAATTCAATAAGGATTTTACATGCTGTTTAGAGGAAATTCAATATATATAACAATATATGTATTGAAACATTTTTGGTAAATATTTATAATGATAAATAGCAAGCAGATAGAAAAGTAATTTCTATAGGAATAACTACTAGGTGACTTACCCAGCATTGCACAGTTGGGTTTTTAAATCTTTTATTTTTTTTTCTCAATTTTATTTTACGTCTCTTTAACTCTGTGGTCATATCACGACAGATCTGTTGGTGGATAACTCTTAGAACGATATGTGATGGACAGTTAGCCTTCTAGGTCTCATCCCTGTAATCACCTGCTTCATGCCATCCTGATGGCATTAGGGTGGCGTCCAGTCTAACCGCCGCCCTCACACAGAAAGGCAGACAGTTAGCCTTCTAGGTCTCATCTCTGTAACCACCTGCTTCATGCCGTGCAGATGGCATTAGGGTGGCGTCCAGTCTAACCGCAGCCCTCACGCAGAAAGGCAGACAGTTAGCCTTATAGGTCTCATCCCTGTAACCACCTGCTTCATGCCGTGCAGATGGCATTAGGGTGCCATCCAGTCCAACCGCAGCCCTCACACAGAAAGGCAGACAGTTAGCCTTCTAGGTCTCATCCCATGGAAATGCCATCTTGCTTCGTCACGTGCCCACAGAGACCCCCAGTGCATGGCAGCCAGATCTTCTGCTTTGTGCCACGCAGATGGCGTTAGGGTGCCGTCCAGTCTAACTACTTACATTGTCTATAGATAGATGGCATAGCATTCGCTATTACCACTTATTTTTCATTTTACTATTGTTTTAGACTTATGGTGGAACTTTGCGTCATGGTATTAAATATCCAATCTGGTATTTACCTTGGTGACTGAGGAAAACCACGAAAAAACCTCAGACAGATTGGTCAGCCCACGGGGTTTAAAATCTTGAATGACAATGTAATTAATTTTATTTAAACCTTCTCACATTGTTGTACAATGATCAAAAACACTTTTTATGCTGAATTCCGCTCTCCCCCCATTTAGCGCATAGAACAACAGCTTTTGTAAATCTCAAGATATCTGCAATAAAAGAGCAAAAACCTCTTGGTATTCACAAAAGTATGGCGAAACTACCACCTCCGAAGGCAGCGGCTTAAAGTTTGTGGATCTGGCATCTAGTCTGAACTCTAATCTTTTCAATTGTTAATTACTGATATAGATAGAAAAGTTGCTGATGTTAAGCTGGACACAATTCTCTATCTATATATTGAATATTGCAACATGTTTGCGAAGTTGCCAGCAGGCTGCACCAATGCGAAAGCAAGCCAGCCCCTTTACCTAGCCGCCTGGATTATTAGCGCCTCCCGCCGCCCCTTTAAAACAAATGGCCCAAGCAGCAAATGTGCTTTATGTGCACTTCCCGCCTTTCTGGAAATTTATGGTGGAAGATTTGGGGAGCTACCCCATAGAGAACATCCCACTCTGTTGGGAGGGGGGCTATGTAAGGGTGTTCTGGCATGGAGTTGTGGTCGAGTTCAGTCAGAGAGACAATCGCATGCAGTCAACAGCTGAGAGCAGTGAAGAAGTTGAGCTATGCTGAGCGATTAAGGGATGAATATAGTTGTTCAGCAGCAATTGGAGTCGTCATTTGTTACAATATACATTTGTAATGAACTTGTTAACAACATTCATAGGAAATGCAGCAAAACTTAATTAAATGCTTCTGCAGGGTTAGAATGAAGATTACTTAGAGGTTTTGTTACTTCTTCATTACATACATCTGCAGTATTTGATAACATGTCAATTAAAGAAACAAATATCACGTACATATCTTACCATTGTAAATGAACCCCAGTTATCATTTCTTACACTTTGTCTTGTGTTAGCTTAGCATTCCTCCAAGGCCATCTATGTATATTGCTTGGAAGAAAATATAATCTGCTTTTGCTTTTACATGCATTCACTGCAGAGTTATAACAACTTGAAAAGTCAAACCCATTCTAATAAATATCTTCTATTATTACTCCAACATGTTTATATTCTAATATCCAGGCCTTGTAAATACTTTTGTAGTATTTTGTCATTTAGGAGTTGAAATTAGTAGGTTTCCTACAGCCATCATAAAGACAAGGTTTTTCATTGATGAGTTATTAAAATCAAGTGAGTGATTTCTGAAATTAGCACACATATGCACATACACACAAATTCTATGTCTTTAATTAGTATCGATTTGCAGAACAACTAAAAGACAAATAATGGCAACTGATAGGGAAATTTGCATGGTTGCCAAATGTGAGATTTCTGAGGTAATGAATATTTACCGGCACATGTGATCCAATTTCAGTCAACTGCCACTTAAAATAAATAAATACTTTCAATAAAATTAATTGTAACAAAATACAGTAAGCATTACACTCTATAAGTTTTGTTTATTTATAATGTATTCTCACTGAACACATTGCTGCTAATAACAGCTGATTACATTTGCTGTCACTTATAAAAGCATCTTTTGGTTTATTAAAATAAAACCAATCTTGATAATATATGACCTGTAAAGTACACTCTGAATAAGTAATGATCATATCAACCACATGAAGTGGTTCAGCATCTTTCAGAT